>CM062809.1:689599362-691099361 GCA_031772625.1 Pinus tabuliformis
TTGATACAATTAGCCCGAAATTTGACTAGACTTGATGGACTATTAGTCCCCAACCATGGAGTGAGAGTCCTTGAACCCCCTATCTAGATGAGCTAATGGATAATGTAGGATTGATAATGTTGAGGATAATTTTGCCCTAGACAAGGATGGCTTGTTTGGGGCCTTGGACATCATCTAAGGAGAAACACCATTATCATCCCAGGGCATACGAGTGGTTTTGGTTGGTTAAGTAATAATACAAGACTGTGCACATGGTACAAAAACACCTCCAGTGCCTAAGGTGAACGGTTGGCCTAGTGGTGCTCATCGCCAACATCAAGTTTCTTGTTGGTGGCTAGTGTCCTATTACTAATGTCTACTACCCAATATTGTGACATTTTGATAGGTCGATGTACCAACAACTAATACATTGCATTAGTGTAGGTTGACCTTGTTAAGGTGTCCTTCATACAGTTAGCCTGAAATTTGACCTCTCGATGGACTATAGTCCCCAACCATGGAGTGAGAGTCCTTGAACCCTCTATCTCCATGAGCTAAATTATGGAGAATGTAGGATGATATGCTAATATCGAGGACATGTTTGACATTTTGATAGATCGATGTACCAACAACTAATACATTGCATTAGTGTTGGTTGACCTTGAGGTGTCCTTGATACAGTTAGCTCGAACTTTGACCTAGACTGGATGGACTATAGTCCCCAACCATGGAGTGAGAGTCCTTGAACCCCCTATCTAGATGAGATGGATAATGTAGGACGATATGCTATTATCGAGGACAAGCTTGACATGGCATGTAATAATATTGATTATCATCCTAGGGCCTACGACTGGTTTTGGTTGGTTTAGTAATAATATAGACTATGCACATGGTACAAAACCACCTCCGAGTGCCTCTAAGGTGAATGGTTGGCCTAGTGGTGCTCATCGCCAACATCAAGTTTTCTTGTTGGTGGCTAGTGTCCTACTTACTAATGTCTACTACCCAATATTGTGACATTTTGATAGGTCGATGTACCAACAACTAATACATTGAATTAGTGTAGGTTGACCTTGTTAAGGTGTCCTTCATACAGTTAGCCTGAAATTTGACCTCTCGATGGACTATAGTCCCCAACCATGGAGTGAGAGAGTCCTTGAACCCTCTATCTTCATGAGCTAAATTATGGATAATGTAGGATGATATGTTAATATCGAGGACATGTTTGGACATTTTGATATGTCGATGTACCAACAACTAATACATTGCATTAGTGTTGGTTGACCTTGAGGTGTCCTTGATACAGTTAGCTCGAACTTGGACCTAGACTTGATGGACTATAGTCCCCAACATGGAGTGAGAGTCCTTTAACCCCCTATCTAGATGAGCTAATGGATAATGTAGGATGATATTGCTAATATATCGAGGACAAGCTTGACATGACATGTAGGGTAGTTGGGGCCTTTTGCACATTTAGGTGATGGGGAGGAGCACTATTTGCCATCATTATAAACCAAAGGAATATAGATGTTGTATGGGTGTTAATGTGAGGATAATTTTGCCCCTAGACAAGGATGGCTTTGTTTGGGGCCTTGGACATCATCTAAAGAGAAACACCATTATCATCCCAGGGCATACAAGTGGTTTTGGTTGGTTAAGTGATAATAAAGACTGTGCACATGGTACAAAACCACCTCCCAGTGCCCCTAAGGTGAACGGTTGGCTAGTGGTGCTCATCGCCAACATCAAGGTTTCTTGTTGGTGGCTAGTGTCCTACTTACTAATGTCTACTACCCAATATTGTGACATTTTGATAGGTCGATGTGCCAACAACTAATACATTGCATTATTAGTGTTGGTTGACCTTGACATGTCATGATACAGTTAGCCCGAAATTTGACCTAGACTTGATGGACTATAGTCCCCAACCATGGAGTGAGAGTCCTTGAACCCCCTATCTAGATGAGCTAATGGATAATGTAGGACGATATGCTAATATCGAGGACATTGAGCTTGACATGGCATGTAGGTTAGTTGGGGCTTTTTGCACATTTAGGTGATGGGGAGGATTAGTGCACTATTTGCCATCTTTATAAACCAAAGGAATATAGATGTTGTATGGGTATTAATGTGAGGATAATTTTGCCCCTAGACAAGGATGGCTTTGTTTGGGCCTTGGACATCATCTAAAGAGAAACACCATTATCATCCCAGGGCATACGAGTGGTTTTGGTTGGTTTAGTGATAATAAAGACTGTGCACATGGTACAAAACCACCTCCCAGTGCCTCTAAGGTGACGGTTGGCCTAGTGGTGCTCATCGGCAACATCAAGGTTTCTTGTTGGTGGCTAGTGTCCTACTTACTAATGTCTACTACCCAATATTGTGACATTTTGATAGGTCGATGTGCCAACAACTAATACATTGCATTAATGTTGGTTGACCTTGACATGTCCATGATACAGTTAGCCGAAATTTGACCTAGACTTGATGGACTATAGTCCCCAACCATGGAGTGAGAGTCCTTGAACCCCTATCTAGATGAGCTAATGGATAATGTAGGATGATATGCTAATATCGAGGACATTGAGCTTGACATGGCATGTAGGTTAGTTGGGGCTTTTTGCACATTTAGGTGATGGGGAGCACTATTTGCCATCATTATAAACCAAAGGAATATAGATGTTGTATGAGTATTAATGTGAGGATAATTTTGCCCCTGGACAAGGATGGCTTTGTTTGGGGCCTTGGACATCATCTAAGGAGAAACACCATTATCATCCCAGGGCGTACGAGTGGTTTTGGTTGGTTTAGTAATAATACAGACTGTGCACATCGTACAAAACCACCTCCAGTGCCTCTAAGATGAATGGTTGGCCTAGTGGTGCTCATCGGCAACATCAAGGTTTCTTGTTGGTGGCTAGTGTCCTACTTACTATTGTCTACTACCCAATATTGCGACATTTTGATAGGTCGATGTACCAACAACTAATACATTGCATTAATGTTGGTTGACCTTGACGTGTCCATGATACAATTAGCCCGAAATTTGACCTAGACTTGATGGACTATAGTCCCCAACTATGGAGTGAGAGTCCTTGATCCCTCTATCTCGATGAGCTAATGAATAATGTAGGATGATATGCTAATATCGAGGACAAGTTTGACATGGCAGGCAGGTTAGTTGGGTCTTTTTGCACAATTAGGTGATGGGGAGCACTATTTGCCATCATTATAAACCATAGGTATATAGATGTTGTATGGGTGTTAATATGAGGATAATTTTGCCCCACAAGGATGGCTTTGTTTGGGGTCTTGGACATCATCTAAGGAGAAACACCATTATCATCCCAAGGCGTACGAGTGGTTTTGGTTGGTTTAGTAACCCAACACGACTACCTAAGAATAGTAAATCCTCCTTACTACTGCTGCGTGGTGATCCAGGAAACAAGATCTGGGTTTTTATTGCTTATCGGAGGGAAAGCATTCCTCCACTCAAGGAGTTTTCCTCCTATCCACTTGTACAAACAATAGGCTTGAGTAAGATAATAGGATTAGAAGAAAATCATAGGAAAACATGTGAATAATACGAGAGGTTCAGATTCCAAGATTTTTTTGTAACTTTGTCATCTTCAAAGTTACAAACAACATGTTTGTTAATTGAAGTGATATTTGATTTCAGCGCTTAGTTTAGCTTTCTTCTAAGGTTTTTAAGTTTCCTTGTGTTAACTTGGCCCATTGACCTAGGTGGTCAATATCCCTCTTGTATCATTTATGTTCACATATTTGTTTATGAGCAATTTTTTCTTACAACTTATCTTAACATTTGTTGATGATAGTTGTAGCACTCTTACATTAGTTAGATAGAATTTTTACTTTGAATTTAGTTCATTTCCATTACTATTTTTAATTTTTTTGGTTCATTATGTGTTATTCATTAACCCTACCACAAATTTTTTAATGCATTTGATATGTTCACTTTCCAATTTTCCAACTTCTCATTAGCATCATTGCCATCCAATACCACATTTAGCATATTCACCTTCACATTAGACTGTTTCTTGTAAAAAAATAAGGACACCTGTAGCAGTTTGCAACCCGACTTCCAAGCTTGCCCAAATTCACACGAAACATAAGATAATCCGTGATTCAACGATTTGGGAAACTTTTGAACAGACAGATAATCAGTGATCCGTGTGCTTTGACAATCCGTGATCCGTGTGCTTTGAGAAGCGGATGCACACATTATATCCAATATGGTCGGGGGTATCCTGTAGCATTAACAGGTGAGGCGCATCTGTCAACAACCTTTTCGGACGGCCAAGACATTTTTATAAGCTCTGCATTTAATTCCATTTTTTCTGTGAGGCCGATCTTCCATAGTTTTTGCCTAAAACAGGTATGTGTTTAGGCTTTCTGTTTGTTTTATTAAAAAATATCTCTTTGGATAAATTATTATCATATCCTGTTGCCTGTTCAGATTGTTGGGGCTACCTTTAGATTATATCTTTTTGATTTTGCAGACTTTAACACATATCTACTAAGCATAGGATGATAAAACGTTGCATTTTCTTGGATCGGATTCTAGCTTAGTTATTTCCTCTGCTTTTGGGCATATGTAACGTTAAGTGCATGTTAATGGAATTTGATTACTTGTTTCTTTGTGTTAAGTACATTGATAAGCAGAAAAACCTTTATCGCTTCCGAAACATCTTCACCATGCACTTTCTGGGTAGAAATGTTAGGACTTCTTATTATTTTCAATGGCATATTACCACAAGAACGCTTGAGATGAGGGATACTCAGATTACGTCCAGAACAGATACAAATTGGTGTATTTTCAATGGCATATTACCACAAGTCTTCTTATTTTCAATAGAATATTACCACAAGAACGCTTGAGATGAGAGATACCCAGATTACGTCCAGAAAAGATACAAATTGGTGGTTCTTTCAGTGACCTATCCCTAGCCAGTTTCTCAACAGTAACTTTCACCTTTTTCTCAGGAAGACTAATTTGAGAGGCTTCCATCTTTATACGAAACCACCCTCTTTCTTTTTCATAAATAGAAGATTTTGATATCATTGGGCATGGACTATCTGTTGTAACAAGTCCCAACATAAGTCGTCAAAATGGTCATATATTTTGTTCAATAGCACAATGACTAACCTGCAAAACATAAACCCCGTTTGTTAATAACATCTGGAGCATTAAAAAACACATTTTCCTTCACAATGAAGCAACATAGAAACCCTCAGAATTGAAAATATCCATTCTTACAAGTAGTGGAAAGACTGAACTGTAAGTCCCATCATAAGTCGTCAAAATGGGCATAGATTCTGTTCAATAGGACAATGCCTGACCTGCAAAACATAAACCCCGTTTGTTAATAACATCTGGAGCATTAAAAAACACATTTTCCTTCACAATGAAGCAACATATAAACCCTCAAAATTGAAAATATCCATGCTTACAAGTAGTGGAAAGACTGAACTGTAAGTCCCATCATAAGTCATCAAAATGGCCATAGATTTTGTTCAATAGCACAATGCCTGACCTGCAAAACATAAACCCCGTTTGTTAATAACATCTGGAGCTCCTTCTATTAGGGGATCTCCCTTCTACTAATTATTTCCAAAGCTCATATTTCATCTCAAATTCTGGGGTGTTTATATATTGTGTCATCCTTTCTTGTCTTCCTCATTGCAGTCTTTTATTATCAGGTGGAAATGTGCTTCTGAATTGGGTCTACATGGTCTTCTAGCATATGAATGGGACAATTTTATTAAGAATCTTATTCTTAATGGTCTAATCTTTTTTTTTCTGAGTAAAGACTATTCTATTAGGATTAAAAAGAGAAAAAATATTTACAAAGAGGTTTGAACCTCTGAGGGGGCCGTAGCCTGCCCTCTGTCAAAGAACCATTGCAGGTAGCTTTTTTCCTTCTGTTTACAAAACTGATAATCATAGCCTCAACACTGAACAGAACTATATGGACCAAGACTAAACAGAGCTAAACGCTCCAGAGTGAGCTGCCCTATTACAAAAAACTGTTCTTTACCATAATTACAAAAAAGGAAATCCAAAATTGTACCCTGGAGAATGAACAAATTCATATTGTTGGTATCAGAAGCCATGCACACTGAAAATGACACACGAGATCCAGAAAACCAAAACGGACTTACTGTCCTGTAGCTGAAACCAAAGGTAATTAAACTTGCCGTGGCGCATCCGTAGCATTTTCATTAACCTGATTAGGGGAGCTTGCCCAGGTTACCATCACCTCATCTTCAGCTTCCATCAAGTTGCCTTCTGTAGGAGGCACAAGGTGCAGAACACTGCCAAAGAGGCGCGCTGGCTCACAAACTATGGTCTGTTCTTGAGGAGAGTCCGGCGGAGGGCGAGAAGCCTCCTGTTGACCTTCTTCGTACACCGCAGCAAAAACATTGAGGACAACACCAGCCAAGCTGCTCTGAGAATCACTGGAATTCTGAGAAAGCGACTGTTCCTTGGAAATTTCGTTTGAGCTTGTGAGCTCATCTTCTTCCTCCGAGAAGATGACAGTAATTATAGCTGAGATGAGCGGTCTGTTAAGTCTGCTTTTGAACTTAAACCTTGAGGTATGAAGGGAACTGTTTAGGGAGGGTCCAGAATTGTCTGAGGGCGGAGAGGAAGGTGAAGCAGTAGCTAACGGGGATATACGACGAGGCGCAGAGCTACCACGCCCTCCAGATCCTCCACGGGATCCCGAGTTGCTCCCTCGCCTTGGAATACCCCGACGACGGGCCATAACAGAATACAACAGCGGAATGAGGATGCTAAAGGACTGGGTGTGAGGGAGAAGCAACGTGCTGGGCAATTGTAACCAGATTAAAAACCAGACCTTTGAATGAAAGACCAGAAGCCAGCACACATAAGCTAGACTCGGCGTCAAGAAAATACCCAACGACGACTGAGAAAGCCAGTACCCAACCCAGACACCTTTAACAAGGACAAAAACCAAATCCCTTCCCGAAATGAACCAGAGGACTGACTTAAGACACCAGACGCAAATGGAGAAAACAAACTTAATGCACCGACGCTGTCTGAAAGAGGCAGAACTATATACCTGAAGCCGACCAAATGGGAGCAGTTATGAGACCAAGGAGGCTTCCAAATTCGCTGTGTTGCACTAAGACTCTGAGACCATGACCACCAGAGGAGACCTCTGCTAGAAAAAAACGGAAACACTACATTGATGCCTGAAAAGACCAGAACAAATGAACCCTGGAGAATGCGCGCCATCCTGATAACTTCCATCTGCGTACGAGCTCGGGCCTTCATTAATGCGGATTAATTACCTGCCACGAACCGCCTTACCCTTCTTAATTACTCGCCAGTTGCCGACTCCGCGTGCTCCAGCATTAACACCTCTTAAGGACACCCGCATCCGGGTTTGAGTCTTCCTTCGACTGCATATCACTTGTTACTATAGTATGGAAGGTGGAAAGTTGGTTCTCAGAAGCTATGCAAGATATAGAGCCTTCATAGAATTCCCTTCCACTGTCCACTCCTAAATTAGCAAGAAAGTCTGCCAGTTTGTTCCCTTCCCTTCTGATGTGTTTAAAAGAAATAGCTTGATTGTGAATAAGCCATTGCTGTAGTAGCTCGAGTCGAGTTGCCATTCTCCAGCTGCTACTGACCTTGTGAACCGGGGATCCCTGCAGAAGTTTTAAGGCCATGTTTATGATTATTTGGGAGTCCATGATCCATCAACCTCCTCTAAATACATTATCCCCTACTGTTAAATCAAGAAAAACACTATGAAGTGCTCTTGGATTAGCATGGTTACCTTTGTTGCTTCTTAGCTACATCCTTTGACACAAGGAAAAATAGAACCCCCAAAATAAGACATAGGGGATGTGAAAATATATAAATTTATTTATATATATGAAACAAAAAAATATTTAAAATTACAGAAAAATAAGACATGCAGACATAAGGAGCTACATCAAACGCATCTGAACAGATTTTTGAAATTTTTTGGTGCCTCGACTGTTGTATATGTAGGGGTAGCTGGGGCTGGACTGTTTGACACATGTCATACATGCAAGCTTGCATGCCCATGAATCCAGGTGTCCAACATGTGGATTTTTGGGGATTTTGATTTGTTGATATCCAACTTTGTATGGCTTTAATAAGAAGACCTTACTCACATGATTTTTCATTATGTGGTTTTTCTCTAGTTGATGATGACATATAAGATGGTTTTGGTTTCAAAACAACTTTGGATTCTTCTACTTACTAAAAAACAATCTTATCTTTAGGTATACAATATGTTGGTTTGACAACACACAAAAAGTTTCCTTAGATATGTAGAAACCTTCAGAGCCAGTGAATGCTGATTACTGCTGAGTAGAGTGAATGGATTAAAGCTTGCTTTCAAATATTATCTATCCTGCCTAAATGATCCATCAACCTCCTCTAAATACATTATCCCCTACTGTTAAATCAAGAAAAACACTATGAAGTGCTCTTGGATTAGCATGGTTACCTTTGTTGCTTCTTAGCTACATCCTTTGACACAAGGACAAATAGAACCCCCAAAATAAGACATAGGGGATGTGAAAATATATAAATTTATTTATATATATGAAATAAAAAATATTAAAATTACAGAAAAATAAGACATGCAGACATAAGGAGCTACATCAAACGCATCTGAATAGATTTTTGAAATTTTTTGGTGCCTCGACTGTTGTATATGTAGGGGTAGCTGGGGCTAGACTGTTTGACACATGCCAAACATGCAAGCTTGCATGCCCATGAATCCAGGTGTACAACATGTGGATTTTTGGGATTTTGATTTGTTGATATCCAACTGGCTTTAATGCTGATTACTGCTGAGCAAGCTTTAATCCTTCAGCTTCTAAGTGAGGAAAAGGATAATTAAGAAGAGCCATAAACTACATTGAATGAAGATCAAGAAATCAAGCCTAATATGAAAAAAAAAATTAAATAGCCACATAATCAACATGACAAGCATAAATGTTTTGCCTAGATGAAGAATGGTGAAAATACATGGACAAATAATTAAAAACAAGATATTGAAATTGGTTGATCAAGCTCTCTGTCGAGGTTCCATCTAGAAGTTAAGAGTGGGGGTAGCCACAATAATGACCTGGGTTCAAAACATCATTTTCCCACATTATATGTATGAATTGGCTAGCTTAACAGCCCCAACTTTACTTTAAAGTGGGGAGAGAATATGAATATCATGACTTATTTGATGTACACATTGACTGCATTCAAATCAAGTTTTGGGACAAATTTCTAGAATTACTAATGTCACAAGGATATCGGTTCTCTTGTTCTTTGAAAGTGTAAGGTCCTTATATGGTAGAGGGATTTGAGACAGAATATGCATAGAATTTATTTGCTTGCAGGAATGAGTGCGCTTAATGGCACATTGGCGGGGATAAGCACAGAACAGAACTGAGGTTCATGAGATTGAATTGTGAAGATTCCCTTGAAGCTCTTAACTATGACAAGTCCCTTTCTTACTACCATTCATACTATGCAGTGATATGTTTTCTTGAGAATGAAAGCCATCAAAATTGGTATAATCATGTTGGTTTGACAACAACAAAAAAGTTTCCTTAGATATGTAAAAACCTTCAGAGCCAGTGAATACTGATTACTGCTGAGCAGAGTGTTTAGACAATGTAAAGAAGTTTCATAATCTTGCAGCAGGGTCTAGAGGATCATCATTTGAACATTTGAAAGTGGCATGATACTTATTTCACAAAGTGTAGCATTAAAGGGTCTCATTGACAACATTGAATACAACAGTGTCGTTGCAGTTATTAACCTATTGATTTTTACATATGTCAGAACTGAGGTTGAATAGAGGGTACTTGAAAAATTGGTACAGTGAAGCAGAGCATGTTGATGCTAGGGTTTGTTGCAGCACATTAGTCTACCAATCTATGATACTATCTATAGTTGAGCATCAATCAGATTGGTGGCATTTTGAGTTATGCTTGTGGAACATTTGATCCTTGGTACATATTGGATTCTCTCTAGACTATCTAGATTCTAGAGTATGGAAGATGATGTTAGGAACAATTCTAGAAAGGGCCAGGACTTTAAATCAGGATTACATAAGAAACCCTGACATAATCAAATTTGAAGCAAGCTACTCTAGTAGGTCCTGAAGCAGTTAAAATTTGGTAATAACGGTCTCAATATGAGAAAACTTGAAAGTCTCTTTTCTTTTCAGTTAAGAGAGAACCAGCCCCTTTGTGCAACCCCTATAATCATAAGGAACAGTGATTGAATCCTTGGAAAGCCCAGATTTTGTGATGCTTGAATAAAAGGGACCTTCATAAATTGGGTTCTGTTCATAGCCTCTGTTCTGTTTATGTTAGGTTCCTTTTAAAAAAAATACAATTACTACACATTAGTGCAAGGATCCAAACAATCATTGCAACAATTGTAATATTGATGGTTTCATTGGATATAAGTGTTGAAAGCTACATCTAGGGTTGAATCCAAATAAATATAGTTTTTCCAAGAAGAATAACATATTAGATATGGATTCATTCAACCTAATAGAGTGTAGCATGGATGTAAATGAGAAGACTGTCTACACCTCAGTGCAAAAGGAGTTGAATATGAATATCCTTCATAGCAAGGAAGAGAATGAGATGACTAAATTATTCCAGATTAATACTCAAGTAAAAAATACCACGGTGGATGCTCTATTCGATTTTGATTCATTGGAAAAACTCACAGCAAAAAATCAAGTCAACAAGCTTGTGTTAGATGTTCATGATTATTTGAACCACTATCCATTGGAATGGGTGAATAGAGATGTAGAGCTCAAAGTCACTATCATCATACCCAACATAAACATAAACAGAACAGAGGCTATTGATAAAACAGTCACTATCATCATAGCAGTGAAAGTTTGCTACCTGTGAACAATGAATGAAACCAATATCTAGTGGTAACAACAACCTCCAAACACGTTAGAAGGCAGTGAAGTTACAGGGCTAACCTGGTCATGACAAGGGTCTCTAAGATGCGTTTGGTGTGGTGAGACCCCCACAACACGTGGAGATATTTCCTTAACAGAGGTTGATCATGATGCTAGCTTGGTTCAAGGTTCATATACTTACTCTGTTTGTTCTGCTGCTACGTATGCATATATATGCTCTTAGGTATACTACTAGGGCAAATTATCCATGCTTACAAGTAGTGGAAAGACTGAACTGTAAGTCCCATCATAAGTAGTCAAAATGGCCATAGATTTTGTTCAATAGCACAATGCCTGACCTGCAAAACATAAACCCCGTTTGTTAATAACATCTGGAGCTCCTTCTATTAGGGGATCTCCCTTCTACTAATTATTTCCAAAGCTCATATTTCATCTCAAATTCTGGGCTGTTTATATATTGTGTCATCCTTTCTTGTCTTCCTCATTGCAGTCTTTTATTATCAGGTGGAAATGTGCTTCTGAATTGGGTCTACATGGTCTTCTAGCATATGAATGGGACAATTTTGTTAAGAATCTTATTCTCAATGGTCTAATCTTATCATAGGAGGATGGTTCAATTGCTTGTGCTTGGAACACCTCATTTGGGAAAATAACTTCTTGCCATGCCTATAATTCTATATCAGCATGTTCTTCCCTTCCCATGGTAAATTGGTGGTATAATAAGTTCTGGGACTGTCTTATTGCTCCAAAAATGTAATTATTCATATGGTTGGATTTAGAGAATTAGATATAACCATGGGACCCTCTATTGTGCAAAGGATTATCTAGGCCAAATATATGTATCCTCTATTCAAAGGACTTTGAATATGTCAATCACTTATTTTTTCTGTGTGATTTTTCCATGGAACTTTGGACTGCAACCGTCACGTTATTTAATATTTTGGACCTTGTTCCAATGTATCATATTGACCATTTCCTTTTCTTATGTGAGAAAAACATGGGTAATTATAAATCCTTTCCTATCTTCATCGCTTGGGGTGTCTAGAAGGTTCAGAATAAACATATCTTTGAAAGCAGAGATCTCTGACATCCTGCCTCATATTATGGGTTTCTTCTCTGTATGTCAAGCCTTTGAATCCTCCTCGTAGTCACTCCTTATGCTTCCCTCATAGTCCTCTATCTATAAATGTAGGTTTCTTTGATGATGCATATCATTTAGGTGTATCTGGAGGGGGTGCCATCAGTTTCCTCCCTAGAAATGGGTCTTATCATATTTGGTTGAATATTGGTTCAGAGTCTAATACCAAGGCAGAGGTTTCTGTAGTTTGGGCCCTTTTATATATTGAAACATCATTGAACATTATCTCCTGTCAGATTTATGGAGATTCCAAGTGTGTGATGGACTGGATAATGGAGAGGGGAATTTTAAGGTTCTTTCCCTCAAGCACTAGATGTAACATATTTAAATTCTTAAGGGTCTCTTTCATAATCTACTATTCTAGCATATTTTGAGGGAATGTAACCAACATGTGGACTATATGTCCAAAAAATATCTACAGGTGGAGGAAGGCCACTTTTTATTTGAAGAACCAGGAGGCTTACAATTATTGAGAAGGGGATATGTTCATATCCCCAGTGATCTTCAGTTGGCTCACTTCTTTTGATATGTCAAGAAATTCTATCCTTTTTGTCATCTTATGAATAAAATATTTTTGTTTGAACTGGTTATTCTTGTTTGTAACTAGGATTTTAATGTTCCATACTATCCGGGTTTTTATCTTTTTTAATAATTTTATCCATGTTCTACAAAGTTTATAGATGTTCTTTTCATGTCCATTTTTGGTCCCTGTTAGTTAATTTTGTGATGGATGTTGTTGTTGGCATTGGTGATGTGCATACCTTTGAGGTTTTTTGGGTCATATATATGTAAATGTACTCCTCTTTCTTAATGAAAAGGATGATTTATCTTCTCTAGAAAATATTACCCTATAAAAGGGTTGGTGTTTAGGAGTTACGAGACTCAGCAATTTTCAGTTACGAGTCAGACTAACCCATATTCCTGTACTCTGTTTTCCTACATGACAAAGTGATAAACAGAGGAAATGAAGATTTTTTTGAATATTTCCACCATTGATACAACCCATATGCAGTTCTAGGCAGGCAGGTAGAAACCATGTTTCTACCCCAAAAGATCAACCATATGAAAAGGATGATCGAGTACATGGAGGCAAGGCTTAACCCTACCCTCCTCCTTCAGGGTTCCTGATATTTCTCAACAAAATATGGCAGTGAAAGTTTGCTACCTGTGAACAATGAATGAAACCAATATCTAGTGGTAACAACAACCTCCAAACACGTTAGAAGGCAGTGAAGTTACAGGGCTGACCTGGTCATGACAAGGGTCTCTAAGATGCGTTTGGTGTGGTGAGACCCCCACAACACGTGGAGATATTTCCTTAACAGAGGCTGATCATGATGCTAGCTTGGTTCAAGGTTCATATACTTACTCTGTTTGTTCTGCTGCTACGTATGCATATATATGCTCTTAGGTATACTACTAGATATACTACTGGAACTAGAACTGCTAGTGCTGCTTCAAAAAAAATTAGTGAATTAGCAATAACATAGTAGTGAGCTTGAGTGGACCCTCAGGGGGACTCTACACCAGCTAGGATCTGTCCAAGTTAGATATCAAGCACACTTTCACAACCCAACACTGGATACTCTACACCAGATAGGATCTGTCCAAGTTAGATATCAAGCACACTTTCACAACCCAACACTGGATATTCACTGAGTTTGGAAGGAAATAAACTTTAAATAGATTGCAGATCTATTTGATTGAGAAATCTTCGGAACAACATGCAGATTTAATTACACTACAACACATTCCTTGCTGAAAAATGATCCTTTAAATAGAATGCAGATCTATCTTATTCCCCACTATTTTCACCATCTTCCCATACACTATCAACAACTCGCAAAACAACAAGGAGATCAATACTTTTCATTTCCAGAGAAATACCACCTACCACATTATCAATAGTTTCAAAAGGGAATCAGTTTCTTTATACCACAGATGGCAAAGTTCCTTTAAGGGGTACTCCTTTGGGGATCCTATTATTAGACTTTGTGGGTGGTCCATTTATTGGAAACACCAAATGAACTCTATCAAACTTGCAATCTGTGCCTCCTCCTTGTAGAGTTATATAATGTGTTGTAGAACCTTTCTCATAATTCAACCTAGCTAGTTGTCTGCCACTGCATTTTTACCTCAAGATATCACTTCTTTGGAAATGGCTCTAAGGTTTGCATAAAATTATGAACCCATAGTTAAATAGGAACCTCCTATATCTCCTAATGACTTCACAGTAATACATGTATCCCATTGGATTGGAAGTACCACCGAATTGTAGGGGCTGGTTGACAGAACTGGATTCCAAAATGTCATTACCTAGTGGAGCCCCAATTTCTGGTAGGCCTTTATCATTAAGTACCTCTATCATATCATGCCATGAGTGAAACTTGATTTGATGTGCTTACCCACCATTACATGGGGGCCTTTTCCAAATTCATATACATTGTTGCAACCCTTTGCTCAGGCACAATCTACTCCACCACTTGTTCCAAAGATTCTTTCATGGTGTCAGTTGTGCCATTAAACTCAATATCTTCTTAAGCTCTGCACTAATCCACCTAACTATTTTCAACATCATGCAATGCCAAAAAAAAATTACAGTCTATTCAAGAGTGATTAAAATCTATATTTATCTTTTTCCATAGATCAGACACTGACACACAAGACAGAGTTCCGAGTCATCATTGTGCTCATACAAAATAAAAATTCAACCTTTCTTACACAAAGGCACAAAAAGAGTTGAAATATGGGCATTTGTTTGGAATTCACTCTATGTGCCACTGTACCCAGTTAGTTTTATTGTTATGTTTATCTGGTTTTACTTATAACACTTAAAAAGAGGATGAGAATGGAAACAGTAAAGGAGTAGAGAAACATCTTCCTCTGCGATAACAACAGCTATGGTGGAATGGTAAACGCTCCTCGCATATTCACACCTTGGAAACCTTATCTCGAAATGAAGCTAGTCCTCACTTGCATTAGAGCAAATCCATTTGAACCTTGTTGGGCCTTGAAAGAGAGATCAAATTTCTCCAAACACCTCGTAAACAAATATTCTTGTAAATTTTTTATATTTTTTAATAAAAAACAGCTGAAAGGTAAGATAGGCCCCATATAGTTGACTCAGTAATAAAATTTAATTATTTTTAAATTAGATTTTTTTCATACAAAACATGTCTGCTTGAACAGAACATACTGAAAAGGAAGATAACCCGATAACCCCATATAGTTGACTTAGTAATTAAAATTTTAGGTTTATATGGTATCAAATTCCTCATCAAATTTCTTTCCACATCATCCAGTGGTAAAAAATATATCGAAGAATTCAATATATTTTAATACACAAAATATATTTTTTAATTTTTTTACATAAAATTTTATGTTTATCATATCAAATATTTTATATTTATAAGAAAGATTAAGTTTCTAAGAGTTTAATATCTTTTAATATGTAGCATATATTTTTAATAGACAATATATTAAAGGGAAAAATAATAAGATAACTTTTTTGTAAGTTAGTAAAGTTTCAATATATTACTAAATAAACATACAATACAAAAATAGTAGTTGGTTTACCAAACCAGTTGTAGAAGAAGATTCTCTTTGTCACACATTTAACCAGACATGCCATTAGATTTTTCTGTCTTTACTTTCCCTTATATAGTTCAAAAAAGTTCCCCTTCCCACTACTACTATATGTAGGTCTGCCTATCTGAATAGCTATATAGCTCTGATCTTCAAACCTAAACTTGACAAAATAACTACAATACTACCTATATAACATAACACAAAACTAAACAAAAGATTGGTCGATGCCATGATCAACTAACACAATATTATTTGCTTGGAGTTGTTATCGTCGTTGGCCCCATTGTTGGGTCCTCCACAAGGGTTGTCGCTGGAGCCTCTAGGGTTGCCAGTGGACAGCCGCCTGCAGCGCAAGCCTCTCGAACTCGATACTTCCTCAAGCGGGCGAAATCTCCTATCTCTACACCCATCGATATATCCACATTATCGATATAATTTAGATAGATTGAGAACATTTTGTTAAGATCCCCAATTCTGCCAACATGCAATTTCTCTATGTTAACCAAACCCTTGAGAGCCTCTTCAATTCCTTTTAGGCGTTGGTCTATAGATTTTAACTCGATTTCTGTCTCGAGTTGCCTCTTTTACCTCTACTCTGCTGCCTCTGCTTGCAGCTTTTCCACTAGAGTCTTGACATGCCAAGCGGTCTCCAAGGTCTTTTGGTACACAGTCATCTATGTTTTGGATTTCCGTGTGTTGATGATCCAATCTCCTTCCTCCTCTATTCTACCATCAAAGATAGCCCTACAATGTCTTCGAACCTCACTCTCCCAGATTTCCACTATATCCTTCCCTTTTGTGTGACTGTTTAGCAACAACCTCCGCTGCTTCCTCCATGCATGTCTGTTTGCAAAACTCAAAGCCCTGAGCATCCGCGGGAACTACCTCTTGGCCTACTAGCATCACTTTAGCTCTTACTCATTGCACTCCCTGATAACTGAATTTCCCTCATAGAAATTACTATCACCAACTCACAATTACACCACCTTTCAGTGTTTTGCCTTATGTCGATGAAGCTTGCTCCCTAGCTATGATTTAAAGATGACACCCTAGATGAGACTTGCCTCGCCGATATTTGAGTACTTTCCCTCTCAATTTTTAGTAACTCTGACCTGCTAGCGATGTTGTTGTTCATTCGTGTGTACTTGTGGACGTCCTTCCTCTCATTTTCCCTTGCCAGCAGTTTGTTCAAAATCATAATCACCCTGACCTTGCTCTTGTATGTTTCCCCTCTTGATTTCGTACCTTCCCACTCCTCTTGCCACATCTCCTATTAATGAGACGATCACACTAACAATCTATTATGGGGGAAATCCTCTCCTTCCCATGATTAACCATCACTCTATCCTTGTATTGCAGACACATACCCCTTCTCGTTTCCTAAGTATGTCCATAATGAAGGATTATTTGTTCGTATGAACTGGTAGATCACTGTCCTGATTCGGGCCCACCCCTTCTCTATCAACCTACCTTAAACGCGTGGAGTGATCTCTCTCTGCCAAGCTTTGGCTTTCCTCCTTTAGCTAGCCCTCTGAAAACTTGCACATCACGTCGGTGAGCAAATGGACATTATCTACCCCTTTATTTTCCACCCTATCCACCAACACATTCGAAAACCACTGAACTAAGGTGAATTCCATGGTTTTCAACACCTCGAGATGTTTTTGAATGCGTTGGATTAATGGGGGCAAGTGCCAGTTCCATGTTACTTTACTTATTTGTGTGCCACATTGTAACTTACGTGTCACTTGAATGATAAGAGGTGCGGTTCCTACTAGGTCTGGTTCCATGGGAGTTTGCATGGGCTTACAACCATTCATATGGGATTTCTCAATAAGTGTCTTGGCATATTTTCTTTTATATACAAATCTGGTGATGTGTTTGTCACACCTCCAAACCAAGACACTAATGCAATAGACCAAGATCGGTCATGTCAAAGGACCTTTTCAAATCTTGCCAAAATTCTCTTCTCATAACTGCCTGTGATTACTAAGTCATCGACATACACAACGATGATCACAATATCCCCCCTTGATCTTTGCAGTAGAGGTTAGGATCATAAGGGCTTCTCTTTCAGTCGTGCTGTGCAAAATGCTCATCAATTTGTATAGAAAGTTCCCACAATATATTCCGTTTAAGCAAAATATAATGCTTAATATTTTGCAACATAGATACAAATGGATTACTGCGAAGTAGTAATATCTCCGAAAGAATATCTAAAAGCATATTTTCAAGATATTTACACCATGCAGAGGTAAAAAAACAGGGCATATATGTTTAAATCCCTCCCATCAAAGTACCTTGAGGTCCCTCTAATGGTGCAAGCCTAGAAGAACTCCAATTAGGAAAAAATTGTATCAAACCTTGAGGATAGGGTGAAACAATGGAATGTCAAAGCCCTAAACCTGGGTGGTCATCTGATTCTAACAAACACAGTGCTACAAGCTATTCCAAGGTATATGTTATCTATCCTCCCTTCTCCCAAAAGATCTGGGACATCCAAAGGAACTTCTTGTGGCGAGGGGTAGAGGTGAAACGAAAATGGGCGCTAGTGGCCTTAAATAGAGTGCAAACCAAAAGATGCAGGTGGGCTAGGTCTTCAAGATCCAGAGGTAACCAACAAAGAAAATGGAGCAAAATTATGGTGGATATGGTTAAAAGGGGGGTCATCACCTTGGGAAAGGCTTTGGAAATCAAAATATGCACCTAATTTCCATACAAAAAAGTTAGTTTGGTTATCAAGTTCCACTCAGGGGTTGGCAATTTGGAATTTAGCATGGAATAAAAGAGGTATAATGCAAAAACACTATTCTGGGAAATCAGAAATGGAAAGGAGGCCCTATTTTGGGATGATGCGTGGTAGAAACAAGCTAAGTTATGCAGGGAGGAATGACATCCCTTCAAACTAAGCACAGAAATATAAGAGTATAGAGAATTCTACCAATTCTAGGATCAAGGACTAGAAAATAACAAATGGAGGCGATGGAATTTTAATATCTTTCAACGGCCAACCCAGAATGACTTAGCTATTCAGTATCTAACAGAGGAACTAAGAAAATTAAGAATTATGTTCAATAATGAACAAGACCAACTCAAATGGGGGAAAAAAGAAGATGTGGAGTTCAATCTCAAGGAAGTCAAAGCTTATCTTAGTGAGGGATATACTGGTACAAATGATCCATCGTGGAGAAAACTGGATGGTGCCACATTGGCCATAAATTTAAATTTTCATGTCATTGATTTTATACCAGAAGGTCCTAACTCAGGACAAAGTTATAAAGAGAGGATTTATAGGTTCCTCTTCATGTTTCCTCTCCAAAAACACAAAAGAGAGGCTTAATCATTTACTCAACACCTGTAACTATATGGAGGCACTATGGGACTAATTAGCCTCAATATTTAGATAAAGAAACCAAAGTCGAGAGAGCATACAAGAAACAATAAAGAAATGGCGGGTGCATTATACAAAAAACGAGGTGGTGACCTTACCTGAAATTTCATTCGAGGTTTCATCCTTTGGGAAATTTGGAAGGAGCACAATAGATGAATATTCTCTTATAATAAGCTTCATGTTGACAACCTAGTGGAAGGAAAAATGTGTCAGCTAAAGGAAACATTAATTAGTACGGGAAATCAACCATTAGAGGAACAACCACCCCCCCAAGGAAACACAAATTTTGAAGTGATGAGGCTTCATGTTTTTCACCCTGTTTTCCCCAAATAAATATATTCTAGCAGGAAGAATTATTCATTACTTTCCCCTCTTACAAGCAAACACTTGACAAAAAAAGGATTTCACACCTCGGAGTTTTTTTGTAGGATAAAGGGAAAGGTGAGTGGGTATCCTGCAGTAGCTGCATTGGTCTTATTAGCATTACGCCACTTTTCATATGGGTCTTCACAACAAATAATCACCATTACACTTTGTTGATTTGTTTTAAAAATAAACGTAACACCCAAAAGATTTCTTTTGGGATGCAATGTTGTTGTTGGTAGTATGATTGTATTTGTGCCACATGTAAAGCTAATATGCGTTAAATTTCTTTTACCTTGCAATATTTTTATTGGAAATGTGTTTGTGTTTGGGCTAGAAACTATGCTAGATTTCTTTTGCTTTGCAATAGTGTTGTTGTCAATTTGGTTGTTTATGATAAAAGGAAATCTAGCAAGTGTTAGATTTCCATCACTTTGGCAATGTTATTGGAAATGTTGTGCTTGTGTTTGGGCTAGAAGTTGTGTTAGATTTCTTTTGCTATGCAATGTTGTTGTTTTCAATTTGGTTGTTTATTATAGAAGGAAATATAACACGTGTTAGATCTCTTTCACCTTGGTAATGTGCTTTTGTTTGTGTTAGAAGGAAATATAGCATGCACTAGATTTCTTTTGACATAAAATGTTGTTATTGGTAGTATGCTTGTATTTATGCTACATGTAAAGCTAGCATGCGTTAAATTTATTTTACCTTGCGACATTGTTGTTGGAAATGTGATTGTGTTTGTGATAGAAGTTGTTGGATTTTGTTGGCTTTTGTTTGCCCTACAATGTTATCGTTGCCAATGTGCTTTTGTTTGTACTAGAAGTAAATCAATCGTATGCTAGATATCTTCTACACTGCAATGTTATTTTTGGCAATGTGATTGTGTTTGTGCTACAATAAACTCTAGAATGTGTAAGATTTATTTTACTTTGAAATGTTTTTGTGAGTAATATGCTTCTATTTACGTTAGAAGAAAATTTAGCATGTGGTGGATTTCCTTCGCCTTAGAATATTGTTATTGGCAATGTGTTTGTGTTTGTGCTAGAAGGAAATCTTGCATGTGCTAGATTTATTTGACCATGTAATGTTGCTTCTAGCAATATGCTTATGTTTGTAGTAGAAGGAATGATATTGATTGTTAGCTTTCATTTGAGGAAACAATGTTTCATTACATACAACATGACAACCATAATATTTTTATTTTTGCATTTATATTACTTTTTCGGAAGTTGTGTGTTTTTGGGGAAATATAAAGTCACACTTTACACGGTTCATTCTTTTAATTACAAGTTACGATGTAATTGTTGTTACAGAATTGATGCAAGCTACAATGGAAAATATAATTTTGGCAAAAGGGGACTATGTTGATCTCCTTATTAATGATCAAGTCATTGGGCTAGCAAGGGTTGAATCTGCAGAGTCTGGAACTTATTATGTTGGAAAAAAGGTTAATGTTGGTTATGTTGCAATTTTGATAATTGATCTCATTCAACCACATTTGATTGATGATGATGTTAATGAAGGGGACATACATCCATGGAAGATTGTGGATTTGAGACACCACATAGGTAAATCAAAATATTGAAGCATGTGTTATATATTTTTGATACTATAATAAATGTTATTTTTTTGAGTAAATACTAACATTATTTACATTTGTTTATAGGTACAAATGTTTCTTCTACATTTTCTATTGGAGACAAGGTAAATCTTCTACAACATGGAGTGAAGGTGGGCGAGGGCTCCATATTAAATACAGAGCTTGGGCATAAAGTGCATGGAAAGATGGTAAAGAAAGGATGCATAGTGGTTAAAATTGAAAAGGTGTTAAAACATAATGTTCCTCTACCACATCCAACGGGGTTTGAGCATACACTTGGGGGTGCATTAGAATCTTATAAAATTTGGCCAGAATCAGATTTGGAGCCTCACTGTCATGATCATGCCATAAATATTGCCCAAGATAAGGTTAAATTCATATGTGCAAAGGTTTCTCTTACACATGAATGCATGGGAACAAGCATGTGCATTGCCAAAGGAATGCTAGTTCATGTCCGCGAGGATGACATTGTTGAGGGTGAAACACTAGGTGAAATGGATTTTGGTGTTTTTCTAGAAGAGATAGATGGAAATTGTGAGATATGCAAAATTGGAGATAAGTCTATACATTGTTTGGTTAGATGGCCAATAAATAAGTTGGTGGACAACAAAGGTGTGATATTAAAGGTCAAGGAAAAGTTCAAGGAACCAACCAAAGAAATGGTGATATGGGATGTTATAGAGGACACAAATCCCTTAAACAAATGGGATGGGTACCTTTGTAATGAAAAAGATAGAAACTCAATTTATATGAATGTAACAAGGCCATATAAAAGGATTAAACGAGTTATGGCTACAAAAAAAACTACAAAATGTCAAACAAAAATAGATGAAGAGAAAGAAATTCGACTTTTGGCAGCAGATGTATGTTGTAGAAAAGATTGTCTTCAACATGTCGATAGGAAGGCCATTGCAGGTGCTATAAGGGGTATGAGACAAATAAATACAAATGGCATTAGAGAATTTGTCTTGAATTCACTCATGTCAAACACAGTGATGTCAAGCGGCCATGGCCATGGCCATGGCCTACCACCTATTGCTAGAAATGTAAAGGACATGAGATTTAATGGGAATATTATTTGTAAGAAAGCATGGTATAAGATACATAAAATTCCTCAAAGCACATTCTATAACTACCAGCATTATTTCCAACATGGACAGATCAAAGCTATTCATGGTAACACCAACACATGCAAAGCACGAGCTCACACAGTGGCAGCTATAGAAATATTGCACAAAATTGTAATGGATAATTCAGATTTTTCACCAAATCAAACACGTCAAGTTGAAGAAGATGGAACATCTGCTCCTTTAAGACTGCTTCCTTCGACTTACACACAAAATTCTTTGTTAAAAGAGATCAATGAGGCTCTTCAAAAGCTTAATTACCCATCAATATCACAACCAACAATGAGCAAGATATGGAATACTAAGTTTCGAGATGTGGCATTTTCAAAGAACACCAACTTCAGTAAATGCAGTGAATGTATTGTGTTGAAAGCACAAATGAAGTCAGCAACTACAAAAGAGTTGGAAGAAAAGGCACGAGGTAGGTTGACGAAACATAACAAGATTGTTATGTGTGGAAGATATTGCTACTATGCCCATAGAATTATGTCAGAGTGGTTTCCAAAGGAGTATTTGAGCATTATCCATGATAAAATGGACAAAACAAAGACATCAATCCCAAGGCTACGTGTCAAATCAAAATCTGTTGTAGGAACAAATTTGGGTTTGTCATTGACAGGTATGCTTACACATGGGCATAAGGCGGGAGGTTTTGGTCATTTCTCCTTACCATTTGTCCATATGGGATCACAATTTACTATTACATCCCTTGCAAAGTGCTTAAGGGACCTTGAAGACCCACAAATGGATATGTATGGTGATCTACTTTATGAAAGTGGAATTTCAAGAAACCCACTTACAAATGCATTACTTGACACCTCTATTTACTCAAAATGTCAAGGGTACAAGGATGATTTTATATCTCATGGAAGTTCAAAAAGTCAAAATGTTGATTTTAAACCTCTTCCTCCACATTTGTTGTTACAGTTGGACAATGCAACAAGTGATAATAAGAATCGCTATCTTTTCATGTTTCTATCACTTTTAACTGCACTTAGTGTCTTCATCACTATTAAGGTTGGGCTCTTGCCTGTGGGGCACACCCATGAAGACATAGATGGAACCTACGGAAGAATGTATTCCAACCTAAAAAGTAAAGATATTTATTCTTTACCTGAAATGATGGATACATATTGCACAATTGAAGAAAATAAAGTGTTTCCACCTACACTTATTGACAAGGTCTATGACTTCAAAAGTTTCCTTAGTGGATACATTAAGGAGGGAAAAAATGCACTAGTTGGACATCTTAATGTTCAATACTTCCAATTTCTTATACTCAATGATGTTCCAGTACTAAGGTATAAAGAATCAATTAGAGACTCTGAGTGGTCAGAACCAGTTGAGTTATGGAATATAGATGATGAAGGTCAACCTATAATTCCCATAGGGAAGCCATCTTTCTTAGCTTCCAAACAGAATGATGTCTATTTAAAAGAACTAAAGGAAGGGATAACATCATACATAAAAATGTGGAAAGACACTATTGGGAATGAGGATTCACCAATTGTTACAGAGGAATGGAAAAATAAAGTGGTGTATTGGGAAAAAGTTCTTGATACATTAGATGGAATCTATAATGATCATAGAATAATAGATGGAAATGATTCATCTTCTGAGGCTTTCTGGCCCAAGACAAGGCACATTATTGATGTTGATCGTAATGCACTCCAAGTAATCTCAAGTATTATGGATGGAGATTTTGATAATGGGATAGATGAACCAATATATGTTGGACCCAAATGCAACAAGCCAAAGCCAACATTCAATCCGATGACTGATGTTGAGAAAGGAAAGATGTTGCTAGTTAGATCAGGAAATGAGGATGCAGGTGAGATGATTTGGATGGCAAAATCCATCTCAAATATCTTTAGGGATAATGAAAGTGAGAATCTTCATGTAAAGGTTGACTGGTGGAAGCCTATGTCAGGGAAATACAATGGAAAATTTTTAGAGCAATATTGGGTACCAAATCCTGATGACAAAGAACTTGGCTCTATTCCAATTAATACCATAGTGTGGGCATGGATGCCAAAGAAATAACATTGCAAGAAGACCAAGATAAATAAATATGGTGTAGAAGCCATTCTTGATCTACTTGAGCGATTATCTTAAGAGTAGGTTTATATGATACATAAATGTAATTTTTTTTTGGAGGATCTATTAATATACATTCAGACACATTTTCCCATATTTGTTGTATAAATATTCTCTTCATATTTTTTTTGAAGGAGTTTTATATTATTTAATAGTTCAATGTAATCATGTGTTATACAAATTACATGACAATGCCATAAAATATTTAAGTTTTCAAAGCTTTATTTGACCAGCATGACTTCTCACCATATCAAATATGCGTAATAAAATTCAATAATGCACCTAAAAACATCTTCTAAACTTGTTATATTAAAACAACAGTGGGGTACCTAATTAGTATTATATTTAATATAAACCATTTAAACACTTAATGAATAAATGCTAGATGCTTGATATAATGTTTGAGGTGAGTTTTCCTTAATTTTCCTTATTATAATTGATATAATCAAATTCCCTATTTTGTTGCATGTTAATTTATAAAAAAAATATTTTGATCATTGAACAACACAACTAGAATTATAAAATATTTCTACTTATAGATTTTGAAGTGGTGCCAACATTATACTAGTATAATTAATTTGTACTCAACTTAGGAAAAGTAGTTAGTGTCAATTTAAAATGGTCAATAATAGTAAGAAAAACAATATTAATATATTGTTAAATAACTTTATAGGTAAGATTTTTTTTACACAATCTAGTATTTATGGTCATATTTAATACATAAATATAAATGTTAATGGTAATAGAAATAATGTAAGGAATTTAAGTTTTAGATGAATGTTAATATGTTCTTTTCAATTTAGTATCCTTAAACATTACAGGGATAAAAACTAAACATGTGTAATAAATATCTTAATCATTTTTCTCTCTTTCTTGTTGTATTTGAAAATAATCAAATTGTACTACTTTGTTACTATTCTAATTCATGATTGATTTTGATCATTAAAATGATTAGTAATTGAGACGAGAAGCTCATTTTACAGCCCAATATGGGGGGATGTGTAAGTTTGTCTATCCGTCTGTGCCCGTTTAAAATAAAAATTATGTTCTAAATAGAAAAATATAAAAAAGAATATTTTGTAAAGTAATTAGAAGTAAAAACAAATGTGTGAATCAGAGGTTTAAATCTTATAATTTTCAAAAGTAACTATTGAAGATTTATGTTAACTAATTTATGTCAATATCAACTTCATATATATCTATATATATAAAAAAAAATTTCTTACATGGTTAAAATTATTATTTGTTCGTATATATACTCTATTTAGCATTCAAAAATATAGTTTCAACAATTAAAAATAACACATTGTATCTTTCAATCTAAATGTGTTTGCACTTGAAATTTGATCCCTACATCTGCACTTAAAATGGATCTATGATGGTATATATTGGACACATTACTATGATCATTTGTCATTGAATAACTTTATACTTAATATATAGCTTGCATATTAATATATTATTCATTAAGTAAGCCTCAACCAACTTCGTTTCTTACATAAAAGTACAAATAATAAATAAAAATAAATTATATTCAACATTTAATTTGATCCTAAAAAAATATTTTCTCCTTAACTCTAAAATGGTGCAAACTTTTTACAATAGTATGTAATGATTATGGTGATAATAATGATTATCATCCACTAAGACCATATATGGTATATAAGAAGGTAAAAAGATATTACTAAAAGTTATTTTGAATTTTAAATTGTGCCAACATTGTTTTAGTAATAATCGTAAATCAACATATACATGATATTTACTATATCGGATTATCGGTTAATAATAGTTACACACACATCATTATTTTCATAAAATAACCTTAACAAATTTATCTTTTTAATATAAACCATAAAAATATTAAAATAGATAATGTAAGGAATCCAATATTAATATGTGAAATATTTTCTTTTTCAAGTTTATATAAATTTGTTTTATAAAGTTTATCATGATAATTTTTACACAAAAAATGGTGAATATCTATATAAAAATTAGTGAACTAAGTGGCTTTCTAATTCCTCATTTCGAAAAAATATAATCTAGTTAAAGTTCTAAATAATGGTATATATTGGACACATTACCAAAAATTTCATTTGTCATTAAATAACTTTATACTTAATATATATCTTGCATATTAATCTATTATTCATAAAGCAAGCCTCAATCAACTTCTTTATTAACATAAGTGTACAACTAATAAATAAAAATAAATTATGCTACTACTCACATTCAACATTTAATTTGATCATAAATTTATTTTTCTCCTCAACTCTAAAATGGTGCAAACTTTCTACAATAGTATGTAATTATGATGGTGATAATGATGATTATCATCCACTAAGACCAACTATGGTAAATAAGGAGATAAAAAGATATTATTAAAAGTTATTTCGAATTTTATTGTTATGCTGAAAAAGCATTAAAAGAAGTGTTTCAATATCATCATAATTTTGTTTAGTTAAACAATAAAAAAGGTTGGTACCGTCACAAATATATTGAAATTTAATTCTAATACGAGTATAAACTCGATGCTTTGAGGGTTTTTTAATCTTCAACCATAATATAACTAGTGTTGCAAAGGTGATAGACTTTTAAATTGTGCCAACACTGCCTTAGTAATAATCATGACTTTTCACATACATGATATTTACTATATCAGATTATAATTAAATGGATTAACATATTCAGAACATGCTGAGGGCCTTCGGCTTCTGTGCCACTTGGGTCAGATGGATAATGAGCCTCATCTCCTCCTCTCACTTTTCCATTCTTGTCAATGGTCTGCCTTCCCACCCCTTCAAGCCCTCCAGAGGAATCAGGCAAGGGGATCCTTTATCCCCCTTCTTATTTGTAATAATGGCGGAAGGCCTAGGTCGGCACATCAAGCAAGCTAAGCAAGACAATCATATTCGGGGTATCTCAATTCACAACTCCCCTGCTTCCACCCACCAGCAATTTGTGGATGATACCATGCTGTATGGCCACCCCTCTGCTCAGGAAGCCTCTTGTCTGAAATCTTTGCTTAATGACTTCTCCAATGCCTCAGGCACCCAAATCAACAGCACGAAATCCGAAATTTTCTTCTTCCATACCCCTCCCTCTGTTAAGCGGGCTGTCTCTCGCATTCTGGGTTTTCAATCGGCCTCTCTCCCTTCCACCTACCTAGGAGCGCCTCTCACTGCCTCTGCCATAAAGCAACCAGCTTGGAGACGTCTTATTGAGAAAATGGAAGGCAAACTGAATCAATGGACTCACCGCTCCCTCAACTTAGCAAGTAGAGCTGTGCTCCTCAAAGCCATCCTTCAAGCCATGCCCCTTTACTTGTTCTCCATCCTTGCTGCTCCAAAATGGGTCCTGAAAAGGCTAAGAAACTTACAGCGTAATTTTCTTTGGGGAAGTTCAGCTACCAATCATAAATGGGCGCTTGTCAAATGGGATACCACCAGCAAGCCCAAGCACAAAGGTGGAATTGGACTCCGAGACCCTGAACACAGTAATATCATTATGACCGCCAAAATCTGGTGGCAATGGTTAACTAATCCGGACAAACCATGGGCCAGAATTTGGATTGCCAAGTACACCAACAATATGCCGCACACAGAGCTTATACGATTCACCCCCACAGGTACAGGTTCACTCATCTGGAATTCAGCAACGCAGCATCATCAATTGATTCAGAAACATAGTTTCTGGGAAATAAGGAATGGTCATCATGCCAGATTCTGGCAAGATGCATGGAACCAACTTCCCAAACTTTCCAATGTACTACCAGCAGTTATTATTCCAGAAGGGCAAGAGCAACAGCAAGCCACAGTTCACCAATTCTGGAATTCGGACACGGGTAGCGGCTTCAGGAAATGGCTTGCCAGCAACCAAATAATAACCACCAACAATCCGCAGGAAGCAGAAGCCCTTAGCTCTGAATTGGTAAAAAGAAGAATTAAGCACAACAGCAGTGACGACATCCTCAGATGGGGTTACCTCCCCAAGGGCGCTTACTCCACCTCTGAAGCCTACAATCTTTTGGAAGACCCTCCCATCAATCCTGATCCTTTATGGTCCAGGATATGGAGCTTCAAAACTTGGCCCAAAATTAATCACTTTTTATGGCTAGTGGGACATAAAAAAATTCTCACATGGGATAAATTGCAAAAACGCAACTTCCATGGGCCCTCAGTCTGCTACAACTGCTTTCAGAATGAGGAAACATTACAGCATCTTCTAGACTCATGTCCGTTGGCTACTCAACTATGGGAGAAGATAGAATTTAGGAGTCAAAGACGTTGCAGAGAAATGGGAAACATAATAAACACCATAAGGCAATGGTCTAAAAGCCCTTACAAAAGTGGCTTGCTTAATCATCTGTGGAATCTAATCCCAGGTTTTCTCCTTTGGAACATTTGGAAGGAACGGAATAGGCGCATCTTCAAAAACAACAGCTTGAATAAGGAAGACATATGGAACAGCATGCACGCCAACATCCAAGAGACCTTGTCACTGAAATCCTGGACCCAGCAAGATCTCCCAACGGATGATAATGAGAAAAACATATTATCTAATTGGGGACTGCAACTGACTCAAGAACCAATCTCTCAGAGGGCAGCAAATAACAATGATAAGGGAAAGGTAAATTGGGAAGCCCCGCCTATCCATTCATACAAACTAAACTTTGATGGCGCTTCTAAGGGTAATCCAGGACCTGCAGGATTTGGAGGAGTCATCAGAGATCACCTAGGAACTCTGCATCAACTCTACTTTGGCAATATAGGTTGGGATACCAATAACTCAGCAGAGTTGGAGGGCATGTGGCAAGGTCTTCTCACTGCAAGGAGACACAATCTTCAACCACTGATTGTGGAGGGGGATTCCCAAATACTAATAAACATGGCTATTCGAATCCAAAATGGGTCGAAAGCTAGGAAAATCGCCAACAGTTGGAGACTAGAGGCCAGACTCAGTAGCTTGGCGGAGGAAATAGGCAACTTCAATGCCATCTCTTTCAATCATACCAGAAGGGAAGGCAATAAAGTGGCTGATCTTCTGGCCAACATAGGGGTTGATTCTGATAGGGCCATTCTTGAGGGACAACTGAACATCATCCCAACTAATTCAAGGAAGCTGGAATGTGAGAATCTCATCCTCAGAGACAAAGAGACCCCGGATGCGGGTGGCGGGATGGCAACAATGGGCATGCCACATGCCATGCATGGGCTGCCCCGTGTAAACAATACGGCCTCCATATGAAGGCCGTCAACCTGAACTGGAACCCTCTGCTGCGTTTAATGAAGTTAATGGTGAGGGAGGTAGGTTTATGGGGTTGTACAGAGCACTTAATGCGCGCCTGCATCGAGAGCAAGAGGCAGAGCATATCAAGAGCAATGGCGGTTGCTGGGAATGTTTGTCGAAAGAATTTGGGGAAAGAAGGAATTGCAGAGAGCCGAGGCGGTGGCAGCTCCATCTGCTTCATCGTCTGGTGTCTAGGGATTACCATTGCCGCCATAGCCTCTCTGGTAACTGGTCCTGTAGCTGGAAGCATTTGGCTCAATTGCTGGGTGAGAAACGGAATTGGTCCACCCCGCAACCAAGGAATAAGTCTCAGAGAGGAAATTGGGCAACAGAGAAGGATTGGGGAGGTAATTGGTTCTGTCTTCATCTCCAAGCTCACCTGCACACACACAAGAGCAGAATTAGTCTCACCATGGCTAAACTCCGTCAGCGACAGCCGTGCAGAAGAGGTTCAGCTAGCGGCTCCTCCTCGCGAGCTCCAGCAGTGGATGAACATCACCACTGTTGTTGCTGCTACTGCCATCGAAGAGCCAAAGCCACTCCACTTCCAATCAGCCAGTTTTTGGAGGTTGGAAATGCTGAAGAGGACAAATCAGAACTTCCCTCCTTTGGCTCAGTGGTTTTCACATTGCCGAAGGCCGAGAGCACCCCAGGGCTCAGTGCCCACATCTCAATTATGTTTACCAGAACTCCGGACGGAAATGGGGATTCTGCCCCTCAAGACCAGCAGAAGATGCAAAAGGATGGCAAAGGCAAAGCAATTGTCCATGAATTACTGGAGGCAGGGGAACATTGCTCCGTTTTGGAGCCACCAGCGTCTGAGGCTGGTCAGCACGAAGCGTCTCCTCCGTTGGGGCCTCCTCCTCAGGGTATTGACGACGAGACATGGCGCAAGATGTGGAAGGGCAAACCAGAAGGAGAAGGCTGGGCGTACATCGTGGAGGACAACAGCCTTGCCGGAGAAGCCGATGCCTGCGCATCCCTTCCTCCCTCCTCAACACATCGAGCGGACCAAAATTGACACGGGTAATTCTCTCTTGCGCTTTCGTTTTGACAGCTGGAAGTGGTTTGGAAACTGGTCGGGTCTCCTATTCGCCTGCTGTAATGTGGTTTGGAAACTGGTCGGGTCTCATTTTCAAAGGGTTAATTCTCAATTTTCAAAGGGTCACTCGCCCCTGGTTATTAAGTCAATCCCAGCTGGATATACGCCCCTGCGTGGGCAGTAAGGTTTTGAATCCTCCTCCTGAGACTCCAATGGAAGTCCGCTGATGTTTTCGTCTGGTTCTGCTGACATGGTCGGGTGCTGCCCCTGCGTGGGAGCGTTATATCACTGCTTGGTCTGTTTAGTTTTGTGCTGCCCCTGCGTGGGAGCGTCATATTGTTGCTTGGTCTGTCTTGTTTTGGGAAGGCCTACCCGAGAGGGAGACCTCAGAATTTGGTTTTTGGTTCCCAGCGAGCTCTCAAAAGCCCTGGAAGACTTGACTCACAGTTTGTAATTTTCACCTGTACAGTTAATATATGAATTAGATAGCCTTTACGTAGAAAAAAAAAACATATGCATCATTATTTTCATAAAATAGCCTTAACAAACTTATTTTTTACTATAAACCATAAAAAATATTAAAATAGATAATGTAAGGAATCCAAGATTAAAATGTGAAATATTTTTTTTAGCAAGTTTATATAAATTTGTTTTATAAAGTTTATCATGATAATTTTTACACAAAAATGGTGAATATCTACATTAAAATTAGTGGATTAAGTGACTTTCTAATTCCTCATTTTGAAAAAACTTAATTTAGTTAAAGTTCTAAATTCTAGATCCACTGAATACTTCCATATTTAATGAAATATGTGTTTTATGTCAATCATCTCATTTGACATGCCCTTTAATACCTTCTGTAATCCTTCCATATCGAAAGGATCTTTCGTTTGCTTCTTCTTGGTGTCTTCTTTGAAAGAGATCTTCTTACATTTTCGTTCTTCAATTGCGGATCTCTTTTCAAGGGCTACTACGCGTTTTTCCACTGCTAACGCCTCAGTTAAGTTTTCAACTAAGGTTGTCTTGCTTGCCCTATCTACGAAGATAGCCAAGTTAGATGGTAGGGCCGTGATATACCATTCACATCTTACTTCCTCGCTGGGTTGTGAAGCAGCGAGGATTTTATTGAGGATGTTATTGAACCGTAAGTTAAAGTCTTTAATGGGTTCTCTAGCCTCAGCTTTCAGATTAGATAGGTCATTGATCAATGTCGCCGTGGACCTGTCGTCACCAAACTTGGTGAGGAACTGACTTTGAAAAATGTCCCAGCTTGTGATGGATCCGGAAGGTAACGAAAAGTACCATGACCCGGCTGTTCCTTGCATTGTATAAGGGAAAAGCCGGACAACAGCGTCTTCGTTAGTAACTCCGTTAAGATTAACAGAAAGCATGAAGTTATTGATATGTTCTTCGGCTAACATGCCTGCTTCTGGATTGAACTTAGGCAGCCATTTCTCAGGATGGGCCGGTATAGGGCTCAGGGGTGGAGGCATTAAGACCGCCCCCGGATTGTTCCATGGAGACTGGGCCATCGTTGAGCTGCGAGTTGATACAAGTGCAGGAGATGATCTCAGATGCTGAGAAGATGGAGATCTTACGATCTTCGATGATTGCGGAGGAAGGGTTGTGGAAGATGGATGAGGTAGATGAGAGAGTCTCTCTGTCAGACTCTGGAAGTGCTTTCCTTGCTCTTTTCCTAGTGGGGAGAGGAATTTCAGTTGGCTGGACGCCAAACTTTTCACTCTTCAATCTGGTCAGGGGGTAAGCAGGATTGTACTGCGAAGTCGCGCTGCCTTTAGATTTATCAGACTTCTGAGTAAAAATAGAGAATCCCTGGAGTTTATGAATCAAAGTTTGAATCTCAGGGGGATCAATGATAAGATGGTCTGATGTATTAGGGTGTATAGCAGCGGTGGATACCCGAGCGACTTCTGGTTCCGGATTTAACCGTGCCGGGGAAGTCGGGGGAGTTGGTGAGGGTGATTTTCTCTTAGAATGGTGTTTAGATTTTGATTTATGTGCCATTCATAGCTCGTGCCCTCCTTCTAGTGCCAGAAATGTTGAGGGCCCCGAAATCGGGTCGACAACAAGGGGGATACCCACCCGGTCTGGAACCTGGTTGGCAGCTCCTTGCCCGTTTGGAGTAGTGGGTCCGACTGGGGGTAATGGGACCAATTTCCCAATGTGAGGGATGTGTGTGTGTGTAGAGTTTGATATTATTGATCTAAGGGGATATTTTTAAGCTAATTTAATTCTAACTTCTAATCTAACTCTATGTTATTATAATCTAATGGAAAAACAATACATCTAGTCTATGCTAACCCGGGGTATTTTCTCTTATTATGCGATCTAAAAAGATTTCGAACAATAGCTGGTAATAAAGATCATTTAGCTATTATAAGAATATAAATCAATGAAGATAAACCATTCTGCATAAGAAGTTAGCAAAAACAGTTGTGAACAGCATATCGCATAATTAGTTATTCATATGTCGAGCATAAACAAATGACTCCACCGTACAGAAGTGCCAAATGGTAATACACACATTCATACATTAAAATATAAAGAAACTCAGCTGCATATCACTTTAGGAGTATAAGCAAAAATTAGCCAAGAGATAAAAGTACCATTTATGACTGATTTCACTAATAAACTTCAAGCAATAACGATTTATTTCTACTTGTTCTAATATTTGCTAAGAGTACAGAAGTGCAACATCAGTAACAGACATTAAAATGCAAACATAAATAAATCTCGATCCATCCATTCATCAAAAACCTCCTCCGAGGGTGCAGAAGTGCATGTTCTGAGGATAAGTTTTTTGACAGATTTCCGGACCCTTCTCCAAATGCCATGAGAAGGGTTAAATACTACTAACTAATTAATCTTAATTACACAAATTTAGGGAACGGCTTCAAATGACCGCCCTCTTACTAAAAGCAAATTTATTTCTAAAAATCAAATCTAATTTCTAACCGTTTCTGTATCTGTTCTTTAGTGTTGTAAGCAATGCGTTGTTCGCCCTGAATGAGTCGGCTGGTTGTCCTTTCCTTTTGTTCGAGCTTGATAATTAGAAATGACAAGAGCTGGCACCCCTTTCTGACAGACTAGAAGATATTTTCGAAGACCTTTCTCTGGCTGGGTGTATTCGCTGTGCGCACACTTAGTACAACCCAATTTCTTTTCGAACTGATTTTGTTGTTGCTATTTTGGTTTCCAGTCGTGTGAATGACTCAATGAGTTAGGAGTCGCGTTGTATGGACAATCCCCTGTTTCGAGAATTGGTTCCGTTCTTTGTTCCAGGCTTTTCTGGAGCGTCTTCCTTCTCTTGCGCTTCTTTCTCTGCCTTACCCAGTCTGAGCTTCAGGATCTTTTGTAAACACGCTGCTTTTGTGCACCCTTGACTCTGAGTCTTGGATAGTCTATTTTCATCAGTGCCTGTTGGGTGATACTCTGGAATCCGCAGTTCCGCTGCATGCGGCATCCATTTGCGGAGGCATCTTCTCTCTGTTGTCTTATTGGCGCTCTTCCCTTTTCCTTAGATATTTCCTGCATATAGATTTATATCAGTCGCATGTCTTGCAGTTTACGCAAAGAAGAAGGGAAATGATGAAAAGATTGACATGAAAGCATTAAATTCTAATGAATGCGTAATTCTGACATACATCATGACTTGGCTCTTCGATAAATGTGATGCAATCATCTCTGGATACTCAAGCATGCGGTCATTAATTTCCCTTAAGGCGTGCGTTCAATTTTGGGTTTACCGTGTATGTCGGAGAATTCTTGCAATGAGTCTTTTCTGCGATTGGCATCGTAGTATCGAGGGTTCCGACGTCATTAAGTGTTATCGCAGATCGTAGACATCGTAGATATCGCAGATCGCAGACATCGCAGATATCGCAGATCGCAGATATCACAGATCGCATATTTCATTCAATTGCTTATGCTACTTCATGCGACGCTTGCGATGTGCGATGTCGCATATTGGTGGTCGGTGGTTCCTTAAGGTTTTCTCTTTAAGAGCGTTTTGAATGTGCATGCGACGTGATGAACTTCGCGTCGCTTCTTCGCAGCTTTGCTTTTCGCATTTAGGAAGCGCTTCACTCTCTCTTCGCGATGCGATCAAGCTTTTAGGGAGAAAAATACAAAAATTTTAACAAAAATATTTTTTTTTGGATTTTATGTTCAGGGTCCCCCTTTTGCTTGGTGTTATTGCTAATATCAAACAAAAAGGGGGGGGTTGTTGGTGACCACAACAATATGTAAAACCTTTAAAAGCATCAAACCATGCATCATGCAAATTGTGGGCCATGTTTTATAATGCAACTTTATCTAGTATGTTTGTGCATTCAAACAAATTTATTTTAAAATATAACTATCAAATGACATCCATATTGGCGTTTCTATACATGAATGCAAAAGGTACATACCATATTTTATAATCCAATTTTAATTTATGATTGTTTTAGACATCTACACCAAATAATAAGATTCATTCAAATGAAAAATGTACCATGTTTTGTAATTTGCGATTTTACTATATTAATTTTAAATAAATTTACAAAACTACTTTAAACAAAACCTAAGAACCCTCTACTAACATTGTAAGAATGTCCATGCAAAATGTACCAACTAAATGGAAATTTACTTTCATTGCTACATATTCAGGAACTTAAATATGTAAAACCTTTAAGCATCAAACCATGCGTCATACAAATTGTACCTTGTTTTATAATGCAATTTTATAGTATGTTTGTGCATGAACAACTTTATATTAAAAATTAATTATCAACCGACATCCATATTAACCTTTATATACATGAATGAAACATGTACCATGTTTTGTAATTTAATATTTTAATAAATTTATTTTAAATAACAAGTGACAAAAGAACTTTAAACAAAACCTAAGAATCATCTACTAACATTATAACCATGATTATGAAAAATGTACAAACTAAATGAAAATTTACTTTCATTACTACATATGCATGAACTTAAATATGTAAAATGTTTAAGCATCAAACCATGCATCATGAAAATTGTACCATGTTTTATAATGCATATTATAGTATGTTTGTGCATGAACAACTTTATATTAAAAGTTAACTATCAACCGACATCCATAGTAGCCTTTCTATACATGAATGCAAAATGTACGTACCATATTTTATAATGAAATTCTTATGATTATTTTAGACATCTACACCTAATTATAAGATTCATTCAAATTCAAAATGTACCATGTTTCATAATTTGCAATTTTAATATATTCATTTTAATTAACAACTGAAAAAACAACTTTAAACAAAACCTAAAATCATCTAGTAACATTATAATAATGGTTATGCAAAATGTACCAACTAAATGCAAATTTAATTTTATTGCTACATATTCATGAACTTAAATATGTAAAACCAAGTTTTAAGTGTCAAACCATGCATCCTAAAAATTTCACCATGCAAAATGTACATAAAATCCAAAATGAGCATGCATTAAATCATAATAAAAAGTTATATATTTAAAATATGTCCAAAATTTATATCATTATAAAAGTAAATATATAATAAAATTTTGTTAAATAAAAATATGCATGAATTCATAATAAGAGTTTTACTTTAAATATGTCCAAAATGTATATCATGATAAAAGTAAATATAACAAAAAGATTGCCAAATAAAAAGTTGCATCAATTTAGAGAATCTCGCTAAAATATATTATCTATCAACCTCCTCGTGCTCTCATCTGAATCATGGGTGCCCTATAGAACATGTGTAATTGCATATATACATAATATTTTGTAATTTAAAATTAAATTTTAATGTCTTAAAATTAAATGAGAATGTAATCATCAAAACAAAATTATAAAAAGTTTCGAATTCCATGCAATACCTCATGTTGTTCCCCCTCCATTATGTCCTTGTAGTGTTCACCATGCACTGCACCTTCATGGATAAACTGTATAATACATGTGCATGTATATATATTAAAATTTTAAAATTTCACATGAAGATGCATAAACTAGATCAATATTTAAAAAATCAAGTATCAACTTTTTCAAATTGTCTAGAAGATTCAGTCCCTGTAACTGACTAAAGTTTCAAGTTCCATGAAATACCTCATGGTGTTCCCCTTGCATTGATCCCAGTTGGATGCCATGTACAATACATGTACATGTATATATTAAAAACTTAAAATTACACATGAAAATGCATAAACTCGCAATATTAAAAAAATTGTTACGCGACTTTTTTAGATTGTTTAGATGATCCTATCCCTATTTCCGACTCCATCGCTAAAGTTCTAGAGAATGGAAATCGTTTCCACAAACCTAAAATTCGAAAATCTTAAAACTGTAAGATAAATTTATCTCATCTTTTAATGAAACTTTCACTTCAATTTATAACAAAACATAAGTGAAATATTCAATACTTGTGACAGTTTAATATTTGACACATCTCCTAGTAGGGAGGAAGAGGGTGGCGTTATGTTTAAAACATCAGACAAAATCAGAATATGTTAACATTTAATTATTTATACCTAATTATTTCTTTTTAAAATATGTCCTCATAATACCGATATAATAAAAGTAGAATAATAATTGTATCAACATGAACTCTTAAAAAAAAAACTAACATCTCTCAAAATATCTTGATGGGAACCTGAACCTGGGACTGTGATATTATCAAAATTTTCATTCAACAAACAAGTTAACTACAAATTGTGAACATATAATACATTTGTGTTATAATGTATAAAATGTTTTTTTGAAGAAATCACACTGAATATTTTGGTTGACTCATTTCGAACCAACAAGTGTGGTTCATCTTCAGGACACGATGAAGAAGCAGATCTAGGAAGAGGGTTAAATAGGGAGATAGGTCAACCTAACAACTAAAAAAAGGGCTATATTTTATTAGGGGAGGAAAAGGGAAAAATGTAATATTATTTAAATAAATTTAATTATTTTATTAACTATTTCATTAATTATTTTATTAATTTAATAGGAACCCTAACGTCGTCATTTTAAAATCTAACAAAGGTTGGGCTTTTTTCATCCTTGATAAGGAAGATTATCCGGAGAAGATGTTGGATCATCTGATCAACAGTGGGAACTACATAAATTTTGACAAAAATCCCTTGAAAAATATTTCTAAGACAGTTGCTCTTGCTATTAAATCCAGCAACATCATCGGCTTGTTTAGCCATAAGTTGATTCAGAGTAGCCCTATCACTCCTAGGATCTATGGGCTTCCCAAAATCCCTAAATAAGAAGTCCCCCTCAGACCCATTGTCAACACCATCGGTGGGCCAACCTTCCTTTTATCTAAATATTTATTTGCGAAGCTAAAGCCCCTGGTAGGGTGAACGAAGTCCTTTTTCAAGGACTTCTCTTCTTTTGTTAGAGATTTAAACGATATGAAATTTGATCCAGATGAAATACTTTTTATTTTTGATGTTGTTTCCCTGTACACTAGCATCCCCATTAAGGAAGTCGTGGATGTCATATTTCGTCTTATTGATCCCGACACAACTAAATTGGATGAGATCTACCTCACCTCTACTTTTTTTTGTTTCAAAGCTCTGTTCTATGAACAAACCTGTGGGGGGGCCATGGGTTCCCCCATGTCCCCTATCATTGCTAACCTATTCATGGAAGATTTTGAATCCAAAGCCTTATCCTCAACTTTATTTAAAACTAAGCTCTGGAAATGATTTGTTGATGACACCTACACCATATGGCAGCACAAACCTGATGAATTAGATCTCTTTTTCCAACATCTCAATAATAAGTGTAATTCCATTAGGTTAACGATGGAGCATGAAGCCAATGGTTGCCTTCCTTTTCTTGATGTCCTTATTTCTAGAAAAGCTACTGGATATTTCTTCCATGAGATGTATCAAAAAAATACTCATACGGAGTAGTATCTTCATGCCAATTCCCACCATTTCCCTTCTTAGAATATAGGTGTTATAAGCACATTAGCCACTCATGCTCTTAGAAATTCTAATGATGACCACTTTTCTAAAGAAAAGTCCCATCTCCTTAATGTTTTTGTCCAGAGTGGTTATATTAGGTAGCAGGGTGTCAAAGCTTTCCTCAAAGTGAGTAAGGGTCCCAAGGTCAAGAAGGAACCCATTGATCGCAGTTCAGGAGTCCACCTCCACTTCATCCAAGGGAAGATAGACAATATTTCAAGTATCCTAAAAAAACATAATATTCCCTCGACCTTTACACCCCTCAGCACCATTAGAAGCTCCCTAAAGTCTGTCAAAGATAAGGTGAACCCTATGGATATGAAAGGTGTTTATATCATCCCATGTTCATGTGGAACCTCATACATTGATGAAACTGGTTGTTCTATTAACCAGAGGATTAAGGAATACACGACTGATATCAAGCACATGAGGACCAAATCTTCTGCTTTGGCCAAACATGCTAAGAAGACCAAGCATCATGTTTGCATTGAGGAGGCTAAGGTTATCGCTAAGATTCCTCACTGTCATCATCGTAAATTTAGGGAAGCCATTGAAATTGAGAGGTCTTCTAGCAATATTGATAGGGATGATGGCTAGAAAATTAGTAGCTATTGGATTCCCACTCTCTCTTCTTAGTTTTTCTCTGTTTGTGTCTAGAACCTTTGTCCTTTTTTTCTTTTTCTTTTTTTAATGAATATTAGTATTATTATTATTAATATTATTAGTATTATTAATATTAATATAAATAATTAATACTATTAAGCCCCAAGGGTTAGTACAGTTGGTCAAAAACCATGCCTCACCATTGGGAGGTCACAGGGTCGATTTTTCCCGAAGCCCTTGGGGTTAGGTCTTGCTAGTAGACCAAGGGGCAATTAGCCTAGATTTCTAAAGCCCCAAGGATTAGCTTAATTGGTCAAAATCAGTGCCTCGCCATTGGGAGGTCACAGGGTCCAATCTCCTTGAAGCCCTTGGGGTCAAGCCTTGCTAGTGAGCCACAAGGCTAGATTCCCTTTGGGGTCGATCAGCCCAGATTTTTCCATGGATGTAGTGCCACCCGTTGACCAGGGTGTCCGTGAACCACAGCCTAAAAAAAAAATTAATACTATTAGTAACATTAATATTAATAAGACGATTAATATTAATAGTAAATACTAGTTTAATAATAATAAGCCATAGATTTGATAATTCTATTAATATTAATACTAAATACTAATATTAATATTAATAATATTAATAATACTAGTTTTAATATTGATAATATTAATATTGATAATACAAATAATACTAATTTTAATATTGATAATACTAATAATAATACTTAGTATCATATTATGAATATTAGTATCATTGGTATTATTAATATTAATAATAATATTAGTATTTAGTATTATGAAAGTTGATATCTGTTAGTAATATTAGTAATTAGTAACATTAAATAATAATAATAATATGAGAAAGAGTAACAAAATAATAATAATGGTCAGTTTTAAGTAATTAAATATTTTTAATATAACTGTTGAGATAATAAGATAATATATTAATAAGATAAATGAAAATAGTTTCAAGTATAACCCTGTTATAAATTTATTAATATTATCAAAACCCTAGTCAAATATAACCGTTGGGTTAATAAGTTGACTTCAATTTACATTGATTAAATAAACAATTAATAAAATAATTAAATTTATTTAAATAATATTAAATTTTTCCCTTTTCCTCCCCTGGTCAAATATAGTTGTTTTTCTAGCTGTTAGGTTGACCTGTCTCCCTATTTAACCCTCTTCCTAGATCTGCTTCTTCATCGTGTCCTGAAGATGAACCACACTTGTTGGTTTGAAACGCATCGACCAAAATCTTCAATGTGATTTCCTCCGAAAAAAACATTTTATACATTATGATATGGATCATAGAAGCTTGAATCCGAATAACACATTTGTGTTATATTATATCTGAAAAAATTAACAAAACATATGTGAATTGACATTAACACATACATTACAGATTACAATAAAATATCCACCCTAACCATTAACACATATTGATCCCACACCCTCTTCCTCATAAACAATTAAGTCCTTCCAACCATTACGAAAACCCTTTTTATATTATTTAAGCTCCTCAATATTCATATTATCTATCTCCTCATCTATTTTATATACAAAATTAGCACATGCATTAGATCATGTTGTTTGTCGATTTAGGCCGATATCGATTTCAATCAATGCATTCTAGATGTTGTCTATAATGGCATCTCTTCCTTCTTGACCAATTTGAGAAGTGGCATCCTTGTCTAACCACAAAGTTACCAGATGAGGAGGTTGTCGTACCAAAGGTGGCGGAGGGTGAGGAAATTTAGTATCACGTAATGCGCCCTTACAATCACTTAGTAGACCTCTCCCAGTACCATAAAATTCAGATGGAAGGTCATTATAATCAGGTTTCATACCCAAAATAATTATGCATAAAATAGTTTTGCAGAATAAATTGGAACCTCATCATTCCATGGAAGCTTTCCATATGCTGCAAGGAACCTATCATACAAATGGTTGTCTATATTAGGGTGGTTGAAATATTGCACCTTCAGTATCTTTCCTTTCATACCTTCTTTGAAATTAGACATATATTTTTCATTTTCTTTTATAACTCTTTTACTAACCTCATCCCATTTACTAGTATCCATTACTACTTCTTTTCTATGCCTCATCATATTTATAAAGCAATCCATGGTTGGCCAAAGATTCTCGTAAATATCAAGAAATTAGCTTAGAGAGTGCACAACAATTCCTAAGCTTTCCTGACTCTCTCCATGGAGCGCCAAACTCCCAAGATCTTTCATCAATTTTGAATAATGGTTTTTGCATCTTTGTAATGTACATTGTGGGAGGTTTGTTTCCCAAGGAAGCTCATTAAGAATATCAGATGGATAAGTCGTGGTTGGTGTATGGCCTTCTTCTTGAATTGTCTGGCTTTGCTTACATCTACTTGGAGCAACATTTTCACCCTCTGCATCAATATATAAAATTACATAGATATAAAAACATGCGAACAAATGTATTCATACACATGCAAGATAGAAATCTACATGCATATGTACATACAATTCATTTACATGTACAAATTTGTTTTAACATAATTTTTTATTATTTAATTTACCAAAATGATGAGGATCATGATGATCTGATTGAGATTGATGACCACCCAGAGAATTTTTACCATTCTCACACGCCACATAGTGAGAGAGGATTCTAAAAAAAATAGAAAATCAATTTAGTATATGTGTACATACATATGATTCTATCTAGTTCGCATTTAACTAATATATATATATATATATATATATAGATATAGATATATATATATATATATATATAGATATAGATATATATATATATATATATATATATATATACCATACCTCGATGGTGTGAACGACGGCCCTCCATTGATTCACTAGATACTCTTTCGACCTTGTTGAGATGCTCCTAAAAGAATGAAAGTTATTATAAATTAATTTAAATATAAATTGAAAAAATCAATTCCATATGTATAAATACATATGATTATATTCAAATATCATTTAAAAACTTGCACATCATGTTATATATACCATGATCATGATGGACCTCCCCCGATTCATCTGATGTTCTTTTTGATCCATGACCTCCCCCTCGAGTAGATGTATGAGAATCTATTGATGTTCGCCTCGAAGAATCATGTGGAAAATTCTCATCCATAATATGGATGTCTCTAGATAAATAGATACATGATATTTAAAAGGTTACCTCATGCATTTACACTTCCTTTTAAAATTGCTATTTAAAATGATCAAGAATTCAAAAAATGTTGCAACCCTTGAAGTTACCTCATGCATTTAAAATTATTGATATTTCTATTTAAAAATATTAAGAAATCAAAAAATTTATGTAACCCTTGAAGTTACCTTGTGCATTTAATTGATGTAACCCTTGAAATTAGATCATGCATTTTAAGATCTTAAAATTGCTATTTAGAACCATTAGAAGAATTCAAAAAATTAATGTAACAATATGAAGCTCTTCATTTAAAATATACTCAAGACTAAAAACACAAATCTTGAAGCACGCACATTTTCAAAATTAAATACATTTTTTTTTTAAAACATGTCAAGTTCACCAAGTTGTGCTTACATATTGGGGGCACACTTGGTATAGAATTCAAGAAAAACACATGGTCATAAAAACAACACATTTATAACTAAAAAACAAACACATATAAAAGATATCTCACAATGTCCATCAATAAATTTTGACGGATAACTTCTTAACACTAATTCATCTTTCACACACAAACCTTCAATGACATTTCCCCATACAACAGATCACTAGACATCCTTAACATTTGCACAATGTCTTATGGTAAATGATTGAAACTCACTAACAATATTTTTTGCTTCTACGTGCAATTGTTTTAACCATTCCTTTTTAACTTGGTACGCGCATTTCATCTGATTGTACACAAGTTTGGAATTGGTGAAGACTACAATTTGTTAGGTCTCTTTACTACTAGTGTAACCCCTTATTATTATTAGTGCAATCCCCTTATTATATTGTTGTGCCCATGTAGTACACATATTGTTATTAGTGTGCCCCATAGAAGCCCACTATTGTTATTGTTGTGCCCTTACATTATTGTTGTTATGTCAGCTCTAATTCTATTATGAACCCTTAGACTCCTATATATAAAAAGGAGGTCTTGTTATTTGTATCATCCAATAATTGTTCATTTGTGTAATGTAAAATAGGTCTCCCCCTTGAAGAGGCTAAATTCTAAGGCGTTGATCTATCTTTTCTATCTTTTTGTGAGCTGGTTTCATAACATTTGGAATCAGAGCTTTGGATTTTCGGGTTTCACTGCTCCAAATAGGTCATCGTGGCATTTTCACTATACCTTTTGTTCTATGACGTTTCAGAAGCTAAAACAAAAATCATTTGAGATGAAATCTTGCAGAACCTCGCGTCCAAACTTCAGATCTTGTCTCAGTATATTTTGAGAGATATGATCTGAGGAAGTTAGGGTTTTTGCAAGCTCCAGAATTTCATCTAAAATAGGTCATTGTGCAATTTTCACTATAACGTTTTCACTACGAAGTTTCAGAAGCTAAAAAAACCCATTTGAGAAGAAATCAGTCTAAACCTTGGGTCCAAATTCTAGATCTTGTCTTCCTATATTTTTAGTTATATGATCTAAGGACTTTAGGGTTTTGCAGACTCCCGAATTACATCCTAAACAAGTAACCTTCGGAGAAGCATCATACCTTTCTCTCTGAGCATCAGATTGAAATTTCATAAGAAGTCACAGAAAGATGATGGACTCTATTTTATTTTGGCATAATTTTCAGAACCTAAGGTTGAAACAGTGACACATGACATGTCGTACAAGTTCAATCTACTGAAGTAGTCTATAATTAGGTCATCACGGGAGATTGAGAATAAATCTTTCTTTGGGAATCCAATTGCAATCAGACTTGCAGAGTTAGAAAGAGGGCACAAAGGGGTATTACAAGCTAGAATTTCAGAACTTAAAGATCTGAAATTATAGAGTTACAGTTGTTTCAAGATCGAGCTCCTAAAATCAAGAAAAAGCAAGATGAGGAAGTTTGATGGCAAGGATCCGATAATTGGATACTATAGATGGAGAAATATTTTGATCTACATGGTGTACCACTGTTAAAAAATGACGTATTGCATTCAATCATTTAGAACTAAATCAATTTTTATGGTATAAAGGGTTTTGTTCTCGTAAACCACTTGTCACGCGGTCAATTTTCATGGAGGAAATGATAGCACATTATGAGGATACAAAGAGAAACACCTTCTTTATCCAATTGATAAATCTCAAACAAAAGGGTTCAATGGCAAAGCACATTCAAGACTTTCAAAAATTGAATATAAGGGTAAATGATATTCTACAAAAGAAAAAGGTAAATAGTTTTATCTATGCCATGTAAGCTAATATCAATGGTATGAAAGCATATTGGAAGAAGGGCATGGATGATTTGAAGAAATACATGGAAGGTTTGAAGGAAGGTGGGATAAAGTTGCTACAAGAAAGGCCTCCTAATGACGAACAGGTTCAAGAAACTTCAAAAGAAGAGGATATACACCGGGAACCAACCCTAAAGAAAGAACAAATGAATCTGACCATATCTTGTACTGCAATGACACGAATTACCACTCCTCAAACTCTCAAGATAGAAGGACATATCAAGAAGAAGAAGGTTCAAGCAGTGAAATATCAGAAAGAAAAGTATCAAGAAACATCAAAAGAAAAGGATACTCACCAGGAACTAACCCTAGAGAAAGAAGAAATGAATCCAACCATATCTTGTAATGCATTGGTCAGAATTACCACCCCTCAAACTAGAAATATAGAAGGACATATCAAGATGAAAAAGGTAACAGTGTTGATTGATTTGGGTAGTATCTGTTATCACTCCAAGAAACTCTCCTAGCTTGTAGATCAAAGATGCCTGGTAACATGTAATCTTCAATATTGTTCTCTAATCTATTGGAATAAATGATGGTTTGGATCAAGTTAGATAACCATTTCAGCTCTCTTCTACTCAAGACATGCAAGAACAACCTTAACAACACAAGGCTTTAGACCACAAATGCTCAATAGTTTGTAGGTTTAATGGATAGATGGAGAATACTGACAGTACCAGCAGGTTGCATACATGAACATATATGAATGGCTAACTATAGGTGGCAAATAAACTTACTAACTATACTAGTAGATGCACATATAATAACATATATAATTGACTAGCTACAGGCAGCAAAGAAGCTTGCTAATCTAATATATCAAAGTAGAGATAAGATGAGAGTTATCTGGCCTCACACAGAAAGAAAACCTGAACAAATTGTTCAAGTGCAAGCGTAGAACAGGATAAAGGGAATGGATATTGAACATCTAATGGCAAAAGAAGCTTATATTTCTTAGAATGAAGATGAGAGGCTTGAAGGAAAAGAGGAAAACAGTCTCCAAAAGTTGAACCTTTATTACATCTTACTAACATTTATTTATAGCTTGCTTACAATGATCTTGAGCCTTTTGAGGCTTCAGGGGTCTTAATATACCTAATATGCATTGTTAACTGATTCGATCCCTTCTAGGTAAGCATGGCTCAATAGTTTTCCTCTTCTGACATAGGGATAACTGCATTAAGATATTGTGGGCAGTTGTTGCGCTATCTGGGAGATTTATTGGGCTAGAGATGCCCCATAATGTTTGTTAAGATGACTATTGTGCTGGCAGGACTGTTGATGTGGTTGTTGCATTGTTGGAGCTCCCTGAACTTGTTTGATTTCGCTGTGTGGCACGTTGTGGCTCCATGATTGCTATTTTGCCTCTATCTCTCGGAAATTATTTCCCAACAACTGTCTCCTCGGTGCTGTTATACGGTGAAATAGGTCTTGGGGCCTTTGAAACCCCTCTAAAATGCAGACAGTGATTGGTCTGTGTTTAATACAGAAAAATGATGAAATATTGTGAACTCCCGCTTTCTCTGTGTATTTTGGAAATACATGAAAAATACTGAAGAAACAGGAAAAATTGACCTTGGCAGACTTGAAAAGTCCTCAAACATGGCATATACATCTATCAGGTCTACTCTTTAGGTCGTTGTCACAAGTGGCATGTGGCCTGGTCCCTTTGCTCCCTTCGTATTTTTGCAATATGGTGAAAACCTTAAAAAACATGAAAAATCGGCCTTTGTGGACCTGAAAACATATATATATTTCACCCCTTAAACACATCGGGTCCGGACTTCATTGCTATCAGCACTGCTAAGGTTCCTGTGTATTTTGTTAAATAACGAAATGTATGAAGAATGCATTACAAAATACTTGGGCGCGGACTTGAAATATTGTGGAATATCATTCACAATTCCACCAAGTCTAGCCTTATCACATCGCACATAGGAATATGTAAAGGCCCCACCCCTTTGGTCACCGTTGATGTGATAATGTGATGCGATCTGATCGCAATCGCATATCACTATATGTAAAGGCCCTACCCCCTGGTCTTCTCGATCTGCGATCCGCCGATGTGATATGGGCCATTGATCTACATATGCGATTGATGGTCCTTGCTTAATCGTTGATTGCCATCACCATTGCCCCATGGTCTGTGTCGATTTGCCTCCACTGATATGACCCACTGATGATATCTGGGCTGTTGATTGGCCAGATCTAATGGCTGCTGTGAATTCTCACTTTAAGCCTGTGATTTTGGGAAATTTAATGGTTTTCAAGCATTTCCTACCTCCCGATAGTGTATTTCCTCCCTTTTAAGGGATTTCCTCCTTCAATCATTTTGATTTTGAACGATCCTTAAGAGGATTTTGAAGGATTTTGGGGCACAATTCGATCCTTTGGGATATTTCCTAAGCAATTTTAGGGACTTTTAGGACATATATGGATCCATTTTTGGGCCGTTTGCCTCCAAGGCTAACATTGGCTCCTTTTGGGGATGAAATCCTTCATGTGAGGTTTTAAGAATCATAGATCAATGCCTTTCCTGTAAAACAAAAATTAAACCTTGCTTCTAGTGTTCCGTTGGGCATGGAGTCTTTTTAGCATAAAAATAAAAACTGAAAGAAAAACGTATTTACAATACCAAGGATTTAAGGCCTTAAATGAAATAGAGTTTCAAGAACCGCCAATTTACTGGGCTACCAAATGCATCTCCTCCTTCTAGATTGTCCAAGATGAATGTGTTGTTGTGCTGAACTTGAGCGATGACAAAAGGACTTGTCCACAAGGAGTCAAACTTGCCATGATTACCTCTCTTTTCTTTAAATGCATCCCATTTAAGCACCTAATCACCAACTTGGAACTTCTCCACTTTGGCCTTCCTGTTAGAAGTTTCTTTGATTGCCTTCTGATGAGCCTTTGTTTTCTCAACCAACTACTCTCTTATCTGATGTAGTTCAACCAGGTTATTCATTCTTCTTACCATATCATTCTCTTCATCTTGTTCTTCTTGCAAGAACTTAGCCACAAGGAAGATGAGCTGGATGGGGAAAACAGCATCAGCACCATAAACCAGTTTGAATGGAGAATTACCTATGGACTTTTTGATTGTAACTCTATCAACCCATAGTGAAAATTTCAACTTGGAATCCTAGCTCTTTTTGTTGTCTTCTAACAACTTTTTGATTACCCTTACCAGACTTTTCTTAGATGATTCTGCTAGGCCATTGCCTTGAGAATAATATGAGGTAGAGTGCACCACTTGAATGCCCATGGATTCAGTCATGTCCATCAATTATTTTTCCTTGAACGCTACTGCACTATTAGTGACTAGTTTGGTTGGGAAACCAAATCTAGTGAAAATATTCTCATTCAAGAACCTTATGACAACTTGATGGCTGGCATTCTTAGTGGGTATAGCCTCAATCCACTTGGTAAAATAATCAGTGGCTACTAAGATCCATTTGTGTTGGCCACTAGAATGTGTGTTGATCTCACCTATAAAGTGCAAGCCCCACTGCTGGAAGGGACCATCGACATGTATTGGCTTTAAGGGTAGCAATTTTAGCTACTGTCTTCCTGCAAACCTCTGACATTTGTCACAAGCCTTTACAAAAGAAAACACATTCGAGAACAAAGTAGGCCAATAATATCTAGCCCTTAAAATTTTGTGATTTGTGGTTTTCCAATAATGGTGCCTACCACAGATGCTAGAATGGAACTGGTGTATGACCTCCAAGGATTGTTCTTTATCTAGACACCTCAAGAGGATTCCTGATGGGTCTTTCCAATAAAGCAGATTTTTATTAATGTGGAATTTGGCTTATCTAAGTTTAATGGCACGAGCTTGACTTGATCTAAGTTCTGGAGGGACTTCTAGCTTCTGCAAAAACTATGCTGGAATACCACTCACATGTGGCTATATTTTCAGCTAAAGATTGATTTTTCTTTTGCTCTTCTGTCGCTCCCTCTATTTGTTCATAATCTTAATTTAGAACCATGGAATTTATATCTAACAAGCTGCTATTTTCTTCAACCATAGTTTTAGCCAAGCCCTGGCCTTTGACGAGCTTAGTGGGCTTCACCTTTATGTTAAACTATATGAGTTTTGCAATCCATTTAACTCTCTTCCCATCAATATCTGGCTAAGTTAAGACATCCTTTACTGATGGTGAAGGTACACATGCAACTACTTTGGAATGCAGAATATAAATTTTGAATGCCTTTAAAGACTTTATGAGAGCACAAGCTTGTTTTTCGATAAGGTCATACCTTAGTTCAGCATCCCTTAAAGTTTTGCTGAAAAAGGCCACAGGGTGCTCTATGCCCTCATCATTTTTTTGCAACAAAACTACTACAAGTGTATCATAAGAGGTAAAAGAGAAGATACAAAACTCCTTAGTGTAATCTAGGCTGATTAGAGTGGGAGCTTCCATGATAGCTTGCTTGATCGCCTCAAAAGAGCTTCTTGAAGCATCTGTCCATTTTATTTCTGTTCCTTTCTTCAGCATGGAAGTGATGTTCTTTACAAGCTCTGCAAAGTTTGGAATGAACCTCCTTACGAACTTAATCTTACCCAAGAAGGATTGAATGTCCCTTTTTGACCTTGGGGTGGACAATGTCTGAATGGCTTGAACCCTTGCTGGATCAATCATCACACCTTCAACAGAAACAATATGTCCCAGAAGCTTGTCTTCTTCTAGAGCAAACTGTGACTTCTTTGGGTTGAATGAAATTCTGAACTATTGCACTTTAGGAAGACCTTCTTCAAATGTTGTAAATGGTATTTGTGGCTGCTAGAGAAGACTGTTATGTCATTAATATAAATAAGGACAAACTTTTCCTTCTCTCCCACAAAGGCTATGTCCATGGCCCTCTGAAAGGTAGCCCCAGCAGTCATCAATCTGAAAGGCATATTTGAGAACATGAAAGTGCCCCAAGGAGTAGTGAAGGTAGTCTTGTCTTGATCTTCAGGGTGTACAACAATCTGATTGTAGCCTAAAAATTCATCTAAGAAAGACATGACTCTAACCCCTAAAACTCTTTGCAGCAAGTGTTCCATCTCGGGCAGGGGATAGTTATTTTTTTTAGAGCACTTGTTCAGATTTCTGAAGTCAACACAAAGTCTAATTTCTCCATTTTTCTTTCTTACCACCACGAGGTTGGCTATCCACCTTGAATACCTTATGGGGACTATGATTTTGGCATCCAATAGTTTGTTGATTTCTTTCTCAATCAAAGGCAATAAGAGAGGGTTGATAGGCCTTAATTTTTCCCTAAAAGGTATGGTGTTCTTTTCCAATGGGATTTTATGCTGAATGATGTTTGTGTCATAGGTTTTAAGATCATTGTATTCCCAGGAAAAATGTGCGTGAATTGCTTCATAAGGGTGCAATACTTGGAATTCTAGGCAGAGGACAAATGCATGGACATATTTATGTTTTTTGGATGGGCTGGGCTCCTTATAATATGTTTACGAATAATAGATTCATTTTCTGTTTTGACAGGCCTATATGGCACATCGTTTTGGTTGAAAAGATTCTCTAGAGGAACCAATCCCTTTGGTATGTGATTACTAGGCAGCTGGACAATGCTTTCTCGGCCGATTTCACTTTTTAGCTTGGACTGGCCTCATTCTTCCATGTTCTCATTTTCTTGGTCGATGTGCATTTCAGCAAATTCCTCAATGACTTATAAAAACCTGTTAATTTCCTAATCGTCTTAAAAAACTCTTTAGTATTTGACATTGTTTGGCAAGGACGGTTAGGAGGCAAAGGAGGAATAAACATGCTAGTAGAGATAGTGAGGGAGTCGACCAACTGGTTCTTCATTCTTGGAATATAAGAAATGTTGAAATCATTAAAAGAATCCTTGAGCCTCCATACCTCATCCTTGTATGCCTTTAGCCTTGGATGCTTAGCTTGGAACATTTTATTTACCTGTTGAATAATGAGGTCTACATCTCGAAACACTTTCAGGCCTTTGATACCCATTTCTTTGGCAACGCTTAAGCCCAGGATTAAAGCTTTGTATTCTGTGATGTTGTTTGTGACCTGAAAGGTTAATTTGAAAGATAACTAAATGTATTCTTTTGTTGGGGACACAAGGACCACACCTGCCCCTGCAACTTCTCTAAAGCAAGCCCCATCAAAAAACATATCCCAAATCTTTGGGTTTTCTTCCTCAACAATCTGGTAAACTGGTTTCCTAAGCTGTGTGGAGGCTAACTGAGATTCTTCAATATGAAGGATACAAGCTCCAAAACCAGTGTTAATAGCATATATGGGATGATTGGTGGGATTCTTTTCATCACTAATTATATAAGCCAACCGCGCCTCTCTGTATAATCTCTTGCTCTCACCTTCGAAAACTATGACAATAGCATAAGATAGATCATTTTGTAATAATCCACCTAATCTCTTGATCCAACCTCTGGAGAGTAACATGCCAAACTTGGGAGTTACATCTACTACCACAATGTCCACCATCATGCTTTTCATAGGTAGCTGAGACAAAGTGATGGCTAGGTCCTTGATTAACCCTAGACATTTCACTTTTCTAGAGTCAAAAGAAAATAGGTCATGATAAGGCTTAGTGATGTCAAGACCCAACTCATCCATGACAGCCTTGGGCATTAGATTATGGCTATATCCAGTGTCCAAAAGGAAATTGTGAAGGATTTTATCATGAATAGTTAGAGAGACATAGAATGATGGGGAGTTGTCTTCACAATTTTCAATCATTGGGCTGAGGATAACAACTGGCTTGTCATCTTGTAGATTTACATAGTCAGTAGAGGCTTGGATGGCTTTAGGTTCAAGGACCTCGAGGATAGAACTTTTGAAGGAGTCATTCTTCACTAGTTCAATCAGAGGCATAGGTATTCTTAGCTTCTGAATTTCTGATTGAAAACTAAAAGGAGAAGGAGACTTCTTGAGGCCTCTTACCTCATGAGCTGGAGCTTTGAGGATGATGGGATAAACTACCAGTTGTTTTTTCTTACCAGCTTGCGGCACTATAGGGACAACAACTCTTTGAACAGGATTTTCCTTGGAATTATTTATCTTTGACCTTAAATTATATCTTTTCTGGTCTACAACTTGTAGAATAGCTTCACCATCCCATTCCTGGCTGATTTGGTCATTGCATAACGACTTTTCATATGCAACTGAGGTAAAAAAGGAAGCATTTCCTTTGTCTTCTAAACAATGGATCTCACCATATTCTTCAAAACGGCTCTTCTTCCATGACTACATTCTGAAAAGGAGCCCTCACCCTTTGGTCTTCATTTGCAGTTTTGTTTCTTTGCAAAATCAGCAACTTCTCATTCATTCTTCTATATGGATTTAGATTTGGATTTCTTGGGGCAAATGTATTAGGAATTCTTCCTTTCCCCGATTGTTGTTCAACCTTCAATTTAGAGATTTCAGAGGCTAATGACTTGTTAATTTTGGTCATTTTATCTATCTTAGGATTAGGGGATGATGAAGACTTGCCCCTCTGTCTTCTTCTATCAACATTTCCCTTGACTTTCTTTGCAGCCATGATGTTTGATTCCACTTCCAAGGCTACATCCTACATGTTTGCCAAAGTAGCACATCGCCTCTATCTCAACAATAGGCAGAAGTCAGAATCAAAGGCACTGGCATATGTGAGTTTAGCAGAGGTAGTAGTGGGTTTTACCTCAGCTGGAATCTTGTTGTTCATACGGTTAAACCTTTTATTGAAATCAGAAAGCAACTCATCATTTTCTCTCTTTAAGTTGCCAAACTCAGTGTGGTAATAGAGGAGGTCCTTTTTATCCCCTCAATGATTTAGGAATGCATCATCTAAAGCTTCAATATCTGCTATAGATCTGGGTGTTAGTTCTCTGAACCATTTTCTAGCCTCTCCATCTAGGCTTTGGACAAAGACTCTCATCCACACATCATCTTCACTAATGTCCAGATTATTAGCATAGCTATAGAATGACTCAAGATGTTCTTCAGCAGTAACACCTTCAGTCCCAGTGAACTTAGGCCTATATTTATGATATTCTCCAGTAGGCATGGCATTCAAAGGAGTGGGGAGTATTAGAGGTCCATACCTAGCAACTATGATTCTTTCCATTTTGGTAGGTGCTTGTGGACCTACCATACCTATGGTAGCTGAAAGAATAATGGCAGTCTGAATGATAGAGGGATGATGGGTGACTAACAGGATTAAAGGAGTCTAATGGATAGGAGGTGAGGTTTCCTTAGGGCTTAAAGCAAAAGGAGAACCTAAAGGATAAGGAGCTTTATGAACTTCTGAGAGTTTTTCTTCACTGCTAGTATTAGAATCTGTACACTCAACATGTATTTGTTCTATTGTATGATTTTCTTAAAGAGATATAGAATATTGTTTAGGTTTAACTGAACCTGATGCTCCTTTCTGCAACGCCTTTCCTCCTTTGGTGGTCTTTTTAGGATTAGGTACTAGATCATCTTGTGACTTTTGAGGATTTCTTCGAGTATGCCTCACAAACTTAGCCAAAACTATGATGTGGAGTCGCCAAGAGTTCGGCCTCTAGTAGAGTCTCCAGATAGATTATTACAACCAATAATCTACCCAAACTTTGTCTATCATCAAATTTGGATCTATGTCGTTTCCCAGGGAAGCTAAACTTCAGTTTCCTCTCCTCGGCAACGGCGCCAATTATGTTATCACTCTAGGAAACTCTCCTGGGTTGTAGATCAGAGATGCTTGGTAACATGTAATCTTCAATATCATTCTATGAACTATTGAATAAATGATGGTTTGGATCAAGTTAGATAACCATTTCAGCTCTCTTCTCACTCAAGACATGCAAGAACACCATTAACAATGCAAGGCTTTAGACCACAAATGCTCAATAGTTTGTAGATTTAATGGATAGATGGAGAATACTGATAGTACCAGCAGATTGCATACATGAACATATATGAATGGCTAGCTACAGGAAGCAAATAAACTTACTAACTATATTGGAAGATGCACATATAATAAAACATATAATTGGCTAGCTACAGGCAGCAAAGAAGCTTGCTAATTTAATATATCAAGGCAGAGATAAGGTGATAGTTATCTGGCCTCACACACATAGAAAACCTGAATAAACTGTTCAAGTGCAAGTGTAGAACAGCATAAAGGGAATGGATATTAAATATCTAATGGATAAAGAAGCTTATATTTCCTAGAATGAAGATGAGAAGCTTGAAGAAAAGTGGAGAAACAGTCTCCAAAAGTTGAACCTCTATTACATCTTACTAACAGTTTTATAGCCTGTTTACAATGATCCTGAGCCTTTTGAGGCTTCAGGGGTCTTAATCTACTTGATATGCACTATTAATTGATTCAATGCCTTCTAGGTAAGCATGGCTTGATAGTTTTCCTTTTCTGACAGAGGGATAACTGCATTCAGATATTTTGGGCAGTTGCTACACTATCTGGGAGCTTTCTTAGGCTAGAGATGCCCCATAATGTTTGTTAGGATGGTTGTTGCGCTGGCAGGACTGTTGATGTGGTTGTTGCGCTGTTGGAGCTCCCTGAACTTGTTTGATTTGGCTGTGTGGCGCGCTGTGGCTCCATGATTGCTGCTTGGCTTCTATCTCCTGGCAGTTATTTCTTGACAACTGTCTCCTCGATGCTGTTATATGGTGAAATAGGTCTTACGGACTTTCAAACCCCTCTAAAATGTGGACAGTGACTGGTTTGTGTTTAATACAAAAAAATGATGAAATACTGTGAACTCCTGCCTTCTCTCTGTATTTTGGAAATACATGAAAAATACTGAAGAAATAGGAAAAATCGGCCTTGGCGGACTTGAAAAGTCTGCAAACATGGCATATGTATCTATTGGGTCCGCCCTTTAGGTCGCTGTCACAAGTCACATGTGGCCTGGTCCTTTTGTTCCCTTCTTATTTTTGCAATATGTCGTAAACCTTAAAAAACATGAAAAATCGGCCTTTGTGGACTTAAAAACATATATATATTTCACCTCTAAAACACATCGGGTCTGGACTTCATCGCTATCGGCGCTGCCAAGGTTCGTGTGTATTTCGTTAAATAACGAAATATATGAATAATGCATTACAAAATACTTGGGAATAGACTTGAAATATTATGGAATATTGTTCACAATGCCGCTAAGTCTACCCTTATCACATTACACATAGGAATATCTAAAGGCCCCGCCCCTTTGGTTAGCGTCGATGCGATAATGTAATGCGATCTGATCGCAATCGCATATCGCTATATGTAAAGGCTTTTCCCCCTGGACTTCCTGATCTGCGATCCGCCGATGTGATTTGGGCCATTGATTTGTGTATGCGATCGACGGTCCTCGCTTAATCGTCGATTGCCATCACCATTGCCCCATGATTTGTGCCGATTTGCCTCTGCCGATGTGATCTGCCGATTAGATCTGGGCCTTTGATCAGCTAGATCTAATGGTTGCTGTGCATTTTCACTTTAAGCTTGTGATTTTGGGAAATTTAATGGTTTTCAAGCATTTCCTGCCTCCCAATAGTGTATTTCCTCCCTTTTAAGGGCTTTCCTCCTTTGACCATTTTGATTTTGAACGATTCTTAAGAGAATTTTGAAGGATTTTGTGGCACATTTGGATCCTTTGGGATAATTCTTAAGAATTTTTGGTGACTTTTAGTACATATATGGATCCATTTTTGGGTTGTTTGCCTCCAAGGCTAACAGTACCCATAATTTTATTCATTGTAAGATAGCCAAGGAATTGAATTGCTTCCTATATTCAACACTAGAGTGTCAAGTGACGGTTGTAAGTGGAGGAACCATAAATTTCTCTAGAAAGTGCCATAATATCAAGCTATCCATGGGAGAATATGTATTGAATAGCCCAATGCTTTCCATTCCAATGGGTGGTATCGATGATGTACTAGGAGTCCAATGGCTACAATCCTTGGGTACAATAACTTTTAATTTTCAAGAACTTTCCATGGAATTTTCTTTGGAAGGAAATGAAGTTGAATTAAGGGGTATCACAGGGAAATCAGGAAATATAATCATCTCTAACAGAATGAAAAAGCTTCTAAAGAAAGAACAACAAGGCGTACTTGCACATTTATGTTCGCTAATGGTTCCCACATCGAAATCATATATTTCTACAGATCTCTAAAAAGTCTTGGACAATCATTCCAAGGTATTTGAGACTCTCAAAGGTCTCCCATGTATTCATGATCATGATCATGCTATTCATTTGATTCCATGAAGTGTTCCTCCAAACATCAGGCCTTATAGATATCCATATGCCCAAACAAGGGAAATTGAACATATTGTTGCAAAAATGGTAGAGGTTGGTATAATTATCCAACGAAATTTGATAAACAAAACAAGGGACGAATGGAAGAATGGTGAAGCACGGTGGGAACTCATTCAAAAGTTGCCGAAGATCCCAGTTCCAACAATATTTCCAGAACTTGACAAGGAAGGAAAAATCATATTGGACCTTGAAGCATTCACAGAATTGAGAAGTCGACAGCTACAAAATTGATCGATTTCATAGTATCTCATCAAGTGGAAGAACTTACCAGCTGAAGATTCCACATGGAAGGATGATAATTTTATACATAAGAATCTAGAACTACTGAAGTGTTGAGGACAACACTTTTTGAAGGAGAGGGGCATGTTAGGTCTCTATACTACTAGTGTAACCCCTTATAATTATTAGTGCAACCCCCTTATTATATTGTTGTTCACATGTAGTACCCATATTGTTATCAGTGTGCCCCATAGAAGCCCACTATTGTTATTGTTGTTCCCTTAAATTATTATTGTTATGTCAGCTCTGATTATATTGTGACCCCTTAGACTCCTATATATAGAAAGGATGTCTTGTCATTTGTATCATCCAGGAATTGTTTATTTGTGTAATGTAAAGGAGGATGCCCCCTTGAATAGGCTGAATTCTAAGGCATTGATCTATCTTTTCTATCTTTTTGTGAGCTGGTTTCATAACACAATTACATTGGATCCATACTCCCTAGTTGTTCCTAAGCCTTCTATGAATGAAATATAATATGCTTCATTGTTGTTCTTCCAGGCACATTATTTTTCCTTGGAGGACTTTGTTCATCACAATATTGCATAGAAAATAAGTAATCATTGTTTTCCCTGGATTGAGATAATAAGAAAATTCTATGCATAATGTCCATTTTTCAACCATGTTTAATGGGTTTTTTTATCCCTGCAAAAACAAATTCAATAAAATTAATTTAATATATTTATTTATTGAAAATGCCTTATTTTATGAAAGAATTATAATAAATAAATACCTATTGTGATTGAATAATGGAATACTACAAGGATTTAGCCTAGTTTCAAGATCATCTTCTATGTTCTCCTTCAGAATTTATACATGTAGTTGATAGATTCATCAAGCAATTATAAATAATGGTGTTAGCAATTTATTGATTTTAGGAACTGGGCATATATAAAATCATTGCTTAAATTCATATGTGAGAGATTATCTACACCAAGGGTGCATGCAGACTTGTTATCATTTCCATTCCTTGCTTTGGTTACTATGCATAAGTTGGTGGGAAACACTTGCAATGATGAATATAGTGATATTTTTGTCTCTTTCAATTAGAAGATTGTATTCTTATTATGAAGGATGATTCGCACACTTTTTGGCCTTATAATGAATTTATTGACATATATGAGAAGTTGTGTGTTTTGAGTTACAATTTCAAGGAGCTTGATTTGAGAACTTGATTTGAAATAGAATGAGACCAAGAAAATATAATCTTAACGGAAAATTTATAGTCGTGTTTACTTATTCTTTGTCAAAACCCTAGAATTGAAAGTTAACTTAAGACATGTGCTTTATTTTGTCAATTCAGGGAGCATAATCTGAATCAAAAAAGGAATTCAAGAAAAATGTTTGGGTGAAACTAAATGGCCTTTTTGATCTTTAGGTATTTAGTGATATAATAAGGGTGGAAAGAAAAGGAAAGAACTAGAAAGATGAAAAGGAAAAAAATTCCAATCCACTCCTTTTTCTGGGTTGTCTTTCCTTTGAAATCTAATTTCATTATGGAAATATTAAAACATATAGATTTGAACTTGCAGTGCATTTGATGAATAAAGAAAATAACTTTCAGCGGAGAGATAAATTTTTTTTGATATAAAATACAAATTGAAATTGGTACAACATACAAACTATCCAAATCCTGTGTTGATTCCTGTATCAAATCCCGAAAATAAATTCAAGAAAAATGTTTGGGTGAAACCATAACTACCAAATTTGGTCAAATCAGCCTAAAAAATATGAAAATTCATTGATTTGGTTCGATACATTGATTAATACGCTAATTTTAATATGGTACAGTACCAAATATTAAACTCATTTCTTGTTTATTTAATATGTTTTTTAAGGAGGATAGTGATGGCCAAGCATTTTTCCGTTGTCAAACTGTGAACTCTGGTGGAGGATATGATCCATTTTTGGAAGTTCACGATAAATACGTTTAGTTTGTAGATTCCTATATATATTATTATAAACATAAAACGTAGATTCCATAATTATATGGTGACAATGTTTGCAAATGGCAATGGCACACAATCCATGTTATTATGAGATAGATTGCAGGTAACTAAATATAGTCTAATCCACAGTAATGCTAACTAAGCTTAAGTTGGGAATTGTTTTAAAGTAAATTGAGAACACAACTTCTATTTTTGGAAATTTGAATATATGCAAACATATTTTCTAGTTATAAAACAAAAACTCCATAGATATGCATTCATAATTACAAGAATTGAAAATTTAGAGCGTCATTTATTTTACCAAGAGGTACATTTGACAAGGGATATGCATCAACCATTTTTGTGTGTGCTCGCACCATGTAATTTTAATAGAAATAAGAGAAAAAGTGGTTAACATAAATATTATTTAACCACTCAAAGAGAATTTGAAAACATTGAGATTAGCACCTCATGTAGTTTGATACCCATGGTGCATAATAAATTCAGGGTTAAGATAGATCTGCATCGTTGTAAATGGAATGATGGTACATGTTCTTCATTTCTCTCCAAGCTCATGTTATTGGTTCGATTTATCATCAGTTATGGGAATCTATGCAAAATCCAAGACTCAACTTGCAGGTTGGAAAAAGTTTAAATACGCACACTTTCATATACTCTTGACAAAAACAAGAGACGATTCCATTCAAATTGAAGTCTATAATTCCAAATAAATATTTGTTTGTGTATATACTATACAGGTGTCCGAAACTATAACACAAATTTTTAGTTTATAGACATTTAATGTTTGTAATATTTAAGTTGTTGATATAAATCTTGCAATTAATTAAAACAATGCACAAACTCTGAAAGAAAAATTACCTAAATACCCTAAAATTACTCCTAGAATCTAACAAATCAACATACCTAATCTAGATAAGGAGGCTAAGGAAGCTGACAAAATTCCTCCAATGATGACGAGGTGAAACCGATCCTAGTGCCAACTAACCAAGCATGCGCAAAATTCCTTCAAACATTCCTTTGGCGCCAACCGACACTACAAAAAAACCAACAAAAAATTAAAAAACCACAAAAAACAATTAAAAAAATGCAAGAAAAATGAAGAAAAGATTGTAATTCATGCACATACGTGTACGTACGTGATCACTTCTTCTTGTGAACTAATGGGCCAGCCGAAATAGGAAATATTGACATAATAACAATAAAACACTAACAACACAGAAAATTATACAACAACATTAGGGCCCTCATATATATAGATGTTTTTTCAGTCGAAAAACGAGTTCGTACGAAATAAATAGTTCGACTGAACTATTTTTTTTGCCAATTTTTCAGCTCTGAAAAAAATCTGTTTCGAAATTAGAATTAATCTAAATGACCAATTGTTCATCCAAATGTTAGTATAATATTTCGGCTGAATAAATATAGAAAGAGCGGCTGAAGAAAATTTTGGTTTAACCAAAAAATTGAGATCGTGAAAATTGTTGGGGGCATTTCTCATAGAAGTGTAACCTAGCTTCACCTTTTCACCCACAATCCTTGTCATAATATGACGTTGGACCATGTATGACCATGATTGATTTTCATATCGAGACAATCTTTGTCATAATGCGATGTTGGGCTATGATTGACCATGGTTGATTTTGATAATGAGACAATCTTTGTCACAATGCAACATTAGACCATGGATGACCATGTTTGACCACGGTTGACCATGTTTTATTTTATAAAACATGGTTGGCTATGATTGAGAATGGTTGACCATGGATGACCATGATTGATCATGGTTAGCCATGATTGATATTTTAAACCAAGAGATTAATACTAAAAATCCAAGGGAATAATATTAAATCGAAGGGAATAATATAAACCCAAGGCATATAAACCCTAAGATATATATCATAAACCTTTAAATCAACATCGTTGACCATGGTTGATTTTCATAATGATACAATCTTTGTCACAATGCAACCTTACACCATGGTTGACCATGATTATCCATGGTTGATCGTGATTAATATTATAAACCGAAGGGAATAACAAACCCAAGAGATTAATACTAAAAACTAAAGGGAATAATATTAAACCATGGGAATATGAGCCCTTAGATTAATATACCTAAGGGATTGATATTATAAACCCAAGATAATAATATTAAACCCTACGAATATGAACCCATTGATTAGTATATCTAAGTGATTGATATTATAAATCGAAGGGAATAATGAACCCAAGGGATTAATACTAAAACTCCATGGGATTATGAACCCAACAAAATAATATTAAACCCAAGGGATTACCACTATAAATCCAAGGTATATAAATCCTAAGATAAATATTATAAACCTTAAAACAAACATGGTTTATTTTCATATTAAGACAATCCTTGCCACAATGAGACATTCAACCATGGTTGTCCATGCTTGACCATGATTTGTTTTCATATTGAGACAATATTTGTCACAATGCAACGTTGGAGCATGGTTGACCATTCTTGATTTTCATATTGAGAAATTTTTTGTCACAATGCAATGTTGTACCATGGTTAACCATGGTTGACAATGAATGATCATGGTTGACGATGATTGATATTAGAAACCTAAGAGAATAATAAACCTAAGGGATCAATACTAAAAACACAAGGGATTATAAATGTAATGGAATCATATTAAACACAAGGGAATAATATTAAACCCAAGGGAATAATAAAAACCCAAGGTATATAAAACCTAAGATAAATATTATAAACCCTTAAATAAACATGGTTGACCATGATTGATTTTCATAATGGGACAATCTTTATCACAATGCAATGTTAGAATATGGCTGACCATGATTGACCATGATTGATTTTATAAAACATGGTTGACCACGGTTGACCATGCTTAACAATGGATGACCATGATTGTCCATGGTTGACCATGATTGATATTATAAATAAAAGGGAATAATATTAAACCATAGGAATGAGAACCATTAGATAAATAAACCCAAGAGATTCATATTATAAACCCAAGGGATTCATATTATAAACCCAAGGGAATAATTTTAAATCCTAGGAATATGATCCTTTTCATTAATAAACCCAAGGTACTATTACTAAAATCCCAAGGGATTATGAACCCAAGGGAATAATATTAAACCCAACATATTAATATTATAAACCAAAGATATATAAACCTTAAGATAAATAGGTTAAACATGGTTGATCGTGGTTTATTTTCATATTGATACAATCCTTGTCACAAAGCGATGTTGGGCCATGGTTTTCCATGCTTGACCATAATTCATTTTGATACTAAGACAATCTTTGACACAATGCGAAGTTGTAGCATGGTTGACGATGGTTGGTTTTCATATACAAACAATATTTCTCACAATGTGACATTGGACCATGGTTAACCATCATTGAATTTATAAAACATGGTTTACCATGGTTGATCATGATTAATCATGGTTGGCCATGATGGATATTATAAACCCAAGGGAATAATAAACCTAATGGATTAATACTAAAAACCCAAGGGAATAATATTAAACCTAAGTGAATAATATACATTCAAGGTATATAAAACCTAAGATAAATATTATAAACCCTTAAAAAAACATGGTTGAACATGGTTGATTTTCATAATGAGATAATGTTTGTCACAATGCGATGTTAGACCATGCTCGACCATGGTTGAACCCTTAGATTAATAAACCCGAGGGTTTGATATTATAAACCCAAGGGAATAATAAACACACAGGATTAATACTAAAACCCCAAGGGATTATGAACCCAACGAAATAATACTAAATGTAAGGGATTAATATTATAAACCCTAAGATAAATATTATAAACCCTAAAATAAACATGGTTGACCATGGTTGACTATGGTTGATTTTCATATTGAGACAATCTTTATCACAATATGACATTGGAACATGGTTATTGATGCTTAACCATGATTTATTTTCATATCAAGATAATCTTTGTCATAATAGGATGTTGGACCATGGCTGACAATGGTTTATTTTAATATTGAGACAATCTTTCTCACAATGTGATGTAGGACCATGTTTGACCCTGATTGATCATGGTAGACCATGATTGAATTTATAAAACATGGTTGACAATGGTTGACCATGATTGACCATGGTTGACCGTGATTAACCACGATTGATCATAGTTAACCATGATTGATATTATAAACCGAGGCAAATAATAAATCCAAGGGAATGGTATAAAACCAATGTATATAAACCTAAGGTAAATATTATAAACCCTTAAACAAACATGGTTGACCATGGTTGATTTTGTTAATGAGATAATCTTTGTAACAATTCCACATTGGACTATGATCGACCATGGTAAAAACCTTAGATTAATAAAACCCAAGGGATTGATACTAAAACCCCAATGAATTATGAACCCAAGGGAGTAATATTAAACCTAAGTTACTAATATTATAAACATAAGGTATATAAACCCTAAGATAAATGTTATAAACATTGAAATAAACATGGATGACCATGGTTGCTTCTCATATTAAGACAATCCTTGTCACAATGTGACGTTGGACCATGAATAACCATGCTTGACCATGGTTAATTTTCATATCGAGACAATCTTTGTCATAATGTGATGCTAGACCATGGTAGATTTTCATATTGAGACAATCTTTCTGACAATGAAATGATTGACCATGGTTGACCATGATTGATATTATAAATCCAAGGAATAATAAACCCAATAGATTAATACTAAAAACCCAAGAGATTATAAACCTAAGGGAATAATATAAGCCCAAGGTATATAAACCCTAAGATAAATATTATAAATCCTTAAATAAATATGGTTGACCATGGTTTTCCACAATGTGACATTGGACCATGGTTGAACCCTTAGATTAATAAACCCAAGGGATTAATACTAAAACCCCAAGGGATTATGAACACAACAGAATAATATTAAACCCAAGGGATTAATATTATAAACTCAAGAGATATAAACCCTAAGATAAATATTATAAAACCCTAAAATAAACAGGTTGACCATGATTCATTTTCATATCGAGACAATTTTTGTCACAATGCGATGTTGGACCATGGTTATTTTTCATATTGAGACATCATTGTCACAATGCGGTGTTAGACCATGGTTGACCATGATTGATTTTATAAAACATGGTTGACCATGGTTGATCATGGTGAACAATGACTGACTGTGGTTGACCATGATTGAGCATGGTTGATCATCATCAACCCTAGGAGTATTAAATCGTAGGAATATGAACCCTTAGATTAATAAACCCAAGGAATTGATATTACAAACCCAAAGGAATAATATTAAACCCTAGGAAAATGAACCCTTTGATTAATAAACCCAAGGGATTGATACTATAAAGATAAGGGAATAATATTAAACCCTAGGAATATGAACCCTTTGATTAAAAAACCCAAGGGATGGTATTATAAACTGAGGGGAATAATATTAAACCCTAGGAATATGAACCTTTTGATTAACAAACCAAAGGGATTGATATTATAAACTCAAGGGAATATATACCCAAGGAATTAATACTAAAACCCCAATGGATTATGAACCCAACAGAATAATATTAGACCTAAGAGATTAATATTATAAACCCAAGGTATATAAACCCTAAAATAAATATACTAAACCCTAAAAGAAACTTGAGTTACCATGATTTATTTTCATATTGAGACAATCCTTGTCATAATGCAACTTTGGAACATGATTGACCATGGCTGATATGGTTGACAATGGTTGATATTGTAAATCCAAGGGGATAATAAACACAAGCGACTAATACTAAAAACCCAAGAGATTCTAAACCCAAATAAATAATATAAATCCAACGTATATAAACCCTAAGATAAATATTATAAACCCTTAAATTAACATGGTTAATCATGGTTGAATTTCATAATGGGACAATCTTTGTGACAATGTGACGTTGGATAATGCTTGACCATGGTTAAACCCTTAGATTAATAAACCCAATGGATTGATATTATAAACCAAAGGGAATAATAAAGCCAAAGGACTATGAACCCAATGGAATTATATTAAACCCAAGAGATTAATGTTATAAACCCAAGGTATATAAACCCTAAGATAAATATTATAAATCCTAAAATAAACATGGTTGACCATGGTTGATTTTCATATTTAGACAATCATTGTCACAATGCTACATTGGACCATGGTTTTCCATGCTTTACGATGATTCATTTTCATATTGAGACAATCTTTGTCACAATGCGACATTAGACCATGGTTGATTTTCATATTGAGACAATCTTTCTCACAATGCAATGTAGGACCATAGTCGACTGTGATTGAATGTGGTAGATCATGATTGTATTTATAAAACATGGTTGACCATGATTACATGGCTGGCCATGGTTGATATTTTAAACCCAAGTGAATAAAAACTCAAGGGATTAATATTAAAAACCCGAGATATTATAAGCACAGAGGAATAATATTAAACCCGGGGGAATAATATAAACTGAAGGTATATAAACCCTTAGATAAATATTATGAACCCTTAAATAAGCATGGTTTAACATGGTTGATTTTCATAATGAGACAAACTTTCTCACAATGCGGCATTGGACCATGCTCGACTATGGTTGAAACCTTAGACTAATAAACCTAAATGATTTATTATAAACCCAAGTGAATAATAAATACAAGGGATTAATATTAAAACCTCATGGGATTTTGAACCCAAAAAAATAATATTAAACCTAAGGGTCTAATATTATAAACCCAAGGTATATAAATCCTAATAGAAATATTATAAACACTGAAATAAACATGATTGACCATAATGAGTTTTCATATTAAAACAATCCTTATCACATTGTGACAATGTATAAACACCAACGGATAGGCATAAATCAAAGATCATTATCCGATAGTAAGTATGAATTTATTTCATTTCCATATTTTATCCTTATTATTTATTTAAATATATTTTTTATATATTTAAAATTATTTGTTATAAGTGGCTTAATTTTTATTATTATTTTAAATAAAATGAATAATATTTTAAATTTGAAAACTTTTTAAATTTTAACCAAAGGTACAAGTAAATTAAAAAACTAACATATATAATATTAATCTGGTTATGATATACAAATGAAAAGCATCTGGGACCCGCACTCAAGTAAATTAAAAAAATAACATATATAATATTAATCTGGGTATGATATACAAATGAAAAGCATCTGGGACCTGCACTCACCTTTTTTTATTCAAATGTTAATATAGTGTCCAAAGTCCAATTTGTATACATTGCAAATATTTATAAATGGGTGGGTGGGTATACTAAAGTCCAATTTGTATACATTGCAAATATTTATAAATGGGTGGGTGGGTATACTTTCGTAGGTGATATTGTAATTATTTTATAAGTAAAATGGTTTTATTTTCCATTAGTTTTAAAAATGTTAATAATTTTTTAAAAGTTTATTAAATTTTTTGAAAAAATAATTATTAAGTTGAATATTTTGAAAATTAAAAATAATTTTTGAAATTTGAATTTTTATTTTTTTATTTACTCATATATATTTAGGAAATGACTAATTTTATGGGGTTATGAATAAAATTGTTAGAAATAGAATTTATTAAAAAACAAAAATTCTATATGTCACCAAATAATAGTACAAACATCAAATATCAATATCTAATAGTACAAACATCAAATATCAATATCTATGAAAAGAGTAGGTACAATATTTATGAGAAACCATACAAAGAAAAATTTCATTTAGATAAGTGTATCAAAGTCATGCGTGGCTTTTAATTAATATATAACTCTCAAAAATTATTTTATGGGAAGAGATTATCTAGATGATAGCAATTATTAGGATTACACGCAAGGTCAAATGCAAGCAAGTTCAATAAAGTCTCCTTAATTCGGTCAGGTCTTCCTTATTTTCATGCAATTTCGATAAAATATGATTGTTTTGGCGAGGCGTTTTCCTTACTGCATGTAATTTCAATCGAATCCGATCATTTTGGCGAGGCTTTTTTTTCACAAAATATTTGAACAGCGTTAAAGCTCTCAACGGTTGAAATTCTGGAACTTCATGCCCTGCCACCTAATGGGGCCAAATGTCAAACCCTTGTAAATCACATTATATCCATCGACCTGCACCATCCACGAGAACACATGCATTAACTAGAGGTATTATCATCAAGAATTTATATTTGAACATAATGGCTGAATTTATTATGTACCTCGTCCCCATTCACCCATGCGTACCATGGAGTCTCAATGGGAAGATTTAGCTCATTGATGGAGAGTTTTGTCACGGTCACAAGGAACTCTAGAATCCGTGTTTCCGCTGAAAGCCAAACGAGGAAAAAAATGTTAATAAAATACTTGGATGAGCCATACAATTTGGTTTCTTGTAGAGGGATTACTTCAAGTGATTGTTGGGAAACCGATCTAATTCAAAATTCTATAAATAATTCGATAGAGTTGCTAACCAATCTTATTTTCACCAAGATACACGGAAAAGGGCATGAAATTGTCTTATATTATACACTTGAAAACAACTATCTTCAACCCACTAGCAATTAGTTCACCATAAATTCGTAAGACACTTGAAAAAAAATTCGCCCCAAGTATAAAGAAGAACATCGCTGTTATGAAGTCCATTGAAACCATATTTTAGCACATCGTGTTGAGAGTATAATAAGATTAAAAACTTAAATTGTCTCAAGAAATGATATTAGTAACTAGGTGTAAAGACTAATATACCTGCACTGGGTCCAACTATAAGTTATGTTGGTTACATTTGCATGTATGGCATATGTTGGTTATATTTGCATGTATGGTTTTCTGAACTTTGGGTGTGTTAGGAATTGTAATTATTCCCATATGTGGAGTTGGCTAAACATAGAGAGTCAATTAAGTGAATGATTGAGTGTTTGAGTGTTGAGTCAAGTCGAGTTGAGTGATAGATGACTTTAAATATGTGATTGTCTGTCAAAGTATTTTAGGCAAGAAGCTAGTTGGAAAAGGCTAAATACCCTTCACCAGATTGATTGTAAGCATCATCTTTTGTGTGTTATCAATAGAAAAACTGCAACTCATGCTTTATGTGTGAATAATTCATGCTCCATCTCCTAACCTTCCCAACAAATTGATATCGGAGCCAAGGTCACAAAGCTAAGCTACAAAATCTAAAAATCGGAAATATAAAACCTGTTGTCGCCACAGCATGCAGAATCATATTGGGTGAGAGATAAGTAATGAAGAGAATCCAAGTTTTTATTTACGGTCTTGCGTACGTGAATGATCACTATGTAGAATCACTCTTGACACTGATAAGGTGTTGTAGCCACCGCTGTGAGTAACAACGCCGAAGAGAGCATGAGTAAGGGAGCCATAAGCTGTAGCCGTTAATCATTCCATGGGAAAGTTTGAAAACGACAATTTTTTGTCTTTCTTAAAAAGCTTTAAAGTTATTTGAAAAGTTGTTTTATAAGGCTATTTTAAACCTTTCAAGATTGTGGAGCTTTAAAAACAAGTTTCTTTTTATTAAAAAAATAAGGTACCTGGTATAAGTATGATGGCGGGCTTATTTCAAAACACGGTGATTTAAAAAGACAAGCCTTGGTTATAGGATTGTGAAAGGTTTGAAGTCAAGAAATTTTTTTAAGTTCTTTTTATTAAAAAAAAAAAGGGAAAAACTAAAATTTTATTATGAGAAAGGATTGTTAACTTTTATGATGAGGTAAAAGATGTTTTTATTTTGAGTCTCATTCCGCCAGCAATGGGTAAAATGATTATGTGCAACGTAGAAAAAGCTACAACTTCCAAGGAAACATGGAAGATCTTGGAAGAAGAATTTTGCACAAAGGAGAGTGACATGCAACAACATGTTATGTCACAAGAAAATAATTCAGCCGCGGATCTGAGAGTAGATGAGCAAGACTGTGAGAGGAAAATAGAGCTTGGAGAGTCCCACTCAAAAGTGGATGACAGTTGTCAAGACCATATAATTGAAACCCATTATGCAAGCATGCATATGGATGAAGAAAAAGAAACGAATATTGTAGAGAGAAAAGCAGTAGCCTCTGCGTGTGGAATAGAGCAAGAGCAAATAAACGCTGAAGGACTCCACTGTAATGTGGATGATACAGATGATGGTGAATCCCACTGTGATGAGACACATGCGGATGATGACTGTAAAGTTATATGTGAATTGGTGAATCCTACTGCAACTGATGGATTTGGTGAAGTTGAAATTGTCAATGAAATTGACAATGACCACATGCAGCTTGGATATCCCACCATAGTGTGGATGAACATTATGTTGATGATATGTGTGGTTTTTTTTTTAAACAGGGATTGATTGTGACAATATGGTAAGTGCAATGTTTGATGAAACATTGAAGGTTGAAGCTTCCACTGTAGCAGCAAGATATGAAGCAGTTGGAACTGTTCATGAAACAGTATGTCATCTAGCAGCAGTTGATGATAAAGGACAAGATAAAGTGATTGAATAGTTTTTTATGAGAATATCCACTAACAAAATAACAGTGGAAGACAACCTCCATGCAGTTGAAAAGAAGGCAGATGTAGAACAGGAAGCTCTCACTAAAGAGAGTCATATTAAAGATGTTTTTGACATTGTTTTTGAATATGCAGGTGTTCAGAATAACATCAGAAAAGAAGCTGAAAGCAAAATTGTTCATAAATTTGATGCAAATTTGAAGCTCATTGAAGAATGGATTCAGAAACCAATAGAACAAATTGATGTGTCTTAAAGCAATAACTAGAATAAAAGAATTGAATGAAATGGTGAATATTGATCTTGAGTGTGTAGATTATAGGAAAAAAGCACTAGTACCTGATGATGAAAGTGAAAAGAATGATATGGATGTTTCTAAAGACAAAGATGAATGCATTGAAACCATTTTTCAGCAAGGGAGTCAAGAAGAGATAAGATTCTGCTATCAAGAAATATGATAGAAAGAAAGTGAAGAATATGAAGTGCAAGAAGTAGAAAATATAAGACAGTTTGAAGATGCAATGTTATGGCAGAAGTCCATGGTTGAACGAATATTTGAAGAGGAAGGTGTAGAAGACATGATCCAATTTTTTTTCAGAACAAGTTCAAAACAAATCAAAGAAAAATTGTAGCAACAACAAGTGAATAAATCCTACAACAAGAAACCACAACAGACAATGAAGTAATTTCGAGGATTTAAAATTTGGAAGAAGAGAAAAAGAAAAAGAAAAATTGTGAAAGTCTTGAGTCATTGTAATCCTAGTTGAGACATAGACCAGCAGGCATGTTTATGTGATAGTTAAGTCATGTCCAATCATGTTGAGTCATATGGTCATAATTAAGGGGGAGTGTTAGAAATTGTAATTACTCACGCATGTGGAGTTGGCTAAACATACAGAGTCAGTTAACTGTGTGATTGAGTGTTTGAGTGTTGAGTCAAGTCGAGTTAAGTGATAGACAACTTTGAGTGTGTGATTGCATGTGGTCGCATGTCAAGATATTTTAGGCAAGAAGCTAGTTGGAAAAGGTTAAATACCCTTCACCGGGTTGATTGTAAGCATCATGCTTTGTGTGATCAATAGAAGAGCCACAACTTGTGTTTCATGTGTGAATAATTCATTCTTTGTCTCCTCGCCTTCCCGATAGGGCCTATTAAAATATGCATATAGGTCGTTGTTGATGCAAGGATCATATCCTGGAATTTCTGCTTCTTCTTTCTATTTACACAGTAATCCTAAGTACAATCGATCTTTAGCAAAAGAAGATGTCAACCAGAAATAAATATACATAGGAAAAGATGTAGGAGAGGGTTGTGGAGCATACTACATATTTTGGGAATTCCATGAAAATAATATGGTAGGGTTGTGGTTCAATGGGAATTTGAAATTGTTGTTATGATAAGTATTTAGGTAGTTTTAATGGGGCATGGTCTACTGACGACGTAGCTTCATCTATAACTCCTATAATTGGTAAATATAGAAAAATGATCATGGATTAAGGGTTGGTTTCTCATTGTTAATGTCATTAAATAATAAAAAAAAATCCTTTCCTTTCACAATATATATATATATATATATAGTTAAATGTTAAGCCAATTGAAGCTGACACAGTTTTCCTAAGTTGTCCTCTCACTTTCGTCCACACCGAACAGACGCCAACCTACTGCATCAGCCATTGACCTCACTATGTAGTCATGTATTCCACGTGAGAGAATTGGAGAGTACCAGAGCTTCCCTCATCTATAAATTGGTAATCTCTCTTCTATCTAAGCAACGCAAGGCCTGGCCATCTATAAATAATAGAAATATGTGTTTTCTTTTTTCTATTAGCTCAAGGCAAGGCCTTCTATAAATAATAGAAATATGTGTTTTCATTTTTCTGTTATCCAATTGTTTGTTGTTGTTTTATCTTTGTTTTGTTGTCTCTATCTATAATCGATCTTGTTCTCCGAACCTATCAACTGATGTCAGAGGTAGTAAGCATAAAGGTTTTTGGTTGTTCTTTATGGTTAACCGTGCCCCAGACTCTGCTTCTTTTCCGCCACTTGAAAAAATTTATCGTCCTGTAAACTAATAGATATAGTTTGATTTCCGAGTAAATTCCAAAGTCTTCTTGTGCAGGTAGTAGAGAATAAGATTCGCGATTTTCACTACTGAGAAAATGCTAGAGCCTGCTTGTGCAGTTAGTAGAGAATAAGATTCGTGGAGTTCAAATAAGCATATGGAAATTTCGCACAACCTACCCTGAAAAATTGGAGGTATGCTGATGAAATTCCCATGGGATCGTTGCAGGAAAGGTGCGTTTAAAGGTAGCCAAATAGCGGCGATCTTGGCAGACTCGTTGGTGCCATACAACTTTGAAAGATGGAATTTTTTTGGGTTTGAATATGTAATTTGTGAACATAAGTGTCGAGTGCATTTTCAAAAAGGCCAAGCCGTAAGTCCTCTTTTTTATTTATTATGGTGAAACATATATATGTTTATATATGTTATAATTATATTAAGTTTGGTCCTTTTTAATTAATTAAAAAGAAAAATAAAAAGAGGGAAAGTGTTATATGTGAAAAGTCATTATTCTTAGATAAATAAAAGTTGGTAAAGTTGTAATATGTAAAGTTTTACTTTGAAAGTGGGATCTTGAATTTTGTCGGCATCAATTTTATTGGGAATGGAGACAATAGTTGAGCGAGGCTAGTTTTTTTCCTATGGAAATCACAGATGGAGGATATATTGATTTTGAAGGATCACTATTTGCCAATTGAGGGTGTAAGAATTAAATCCTCATTGACGATAAATGATGAATGGAATAAGCTAGATATAAAGGTGATAACGAAAATCCATCAATATCTAGAAAATAATATGTATTTTAATGTGTCCGGACAAAAGACAACAAAAGGATTATGGAAGAAGCTCCATGATCTATATGAGAAGAACACGACATCAAACAAAGTGTTCTTGATGAAGAAGCTTTACAATATCAAGATGAAGGAGGGTGCTTCAATTTTTGAGCACTTGAATGAATTCAATATTATTACTAGTCAGCTTGCCTCTATTAAAATCATACTAGATGATGAAATTAAAGCCATTTTGTTAATATGTTCTACGTTAGATAGTTGGGAAAATTTAATTGTAGCTATGAGAACTTTAGCACCTGCAGGGACCTTAAATTTTGATGATGTTAGCAGAAATTTAATGAATGAGGAGTTGCGACACAAGTTAATTGAGGAAAACACAGGAGGAGAAGCTCTAGCTGATCGTGGTAGGAGAATTGATCGAGGCCAACAAGGGCGATCAAGATCAAGAGGCCAATCGAAATCAAGGAGAGGAAAGCTCTTGTGCTTTCATTTCGGAAAACCCATACACATGAAGAAAGAATGCTGAGTCTAGAAGAAAGGACAAGAGGATTAGAGATTTGCAAGTACAAATAACAAGTCATCCAACACAAGTGAAGGTGAGACTATTGATGTAGTCACATGTCGTGATGTATTATTTATTGTTTTAGTAGTAGAGACATGTTTATACACATCTAATAGTAGCCTTGATTGGATCCTTGAATCTAGGGAATCTCATCATGTAACCCCATGCAAAGATAGTTTTGTTGTATATAATCTTGGTGATTATGGTAGAGTGCATTTGGGGAATAATCAATTTTTCAGTATCACTGGAGTGGAAAATGTCCAGATCAAGATGAAGGATGACCAAGATATATTGTTGAAATAGGTCGGAAATGTACTAGAGATGTGCATGAGTTTGATCTATATGGGATGACTGGATAATGAAGGCTATCCCAGAAGCTTTGGAAAAGGAGACTGAAAATTTAGCAAAGGAGCATTGGTCATGGCCAAAGGACTCAAGACAAGAACATTATACACATTGAGGGCAATAATAAGAAAATTATATTTGGTTGCTATCACAGAAGAAGGAAATTCAGCATATCTGTGGCATAAGCTCTTGGGTTACATGAGCGAGAAGGGCTTAAAAATCCATGTTGGTAAAAAAATATTTCCAGGTTTGAAATACTACAATCTTGATATTTGTGAGCACTGTAAATATGGTAGAAAAAGAAGGGTGTCATTCCTTAGAGGTGGCCATGATAGAAATAAAATGTTAGAATTGATACACTAAGATGTGTTTGGGCATGTTAACATCAAGTCATTAGGTGGAACATCATATTTTATAACATTTATAGATGATGCATCTAGGGAGGCTTGGGCCTACTCTATGAAAATAAATAGTGAAGCATTTCAAATATTTAAAATTTCCATGTTTTTGTTGAAAGAGAAACTAACAAGTTGCTCAAGTGCTTGAGAAAAAATAATGGGGGAGAATATTGCTCAAAAGAATTCAAATAATGTTGTAACAGGTTTGAAATAAAGCATGAATCACACCATGATTGGTACTACTCAACAAAATGGTGTTGCAGAAAGGATGAATCGCACCATTATGGAAAAAGTGAGGAGTATGCTATCCAATCTTAGTTTGGAGAAGCATTTTTGGGCAGAAGTTGTAAGGACAACTTGTTATCTTATAAATTGATCTCCAACTACAGCTTTGGATGATGACATCCCTAAAGAAATTTAGACTGGTAAGAAGTTAAATTATTCTCATTTGAAAATATTTGGATGTGAAACTAATGAGATACAGTTTGTTAATGCTTGCATGCATGTGACAACTATTATTTTGAGATAACTGAGTATGTGACAACTGTTATTTTCAGATAACTGAGTATATTACACATGGTTCACATCCAAATATGAAGAGATATGATCAGGGAAAGTATATCATATTATTGTTATATGTGGAAGAAATGTTGATTGTTGGGCATGATAAGAATATGATCAATAGGTTGAAGAGATATTTGGGCAACAAATTTGCAATGAAGGATTTGGGTCCAGCACAATAGATATTGAGCATGAGGATCATGCGTGAGAGGAAAAAAAAAAAGTTTTGGTTGTCACAAGAAAAATATATCAATAAGGTGTTTGATAGGTTTAATATGAAGCCAGTTGGTACACCCCTTGCAACCCACTTCGAGTTGAGTACTGTGTTATGTCCTAGTGATGACAAGGAGAAGGAAGAAATGAGAAAGATTCCTTATGCTTCAGCAATTGTTAGCTTGATGTATGCTATGGTATGTACATGGTCAAACATTGCATATTTAGTGGGAGTAGTGAGCAGGTTCCTTGCCAATCTAGGAAAAATACATTGGCAAGTAGTAAAATGGATTTTCAGGTATCTCCAAGGTACTAGTCATTATTGTTTATGTTTTGGCCATAATGATATTGTGCTTGAAGGATTTACAGATGCAAATATGGTTGGAGATATGGATACCATAAAAAGTCCACTACAGGTTATTTGTATACATTTGCAGGTGCAATAGTATCTTGGGTATCAAGGCTACAAAGAATAGTAGCTCTCTCTACAATAGAGGCATAGTACATAGCTGCAATAGAAGCTTGTAAAGAGATGTTGAGGATGCAACAATTCCTAGGAGAGATAGTAATAAAGTAGGACATGTATGTGTTATATTGTGATAGTCAAGAGTGCCATTCACTTCGCAAAAAACCAAATATTTCACTCAAAAACTGATCACTTTGACTTAAGGTACCATTGGATATAGAATGTGTTGGAGGAAGGACAATTATCCTTGGAAAAAATCCATACAGATAAGAACCCTGTTCATATGCTCACTAAGGTTCTATCAAGAAATAAACATGAGTTATGTAGAGGCTTGGTAGGCCTCGGTGTGACTTGATTCATGATTCTTCATTTGGCTTCTAGTGGGATAATGTTAAATGTGAAACCAATCAAAATTGATGCAAAAGTCCTTAGTCATCCTGTTATCACCTCCCACATCGAAAGATACCACTGATGCCAACCTACTACACCGAACATTTGCTTCAATGTGTAAAGATGTATTCCACATGAAATAATTGGAGAGTTCTAGAGCTTCCCCCACTATTAATTTGTAATTTCTCCTCTACCTGAGCAAGCCAAGGTAAGGCTTTCAATGAATAATAAAAGTTTGTGTTTTTTTCTATTCTCCAATTGTTAGCTGTTATTTTATCTCTGTCTATAATCGATCCTATTTTCTTAACCTATCATTCATATACATGCACATTTACCCTCACCATTTTATACTTGTATATATATACATTTACATTTACATTTGGGAGCATATAGGTTGTAAATATCCTTCTTTAATTACTTTCTCATAGAGTTGATACGATATCAACGCATGTTTCCATGGGAAATGTCCCAATAAAATTTCTTTCACTATTAATTATGCCATTTCCCATATGCATAAATTAAATGTGCACGCTTCAGATTGATTGCGCACCGAAGTTTCCAAATTTTAGAATTTAGCAAGATGGATTTCTGTAGAGTTTACACGTTTTATATCCGAAAATTTCACATGGGTATTGATAAAAAAGAATTTGTGTGGTCGATTCTCTTTTTATGTATTTTGATCTGAGATGGATGAAATTTTCTGAATGTCACACGTGTGAGTTGAACTCACCATTATTCCTCTAAACTTTTGAAGCCAACCCTGGAATGTATTGTCTTACAATCAATAATTATCGTTAATACCTTCAATGAAAAATAAATGTTGCCCTCTAAATATTTCATGCAGCACTGACATAGTTTGTCTTACAATCACCAAGAGTATCATAGTTGTTAACAAATTTCAGGAAAATATCTGTTCAAACTATCGTGGCATTAAAATATATGAGTAGTGCATTACTTTTAGTGCAACGCCTTGCAATTACTCTCATAAAAGTTTTATTCATATGTAATCTGAAACTAACAAAACAGTTCAAGCGTCATAGGTACCAGAAATGATATACCTGCATATCTTTCTCCTACAATGTAAACCTTTATGAATTTTTACTGAGGAAATATGTTGAACCAGTTTACCAGGAATGCATACGATTCTTCTGCGGGAATAAAACAAAAACATTGTTTAAAATTTAGATTTCTCATCATCACTTAAACGTCGTTTTGTAAAGAGAACCGAACAAATCTAGATGTTACCGGTCAGTTTATCGCCAGTTTGTGTATAATCAGAGCTTGAGTTCGTTTGTGTAGGAGAATCTGATTCCTGGTGGAGACTCCAAAGTCTCCAAAAACAGTATGTTCATGACTGTTGGAAGCATGGACATTTAGCAATTTAGCCTTAACATCATTATCTTGAAAGAGAATATGTGCATCAACTCTCTGAATGTAAATTGATTTTTATTTTACATATAACTTAATATCTAGCTTATCATATTTCTAAAATTAAATTATAATTTTTTTTATTGTTTATAACTTAATATCTAGCTTATTATATTTCTAAAATTAAATAATATTATTATTAGTTTCATATACGATAGAAATAATTCAATTTAAATATTGATTTGTTTATTAACCTAAATTAAATATTAAAAAAATAAACATTAATTTGTATAAAATATTAATATATTTTAAATTATTCAAAATAAAATTAAAAAATTAAATATAAATAAAATAGTATTCTGTCTAGCATTTTTTCATTATTGAATATATATATATACAAATGGAGTTGCTTTTGGTGGGAATTTTTGGATTTTCTGGTGCCAAAATATGGCAGAAACAATTGAAGTGAAATCTTGATTTGTGTTACTTAAACTGGTTTTTTGACTGTATATATTGATCGAGCACCCTAAAAAACTCTTAGGGCACTTGGATTGTGAAGGGGTTACCCATCAAACTTGTGATTTCAATAAATTCCCGTCCGATTTTAATAAAATTAGACTAAAAAACTCACCAGGAAAAACTTCCAAAATATGACACTAAAAACAACTCTTAAACATATCATCCATGAATAAATAAATAATATTATTTTCATCGATTCACTACATTTTAATGTATTTTATAAATATCTCGTGACTATATGTAAACTGAAATCTAAAATATAAACTTTCGAATAAATTTACACTAATGCCATCTTAATTCATAATTGTTACCATTGTCGGTCCTATTGGCCTTGAAAATTCGGGATTTAGCTGATTCAGTTCGGTCCGGTCGATAATTTATCGAATTCGAATTTGGTACAGAACACCAGCCCTGAACAATCACCTCCTCATTATTATGAATTTAGGGAATACATGTTCAATTTGAATTTTACCTTCTTGGAAGGACTTACAACGAGTGATTCAAGTGTTTTTGATATCAAGTATTTTTTGATATCAACACATTGCGAGAGTTGTTAGCATTAACACAATCTAGTTGTTTGTGGGAGGAAATTTATTTGGAGTAGTTGTAAGAGTGATTTTTTGAAAAGGTTTTTGGTTTATTTTATATTTAATTTTTCTATTTTTTGAAAAGGTTTTTGGTTTATTTTATATTTAATTTTTCTAAAATCTAATAAGGATTAATTTATTTTTTTAGTAGTTTTTAAGTGTGAGTTTTTGGAAAGTTTTCTGATTTATTTGCTAATTTAATTTGTTTAGAATTCGGTAAGGATTAATTGAAATCACAAGTTTGAGACGTAAAATTTTCACAATCTAGGTACCTCAGGGATTTTCAAAAGTGTTGAATCCATATATACAGTAAAACACAGTTTAAACAACACAAATCAAGATTTGGCCATCAATTTTTTTGCCAAATTCCAACCAAAAATCTGCAAAAAATTTAAAAAATCACACTTAAAGAGTACTCCATTTTTTTTCCTCTTCCATACTTAACTGGTAAATAATACATATACTCTTCCATACTTAACTGGTAAATAATACATATACTTTTGAGGGCGTCTTAAAAAAAACAAAAACAAAAAATTCATATTGAAAAAAAAATTATAAAATGGAAAAAATCAAATCCTAAAATAGGCAAATAGTAAAATATAATATTATGAAAAACAATAAAGTTATAAATAGTATTAAAACAATAACTTTTATATTGAATTTCTTTTTATAAAATGGCACAATACAATTTCAAGCAGTAAAAGTTATCAAATTAAATCTTATTAATGGCATGCCAGAGATTCATGTTAAAAATAAGTTGATAGAAATATATTTCATGAATTTTCTTTAAAGTTTCGAGCATTTTTCTTTTAAATTTTAAAAATTAGTTTGCTGAACGATTTGTAAGATTTATATTTTCTAACCTTTTCATATTGGAATTTTGTAACTATGATTCTTACCATCAAAATATTAAAGATATACTAGATTTGAAATGTGATTCTTACTCTGAAATGTTAAAGCTATACTAGCCCTGAAATCTTAGAGTTATTCAAATGGAACTAAGTTTCTTCTATCTTAATTTATACTCCACACATGTGAACCTTTAAAAGATCAACAATATAAAGATCTTAATGAATACATATCTATACAATTTTAGGGAATAAATGAAGCCATATTGGCCTTGTTTCCATGCATATGGATTGTGGCTAAGAGTTCTTTCATTTGGATTAACAATGAAAGGAAGAGGAGGAAAAACATAAATTAACATACAAAACACACGAGCTGCGACTCTTCTATTGATCACAACAAAACTTGATTAGTTACAATGAACCTGATGAAGGGTATTTAAACCTTTTCGACTAGCGACTCACCTAAAATAAATTGATATGCAACCACACGCTAAATTCTACTATGACTTAACTCAACTTGACTTGACTTAAATTTTCTCAAATTTAGCCAACTCTTCATGTGTGAGTAATTAGCTTATTTTAAAACTCCCCCTTAATTACGATGGCTAAACTAAGACATAACTCATAACAAATCAAGCATGTCTGCTGGTCTATGTCTCAACGAGGCTTACAACACCCAAATTTCTTCTATGAAAATCAAACACATATTTTTGCTAATGACTTTGCAAATATATCAACCAATTGATCACTATGTTTACAAGTCTTCAAGTGAACTTCTCCATTGCTCACAAGTTCTCTAATAAAATGATATCTAGTATCAATATATTTGCTCTTTTGATGAAACACATTATTCTTGGATAGTGCAATCATTGAAGTGTTGTCATAATACATTGTTGTTGATCCTTGTTTTTTCCACTTGATTCCATCAAATACTCTTCTTAACCATACTGCTTGACATGTTGCTACATATTTTGCTTCTACTGATGATAGTGTTACAATAGGATGCTTGTTAGACACCAATGAAATCACACCTGAACCAAGATGGAACACATAACCAAAAGTTCTCTTCATATCAACCAAATTTCCTACAAAATCATTGTCTGTGTACCCAATCAAATCCTTCTTCTTTGTGCTTGCATACATTATGCCACAATCTCCAGTTCTTTCTATGTACCTCAGAATTATTTTTCCTACACTCCAATGTGTGTCTTTTGAAGTCTCAATAAATCTAGAAATAAAACTCACTCCTTGCATAATATCTAGTCTTGTACCTATCAGATACATGAGGCTGCCAACTAGTCTTTTGAGTAGAGTTGGATTGACATATGTTCCTTCACCATCCTTGCTTAACTTTGTACATGTTGCAACTGGTGTAGGGACAAGTTTGCAATTCTCCATCCCGAATATTTTTAGCAAATCTCTAACATCTTTATTTTGGAAAATAAAAATTCCTTTTTCATATTGGTCAACTTCTATGCCAAGAAAATATTTCATGAGACCAAGATCTATCATTTAAAAATCTTTCATCATGGCTGCTTTAATTTCTTCCAATTCAAAGTCACATGTATAAATCATGCCATCAACATTTAAAAAAACAATCAAAATCCATCCATGCTCATTTATCTTTGTGTACAAGGTAAACTAGTACAAAATGAGAGATTAATGATTACATGACTAAAAACGTTAGTCACCACATTTATTTCAAGTGAATTAATACTAAATTTGAGCAATTTTAAGTGATACGACTAAAAATGATTAATTTAGTTTAGGGATAAAATCTATGACTAAATAATAAGTGACCCAACTAAAAACAACAAACTTAAATGACTAATTTAGCCCGAGGACTCAAATATATGACTAGATAATAAGTGACAAAATTAGAAATGATTATCCTAAATTACTCTGTGGTCCAAGAATAAATATATGACCAACTAACAAATACAACAAGTATATGAATTAGTTATTTATGCTAGTCATTTTTAATTGTCACTTTGGAAATGGAAAATTACAATTTTGATACTGAAGTGTTATATTTTACTAGCTTTTAACATCGTAAATGGATTCATAGTCGACCCATTATTATTATTATTATTAGTTTTTTACTTAAAATAATAAATACACATGTTTGTCTTGGGGTTAAAACATTTGAGGTGTTATTTGTGTACAATATACATCGTTTCGTATATAAAATTCTCCATTTTTAATTATCCCATAATTTTGCTCTCTACACCCATTCCATTTTCAATCTTCCCATGATTTTTCTCTCCATGCCCATTCCATTTTCATTATGATCTATGACTCTATTATTCCATTTTAATGTAGAGATTTATGATTTCACCCCTACCTTGAGTAGGGACCATGCCTTCTAATTGGCCTTACTAGGGTATTTTTAAAGGAATTCACACAAAATAAAATATTCTCAAGAAAATAAATGTCTCATTGAAAGGAAAGCAAGAGGACATGAATAAATAAATTTTCATTGGGGAGAGTTGAAGGGAAATCAAGTTCATCTTTATCAGTAAATTAAATGATGTACACTCTAACACCATCCTCCTTCACCGTTGTGTTGTGCTTTGTTTTTTTTTAACATCTCAATCTATTTGTGAAAGGTCATGGCGGGAAAGGGGGGGACACTACCATAGGTGTATCAACAGGCAAGACATTCATTGTTAAGGGTCATAGATTGATTGTAGAGGCTAGAGTGCTTAGAATTGCATTCGTCATCATCTCTCTCATCTTATTCTAGTGCAATCAAATGTTCATATGAAAAGAGTGGCACGCCCAACCTTGCATAAAATCTCATGTATGATCTATCTCAACTCAAAAATTACAGCTTGGAGATGGAAATGATCTAGAGGTCACAAATGCCAACGTCTTAGCATGATTTATGGAAACAGTGAATACCCATCTCATTTTCAATTAATCCATATATGAGTCCCTCCTCTCACAATTGAGAAATGGAATAGTTCCCAAGCTAATTTTAATTGTTGTAGATCAACCCACCATATACATGTCTCCTCTTTTTTGAATGCATATATACACATATTTGTTGGCACCCACATGAAAGTATGGGGGGGATATTTAACTATTGGTCCAAACCCATCTAAACCTGAATATGATATACACATGTATTTGAATCCCATCTCCCATAGTTTAGCAATGGAAACACTTAGTGTCCAAGCTGATTGTCGTTTCTACCGATAAACCCACCATGTACATGAGTCATATATTCATAATGGGTATATGAACACATATGTGGGCACCCACATGTAGGTATTAGGGCTATATGTCTTTATTGACCCAAGCCCATCTAAACCCAGGCTTGAAATGCACTTGAAACCTTGAGCCTTGAGGTGCATATCAGACCCAATTTTAGATGGATTTGGGCTAGCATCAATTCTTAATTAATGCAATGCACTCTCTATATTTAATGTAGCATCCATACTCAAAGCATCCAATCAACGCATCCAATCAACTATGTAGATTAAATGTGCCATTACTTGGACACAATACAAAAGAGTCAATTGATCACTTGGCCCTCATCTGGGTTGTAACATGTTTTTCCCTAGAGAAAATATGTATCTATGGTAATTTATATGGTGACCAGTTAATATTTAGATCAAGCTCAACACTTTGTATGCATGCATTATTTTTTCCATACTTCTTTGTACATCAATCTTTGGCCTTAAGGCCAATATTTTTAGGTGGAAAATTTTCATGTCATTTGAAATGTAGGTCACTAGCTTAAACTCTCCACCTGGAAATAAAATGTGGTAATGGATCAACGATAAATTGAATAGAACGAAAGTCCTAATAGCCTTCCATCTCAATTGTAATCCATTTTTCTTCAATTAGATAGGATATAGGACTATAGGCTTTGTCCTATTTCAGGGCATGCAAATGAAGATTAATGGACTTTACTCTTTACTTCCCTTGATTGGCTTTTCTAGATCCTTCTAGGCAGAGAAATTTGGAAATTACCTTAGGTCACTAGGATTCCTATCAATAAATTTGTAATCATCTAGAAAATGATGATTGAAAAATCATGGTCATAATTGTAGTTCCTCCTTCTTGTAGAGCATTCGATTCCCAACCTCCCATGCCGTATTGGACACCAACCTATGTTAATCATTTTATTGTATTTCCTAGTGGTGTTCACAAAATTGAAGGAGATATTCCTTGCAATTTTCATAATGATTTCATAATTTTAAATCAACAAGCTATGCACCAACAAACTACCCTCACCTCACAATGTGACCGGTTGTTCATCTGCCTATCTAGCAGATTTTTGTCCTTGGGTCATGGACAAGAGTTACGAAACAAGGAAGATTTGGGTGGAATCATTCCACACAAGATTCTTGGTGGATGAGATTAGTAGGTTAGCTAGTGGTACATCAATCTATTATGATATCCAAGTACATGGATGGATTGATATTCTAGAATGCAGGGATTGTAAAAATGGATTATAAATTTAGATTTGAGGGAGCGTTGTTGCGATTTATGTGCCTTATAATATTATTGGAATATCCCACAATAATTAACTTGTGAATTGGGGATTTTTTTTGCCGAATTCATACCTTATAGCAGTGCATACAACTTCGCTTGGTTATTTGAAGATCTTCCCAAACTTTAGGAATAGGCTCGCTAAATTTGTCCACTAGAGCTAATTAATGCCCCCTTCACCTGTCACAACTAGGATTTTTTTTTAAAACAATGTCAAAAGAAAGGATGTACTAATCTCATAATTTTAACATTTCTTGATAAATTTCTTTGGATGCATAATTGCCAATTTTGCTTCTAAGAGGACACGGGGAAAGTTGAGGATGAATATTGATTTCATCCATCCATCTTCCTTCATATGAATCCAACAATTGATGCCTATATATATTGGGGCATTTGATTCAAATATGTTTCGCTGGTAGGGATTTAGCTTTATCAGCTACTAGTGCTGGGTTACTCTAAATGTATTGGAATATAGCTTTCTTACATGTATGTTAGGGTTTCTGTTGTAGCATTAAAACCACCCTCCAAAATTTTGCCTTAGCCTATTTTGGAGCCTCCCTACCAACCTTGCACAACACTTTGTCTTGCTTCATCAAGTACTCACACTTCAAGTGTTTTCCTCACACAAAGGCATCATGTTGATCACAGTTGATCCATTCCCCTCACATGTTGCTCACCCGGACTTGGTGCAGCTATAGGCTGAGCAAATTCCCCTTAAAAATTGTGCATTTCTGGAGGGAAACCAACCTTCCCTCTAGGAATTGTGGAATCCTCCCTTACAGCCTACTGGGCTCCAGGATTGTGCAATCCTTCCAGACAACCCTCCCAGTAGGATTTGCACAAATTTTCCCAGCAATAGGCTATTCAACCCAGGATTTGCTCAAACCCTGGCAATAGTTAGTTGCTCTGCCGAGAAATTGTGTAGACCCCCTGGGTAACTACTCCAACTCCCAACCAGAAATGTATATTTTTATCCAACAATCAAGCAATCTCTTGCATGTGTAGGTTATTGGGTGTGGAGCCTGATTATCTTCTGTATTAAAAGGTTTCAGCTAGATGTATACCCCAGGAAGATTGTACACCCCTCCACCCGAGGGGTGGGTGTGGGGGGGGGCCCACGGGGGCAACCTCCTTTACATTACACAAATGAACAATTCTTCTTGATATGTCCTTCTATCTTGAGAGTTTTAGGAGTGGTAATTTCTTCCAGTGCATTAGAAGATATGGTCGGATTCATTTCTTGATGCTCTATGTGATTTTTCATTTCTTGAACATTTATCTTCTCAATATGTCCTTCTATCTTGATAGTTTGAGGAGTGGTAATTCTGGCCATTGCATTACAAGATATGGTCGGATTCATTTCTTCTCTTTTGATGTGGTATTTCTCTTCTTGAACCTTTTTCTTCTTGATATGTCCTTCTAACTTAAGAGTTTGAGGAGAAGTAATTCTTTCTAATGCTTTACCAGATATGGTCAGATTCATTTCTTCCTTCTCTCGGGTTGGTTCCTAGTATATTGATCCAAATCGGATCCACAAAAGACTATCAAGAACTTTGACTGTATCGAGATGAACAAATATCTAAATGAAAACCAAAACAGCATCAAAAACCCCCTGAACTAGTGGCCATGGTAGCCAGAGCGGAACGACGAGGACCTAGGTCAAAGTGCGCTGACCGAGTCCCATGGAGACTGCGCAGGAGGTCAAAACAACCCCTGGGAGCCCCGGATCGGAAAAAGGAGGCAGTTTTTGATGTGTGATCGCTAGGCAAATAGGGCTAAAGTGGAAAGCCTCCAGCACCCAGTCGCATGGACGAACCGGAGGACTGCGGGCGGAAAAAGGTAAAAAGCGCCAATGTATGACGGTGTGACCCATGGCCTGGAAACCAGTGGTTTGATCGGGACACCCTTGAGCGGTAAGAGGTTTTGGAGAAAGCAGAGCGATCTTAATCAGCGATCGATGTGTGGCAGTGGAGGTGAGAGAAAAACTGTCGTGATCACGCGTTAATGATCGAGCAAGTCAACCGCACTCGATGTGCGTATGATGTTGGATTTGGAGGAGCCTAGATTAGATGGCTGAGATTGCGCTCGATGAAAAGAAGCGGAACCGACAGGGAAATAAGCTATGATTTAAAGAAGATTTGGAATCTGTTGACCGCCACGGTGGAGAAAGAACGTATCCACAATAGAACCGAAGAAATGAGCCGACGAAGCATGCTGGCACCAGTAGGATGGGGACACATGGAACTCCCTGAGCGCTCATGCTGGCGCTGAACAGGGAACGCCAAGCACAGCTGCAGGAGGTGAATCAATGCAGGCGAAAGAGGAACTGAACATGCACAGGATCGACTGGTTAAAGCCATGAACAGAGAGGCAGTCAAGGAGGAGAAGAAAAAGGTAAAGAAAAGAGTCCAAGAAACTAGAAAGACAGTGAACAGTGAACCCCAAGAGGAGGACTGAATAAAGAGAGCAGTAAAGCCGAGCAGAGGAGACAAAGGGTTGAGCTAACCATAGGTAGCATCGAGCACCAAAGATCTTGAAGATTCAAGCCTTCCCGCGGAGGGATCTATCTAGATTTCGCATCACAGTTGGCTCTTTCCACTGTAGACCCAAGGTCACAGAGCTGGTAGGAAGAACAAGAGTTTGTGTACTCTGAGTGGCTTGGGGAATCCAAGGACCACCTTACCAAGAAAATTCTGCTTCAGGAGAACTCATATTGAGTCCCTGCATTTGTAATTCTCTGCTTAAAGACACAATAAAACAAGGCCACCACTGAAGCTGGACCGGAGATGTAGCCCTAGAGAATAGGGTGAACTCCTTATTAAAACCTGTTTGTGTCTTTGCATTGCTTGCTGTATCTCTCTGTTGTCTTTCCATTGTAAATGTCTATGTATTGGCAATCTAATCGATCTATTGTTTCAATAACACAAAACACACACCAGCACATGAGTCTGTAATACCTTTTGTTTAATAAATCTATAACTGAGGTCACTCATAGGGTGACATTCAAATCAAGTGGTATCAGAGCTCTAGGCTGAAAGGTTAGACAAGCTTGTGTTGGTTTAGCTGTGGATGCTCACTAGATCAAAGCTCAAATTAGGAGAAGGAGAGTTGGTAGAAACTAATCCTGAGATTGGGAGAGTCTATTCTCGAAAGACAATGTCAGAAGAAGGCTCTATAGGACTAGACCCCCAGTTCATAGAAAGTTTCCTAGCTATGAAGTCTATGGTAGAAGAAATGTACAAGCACTTTAGAAAGCATAAGGATGAAGATTCATCAGGTTCTAAACAAGAAAAATAAGAAGATGAGTCTCATTCCCATGACCACTCCAAAGAAAAGGGGAAAGAAGAAAGCTTTCCTACACCTCCTAATAGCCCTGTGCATAATAAGAAAGCATCTTTGATTAAGTTAGATGTTAAATTTGATTTTCCTATATATGATGGAGAGCTAAATGCTGAAAAGTTGGACAATTGGATTACACAAATTGATGTGTATTGCAGAGTACAAAACATAGACTCAGACAAGAGTAAGACTCAGCTGGAAAGCCTATGCCTAGGAGGCACTGCCTTGGTTTGGTGGGAAGGTAGAACCCAAGCTGATATGAAAAGGCATGGTAAGACCATCTCTGTTTGGAGTGAATTTGTTTCTGCAATCAAAAAGCAGTTCTATCCATTGGCCTACATGCAACAGGCCATGATGAGTTGGCAAACTCTTCGGCAGTTGAAAGGGCAAAGTGAACAAGGGTATACGTAAGAATTCAGAAAGAGAGCATTGATGTTGGGTATCTCATTAGACTCACCAGAGACTCTTTTGAAGTACATTGGTGGTCTACACAGCTACATGAGGCATACCATCCTCATGTTTAATCCCACTAGTATAGATGAGGTCTCTGTACAAGCTACTCATCTAGAAGCTAGAGGAAAGAATCGAAATCCAGAAGTTGGGGGACCATCCCAACCCACTGCAAGCAAGAGCAAGGAGAAAAAGAAGCAGAAGTGGAAAGCAAGGAAAGCTAACACTGCACAAAAAGGCAAAGCTTCATGCACTCACTCTAAAAAGGAGGGGCATGATGATGAGCATTGTTGGATTCTGCATCCAGAGCTGAGACCTAAGAAGTCCGAGGGCAAGAAGAAGAAGATTGCCGCAGCTATTCAGAAAGATTTGGGGTTAGACTCGGGAGATGAAACAATCATAGTAGCCACAGGTATAAAAGGTAAGAATTCTGAAGCATCTACTAGTAATTCTACTCAATCTGTTGTTGATGAAGAACATGAGAGAAAAAGACATGAGCTTTTCCATATTCAAGTTGTTTCCAAAAATCAAAAGATTGACACTTTGTTTGATAGTGGCTCACAAGTAAATCTAATTTCTTAATCAATTGTAAGGAAATTGGGATTAACAACTACACCTCATAGGAAACCATACCCATTAGGATGGTTGAATGATAAAGCACAACTACAGGTGACTAGACAGTGCAAACTCAAGTTTTCTTTTGGGTCAGCATTTGTAGATGAGGTTGAGTTAGATGTAATTCCTTTGGATATATGTGGAATTGTTTTAGGAAGCCCTTAGTTGTATGATAGAAAAGCTATTTTCTATAGAGCTGAGAACAAGTATCTACTTGTTAAAGATGGAATCGAATACTTTGTAAGAGATCATAAGCTCAAGAATAATTATACTCTCATAAACTTAGGACAGATGAAAAGAATGATAAATTCATGCAAACAGTTCTTACTGATGGTTGTAAAGGAAAAGACACCTGATAAAAACTGAATATTTGAGGGCTGTAATGCTAATCAGCAAGCTGATATAGAAAAGATTGTTTCAGAGTATGATGTCTTATTTCAGGAACCTAAAGGTCTGCCACCCAAAAAGGGAATAGTACATGATATTATTTTGCAGCAAGATGTTCCTTTGCCTAACATTGGGATGTAGAGGTTGTCCACTTTAGAGAACGATGAAATCAAGAAGCAGGTATAGGAGTTGCTCGAGAAAGGGTTCATCAGGCCTAGCACATCACCATGTGGGTCACCAATCATTTTGGTGAGAAAGAAAGATGGCTCGTGGAGAATGTGCATTGATTACCGATCATTAAATAAGATAACCATTAAAAATCGTTATCCCCTTCCTCGCATAGATGATCTTTTAGATCAATTAAAGGAAGCTGTTTATTTCACCAAGCTGGATTTTCACAGCGGATACCATTAGGTCAGAGTTGCAAAGCAAGATGCATGGAAGACTGCTTTCAAAATAGAGCAGGGATTGTATGAGTGGTTGGTTATGCCTTTTGGCTTGACCAATGCCCCTGCTACTTTCATGAAATTAATGAATGATGTACTCATACCTTTTCTTGATGATTTTGTTATTGTGTATCTGGATGACATTCTGATTTTTACTAAAACATGGGAAGAACATTTAAAGCATGTTAAGCAGATATTAGATGTTTTGAAAAGAGAAAAGCTTTATGTTAAGCTCTCTAAATTTGAATTTGGCAAAACCTCTCTAAATTATTTGGGTCATATAGTAGGGGGAGGTGAATTGAAAATAGATCCCTCTAAAGTGGCAGTCATCATAAACTGGCCTAAACCCAAGTTTGCTACAGGAGTGAGAAGCTTCTTAGGAGCAGCACAATATTGGAGGAAGTTCATTTCAAATTTTTCCTCAATTGCAGCTCCCTTACATGCTTTGACAAGATTGAACAAGGTGTTTCAGTGGGGAGGCAAACAGCAGAAAGCCTCCGACACCTTGAAAGAAAAGATTAGTACAACACCTGTACTAGCACTGCCAGATCTACAAAGACCATTCGAGATCCAAACTGATGCCAGTGACTATGCCATGGGAGCAGTACTGACACAGCACGGTAAACCCATATGTTATCATTCTGAGACTTTTAATCCTGTAGTAGTTAACTATCCTACCTATGATAAAGAATTGTATGCACTAGTTCAGAGTGTGAAAAAGTGGAAACATTACTTAATGGGCAAGGAGACAGTAATACACACTGATCATCAGCCACTTCAATACCTACACTCCCAAACTAAGTTGCAACAATCAAGACATTACAGATGGATGGGTTTTCTACAACAGTTTCATTTAGTCATCAGATATAAAAAGGGCATACATAACAAGGTTGTAGATATGTTATCTAGACCCATTATAAATGCATCTACCATACTTAAGCATAATTATGTGCTGCAGGAAAGCTACATAGAACAGTATGCCCAGGACATGATTTTAAAGAGGTATATGCAACTTTGAGTCAAGGCAGAAGAGTGGAAGAATTGGACTATCATGTGAAGGATCGACTCTTATATCATTGTGGGAAACTCTGCATTCCACAAACTGAGAGAGTAAATATAATTAGGGAAGCACACACTTCTCTGATATCAGGTCACTTTGGGGTAAGTAAAACAGTTGCGTAGCTACAAACGTTCTGCTATTGGCCAAAAGTGAATGAGACAGTTTCTGGATATGTAAATGGGTGTGCTATGTGTGCTAAAAGCAAGCCCAACAATAGGAAACTAGGCTTGTACACTCCCTTACCAGTTCCCTCTCACCCTTGGGAAAGCATTTCCATGGATTTTGTTGGAGGATTGCCGAAATCTAGGAAAGGTCATGATTATCTATATGTGGTTGTGGATAGGTTCAGCAAGATGTGTATTTTAATACCTTGTAGTAAACAGATTACAGCTGAACAAAATGCAAAATTATTCTTTGAACATGTATGGGTTCATTTTGGATTACCCACTTATATTATATCTAATCGAGACACCTGATTTGTGGGGAAGTTTTGGTCAAGTCTGTGGGAACTAATAGACACCAAGTTGAAGAAAAGCACAACTTTTCATCCACAAATAGATGGCCAGACAGAAGTAGTTAACAAGATAATGATCAAACTTCTGAGAGGACATTGCAACAAACATCCTAAGCTTTGGGATGAGAACTTGTGCTATGTGCAGCATGCTTACAATAGAGCCAAACACTCTTCTACACAGAGATCTCCTTTTGAGACCTGTTTTGGTTTCATACCAAGGTCTCCTTTTGATTTTGTCTTTGGTAAAGATACCATGGTTGATGGACACAGTGATGTGGACAAGGCAACTAGGTTCATTGAACAGATCCAGGAGATCCACCAGGCAGTACAGGAATAGCTGGAAAAGAGCTAGGCCAAGTATAAGGCTAGGCATGATAAGAATTGGATGGAGCATAGTTTTCAAGTTGGAGACCAAGTCTTGCTGTATATCAGCAAGGACAGAATGCAAGGTGAAGGTAAAAAGCTAAAACCTATCAGGTATGGACCCTTCAAGATACTTGAGAGGATTGGTGAGAATGCCTTTCGCCTTGATCTGCCATCTTACATGCACATCTGCTCAATCGTGAATGCAGATTGCTTGAGGTTGTTTGAGCCTTCAATGATTAAGGACCCTGAAGAGCAGAGTCAATTACCTTCTGTTGATGACATACTACCTGAATATCTTAATGAGTTGAAGGAAGACATAGTGCTGGACAGGAAGGTGAGGACAATGTGCAGCGGACAGGTGTAATACCTCAGGATTGGACTTAAAGGTTCAAAGCCGAGCAGTACGAAGTGGATTGAGATTGGACAAGTGAGACAGCAGTTTCCACACTTAGTCGATGCTTGAAAAAAAACCAACTTTTGGTGGTCCAAAAGCTTTTTCAGTAGGGAGGCCGTGATCCAAATCGGATCAACAAAAGACTGTCAAGAACTTTGACTGTGTCGAGGTGAAAAAATCTCTAAATGAAATCCAAAACAACATCAAAAATCCCCTGAACCAGTGGCCATGGCAACCGGCATGGAACGACGAGGACCTTGGTCAATGCTTGTTGACCGAGGACCATGGAGACTGCACAGGAGGTCAAAACACCCCCTGGGAGCCCCGGATTGGAAAAAGGAGGTAGTTTTTGATGCGAAAATCACGCATCTCTAGGCAAACAGGGCCAAAGTGGAAAGCCTCCAGCACCTGGTCACATGGAGGAACCGGAGGACCGCAGGCAGAAAAAGGTAAAAAGCGCCAATGTACGATGGTGGGACCCGCAACCTGGAAACTGCCAGTTTGATCGGGACGCCCTTGAGCGGTAAGAGGTTTTGGAGAAAGCGGAGCGATCACAATCAGTGATCGATGCATGGCAGCGGAGGTGAGAGAAAAATCGCCGTGATCGCACGTTAATAATCAAGCAAGTCAACCGCGCTCGATGTGCGTATGACGTCGGATCTGCAAGAGCCCAGATCAGACGGCTGAGATTGTGCCCGATGAAAAGAAGCAGAACCGACAGGGAAATAAGCTGCGATTTAAAGAAGATTTGGAATCCGTTGACCACCACGGTGGAGAAAGAACGTATCCACAACAGAACTGAAGAAATGAGCCGACGAAGCGTGCTGGCACTAGTAGGATGGGGACACATGGCACTCCCTGAGCGCTCATGCTGACGCCGAACAGGGAACGCTAAGCACAGCTGCAGGAGGCGAATCAACGCAGGTGGAAGAGGAACCGAATAGGCACAAGATCGACTGGTTAAAGCCATGAATAGAGAGATAGTCAAGGAGGAGAAGGAAAAGGTATAGAAAAGAGTCCAAGCGACTAGAAAGACAGTGAACAATGAACCCCGAGAGGAAGAATGAACAGAGAGAGCAGTAAAGCTGAGCAGAGGAGACAGAGGGCCGAGCTGACCATAGGCAGCATTGAGCACCAGAGAGCTTGAAGATTCAAGCCTTCCCGTGGAGGGATCTGTCTGGATTGAGCATCAAAGTTGGCTCTTTCCACTATAGACCCAAGGTCACAGAGCTGGTAGGAAGAACAAGAGTCTGTGTACTTTGAGTGCCTTGGGGAATCCAAGGACCACCTTACCAAGAAAATTCTGCTTTAGGAGAACTCATATTGAGTCCTGCATTTGTAATTCTCTTCTTAAAGTCACAATAAAACAAGGCCACCACTGAATCTTGACCGGAGACGTAGCCCTAGAGAATAGGGTGAACTCCTTATTAAAACCTATTTGTGTCTTTGCGTTTCTTGCTGTATCTCTCTGCTGTCTTTCCATTGTAAATATCTGTGTATTGGAAATATGATTGATCCGTTGTTTCAATAACACAGAACACACACCAGCACATGAGTCTGTAATACCTTTTTTTTAATAAATCTATAACTGAGGTCACTCATAGGGTGACATTCAGATCATATATATACTCTTCTTTTGACATTTCTTTATCCTTTTCTTCCTCCTCTCCACAGTCAATGTGAAATAATTTCTTCTCAACACACTTATGACCTTTAATGTATTTGTTATCAAAATTGTAACAAAGCCCTTTTTCTCTTTTTTCTTCTAATGGTTGTGGTGTAACTCTTGTAGGTTGTGGAAGGCTAGGAGAAACAACACTTCCATGTCTATAGCTGTGAGGTGTAGAATTCCTTGTTTCCATAATTTTTCTTTCCACTTTGTAACAAAGTTCTTTTTCTCTTTTTTCTTCCAATTGTTGTGGTGTTGCTCTAAAGAATGTGTTTCTCTTTGTATCCTCATAATGTGCTATAATTTCCTCAGTGAAAATTGACCACGTAATAAGTGGTTTACGAGAACAAAGCCCTTTATACCATTAAAAATGATCTTGTTCTAAATATGAAGATGCAATACATACCTTTTGTAATAATGGTACACCATGTAGATAAAAATATTTCTCCATCTGTAGTATCCAATTTACAAATTCCTTACCATCAAACTTCCTCATCTCGATTTTTCTTGATTTTAGGAGCTTGATCTTGAAACGACTGTAACTCTGTAATTTCAGATCTCCAAGTTCTAAAATTTCTTGCTACGGTAGCTATCTAAGTTCTATCTCTAAGCCCACAAGTCTGATTAGAATTTTATTATCCAAGAAAGAGTTATGCCAAATATTCCACGGTGACCTGTTTATATACTAGTTCAGTAGAGTGAACTTGTACGACGTGCCACGTCTCATTGTTTCAACCTTATTACCTAAAACTAATACTCAACAAACTACAGGAAGTTCTCTTTTTGAAAATTCTTAGCAAATTTCAATCTGATGCTCAAAACAAAAGTTATGACGATTTTCCTCAGGTCACCTGTTTAGGATCTAATTCAAGTGTCTTCCAAAAGCCTAACTTCCTTAGATCATATATCCGCAAATATAGCAAAACAAGATCTGTAATTTGGACGCTAGATTCAACGCGATTTCTTCTCAAATGGGTTTTTTTTTTTTTTGTAGATTTGGAAACGTTGTAGAAAATAAGTTATAGTGAAAATTCCATGCTGACTTGTATTGGAGCAGCTAAAAACAGATGTAAAATTGCCTTGTAAAAGTATAGTAATTTCTAGTCAATCTAGGTTGTTCATTAGGCCGATGATCTGACGGTAGAAGTTATGTTTAATTTAGGGTTTTTTTCCCTAGAGGGTAACCCCTCACTATATATGAGGGAATTGTATTGCGTCTATGTAGATCTATATTCTGAGTGAGGAAGAGAGATTAGATTTAGAGGGAAGAGGGAGTTATAGTAGATCTGATGTAGGTAGTATCTCCTTAGTTTGTTGGATAATATAAAAAGAAGGACTGGTTGTTTCTCCATGGATGTAGCCCAAACTAGGTGAACCACGTATATATGTGTCTCTCTTGTTTTATGCGTTTTCTGTGTTTATATTTCTGCAATATTTTATGTGTTTCATTGCTCTGTAATATATAATTTTCTAACAACTAGTATCAGAGCCGAAGGTCTATTTGGTTGATAAACTCGGAGGAGAGAAGGGTTCCTAGTTCTTGTGGGAGCAATGGCGGAAGATGGTAGGTTTAGGGTCGAAAAATTCATTAGCCAAAACTACCAGTTGTGGAAGACGCAGATGGAAGATTATCTATATCAGAGAGATCTGTACCTACCATTGAGCGTAAAGACAAAGAAGCCGACGAGTATGAAAAACACAAAATGGAATATTCTCGACAGAAAAGTACTTGGAACAATAAAGGGTTTAATATTTCAAAGGAAACGACAACAGAGGGTTTAATGTCGACATTGGCCAAACTATATGAAAAACCCTCAGCCTCAAATAAGGTATTTCTTATGAAGTGTTTATTTAATATGAAGATGTTAGAAGGTGGATCTGTTGCAGACCATTTAAATGATTTTAATACATTTTACAAGTCAGTTAAGTTTTGTAGGGGTAACTTTTGATGATGAAGTTAGGGCTCTATTATTTCTGTGCTCATTGCTAGAAATTTGGAATGTTTTAGTTATGGCCATTAGTAACTCTGTCTCTGGATCTAGTACTTTAAAGTTTGATGATGTTGTCAGTGCAATTCTTAGCAAGGAAATGCAACAGAAAAGCTCTGATAAGACATTAGGTAATGCTTTGACTGCAGAGACTAGGGGAAGAAAAATGGAAAGAGGAAAGAGCCCAAGATATCACAGTAAGTCAAGAAAAGCCAGATCCAAGTCCAGATCAGGGATAGTGTGTTGGAAATGTGGTAAGAAAGGACACTTGAAGAAAGACTGCAAGTCTCAGAAGGGAAAAGAAGGAGACGCATAGCAAGAAACTAAGCATGAAGTGAATGTAAGAGGTGATGTGTTGCAAGATGCTTTGATTCTCTCATTAGAAAATATTATTGATGCCTGGGTGGTAGATTCAGGGGTCTCATTCCATGCCACACTGGTGAGCTCCAGTATTGCAGCAATAATGATGCAACTCCTGGGGCTTCCTTCTTTACTTTTATCAACCCGGTAGTTCGTAACAAACTTGGAAGCAACGATGTTGTATGCACAAGTACTAGCTCTTACTGCAGGCTGTCACTTGATTAGCTGGCACAAGTTTGTTAGGAGCTTAAGCCAACTTCTATGAGTTCTAAAAAGAAGCTTTAACTGTGATGAAAGAAAACTAACTCTATAGGGGCTATTCTATTTGTAGAAAGAGAAGGAAAACTAAAATGTAACACAAACCCTAGCAAACCCTAGCAAACCCTAATTTACCTATTAACCCTACTTTTGCAAGAAAAGAGATGAAAATTGATGAAATGAGTGCCATTGACTACTGAAAAGGTAAATTGCATTTATTCAAGCCAGTTCTGAAAAGAAATGAGAAGAAAACATCATTTTGTGCTTTTGAGTGTTTTTATGTGAAATTATTATGCTTGCAGTTTATTTGGTTGTGATTATGCAGAGGTTTGGTGGCGAAGGAATGCAGAGTTAGTTGTTACGGAGGTGGAGGAAGGTGTGGAGAGGTCCTACGAATCCCCTAGTACCCATATGAAAACTTTCATTGTGGTCGGACTTCAAAAAATCACCCACAGGAAATTCTATAGGAGGCTGCAGGGGATCTACAGGAGGAGGATGAGGGCTATTTTTGAAGGTTTGAAGGTGGAAAATTGATAGGAAATGGGAATTGAAGGCTAGATGAAGGTGTTGAGTTTTCTAGAACTTGTCAAGGAAGATCAAGAATGAACGTGATGGTTGGATTCGTTCAAATGGCAAGAAAGCAACTTTATGGAAAAAAAACACAGAAATTAGGGCAGATTGGCGAAATGTTGTGAATGAGTTGGGAGATCTATGAGAAGTAAGATGGTGCTAGCTGTTCTATGAATGTATTGTGATCTGAGGTGTCCTGCAAGAGATCTACACATATACTTATCAAAACTGACCAAAGAAAGAACTAACTATACCATGAAAACAGAACTTTGTCTAGCTTGACCTAATTTCTGACCTACAAACAGAAAATGTTGAACAATAACCTATGAATAGAAAAGCATGTAGAGAGATCTATGGTAAAAGAACAAGAAATGATCTAAGCAACTGAATCTAAACCAATATCAATCTTTCCAAATCAAGTTATCAAACTAGCAGTTGCATGGAAGAGCAAAAACTGTGTTTTTGGTGGTAGCAGTAGTGCCTTGACCTCAAATCATAGTCCCAGGAAGGGAGAAAGGAGATCAGGGCCTGTTGTTGACCTTTTTGAATCTTATTCTATCACTGCAGTAACCTACTTGAGAAACTGAAACAAGAACAAATATACTAACCATCAAAAGCAACCTAATCTAACAAAGTAAAATGAATCTATGCAACATAAATTAACTCATGAACTAAAGCAAAAACATATAAGTACATAGTAGGAGGTGTTAGGTAGCTTGGGTTGGGCCCTAACCCAAGAGCTTTAGCCCTCTAAAAGAGATCAGTGCTGGCTCAAAAATTGTTTCATCTTCATTATAAAAAATAACAGTTACATTACATAAACTGTTCTAAAAAAGGAACTCGAAAATGAGCTGAACACAATGCTGCACAAAAGTGCGAAAATATACTAATAACTAGCTAACCTACTGAGGCTCTAAGCCTCCTTATTTATACAAATGGGTTCCTCCAACAGTCCTCCTAAAATCAAGGAACTCGGCTTCCTAGAACTGAAGATAAACAACAGTCCTTCTTTACTTGCTCGGCTGCCCCTTGGAATCATCAATGTGGCCCTTTGTGCTCTGAGTTGCTGATGGAGGATTCAAGGAAAGGGGTCATAAATGAAGGAGACATCCCCCTACAAATCCTCTTCCCTGTTTTCCTCAATTTTTGGCTGCCATTTGCTCATAAATCCCTTAACTTTGTCCAAAATTGTCCAAAAAAATTGCATAAAACACTCATTAGACTACATGGCAAAGTGACTAACCCAATTCACTCTATTAGCATAAATATATTCAAAAACATGCAATAAACTAATGAGAATGGTGGATTAAGTCGAAATAAGAGGCAAAATGAGCCCATATAATTACCCATTTCTGGGGCTCATCATCACCCCCTACTGAATGGGTTGCTCATCCTCTGAGCAACTAATCTAACTCTTCATCCTTAATGGCTCTAACAGATTCCCTGACATCCCAAGCCTTTGATGTGATTTATTCCTCTTTATCATGGAAACCTACTTTCCTATCCACTTCTTCCCATTGTTTCTGTTCGTCTTCCTCCTTTATTCCTTCTTGCGGTCCTAGTAGCAGTGAAGGACTGAATTTAAGGCCAATCCAATTTTCCTTCAAGCTTTGCATTGAGTGCTTATATAAGGGCACTCTCCTCATGGTTTCCATCGTCCTATTTGGGGAGTGATACTCCCTGATCCTTAGACGGTGTGGCAATGTATTCCACCTTCTCATGCAGGCATGAATGCAGTCATCTCTAAACAATCTCTCCATATCCTCGAAATGAGCAATAGCCTGGGCTTGCTTGTCAACATAGTTAGGGACAACTTGAGGATTAGCTATGAGGTGTTGGTGGGCATAGATGAGAGCCAAGGGTTCTATTGGTTCTACTCTAATCATCAGGGGCTCACTCAGTTCTTTTGCCATCATTTTCTGGATTTCCATTGCCCTCTTCTCTTCATGGCTCATTCAAGATGCCATAGCCATTAGCTGCAAGTCTCCCAATGCAGCATTTGGATCCCATAAATTCATGTCAATAAGTGCCATTTTGTGCAGGTAAAATTATCCTAGCTTTGCTTTATCCTCAGTTGAACTATGATCACATAAATGCATGAATTGGCCATAATCTTGAAAAGGTATTGTGCCCCTCTGGGCTAGTGTCTTAATCTGAAATTGGAGCCACTGATCCTTGAGGTACAATGCATATGATTTCATTGGTTGCCTGCACTACAATGCCTCCATTTCCTAGCTAGCCATGCAGGCTAATTGGGCTTCCTTTTCCTGTAGCTGCCTTTTCAAAATCAACACTTCATTTTTTGCCTGGGATTCTTTTTCCTGTTGCTATTTTATCAATGTCTCACTATCTATCTAGGGTTCCTCTTCTTATTGTTGTATTTTTGCTGCCTCACTGCCTGCCTAGGGTTCCTCTTTCTATTTCTATCCTTTTAAGAGTGACATCTCATTTCCTCCTTGAGGTTCCCTTCCTTGTAGTTGCTTTTTCAACATTTCATTTTCTTCCTCCGATTGAGCTCTTCTGATGCTTTCTGTATGCCAGACCATGCTCAATTCTTTGCCCATCTCTCTCAATTTCTTTTCCATGTGCCCAACGTCTTCTACCCCTTTTGATTTTTCAATCTACATCCATGTATGGGTCCTGACTCTTTCCTTTTCCAGCTCGAAGAAAAGAGGCACTGCAAACTTTTGTGGGATGATCTTCCCACCTTCCAAAAGGTTGTATTAGGAGCCTAAGTTAGGCTAAGGTCTAGGCTTTGGTATTTCTTTTTCCTTATCCTCCTCTTGGGTCTATTCTTCTACCTTCTTTTCAAGTTTTTCAGTTTCTTTGAGCTTTGCCAATGTCTCCTATAGAGAGGTCTGTGTCTCCTATATGACTGATTTAGAGTCCATTAATTTGATCCTTTCTTTCTGGGTAGAGGTCTTAGGACTTCTTCTCTCATAGGTGATGGATATTTTGGAGGGAGATTCCTCCTTTGTTACAACAGGTACATCCTCGATGATGATGGGCTCCTTTGAAGGTGGCTGAGACTTACCCATCTCGATTTTGGTGCTCTTTCGAGATTTGAAGTACATAGATGGTTCTGTTTTGCTTTTCCCTTTTTTCTTGGTTGGAGTACTAAGTGCAACGAGAACAGCTACTACTTCTCTTGCTAGTGTCTCAAGAGACACTTCTCCTTGTTGTTTTTCTTCTCCTTCATCAACTGTTTTACCTGTTTCTACTAGTTTTGTGTTTGTTGTCTCTGACTCTGGTTTCTCCTCTGCTTGTTTAGCTTCTACATTTCCTGTGGCAGCCTTTTTCTGAGCTGTCTTGGGTTTCTTCTTTTTAGTTCTTGTCCTCTTCTTTTGCTCTGCTTTGGTTATCCCTTTTTCTACTTTTGATGCTGTCTCCTTCTCTGCCTTAGGTTCAACGGTGGTGGTGTCATGTTTCTCCTCTCCTCTCCGTTTTTCTTATTTTTCTTCTTCCAATTAAATATTTTGTTCTTCTTCATGGATTTCCTTCTCTTCTTCCTCTTTTTGTTCCTCCTCTTCACTTCCAGATTGACTAAGGTCATCAGTGAGATTTTTTATGTCATCTTCTTTAGTCATGTTCCTGAAAATCTCCCAGGCTATAGGGATTGTATATGTGTGGAGGGCATCCTCCACCAGCAATTTAATGAGCCCATGGTGAGCCAGCTGGTGTGGAACCCCTACATTCAATTTGGTGTTGCACTCTATCAAGGATTGGAGGAGAAAATATGGAAGAATTGAGTTTTCTAGATGCAGGTAGGTCCATGTCGTATCTTAGTTCATGTAACAGTCTGAAATGATAACCATAGACTATATTTTATCTTCCTTCACAGGAGATATATTTCATGATTTGATAGCTGACCTCACCCCATAGATAAGGTATACTTGTCCTTACGATCCCATTCTTATCCTCCATAGGATGTTCATCATGCTGGGAAAAGGTCTTTTTAGCAACCTGTCCTAGTGGTTTTTCTTCTTTGCTCTAGGGGAGCCCAAGTGGAAGACTTGTAATTCTATTGATAAACTCTGGTGTAAGTTCTATGGTTAGACCCTTGAAACTGACTATAGCATGGGTTTTTGAATGGGGTCTTAAAGATAATAAAAATTCCTCGATGACTTCCTCATCATACCCATGAAACTTCTCAAAGAAAGGCATCCACTTTGCCCTGGTAAAGAGGGCTACCACTTCTGGGTGTTCATGCAATTTGGTGGACTTCAGAGGCTCCTTTCTCATAAAACCACCTGTCATGATATTTAGTGATTGCTGAAAATTCTTGGGTGAGGAGGAAGACAACAAATTTCAAACCTGGAAATAGAGGAATAACTAAGGTTTTCTTCTAGAACCAGAGAGAGTTTTTCGTGTTTCTTCTTTTTAACAAAAACAAATTGTAACTTTCCTACCCTTCAAACTCTATTCTCAACCTTAATTTACTTCTCGGGTTGTTTGAGGGAAACAATATCTTTCTTTTTTTTAGAAAACAGAGAGTATACTAGACAACATTTTTTTCTTTTCTTTTCACAAAGTAAGCAGACCACCCAATTCAAATTCATTGTTTTTCAGGCTTAATTTCCTATGGTTGCATCACTTCTTCATACAAGAGAATACCATGGAGGAGAAAGAGATAGACTTTCAATGCAAAGAGTAAAATGGAGAGACTGTATATATTTCAAAAAAACACAAGCAGACTTATGTTCTCACTTTTTTCTTTTCAACTCAATACTTCGCTTCAAATCCCACCACCTTTTGTAGATATATAACATGCAGAGTGGGTGTTTTGAGCCTAACTTTTACGAGCTTGAATTTGGCATAAAATCCCAAATTTTCCCTTTGTAGAGCTGCTCATATGCCTTCCTGTAGGAAGGCTCCTGTAGACTGTGTTTCAGCTCTTGTAGAGTGCGATAATGCTCCTGTAGATCCCGATAAGAAGAATGGTTTTAAAATTGGCAGAGAGCGACTGTTTTGAGGTTTTGAAGGTGGTAGGTAAGTTGTTGCAGTTGAGAGCACGACGACGCAAATGAAAGCAAAGGTGATGAAGGCGTTGACTGCAGCATAGTTAAGCTTACGTGACCTTACGAGCATGTTCTGCAGTGACGAGGTGAGGTGGTAGGAAGGGTATGTTACCTCGATCCAGACCATTGGTCCCTACTCCAGTGCCATAATGATACTTCATGTCACCTGCTCGCAATCACTTCCATCATTCTTGTTATACGCCACCACCACTACTTGTTTTGAGTTTTTATTCCCGAGTTGACTGAACACACGTGCCAATTTCACCCATTGAATGTTGTTTGAATTAGACGAGGCACTGTCTGAACTGGACGAGGGGTTTTGTTTGAACTGGACAAGGGTGGCCAGTTAGTTGGCCATCGATTTCATTTAATTACGACCATCTCAATGGTTCATGCGTTTTCTAAACCATATTCATGCAATAGAGGAATGGTTTTAGTCACTTACCTGTTAGTCACTGTCATGCTTTGCATGCTCAGAATTTGGCACTCTATTCATGGATTGCTGCTATTGTTGGCACTTGTGGCTTCTGAACTGGTGACTTGGCTACCTCATGCTAGTCATATTCTAATCAGGAACGACTCCTTGCGCATTGTATACACCTATTGCTGCACTGACCCTACCTTTGGAGCTTGTTTTTTTAAGGGGATCAACTGTTATAGAAATCCTACAGGATTTCCTGTAATTGCTTCTCCCTCTAAAATTTCTAGCTGAGGTTTGAGCAGGGACTGAAGAGATAGATGAGGAAGGTTCTAAGAGAAAAGGAAAAATAGCTGGTATGCACTAGGTAAGAAACAAGTTAAGGATGCTATTGTTTTATTCTTCATCAATTTTTTTTTTTGTTAAACAAAAGAAACACAATTTCTGTGTTTATTTGTGTAGGGAAGAAAGAAGCGAGTGGAAATGCAATGGTGCAAGTATGGAATGGAGAGTTGGGGGGATGAATGGTGGCAAGGAGGTCCACAAGTCTTCTGGACAAATTTCTGGCTCTCTGATTCTTTTCTAAACTTAATTTCGAGCTCTATGTGGTTTCTATAGGAACCTCTTGTAGAATTCACAGAGCGTCCTGTAGGATGCATAATTTCCAGAAAAATTGAGACTAGGGCCTAGGAAAAGACAATGGCGATGGAGAAATGATCTATCTGGGGTGTATTCAGCCTGGCCATGTTCTTTTTTCTTCTGTGACCCTCCTGCAATCTGCAATGCATTCAAAAGAAGTTATTTTTTCTATTTTTTCTTTGTTTTTTTATCTTTTTTTTTTCTTATGAGACAGTTGGGGTGCCTACAGGAGGTTTTCATCCTCACAGCTTGCCCTGGGTGCCTCCAGGAGGTTTTCACCTAGGGATCTTTTATTCTCTTTTTTTGTTCTTTTTTTTTCTCTTTTTGTGTTTACGGTGTGGGTGGATTGGAGGGAGAGACCTACTCCACTACCAACACTGTTTTACTTAGATTCTCAATGAATTATTGCTTGGAGAGGGGCTTCCTGTAGATCTTCAACCTATACCCATTGATGAGCATGGGGATGGCTTCCTCATCGATGGTTCGGATCAGAACTGAACCATTGTCATTGCACTTGTCTACTGTGTATGGTCCCAGCCATCTTGTCCTCAGCTTGCCCTTGAAATATTTATATCTTGAATCATATAGCAGCACCCAATCTCCTTCCTGGAATTATTTTTCTTTGAGGTGTCTGTCATGCCATATTTTCGTTTGAAGTTTGACTACCTCTAAGTGGAGAAGGGCCTGTAATCTCTGTTCATCCAATCCATTTAGATGAAGTAACCTTTCCTTTTTTGCATGGTTAAGGTCTAGGTCCAGCTGATCTGCCATCCTTAGTGTGTTATATTCAAATTCTATTGAGATCAAATCCTTCTTCCCATAGACTAGCTCATAGGGTGTGAACCCTGTGGTGGTTTTCCAGGTGGTGTTATAGGCCCAGTTGGCCTCAACCAATCGATCTGCCCAATCTTTTCTACTGCTACTCACTACCTTGGTCAAAATTCCTTACAAAGCTCTATTAGTGACTCCCACCTATCCATTTGCTTGCGGATGATAAGGGGTGGAATTTTTGTGCTTAATTTTGTGATGTATGAGTAGGTATTATTTCAGATTGGAGGTAAACTGACTCCCTTGATTAGTGACTAATTCTCTTGGATAACCAAACTTGTAGAAGATATTATCTATCAAAAACTCAACTACTTTTTCTTTTGTTGCTACCTTGATTGCCTTTGTTTCTACCCATTTTGTCAGGTAATCAGTGCACACAATGATGTAAGATTTCTGTTTTGAAGGAGGGTTGACAGGACCCACAAAGTCCATGCCCCACTTCTCAAATGGATCAAAATTCACTTGAGGTTGTAGGGGCATCTCATCCCTTGGAGTAGGTTTCCCCATCCTTTGACATCGGTCACATTGGTGGATATATCTCCTTACATATTAATCAAGAGAAGGCCAATAGTATCTAATTGCAGAATTTTGAAGGTAGTCCTCTTTGCTGCAAAATGGCCCCCATAGGGCCCATCGTGATAGGTTAGGAGAATGTAAAAAACTTCCTCCTCCCTGACACATCGCCTCAAAATCTGAACTGGACCAAGTTTGAAGAGGTTTCCCCCAATCTAGGTGAATGGGACACTTTTCCGCACGATCTTCCTCTACTCTTTTAAGGACAGGTGTGGCGAAAACTGTGTTGAAACCAAGTAATTTTCTATATCAGAAAACCATGGAGAGAGTACTGAGATAGAAAATAGGTGTTCATCTGGCATTCGATCATCCACCATTCCTTCTTCACCTGCAGGTAGATCTAGTCTAGACAGAAAATCAGCAACAACATTTTCCTTACCCAGCTTATCAACAATGGTTAAATCAAATTGCTGCAATAAAAGTAACCATCTAATAATACGAGCATTTACATCTGGTTTTTTCATCAAATACCTAATTTCAGCATGATCAGTGTGTATGAATTTTTGATAGTCGGTGATGTAGTGTTTGAACTTATTTAGGGAATGGACTACAACTAGGAGCTCCTTTTCGGTGATAGTGTAGTTTAATTCTACCTTGGACAAGTTTTTATTTACAAAATATATGGCATAAGGCAGTTTCTCTTCAATTTTCCCTAAGGATGCTCCTATCACTTTGTTTGAGGCATCTGTATGAATGTGGAAAGGTAGGGCCCAGTTTGGACCTTTCAAAATTGGGGTAGTCACTAGTTTACTTTTCAAGGTATTCAGAGCCTGTTGACAGTTGTCAGTCCATATGAACTCAGCATCTTTCCCCAAAAGAACAAACAATGGAGAGGCTAGCTTACTAAAATCCTTAATGAATCTTTGATAATACCCTTCTAAGCCTAGGAAACTCTGAACATCTCTTACCTTTTCAGGAGGTGGGACCCTTTGGATGATGACAATTTTGTTGGGATCCACCTGTAATCCTTGCTGAGAAATTGTATGACCTAGCACGACCCCTTTAGTCATTAGGAATTCACATTTTTCAGGACTGAGGGATAGGTTCATTTAAATGCACTTGTCTAGAACTTTCCCAGATTAGTCAAAGCTTCCTGGAATTTAGAACCATAAGGGGTAAAGTCATCCATAAAGATCTCCACTGAATCATGAACCAGGTCAGTAAATATACTCAGTACTGCTTTCTGGAAAGTGGCAGGAACATTGCACAACCCAAAAGGAAGGACCCGGTATGCAAAGGTACCCCAAGGACAAGTTAAAGTGGTCTTATCTTGGTCTTCTAGGCTGATTTGGATCTACTTGTACCAGCTAAACCCATCTAGGAAGGAGAAGAACTTCTTCCTTGCTAGGCCATCTAACACTTGATCTATGAAAGGCAAAGGAAAATGGTCCTTCTTGGTGGCCTTGTTTAGTTCTTGATAATCAACATAGATTCTCCACTTCCCATTTTTCTTTGGCACTAGCACTAAAGGAGAGACCCATTCGCTCTCAGAGATAGGGTAGATGAATCCTGCATCCAGCAACTTTTGCAGTTCTTCCTTGACAATGTCCTTAAGGGTTGGATTCATCCTCCTTTGAGGCTACCTGACTGGTTTACAATCCTTTTTAATGTAAATGTGATGAGTACAGACTGAAGGGTGGAATCCCTTCATCTCCTTATAGCTCCAAGAAAAAGCATCCAAGTGGTTTTTCAATAAGCTACACAGTTCTTTCTCCTCAGAGGTGGATAGGGATGAGTTCATCTTCAAGGTTCTTTCTGGGCCAAATTCCACATTCTTAACTCAGAGGGAGGCCGAATCAGCCACACGAAGATCAACTAAAGGGTTGGCTTGGGTTTCTTCCACCAGCTCTTCTAATGGAAACACACTGGGGCGTGGACGCTAAATCAAGTCTTCAATAAGATCATCCTTGGTTTGTGGGCCCCCCATGGTAGCTTCTACTGCAAACAGTGGTGCGGAATAGACTTCATCCTCATCTTCCTCTTCCAACTAGAGAGGTAAATCATGTTCTAACAAAGGTTGGGTAGGAGGATATAGGACTAGTTGCTTGGACATACACCCATTCTTGATTGTCATATTCTTAGATCGACAACTAATGTAGGCATCTGACGTAGCCAACCAAGGTCTTCCTAGGATTAGAGGATACCCAATGAGCTTTGCCTTTGGTTGGAGAACCAGGAAATTAGCACGGTGTTGGAAATAATACTGAGAGGGGGGGTGAATCAGTATTATCAAGTTCTTTTAATAAATCCTCCTTATTTATACTTTGAATTATTTTTGCATGTCAGTACCATAAAATAATGAGCATGAACAAAGAAAATAGATAGTCACACCAAAGAACACCAGATGTAAGGTGGAAACCCAATGTGGGTGAAAACCACCTGCTGCAATATGTCTCTATCTTCTTTCAAATTAGAAACTAATTTTACAATGGTTTTGTACTGGTGCAGTCCTTTACCAGTACGCAGGCTGCAACCTGCAGAGAGCTACAACTCTCTCTCGTTTTCCAGTCTCTCCTGGAAGGGAGCTACAACCCCCTACTTCTTTTCTTTCAAGGATCACTTTTCATAAATTTTCAAACTAGATACATAAACATCAAGAGATAATCAAGTACAAGTAAATCACCCAGTCAACTGTAGTAACCAGATCAACAGTAACAGTAAACTAAACCCAGAACACCTTATCAATAGAAAAATTCAGCCAACAAAAGGTCTTAAGACAGATACGTAGTTTCCCTTTCTCTGGCCTGCGTATACCCGCAGAGAGCCTTCTGTTCCCCTGCGTATACCTGCAGAGAGCCTTCTGCTTCACAGCGTACCCACGCACTGTTTCTTCAATCACGCTGCGTACTGTTACTGTAGGCACGCACCCAAAGATACTATCGAGCCGCGTACTGCTACTGTAGCCACGCACCCACAGATGCTATTGCGCCGCGTACCTATGCACCTGCGGCTTCTGAAGCGCCGTGTAATTTCCCTGTGCCTAGGCACCTGAACCTCTGTCGCGCTGTGTACCCATGCACTGCGCCTTCTGCTGCTCTGCGTACCCACGCAACTCTCCTTCTTCTGCTCTGTGTACCCACGCACTTGCACCATTCTGCACCTGCGTACCTCTGATTAGGGCCGAATTGGCAGTCCCCCTAGTGTGCCACAGATAGTCAGATGCTCAGATCTGATCATGCGCTCGAGAGATCACCCTTCATAGATTCGCTTTCATCTTCACTTTTATATAGATCAAGCTTTTAAAACAATAACCCAATATTTCAGATCTTAGGATATTCAATTTGCAAAGATACTTAGCCAAGTGATCTCCTTTGCTTTATATAGGCAAGCTCTTCCTAAAATCATGGATTAATACCATAGATAACCAATACAAGGGGCCCAAAAACATGGGGCTCAATAATAATAATAATATAGAACAATACCACGGGCCAAAACCATAGAATCAAGAACGGCGGGCTAAATACCACGGGCCAAACATAGGAAACCCCACGTGAATGCGCTTCTCTGCCTTGAAGTAAGTGAACTGGGGGTACGCACCTTCTGAACGGGTGACCTGCGTGTCTGGTCACAGTCCCTTCATGGCGTACCTGCGTGTACGCACTTTTTGAACTATTCTCCTGCGTACCTCTTAATTTTCAACATTTTGAGAGCCTGATCAGAGCATTGCCACTTGAGGGTGTTGCCATCAAGTACAACATCTGTAACATAGAGCCATACCAGAATCATAATGCCAACAATCTCCCCCTTTGGACTTGATGGCAACCTCAAAAAATTCAACGTCATTCCCCCCCTTTGACATCAAGGGCAAAGGGTTATGCTCCCCCTAAGAACATGCTCCCCCTGAAGATGAACCAGATCTGCAAAGAAGAACCATAATCCGCCAAACACCATAAATGACCATGAAAGAGATAGAGACATATTGCAGCAATATTCAGACCAGCATCCATGATCTTCTTCTCTACGTCCTCCATAATGCCATAAATGCATTATATGCTCCCCCTGAACCTGTGCCATTCGATCTTCAACCAATCCGCAACCCAGCACATGTACGCATATGCCCCAGATGAGCCTTGCGTACAACCAACCATCAGAAGAGATTCAACAAGATGATGCATCAACAACCCCCAGCTTTTGCCTGAGGTATTCAAAGGTCTCCCTGGGCAATGGTTTGGTGAGTATATCAGCAACTTGTTCCTTAGAAGGAACGTACTCTAACTTGACCTTTTGTTCAAGTACTTGTTCCCAGAGAAAATGATACTTGATTGGTATGTGCTTGGTCTTTGAATGCATGACTGGGTTCTTTGAAATGCTGATTGCACTTGTGTTATCACATAAGATGGAGATAGGTGGTGTACAAGTGATTTGAAAGTCCTGCAAGGTCTGCATCATCCAAAGGAGTTGAGTGCAGCAAGATGCAGCAGCAACATATTCTGCTTCAGCTATAGACAAGGCAATCGAACTCTGTTTCTTGCTGAACCAGGATACTAATCTGGAACCCATAAAGAACGCACCACCACTTGTGCTTTTCCTGTCGTCCACGCTTCCTGCCCAATCTGCATCTGTATAAGCATGAAGAGTGAGATCTGTATCTCTAGGATACCATAAGCCATAATTTTGAGTCCCTTGAAGATATTTAAAGATTCTCTTCACTGCCTAAAGATGAGTTTCCTTCGGATTTGCTTGAAATCTTCCAACTATTCCCACTGCATGCATGATGTCTGGTCGGGTACCTCTCAAATAAAGTAGACTTCCAATCATAGATCTGTAGGTTGGTTGATGCACTGCTGCTGATTCATCATTTGCACTAAGGCTACATCCTGTGACCATGGGTGTACATACTAGTTTTGCATCTTCCATGCCATATTTCTTCAAAATCTGCTTGAGGTACTTGGTTTGAGACAAAAAGATCCCTCCTTCTTTTTGTTGAATTTGCAGACCAAGAAAATATGTCAGTTCTCCCAGCAAGGACATTTCGAATTCTTTCTGCATCACCAAGGCAAAGCTTTGACTCATAGCTTCTTCATTGCTGCCAAAGATGATTTCATCTACATACACAACAAGTATTAGCAAGTTGTCATTTTCAACTTTTATATAAAGATTGCTATCTGCTGATCCTTTTGAAAAACCTTGTTGATGAAGATATTTGTCCAAACTATAGTACCAAGCCCTTGGAGCTTGTTTGAGACCATAGAGAGCCTTTTTCAATCTGCATACAAGATTTGGATCATTTCCAAGAATGAAACCATCTGGCTGCTCAATGTATACTTCTTCTTCCAAGTCTCCATTCAGAAAGGCTGATTTCACGTCCATTTGAAATACTTTGAAGTTTTCAAAGCTTGAGAGAGCAAGGAACATTCGGATGGCCTCAAGTCTTGCAACAGGAGCAAAAGTTTCTTCAAAATCTATTCCTTCTTGCTGCGCATACCCTTTACAAACAAGTCTGGCCTTGTTTCTAATTACTTCTCCATTTTCATTCAATTTATTTTTGAAGACCCATTTTGTCCCTATAACATTCTTATCCTTTGGTCTAAGAACCAGCTCCCAAGTGTTTTTCTTTTCGATCTGCTCAAGTTCTTCATCCATTGCTTTCACCCAACATTCATCTTTGCATGCTTCTTTCACATTTTGTGGTTCAGTGGAAGAGAGTAATGCCAAATAGCTTGAAGCTTCTGCAACTGTTCTTCTTGTTTGTACACCTACTTCTTTCTGCCCCAAAATCTGAGATTCTGGATGATTCTTCTGAACATATCTGGATGGAGTCTTCTCTTCTATCCTTATCTGCTCCTCTGGTTCTTCTTCTTCATCATTCTGTCTTTGAGGGTATGTTGGGTCCCTATAATACTAGTGATTACCCCATTGCTATTGTAGTTATACCCCCTATTTATATTTTTGTGCCCCTATTACCCCCACATTGTTATTTCTTTGCCCCATAGAATCCCTCTATTGTTATTTTTGTGGCTTTATATTATTATTGTTAGGTCGGCTGGATTATATTGTGACTCCTTAGACTCCTATATATAGAAAGGAGGTTTTGTCATTTGTATCATCCAAGAATTGTTCATTTATGTAATGTAAAGGAGGTTTCCCCTCAAAGAGGCTGAATTCTAAGGCGTGGATCTCTCTTTTCTATCTTTTTGTGAGCTGGTTTCATAACATTTGGTATCAGAGCTTTGGATTCTAGGGTTTCGCTGCCCCAAACAGGTCATCGTGGCATTTTCGCTATAATTTTTCTTCTGTGACGTTTCAAAAGTCGCAAAAAAAACCCATTTGAGAAGAAATCGTGCTGAACCTTGGGTCCAAATTTCAGAGCTTTTCACGTGATATTTGCGGAGATATGATCTGAGGAAGTTGGTCTTTTTGTAGACTCCTGAATTACATTCAAAACAGGTGACCTGGGGAAAATCGTCATAACTTTCTCTCTAGGGATCGGATTGAAATTTCATAAGAAGGTACAGAAAGAGGACGGACTGTAGTTTTGTTTATGTGTGTTTTAGATTCAAAGGTTGAAACAGGGACTCGTGGCACGTCGTACAAGTTCGCTCTACTGAACCAGTCTAAAAGCAAGTCACTGTGGGAGATTTCACATAACTCTTCATTGGAGAATCCAATTTGGCTCAGACTTGTGGCATTGGAAAGAGGACGCAGAAGGCTACTACAGGTAGCAATTTCAGAATTGGATGATCCGAAATTACAGAGATACATCAGATTCAATATCAGGCTTCTATAAAGTGAAAAAAGGTGTGTAGTTTTTTTTTTAATTTTTATGTAAGCTTGGTTTAACGGAATTCAAAGGGCATAGTAAAACATTATTATCGGTAACTGATGCCCCGAGGAAAGAAAATGCAAACACCTAGTAAGGAACCTGAAAGCTCTAGCATGACTCATGAAGAAGAGGAAGAAATGCTACATGATATATCAAAATTACAAGAACAAGTGCAACAAATGTCACACTCACAAAAGCTAACAGAAGCTAAGATAAGTGGCGTGGAATCTAAGATAAATGGCGTGGAATCTAAGGTAAATGGAGTGGAATCTAAGATAAAGGGCATGGAAGCTAAGATGGATAGCATGGAAGCTAAGGTGAATGGCATGGACGCTAAAATTGATGGCATGGATGATAAGATGGATGAATTGAAGAATTTGCTACAAGAAAGGGTCACTAATGGTGAAAAGGTAGTAAAGGAAACTCATGATGAGAACAAAAGAAATGTTAATCATGATTCCATAGACTCTAATGTTGGATCGAAGACTCACCATGTTCCAAAAATCGATATGAGGAAGTTTGATGGCAAGGATCCCGCCACATGGATATTACAGATGGAGCAATTCTTCGATCTCAATAATGTGCAAAACACACAAAAGGTACGTATGGCAACTTTATATTTGGAACCAAATCAGTTTGTATGGTATCAATGGCTTTGTTCTCGTAAACAATTTATCACTTGGGCAATTTTTACGGAAGAATTGATAGCACATTATGAGGATACAAAAAGCAACACTTTTTTTAGCCAATTGATAAGTCTCAAACAAAAGGGTTCAATAATGGAGCACATTGAGGAGTTCCAAAAATTGAACATAAGGGTAAAAGATATTCCAGAGGAGCATAGGATTGATGTGTTCATAGGGTCTTTAAAGGATAATATCCAACATGATGTGCGCTTTTGGGAACCTGATTCATTAGAGAAGGCATTCAGGTTAGCAAGAAAAATGGAAAGCAAAATTATGGCAACTAGGAAGCATACCGTTCACAACTATAAAGACGGAAGTGTTGTTGCCCATAGTCTTCCACAACCTACAAGGTTGACACCACAACAATTGGAAGAAAAAAGAGCAAAAGGGCTTTGTTACAATTGTGATAGCAAATACACAAAAGGTCATAAGTGTGCTGAGAAGAAATTATTCTACATAGATTGTGAAGAGGAAGAAGAAAAGGAGCAAGAAAGGTCAAAAGAAGAGGATATATTCCAGGAACAAAGCCTAGATGAAGAACAAATAAATCTGACCATATCTTGTAATGCATTGGCGGGAATTACCACTCCTCAAACCATCAAGATAGAAGGACAAATCAAGAAGAAAAAGGTAATAGTGTTGATTGATTCAGGAAGCACCCACAATTTTATTCATTGTAGGGTAGCAAAAGAATTGAATTGCTTCCTATATCCAGCACCAGAGTGTCAAGTGATGATTGCAAATGGAGGAACAATAAATTGTTCTGGAAAGTGCCATAATATCAAGCTATCCATGGGAGAATATGTATTGACTAGCCCAATGCTTTCCATTCCAATGGGAGGTGCTGATGTTGTACTAGGAGTCCAATGGCTACAATCCTTGGGTACAATAGCTTTTAATTTTCAAGAACTTTTCATGAAATTTTCTGTGGAAGGAAAGGAAGTTGAATTAAGGGGTATTGCAGGGAAACCAGGAAAGATAATCAGCTCTAATGGCATGACAAAGCTTCTAAAAAAGGAGCAAAGAGGTGTAATTGCACAATTATGTTCGCTAGATGTTTCCACATTGGAATCATCTATTTCTCCAGATCTCCAAAAAGTCCTGGACAATCATTCCAAGGTATTTGAGACTCCCAAAGGTCTCCCACCTATGCGTGATCATGATCATGCTATTCATCTGATTCCAGGAAGTGTTCCTCCAAACATCAGGCCGTACAGATATCCATATGTCCAAAAAAGTGAAATTGAACGTATGGTTGCAGAAATGCTAGAGGCTGGTATAATTCAACCGAGTCAAAGTTCTTTCTCAGCTCCAGTAGTATTGGTGCACAAGAAGGATGGATCATGGCGCATGTGTCCAGATTATAGGGAGCTCAACAAGCTCACTATTAAAGATAAGTTCCCCATTCCTGTTATTGATGAATTACTGGATGAATTGCATGGATCAATTTACTTCACCAAGTTGGATCTTCGTTCGGGATATCATCAAATCAGAATGAAGATTGAAGACATTCCGAAAACAACATTTAGAACTCATGAGGGTCATTATGAATTTTTGGTCATGCCTTTTGGCCTTACCAATGCACCTTCAACATTTCAAGGTTTGATGAATTCAATTTTCAAACCATTCCTTAGAAAATTTGTGTTAGTATTTTTTGATGATATACTAATCTACAGCAAGTCTTGGAAGGATCATGTTGAACATGTTGACAGGGTGCTACAACTATTGGAGGAGAAACAATTATATGCAAAAAGATCCAAATGTTTCTTTGGAGTCCAGGAGGTGGAATATTTGGGTCATATTGTATCTCATGAAGGAGTTAAGGTAGACCCTAGCAAAATTAAAGCCATTAAGGAATGGAAAATCCCCACATCCATAAAGCATCTGCGAGGATTTCTTGGGTTGACAGGGTATTATCGCAAGTTTGTTAAGAATTATGGGAGAATAGCAGCACCTCTAACAACATTATTGAAGAAAGATTCATTTTCATGGACTTCGGAAGCAACAAAGGCCTTTGAACATCTTAAAGAGGCAATGTGCCAAGCACCGGTCTTAGCTACACCGGACTTCACAAAAACCTTTATTGTGGAATGTGATGCTTCAGGAAATGGAATTGGTGCTGTTCTAATGCAAGATGAAAGACCCATTGCTTTTGAAAGTCGTCCAATCAAGGGAAAGTTTTTAAGCAAAGCTATTTATGAGAAGGAAATGTTGGCAATACTCCATGCACTTAAGAAATGGCGACCCTACCTAATGGGAAGACACTTCAAGGTAAAAACGGATCATGATAGCCTTAAATACTTTTTAGAACAAAGATTATCCTCTGAAGAGCAACAAAAGTGGGTCACAAAGATGTTGGGTTATGACTTTGAAATCATCTACAAAAAAGGGAAGCAAAATGTGGTGGCAGATGCACTCTCAAGAAAGGATGAGGATGTGGAAGCATTGTTGTGTGCCATTTCTATTATCCAACCAGATTGGATAAACGAAGCAAGGGAGGAATGGAAGAATGACGAAGAAGTGTGGGCACTTATTCGAAAGCTACAACAAGATTCCAGTACTTCTGATACATTTAGCTGGCAAAATGATTCGTTATGGTACAAAGATCGCTTATACCTCTGTAAGAATTCCCAGCTAAAACAAAAGATTCTTATGGAATTGCACACTTCTCCCTTAGGAGGGCACTCAGGATTTTTAAAAACTTACCACAGGGTTAAGAAGGAATTTTTTTGGGATGGCCTTAAATCAGATATTCAAAAGTTTGTGGCGGAATGTTTGGTTTGCCAGCAAAATAAAGTTGAAACAATTAAGACACCAGGTCTATTACAACCTTTATCCATTCCAAGCCAACGTTGGGAGGAGGTTTCAATGGATTTTATCACAGGTTTACCCAAGTTTGAGGGAAAGAGTGTCATCATGGTGGTAGTTGACAGACTTACCAAGTATGCACACTTTTGTGCATTATCACATCCATTTAAAGCCAGTACAGTTTCTACTGCATTTATGGAAACAGTTCAAAAGCTACATGGAAACCCAAAGATTATTGTAAGTGACAGAGATCCCATTTTCACTGGAAATTTTTGGAAAAAATTATTTTCTTGTCTTGGTACTCAGTTAGCTCATAGCTCATCTTATCATCCTCAATCTGATGGGCAAACTGAGATAGTAAACAAATGTTTGGAAGGATATCTTCGTTGCTTTGTATCTGATAAACAAACACAATGGGTCAAATGGTTGCCTCTAGCTGAATGGTGGTATAACACTTCCTTCCATACAGCAACAAAAATGACCCCATTTATGGCACTTTATGGGTATCAACCACCATCCATCACATCATATTTAAGAGAAAATTCTAAGGTTCAGGCAGTGGAACATCACATCGAACATCAACAACAAGTCCTCCAACTCTTAAAGGATAACCTCGTGTTGGCACAAAATAGAATGAAACAACAGGCAGATCAACATCGCAGTGAAAGAAGTTTTGATGTAGGTGATTGGGTATTCCTACGGCTACAACCATATAAGAAAATGTCCCTAAAGCAAGCTAAGAAGGATAATAAATTATCACCAAAGTATTATGGCCCATACAAGGTGTTGGAAAAGATTGGTACTATGGCATACAAATTGGAGCTTCCTGCAGCTTCTCGATTGCACCCAGTTTTCCATGTTTCATGTTTAAAGAAGGTTATAGGTGACAAGCTCCCAATTCAAACAATATTGCCAGAACTTGGTGAGGAAGGAAAAATTATATTGGAACCGGAAGCAATCACAGAAACAAGAACTCGATAGCTACGAAATCGATCAATTTCAGAGTATCTTATCGAGTGGAAGAACTTATCCGCTGAAGATTCCACATGGGAGGATGAGAATTTTATGCAGAAGTATCCAGAACTGCTCAAGCATTGAGGACAACACTTTTTTGAAGGAGAGGGGCATGTTGGGTCCCTATAATACTAGTGATTACCCCATTGCTATTGTAGTTATACCCCCATTTATATTTTTGTGCCCCTATTACCCCCATATTGTTATTTCTGTGCCCCATAGAATCCCTCTATTGTTATTTTTGTGGCTTTATATTATTATTGTTAGGTCGGCTGGATTATATTGTGACTCCTTAGACTCCTATATATAGAAATGAGGTTTTGTCATTTGTATCATCCAAGAATTGTTCATTTATGTAATGTAAAGGAGGTTGCCCCCTCGAAGAGGCTGAATTCTAAGGCGTGGATCTCTCTTTTCTATCTTTTTGTGAGCTGGTTTCATAACAAGGTAGTCTTCATCTTCTTCGATATCTTCATGATTTACTTACCTAGGAATGTATCCCTTCTCATCAACCACTACATCAATGCTGTCAACAATTCTTCCAAGTCTTTTATTGTAGCACTTGTATGCTTTGCTGTGTGGAGAATAACCAAGAAGAATGCCTTCATCTGCTCTAGGTTCAAGTTTTCCAAGTTTCTCATCAGTATTCTTAATATAGCATTTCCTCCCAAAGATTTTGAAGTGCTTTACCGAAGGAGTCTCACCATACCAGAGCTCATGAGGAGTTTGAGTGTTGTTCACCCGGACATTTGTTTTGTTGAGAATAACCACCGCAGCATATGCAGCTTCACCCCAGAAAGTTGCGGGAGTTACAGACTCATCAAGCATAACACGAGCCATTTGTTGGACTGTTCTGTTCATTCTTTCCTCTACTCCATTTTTCTGAGGAGTTCTAGCTGTAGAGAATTCTCTTCTTATCCCATGTTCTTCACAGAAATCGAAAAATTCATTTGAGGTAAACTCCCCACCTCTGTCGGATCTGAGGCACTTAATTTTGTATCCTGATTCATTTTCAACCAAGGCTTTAAAGGATTTGAATTTCTCAAATGCTTCATCTTTGTGCTTCATAAGTCCTAACCAGACAAACCTGGAGAAATCGTCAATGAATAATATCAAGTATTCTTCTCCTCGAGGTGTCCTTTTCCTGAATGGTCCACATACATCTGTATGTACAAGCTCAAGAGGCATGCTAGCTGATCCTTCCTTCTCTGGAAAGTTAGTTCTGGTTTGCTTTCCAAACTGACATGATTTGCATATGGTGTTGTCTGGAATTTTGATATCTGGAAGACCGCAAACTGCCTGATATTTGCATGCTTTCCTTATTTGTGAAAAGCTTAGATGCCCCAACCTCCGGTGCCATAACCAGTGTTCATCATCCTTGCTTAGATAGCATTGTTGTTGTCCTTTTTCAAATATGTATAGATTATTTGGAGTTCTTTTACCTTTGATCACCGTTTTACCTGTATCAAGATCACGAACAAAACATCCATTTGTTCTAAATATCACCTCGATTCCTTGATCACACATCTGGCTGACACTTAGAAGATTATGTTTCAATCCATCAACATACAAAACATTTCCAGCTTTGACCTTTTCTTTTAACTGAGCAGTGCCTTTTCCTTTTATAGCTGCAGGAGTATCATTTCCAAAAGAAACTTTCTTTCCCTTTTCTAGAGTAGAATATGATTCAAGCTTTTCTTTATCACCTGTCATATGCTTCGAACATCCACTGTCAATGTACCATAGATTTTCCTGTCCCTCTGCATAAAATGCTATTCCACATCTTTCTGTTTGTGGTTCCTTCATTCTCCATGTTTTGGTGCTTGAGGCTTGTTCCTTTGTCTGCTGAAACCTGCTCCTGCATTCAGAATCTTCATGACCAAAGTTATTGCAAATAGAACATTCAACTTCATTTTCAAGAGCCGAAAAGTTGTTATAGGTCCTTTCTGTAATCCCGGTCATACTTCTTTGTTTTTGAGCTTCTCTAGTCATGATCATTTTATATGCAACACATTGAGCTGCTTTGTGACCAAAGTTATGGCAAGAAAAGCATTGTCCATTGAAGAAACTTCTTCGGTTATCCAATCTTCCAGCCAAACGATTGTAATTTCTATTGTCATTCATTCTTGAAGCAAATTGAGAGGATTTTACCTGTGGCTGGTTGTAGCTTTTGTTCATCCTTAAGACGGATTGCCCCTGATTCGCCTGATAGTCTTTGTTTGTAATTGGTCCCTGCTTTACTTGGTGATCTCCATTGTGTTTTTGCTCATTCCTTCTTGTTGCATCAAGATAACTCCTTGAGGTGGATGCTTGAGAAGTTTCTCCATTATAGCCCAGACCTGTCTTGTTTAGAGGAGAACGTTGTACATTGATGATCTCATCCAGAGTTTCAGATCCTTTGACAAACTTAAGATTAATAGCCTTTGTTTTCTCAATCTCTTTTCTAAGACCAACAATTTCACCTTCTAACTTTTCAAGATATTTTTCTTTTTCATCAATTTGAAGTTGTAGAGTATCAATGATCCTATTCTTTTCTTCTATACATGTCTTGAGCCTAGAAATTTCTTCATAAAAGCTATCCACATCTATAGCATCCATGTAATCATCATCTTCAAATGCCATTAAAAGTTTTTTAGTCATTACCTCGTTCATCTTCATCACTATTTGATAGACCATCACTATCTTCATGAGTGTAGTAGCTTTTCTTATTTGCAATTTGTTTCTTGTTCCATCTAGCAAGTTCCTTTCCTTTATCCTTATAAGGACATTTTGCAGCATAATGACCTACTCTTCCACAAGCAAAGCATTTAAAAGGTAACTTACCTCTGAACCTTCCGGTCCCCCTTTGAAGATTTCTGACAAAATTTGATTCTTCTTCTTCTTCTTCTGGCACGTGACTTGCTTCATAATAGTCTCCTTTGCCTGAAGCCTTGAAAGCAGCTTCTCTTCTGTCTGATGGACCTCCCTTTCTCATTTCATAAGCAGTTAGAATTCCATGTAGCTGAGACATAGTAAGAATTCGTAGATTTTCCTTTTCTTCTATTGCAGACACTTTAGATTCAAACTTGGGGGACAATGATCTTAGAACTTTTTCAACCACAATAGCCTCTTTTATTTCTTCACCCAAGCTTTTCATGCAATTAACAATCTCATCTACTCGAAGAAAATAGTTAGCCACACTTTCATCATTTGACATTCTGAGATTCTCATACTGAATCCTGAGGGTTTGAAGTTTAGCACGCTTTACCTGTTCATCCCCTTCATAGCTCAAGACAATCTTGTCCCATATTTCCTTTGCGGATTTATATTGCATAACCTTTACGAATTCTGTTTGAGATAAACATCCTAGCAAAGTATTGACTGCTTTAGCATTTGTTTCATATTTCTTCTTCTCGGCCGAATCTGTAGGAGTAGCTGAAGGAAAAGTGTAGCCTGTATCTATGATATCCCAAACTTTTGTACCAAGAGATTGAAGATAGGCAGTAACTCTTACCTTCCAATAACTGAAGTTTGTCCCATCAAAGATTGGTGGCCTGATTGATGCTTCCCTCTCGTAGTTGCTCATGATGAATGATCTTCCTCCAAGTGATCAAGCTTCTCTAAAGAACCTGGCTCTGATACCAATTGTTGGAAATAATACTGAGGGGGGGGGTGAATCAATATTATCAAGTTCTTTTAATAAATCTTCCTTATTTATACTTTGAATTATTTTTTCATGTCAGTACCATAAAATAATGAGCATGAACAAAGAAAACAGATAGTCACACCAAAGAATACCAGATGTAAGGTGGAAACCCAATGTGGGTGAAAACCACCTGCTGCAATATGTCTCTATCTTCTTTCAAATTAGAAACTCCTTTTACAATGGTTTTGTACTGGTGTAGTCCTTTACCAGTACGCAAGCTGCAACCTGCAGAGAGCTACAACTCTCTCTCGTTTTCCAGTCTCTCCTGGAAGGGAGCTACAACCCCCTACTTCTTTTCTTTCAAGGATCACTTTTCATAAATTTTCAAACTAGATCCATAAACATCAAGAGATCATCAAGTACAAGTAAATCACCAAGTCAACTGCAGTAACCAGATCAACAGTAACAGTAAACTAAACCCAGAACACCTTATCAACAGAAAAATTCAGCCAACAAAAGGTCTTAAGACAGATACGCAGTTTCCCTTTCTCTGGCCTGCGTATACCCGCAGAGAGCCTTCTGTTCCCCTATGTATACCCACAGAGAGCCTTCTGCTTCACAGCGTACTCACGCACTATTTCTTCAATCACGCTGCGTACTATTACTCTAGGCACGCACCCACAGATACTATTGAGCCGCGTACTGCTACTGTAGCCACGCACCCACAGATACTATCGCGCCGCGTACCTATGCACCTGCGGCTTCTGAAGTTCCGCGTACTTTCCCTGTGCCTACGCACCTAAACCTCTATCGCACTGCGTACCCATGCACTGCGCCTTCTGCTGCTCTGCGTACCCACGCAGCTCTCCTTCTTCTGCTCTGCGTACCCACGCACTTGCACCGTTAAGCACCTGCGTACCTCTGATTAGGGCCGAATCGGCAGTCCCCCCAGTGTGCCACAGATAGTCAGATGCTCAGATCTGATCATGCGCTCGAGAGACCACCCTTCATAGATTCGCTTTCGTCTTCACTTTTATATAGATCAAGCTTTTAAAACAATAACCCAATATTTCAGATCTTAGGATATTCAATTTGCAAAGATACTTAGCCAAGTGATCTCCTTTGCTTTATATAGGCAAGCTCTTCCTAAAATCATGGATCAATACCATAGATAACCAATACAAGGGGCCCAAAAACATGGGGCTCAATAATAATAATAATATAGAACAATACCACGGGCCAAAACCATAGAATCAAGAACGGCGGGCTAAATACCACGGGCCAAACATAGGAAACCCCACGTGAACGCGCTTCTCTGCCTTGAAGTAAGTGAACTGGGGGTACGCACCTTCTGAACGGGTGACCTGCGTGTCTGGTCGCAGTCCCTTCACGGCGTACCTACGTGTACGCACTTTTTGAACTATTCTCCTGCGTACCTCTTAATTTTCAACATTTTGAGAGCTTGATCAGGGCATTGCCACTTGAGGGTGTTGCCATCAAGTACAACATCTGTAACATAGAGCCATACCAGAATCATAATGCCAACACACGGTACTCCCAAGAATTGATGGAGACCATTACATCTTCCACAATCCCTTTAGGGGTCACGGTGGAGCAGTATACTAACTGTAGAACTATTATGGTCTTTCTCGAGGAGCCCAGAAGGTTGAGCTTGAGCATAGTGTCCCTAGCCATCACATTAATGGCAGCCCCTAGATCAATCAGGGTATGGGGGATTATGGTGCCATTGATGTGGACATCGACTACAAGACTTCTAGGGTCTAGATATTTCAGAAATATCACCGGCCCCAACATTAGGTTGGACAGTTTTCCTATGACATTGATAGTTGGAGCATCTCTCGTGCACCTTCCTGGATGCCTAAAGCACTTCTCCTTGATCATCTTGTTTTATATAGGCACATCCTTTATGGCTTGGAGAAGTGGTATCTTTACACATAACTGTTTTAATTCTCCCAGAAGTTCAGTTTCTTCTAGGGTCAGTTGTGTGGTTCCAGTTAATCTCTTAGGAAAGGGTGGAATGGCCTGTTCCAGTTAATCTCTTAGGAAAGGGTGGAATGGCCTCTGGTTCACTTTCCTGTTTTTATTCCTCATTCTCCTTAGGGGGAGGTTGGTTATCTGGGAGAACCTTCCTAGATCATAGGTTAATCTCTTGAATCTCCACAACATAGGTCAGGCATGATGTTTCTCCACTATATACCTACTGGGCCTATCTGTTATTGGGGTTCAGGTTCGGTTGAGTAGGTATTTGAGGTTGCCTTGGTGGAGCAAGAGGCAATGGTTGTGGTTGAGTAGGTGGTGGAGGCAAAAGAGAGGGAGGAGAGTTTTACTGGGGCCACCAACCATGATGAGGTGAATTCCACTCAGGTTGTGGCTGAGCATAAGAGTGAAATGAATGAGCAACTGGTTGAGCATGGTATTGAGATGGATATGACCAAGGAGGGGGTGTGGACCAGGAAGGATGAGCAGGGGGACCCCAAGAAGGCATGGAAGTGGCTTGATTGGGGTTGTAATAGGTCTGGGATGTCCCTTTCATTCCTTGCTGGTAAGGTCTGGGCCCATGTGGCCTCCTTTGGTTCATGAAATAGAGTGGTTCAGTGGCTCCTTTGACCCCCTGATATGCAGCGTTAAGTCCAGGAAAGGAAGGGCACTGATTTGTAGGATGGTCTTCTTCACAGACTGAACACACTTCTATAGAGTTCAATGGACATTCGTTCTGAGGATGCCTTCTAGTGCACCTAGAACAAAATATGGCCAAAGCCCTCTTGGCTTCCTCTTGTTTCCTTTTGATATGCAGGGTAACCATTTGCATGGCAAGAGTCTGTCTCATCTCGCTCTTGAAATCTTCCAGCCGATTCTCAAATTCACTTCTAAGAGATGAATTGGATGAGGATGTACTGGCTAAAGGTTGACTTCCCCTACCTCTCTTTCTAGCTATCCTAGAATGGTTTCTAAACATAGTCTTTATGTCATCATAAGGTAGATGGTAGAGGTCTCCCCCAGCCATAAAATGGAGGGTATCTAGAAGGTCTTCCGAGACTCATCTGGGCAGGACCAACTTCAGATATTCGGGGTCAAGTGTGCACTTGGCCATTTTATAACTGAGTTGAAACCTCTCTTCATAGTCTTCTAAGGACTCATCACTTCCCATGGTCATTCGGAAGATTTATTCCTTGGTATCATTTGATCTACAGTAGTCTCGGTATTTGTTGTTAAAGGCTTGCTGCATCTGAGCCCAAGTTGTGATTTTTTTTCCAAGTAACTCCATGAACCAGCATAATACTACATCCTTGAGGGTAGAAGGAAACAGTTTCAACTTCTGCTTATCTTTTGCATAGTCATAGGTTCGAAAGAGAACAACAAATTCAAATGAGAAGGTATCAGGATCTTCGATAGTCAATCCATGAAAGTGAGGTAAGGATGAAGGAATTATGTTTTTCATTTTAGTGTCCCCATTGGTCTCTCGGATAGGAAAGGTACACTCTATTCTTTCCCCATTTCCTCTAACGTTTCTGTTTTCATCCATGGTCTCAGGAGGAATGGTTTTTTGCTCTTCTTCTGCTATAGGATCTTCGTATATCTGTGGTGGTTCACCTATAGGTTCTTCTGGATCACTGCCACCAAAGAAGAGAGAAGGGTGACTTAGTGATGTGGTGGGGGTGTTGGGTAGCAATTTTCCTAAATTGTCTCTATTCCTATGAGGCATGAAAGGAAATCTTTTTCTGGGTGATTTTTTTTTTCTGCTTGTACCCGCAAAACTGAAATGGATTGAACAACAAATTGCAACTAACTAAAATGAATCATGTTGAAATGAAATTGCATAATTGAAATGAAAGCAAGGAAATTATTAATCTACTTTGCTCGAATGGAAATTGCAAAATTGGAATGAAAGAAGGAAATGACTAATCTACTCTTGCTAAAATGGAAATTGCAGAATTGAAATGAAAGCAGAAAATGCCTAATCTACGCTTGTTGAAATGAAATTGCAGAATTGAAATGAAAGCAAGAAATGCCTAATCTACTTTTGCAGAATTGAAATTATAGAATTGAAATGAAATAGGAAATGCCTAATCTATGCTTGCTGAAATGAAATTTCAAAATTGAAATGAAACAACTACTCTACTTTTGCTGAAATAAGCTACTTAGCAGAATGTTGTAGTAGAAAATATAAGAAAAGTAGTAATCACAAAATACTCTGACACTTCCCCGGCAACGACGCCAAAAAGAATGGTGAGCTCCAGTATTGCAGCAATAACGCTGCAATTCTTGGGGCTTCCTTCTTTACTTTTATCAACCAGTTAGTTCGTAACAAACTTGGAAGCGACAGTGTTGTATGCACAAGTACTAGCTCTTACTATAGGTTGTCACTTGATCAGCTGGTGCAAGTTCGCTAGGAGCTTAAGCCAACTTCTATGAGTTCTCAGAAGAAGCTTTAACTATGATGAAAGAAAACTAACTCTACATGGGCTATTCTATTTGCAAAAAGAGAAGGAAAATTGAAATGTAACGTAAACCCTAACAAACCCTAATTCACCTATTAACCCTACTTTCACAAGAAAAGAGATGGAAACTGATGAAATGATTGTCATTGACTACTGAAAAGGTAAATTGCATTTATTCAAGCTACTTCTAAAAAGAAATGAGAAGAAACAACTTTTTTTGCTTTTAAGTGTTTTTATGTGAAATTATAATTTATGCTTGTGATTTATCTAGTTGTGATTGTGCAGAGGTTTGGTAGCAAAGGAAGGTGGAGTTGGTTGTTGCAGAGGTGGAGGAAGGTTTGGAGAGGTCCTAAGAAGCCCCTAGTATGCATCTGAAGACTTTCATAGTGGTCGGACTTCGAAAAATCATTCACAAGAAATTCTGCAGGAGGTTGTAGGGGATCTACATGAGGATCTACAAGAGGATGTCGAGGGATCTTTTTGGAGGTTTGAAGGTGGAAAAGTAATAGGAAAGGGGAACTGAAGGCTAGATGAAGGTGTTGAGGTGTCTAGAACTTGTCAAGGAAGATCAATAATGAATGTGATGGTTGGATTCGTTCAAATGGCAAGAAAGCATATTTATGGAGAAAAGCGCAGAAATTAGGGCAGATTGGCAAAATGTTGCAAATGAGTTGGGAGATCTATGAGAAGTGAGATAGTGCTGGCTGTTCTATGGATGTATGGTGAGCTGAGGTGTCCCGCAAGAGATCTGCACATCTACTTATCAAAACTAACAAAAGAAAGAACTAACTATACCATGAAAACAGAAGTCTGTCAAGCTCGACCTAATTTCTAACCTACAAATGGAAAATGCTAAACAGTAACCTATGAAAAAAAAAGCATGCAAAGAGATCTATGGTAAAAGAATAGGAAATGATGTGAGAAACTAAATCTGAACCAATATCAATATTTCCAAATCAAGTTATCAAACTAGAAGTTGCATGGAAGAGCAAAAACTGTGTTTTTGGTGGTAGCAGTAGTACCTTGACCTCAAATCATAGTCCTAGGAAGGGAGAAAGGAGATCAAGGCCTGCTGTTGACCTTTTTGAATCTTATTCTGTCACTACAGTAACCTACTTGAGCAACTGAAACAAGAAAAATTATACTAGCCATCAAAAGCAACCTAATCTAAGAAAGTAAAATGAATCTATGCAACAGAAATTAACTCATGAACTAAAGAAAAAACATATAAGTACAGAGTAGGAGGTGTTGGGTAGCTTGGGTTGGGCCCTAACCCAAGATTTTAAGCCCTCTAAAAGAGATCAGTGCTGGCTCAAAAACTTTTTCATCTTCATTATCAAAAATAATAGTTACATTACATAAACTGTTCTAAAAAAGGAACTCGAAAATGAGCTGAACACAATGCTGCAAAAAAGTGCAAAAATCTACTAATAACTGGCTAACCTACTGAGGCTCTAAGCCTCCTTATTTATACAAATGGGGTTCTCCAACAGTCCTCCTAAAATCAAGGAACTCAGCTTTCTAGAACTGAAGGTAAACAATAGTCCTTCTTTACTTTCTCGGCTACCCCTTGGAATCATCAATGTGGTCCTTTGTGCTCTAAGTTACTGATGGAGGATTTGAGGAAAGGGGTCATAAATGAAGGAGAAATCCCTCTAAAAATCCTCTTCCCTGTTTTCCTCAAGTTTTGGCTGCCATTTGCTCATAAATCCCTTGGCTTGGTCCAAAATTGTCCAAAAAATCTGCATAAAACATACATTAGACTACATGCCAAAGTGATTAACCCAATTCACTCTATTAGGATAAATATATTCAAAAAAATGCAATAAACTAATGAGAATGGTGGATTAAGTCGAAATAAGAGGCAAAATGAGCCCATATAATTACCCATTGCTGGGGCTCATCACACACCTGATAGGAAACATTTTTATGATTATGTTCAAGGAGATTTTGGATAGGTTCGATTAGGTGATGATAAACCTTGTAAAATCATTCGAATGGATACAATTTTCATAAAACAACAAAATGGAAATCAGTGGCTATTGAAGGAGATAAGGTATGTTCTAGATCTGAAGAAAAATCTGATTTCAACAAGGTAGTTGGGAGGTGAAGATTGTGTAACTACTTTCACAGATAAAACCTGGAAGGTCACTAAAGGATCCCTGGTAATAGCGAAAGGAGGAAAGGTTGGTACATTGTATTTATGCAATGGTATTTCTAATTCTATTAATGCTTTAACCTCTATATGAGAAGATATGACATTGTGGCATCATAGGCTCGGGCACATGGGTGACAAGGGGATGCAAATTCTTTACTCAAGAAATTTGTTGCCAGGTTTGAAGCATGCTGATTTAAAATTTTGTGAGAATTGTCTTTATGGAAAACAAAAGAGAGTCAGATTCCTTAGAGTTGGGAAAGAAAAGAAGAGCAAAAAATTAGAGCTTGTTCATACAGATGTATGGGGACCTACTCAGGTATCATCTCTTGGTGGCTCTCATTATTATGTTACATTTATTGATAATGCAACTATAAAAACCTAGATTTATTGTATTCAAAATAAATTTGTGGTATTTGATACTTTCAAGAATTGGAAAGCTTTGGTTGAAAATGAGATAGGAAAAATATTGAAGTGTATCAGATCAGAAAATGGAGGTGAATATTGTAGCAAAGAGTTTGATAGGTATTGTTCAGAGAATGGAATTCATAGAGAGAAGACAGTTCTAGGAACACCACAAGAAAATGGTGTGTCTGAAAGGATGAACATGACAATCATGGAGTGTGCAAGGTGCATGAGATTACATGCAAAACTGCATTTACAATTTTCGGCAGATGTTGTAGATATTGTTATTTATCTAATAAACAGAGGGCATTCAAGTTCCTTGGATGGTGGTATTCCAGAGGAGGCATGGACAGGTAAAAAGGTAAACTACTCCTTTTTAAAAGCTTTTGTTTGTGAAGATTTTGTCCACATTAATAAAGAAAATAGAACAAAGCTTGAGGCAAAATCAAAGAAATGTACCTTTATCGGATATGGTGTTAATTATTTTGGTTATGAATTTTATGATTATGAAAAACACAAAATCATTAGGAGCAGAGATGTTATATTCAATGAAAAGGTTTTGTATAAGGATTAGCTACAGGAAAAGGAACAGGAAAAAGAAGACACAGAATACAAAGTGCTTGATGATATCACAGGAAAGGTGACGGCGCTTGAAAATCATAGTGATCAACAGCTAGAACAACAACCACAACAATAACAAGCACTTCAAATACCTGAAAGTGGTGTTAGAAGATCTACTAGGATAAGTAGACCCCCTGAACAATACTCTCCTTCACTATATTATGTAATGTTGACTGATTTTGGTGAACAATAATTTTATGAAGAAGCAATGCAAGTAGAAACTAGGAAGAAGTGGGAGCAAGCCATGAAAGAAGAGATGGACTCCTTAGCACATAACTAGACTTGGGACTTAGTCAGGTTGCCTGTAGGTAAAACAACATTACAGAATAAATTAGTTTACAAGTTGAAGGAAGAAGACGGAGGTAGAAAAAGGTACAAAACTAGACTTGTGGTGAAGGGGTTTGCACAAAAGAAAGGTATTGATTTTGATGAAATATTTTCTCCTGATGTTAAAATGAATTCAATCAGAACTATTTTAAGTCTAGTAGTAGTTGAAGTTTTGCATCTTGAGCAGTTAGATGTAAAGACAACCTTTCTCCGTGGGGATTTGGAGGAAGAGATATATATGCAGAATTCACAAGGATATGATGTAAAATGGAAGTTGAAACTAGTGTGCAGATTGAAGAAGAGCTTGTATGGCTTAAAATAGGCTCTAAGGCAGTGGTATCTAAAATTTGACAAGTTTATGTTTGAACAAGGTTATACTAGATGTCACTCTGATCATTGTGTTTATCTGAAAAAGAAAAATGATGGCAGTTATATTATATTGTTATTTTATGTAGATGATATGCTTGTTGCAGGGTCTGACATGAAGTAAATAAATGTGCTCAAAAGAAAATTTGCAAATTCATTTGCAATGAAAGATTTGGGAGTTGCAAAACAAATCTTTAGTATGAGAATAACTAGAGATAGAAAAAATCACAAATTAACATTGCCTCAGAATGAGTACATACAAAAGGTGTTGAAAAGATTTAATATGCACAATGCAAAACCAGTTAGTACACCTTTTGCTAGCCATTTTAAACCTAGTAAGGAGATGTGCCCAAAGGCCTAAGAAGACATGGATTATATGTCTAAAGTTCCATATGCATTAGCAGTTGGAAGCTCAATGTATGCAATGGTCTGTACAAGGCCTAATATTGCACATGCAGTGGGCATTGTAAGCATGTACATGAACAATCCAGGAAAAGAACATTGGATGGCAGTGAAGTGGATTCTCAGGTATTTGAGAAGTACTACAAATCAAGCATTATGCTTTGGTGTTTCAAACATTTCTCTACAGGGATATATTGATGCAGATATGGCGGGTGATAGAGATAACAGGAGGAGCACAATAGGGTATGTGTTTACTATAGGTGGAACAACTATCATTTGGGTCTCAAAACTGCAAAGTGTTGTTGCACTCTCAACAACAGAAGCAGAGTATGTTGCTGTTATAGAGGCTAGTAAAGAAATGATTTGGTTACAAAGGTTTCTGGAGGAATTGGGTAAGAAGCACGAGTTGGGCAGGTTATACAGTGACAACCAGAGTGCCATACATCTTGCAAAGAACTCTACATTTCATTCCAAGACTAAGCATATACAGCTCAAGTACCATTTCATATGGTCAGCATTAGAAGATGGATAGTTGAAGCTAGAAAAGATACACACTAGCTAGAATCCTGCAGATATGTTAACAAAAGTTGTAACCAGGGAGAAACTGAGAATCTACTCGGTTTCAATTGGTCTTAAAGTATGATGAAGAAGATGAGAAACAACTAGGTCCAAAGTAGAGTCATTGTCTTGCAAATGAAGCAATGGTGGAGTTGCTATAATCAGTCTCCAAGTGCGAGATTGTTCGATGTGGAGCCTAATTATCTTCTGTATTCAAAGGTTTTAGCTAGATGTATACCCCAAGAAGATTGTACACCCCTCCACGTGGTAGCTAAAAACAGATGTAAAATTGCCTTGTAGAAGTATAGTAATTTCTAGTCAATTTGGGCCGTTCATTAGGTGGATGATCTGACGGTAGAAGTTATGTTTAATTTATGGTTTTTTTCCCTAGAAGGCAAACCCTCACTATATATGAGAGAATTGTATTGCGTCTATGTAAATCTGTATTTTGAGTGAGAAAGAGAGAGGAGATTGAGAGGGAAGAGGGAGTTACAGTGGATCTACTGTAGGTTGTATCTCTTTAGTTTGTTGGATAATATAAAAATAAGGATTGGTTGTTTCTCCGTAAACGTAGCCCAAATTGGGTGAACCACGTATATCTGTGTCTCTCTTGTTTTATGCATTTTTTGTGTTTATATTTCTGCAATATTTTATGTGTTTCATTGCTTTGTAATATATAATTTTCCAACATAGGTGAGTTGACAGGTTCCCTTCAGGACTGAGAAAAATAGACTTGCATGCGTGGGATGTTTCTCCCAAAGAAGCATGCAAAGGCATCCCTTGTTTCAAGGATCTATGTTTAGCGGTTGGAGGTTACATGCAAGGAGATATTTTGAAAGCTCGCACCAAGTGTCGCTTCACCTAGATTCGTGGCATGCACGTCACAACCTCGATGTTATCAAAACTCATCAACCAGATGGCGCAGAGTTCATTCCTCACATCAACCTTATACCTCTGACATCCCACATCACATCTAGGAGTAGTTGACACATTCAGCTCAGCTATTTTGGGGTAAGCCCACTTCCCATACTTTGTGCTGCGTTTCTATCTCTTTTTGTGTTTTCACTTGTGGGAGTACTATTTGCTTGATTTCTTTGAACGTTTGTTGTCATTTACATGTATACTAGCTTGTCCTAGCTCTATTTTAGTTTATTGCTATCTCACTATTGTCACATGCATGAAACTTTTTTCCATGGACGTTCACCCAACTAGAAAACTGCCTCACCCACATGCATCTTGATCTATTTTTTGAATCTTTCATTCATGTTTTGCATGCACTGTTAATCACTTCTGCTATCACTTAGTGTCACCATACATTCACTAAATTACTTGCTTTCAGTTCCCGTCAGCGAGTCAGACCAACCTTGGCCTGGGTTGTGCCTTCACCAAGGTTACATTGCACAATATGGGGAAGGAAGGCTCACCTTCCTCTTTAGATTTGTACATTCCTGCCCAACACTAGCCTCTAGGAATGTTTTGCGCTTTTTTGGAGGACAGTGGCTACTTGGCCTAAGAAAGTGTGAAAATATGCCCCTAGGCCAGTAGTCCTTCCCAGTTGGAATTGTGGATTATGCAACCCCAACAGTCAGCAACTAGACTGGACTGTGCATTGCATAGTTCTAGCAGTTAGTCAGTCTCCCAGCATCCTAGACTATGCCTTGTGTTGTATTGGCAGTTGGTCTTCCGACTTCCTGGCCGAAATTATGCAACCTTCATGATCATACACCCAGGTATGTTGCAAGTCCATTCTCATGTTCATTTTGGTTTTCGACTGACATATTTATTTCTATGAGTGTTGCCATGCCCCTAGGTATTGTAGGTGTTCGTCTTCCCCTCAGCAGTATAGATACAATGGTTTCCAGGAGAGCGGAGATGAGGACATTGTTCAAAGCAAGCTTGGGGATGCAATCAATCAAGTGTTTATGAGATTTCCTACTCACGAAGACATCAAGTTGTTCATATAAAAGGACATCAAGCAGTAGCATCACAGTGAGCAACATCATGAAAAACAGCTGAAGACAGTATACCAAATGTAATGAATGCAAGAGGAGGGTTGTTCAGAATGCCAAGGTGGAACAAGGTTGAAAGCTCAAGCAGGTCCATTGACGATGAAAGAAACTTTGGATACTTTGATTATGGATAGATGAAGGGACATGAAGATCATGCAAAGGCAGAAGATGTAATAAAGAATGAGTTGCATGTGCTAAAGAAACAACTCAGGAAAGACATGAAGCTGCGTAGATAGATGAATGAGTTGCAATAGGATCAGGAACACCAATGGGTGAAACATGCACTCATGAATGAAACTGCGCTTGGACAAGTTAGAGATCTTTCACAGTAGCTAACTTGGAGCAAACATGGTGAGCAATGTTCTTGATCACATGAAAGGGATTCAGCAACATGCATGTCATTGTGTGCACACATGCAACCCAACCCATTCATCTCACTCACCAAGGCAAAGACAAGAAGCAAGTCCAACTAGAGCTGAACATGCACTTCAGAAAGTTTATGTGCATGACCACCAACACACCCTTGAATACCAACATAGACAATATGCATTAGTGTGTTTCCATTTCATTTGTACCCAAGAAGACCATGTGCATGTTAGCATACGAGTTAGGTGAAGGAAGCCGAACCAATACAATGGTTGCAGCAGAGGCAAGAGTTCACTCTAGCAAGATGTTTGAGGTGCATGCACACCATCACAGATGACCAAACTTGGCATCAAATCACCACCTTCACCATCACAAGCATGTAAAAGAGTTGGTCTCACCACAGTAGACCAAGTGTTAGTGATGTCTTGCAAGGGTTGCTCAAGCCATGTTGTCTCACATGAGTACATGTGCATTGTAATGTTATGTCATGTCAAATGTAACTCAAGTGTGAATAGTGGATGTAACAGTCATAGAGTAGGTGAAGAGTCATGAGGGTAGTTGAATAGTCACAAAGGGGAATGTCAAGGGTCACGCCACCCTTTACTATAAATAGTCCTTCATAACTCATTGTATAGGATTTTGGTCAGCCAAGGTTCTACTAAGACTATCTTGAATAAGGCTTGGACAATATTGTAATGTGCCTTGGCTTCTCCACTACACAGAGCTAGTACATCTCTTTAGCGGAGTAGGTGGATGTGGCTGTAACGTTCCACTGTTGGGGCTAGTAGGTTTACATGGATGTATTGTATGATTGAGACTTACACTTCCCTATATAATAAGAGCCAACACATTTTCATGCATATGGTGATTGTAGTTGGACTACTCTGGTTGCCTTAATGATATATGTTATTTAACTTACGCACTTTTGTATGAAAGGAATCACATGAATTATATGAATCTTGTTGTTAATGTGTTGTATATGTTGTTAATGTTTTCATCATCCGTGTCAACTAATCTGTCGGACATCACACATACCTTTCACATGAACCTTTCTATAACAACCACCACCCTCCTCTCAAACTAATCCATGAGTGATGTACGTGTTATTTTACCTTGCATGATCCAACTGCCGCATTCGAGTGGACTGCTCCACTGGAAGTTGTGCATGTCCTTTTATGTTGTGTGTTCCTAGCCAAGTTGGGACTGATCACTTTCAACTTGGAACTCACCTTCACCTCCTTCCCCCTTCGAAGTGTTGGAACCTTTGATACACCTTCCTTGACTCACTACATCAATCACACCCTTGTTGCTGACAGATTTATCTTACTTGCCTCTGTGCGACATTACGGTCAAGGAATTACCTTACGACCCACTACTGGAACTCCTACATGAAACGGTCTGAGGCCTATTTGGGACTTCCTACCAAGGAGATCCCTTTGAAATGTTGGTGAGTCTAGTACCATAAATAGTTTCCAACGCACACACATGGGGAGTTCCATCCAAAGTCATTTAAAATGAGATTTGTTCTAAATGAATTGATATAATTTTGGTGCTAAGATTCAAAAAAATGAAGAGGAGATTCACATTCTAAAGAAAGAGGACATGGGGAGGGCTGTCAAGGAAGACATGAGATTCATAACCAAGCTTCACTTTATAATTAACTCTAAATTTTTTCTAGATGTATGAGGAATATCACCTTAGTTCTTATCAGGAACCCATAATGGATTAAGTACGAGTATTTCAGAGTTTCTCTGAAATAGCTGCATCTGGAAAATTAAGTATGACTATTGCAAAGCTAAAATAAATTCAAAATAATATATATAATCCAGAGCTTGAGCATTGTTTATCAACAAGGCACCCTTGGCCAACAACTTGGGATGTACCTCATCAACCCATATGGTGAAAAAAATGAGCATTCAATAGAGACATGGCTCAAAAACATACTTATACCTAATCTTCCAGAGGGTGAATAAGGTAATGATTTTTGAGCAGTGTCAAATCCTACTGAAGGTTGAGCAAACCAGATAATTGCAATATCCAAACAATGTTGCACACCAGTGAACCTTTTCTTGAAGAAGAATATAGTAATGGTATTGAATGAATTTCCAATTACTCTTGGAAAATTGACACTCTGAAAGGAGGTGTTTCACCATTTCAAAATGATGATAGTTCCAAAGGAGGTGTTTCATTAATTCAACGTGTTTTCTCCCATAGTAGTTCCTTAGATGGTCATGTGGGAGGGCTTTGAATGCAACTTTTAAATGCAGATTTGGACTTTATTCAATGTGCCAGTGTTATGTGCATACTCAAAAACTTTCTCTGAATCCTGGCAATCGCTGCTAGAATAACAACCACTTCTTCTGATTGTTCACATTTTGGTATTACACTAAAGACATGCTATATTTGCAAACAAGGTAGCGTATTTCAAAATTGGCACCTGTCTCAATTTGGCCAATCTAAGATAGGGATCTTAAATTCTACAGACATAATAGGAAAAGTTTGTTTAATTCTTGTTTCAATGCCATAAGTGAAGACTTTACCTGCTAAGAAATAAAAATCATCATCAATCGTGTCCAAAATGGCCTTGTAAATTCACAAAAAAGCCCATCCATGCTTGGCAATTTTCCATTCTTGATGGAGTTAAAGGCTAGAAAAACTCCTTTTTCAAAAAATTGTTATCTAACCTATCCCTATTTCAAATAGAATTCTTGTGTGGGATAACCCTACAACAAGCATTCCTAGCATCCACGACCCACCACGTGATCCATTCAAGCATAAGGAGAAAAATAATCTGAAAATGAATCCCAAACATACCTTTCACTTTAGTAGGATCCTTAGGAAGAGATCCATGTGACCAAACTTCTAATTTCCTTTTTAGAAAGTCAAAATACAACTTAGAGCCTTCACCCCCTCCTGAATCAATTGGTGTTGTGTATGGACCCCAACACTACTAGAAATATAATGCTCTCTTATTCAAATTTTGATCTTCGGCTGAGTAGCATCCTTTTGAAGGGTAATATCATGGAGATCTTTCTCATGAAAGATATAGCATTTTGTTTCTAAAATAATGTCTATATACAAAAGATAAAAGAAAAATTAACTCAGTTAAGAATTGAAGCACAATAGTTTAACCCCTTTTGTTATAATTACATTTTTTATATTCATCATTCAGTCCAAAACTAGACTAAAATCATGCAAATTACCTTTAGCACCACTAAACTCTAAGCTCCACTCAATTTATTTGTAGATGAGACTCACATTTAAGCTAGGAGGCAAGCTAAGGTCATGTAGATATTTAAGTTGTTGTCCCTATCCAACTCAATTGACAAGATGAGAGTCTGAAAAAGTGAGCTTTTCTTGTAGAAGCGTGGCTGGATGTATGCCACATAATAACAATGGGCATGCCAATCATCCTATATGGGTGGAAAATGAGGATCTTGTAAAAGAAACCATGGAAACAATAATACCATCATCTTTAGATTTCCTCTTATGCTATTCATAGCGTGATGATGACCACCTCTACCTTGCACCTCTTGGATGGCACACCATTAGCAACAACCTAAATATTCCTTCTACAACTGTAACAATTACTATTGTTAGGCCTATAGAAGAACCAGTCATGCCCGGAGCTAGTGTGTGTGATGTGGGTACAAATTTTTGAGGTTTAATTATGGTTGGGAAATTAGAACCTCCCAAGAGACATGTATGAGAAATACATGACCTTCCACATTAAAAGGAACAAATTTTACCTCAAATATGGTCATCTAGAAATTCAGAAGGTATATACCTAACTTGCAACCAAATTATTTACTTTCCAGGAGACTATTTTGAGGTGAACTTAAATTATTTTTGAACTTTTCATTGTTAAAAGTAGACTTGAACTAATTTAGAAATGTAAAGAACCACATAAGCCAAAGAATTTTTAGTGTATAAAGTCATATAATTGTAATATTTTGATCATAGTACATCTACAGATTGGTAACTATCCTACTGGTCAGCCAGAAAAGGACTCAATCAGGCTTAAAATGTAAGGGAAAAAGAGTTTAAGGCCTTCTCATTCCCACACATTTTATAAAGCCATAATAAAATGGTTTTTGGCTCTAGATCCCATGCATAAAAGAAATTATGGCTTCCTCATACCTGACAAAGACATAGACACATTGAGAAACAATGATCATCTTCTCCAGCCAAAACCACTCAAATCAAGCCGTGTTTTCTTGGAGGAGACTGGGGTATCACTGTTGGAATTCAATTCTAAATCCTGTGTGACTTTTGATAATTTGTTATACTCCTTGGAATGTGTTTTATCTTGATTCATGTAAAATTTGGATGCTGAATACTGTTAGGATATTCCGACACATAGGATATAGTTAAGTTCAACTTGGTCTAGTATAGAGTTAGGTTAGAGTTAGGTAAAGTGTGTTTCTTTACCGTTGTACATTTTGTAACTTACAATCCGACGGTCACGATATGTAGTGATCCGACGGTTCACTCTCACCTCGGTATTACCGACACTTGATCCATGGCTTGACACCCGATTGGTCCATGAGTTCTATTTAAAGCGCATGGAGGGTCATTGTTCGGGTAATCCGTGCATGAGAGAAGCTTATGTAAATTTTCATTCTTTGATTAATAAATTGCCTGTAGTACCCACGTTGGGACAGGCCGTGGATGGTTTTCCCTCCTTGCACTCTGAGGGTTTTAACCACGTCAAAAATACTGGTGTATTGATTTGAGATCTGGTTGTGAGCGGTGTACTTTTGGTATTCTTTCTGTGGAACTTACCCTGTAAATTCCTACATGGTATCAGAGCTATTTGAGGGCCGCGTCCGTTGGTGATCCAAATCTGAAGCCGGTAGAACTGCATGCGGCTGTCGTTTCCTAGATCTGCTGTTTCTGACTGCTTTCGGGCCGAGAGGACTGCTCTGTTGCGTTCGGAGCATCTGTTCCAGTGAGGAACCCCTTTCGTTTCACGCGAAAAGGTTTCCGGTAGCCCTAGCTGCGTCATTTTTCAGATCGGGAGGTATACAGTGTTTTTTGCAGTTTACTGTTATTTTCTCTCTGCTTATTTCGGTCTCAGTTTATTTAGCCTTTTTTTAACCGGATCTATACCTTTCATTTCTGCGTATGCTCTTTGCCCTGCGACTCTGTGCGATCTGGGCAAATCAGAAACAGAAAGGAAGGATTTTTCTCATGCGTATGCTCTTTTCCCTGCACCTTAGTGTGATCTCGGAAAATCAGAAACATTGAGAAAAATATTTAGTTTTTCGGCTAAAGCTAACTTTGAGATTTTTTTTAAAATTTCTAGTTTTTTTGGCTAAAGCTAACTTCGAGCCGTAAGGTTCGTTTTTCTTTGCATATTCGTGTTGGGTTTTGTGTTTTGTGTTTTGTAGGGAAAAAGAGCTTTCTCAAGGCAAGCACGCAAACCAAGGCCCCCCCCCCCTCTCTCTCTCTCTCTCTCTCTCTCTCTCAAATTTTTTGTATAGATCAATTGGTTCAAAGCTATTTTAAGAGAGTAGAGGTCTTGGGTTCAAGTCTCCATTTTGTGGGGGCGGATTTTTTCATTCCCGCACATTCGCGCACTTTGCCGGCAACGTCAACATTTTTTTTTCAAAAAGCCATAACTTCTTCATCCGGAAGCCTTTTTCAGAGCCGTTTTTTTTAAAACCGCCTATTTTTTCGAGATCTATCCATTGGAACACTTACTTTCAGCATCTTCAGCTTCAGTTTTTTTTTAAAATGGAAAGTCCATGCCAAGTCATTCTTGACAGCACTAACTACTTCCAATGGGTAGCCTACATGGGAGATTTACTTAGAAGTAAAGGTCTCTACAGAATAGCCACAGACCAAGAGAAGAAACCAAAAGATGAAGACAAGGCGGCAAAATGGGAAAATAGACAAGATCAAGCACGTGGTTTGATAGGGATGTCTGTTTCTCCTGATCTTAGATTCCACATTGCAGAACTTGAGACTCCTCATGAAGCATTAGAAAAACTTGCTAAAGTTTTTGGAATTAAAAATGAAATTAGAGCCCATCAACTTGAAAATGAGCTGCTTACTTTGGATCCTAATAATTTTTCTTGCATTGAAGATTTCTTGTCCAAATTCAAGACCCTTAGATATCTCTTGGAAGGTGTTAAAGTTAAGAAAGAAGATGGTAACCTTATTTATTCCATCCTTACTAAGTTGGGACCAGCCTACTCTGTATTTGTTTCCACTTTCCATTCTACAAGGGAAGCTTTCATTTGTCAAGGACAAGACTACAAGGCCCCTTCCTTTGACTCCTTTTGTGATTCCTTAATAAGAGAACAAGAAAAACTCTTACACCTTGGTCTTCTTAATCTTGGAAACTCTTCCACGAAAGCGTTAGCCGCCCAGCAGCAACCAAATTCAAAGAATCCTAAGAAGTCATATCCTCAAAAGAATGGTCCTAAACCATCTCAGCCTCAAAATGAAAGATCATTTCAGCAAAATGATAAGACCAATAAAAACAAATGGAAGAAGACTGATAGACATTGTAACTTTTGTAATCGAGATGGCCACTTAGAATCTAAATGCTTTAAGAAGATGGAAGCCTTGGAAGCCGCAATGAAGAAACATAACATCCATGTGGAGCCTACTTCAACTTCAACTTCCGGAATGGCACTTTCTGCATGTCATTATCAATCATCTCAGTCTGGTTATGCATTAAATGTATCTTCTTCTTCTTCTCATTCTCATGAGTGGCTCATTGATTCTGGAGCCTCTTGTCACATGGCCAAAAACCAAGCCATGTTTTCTTCTTTAAATGATTGTAACACCAAAAATATATATATTGGTGATGATAGATCTCTTAATGTTGTAGGGACTGGAACTGTTCATCTAGACAATGGTCAGTTTAATGATGTATTATGTGTTCCAACCTTATCCTGCAACCTTCTATCTGTCTATCAGATAACTCATTCAGGTGAAGGTAAAATTGTTGAATTTTCACCTCATGATGTTGTAATCAAGGATCTAAAAGATCCTAAACAGATTCTAGCTACTGGTCTTGCTGATGATTCCAAAAGGTTGTATAAGTTTCACAACTTTGGGTCATCCAATCTTCCCTCAGTATTTGTTGCTCATAATGATGAAGTGAGCAAACTTTGGCATGAGCGATTTGGTCACTTAAACTATCGCTCCCTTCAGCATCTATGTAAAGAAAATATGGTGACAGGTCTTCCTATGGTATCTTGCAGAGATGGTGTTTGTTCCGGATGTGTACTCGGAAAACATCATCGGGACAGTTTTGACAAACGTGCCTCTTGGCACGCCTCAGCCCCTTTACAGCTTGTGCACAGTGATTTATGTGGTCCTCTTCCTGTTGCTTCATTCTCTGGCTGCAAGTACTTCTTAACTTTCATTGATGATTTCTCCAGACGCACTTGGGTATACTTCTTAAAACTCAAGAGCGAAGTATTTAACACTTTTTTGGCCTTCAAAGGCTTTGTTGAAAAACAATCTGGACATCAAATTCTTAAGCTAAGAACTGATAATGGTGGAGAATATGTTAAAAACACATTCATCAACTTTTGCACCGAAAATGGAATTCAAATGCAACATACTGTTCCATACACTCCACAAAAAATGGTGTAGCTGAAAGGAAAAATCGCACCTTAAAGGAAATGGCTAATTGTATGCTGCAATCTAAAGGACTCAGTCTTAGTTTTTGGGCCGAAGCAATTAATTGTGCAAATTATATAATCAATCGCACTCCTACTAAGGTTCTAGAGAATATCACTCCAGAAGAAGCTTGGAGTTCCATTAAACCAGATGTAAGTCACTTTCGTGTGTTTGGAAGTGAAGCATGGGCCCATATTCCAGATGAAAAGCATAAAGCTTTAGAACCTAAGAGTGAGAAATGTACTTTTGTTGGATATTCTGAAGATGTAAAAGGTTATAGACTTATTCCATTTAAGTCCAAAAATGTTATCATTAGAAGAGATGTAAAATTTGATGAAAATAAATCGGCCTGCGAGCCTAGTCCGGCGGATGTGCCACCTCTTCCTATCTCTTCTACTTTTGAAAACATTTCTTCTTCAGATGATGAAAGCGAGGATGATAATCCTCCCCCACCTTCTCAGGATCCTCAACTTCCAAGATGGGTCCGTGCTACTCGGGATGCAGCAGGTGATCTTGCCGGTGATCCTACAGATCAGCGACGTACACGTTCTCAGTTTGAAAGAGCCTCTTCTTTACTGGCTCAAGCTCCAGTAAATCATGATCCTGACACTTTTGCAGAAGCTTCAGGCCATCCACATTGGGAAGCAGCTATGAATGAAGAATATCATTCATTGATGACAAATGATACATGGGATCTTGTTCCTCTACCAAAGGGACGCAAACTTGTTAGATGTAAATGGGTTTACAGAACCAAGTATGGACCAGATGGGAAAGTTGATAAACATAAAGCTCGTCTCGTTGCTAAGGGCTTTTCACAGGTTGAAGGCATTGACTACACTGAAACCTTCTCCCCTGTTGCCAAAATGAACTCTATCCGCCTTGTTCTTTCCCTTGCTGCCTCTTTAAAATGGGAAGTCCATCAGATGGATGTTAAATCTGCCTTCTTGCATGGGGACTTGCAGGAAGAAATCTATATGGAACAACCCATTGGCTTCATACAAACAGACTCCAGCCTTGTTTGTCGACTTAAGAAATTCCTTTATGGCCTCAAGCAAGCTCCTCGGGCTTGGTATGCCAAAATGGATAGCTTTCTTTTAGAATCTGGCTTTTCTAGGTGTCATTCTGACAATACTGTCTACACCAAGAAAGTGGGCAACTCTCTTATCATCCTTGTTCTTTATGTTGATGATCTTATTCTTACTGGTAGTGATCCCAACCTTATAAACCATGTGAAGTCAAGCCTTAAAAAGAAATTTGAAATGACAGACTTAGGACACTTACACTATTTTCTCGGTCTTCAAGTCTTGCAATCCCAAGAGGGTATTTTCCTTTCCCAGTCCAAGTATGCTTGTGATATTCTTCGTCATTTTCACATGGAAGACTGTAAGCCAGCCCCTTCTCCCTTTCAGTCTGGAGTCAAACTTTCAGTCTCTTGTACTTCTCCTGAAGTTGATGCTACCTTATACCGTCAACTTGTCGGAAAACTCTTGTATTTAACCCATACTCGTCCTGATCTTTCCTTTGTTGTTGGCCTTGTTGCTCGTTTTATGCAAAACCCCCGTGAAAGTCATTGGAAAGCAGCTAAAAGAATACTTCGTTATGTTCGAGGTACAGTACAGTTTGGGATTCATTACAGTGCCAAAGCAGCTCCTCTGTTAGTTGGTTTCACTGATTCTGATTGGGCTGGTGACCCTGATGATCGGAAGTCTACTGCCGGTTATGTCTTCACTCTTGGTTCAGGACCTATTACATGGGCTTGTAAGAAACAGGCTGCCATTTCTCTTTCGTCAGCAGAAGCAGAGTATCGTGGTGCCGTGGAAGCTAGTAAGGAAGCCTTGTGGCTTCGTCAGATCCTATCAGAGTTTGGCTTTGAGCAGCAGCATCCAACCACACTTTGGTGTGATAATCAAAGTGCCATTCAGCTATGCAAAGATCCAGTCCAGCATCAGCGCAGCAAACACATTGAACTACACATGCACTTCATCAGAAAGCTCATTCATGACCATGTTCTTGAAGTGCAATATTGTCCAACAGATGATCAGGTTGCAGACATCTTCACAAAGGCTCTCACAGAGGCGAAGTTCACTAAACTTCGATATATGCTTGGAGTTCAGGAAGTTGTCACTAAGGGGGGATAGGCTCTAGTGCCTCCTTCCTTCTCCTATTGTGTCATATTTGTAAATCCTTCAATCCTATCCCAAGTTGTTCTTAAGGGGGGATGTTAGGATATTCCGACACATAGGATATAGTTAAGTTCAACTTGGTCTAGTATAGAGTTAGGTTAGAGTTAGGTAAAGTGTGTTTCTTTACCGTTGTACATTTTGTAACTTACAATCCGACGGTCACGATATGTAGTGATCCGACGGTTCACTCTCACCTCGGTATTACCGACACTTGATCCGTGGCTTGACACCCGATTGGTCCATGAGTTCTATTTAAAGCGCATGGAGGGTCATTGTTCGGGTAATCCGTGCATGAGAGAAGCTTATGTAAATTTTCATTCTTTGATTAATAAATTGCCTGTAGTACCCACGTTGGGACAGGCCGTGGACAGTTTTCCCTCCTTGCACTCTGAGGGTTTTAACCACGTCAAAAATACTGGTGTATTGATTTGAGATCTGGTTGTGAGCGGTGTCCTTTTGGTATTCTTTCTGTGGAACTTACCCTGTAAATTCCTACAAATACATTTGACTATATTCTTGCAGAGGTAAAATACTAGAAAAGGCCAATGTTGTTATGTGCCATGTTTTAACAGTAGATTAGATTTTTTTTTTGTACATTTTCATATGTTCTAAGCAACAATAAGAAATGTCGTGAATGATGTCAAATTCAACTGAAGATTATATTTTCCTTGAGGGCTTAGGAGCTATATATTCCTAGGTTAAGTAATCATATGAGTTCATGATTACTTTTGTAGACCACTTGGCAATACATTTGTGAATTGTTAACTCATGTTGTGGATTTAATTTTTCTATGATTTTTGATATTTTCATCCTTAATAGGTATTAGATGTTGAGTGTCTTGGATCATGAATGGAACCTTAGTCATACGTTTTATACAAGAAATTTTAGGAATGTCCCTGATAAAGAAAGTGGTAGAACTAAAATTTATTCGCATGTTGTTTAGCTCATTAGCATACCTAGGTGTTGTTATCTCATTACTTGGTTCCTTTTCGGGATTATTTATGTATGGCTATATTGATTAGATAATAGTTTTACCATTAGTCATATTGTGTGATAGGGTGGATAATTAGGTTGGACTAAATTATTGAAACATGAACTCCAAGGGAAAAATTGTGCCTTTTTTGATGCTACAGTCCTATCTTATATAAGGAAAAATGTTAAACAATGTTAATAATATCTCTACCTGGAGATACTCATCTCTACTTAATATTTTTATTTTTATTTTCTTTTCTTTTTAGTTTGATTTCACTAGTTTGAGAAACATGCCTTGAGGCTCTCCTCTACAAAAAATGCATTTCTTTTGGCTTAGGCATGAAGTTTGAGAGTTAAATATTTTTTGAAAAATTCCCAAGACTTGCACCGACATTGACACTCATGCCATATGGGTTGGAAAGGCCACAATGAGCTAAAAAACATGGTGGTCAGCTTAATATTTTGTTGATGTCACTAGTGAACAAAGAAACAAACAACTTAATATCCTACTGGCTAATTCAATTTTCTTGAATTCTTCCATCAATATTTTTTTGAGTTTGAAAGCCTAATTATGAAATTATTGTCATGCTTGGAATGCATTTCCATGGAACTAACTATTATTTGTTTTTCTCTTTATTGATTTTATTTAGGAGGTATTGTAATTTATCAACATATTCCACCCTTACTCAACTTCTCCTTTGATAGGTTCACTTCATATATTACTTCTTTCCACCTATTCTTGATTCTAACCCTGCATAATTTTTGATCCCATGTTCCTCTGGGGATGTTTTATTTTTTTTTCCATGTGATATTTCCTTCTAGGTTGCATGGCAATTTTTGCAACTATTTTATTTTATCTTTTGTATCAGGGTAGATTATGATAATCAATAATTATACACATTCATTATGCAAAAAGACTATAAAGAGATATTGTACATGACACATTTTCTTACCCAAGTCCAAAATAGAAAATAACAGGGAGGTCTCAAGGTAGACTCCCTTTAGAAAACACCCATGTATTTACACATTTTGACTACATATCAAGTCTTACTGTATATGTATATCTTTAAAACAAACTAGAGTGTCTATGTTGTCTAAGGAGGAAGCCAAATTTGAATTAGATGGGGTTGCTAGGGGAGAACAAACTAAGTTTACCAAGGATGTTGTAAGTGGGGCTATGTGACCTTCCACTTGTAAACTTTCTAACCATCTTCTGAAACTTTTTGTTTCATCATTTTTCCTCTAAATCATATTCTTGTGTTCTATTAATATCTCAGTTGTTGTCATTATTTGGGTGTCTAACAAGTCCATACATAGATTCAAAGCCATAGTATGATCCTTAAGCTTAGCCACAGTGCCATCAAATATAGGCATTATTTGTCTTTGACTACTTTGATACCGAAGCCAGTGGGATACTTTGATTCCAAATCCTACCCACCTGCAAGCTCAAACAAACATTTGGAAGTTGAGGCAGCCTAAAATATGTGTCACTCCAATTGTATAGATTGAAATAGATGATGGCCATAAAAAGAGGGGTCTTAGCATGGTGAAGAGCCAAACACCTGACAATCTTTAATGTGCACTTTCAGCCATGTGAACGAATTAGATTTTTCATGGATCTCACACAGGTGTAAATACATAGCCCAACTACTTTCATGATAATTAATTGTAGTTCCTCTTGCTTCTAGAGAATTCGATCCCCAACCTCCCATGCCATAATTGGATACCAACCTACGTTAATCCTTTTATTGTATTTCCTGGTGGTGTTCATGCAAGTGAAAGACATATTCCCTACAATTTTCATAATGATTTCATAATTTTAGATCCCCAAGCTATGAACCAACAAACTCCCCTCCCCCCACAATATGACTGGTTGTTCATCTGCCTAGCTAGCAGATTTGTGTCATTGGGTCATGGACAAGAGTTACAAAACTAAGTAGATTTGGGTGGAATCATTGGATGAGATTGCTACATTAGCCAATGGTCCATCAATCTATTGAGATATCGAAGTACATGGATGCATTGATATTCTTGAACGTAGGGATTAAAAAAATGGATTATAAATTTAGATTGAGGGAGTGGTGCCGAGATTTATGTGCCTTATGATATTATTGGAATCTCCCACAATAATTAACTTGGGAATTGGGGATTTTTTGGCAATATTCATACCTTGTAGTAGTGCATACAACTTCTCTTATTTATTTTAAGATATGCCTAAACTCAAGGAATAGGCTTGCTAAATATTTCCACTAGCGCTAAATAATACCCCCCCATCATCTGGCACAACTAGGATTTTTTTTTAAAGCCCTATCAAAAGAAAGGATGTATGAATCCCATAATGTTAACCTTTATTGATAACTTTCTTTGGAGGGATAATTACGAATGTTGTTCTAACAGGACAATGGGAAATTTGAGGATTAATATTGAATTCATCCATCCATATTGCTTCATATGAATCCAACAATTGAGGCCTATATAACTTGGGGCATTTGATTCAAATATGTTTTGTTGGTAGGGGTTTAGCTCTATCAGCTATTAGTGTTGGATTAGTCTAAATGTCTTGGAATATAGCTTTGTTACATGTATGACAAGGTTTCCAAGACATATACTTGGGGAGTTCCATCTAAAGTCATTTAAAAGGGGCTTTCTTCTAAATGAATTGATATAATGTTTGTGCTATGTTTCAAAAAAATGAAGGAGATATTCACATTCTAAAAGAAGAAGACATGGGGGGTGGGGGTGGGGCTGTCAAGGAAGACCTCAGATTCATATGTAAGCTTTGTTGTATAATTAACTCTGAATTTTTCATGGATGTAGGAGGTAGTTCACCTCTGTTCTTAGCAGGAATCTAGAATGGATTAAGTATGAGTGTTGCAAAGCTGAAATAAATGCAAAATAATATATATAATCTAGAGCTTGAACATCATTGATCAACAAAGCACCCTTGGCCAAAAACTTGGGATGTACCTCATCAACCCGTATGGTGCAAAAATGAACATTCAACAAAGACATCACTCAAAAACATACTTATACATAATATTCGAGAGGGTGAATAAGGAAAAAAATTTCAAGCACTGTAAAATACCAATGAAGGATGAGCAAACCAGATAATTGCAATCTCTGAACAATGTGGCGCACTAGCGAAGCTTTTCTTGAAGAAGAATATAGTAATGGTATTGAATGAATGTCCAATTTCTCTTGGAAAATATACATTCCCAAAGAAGGTGTTTCACCATTCTAGAATGAGGACGCCCCTAAAGGAGTTGTTTCATCATTTCAACATGTTTTCTCCCATAGTAGTGCCTTAGATGGTCATGTGCGAGGGATTCGAATGCAAATTTTAAATGTAGGTTTGGGCTTTAGTCAATTCACCAATGTTAAGTGCATACTCAAAAACTTTCTTTGAATCCTGGAAACCACAGCTAGAACAACAACCACCTATTCTGATTGTTCACATTCTTTTTTTATGCTAAAGACATGCTATATTTGTAGACAAGGTAGTGTGTTCCAAAATTGGCGTCTGTCTCAATTTTGGGCAATATAATATAGGGCTCTTAAATTCTACAAGTCTAATAGGAAAAGTCTATTTAATGCTTGTTTCAATGCCAGAAGTGAAGACTATAGTTGCTAAGAAATAAAAATCATCATCAATCGTGTCCAAAATGGCCTTGTAAATTCACAAAAAAGGCCATCCATGCTTGGTGATTTTCCATTTTTCATAGAGTTAAGGTTTGGAAAAACTCCTTTTTCAAAATCTCACTGTCTAACTTGTCCACATTTCTAATAGAATTATTGTGTGGTATAATGCTACAACAAGCATTCCTATAATCCATAGTCCACCACGTGATCCATCAAAGCATAAGGAGAAAAATAGTCTGAAAATGAATCTCAAACATACCTTTCACTTTAGTAGGATCCTTGGCAAGAGATCCATGTGCCTAAAATTCTAGTTTCCTCTTTAGAAAGTCAAGATAGAATGTAGAACTTTCATCCTTGTCTTGAATCTATTGGTGTTGTGTATAAACCTGAGAATTGCTAGCAATATAATGCTCTCTTATTCAAATTTCCATCTTCAGTTGAGTAATGTCCTTTTGAAGAATAATATCATGGATATATTTCTAATGAGCGATACAACATTTGGTTTCTAAACGAACGTTTATCTAAAAAGATAAAATAAAATCCAACTTAGTTAAGAATTGAATCACAATAGTCTAACACCTTTTGTTAAAACTACATTTTTTATATTCATCATTGAGTCCAAAACTGGAGTGAAATCACTTAAAGTACCTTCAAAACCACTAACCTCTAATCTCCACTTAATTTATTCTGAGATGAGACTCACATTTAAGCTAGGAGGCAAGTTAAGGCCATGTAGATATTTAAGTTTTTGTACATACCCAACTCAATTAGGAGGATCAAAATCTGAAAAAGTGACCTTTACTCATGGCAGTGTGGATGGATGTATGCCAGAGAACAACAATGGGTGTGCCAATCATCCTATATGGATGGCAGATGAGGATCCTATAAGATAAACTGTGGAAATAATTTGAAGACATCATCTTTAAATGTATTTCTATGTTCTTCATAGTGGGACGATGGCCACCTCTGCCTTACAACTCTTGGATGGCACACCATTGGTAGCAACGTAAATATTCCTGCTACCACTGCAACAATTTTTGTTGTTAGGCCTATAGAAGAACCAATCATACCCAGGGCTAGTGTAGGTGATGTAGGTAGATTTCAGAGGTTTATCTATGGCTGGGAAATCATAAGATCTCTAGTGGAGAGTTGTATGAGAAAGACACAACCATCCACATCAACATGAACAAAGTTTACCTCAAATATGGTCATCTAGAAATGTTGGAAGGTATATACCTGACTTGTAGCCAAATTCTTCACATTCCAGGAGACTACTTTCAGGTGAACTTAGAGTTTATGTGAACTTTTCAATATTAAAAGTAGAATTGATCTAATTTAGCAATGCAAAGAACCACATAAGCCAAATAATTTTCAGCATATAAGGTCATATAATTCTAATATTTACATCATAGTACATATACAAAATGGTAACTGTCCTACTAGTCTTCTAGAAAAAGACTCAATCAGGTTCGAAACTTAAGGGAAAAAAAACTACAAGACCTTCTCATTCCCACACAACGTATAAAGTCATAATACAATGGTTATTGGCTCTATATCTCATGTATAAATTAAGTTATGGATTCCTCAAATGTGAAAAATACATAGGCACATTGTGAAACAATGATCATCTTCTCTAGCTGAAACCATTCAAATCAAGCTCTCTTTTATTAGAGACACTGTGGTATCACCATTGGAATTCAAGTCTAAATCCTCTTGTCATTTTTGAAAATTTTTTATACCCCTTGGAAGGTGTTTTATCTTGATTCATGTAAAATTTGGATGCCTCATACATTTGACTATTTTCTTGTAGGGTTAAAACACTAGAAAATTCTAATGATCCTATTTTGTGTGGATCAATAAGCACTCCATTTATTTCACACTCTTTTCCATTTTTGTCCGATAAACAGATTCCATTTTCTTCTACTTGTACTATGTCACTAGTAGCCCTCTTATGAATTACAATTAAATAATCCTTGTACCTAGAGGAAGGTGAAAAAATATTTTCTTCTCCTATTAGTTCTTGCAACCTCATATCTTCTCTAACTTCATCCTTCCAAAACTGCAGTTTGTTATCATAAGCAGACCTTAGGCATTTTATACCACCATCCTAAAAATTCTCTATAGGACTCTCACAAAAATCTCATTTGAAGTGACGTAGCTATATGCAGAATAGTTTGCAGCCTAGGATTTTTGATAAGGATTATGATATTCTAGAAATAGGCCAAGTATTTCAGGCATCATGGAGAAGGTCAAAGAAGAAAATGTAGATTTAAAACATTCACTTTTCACTTTTTAGGCCAACTCAAAAATTTCCACACAAGTAGCTTACAATTCAATTGACCCCATGTTGTAATATGCAAGAGTTTCCCTTTCGTTTTGTTGAATTGACTGCAAGTACTTTCCCTATGCTTCTATATGAAGTTGAAAGTTTCTTTGAACCTGCTAAAAACTTAGGCTCAAAATAAATGTGAGAGTTTTAAGTCCAGACTTTGAAAAAACATTAGTAGAATCATGTACAAAGAATGGAAGCCAAAAAAACGGAAATATAGCCCTTACCTCCAGATGTTCGTGCAACCTTCTCTATACCTCCATTTGCATCCAAAGAGCCTATGTGATTTGTAAGTTGTTGAGATACAACAATAGAATGTTAGCTAGATCTTTCTTCTCCAATTCCATCAATAATGATAAGAAGAAAACATCATTTGGGGAGGAAAAAGTAGCATAGAGTTTGACAACTGACAAGTCCAAAAAAATTAAAAACATTTTTTAAAACAAAAATCACCCAGTTTTTGGGTGGAAAATGATTGATTTAAGTTTGGGAATATATCACTCTAGGAATTCTCGCGTATTGTCCATAAAGGAATGCACTGAGAAATTGGAATAGAAGCTAGGAAAGTTGTGGTAAACTTTAACCAACCTACGACTAGACCATAGCCCAATCAATAAAAATATTGAAAGCATTAACCCAAGATCTGAGTAGGTTCAAAAAATAATAGACTTTTAATATTATCTCTATCTAGATTGAATGGAAAGCATATCATAAAGAAAATTACTTAAAATAGAGCAAACAAATTGTGTTGTGTGTAAACAAATGCAAATGAAAATATGATGGTGATGCTTACTCTGTCATATTTGCTATAATGATAGTGCCAACCCAGTATGTCATGTATTGTCTGGTATACATAGGAATTTGCATTTATTTGGATGGAATAAAATTTCTTCTATGCCTAGACTTGGCAATGCTTCGAGCTCCAATGTTGGTGCAAGGCATTGTGCATCTTCTCAGAAAAAAGAAGCTAGTTCAAGAAATATGATGATGGGTATTCTTAGTAATGCTTGGTTTGTTTCAAGTTGGGAGAATAGAGAATCTAACCATGAATATGGTAATTGGGTTCCAATGAACCAAATTCAAAATGGATCTGGGGATCACATCATAATCGTTTCATACAAGCACCTGGGAGAAATAGTGGTTCCTCTCAAGGCAAGGTTGATAATCATATGTTTCTAGGCCTTTATAGGGTAGTCATTTTAATCCTTCTCAAGATATTCATTCCTCTTCATCGCCAGATGTTCCTGCACTACCAGTTACTAGTTTGAAAGTTCCACAATATCTTAGATCAACAACAATATTGATGGAATTCTAGGGCAATGGGTTGGTAGGTGTACCATTTGGGTCGCTGTAAGTAATTACTGCTAAAGGTGATGGACGCACCATAATAACGAATAAGGTTTGCACCTTACCAAGAGTTTTTAATGAAACTTAGTTTTAGAGACAACAACTAGTATATTAATGGAATTTTTATGTAGTTCTTCAATCTCTGAGGTGGCTATAATTTCAGATTTGGATCTTGATGAAATTATCTACCCATAGAGATCCTTGCTTGTAAAATAAACCTGGGTAGTGGGATCTGTAGGGTGACATGTATTGCTCACAACATACGGAAGGAGGGCCAACATAGAGTAAAGTTCCCAAATCCATGTCAAGACAAATATCATTTATGAAATTTGTTTCGATCCTTGTTTAAAATAATAATAAAAAAATCACTTCTTGTTTGGTATTTTCCCCTATTTAATTTTTTCCTAGTCTTGAATAACATTATATAAAATTATCAACGCTTAGTAAACCTTGTTCATGCCAAACAATCCTTTCATGAAAAGCAGGAATATTCTACACACAATAGGTGGCTTGTACATACTCTAGATTTATTGTGGTTTGAGTCTAGCCAGTGCTCTACGTTGATTGGACCCCTTCCTCTAGTGGTTTCTACTATGTTTTGGCGGGGATTGTGACATCCAAATCAAAAAAAAAATTTACAACAACAATTTTTGGAGTGCAATAGGTCCTACCCACCTTCTATAGTGGTAGAAACCAACTACAATGAAAGCTTGCCTTCAATCTCCTGAGGTGCCTCAACTTTTGTCATGTGTGCAAGCTGGAAGCCAATGCCATGATGATAGAGGTAGATTATCCTTTGGTCATGAAAAAATGCTTGAATTTTGTATTGAGATACCCTTTATTTTTATTTGTCTTTTTCCTTTGATATATGGAATATATGTATATATTTATAATCAATATTGTGGTATTGTTTAATTAATAACAAATATGACATAGGGTGGGGTATCTAAACCTTTCGCATCCTTTGAGGATGATAGTTAAAAAAAATAGATGAATGTGTTGGTATGCTTGATTTGAGAATATAGTGATACGGGTCCATTTTGCATGGCAGTAGATTCACAGTGTATTGGAGCTTCTATGGAGATAGAGAGGTGAAAATTTGAAATTTGAGGTTAGTTTTTGAGTTATGTATATCTTACTAATTTTGATTTTCTTTCCTTTGTTATATATTTACCCAAAATACATACCACCCATAAATGCATTACTAACGACATAAATGGACACTTTTTTCTCCTCACCCTTTATCAGATTGAGGGGAGCATGGGCCTTCAATTTCCCTTGGGTCATAAAGCTGAATTGTTTTGTCTTCCTTTGGCATAGCTTGGAGTGAGTTCTCAATTCCTTGGTAATTAGAAGCCATGGAGAGATTCCATTTGCTAAGTGAAAATTAAGCTTCATATCATGTTGGATTCCATTTATGTTGTATGCAATCTCCATTTATGGGTCAATTTTATGCCCATTACATTCACATTGTGTAGTTCATGCTTGTTATGAATCATAAATTTTAGGAAACTGACATCAAAGTACTACAATTGGCTTATTTGATATCATTTTGATAGTGTAAGATTGTCCACTTTTCCTTACCATCAGTGTTTTCCATAGAAAATACGCCCCTGATTCCTATAATATTGCGTGCAAAAGAGTGTCTAGGGACTTGTTATGAGAAAGATCTTTCCAGCGTCAATAGTAGGGCTTAATGTTATTAAAATAGGAAATATTTCCTATAGCCCTCAACAATTCTAACTGAATCTAGCTACAGGGAACATTAATAGCTCGACATAGGGTGATTGGATGAAATGAACTTTGAGCCCTTCTAGAAATAAGAGAAATTGTAAACTACTAAATCACTAACAAAAATTTCGAAGGACAAAAGCCAAAATTTGAGGACATGCCTTGCCATTTTTCTAGAATTGGAATGTAAGGAAGAAGTTGCAAACATCTAAGTGGCACAGTTTCCTTGAGTGACAAACACTTCCCACTAAGATTCCTCTAATTTGTGATGTGATGAAGCCATCTGAACCTCCACCTTCCATATTTGAACACATCTATTTTGGGTGCATCAACAGCTCGAGGGGAAGTAATGAGGAGAGTAAGGAAGCTACCTCTAGAGGGAACTCAAAGATCCAAGTGATAAAAACCAATGAATACTGAAACACCTAAAAAGACTACAAATTAGCAAACATAAAACCATAACCCAACCTGAATTTTGTTATTGTAAACGATCCTTGAATAAAGCTCCTTGATCTACCATTCCCAAGGTATTTGACCAGCTTATCTGCATTGAATGCTTCAGATTGAATTTTGTGCAAATTAATATGCACTTTATTTTGAATTTAGTGGATCAATCTAAAGTTCATGATCCCACCTTCAAATAATGATCCAAGGCCTGGTGAATGTAGCTCATTGAACTACTATTCGTAAGGTGTTTGGATGACTTGTTTGTGTTGAGGACTTCATATTGATTATTATGCACATTAATATCCACTATATTTTCAATTTAAGGGATTAGTATAATTTCCATCACCTCAACTTTTAATAATTTTCCAAGGCTAAATTTCAGAAGATAACATAGCCTAATGATTTGCCTCCTCATTCACTTTTCACATGAAAGAATCATATTCATTCGAAAAGAGAGAATGTTGTTTGATTTTGGAAAGGAGAGCATGTTATCTATACTTTTCTTGATTGGATTGGTCAATTGTTTCTTTTATGACCAGATTATTCAAAATATTTTGAAGACCCCATGTGTAATAGGTGTTATTTATTAGATGTTTTGGAGTTTTTGGTTGGAATCTGGTGAAACAATTATTGTTCAAATCTTCATTTGTGTTGTTTAAACTAGGTTTTCGACGACATATATGGATTCAACACCCTAAAAAACCCCACGGATTCTTATTTTTTTGCTAGTTCACAACAAAAGTTGTGATTCCAATAAATCCCTACCAGATTCTAAGCAAATGAGATTGGAAAGTAGGCTAGAAAAATATCCAAAATTTCTAATAGGTAGACTACGACTACATAATAGACTATCTTATTTCTTTTGGGATAGTGAAGACTTGGTGTATTAAGCTTTCAAGCTCATCCATATTTTTTTTTATTTTTTTTTGGTCTTTTACTTAATGTTTGTGTGGTTGTAGTTATGTGATTATTTAACATGCATTATATTTTGTAACAATTGAAGCAAGTGTCTGTTATGAAATAAATCCGATTTAATCACAAATTAATGCTTTGGTTATCCTCGTTAGCTTTATATATTCATTTCCTCTTGTATTTTTCATGTACTAGGTTATTTGTGTGGTAATTTGGATAGGTGAAATAATTTTTATAAAAACAATTATTTTAGATAAACAAAAGACGTTAATGTAACATATAACAATAGGTGTTAATGAAACAAATAATGTCGAGATATGGAATACTTGGTCCATATAAAGTCACAATCCCTAGTTATTCAATCCCATAGCCTTAGTTTCTATAGTCTAATAAACTTTTTAATTCTATCGTTTTGGTATTTTTATTTATGTTTGTGTGGTAGAAATTCTTTGATTTTGTGATAGGCATTATATGCATGATTATATATCTTTTATTTTGTAATTTAATTTTATTCCTCAGAGGAAAAAATTACCTGAGCTTTTGGGGCATTTTTCAGAAATAAAGGAAATTATTTTTATGGATAGTAAAGCTAGAAATAAGCCCCATCTCCTTTCACGCACTTAACCGAAGAATATGTTTTGCTGGTACTTGGAAGTGCCTTTCAACAATCTAATTCTAGGCTACATCGACAATATTCGATATAGGAAATAGCCACATCAGAGAAACCCCATTCAAGGGAGGAGCATGCCCACCAAGATTTGGAAATAATGATATATTGGATGCATGATTTTGTTAAAGCCATATAATATAGGACTGTTGAGAATTTTAACATGACACTATGTCACATTTTACATGTATTCTAATAAAGGTCAGATTGTTAACAAATTTGTAGCAATTAATATCTCAATATTTTGCAGATCTTATTTGTATTTTTTCAATATCTCTATTTTTTGTTTTCTACAGGTAGTATAAGTAGTATTGTGTCTACTGAAAATATTATACTTGTGTTCATGCAAACTTACCATTCTTAATTATAGGATATCTTGATTTGAGACGCATTAACATTTTACATTGTTCCCAAAGCACATGATCAACATAGAGATATGCAATTAGATGTGGATAAAATGAATTAAGAGATGAACCCATTTCACTTTAGTAGGATTATCTTGCCTCAAAATAAGATGGTTTACCTAACATGTTTTGTAATTTTCTTTTATGTCTTAAATAACTGAGCTAGCAAAATCATTTTGTCCATGATGACAATAATTTTTGGATTTGAAGGAATGAATAGGTTATGTGAGTATAGGATTCAGTGAAGAGAGTTTTTAAGTGTTTGAAGAGGAGTGCATATTACTTTGGAATAAATTTCAATGCATATGAAGCCTCCAAGAAGTAGCTAGACGATGAAATTGATCATATATGTTGTTTATATAATATTTTCTCAAGCTTTGCTATAATGCTTCACAATTAACAACATTACTTGAGAGGACTTACAAGTTGGTTTGAATTACAATTGACATGTTCCATGAAGGAATTATACCTTTGTCTTTGGAGTTCAGTCTATCATAAATAATTACCTCGATTTTGTAGGAGGAATTCAACGACAATGAAGAAACGGGTATTTTAGATTGTCGCCATATTCACCACTTGGATTGCATTTAAAATGGTTATTATTTAAAAATTTGTGCCTTATTTGCAAGAAAACAACTTTGAATATATAAATCCTAGAAGGCGGTGAAAGTACAAGTTGAATACATAATTCCTTGGAAGCAAATTGACTTCAAATAGGCTAGAATATGTTTTTAAATGATGACTACCCAAATATTTAATTCATTGTCATTTGTTGTAAAACATATTGAACATGACCAAAGAATCTAACTAAATTATCTAACAGAGGATGTACATATTGCTTTTTTTGGTGCATGTGTTATTTTGTTAGTTTTCTTGAACTTGCACTTATTTAGCTTAACATTTGTTGTCCCCGCATTTTGGAACATGGTGGAGGCTTTCCAACATATTGCTTGTTTGATTTTGTTTGAAGGAAATTTGACTTAAATCTCAAAGTAACCTTATTCCTTGAAGTCCCATTGGATTTTATGGAATATTATTATTATTCAATGGGCTATTGTTTATTTCCCTATTCCAAATATTGTAATGCGGTTATGTTTTATTATTTGGAGGATAATTTTATTGTTTGAGGTTATTTTTATTTCTGCAAGTTATCTACAACCTAAGATTTTTAATCTGTAACTTAGTTTGCATGATTATGCCTAAGGGTTTTCCTGAAGGTTGAATACTAAGTTCCTAAGGTGTTATTTTATATGGTGACATTTTATTTTGTTTTTGTTATGCATGTCATCTAGCCACATGGTGACCACTATCTCCAAACTAAAGAAAACTTGTTTTAGTTTGTAGTAAGGATTCCTATGGTTTTTAATGTTGTGATTCTTTCACTACATGATTATTTTGGGCAAGTAAATGTTTTAGGAATGACAGGTAAGACACTGGTGGACAGATAAACAATTTGTTTTATAATTGCAATTTCCATTCCATGATATCCTCTCTTTATTGTTTGATTGTATTTTGAATGTTTTTTTTAATTTTGTTTTGTATTTTAACTATGAAATTCAAAATACTTGGTATCTTTTCTATTTAAACAACAACCAAAGCTTGAACATGAAATTAGTATTACACTTAATGGATTGATATCATTTTAGTTTTTTTGTGTTAAAATATTTTTATGACCATTAGAAAAGTTTAATTTCATGTCATTATTTGAGAAAATGTTGTTTATATACTTTACCAAGTTCATGCATTAAAGAATGAAATTTTGTTGCGAATAAAATGACAAGGATTAGAAATCACACCTCAGATTATTTGTTTTCACATGTTATCTATAGTTTGAGATTTTCAGCATGTAACTTAGTTGACATGATTGTTCCTAAGATTTCCCTGAATGTTGAATACTAAGCTACTAATATGTTCTTTTCTATGGTGAGGTTTTATTTCCTTTGTTTATGTAGGTCGTATGAAGAAAACTTGTTCTAGTTTCCTTCGAGGTATATGTCATATAAATCCTTTATAGTATACTTAAGTTTATATTTTATTGTTCATTATCTTTCATGTCTTATACTCTACATTGTATCTTCTTTTGTTTTTAGAAAAAGAACTCAATATTGATGGTAAGAAGCAGGAATTGAAGAAAGAGGAGAACAATAACATTGGAGAAACAAATTCAAAGAGAGAAGAGAATCAGTGTAGTGATACCTTTAGAGCTAATATCTCGCATAAGACACACACATAGAGATTCATGGTTAAGTCTTCAGAGTTTGTGAATTCACGTGAAACGCCTTCACAAGACAACGATAATGTTTTGAAGTGATGAAACAATATTTCATGTGTAAATTGTAGTCCAACCAATATTAAGTTGGAGACTCATATTCTAATACTTGACATTTCATATAATATAAGTTTTTGTGGTTCAAATTATTTATAGTTTCACTTGATATTATTTAGTATTGTAATTAAAATATATAACTTCACATTTTCGTATTAGATGAACATGCACATTGTATGACAGTTTTTTTTAATTATTCACAAAATCATACTAATTAATTTATGTTGATTAATAATGAACACATAAAATCAATCTAAAAGTACTAAATTATTAGTTTATATTGATTAACGATGAACACAAGTAAAATGAATATATGACTAACTTAGTCGTTTATAATGATTATTAATGAAAGTAAATGAAATGAATATAAACTACTAGATTAATTGTTTATATAATGAATATGAAACTACCAAGAAAACATAAATGACTACTATAAATGATACATTTGTGATTACAAATGACGACTAAATTTTGCATATACACGACTATTAGTGGCTAATTTACAGTATCTTATAACACGTCCAAAATTTAGTCATATTTCTTTGGTCATTAATTGGTTTCAAGTGATGACTAAATTTTTCATATATATGACTATTAGTAGCTAAATTACTATATATTATAACACGACCAACATTTTGGTCATATTTCTTTGGTCATTAATTGGTTTTTTAGTGTGCTCATATAGTAATATATTTTGTTGTATATTTGGTCATTCATTGTGGCAATTAATGACTAAATTAATGATCAAATTTATGACTAAATATATTACTAGAAAACAAAATTGAGACAACCAATTAATGACTAAGCTAAAAATGATTAAAAGCTGGTCACATTATAAGATACTCTAAATTATATACTAATTGTCATCGACTAATAAATGGTCATTCATATGCAATTTTTAGTAATTAATTAGCCATTTTGTACTAGTGGTAGGTTTTATCACTTTGTAACTCCCTTTAGGTTGAGGAAAGGGTCACAGAGGTCACCAAAAACCACTCTGGGCTAGAAAACTGGCCTTTCTAGTTGGAGGGGGCTCCCTCACTTGAGATTGTAATATTTGAAAGTTTAAGATACAATCTATACAAAGAATAGTTATGGAAAAGTGAAATTGAATATGTTGGGTTGAAGTGCCATTGATTTAGAAGATGATAAAATGTGATCAACTATCCTTTAGTTGATTTACTTGTGCAAGTAAATAGGCATCTAATACAAGGGCTATAGGCATGACTTTGGACACGATGACATATTGTAGCTTAGACAAGAAAAGTTAAAAAGAGAATAGATTCCTTTCTCAGCAATAAACAAATCATTCATTCATAAGAGAGAGAGCTAGTTAGAACAACTAACAAGTATGAGCATATGGAATTTCAATTGCAACTGAAAAACATGAAGATAGTCAAAATACAACAGATTCACTAAATTCCAAATCAACTGATTCATAATACTCATAAACACAGAGAACTATTACAATTTTTTAGATATAAACACAAGAAATCCAAACACCATACCATGAGAGTCCTTATAAAGTGTATCGATAACCCTCAAGTCACAAGTACTCTATCATGCATTGATCACAAGAAAAAACTCTGAAAACTACAACATACAATTTTTTGCCAACAACAACCATTTTTGTCTTCATTGATATGAATATATATTAAAAACATGGAGTAAAATCCTTTAAAGTTCACTTCATCTTCGATCCTTTAAAGGATTGATTCAAAACTAGGAAAAATAGTTAACAGTTTTTTTTCCATGATTTCCATCCAAACATAAAGTATAAAGCACATTTTTTTCTTCTTGAAAAAAAAAAAAAACTTAATTAAATACAAATTATCTTTAAAAAATTCTTCGAACTAAAAAAATTGACTGAAATATAAAAATTATAAAAGCTACTTTTTTGTCTGCTGAAAATCCTGCGCAGTGCCTAACTCTTCATGCTTCTAGAACTCACATGTAGAATGTAGCTGGAGGGGTGAGTTGGAGACCATATGTATTCCACATCAGCGCCTTGAAAACCTGATAGTTGGCCATCATAATGTGTACATGAAATGGTAAGACCATGAGTGTCATAGCGAGTGTGCAGTGCCTGCATAGCACCTAATTTTGTTAGCAGAAACTTCAAAAGTAGGCCACCATTAGACACATGTAACTCCACAAATATAGCACCTATGTAAAATATGAGATTTTTTTTTCTTTTTTCTTTTTATTTTTTTATTTATGATGTATCTAAGAAAAACGTCTATTACTTTCCTCAAATTCTTCCCTAGAGCCTCAAAAAATGCTTTGCAAAATAATGACTTAAAACATGAAATTACACAGTCGAAAAATAGGCCTTAATTATGAATTTGCACTCCTAATTTGTTACACCTATGTAAAATATGGAAGAGTTTATTGTTATTTTCCCTATAACTGAGAAACACCTCTTTCAGTTCTCAAAAAATCTCCTTCATGTGGTCGAAAACCACTCTGCAGCATGGTGACTAAAACAAAGTGTTTTTTTGTGTAGTTCGAAAAATAGTCTTTGAAGATGAAATCCAAACTCCTAATCTATGACACCTGTGTATACACTATAAGAGGTTATTATTATTTAACCTGTCCTTGAGAAAAAACACTTTAGTTTCACAAAATTCTCTTTCATGTGGTCGTAAAATGCTCTGCAACATGGTGACTAAAATAGAGTCCATCATCTCTTGTATCCATCTCTGTTTCAACTTTATTGCTCTTGTAGTAGGCCTAGTAGACTCCATATCAAGTTTCTTGGGCTATTATTCAACTGAAACATTCTTTCTTTTATCTTATTGTGTGATGTCATACAGTGTCTTCTTTTGGAAAATATTATGTTTTGTATGTGATAATCATTAGAGGGCTTGAAGTGGTGGGAGGATTATATGGGTAATTTCATATATGATATGAAATCACATATGATTTTTTTTGGGGTGGGGGGGGAGGGGGTGAAATGGAATGAGAATTATAATAATTATATGTTTTAGGAGTCAATAATGATGAGATGCATAGGGGAATAGGGGATTTAAAACATAGGGAATGGGAAAAGAGGAATGTAGAATGTAGGTTATAGTGCTTGGGAAAATGAATATACTAGGAGGGAAAATAAAGGTGGCATTTTCAACAACTATCTTGCTTTTGAGTAGTACGATTTTCAGCTATCACTGACTCAAGTAAACCTCCTGATAGAACCATTATTGCTACATACCCCAAGACTCAATTACTCAAGATTTTTGGACAATGTTTCCCAATAACTCACGACAACTTCATGTTTTTGACCAGAACTCTTAATGACCACACCCATGATGACATTATGGATAGTGACACTTGAACTTATGACAACATCTATGAAATTAAGTTCAACTTTATTCAAACTAACCATTGGTTCATTTGGAGACATTTGACAAATGCAAACTTAATTACCCTAACATTGGCTCCACTGGGGATGGTAGCGTCCCTGTGAGGTGCCAAGAACAAAAATGCAAATTGTGTGCCTAACCATTAGGCAATGGAGTCAAAAAATTAAAAACTAAAACTTAACTGACAGACTGAAAATTAACTACTAACGGAACTTACTTATGGTAACAGATCATTGATATCCCAAGGCCTTCTCCTTGGTCTTCAAATCCAAATGATGACTGCCCACACCCACTAAATATATACATACACTCATGTGAAATGATCTCACCAATGTATGGAATCCAACAAATGGCTACTTAATTGAATTCTGCTCACACTTTCCTTGAGTGGGCAGAAAAAACAAGAGAATGGCAACTCAAAATCTAGTTGAAGCTTTTGACTGTAATCCACAAAGATAAGAAGAGCCATTTTCTTTGATGACTGGAATATATTGGCCAGAGGATCTTGAAAAACATGAAAATTCACCTCATTTGATGATTGCAACAAATCAGCAAAATAATCTCCAATATTCAGAAGTATTACCCCTTCTTAAAAGCCAACAAAAAGACAAGCACTCTCTTTGTTTTCAACCTCTAGCTTATCAACAACAAAAATTTCCACACCTGTAGGGTTTTCAACAATATGCTCTTCATAATTTTCCTCCAATAGTAGGTGGTTATCACCTGGAGCAATTTCACTTCTAAAGCCTTTATGCATGTAAATTAAAAACTATGATTTTCATAGACTTCTTGAAATAATAATTCAAAAAATGAATGGGTTGAAGATCAACTCAAAAGAATATGTTGATATTGTTCTTGGTCACTTAAAAATTGATAAGGCTATTGAATGTACCCATCAGACTCAGGATAAAGGACATGAGATTCATCATCAAGAATACAATCTACTTCATTTTCAGTGAAAAAATAAACCTTTGCCTGGTGGACATTTTCCTGAACACCTTCGTCCTTACCATGATCATATAAAAAATTACAAGCCTGTTGTAAATTTTCTTGTGAATTTTGTGATGAAACCACTGTTAGACAAGATAATGATGTTCGTTGGACAAGATAATGATGTTGGCTTCCAAATTAAGCCTCCATCACCCCTCTTTTCAGACTCACAACTAGCTAAAGGAGGATAATTTTGACTGCATAAATAATTCAAATAATCAGCTATTGGATGATAAAAAACCGAAGAAGGTCGTTTCAATCTTCCACTGAAGGAGTCTTCAATATAATAAGTAACAGGGTCATCAATTATATTAGAAGGTTGTTGCTAAGTTATGCTATCTTCAGCTTGCTTTCCCGCTTTCTTAGCGATCTTATAATTTTCTTTTAGAAATTCAAATGTAGCATAACATAAAGGTAGAGATTTACCATCATCAAATTAATCATTTTCTTCATTTTCAATGTCAAAATTATAATACTTCTCACTTGAATCAATACTTTCATCATATTCTTTATTGTTGTCATGTGTAACATGTGCAAGAAGATTGCTTTCCTCAAATTGTTGAAATTGAAAATCCTCTTGTTGAGAACATCCTACTGATTTCTCTTGAGGAATATCTTCAAATGAATAAATCAAAAAACCATTTTCTAACTTATGGTACCATGAATCAATAAACTCTCCTTCTTCTACCAATTCTACTTGGAAAGGAATTCTTCTTTGTTTCCCTCTAACAATAGTTTTGTTTAACATAATGAATGTGTTCATCAACCTTTCCATGGTTTTCATCAATGTATCCACCTTAAGGTTTGACAATGGAGAAAGCTCTTCCTTAACCACTTCCCTTCTTTCAACTTCCATTTTGGTTTTTTTGATCAAAATAATTTCTTCCACATTAACAACGTTTTTCTGCATATCCTCCAAAGTGGGAGAATTCCTGTCTCTAAGAAAATTGGCAATATCAGCACCCAAACCATCTGGATAATGAAGCATAGCCAAACCTAGGGGAGGCTTTACATCAGTAGGTATAGAATCATAAATAGTATTAAATCTGGTTGAGAAATCTTAGACTGTCTCATCAGGCTGCCTCTTTAGATTCCTATACTCATCCATAATCTGAACAGATTTCTTTTTAACCTCCCATATATCAATGAAAATGTATTCAAACTATTGGAAAAAATAAATACTTCTACCTGCCAAAATTATATACTAGTCCCTAAGTTCTCCAGAAAGGATTTGAGAAAACAACCTTACTTTGACATCTTCATGATCTACTTCCTCAAGGTCAATGAAGTCAGTGACTTTTTATGCATGCTTCCTTGCTGTGATCTTACCTATACCATCAAATTGAGGTATCCTATGGCCATAATTATGTGCTAACTCATGCAAAAGTGATGGCAAATTTAATGGGGCATATCGAGCAGCAGTCATGACTAAGGCCTGAGATGTTGAAGTTGTAGTTATACCAGCTGGACTATTATTATCATTTGGATCTTCTTCTTGACAACCATTACTAGAAGGAGATGCATTTTCAGCTTCAAGGGAATGATATGTACTTCTATAAGGGGACCCATGTGTAGATTTGCAATCTACATTTGGATTCAATAGATAGAAGAAAATTCTTTGGATATTTTCAAGAAAGGACATCAAGAATTTGATAAAACATGATACTATACCGTGAAGAAAATTCAAGTTTAAGTACCTAACTTTCACCTACTGCCCTTCTATCCTTCTGCTGGCAAGATATGTTCTTCTCTAAATATGATTTGAATTTTTTTGAAGTCACCATGTGAACAGTTCAGCCTTCCTAAGTCTGATTGTTGTTCATCATCAATAGCCAAATCTAAAAATTTGAAGATCTTTCTTGAAGAAGATAAAACCTTTTGATCCTTGGCAACAATGCCACTATGTTATCATTCTGTAATTCCCTTTAGGTTGAGGAAAGGGCCACAAAGGTAACCAAAAATTTCTCTCAGATATATAAATGGCCTTTCTAGCCAAAGGGGGTTCCATCCCTTGAGATTGTAAGATTTGAAAGATTAAGACACAATCTATAGAGAGACCAGTTCTAGAAAAATGAAATTGAATATGTTGGGTTGAAGTGCCATTGATTTAGATGATGATAAAATGTGATCAACTATCCTTTAGTTGATTTACTTGTGTAGGTAAACCAACATCTAATACAAGGGTTGTTGGCATGATGTTGGACATGATGACATATTGTAGCATATAGGGGAAAAGTTAAAAAGAGAACAAATTCTTTTCTTAGCAATAAAGAAATCATTCACTCATAAGAAAGAGAGCTAGTTAGAACAGATAACAAGTATGCACATTAGGAATTTTATTTGCACTTGAAAAACATGAAGACGAGGGAAATAGAGTAGATTTACTGAATTCCAAATCAATTGATTCATAATACTCATAAACACAAAGAACTATTAGAATTTATGAGACATAAACACAAAAAATCCAAACATCTTATCATGAGAATCCTTATAAAGTGTATCGGTAACTCTCAAGTCACAAGTACTCTATCATGCATTGATCACAAGAAAAGAATCTTAAAACTACAACATACAATGTTTTTCCAACAAAAACCTTTTTTTTTCTTCATTGATTTGAATTAGTAAAAACATGTAGGAAAATCCTTTCAAGTCCTCTACGTTTTCGATCCTTCAAAGGATCGATTAAAACTAGGAAAAATAGTAAACTGCTTTTTTTCCCATCATTTCCATCCAAACATAAAGTATCAAGCATACTTTTGTCTTCTTGAAAGAAAAAACAACTTAATTAAATACAAATTATCTTCAAAATAGTCTTCGAACTGAAAAAACTGACTGAAATAGAAAAATTCTAAAAGCTTCTTTTGTGTCTGCTGGAAAGCCTATGCAACAAGTGTGAATCACCCAAATCTTCATGCTTCTAGAACTCACACGTGGCAAACATCTGGAGGGGTGAGTTGCAAACCATATGTACTCCATGCTAGCACCTTCAAAGCCTCATAACTGGCCATCATACTGCGTATGTGACATGGTTAGACCATGGGTTGTGTAGCAAGTGTGCAGCGTGTGTGCACCGCCTGCGTAGTGCCTAATTTTGTCAGCACAAACAACAAAAGTAGGACACCATTGGAAGTGTGTAACTCCACAAATATAGCACCTGTGTAAAATCTGAGATTAGGTTTTTTAGATGTGATTTTTTTTCTTAAAAACCTCTCTCGGGTTATTCAAATTCTTCCCCAGAGTCTCAAAAACTTCTCTGCAAAATAATTAATTAAAACAAGAAATTACACAGTTGAAAAATGGGTCTCAATTATGAATTCAAAACACCTGATCTATTACACCTGCATAAAATATGGAAGGCACTATTATTACTTTCCCTATAATTGAGAAAAAAATCTTTCATTTCTCCAAAAATATCCTTCATGTGGTCGAAAATCTCTCTACAACATAGTGACTAAAACAAAGTGGTTTTTGTACAGTCTGAAAAATAGGCTTTGAGGATGCAATCCAACCTCCTAATATGTGACACCTGTGTATAAATAGGAAGAGGTTATTATTCTTTGACCTGTATTTAAGAAAAACCTCTTTTAGTTTCACAAAATTCTCTTTAATGTGGGCGGAAAATTCTCTGTAATATGGTGACTAAAACAAAGTACTTCATCTATCATATCCATCCATTTTTCAACTTTATTGCTTTTGTAGTAGGCCTATTGGACTCCATCTCAAGTTTCTTGGGCTAGTAATCAACTGAAACCTGCTTACCTTTGTCTTATCGTGTGATGTCATACAATGCCTTTTTTTTCAAAATATGATGTCTTGTGTGTGATAGTCATTAGAAGGCTTGATTGGCATAGGGCTTGAAGTGGTGGGAGGATTATATTAGTAGTGTCATTTATGGTATGCAATCATAGATATTTTTCTTAGGGAGGGAATGGAATGAGAGTTATGATAATTATATGTTTTAGGAGTGAAGAATGATTAGATGCATAGGGGAATAGGGGATTTAAAACATGTGTAATGGGAAAATCAAATTGTAGAATGTAGGTTATAGTGTTTGGGAAAATGGTTAGACAAGGAGGGAAAAAAAGGTGGTATTTTTAGCAGCTATCTTGCTTAGGAGAAGTAGGATTTTCAACTATCATTGACTCAGGTAAACCTCTTGACAGACCCATTATTGATACATACCGCGAGACTAAATTACTCAATATTTTTGGAAAATGTTTCCCAATAACGCGTGACAATTTCATGTTTTTGACTAGACCTCTTAATGACCACACCCATTGTGAAATTCTAGATAGTGACACTTGAACTTACGAAAACATATATGAAATTAAGTTCGACTTTATTCAAACTAACCATTGATTCATTTTGAGACATTTGACAAATGAAAACTTATTGACCCTAATAGTAGGCTCAATCCATTCTTGATCATGTAGCTATTTATTATGCTATACCAAGCTCCAGGCACTTGATTGAGTCTATAGAGCACTTTCTTCCATCTGCAAGCCTTATCTTTTTTACCTTCAACTTCATATCATAGAGGCTACTACACACATATTTCTTCTTATAGAATTCCATTCAAGAAGGATGATTTAACATCCATATGATATAATTTCCACTTGTTCTAAGCTATTGTGGCTAGAACTACTCTTACAGTATCTAATATGTCTACTAGGCAAATGTTTCTCCAAAATCTATTCCTGGATGTTGTGAGAATCCTTTTGCTACAAGTCATGCTTTAAATCTATCAATTTTTCCTTTCCCATTCAACTTTGTCTTGTACACCCATTTCACACCAATGATATTTTTTTCCTTTGGAAAATCAACCAAATCCCATGTATCCTTATTTTCAATAGCTTTAATTTCTTGATCCTTGGCTTGCACCCAATATTCATCTTTGATAGCTTCTTGAAATGAAGAAGGCTGGAATGACAACAGTGCGAGATTCACAATTTTTTTATCTTCTTGAAGATCCATGCTGCTAAAAAAATATTGGAGTCCTTGCTGGCGTGACTCTATTTCATGTCTGCTCTTTGGTCCTTGCTACTCATTTTCTGCTACATCATCCTCTTTCATTAATCATTTTTTTCCATCAATTGTTTTGTCTACGGTCCCATTCCATGACTCTTGTTCTTTAAACACAATATCTCTCCTAATTATGGTCTTCTTGGTGACAGAGTTATACAACTCGTAAGGTTTTGATTGCTCACTATAACCACTAAATATGCATTTTTCACTGTTATCATCCAAATTTCCTCTTATCTCTTTAGGCACATGTGCATACCTAACCATGCTTCTTTTGGTACTCTATTCATCACACTCTTTGAAGCGGATTTACTTATCACATAAAGAGAACATGCAATTTCTTCTACCAATACTCATTACACAAGTTTCTTCCTTTCAACATGCTCCTTTCCATGTTCATAATTTTCTTGTTATTTCTCTCTTCTACACCATTCTATTGTAGTGTGTATGTAGTTGTAAATTGTCTTCTGATTCCATGTTGTTTGCAAAAATCATGGAATGTCTGCGAATCATATTCTCCACCACGATCTGACTTCAATACCTTGATCTGTCGATCAATTTGGTTATTTTCTAAGGCTTTGAATTTCTTGAAATTTACAAAAGTTTCAAACTTTTTCTTGAATAAGTAAAGCCAAGTCTATCTACTATAATCATCAATGAAAGTGAGGAAGTAACAACTTCCGCCAATCGACTGTGTCCTCATCTATCCACATAGGTCTGTATGCACTAGATCAAGAGGTTGCTTTGATTTGCATGCAAGTCCCTTTGGAAAAATTTCACAGTGTTTTTTTCCTAATATGTAACACTCACAAGTACTAGCAGGTTCTATGATGGGAGGTAATCCTCTAACCATCCATTTCTACTATAATAATCTTAAGACAAAAAAATGAAAGTGTCCAAACTGAAAGTTCGATAACCAATAATTGTTAAATCATACAACTGTAAATGAACTGAATTGATCATTGTAATTGATGATTAGAGGAAAGAGTTTGTTCCTTGTCATCTACACCCTTGATATCATCTTGTTGCTTGGCAGATTTTCATATATAACACACTCTTGTCCTTGAAGGATAACGTTGTATCCTTTCTATCTCACTTGGCCAACACTTATCAAACTATGTTTGAGAGTAGCTACATAATATACCTATGATATTTTCTTCAGCTCCCCCTGCTTGGTCAAAATGTTGACCACTCCTTTGCCACCTACATCCATAGTATATTTAGTCCCCAACTTTAGCTTTTTCTTCATAGATTGATCCAAATTTGCAACCAAATTCTTATTTCCTTTCATGTGGTTACTGTAACCACTATCCAATAGCCACACATTATCAGAAGGTTCATGAATGGTATGGAAATCTAGGAATATGGAGTTAGTACTCTCTATAGTGACATTAGCTCTCTAGTTTCCTTGATCAACTATCCTCTTACTACAATCATGGGCATAGTGACCAAATTTATTGCAATAATAACATCTCACCTTTGATTTATTAACTCTTTGATTATTGTTGAAGATTTTTCTATTGCTTCCACTTTCATGTTCATGCTCTTCTTGACTATCTCTCTGATCACTATGTCTTTCACCTCATCCTCTGCTGCTCAATTTACCTATGCCTTGACCTCTATCTCTTGAAATAGAAACTTGAATTTTGAAAACAGTTTTTAAATTGGAATCTTTATTTTTGTCTACCCTTGCCTCATGTGATAGAAGTGATCCCATCAACTCATCAATTGTCAATATTGTCAAATCCTTGGCTTCTTCTATGGTTGCTACCACAACATCAAATTTGGTAGAAAAATATTTGAGGACCTTGTCAACCATTGTTTGATCTTTAATATCTCTACCAGAAATTGTGACCTAATTTATGACAGTCATGACCTGGTTCATGAAAGAATCGATGTCTTTTGTCTCGTTCATCTGCAGACTTTCAAAATCTCTTCTAGTATTCTACAACTTAAAAATATTGGCTTTGGTCATACCTTTATGACTTTTCACCAAGGACTCCCATGTTTTCTTTGCTAAAGACGTGATCATAATCTCATGGAACATTGCTCAGTCCACTACCTACTGGATAAGGTGCAACACTTGTGCAATATTGTTTATGTCGTTCTTCCATAGTTCCCTCTCTACATTAGTGAGGGCTAGTTCTTTTCTTCATTTTTAGGTTCTGAAAACTCAAACAGGACATGATCCCAAACATCATGAGCCTGCAATGTGGTCGTCATCTTAATGGCCCAGACATCATAGTCCTTCCCTATAAATGGTGGAAACTGGGGCTACAAATTTGAGAAAGCCATATTTCTTCAAAAAAATTACTCTTTAAAACCCTTTCAATATAACCCTTATATTTTTTTATTTTAGAAAGTCTCTTTTTGTAAAAGTATTTATACAAACAAAACTTTATATAAACCCCTTTTAAAAAAATTGATATTAAACCACACACCTTAAAAAAATTAGTCTTAAATTTTTTCAAAACGAATGGTATTAAAAACACCTTTTAAAAGGACTTATTCAATGAAAACTTCCTTAAAAAATCCTTTTGAAATTTTCAAAAACCAATGGAATATATGGTTATGAACACAGGTTTGACGTGACCTTTCCAAACCCAAAAATAGATTTTTTGAATTACAGTCACAAGCTTCTTTTAATTTTGCATGCTTGGTGAGCACTTGTATTGCAGCAAGAATGCTACAACTTCTAGGCTAACAACTTTACTTTTATCAATTTGGTAGTTCATAACAAACTTGGAAGCATCAGTGATGTATGCACAAGTACTAGTTCTTACTACAGGTTGTCACTTGGTCAGCCGGCACAAGATCACTAGGATCTCAAGCCAACTTCTTTAGATCTCAGAAGAAGCTCTATGTATGATGAAAGAAAGAAAGGTTACTCTACAGAAGCTATTCTAATTGCAGAAAGGAAAAAGACTGGAATGTAAAGCAAGACCTAGTAAACCCTAATTAACAAGCTAATTCTACTTTTTCCAAAAACACTATGAAAATCATGAAAGCAATCCCATTACCTACTCAAGAAAGCAAACAACATCTAACAATGCTATTTTTGGAAGTAAATAACAAAGAAACATATTTTTGAATTTTTATGTGTTTTTATGTGAATTTGACATGCATCTAATTTATTGTGTGTGAGTGTGGCAGTGAACAGGTGGTGTTAAAGGGTGGTTTTGGAGCTTGGGAGGATGGAAGATGGTGTGGATGGGTCCTAGGAGGTCTTAGGTGGCCTTTTGGAGGATTTTCCCACACTCAGCCTTCAAAAGAGAGTCTACGGGGAAACTACAGGAGGACACAGGGAAACTACAGGAGGCCTACAGGTGGAGGCCGAGAGAAATTCCGGCTATTTTGAGGGTGTGAGAGTGGGTGGAAAAGGTGGATGAAGGTTGGAAGGAGGTGTTAGGGTGCCTATGTTCTACCATGAACCACTAAGAGAGAAAGATGATTGGATTTTCTCAAGGAGAGAGGAAGAAGTTCTATGAAAAATGGAGGAATCTAAGGTAGAATTGAGGAGAGGTTTGGGAGACCTATAGGGGATACATCAGATGGAGGGTGTGATTGCTGAAAATTTGGCCTACTGTTGGAAGAGATCTACTGCAAAGGAACTCACAGTTAACCAAGAAGATCAAGTAAACAATGAAATGAGTGCATTTAGGAAAAACATAGTTTTGCATTAAAATGATCTAAACTATGACCTATGAAAGGAAACGCTGATAAATGCTGCAAGTAAGGAAAGCATGAAAGATGACTATTGAAAATTGGGAAATGAACATGACGGAGGAGATCTGAAGCAAAGCAAATCTAGACTATTATCCTACTAAAAAGCTACAAACATTAGAAGTCCTAGGAATGACGAAAATCTGTGTTTTTGGGGCAGCAAGGGAGTCTTTGCCTCAAATCATGGTTCCAGAGGGAGGAAGAGAGGCTAAGGCACTATTGGTAGCCTTTTGAATCTTTTCTGATCACTGCTTAACCTACTACAGAAAGCACAAATGGAAGCAAACTACCAAATCATCAAAAACAACCTATTCTTAACCATAAAAGAAATATGTCTAACAACAAACTAATCTACAACTGAATTAAAACATACAAATACAATTGAAGAGAAGCTTGGCTACTTGGATTGGGCCCTAACCCAAGAGATTTAGCCCTCTGAGGTAACTTAGTGCTATCTCAAAAAGGATTCCATCTTTATTTTCAAAAAATAACAAGATTACTTGATACTTTCACACAAAAATAAGCTCTAAATTTGAACAGAGTTTATATAAGAAAAAATCCAACCCCAGTGAGTCCCTATGCCTCTCTACTTATACATCTGAAGCTACCAATGGCTTCCTTAAAATCAGGGAGGCTTGGCTCCCAAAACTTAAGATAACTATCAGTCATCCTCCACTTGCTCGGCTGCCTTCTAGTGCATGAGTCGGCTGCTTGTACTCTGAGCTGAATGAAGGGGAATTCGAAGTGAGGAGTAATAAATGATGGGGATTCCTTCCTATGAGTCCTCTCCTATGTCTACTTTGAGTTATTGCTACCATCTGACCACTAGATCCTTGACTTTGACCTCGAAATCCATCAATAATCTGCATTAAATACATTTTAGACCACATGGCATCGTAACTAACTCATCTCACTCTATAAGCATAAATATAATTAGAAAATCATACAATAAGCTAAGAGAATGGTTGATTTGACTAGGTTAGGAGGAAAAGTGAGCCCATATAATTACCCATTTATGAGGCTCATCAACGCTCATGGATTATGGTCAACACAATGCTTTTTTCTATGGGGTGGTGGAGCATTGGTCTGCCAGAAATAAAGAATCATAAGTTTCACCTAATTCAACGTAGGTTATGACAGAAATGAAGATGTAGTGGTTGATTTTTTCTTGATTAAGTAACAAATTTGTTGCATATTTTAATAATTCGACAATTTTGAAATCTGAAAAAATTACCAATCTTCTTCACTTGCCCCACTTATTGACTGGCTCTACTGGTTCCATGGATATTGTGATCCTTCCTTAGATTTGATACCAATTTGTTGGAAAGGCAGGGGAGGAAAAACACAAATTAACACAAAAAATACATGAGTTGTGACTCTTCTATTGATCACACAAAAACTTGATTAATTACAATGAACTCAGTGAAGGGTATTCAAACCTTTCCTGATCTGAATTTGGAATATTGGATTTCTATTCTAAGATCTTCATCAGAATATAAAAATGTTCTTGAGGTTTGTACTCCAAAATAGCAAGTAAAAACATGATTTTTTATGTGTGTTTTCTTAAGTTAGTTTCATGAAAAACATTAAACATGAAATCAAATCACTAAATGGAGGCATGCATCAATCAGTAATACACTAGACATGTATAAAGGAGTTCACTGCTCCTGGTCTACATCTCCTTGGATCAGCTCTAAAGCCATGACCCCTTCTCATTATGCTCAATGTATAGAAAAGAAGAGTACATAAATTTTTGAAATGGAATGACTAGTTTCTCCTTCAAAGAAACAACTTCTGCAAGAGTTCTCACTCCATACACTTTTTAACCTATAGTCAAACATGTAAACCTTCAACAAACATAGGCATCTTACACCAAGACCCCATACTCCAACTTCAAATAGCATAAATAGTACCACAATCCACTTGAAGTACATAAACAAGTCTCTTCTCCAAAACACATATAGAGAAAAGAGGAATAAAAGCTACAACACTAATGTAGAAGGATGTTGCAAAAAGCACATAGAGGCTGGAAGACCCCTGCAAGCTCATCTCCATCTTCAATCTCCTCCATAAACTGAATTAACACTATGGTTGACCATGGTAACCATATGCTTCAATTTGCAAAAAGCTTATCCAGAAGTTATCCTTTGATCCTAAAAATTTCTCCAATGAGTCCATAATGTCCAAAAAGGCTATCTAGCCTCCTTTTGCACCCAATTTGGTAAAAAATTAGAGACATTATGACCTCTCCTAGTTAGGTCACTATTTGCTCCACAAATTGCTAAAAACACTAGCACCGATCCTACAATTTCACCCCAAAAAGAGCTAATTGGGAGAAAATTCCACCCACCGCTGAGAAAAACTATAGGACATTTAATTTTTCCCATAACCCCGCTGGCGATTTTAAAAAATGTCAGCCCTATCTGTCACATGACGTGGTTGGGGTCTGGCAGTTAATAATGTTGGTCTTCCCTTTGACAGTTATAGTGAATGTTAGTAGTTAGGAGGAGCGCTTACATGTAGATGACATGTCTAAAGGTCAGCATGACATTTGTAATTACCGTACATTTTTTGACTAAGTGGAATGGTGGTCACATGGGGGGCGGTTATGTCTGCCCACCACCCAACCTGACGGTTAGTAATGTTTAATATAGACCTGAAACCATAGTTTATTAAGTAAAAAATTGTAGGCAGAGTTGTAAAGCATTATCGTTTGCTGTGTGAGGTCGTGATTTTGAGCCCGACCTCTGACCTATCTTGCCAACACAATTTTAACTGGCCATTAGGAGGACACATGGCGGCCTCTAGCTTAGCCAAGTGTCACCGCCTGATTGGCCCGAACCCAGACACTTGGACCAATAGGCCTTCACCATCTCAATGAAATATTCTAAGAATATTTTAAGAATATTCCTTTTCCACCTAAGATATACAAATTCCTAGTCAGCATCCTAGTCAGCAACTTGCAAAATTTTTACTTGTTTGATGAAGTGAACAGATCATGTTTCTGGGAGCATACAGTGTCCGTTTTGCATGAAACGGGTTATGCCTAATTCAGGACAATGAGATCTACGTGGTCATTTAGGTTCCACATCATTATGACAACTTTGATTTTTAGGAAAATATTGAGCTCCTGATCACTCTTCTCCACTGAAAAACTTTTGGTATCCAAAAGTTCACTTTCAATTATTCAGCATTTGAAGGTAGAATTCCTTCATTTCTCCAAAATCGATCCAATCGATGTTTTTAGTGCCCTAACTTGTAGTTGTCTTGGCTCTTTATCAAGATGAACTAGAAATATAACTTAACCAAAGAATTCAAGTTCAATGTTCTTCATAGCTTGTCTATGTCGAAAAATCCATCCACAACAACATCCTTCCCAAGAAGAATTCCAAGGCGCTCTTCTGCAAAATCCTTATTGAGGATAAGATCCCAAAAGACTTTAACAAATGAACGAAAAAAAGCTTCACGTATTGAATACTTGTATAATGTTGAGTGCTTAACACATTTGTAACATATTGAATGTGCTGCAACTACTCATACAACAATTTTCTAAAATTCTTTCCTAAACTACAAATAGAAATTCATTTTACAAGGGGGAATAAACTTGAATTCCAAATTTTCCACTCATATAGAATATCAACAAGTGAAACTAGCATAATAATTCCCAAATAAAACACTATTGCATATAAGTTATTTATTTATGAACATCACTTTTACAAATTACCTGCTATGGGGATATGAAACTAGTGCAAAACAAAGATTTACAAACTTTAGGTAAACAAATAGTCTGCCCATTTCTTACCCAACCAGGTAAATGAACCCACTATTTGGACATTTTCTTCTTCTGAAGTTGCTTTAGGGATGTTCACATCTTGCGCCACTTTTTCTTTTGTCGCTTCCTCTTCTGGTGCTTGCATAATTTTCTTGCCTTTACCAAGATGAATTTGTGGAAACAATTTACAACACTTCTCGACCCAATTCCCAATGATATTGCAATGAGTGTAAAAGTTCTTTTGAGCTTCTCTTGGCTCACATGTCTTTAACCTTAGATGAGATTTTCTCTTTTCGGTCTCAATTCCATTAGACATGAACATCTTCTTGATGATTTCTTTCCTTTTATTGCACTGATCTACACAATGGTTAGATTAAAGGAAAAAGGTGCATGGAAACACATTCCTCAACATGTTATTCAAATCATCATGTTGTTTTCCATTATGGAAATCATTTGAATTAACAAAATGATTATACATCTTTTTGTTGTCCTTTGACTTACGCTTCTTGCATGAAGAAATTGCATGGCAAGGAGAACTTAACATTGTTTCTTCTTCAACTTGTTTGTCTCTCTTTGGAGATGTTTTGCACTTGAATTCCTCCTTATTCTTGAGGATCCAAGAGGGTACCAATTTTGGATTCAAATCCCAACATCTTGCCTCCACATGTCCTCTTTTATGGAAAAATGAACATCATACCCATGATCTATCACTAGAAGACCATTCTTCTTTTGCAATATAGCCAAAGCCTTCATATTTAGGCCTCTCCTTAATTAGATTTTTAATGCCTTTTTGGATCACTCCAAGCCTCCTCCCTTGTAACCCATCTTGGTCAAGAGCTTGGATCCAATGCCTTTACTATGTTTTTCAAAGGCTGCAAATGAATTTACATCAACACTTTCATGTAAAGAAGAAGCATGTAAATTTACCATTTACCTCATCTTTTGATTGACATACAAATATGTTTTCAAACTCCCTTTTGATTCTAGATGTTTCCTCTTGAACTCTTTGGCTCTCTTCTTTCAGATCCTTGAATTTGGGTGCTGATAGAACCTCATCATCCACATCATGTGGACAAAAGGTATAAAATTATCCATCTACCTTCTTTGAGGGACTTTCTACACTATCATCTTGCATAAGAGTTGTAGAAAAACATTAAGATTGTGGAGAAGATGGTGATTTATCACCATTCTTGTTACCTTCTTCCCATGGATAACATTCTCCTTTTAGATGTCCAGAGGTTTCACCTTGCAATTTGGTATTCCTCTCTTCATAGAGGACTTTCACCATTTCTGCCATGTCTAAGAAAGTGTTTCTAAAATCCTTCACATCCTCTAATATTATTGCAATATCTCCTCCTTGGGACATGCTTTGATGGAAGCTTCTATTGCAACTTGAGGTAGAACTGGTAGTAGAGATTGTAACAATCTTGCTCTCCTTTTGAAAACCTTCTCCTCCCTTGAGCTTCAAAACACATTCACTTGCAAACAACGGTCAATTCCTCCTTGCAAAAAGCAAACCAATACTCTAATACCAATGTGATCTGAATTTGGAATATTATATTTCTATGCTGAAATCTTCATCGGAATATAAAAATGTGCTTGAGGTCTGTACTCCAAAATAGTAAGTAAAAGCATGAGTTCTTATGCCTATTTTCTTAAGTTAGTTTCATGAAAAACTTTGAACATGAAATCAAAACACTGAATGGAAACATGCATCAATCAGTAATACACCAACCACTGATAAAGGAGTTCACCCCTCCTAGGCTACATCTCCTTGGATCAACTCTAAAGGCACGACCCCTTTTCATTATGCTCAATGTCTAGAAAAGACGAGTACATAAATTGTTGAAATGGAATGGCTAGTTTCTCCTTCAAAGATAAAAAATTTGCAATGGTTCTCACTCCATAGACATGTTAACCTATAGTCAAACATGTAAACCTTCAACAAGCATAGGCATCTTATACCAAGACCACATATTCCATCTTCAAAGATCATAAACGATACCAGAATCCCCTTGAAGTACATAAACAAGTCTCTTCTCCCAAAAACATATAGAGAAAAGAGGAATAAAACTTACAACACTAATGTAAAGGTTGTTGCAAAAAGAACACGGAGGTTAGAAGACCCCAACAAGGTCATCTCCATATTCAAACTCCTCCATAAACCGAATCAACACTTTGGTTGATCATGGCACCCACGGGCTTCAACTTCCAAAATATTATACATAAGTACTCCTTTGAACCTAAACCCTACTCCAATGAGTCTAGAATGTCCAAAAATGGATATCTAGCCTCTTTTTTCACCCAATTTGGTCAAAAAATAGAGAATTTATGAGCTTTCCTAGTTAGGCCACTATTCGCTTCACAAATTGCTCAAAAACCGGCGCTGATCCAATAATTTCGCCCCATAAGTGCTAGCTGGGCAAAAAGTTTGCCCACCACCGAGTGAAATTGTAGGATGGTTAATTCCGCCCATAACTCCACCGACGGTTATAAAAAATGTGTTAGGCCCCTATACTACTAGTGTAACCCCTTATTGTTACTAGTACAACCCCCTTATTATGTTGTTGTGCCCATGTAGTCCCCATATTTTTATTATTGTGCCCCATAGAAGCCCACTATTGTTATTATTGTGCCCTTACATTATTATTGTTATGTTGGCTCTAATTATATTATGACCCCTTAGACTCTTATATATAGAAAGGAGGTCTTGTCATTTGTATCATAAAATAATTGTTCACTTGTGTAATGTAAAGGAGGTTGCCCCCTCGAAGAGGCTGAATTCTAAGGAATTGATCTATATTTTCTATCTTTTTGTGAGCTGGTTTCATAACATTTGGTATTAGAGTTGTGGATTCTAGGGTTTCGCTGCTCCAAACAGGTCATCGTGAGAATTTTGCTATAACTATTTTGCTACAAAGTTTCAAAAACTAAGAAAAAAACCCATTTGGGACAAAATCGGTCTAAACCTTGGCTCTGAATTTCAAATCTTGTCTCACTATATTTTTGGAGATACAGTTTGAGGAAGTTATGGTTTTTGCAGACCAATTACATTCCAAATAGGTGACCTGGGGAAAATCGTCATAACGTTCTCTCTGAGCATCAGATTGAGATTTAGTAAGAAGTTACAGAATGAGGACAAACTATAATTTCATGTGTACATTTTTTAGATCCAAAGGTCGAAACAGTGACACGTGTCATGTTGTACAAGTTCACTCTACTAAACTAGTCTATAATCAGGTCACCGTGGGATATTTGGCATAAATCTTCCTTGGAGAATCCAATTTGGATCAGACTAGTGGCATTAGAAAGAGGATGCAAAGGGCTACTGCAGATCATGATTTCAGAACTGGAAGATCCGAAATTACAGAGTTACAGTGATTTCAAGATCAAGCTCCTAAAATCAAGAAAAAGCGAGATGAGTAAGTTTGATGGCAAGGATTCGGTAAATTGGATACTACAGATGGAGAAATATTTTTATCTACATGGTGTACCACTGTTACAAAAGGTATGTATTGCATCTAATTATTTATAACCGAATCAGTATTTATGGTATAAAGGGCTTTGTTCTCGTAAACCATTTGTCACGTGGTCAACTTTCACGGAGGAAATGATAGCACGTTATGAGGATACAAAGAGAAACTCCTTTAGCCAATTGATAAATCTCAAACAAAAGGGTTCCATGGAAGAGCACATTGAAGACTTTCAAAAATTGAATAGAAGGGTAAATTATATTCCAGAGAAGCAAAGGATTGATGTCTTCATAGGGACTTTAAAGGATAACTTTCAACATGAGGTTCGTTTTTGGGAACCTAATTCATTGGAGGAGGCATTCAAGTCGGCAAAAAAAATTGAAAGTGAAATTATGAAAACAAGGAATCCCACCACTCATGACTATAATTATGGAATTGTTTCTTCTCCTAGCCTTCCACAACCTACAAGGCTTACACCACAACAATTGGAAGAAAAAAAGAGAAAAAGGGCTTTGTTACAATTGTGATAGAAAATGCACTAAAGGTCATAAGTGAGCTGAGAAGAAATTATTTTACATAGAGTATGAAGAGGAGGAAGAAAAGGATCAAAAAACATCAAAAGAAGAGGATATACACCAGGACCCAACCCCAGAGAAAGGAGAAGTGAATCTGACCATATCTTGTAAATCATTGGCAAGAATTACCACTCAAAATCTCAAGATAGAAGGACATATGAAGAAAAAAAAAGGTTCCAGGAGTGAAAGATCACATCGAGAAAGAAGAAACGAATCCAACCATATCTTGTAATGCATTGGCTGGAATTACTACTCCTCAAACTATCAAGATCGAAGGACATATCAAGAATAGAAATGTTCAAGAAGTGAAACATCACATCGAGCATCAAGAAATGAATCCGACCATATCTTGTAAAGCATTGGATGAAATTACCACTCCTCAAACTCTGAAGATAGAAGGAAATATCAAGAAGAAAAAGGTTTAAGTAATGAAAGATCACATCGAGCATCAACAACAAGTTCTCCAACTTTTAAAGGATAATGCCACCTTGGTGCAAAATTGAATGAAAAAACAGGTAGATCAACATCGCAGTGAAAAATGTTTTGATCTAGGTGATTGGGTATTTTTACGGTTACATCTCAAGCAAGCTATTTATGAGAAGGAAATGTTGGCAATACTACATGCACTTAAGAAATGGTGACCTTACCCAATGGGAAGACACTTCAAGGTAAAAATGGATCATTATAGTCATAAATACACTTTAAAACAAATATTATCATTAGAAGAACATAAAAAATGGGTCACAAATATGTTGGGTTATGACTTTGACATCATCTACAGAAAAAGGCAGAAACTTTTTGTTGCAGATGCACTCTCAAGAAAGGATGAGGATGTGGAAGCATTGTTTTGTGCTATTTCTATTATCCAACTAGAAAGGATAAACAAAGCAAGGGATGAATGGAAGAAGGATGAAGAAGTATGGCCACTCATTCAAAAGTTGCAGAAGATCCCAATTCAAACAATATTTCCAGAACTTGAAAAGGAAGGAAAAATCATATTGGAACCTGGAGCAGTCACAGAAACAAGAACCCAGCAGCCACAAAATTGATCAATTTCAGAGTATCTCATCAAGTGGAAGAACTTACCCGCTGAATATTTCACATGGGAGGACAAGAATTTTATACAGAAGCATCAAGAACTACTCAAGCGTTGAGGACAACACTTTTTGAAGGAGAGGGGCATGTTAGGCCCCTATACTACTAGTGTAACCCCTTATTGTTATTAGCACAACCCCATTATTATGTTGTTGTTCCCATGTAGTCCCCATATTGTTATTATTGTGCCCCATAGAAGCCCACTATTGTTATTATTGTGCCCTTACATTATTATTTTTATGTCGGCTCTGATTATATTATGACCCCTTAAACTCCTATATATAGAAAGGAGGTCTTGTCATTTGTATCATAAAATAATTGTTCATTTGTGTAATGTAAAGGAGGTTTCCCCCTCGAAGAGACTGAATTCTAAGGCATTGATCTATATTTTCTATATTTTTGTGAGCTGGTTTCATAACAAAATGTCAGCCCTACCAATCACATGACGCGGTTAGGGTCTCGTAGTTAGTGGTGGTGGTCTTCCCTCCAGTGGTTACAGTGAATGTTAGCAGTCAGGAGCAACGCTTAAATGCAGACAACATGTATGGTGGTCAGCATGGTAGTTGTGGTTACTGTATATGTTGTGGGTAAGAAGAAAGGTGGTCACGTGGGGGGAAATTAAGTCTACCCGCCCCCCAACTTGACGGTTAGTCATCTTTAATACAGACCCAAAACCGTAGTTTATTAAGTAACAAACTGTAGGCGGAGTGGTAAAGAGTTGTTGTGTGTTGTGGGAGATCATAGGGTCGAGCCTGACCTCCGACCTGTCTTTCCAACAAAATTTTAATTGGCCATTAGGAGGACACGTGGCGGTCTTCGTCTTAGCCACATGTCACCTCGTGATTGGCCCGAACCCAAACACTTGGACCAATAGGACTTCACCAGCTCAACGTAATATTTTGAGAATATTTTAAGAATATTCCTTTTTCCACCTAGGTTGTACGTATGCCCAGTCAACATCCCAGTCAGCCACCTGCAAAATTTTTACTTGTTTGAGAAAGTGAATAGATCACGTTTTTGGGAGCATATGGTTTCCATTTTGTGTGAAATGAATTGCATTGGATTTAGGATTACATGATCGACACGGTCATTCAGGTTCCACACCATTATGAAAACTTTGATTTTTAGTTAAATTTTGAGCTCTTAATCATTTTCAACTAGTGACTCACCAAAAATAACTTGACATGCAACCACACACTAAATTCGATTATGAATTAACTTGACTTGACTTGACTTAACTTGAATCTCTAAATTTAGTTGACTCTTCATGCATGAGTAATTGTCTTATTTAAAAATTCCCTCATTGCTCCATATCCCAACAATGAACATCCAAGCCCTGCAAGAGTATTTGTTTGTGCGAACTAAGAGAAGTGATCTATACAATTATTATTAGAAACCTATCAAAAGCAAATATTTAAGGGAATCTATTGTTGTTAAGGCAAAGAAAAATTGGATTCTTGGAGGGATTTTGAGTGGCCATGATGAACTAATAGATAAGAGTTCTACCTGCCTTTGCATCAACTGTTACATATCCTAAGCACTGTCGAAATTTGAAACTAGTGGGCTGACCTGGGAGGCCTTGTTGGGGCTAATTGGTTCATTATGAAGGCCTCTCTTTCAAATATTCTGAATTGTTCTCGACATTGACCGTGGCACTGTTAGACTCCCATTTTATAGTTTGTATGGTATGGATTTTGTATCTTATACCATTGAGGGATCAAATTTCTTGAGATGCAAAATTTTTCTTGAAAGAAAAATTTGAGGGAAGGTTTGCACAAGGAAAAATTTGGTTCGTTTGAGCTCTTGGTATATCTAGAATTAAGAGAGATCTATACTAGTTTTGAACAAAACAGTAACAAAATATTTTATCGATAAGAAATTTTTTATTTATGATTCACATTCTTCGTAAAAAAAATTAATACATACCCCCTCATATTCAAAATTAGAAGTCATACCTCTTTATATATATATATATATATATATATATATATATATATATATATATATATATATATATATATATATATATATATATATAATCATTTTTTCATTAATATTTTTTAAATTGTTGCATGAAAAATTAATACTAAGCATTGAAATAATTTCAAATCTTCATCATATTCTAATTAGAATAAAATTTTATCTTTGTATAGAAATATTTGATGTTAAAATCTATTAGTAAAGATGTATACTGAAATGTTTGATTTATGATCCATATTAAACATTCTTTTGTTAATGTATTTTTGTTTTAATTTTCACAGGTAAAATGAACACAAAATGAATTAAACATTATATGATATCAATAATATAATTTTTAGAGGCTATCTCTCGTAGCCATTTACTTTCAATTACTTTATGTTTATATATAAAATTGATGTAAAATTAAAATGAAAAATAAAATATTCTATTATCACCTACACCTTTTTTTTTTAATATTTTAAATTTATTAATGTAAACTCATACTAGATTATAAAATGCTTCTAGAGATAAAAATCTAATTAAAAATGATATTATCAAATTTTAGAGACAAAATTTAAAAATAACACTTTATTAAATTACCTTAACAAAATCCTTTAAAATTATTCCCAATTTCTCCTCGATGGTGGTAATGAACCAAATGAATGATGCAACGCATGGGCGATGAAAGTCACCACTTGGCTATAGGTTCAAGGACTAGTGTCCCCATCCTTTCACATTAACCTACGTATGGGTGGAGTTAAGGTGATTCGTGGGAAATCTCAATGAGCCTCAACTCGAGTATGAGGTGGCATTTGATGAAAGTGTATGGAGGGTGGTTGATGTATTTGAGCCTGGTCCCAACTCATTGTGTGTTATGGGTATTCCATTAGCAGGAGTAGTAAATGGCGGAGGTTTATTGTGTGGGAAAGGTGGCGACCCCACCACTGACACTCACTCCCTAGTTTTCAAGTTTGTGTAGTGGTAGATTTCTTCTTTGGTGTGTGGCATTCAATGCTTTTGTGCATGAGTGGAGCATGGCCTCCAGAGTTTGAGGTATATAGTGGTTTTGGTGCATGTGGGAGGACTCTTCATTATGTTTGCAAGGCAATTGGTTCCCCCCCGGGCGCATATCCTCTGCAGTATTTTCTAAACTTTGGCAGTCTCTGCATCAGGGGTTATGGTGACAAGGCTTCTAGGTAGGTTGCCTTGTTATTGTCAAACATCAGCATGAGGGTGGTGGAGAGTGTGCTCAACTCCATCCTGTTGGCAAGTTTGGGTGGGTCTGGTTGTGTTAAGCCTCATTGGCAAGGTAAGGGTGAAATTGGGGGATTGTTGTTGCAATATGCACCCTAGCCAATTACTTTTCTAGGCCTCCTTAGGTTGGCTTTGGTTCTGCGAGAATGCATCTAGTTCCTCGTCTTAGACAACTCTCCTCCTGGGTGAATCCCAAATCGACTACGCTAGGGGGTCAAGGGCCTCAATTATAGTCGATGCGTATGGAAGGGGATAAAATTGGCATTGGCCGGGCCAACAAGACAACCAGTTGCTTGAGGCGGGTGATGTATGGAGTTTGTGGCAGTCATGGTTGAGGTGGCTCGATGGTCGGGTGTGGGGGTCGTACTCCATAGCCTCAGCAGTGGGGTGAGGTGAAGAGATGCGGTGGCACGGTTCAATGAGGGAATGTAAGGCATGTGGTGCAAGGTCCAAGGGAATTTCATCAATGTTGTTTGCAGAATTGCAAGGATCTAATTCAATAAATGTTGGAGTGGCTTGAAATAGCAAATCAGATCCTCCTAGAATAACATGCAAAACTCATAGCTCCTCTGAACAAAATGCACTACTTTCAGTGCAATGTTTGAGAATGAGTTGTGGTGGTCTAGCATGGATAGGATTTTCTAATAGAGAAGCTGGAGAAACTAGAGTCCTTGATGAATCACTTTGAAAAACATGTCCAATGCTCTTTTTTCCCTCTTCCTACTCCTGGAACAACCCTGGATAACCCAACTTCAATTACGTTAGGCAACTAACATTGTTATACATGTTCTCCTAGTTTTATGTGTTTTATGGTGCCTCTAGCCTCCTAGGTTATGTATGTTTTCCTTAGTTTCCTTTCTATTTATCTGTCATATGCTACTCATGGTAGTCAACAAACCTGGTCATGGTGAGACTACCTGCATTTTTCTACTAATGTACTTATTTTTTGATGAATAAATATAATGTTGATTTACAAAAAAAATGAATCTTATTCCCGATTTCCCAAATACAAATGTGGAAGATGGTGTTTATATGTTCTATTCACAATGTAAGTAACTTCTTTGCTTCACGACACCTAAATTTATGAAGGTTTTCAATGGGTTTCAACAAACCATATTGAAGAGGTCTTGAGACGCTAAAGGAGAGTAATTTTACATGCATGTATTTTGATAAGGTCAACTGATATTCATTATTCATATTTATTATATAATAATTACTTATTCAAAATTAAAAAATATGAAGTTTACAATTTTTTAATATATTTATATATAATGAATTAGTTTTTCATTTTATTTTTGTTGAGGATATAAATTATTTATTAAAAGTTTATATATTTAATTTTTTTAATGTAATTTCAACAATAATAATATGTTATTTGTTATAGTATATTAATTAATTAGCTACATGAATAAAAATCTTCAAATAAATTTGTATACTTATAGTTGTAGATAATAGTCATTTTTTTATGTTTTTGTGTATTATTATTTTTGTAATTTTTTTTTTAATTAGTTTTGTAATTAGCAATGTTAGTGTATTAAGATTTGGTTTGAGGCTTTAATATAATCTATTAGCGCTGGAATCTGCCTTAGGCTGAGGGAAGGCGAGACTCAAGGCCACATCAAACCAAGCTTAGCCTCGTAGCTAGCCCTACGAGGACAGGAGAGGGCTCTCTCCGGGTCTATCTCGGCAAAAGGTTTTCAAAGGGGCTGAGATGACCTATAGTGAATGCTGATTTTAGGCTAGTAAAGAGATAGGAAAGTATTTTGATGAATGATTAGGTTTTCTGGGCTGTATGGGGCAAAGACAGCAAGAGCAGAGATTTAATCAAAGGCACAGATTATTCCATAAGGCAAGATAGGAAGTGAAATTTAACAATTAAATTTGAAATAATGTGGAATGTAAAGACTGTTGAAGAAAATTGAAAAGGGCATTAAACAATGAATCCTTTCCAACAGAAGAAAAAACATAAACATGAACGCTTCTTCAGGGCAGAGCAGCAAGCTGAATTCTACCCTTCTCACTCAGAAGCATTCAAATTGAAATGATTATGAATGGACTGTGAACATAACAAGGAACATATGAAACAGAGGAAAACATATGCCAAATTCATACCACAGGGATCTTATGAAACAGAGCTGCAACTTTCATTAATTCTCTGTCAACAACTGTACAGTAAAACTCTGTATTTCTCCTCCACCAGCTTTCAGAAAAAACTCCTTACAAATCATTTGCAATACAATAAATAAACTCTCATGTTTGAAAACAGATCGATCCAAAATGAGGAGCTGTTTCAACTGAAGTTAAAAATAGAAAAGAGAACAACCTTCTCCTTGAAATTCTCTAATGACTAACTAAAAGACTAAAAACTGGAGCGCAGACCCATTTGTATTACTAACTGAAGTCATAAATAGGAATACGAATCCTATTCTTCTGCTGTGATGAATATCTTCATTTCAAATTAGCCTTTCGATCTCTGACTGCCACGTTACATTTGTCATTTGAATAAAATGGATTTTAATAAAAATAGCCTTTAAACTAAAATCCTGCCAATTCCAGCTCATGATGACAACTGTGCCCGGAGAGGGTTGCATGGTTGCAAGATAATGTTGCAATTGTCAATGGAGGAGGAAAATCTTGCAGTAATCCGTTATCGAGGAACAACTGGAAATCGGTAGTGCGCTTTTTCCTAAGGGATTGCCATGAAACTGAAGCTGAGAATGAATATGAGAACTCCATAATCATATCTGGCCTTGATTTTGGGAAGAAACCGTGCAAATGTCGTTGCTGCACTTATTAAAAACACAGCAGTCCCAATTACAATTGTTTCAGAGTTGTGTCCAACATGATCTGCAACGTAGCTTGTCCCTACAGCTAATAGTCCCCCAAACAATGTTGCCAACATTCTGTTTAGTCCCTTGGATAAGATCGCTTCTGCATACCAAAAATTATATGCTAATAAAGCTTGAATTCTTTTTTGTAGGCAGAAACCTGAAGCCTGGAATATAAACATTGCGAAGTAATTCAGCTAACAGAACCATCTGTTGGGCCTGCAAATTGAAAATGTTCTTTGCTTCTGAGGTGAGAAATGATTGCTTTGAAGCATCCTTCTCCTCGGTATCATTTAAACATGTCTCTAATAAAATGTCAGGTGATCGAATCACTCTATTAGAAATAAAGCCATGTTTTTCTTTCTTAAAAGGCCTATGCCCTGTTGACTATATGCGTAGCACTCTTACCCAACGCGTAGCGCACTCCATATGCGTAGCGCACTTGTAGATTTCACACAGGCTGGGGAGGCTATATGCGTAGCGCGCTCTATATGAGTAGCGCGCCTCCTCTGCGCGTAGCGCGCATGCAAGCATTTCTAAAATGTCCCACTCACTCAATGAAATTCTACTGCTCAACAATAATCTGTCTGGGGTTTGCCATCTGGGATTGCTCAGCTAGGAAAGCTGACAGTATTTGATGTGAGCTTCAATAAACTTATTGGAATTCTGCCACGTAGGATGCACCAAATGGTAAAACTGGAACAGCTCAATGTTGCAAACAATCTGTTCTCTGGTCAAATTCCTGTAGGGATTTGTATTCTGCCCACCTTGATGAATTTCGTTTTCGATTATAACTTCTATCCTTATCCTCGGTTTGCATCACCATGAATTTGAACGCAAACTGCAAATGATAATACCAAAACCTTGAATGCAAACAAAGCCCTGCAGAACCACTACGTTATTTCCTTTTGGTATTTCTCTACAAGCCAATCTATTTGCTGTTGAACTCCTTGAAACTTTTCCAACAGTCTTTCAAACTCTTTTGTGCTCATCAAATAATCCAGAGTTTGTGGCTTATTCTCCCAACTTTGCTTTGGGTATTGTGTTTCTGATCAACTGACTGATGGATTTTTGTTTGTCTCACAGGGTATAGAGCTGCTGAAGCTGAAACAAGGCTGCCATTGAGGAGCTGTAGAGCTTTGGAACACTTTGACAAATTACATATTCTAAAAAAAAAAACACATTTGATGATTTCTTCTTCAAAACAGGGTTTTGAAGAAGAATCAATCTCGCATTATTGACGATGACATTCTTGAAATAAACACTTACTGAACCTTCCTCTAGCCTGTAGACATTATTCGACATGTTTGAAGACCAATGACGAAGGACTGACAGGACCGTGTCTAACATAATCCACCCTTATATATATATATATATATATATGCTAAAATCTAACATAATTAAGTTGTTAAAATACCAATGGAGAAGTAATAATCACTCACTACTACCTCCAAATGTAAGTTCTATAAGTGTGTGTGATATTATAGTTATAAATTAAGGCACGATGGTCAGAAAGCATGGATGAAAAATAGAGATGGATTACAGAAGTGGGAAAATGAGTATGTTTTATTTTATGTAGATTGAGTTACCTCTTCTAAATATAAAACTAAAACCAAGTAACATATGCATTCAACACCTAAAGTAAAACCAATAATATCCTTGACTTTTTTGAATTTATAGGAATGCACGTGGGCTATTATTAATGAGAAATAATTTTTCTTAGACAAGATCATAGTTATGAGAGAATCCCTCGCTAGACATGTTTCAGAAAAATGTATTTAACATTAAAACATACATTTAAAGGGAAAGGATATATTTTTCTCTATTAAGCATAATTAAGGCCCTATTGACGGTGTTGGACCCGCCAACATGTCAAGGGACCTCCCTAGTAAGAAGTCCCACTAGACCACAAACCGTTTGGTGTAGGAGTCCCAGAAGTGGGTCGTACGGTATCTCCTTAACCATGGTTTCTCATAGAAGCAACTAATATGTCCATGATGGTAGCAAGGGTTTGACATGCCTAGTAAGCCAAGGAAGGTGCATGAACGGTTCTAACACACATAAAGTGAGGTGAGTGTGCCCCTTGGAAACCTGTGGAAGTAAGCAGCTTGGAAGGGAACACATGAGCGAAGATGCATCATAAACTGGAAAGCAAGTAAGCTAGCAAGCGAAAGTTATGGTTAAACAAACAACACATCTCAGTAAGCTTCATACATACTTGTACAGAAAGAGTCCATACATGCATTCATAAGTAAGCAGATACATATATCATTAGAGTAAACAAGATAGCTAAAATACAATAACAACATATGCATGAAACGTGCTAGATCTGTTATATTAAGAATTGCAAGTTCCAATCATACAATACAACCATGACCAACCACTAGTCTTGGTAGCGGAATGTTATAGTCACTGTCGCCTGCTCCTCCAAAGAGATGTACTAGCTCTGCACTATGGAGAAGCTAAGGCTTGTTACAATACTCTCCAAGCTTTCTCTAAGATACTCCTATAGGAAGCTTGGCTGACCAAAACTCTCTACAATGATTTATGAAGTACTACATATAGAAAAGGGTGGGGTGACCCTTAACATTCCCGTTTGTTGACTATTCATATACCCTCATGACTCTTCAACTACTCTATCATTGTTACATTTAGCTATTGACACTTGAAATTCCACTTGACAAGACATTACATACAATCTCCAAATGTACCCATGTGAGACAAAATAGGCTTGAGCAAGCCATACAAGTCATCACTAACACTTAGACAATTCTAATATGACCAACTCTTCAACATCCTTGTGATGATCGATGGTAGTGAACTGATGCCCAGCTTGGTCGTCTGTGATGGTGCATGTGTGCTTCAATGGTGACATCCTACTGAGAGTGAATTCTTTCCTCCATTGCATCCTGGTACACAGATATTTCTCCTCTATCCAACTCATCTGATAACATGTGCATCATCGTCTTGAGTGAAGCTGGACTAGAAACATACTGATGCATAGTGTTTGTGTTGATCTCCAAGTGTGTGTGGTGACCATGTGTATGAACTTGTCAAAATACATGTTCAAGTCCAATTACACTTTCTTCTTGTCTTCGCCTCGATGAGTGTGCCAAATGGGTGGGATCACATGCATTCGCATAATGACATCCATGCTCCTGAATATGCTTGCATGCAATTGATAGCACTGCTCACTCTAACTACCCCATGCTAGCTCCTAGATGGATCCATAACCTGTATGGGTGCAGTTTCATCAGTTTGTGCATGTTGCTCCTCTTGTTGTACATGTTCTTCCTGCAACTTCTTCCCTTGTTGACGCAACTCCTATTCTTCTTTGAGTTTCTACTTTAGCACCTACAACTCTTTTTCTGTTTCTCTCTATGCCTTCGTTTGATCCTCTCGTCACCTCATAGCCTCAATCTCCAAAGCTTCTTTCATCACAAGTGGATTTGCTTGAGCTTGCAACTTTGTTCTACCTCTGCACTATCAACAACCTTCCTCTTACATTTGTCGCATGAAGGTGTCCTACCTTCTATTGTTGCTGGTGGTGCTACTCGTTATGATGCCACTTCCACTTCATCTTGATATCCTTGTCCATGAACAACTTCATGTCTTCATAGATAGACACATTCATAACACTTGATCGACTGCATCCCCAGTTGTGCTTTAAATGGTGTCTTCGACTCAGCTCTCCTGGAAACCATTGTACCTATGCTGTTGAGAGGAAGATGAACACCTGTGATACCTGGAGACATAGCAACACTCTTGGAAAACAATTTGTTAGTTGAAAACCAAAACAAACTGAAGGACTCGCATACAACATACCTATGTGACTATCCATGAATATTGTGTAATTTTCACCGGGAGGCTGGGAGACTAACTGCCAAAACTGTGTAAGGAAAAGTTTTCCCTATCGAGAGGTTGAATAATTACTGGAACTACACATTGCACAGTCTAGCTTGGCCTGTTGAGGATTGACACTATGCTATGCACAATTTCAGTCAGCAGTGACATGCAAACCAGCAAACTGCATTGTGCAGTTCCTCAGGCTAGCAAGGCATTACCTCCCATAATTTCATAATGCAATCCTGGAGGTCAGTTCTTAGCCAAACTTGAACAATTTCTGGAGGGAAGGCAGAGCCTTCACTTCTAGAAATGTGCAATGATAGTCGGAAACACAAGGTCTGAGCCAAGGTAGCCCAGACCCGCCAACGGGCGACTGAAAATATGAGAAGTCTAAATCCATGGTGATACTTATTGTAAATAAGAATGAATGATCATGCATGAAAACAGTAAGTGTAGGATTCAGAAAATGGGAAATCATGCATTTGTGTGAAGCGAGTCACTGTATCGGCGACCATCAGTGCAAAACAATTTCATGCATGCGACAAAAGTGAGATGCAAACGAAAACTGAAACGGTGCTTCTACAAACTAACATACATTAAAATGACAACAATCACTCATTGAAATCAAGTAGACAACACTCACACAAAGAGAAATGCAAAAAGCAACAGAAACGCAACACAAGATGCAAAAAGTAGACTTACGATGAAATAGCTAAGCTGAAAGTTCCGAAGACTCTCGAATGCAATGTGGGGTGTAAGAGCTGCATGGTCTAAGTGAGGAATGAGATCTATAGTGTTGAATTGATGAGTTTTGATGAGATTGAGGTTATGTTGTACATTCCATAAATCTAGGAAAAAGTGACACTTGGTGAGAGGTTTCTAAAATGATCTATGCATGTAATCTCCAGCTGCTAAAAATAAATCCCTAAATCTAGGGATGTATTTTGCATGCTGCCTTTCACTATTTTGGGAAGAGCATCCCATGCATGCAAATAAGTTTTTCTCGGTCCCAAATGGAATCGGACAACTTGAAGGCACATGCAACAACCTGCTTGACTAAGAGAGAAATTTGTGCAATTTCTAAGTGGAGCTAGGCTGGCTATCCCAAAGGGATTACATAATTTTTGGGAGGAGCAGGTGACTGCTGCACAGAATTGTGCAATTTTTGGGTAGAGCTGGGTTGGCTTTCCCAGAGGGATTGCACAATTTCTGGGAGAGTAGGTAACTGCTACCCAGAATTGCGCAATTTCTGGGTTGAGCTGTAGTGCTTGCCAAATTGCACAATTTTTCCAAGGAAGCATGTCTAACTGCTCTACGCAATATTGTAGCTCAAGAAGTCTGCCCAACTAATTTTCATAATTTCTGGTCTAAGTTGTAGTGGTGGGCTAGATTGTGTAATTTTTCTAGGGAAGCCTGTTTGACTACTCAACGCAATTTTGGAGCTCAACAGTCTGCCCAACTGATTTTTGCAATTTTTGAGCTAAGTTGTAATGTTGGGCCAGATTGCGCAATTCTACCAATGAAGACCGTCTGACTACATTGCGCAATTCCTAAGCCTAGCAGGTTTCCCATCAAATTTCTGCAATTTCTAGAGGGAAGGCTAGTTCCCCTCCAAAATTGCACAATTTTCTGAGGGAGCTTCTCAGCCAGCAACTAGCCCAAGTTCGCAGTGGTAGCATGTGAGGGGAGTAAAGAAAACTAACATACACAAGTTGGAAAGCTACTAAAAAACCAATGAATCATATGTACTTGACATTGCAAGACATGATTGTAGGATTGCTGGTAGGGAGGCTCCAAAACGAGGCTAAGGAAAAATTTTGGAGGTTGTTTGTAGCTGCTACAACACTTGGTGACACACTTGTAGAACTACAACTCTCTGAATAGCTCTTGTTTGTGAAGAGTAATTCTAACTCCTCTAGAAGTATTGTTCAATTCTCTTTTCATCTTGGTTTCCACACTTGCTTGATTGTAAGATGTAAGATCTACCAGGCTCTTGGTTGGTCGACACACATTCCAAGCCAATCCAACATAGTTGTTTCGATTGGGGATGAGGGGTATATTGGTGCACAAGCTTTATGGTCGTCACATTTTTATTTTCATCTCTAATGTTGCTCTGCTACCATGAGGCCTAGATAGTACCTTGATGGAGTCATGCAAGAACGCAAGCATCACTCCACTGCCAGCAAGCCTAGTTAGTACCCCAACAAAGTTAGATGCATAACCTCTCTGCACAGGAAGCTTTCCTCTTCTTTCTCCTTATTTATTTTCAAATTTTTTTTCAAATTTTTTCACATTTTCATTTTTTCATTTTTCATTTTTCGTAACTATGCATAACACTTTTTCATTTTAGAGGTGGAATAGGGATCCCAAATTATTGAGAGAAGAAGAGGTTTTTCCTTCAAAGAAGTAGTTTATATATACCTCTAACGTTCTTGTTAAGGTTTTCCCACTCACCTTACTCTACTTGACTGAGTTGTCAAGGATTAACTGAAAAACAACTGACTAGAGTAGGTGATACTAGTTAGCACACAAACGTTGTGTTTTCACCAAGGTTCACTTCGAACAGTACATATTTTCATTGATGTATCATGGACTGGAGATAATAAGTTCTTCATATAGAGGCAAGACGACAGATAACCAAGTATTGATAACTGCACAAGTCCTCTTATACTTTACCTAGCTTGTTTCAACAGTTGCACATGGTTTCAAGTGAAACTAACCTATGGACGTAAGCGAACAAGAAAACAGGAAAACAAAGGAAAGGTAGAAGTACATGCACAAGCAAAGCTAATATGAAAATAAGAAGGCAAACAAACAAACATGCAAAGCAATAAGAAAAGATGTGTGCAAGCAAACAAACCAAAATAAAACACTACTCCTACTCCTAAGCTAATGGTGCATGGGTCTACATATGTAAAGTGATACTTCCAGTGTAACCACTGGCGCATTGTTCGAGCCATGTTGGTGAAGGCATGGTTCATGAATAGGGGAGTTACGAAAACCAGCAAGCATGAAAGCTATAATGATGAAGACAAACACACTCCAGGTTTAAGTGCGTCCATAGAAAAGAAATGAGCGAAAGTGCATGACATGTACTCTGTGGACTTTCCATTTTTTTTGCTACACTGCATGCAGATGTTAAGCATACGCATTCTCTTGACTCTGACATGCAAGAAAACATGAGAAAGGTAGACCACTTACATTGTGCAAGTGTGCTTGTTGTGTAAGATTCCTCCAATGCAAGAGCAATGGGGTCGTGTAGTTTGACTGGGTGAAGCGAAATATGGGTGTTTGGTTGATCTTCAATGCAAAGAAAAAATTGATGAGGAGCCTTGTGTGTTTCAACAATTTCATGATCGGAAGTGAAACCAACCTCAAGATAGCGAGGACCTGACATAACTATCAGCTCAGGCTAAAGTGCCTCAACATTCTGTGGGGTTTCAACTTTGTAGATAGATAGGTCATTGTAGACCAGTGTCTTTGACATGTTGACCCTACCTCCTACAGCTACCTACAAGTTAGTGAGAAAAGCCTTCAACCCCACAAGGTGTGGTTGGTGGCAGGGAAGCCAGAGAAGGGGTTGTCAAACTAATTCTGACTCCCTTTGTTTGAGCTATCTACTAGGTGAGCTAAGGGGGGTGGTCCCTAATGAAAAGTTAAGTTAAAAAGGATGTGAGTTTCTAGGAGAACTTTTAGAGTTAAATATATTATCTCTTTAAGATTTATAAGAAAAAAATTGATATGAGTAATAACCATCATAAGATAAGCATGAAATAAATAAACAACCAGTGCCTTCTAAGTATTTGCTCTTCAATAAATGAAATTATATTTTTCTTAAAATGAAGTGAAATTATTTCAAATTGAAAGACAAAATAAGCCTGAAAATTGAAACACTAAATTGTTAGCACAAGATGTTATAAATTCTTTCAAGATGAATAATTCTACAAATAAAAGCATGGAAATTATCTTGCTCAAAAGGATACAAAAATAACTCAAATGTTAGACCAAGATGACAACAAAGTATGTTACAAAAAATAATCTACAAGAGGCTAGGCCAAAGAGTATGAGAAAGCTCTCCTCTTTGACTAACCATGACTTAGCTCTTCGAAATAGCCAGATATTGATAAATGAAGTACATTAAGAAAAAAATATTTTTTTCCAAGTTTGATATTTTGATGCAAGAATTAAAAGCTTTAAGAAACTTGAAATAATCCCCGCAAGACACAAACAAGATATATATGAGACTTTGGAATTCAAAACATGCGGGTTCTCCTTGAATAATTTTCAAGAATGGGTTGATTCCTCCGAAAATTTCCCCTCATGCTTGAAAAGCTTGACCAAATAATGATTCATCTACAAAACATCTCCACAAATCATTAAATCGAAATGAAATTAAATAAGTGTAGTGGAAAGAATTCCTAGAGATACATTTATTATCCACTAGAAGATTTATTTTCCTAAAGAAGATAACTAATTCTTATGCTATTATGAGATAGTTTCACACTAACATAACTTGAAAAAAGCATGAAAGAAATAACGACATGAGGAAATAAATAGAAGCATAAAAACAAGTCAAGAATTTATCACATTCAAGGACAAGAACACCATCACTCTTTACCCCAAAGACTGTTGTATTATATTGCAAGTATTGAATACAATCCCACAAAGTCTCCTCAAACACAATAGCTCGTATTACATCATACAATATGAGACCCCATGGCTCTATTATATAGAGATTTGGGAGAAACTCCCAATGAAGAATGAAAATGACAAATGGCATTGGAGCCAATCCCAATGTAGAAGTTATTAAACAAGTGGTATGAGGTGACAATCCCAAAGAGAAATTTGAATTTGTTGAATGGAGCTCCAATGTCAAGTGCAAAAACCAAATTTTGGCAAGTGGACATCATTTTCTTCTTCCCTTATGTGCCAAATTCAAATTTTATGATAGAATGACAATTGTATCTGGGTGGTAACACATGTGGGGAAAATTTCCAAAAAAATACTCCACCAAATATTCTCCCAAATCCTCTCAAATGTGCATTAACTTCACAAATTCGAATTTCCAAGTAAGCAACTTCCTCTTTTAATGCCAGAAATCCAATTTTATTTGAGCACATGTTCTTTATTTGATTGTAGGAGTCCACATCACCTTGGTACTTCACTTTAACTCCCCCATAATTTTCCACCTTATTTCCACAACATTTAATATGTGTGGATATTCATTTTTCTCCATTTATTTAATTTCTAGCTTAATTAATTGCCAGATTTCCCACTAGACTTAGGAAGAGCGGGTTTTGAGGGTTTAAAAACATATTTTTCACACCTCAAAGTGTATCATAGTAGAAATTTGAGGGTGAGAGGTGTAAATTTCATTACTCATACCCCATACAAATTCTCTAAACTACAGTTATTACAATTTAAATAAAATTTTATTTGCAATTTTTGACTTGCGGGAAATCAAAAATATTAAAAATGACTACCTAGACCTAACCAAATTGCACGAAATTTTTTGTGTGATATAGTATGGTAATATACATTGAATCTAGACACTAATATGTGTTAGGGAATCAACCTTCAAACTGTCACCCGGCTTTGGGGTAAAAAGTGAGTGGAAAAACCTAGAAAATTATCTGCCTCTGAAAAAGGAGGGATAATTAACTAGATAAGAAAAACACTCCAAGGTGTACTTGTTTTCTGACTAGGTCCCAACATACTAGGCCTGTTACAGAATCAAAAATCATTATTACTAGTATCACTTATTATAATTCCCCATAGGGTGTGGAATCTGGATACAAGAAAGATGATGAGAACATAGAAGTAGAGTTAGAAAACTCTGTTGACTAATGATATATGATGGTAAAAGTGTCCTATGGATCATCCTTGGCCATGGAGTCTTCATATAATCATCAAGTGTCACTCCAGTGGTCAACAAGATAGATTAACAATGATTGAATCAACATCGTGATCAGATGAAGAGGTAGAGAGATCACGACAACCAGGATCAGAAAATTCAGGATGTTTGTCGACATTCTCATGATTTGATGAATCATGCAGAGGGGCAGATGAAAGGAAAGGATGTTCACCCTCTGTGTTTTCAGAAATCATAGATGACAGATGAGATGGATTTTTAGAGGAAGATGTGTCCTCTCCGCAATGTCATGACAGACTGACATCCACTGTGTCCTGTGAACGATCAGAAGTAGAAACGTTTATAAATGAGTTTTCACAGGGGAAATCAATAGTGCCAGAATCATAAGGGATGTTAGGACAAAGAAAATGAGGTGCAGTTGGAAGGGAGTCATCCTACACTGTAGGTTCTTCTTTATATTCCCACACACATTCATCATGAATGATGGTGCACGTTAGCTTCACAACACTAACTTCGTCAACAACTTGATCCTCATTCACAACAAATGTGGAATCCAAAATGGTAGAACACAAGGCAGTAAAATCCGTAGGATCAATGTAACGTGGGGATGGAGGTTTAGGGAAGGAATCCACGTGACAGCTAATAGGTTTATAAGCCAAATCTCCATAGATATCAAGAGTAGGTGGGGTGGGAGGATGTGATAGTTCAATAGATGTGTGTGCATGATCTCCCACATCACTCTACAGTGGTGGAGCCGTTTGATGAGATGAAGGTAGACAGTCACTTATGACAACAACTGTGCCTGCCTATGATTGCGCAGCTCCATCATTGAAGTGTATTGAGTGGGATTCAAGTGATTTCAAGAATTACAAATTTTTGGCTATATGAAGAAGATACTCAAATATTCCATCGAAAAATTCCCAATTAGTTTCATCTTCAAGAAATCAGTATGCAAGATTACAAAAGCACATGTGAAACTGTTCAATGGATTCATCAAGCACTTTTCGTAATTCTAGAATCTCTTTTTCAAGTGCCTTACAGTTAAAGTTATTGAAAGCATGGTCTATCTTTGTGACTAGATGAGAAAGAGAATGAATAGATTTTTTAGGCAGCACAGCACACCAGTGCATTGGGTGCCCTTGAAGCATGTAGATGAACAACACTTAGGTCATGTATTCTTCAAATATTCCATGTCTTTTGTATGAGCCTACAATGCCGACCGCATGCCTAACCAAGGGTACGTAGCCTTCACAATCATATGTTTTATGTGACAAGTTATCCCAGATCTCTTCTAACATTTCAAATTTGTTTCCATAAGACATACACTCCAGAAGAGAAACTCTGTAGTTAGTCATGGTATATATGCAGAGATTCAAAACATATTGTGAGGAATCAGCTTGTCATCTAGCCCTCCTTCTAGCACCAAAATTTTGACGGTGTTGGACCTGCCATCATGTCAGGGGATCTCCCTGGTAACAAGTCCCAACTAGACCTCAGACCATTTGGTGTAGGAGTCCCAACAGTGGGTCGTACAATATTGCCTTGGCCATGGTTGTGTGCAGAAGCAAGTAAGATGTCCCTATTGGTAGTAAGGGTGTGACATGCACAAAAAGCCAAGGAAGGTGCATGAACAGTTCTAACACATGGAAAGTGAGGTGAGTGCACCCCTTGGAAGCCTATGGAAGCATGCGGCTTGGAAGGGAACACACAAGGAAAGATTCATCACAAATTGGAAATAAAGTAAGCTAGAAATACAAAGTGACTGTTAAACCAACAACACATCTGAGTAAGATGCATACATACTTATACAGAAAGAGTCCATACATTCATGTGTAAGCAAACAGATACATAAAATATTAGAGTAAACAAGATAGCTGAAATATAATAACAACATATGCATGAAACGTGCTAGCTCAGTTATATTAAGAAGTGAAAGTTCCAATCATACAGTACAACCATGACCAACCATTAGTCCCGATAGTAGAATGTTATAGTCACTGCCGTGTGCTCCTCCAAATAGATGTACTAGCTCTACACTGTGGAGAAGCCAAGGCTCATTCAATACTCTCCAAGCTTTCTCTAAGATACTCCTATCGGAAGCTTGTCTAACCAAAAGGCTCTATAATGAGTTATGAGGTACTATATATAGAAAATGGTGGGGTGACCCTTAAAATTCCCCTTTTTGGACTGTTCATGTACCCTCACGACTCTTCAACTACTCTATGACTGTTACATTCAACTATTGACACTTGAACTTCCACTTGAAAATACATTACATACAATCTGCACATGCACCCATGTGAGACAAAATAGGCTTCATCAAGCCATACCAGACATCACTAACACTCAAAAATTGTGGTAAGACCAACTCTGCAACATCCTTGTGATGATCGATGGTGGTGAATAGATGCCAAGCTTGGTCATTTGTGATGGTGTTTATGCACTTCAATGGTGACATCCTCCTGAGAGCGAACTCTTTCCTCCATTGCATCAAGGTACATTGATATGGTTCCTATGTCCAACTCACCTTATAACATGTGCATCATCATCTTGAGTGAAGTTGGACTAACAACATACTAATGCATAATGTCTTTGTTTGTCTTCGAGTGTGCACTGGTGACCATGCACATCAACTTGTCAAAATACTTGTTCAGATCTAGTCGCACTTCCTTCTTATCTTTGCCTCGGTGAGTGTGCCAAATGGGTGGGATTGCATGCATGCACATATTGACATCCATGCTCCCGAATACCCTTGCATGCGATCGACAACATTGCTCACCCTATCTGCCCCATACCAGCTACTAGATGGGTCCATAACTTGTATGGGCATAGTTTCATCATTTTTTGCATGTTGCGCCTCCTGTTGTACATGTTCCCGATACAACCTCTTCCATTGTCGGCGCAACTCCTATTATTCTTTGAGTTGTCACTTCTACACCTGCAACTCATTCGATCCTCTTAGCGCGTCATTGCCTCATAGCCTCAATCGCCAAAGCTTATTTCATCACAAGTGGATCTGCTTGAGCTTGCAACTTTTTTCTACGTCTGTGTTGTCAACAACCTTCCTCTTGCATTTGTCACATGAAGGTGTGATACCTTCTACTACTGTTGATGGTGTTGCTCGTTGCGACACCACTGCCATTTCATTTTGATATCCTTGTCCATGAACAACTTGATCTATTCATATATAGGCGAGTTCATAAATACTTGATCGACTGCATCCCTAGTTGCGCTCTGAACAATGTCTTCGACTCTACTCTCTTGGAAGCCATTGTACTTGTGCTGCTGAGAGGTAGACGAACACTTGCAATACCTAGAGACATAGCACCACTCATGGAAAGCAATATTTCAGTGGAAAACAAAAACAAACTGAAGGATGTACATGCAACATACCTGTGTGACTATTTGTGAAGATTGCACAATTTTTGCTGGGAGGCTAGGAGACTGACTACCAAAACTGCACAAGGCACAGTCCAGGCTGTTGGGAGGTTGACAAACTACTGAATTGCGCAATGCATAGTCTATCCTAGCTATTGAGGATTTAAATTGCACAATGCGTGATTTCAATAAAAAATGACATGTAAACCAACAAACTACATTGCACAGTTTCTAGGGCTAGCAAAGCGCTACCTCCCATAATTGTGAAATGCAAGTGCCTAGCCAGACATGCATAATTTCTGGAGGGAAGGCAGAGTCTTCACTTCGAGAAATGAGAAATGCTAGCTGGGCAAGGCAAGGTCCAGGCTAAGGCAGCCTAGACTCACAGACGGGTGATTGAAAAGATGACAAGTCTAAATGCATGTTGATACTGATTGTAAACAAGAGTGAATGATCATGCATGCAAATAGTAAGTGCAGGATTTGAAAATGGGAAATCATGCATGTGTATGAAGTGAGTCACTGCAGCGGTGACCGTTGGTGCAAAGCAGTGTCATGCATGCGACAGCAGTGAGATGCGAACGAAAACTAAAATGATGCTTCCACAAGATAAAATTCATTAAAATGATAGTAAGCACTCATTGAAATCAAACAGACAACACTCACATAAAGTGAAATGCAAAAAGAGATAGAAACGCAACATAAGACATGAAAAGCAGGCTTACCGTGAAACAATTAAGATGAAAGTGCCAAAGACTCTTGGATGCAATGTGGGATGTCAGAGTTGTAAGGTGGATGTGTCGAATGAGCTCTGGAGCATATGGTTGATGAGTTTTGATAAGATCAAGGTTATGATATGCATGCCATAAATCTAGGAAAAAGCAACACTTGGTGAGAGGTTTCTAAAGTGATCTATGCATGTAACCTTTAGCTGCTAAAAATAGATCCCTAAATCTAGGGATCTCTTTTTCATTTCGAGAAGAGAAGCCCATGCATGCAAATCATCTTTGCTTGGTCTTGGAGGGAACCAGTCAGCTTGAAGGCACATGTGACATCCTGCTTGATTGAGAGAGGGATTTGTGCAATTTCTTAGAGGAACTGGGCTGGCAATCCCTGCTGGATTGCACAATTTTTGGGAGGATAAGGTGACTACAAACTAGAATTGTGTGATTTCAGGGAGGATATGGATTAGCTGTCCCAGAGGGATTGTGCAATTTTTGGGAGGAGTAGGTGGATATTGCCAAGCATTGCATAATTTTTGGGTTTAGCTGCAGTGCTGGTTAGATTGCACAGTTTTTCGAAGGAAGCCTGTCTGACTGCTCTGTGCAATTTTGGAGCTCAACAGTCTACCCAACTGACTTTTGCAATTTTTCGGCTAAGTGATGGGTCTCATCATTGGATAATTATATGGGCCTTAATTCACCTCCTAGCTATTCAAATCAGCTCTTCTCACAATTTATTACATGTTTTGATTATATTTTGGTTAATGAGATGAGTTAAAGTGAGATATTATGCCTAGTGGACTAATATGCAATGAATGGAGGTTTGGAAGGGAAAATCAAGGAATTTTGGCAAGACTAAGGTTTGAAACTCGAATGGGACAAGGGAGAGAGATTGTAGGAGCTAAATCCTCCTCATTTACTCCTCCCCCATTCGAATATTCCTCCATTAATCACACCAGCTCGGAGTGCAATCATCCAAGTCATGAAGATCAAAAGGAAGTCGAGCAAGTGATAGACAAAGAGTTAGTTCATCGCGAGTTTGGGAGCTAAGACTCCCTATATTTAAGGAATTCATTGGGGACTTCAGTTGTATAAGTAGAGAGGCCTAGAGCCTCATTAGGATTCAAATTTTGGTTCTAAAAACACTGGTTATTTTCAAGCTCCATAATTGTGGAAGACATTGATGTAATTTTCTGTTTTGATAATGAAAATGAGCTTTTTCTTGATCCAGCAATGAGTTAGCCTAGAGGGCTGAAGTTCTTGGGTTAGGGCCCAACCCTAGCAGTAAAGGCTCCTCTTCTTGTATCTGTATGCTTGGCTTAGTTTCATAGATTCATGGTTAAATTGTCATTACAGGTATTTGATTGCAAGTAATGTGGATTTGATTAGTTGTTTATTAGTTTTCTTCCATTTGTGCTTTACTTTAATAGCAGATTAGAAGGGATAAAAGGAGCACCACAAAGCTATCAATAGGTGTCTTGGCCTCACCTCTTCTCTTAGGGATCATAATTTGAGGAAAGTACCCTTATGCACCCCCAAAAAGACAAATTTCCACTTTCTCATAAGATTTAGAGTTTACTCTACTTGATCTAGCATTTGATTAATTTTGCAAGTGTAGGATTTAATAACCTTCTCTTCCATCTTTAGTCTTATAGTAGATCTCATCCATAATTCCATTTTATTTAGCAATTTTCTTCATGCATGAAGTAGACAGCTAGTTCATTAAATTCTGTTTTTCTATCTTGTTAGAATTCTTCTTGTTTACGTGAATTTTTGGCAATTATAAATGTTTGATGAAGAGAAAGTGCTTCGGAAATATAAATAGATCACATAGAAGGAAACCACCTTCGAACTTCATCCATCCATAATCATTCCTTGCTTTCACCAAGATACTCACCAATCTCATCATTTTACATAGGAATTCCTCCAAGCATGTTGAGTGAATCCAACCATCTCCTAATCTTGGTTTTGAGTTCTAAGTGATCTTAGGCATTTTATCACTCCATTGCACCCATCCACCACCTTACCTAAGCCTTCCATCACCTCTAGCAACCATCATTTTTTTCTCGGCTGTATCTTGTAGAAATAGAGGGAATTGTGTAGGTTTCTAGTACATCCTGTAGGTTTTCCTATAATGGCCTATTTTGAGGCTGAATTGAGGGGAAACCTCTATAAAGCCACACCAGGTCACCCAAGGGTCTCCCAAAACTTCCAACCATATCCTAAACCTTGCAACCATCCACCAGCATCACTAAGCCACTTGCCACATCACCAAAGGAGATTAGGGTTTACACTTATTTTCCATAAAAGGAATAAAACGAACAAAACATATTTATTTCAGTCCTTTACATGCACAGTAGCAATGTTTGATGGCTTGAAATTCCATGCTTTAGATAGTAGCATTTCATACATGTTAGCTTGGCATTCCTGTAAAGCATAGTTTTTCAGTAGTTAGTTAGAGAATGGTGTGTTTTTAACATAGGATTTCAGTCATTTTCCTTATTGCAGTAGAGGAGCTTTCTCCTAGAGTATATTTCTCTTTCTTTCATTAGCAATCAAGCTTCTTCTGAATCCATAGAACTCTGGCTTGAATACCCTAGTGGTCTCTTGCCAGCTAAACAGTGACAAAAGGTAGAAACATCACTTTTACTTGTGTATACAACATTGTCACCTCCAAGTTTGTATGAACCCCGGGTTGATAAAGTAAATATGGTAGCTCCAGGGGTTGCAAAATTCTTGCTACAATATTGGTGCTCATCACTTTTTGGTGCTGTTGCTGGGGAGGTGTCTAAGTGATATGTGATTACTGCTTTCTTTCTTCTATTTCTTGTTTCTAATATTTTTCTCTTAGTTTCATTTCTACAAAAGTAATTTAGTTTTCTTCTTTTTTCGTTTTTCATTCTTTGCCTTCCTTTCCATTTTGCAAGTAGGATTTCAATCAAGAAATCAGTTTTTCATTCAGTTAGTAGTTTTCATTCAGTCTACAATTTCGATTCTACAAATACTTTCCAAGCTTGAAAAAACAAAACAAAATAAAACAAAAGCATTTCTTTTCATGCCTCATAGGAATAGGGATAACTTAGGGAAATTTTTGCCAAATACCCCCACTACATCAAACATCCAACATTCCCTCTTCTTTAGTGGCTATCAACTAGAGGAACCCTTAGGTGAGAAACCAGACATATTTGAAGAACCTACAGGGGAAGAGGAAGAAGGAGAACCCATTCCTACTGAACCTATGGCTTAAAATAGAAATGATAGAGGAAATATAAAAAGAGTTGAGGGTGTCCTCCCCATCAAGGAAATCAATGGGGATACTAAGATGAAAATTATAAGCCCTTCTTCCCTTCCTCATTTCCATGGCTTGACCACAGAAGACCCAAAAACTTTCTTATTTGAGTTTTTTGTCATATGTCGAACCTATGACTATACAAATGATGAGCAGAAGTTGAAAATATTTCCATCCACTATCAAGGATTTTGCTTTGCGCTGGTTTATGGATTTACCAGGAGATAGCATCACAACATGGGCTTAGATGCAACAAGCCTTCAACAAAAAGTATCAGGACTACTGTAGGTCTAAAGACATTAAAGGAGAAATTTTTTAAGATGTCCTTAGGAAATGATGAATCCCTAGAGGATTATAAAGAAAGATTCCAATTTAGCTACAAAATGGCCAGGTGCACACTTGACCCTGAGTCACTGAAGCTGGTCTTGCTTAAAGGATTAAGGGAAGATCTTATGGATACCCTACACTTGTTACTAGGAGGGGATATCTACCAGTTAACCTATGAGGATATCAAGATTGTATTTAGAAACCATTATAGGGAAGCTAGGAAAAAGGGTGGGGATAGTCAACTTATGGTCAGTCCATCCTCTTCCAATTCATCCATCAAGGGTGAAAGTGGAAATATGTTGGAGGATTTCAAAAGTGAGATGCTGCAAAGCCTTGCCCTATAGATGGACACTACGCACATTGAGAGAAAGTGGGAGGAAGTAGAGAGAGCCTTGGCTATTTTCTGTCCTAGATCCACCAGGAGGCACCCTAGGAATGAGTGTCCATTGAATTCTATCAAAATTTGGTCATCCTATGAAGAAAACCACTCCACAGGCAAGTGCCCTCTTTGCCTGGACTCAAATCTATATATCAAGGAGCTGAAGGGGTCACTAAGTAGTTCTGCTACATAAACCAAAGGAGACCTCATGGGCTTAGGCCATACCAACAGGGCATGCAAAGGTCATCCCATGCATATTATAACCCCAACCAGACCACATCCATACCTTCTTGGGGGGCCCCTGCTCATCCTTCATGGCCTACACCTCCTCCTTGGTCCTTTTCACCTCAATATCATTCCTAGCTAGCTAGTGAGTCATTTCAACCATATGCTCAGCCACAAGCTTAGTGGAATGCATCACCCAGGGGTGGAGGCCCCAATATAACAATGTTCTAGCTTTATTGCCTTCACCACCTACCCAACCACAACTTTTACACTCTGCTTCACCTAAACAACCCCAAATTCCTACCCATCCAAATCCAAACCCGAACAACAAACATGCACAACAGATATATAGTGGAGAGACATCATATCCAGCTTATGCTATGGAGATTTAGGAAATCAACCTGAGATATGGGAGAGTACTCTCGAACAACCAATCTCTACCTCCACCTAGGGAGGTTGAGGAAGAAAGAGAGGAAAGAGTGCTTAAAGTAAATCCACCACCCTTTCCTAAGATATTAACCCAACCACTCCATCCTACCTTAGAAGAGACTGAACTTCTGGGAGAATTGAAAAACCTGTGTCAAAATTCCACTTCTCCAAGATATGAAAGATGTATTGACTTACAACAAGTTGATTAATGAGAAGTGCTTCAAGCAGCAAGGGAGGTGAACAAGAGATGCCCCTACCATTAATGTCATTGGATATTTGTCCGACTTAATGCTAGGGTAGGTAATCTGTCCAAAGTATTTGGACCCTATAAGCCTTATAGTAGATGTGCACATCGATGGCACCATCATCCCACACACTTTCATTGATCATGGGGTTGCCATTAATGTGATGACCAAGGAAACCATGCTCAATCTCAACCTCCAAGGTTCGTTGAGAAAGACCACAACAGTTTTGCAACTTAAGACCGCTCCACAGTGAACCCTAAGGGGATTGTGGAGGATGTGATGGTCTCCATTGATTCTTGGGAATACCTAGTAGATTTCCTAGTTCTCCAGCCTAAGGCTAAGCTTACTGGTTACCCTCTCAGCCTTAGGAGGCCTCGGTTAGACATTGTCGATGCTTACATTAGCTGCAGACCTAGAAATATGACCATCAAGAATGGGCATATGTCCAAGAAATTAGTCTTATACCCTCCTCCTCAACCATCTCTAGAAGATGAATTACCTTTGTGGGTGGAAGAGGAGGAGGAAGATGAAGTTTATTCCACCCAACTCTATACTTTAGAAACAACCCTAAGAGGGGGAAATAGGAGGAAGATGACTTGATCAAACACATACTCCAAAGTCCAACTCCCAGTACATTTTCCTCAAAAGAAGTAGTAAAGGAAACCCAAAACAACCATCAAATTAATCTAAGCTTAACCGATTCCAACCCTATTCGTGTCAAAATCATAGAATTTGGCCCTGAGAGAAACTTGAAAATGAATCCATCTCTTTCTGTTGCTATAGACATTTTTGTGCCTTACAACTATAAGCATGAAATGTCCATAAACCAAGGGATCCTAAGTCCCTAAAGATGTTGTTCCAGCTCCTAAAGAAACAAGGTCAACAAGTTACAGCTTCTCCCAGAATTTCTCCACCAGAAACTGCTCAAGACTAGTCAAATCAGGATCAATTCAGATGCTCCACTAGCTGCCTGTGTTGCAAAGCACCCAAATACACTGGCTAGGTGCATTGCAACGCAGGTGAATGCACTACCAGGGTGCGTTGACCGGGAAATGACAAATGGCAAAGTCATTCAACGAGGTGGAAAGACAATGGAAGCTTCCAGAATCTTCTCCAATGACACTTGCCTCACTGAATTCGACCAGTGATGAGTAAGAGGCTCTGAGTCTCCAAGTGGAAGCAAGAACTGACAGAGAGAAGCCACAAGTCAAAACATAAGCTGACTCATCCTCTTTGCATACATCTATATATGGATCCCTCATCCTAGAGATCTAGGGGCTGGAATTTTGTACTTTGCAGAGAATTGCTGTTGGTTTTGAGATTGAGATTAGTGCATTGGGTGATTTATGCTTCGTTGGAGGTGAGGAAGGGATTCCTTTGTTGGGAGGTAGATGCTGGATCGGGACTCACTTGGTTGTATCTCCTCTTGGATCTTCTTATTATATCAATAAAACTATTTGAGTGTCTCCTACATGCTTGTGTATCAATGATGTTTTGTTATATTTGCATGTTTAGCTTAAATCTGATCCTAAGCTATTTATGAATGTAAATCTATGTCTTTTGTGTAGTTTTCCTCTTCTGTTATCTTGCAGTAACTTGGTGAAGCTGGGCAAGTAAGAGAGCAGGTAGCGGGAAGCGAACAAAGAGGAGAGCGATTGGATCAACAAACTAGCGCAAGACACAGGTTAGTTACATCCTTCCTCTTCGTTTACATTTCATAAAGAAGAATACGAAGGTAGTTTTCCTTGTTTGTTGCTAAGGCACTGTCACACCTTAGAGTGGGATAGGGGCGTTCTGAGTAGATACTTTTCCCAACAACAAAATGGCGACTCCGCTAGGGAGCGTGTCTAGTTAGTTTATTTGTGTTTCTATTGTTGTTCATCTCATAAACTCAGGAGTGGCGAATCGAACTACATTTGTCATTTACAAATGCAAAGTAGAGATCTGCTACTCTAGTCCATTCACTGGGCCTGTTTATGATCTGAACAATTGATCCACAAATGCTCTAATTGCCCTTTGTGATAGCTCTTAGTCCTCCTTTAAATCATCCCTCTGATTGTACCTTACTGATAGCTTTTATCCAGCCAAAAACCATAGATTAAACTGCAAACCGTGACCCAGAACCCAGAGAAAATTCTCGTTTCTGCTTCAGCGCAAGCTCTGTGAAGAGACTCTGCATTTCAACGTAGGTCCCGAGAGGGCTACCTGCGCTGCAATTCAGTTTCTCTGTGCAACAGGTGCACTGATCAGCCTTTTCCCTATGCAGCTGAGGTTCTTTGCTCTGTTTTGTCCAGTTTTGATCTCTGTTTTTGCAGCCTGTGATCAGTGTGTGTACCTATCTGAAAACCCCTTTCCTCTGCCTTAATTCTGCCTCCTTTGTACAAAAAGACTGTAGGTGTTTTTATGTGTTTGTGGCATCATTTATAGTTTTCCATTGCAAAAGTGAAATAGTCACACTCTCGCCCTTAGATCTAGATCTGTCGTAAGTGTCGTTTTGATCTTAGGAGAAAGTTTATTTGCTGTTGACAGTTGATTGCGCTTTTACTTTTGCCTTTTGGTTTGAATTTGTGAATTTCTAGTGTCGAAACAAGTGTTTACTTCAAAATCATAAAGTGTCATAATCGTCTCTACCTTTTTGATTTCGAAAAGAAGCTTGTTTGTGTTTTTCACTTGAAATCGAATTCAAATTTGTACAACAGCTTTCTTTTTAGGCATCAATATTAAGAAAGTGAAAAACAAATACATGCAAAAGTGCATTTGCATATTGACAGTTTGTATGGCTTGATTTAGGAAAAGTGCATTTACAGTGTGCTCTTTGCTCTTTGAGAAAAGATTGTGTCTTTCTTTTCCCCTTGTAGCTAGGATTTTCATTGTTGAAAAGAGATAAAAGCTTGCTTATCATCTTTAGACTGCATTTAGGAATTACATCTACATCTCGTGGTGATCCAAAAAGGCAAACTTCTAAGAAAGATCAACCTAAAATAAATTGAATGAACTTAACAACGCTTTGTAACTTAACGCACAACATAGAGGTCTAGGCTAGAGACGTGTTCCGGCGTCGTAAAGCCTGGTAACTGTTGTCCTCACTGTTGGTTGGGTGATTCCTCCACTGTGAGATGATAAGTGCCAATACGGATTGTGCTCCCACGTACCATCGAGTATATATTGGGAGACCCCTATAGGCATAAAACCTTTATCCATAGGAAGCCGTGTTGGCCGCCCTACTGATCGCAATGCACTGAACACAGCATTCGGGAAGATTGACCGCCCGTACCTTAACAGTATTCTGTGGTTTTGCGATTGGTTTGGCACACCCTCTACCTAGATCTCCAGAGCAGTCCCTTTCGTTCCTTTTCAGACTCCTTAATAGAAAAGGTCCATCTAAGCACTTGTCACTTCAGGCTCATTAAAAATCGAAGGAGACTAGAGTCATCTTTTGTTTTTTCTCGACTCTTCAAAACTGAAAAAACAAAGTTGTGTCAAAGCGTGTTAAAATTTATTTTAAATGGAATATTCATACCCTTTTTCCTGTGTTGATCTTTAGGTTGAGAAAATGGAGCCTACCAACCAAGGAATTCCCCTTGGTGAAAATCCTAGTCCCTTCTCCTCTTGGGGAGATGTTGGTGCGCCCCATATGGCCACATTGTCGCTTCCAGGACTGACAATTGGCTTGCCAGTTTAGCTCTTCTCAACCAATGTCGTTCAGAACACCACTATTCTTGAACAATCGAATCGACAATTAGACGAATCCAGAGTTACCCACCAACCTTCTACTTCCTCTAATTCTTCTTCTCCTCCTTCCTCTTTGCTTGATGGGGCTGGCAAAGCCAAAAGTCAAGTTCCTAAGGAGAAGAAGGGAAAGAAGAAGAAAGAGAAGAAGAAGAAGGAGCCAAAGGCGAATGGAGGGAAACAAATGTCGTCTAAAAAAAATCCACACACTGCACTAACCAGGCCTAAATCGCCATGTGTCATTTGCAAGGGAGACCACTTTCACAGAGATTGTCCTTGCATCCCCCAGATACTAAAGGATTGGTCTCCCCGTTTGCACAATCCGGTGTCGTCAACCTCTGGTGATCATGTTGAAAGCACATCGTCAACTAGTGAAAGTGAAGCCCCAGGACAAAAAGAGAAAGCTAGATTTCCCTGTAGACTGTGCGAAGGCGATCATGCCCTCCACCGTTGTCCCTTCTTAGACGAAGCTAAAAGAGTTTTGGATGATTTTCCGGTTTCACCGTTACGACTTCCTCCTGGATATAATAAACTCTTGCCGAGTCCTTCGTTAGTTGAGAATCCAGCTGGCCCGCTCAGGTGGTCAGCTGAAGCATCTATCATTGAGGATGAACCATCTGAATCCATACCAGACGAAAGTCAAAAAGTCGAGGCGACAGTTGACCCGGTATTGCCTTCAGAGGTTTTATCTTTGAATGATACAGTCACTGAAGAGAACAAGGATGACACCGTCCAAATTCTCTTCATCAACACAGACTCCGACGAACAAGGGGGCAATCTACCCATTCCTTTATTGCAGGAAGGAAGTTCGTCAGAGCCGTACCCGGTCGTCTACTCGGTCCCACCTCCAAGCAACCTAGTTGTCTCCTTCGACTGGAATCAACTAGGCAGACCCTGTTTACTAGCAAGCATACCATTCAGAATTATCATCCAAATATATAGAATGGTCATGGCTGGTACCATCATTGATGAAGGGGCTTCTGTGAGTATCCTTTCCTCTACTGCTTGGAAAGTGCTTGGTTCGCCATCGCTTTTGCTTGAGATGAGAAATCTGACAGGCTTTGATAAAGGAACCAGTCGACCTTTAGGGATCCTTCCCAATGTGCCTATAACATTGAGAGGGAAGACAGTTCAAATGAACGTAATGGTCGTTCAAGGACCCTTGGATTATAACCTACTCCTTGGACGAGACTATATTTATTGCATGGGAGCCATCATCTCCTCACTCTTTAGAGTAATGTGTTTTCTGCACGAAGGAAGAGTGGTCAAGCTCGTGGACCAGCTTTCATTTCCCGGATCACGCATAGCAAATAGTCATATACCATCCCTAAATGGTCTCTTCGCGCAAGAAATGTCTCAACCCACGGTCTGTCCTCCCGATGAGCACGAGTAATTCGGAAGGATATGACTGAAACCCAGGGGGCATGCGTCTTGGTCTGCTTCGGCAGGAAAACTTCGGGTATAGAGTAGGTTTCCGTGGGAGAATATGACTAGTCCATACCCCGTCCGTGATTGGAAGAGGGGTTGTTCTAGAATAAGATTCTCTTGTCAAAGTTATGTGAGTTGACAGAACTGAGTCACTCGCCTTTGTTTATCTCGGTAGACATCGCCAAAGAAGTGTTTTGTTTGCTGTGTGAATAGAACAATCTTTGGGTGACCTGTAAGAGGTAGGCCTCTCTCGCTAAAACAAATGTTTTATCGGACTAAAGTAGGGGTAACTTTGAAACTCTGTTTTATACCTGGGGGCATGCAAACCTTTTGGAGTGCAAGCAAAGGGTGACTATTTTTTTATTTTTTTTTAGGTCCTCCCTTTAAACCCGTAGGCTAACCCTTTAAACTCGTAGGATTAGTCGTCACCTAACTTGCATAAAGAAAGGATGTGGGGCAAAAATCTAAAAGTTGCCATCTTATATGAGACATTCTTATCATATGACTGGATTAATCGAGCAGTTTTAGCACATAGTTCAAGCTCGCTAAAAAATAAACATAAGACTGAGCAAGTGTTTCCACCCGCGTTTAAGCTCATTAAAAAATGAACTATCCTCCGGTAAATAATCACCGTGAATGAAGATTTCAGCCATTAAAGCCTTGGTCGTGTTTGCACCATCACCTCCACTTTTCCATTGGCCGATCATTCACCTCCATTTGATTGTTTACCCATTTTGAGGAACAGCTACGAAGAGTGATTTCACTAGCCATCCTTGTGACACTGCCGTGATTGGAAAATTCCAAACCTTGCCTGGAATCAACTGCTACCCATCTTATCACTCGTTCCTCAAAAGACGAGTCTTCTTTAAGCTCTTTTCATCTGACTTGTAAAATATGAAAAGATTGCCGAGTTTTGGCCTTCCAGCTCGTTAAAGTGACCGGAAGTGCTATCCCTCCTCTAGATTTTAATCTTTTTGGACCTGAGGGATTATTGCACAAAAAGATCGAGCGCTTGTTTTGTTCGGCTCGTTAAAACTATAAAAAATTCATCCCTTCTGTATTATTTTATACTTTTTCGGACTTAAGGGATTAAATGATGAAAAAGGAATTCCGGAGTTAACTTTACCTACCTTTTCAGACTCTCTAAAATTGAAAAGGATCGAGTTATCTTTGTCGTTAGACTCGTTAAAAACATTAAATAGCGACAAACTTGTCTTTAGACGAGAACGAGTTTCACTATCGCTAGGCTCGTTAAAACATAACGATGGGTTTGCCCAAAGGGAAAATTATAGAACAAGCATATGTTATCCTCCTCAAGCTTGACAAAAATAAAGAGGTACTGGTCAGCAATGACTGGGGAAAAATTGGGAAAAACTCAAAAAATCTTTATTGGTAGCAAGTTGCTCTTCAACATGACACTTCCACTCCGTGCCTGAGTCGGGTTGGGTTGTTTCATTCACCGGTCACATCACCATGGTCACGCCATACCATCCACATTTGGGGTAAATGCTACCAATCCATCACATAAGTGTCGCCGACATGTTCAAGAGAAGTCATCGAGAGAAGTCACCCGTGTCCCATCCACTACCATACATTATACTTCATTCTTTCATGACCGCCACCCTGAACCATATATCATCAGATCGTTTTCACCTCCATCAAAATCATTTGCTCCATTCCGTGTCATTGATGTGGGATACATCAAGGCCCTCCTTTGACGGATCGCTTCTTGTCGACATCAGCTCATTATCCAAGAAGTTGATCTAGGAACACCCCTTCAGTACTTTGAAGCTTGCATGCCTCAATGGCAAGTTTCTCACTTCTGGCGATAGGTATACATCAATGACCTTCGACCGAAAGATTTTGCGTGGAGTTCGATGCCAAGTCCTTTATTCACACCACGTGAATTGTACTGCAGTACCTTGAGGGGTATTATCATTGTCGGTGATTCCTCTCGCGCTTGTTAACAGTTTACATCATTGACTGGTAATCAAGCGATGTCTTTCCATGTTCGACTTCAAAACATTTCTCACATGGATCGACTTGTACATCAAGTGAAGATCAGACGAGATTGAAGACCCCGGATCTAGTTTCATCCATCCGGGCTGCGATATACATTCAGGAAAAATAAAGACATTGGAATGTACAACATTGCAGCACAGATAATCATCCTACCAAAAGGGATGATGACTTCACCAGAATCATCAGTCTACCATCAGACGATTGTCTGTCCTATGTACATGAAAATCAATTTATAAAGCTAAGCATGGGAATGCCCACCTCAGCTAGATCATGAAAATAGTATGAAGATGATGTATTGTATTGTATCTTATTACAGGTCTCCTCCCAGCATTGAAAGAACTTCGGATCCTCCTAATAAAGCATTTCACCTGATAAACGGCCTCATACTTTAGGGGGCAACTGTTATAGACATTTTTGTGCCTTACAACTATAAGCATGAAATGTCCATAAACCAAGGGATCCTAAGTCCCTAAAGATGTTGTTCCAGCTCCTAAAGAAACAAGGTCAACAAATTACAGCTTCTCCCAGAAGTTCTCCACCAGAAACTGCTCAAAACTAGTCAAATCAGGATCAATTCAGATGCTCCACTAGCTGCCTGTGTTGCAAAGCACCCAAATACACTGGCTAGGTGTGTTGCAACGCAGGTGAATGCACTACCAGGGTGCGTTGAGCGGGAAATGACAAATGGCAAAGTCATTCAACGAGGTGGAAAGACAATGGAAGCTTCCAGAATCTTCTCCAATGACACTTGCCTCACTGAATTCGACCAGTGATGAGTAAGAGGCTCTCAGTCTCCAAGTGGAAGCAAGAACTGACAGAGAGAAGCCACAAATCAAAACATAAGCTGACTCATCCTCTTTGCATACATCTATATATGGATCCCTCATCCCAGAGATCCAGGGGCTGGAATTTTGTACTTTGCAGAGAATTGCTGTTGGTTTTGAGATTGAGATTAGTGCATTGGGTGATTTATGCTTTGTTGGAGGTGAGGAAGGGATTCCTTTGCTGGGAGGTAGATGCTGGATCAGGACCCACTTGGTTGTATCTCCTCTTGGATCTTCTTATTATATCAATAAAACTATTTTAGTGTCTCCTACATGCTTGTGTATCAATGATGTTTTGTTATATTTGCATGTTTAGCTTAAATCTGATCCTAAGCTATTTATGAATGTAAATCTATGTCTTTTGTGTAGTTTTCCTCTTCTGTGATCTTGCAGGAACTTGGTGAAGCTGGGAAAGTAAGAGAGCAGGTAGCGGGAAGCGAACAAAGAGGAGAGCGATTGGATCAACAAACTAGCGCAAGACACAGGTTAGTTACATCCTTCCTCTTCATTTACATTTCATAAAGAAGAATACGAAGGTAGTTTTCCTTGTTTGTTGCTAAGGCACTATCACACCTTAGAGTGGGATAGGGGCGTTCTGAGTAGATACTTTTCCCAACAACATCTGTTCTCCAAGAAGAAAAGTTGTGCAACATGCTAAAGGAACATCTGAATGCATTCGCTTGGAGTTACAAAGAAATGGAGGGAGTGAACCCCTCATTGTGTACTCACCACATTTGTAGCAAAGAAGGTTGCAAGATAGTCTGACAACCCTAAAGGAGGATGGATCCAACTCTTAAAGATATAGTCAAAGAAGAACTGCAAAAACTACTAGATGCAAGGTTCAGTTACCTTATCTCAGATAGTGAGTGGGTATCTCCTTTGGTGTTGGTTCCAAAGAGAAATGGTAAGTGGAGGATTTGTGTTGATTATAGGGAGTTAAACAAAGCCACAAAGAATGACCATTTCCCTCTACCTTTCATTGACCAAGTGCTAGATGGCTTGGTAGGGAAAAAGTTTTTCTCTTTCCTAGATGGATTTAGTAGGCACAATCAAATCCATATCATCCTTGAAGACCACGATAAAACCACCTTCACTTTTCCTTGGGGTACTTTCTCTTATAGGGTCCTTCCTTTTGGACTATGCAATGCCCTTGCCACTTTTCAGAGAGCAGTCCTGAGTATCTTTACCGAGTTAGTCCATGATGCTGTAGAAATTTATATGGATGATTTTACACCTTATGGAGGTGACTTAGAGGAGGCTTTATCCAACTTAGGTAAGGTTCTGCACAAATTCATTAAAATGAACCTGTCTCTCAGTCCCAGAAAATGTGAATTCTTGATGACTACAGGGACCGTGCTAGGTCATTCAATATCTCAACAAGGACTGCAGGTGGACCCAAACAAAACAACTATCATCCAAAGGATCCCACCTCCACAAAAGTAGAGAGATGTTAGAAGATTTCTAGGGTTAGCTTGATACTACCAAAAGTTTATAAAAGACTTCAACAAGCTGGCTTCTCCTTTATTTGGGCTGTTGGCCAAAGACTCTGAGTTTCTATGGTCAAAAAGCTATCAAGAGGCCCTGGACACCCTGAAGAACAAGTTAAACACTACATCGATTCTTTGAGGCTCAAATTGGGCCCTTCCTTTTCATATTCATGTTGATGCCTAACACAAAGCCTTAGGAGCAGCCTAGGCTAGATAGATGAAAATTTTCCTTATGCCATTTACTTTATTAGTAGGGATCCGTCAAAGGCCGAACTGAACTACATAGTGACCAAAAAGGAGATCCTGGTTGTTGTGCATTCATTGAACAAATTTATGCATTATATTACAGGCTATCAAACATTTGTACATACTAACCATGCTGCACCCAAATATTTAATGAATAAACCTGATGTGAATGCCCGAATAATTAGATGGTTACCTTTTCTACAATAGTTTGATCTAACTATTGTTGATAAGCCTAGTAAGGAAAATGTTGTTGCAGATTTTTTGTCCAGATTAACTTTTCGTGCAGGTGAAAAGGGTATGGTTAATGAACAGTTACTGGATGAGCACTTATTTGCCATTTCAGTTCTCTCTCCATGGTTTTCTAACATAGAAAACTATTTGGTATCTGCATAGCTCCCACAGAATTTGTACTCCAAGGAGAAAAGCAAGATTGTGAGGAAGAGCGCCCCCTTCACTTGGATTGGGGGCAACCTCTTCAAACTAGGCCCGGATCAAATTCTGAGAAGGTGTGTCAGGGAGGAGGAAGTCTTTGACATCCTTCAGACCTGTCATGATGGGCCTTATGGAGGTGACTTTGCAGCAAAGAGGATAGCATTTAAAGTGTTACAAGCTGGGTATTATTGGCCCACTCTTCATCAGGATGTGAAAAGATATACTAGTCAGTGTCATCGGTGACAAAGGATGGGAAAGCCTAATCCAAGAGATGAAGTGCATCTACAACCTCAAGTGACTTTTGAGCCATTTGACAAGTGGGGCATGGACTTCATTGGACCTATTGACCCTCGTCCTAAGAAAAAGCAGTATATCATTGTGTGCATTGACTATTCGACTAAGTGGGTTGAAACCAAGGCAATAAGGTAGCAACAAAGGAGAAGGTGGATAAGTTCTTAAGGGATAATGTATTTTACAAATTTGGGTACCTTAGAGAACTGGTCGTTGATCAAGGTAACTAGTTTACCTCCAACATGATTAAATACTTGCTCAACCAACACAAGATCAAGCATACGACCTCTACTCCCTATCACCCACAAGCTAATGGGCAAGTGGAGGTAACCAACGGAGTGTTGGAGGACATCTTGACCAAAGTGGTTAGCAGCAGCAGGAAATATTGGGAAGATAGACTAGTTGAGGCCACCTCAGCCTATAATACTACCTGGAATACCACCACTAGATTCACACCCTATGAGCTAGTCTATATGAAAAGGCCTTGCTATCCATTGAATTTGAGTATAACACAATGATAATGGCAACCCAACTACATCTAGACCTCAACAGTGCACAAAATGAGAGGTTTCTCTAGTTGAATGGTTTAGATGAGTTCAAAATGCAGGCTCTCCTACACAGAGGTAACTCAACTTCAGAGGAAGATCTAGCATGATAAGAAAATCAAGGATAAGCAATTTGAAGAATATTATTGGGATTTGTTATATGATTCCATATATGAAGACTTTAAGGGAAAGTTAAGGACAATATGGTTAGGGCCTTATGTTATAGAGAGATGCCATGATAATGGTTTAGTGCAGATCAGAACCATAGATGTAGAGGCCATTCCTCTAGTTGTTAATGGGAACATACTAAAATTTTACAAGAGGCCATTGTCAAAGCAAGAGTTCATTGATTTTATTAATAAAATAGTGATGGTGGTGGAGCAAGTTTCAGCTCCTGCCTCATCAAGTCATTGAGAAAAGAGAAAACAAGAATAAGGACTTGGGTGAAAACATCTATGAGGCACTTGAGTCCCACGATTTGGCTAAAAACCTCTTGGGGCAGCACAATGGTGTCAAAAAAAAAATTATCTCTGGGTGAAAACCTCTCTTGAGGTGCCAAGGGAAAGCAGCTAGAATGAAAACATCTTGGAGGCAAGCTAGTTGCTTTTGAGAAAGAAAAAATAAAAAATAAAAAGAGAAAAGAAAAATCATGAAAAATTGTTTGCAGGTTAGCAGGAGGACGATCAGAGAGCAAAGGAGAATAAAAAAGGGACCTATTCCACTCATATTTTATTTCCCCATCCATTATCATCCATCACTCCACCATTTATTTCATTTTTTTCACTCATTTGCCTCAGTTTGCAAGCGTACTATGTTTTCTACAGGATTCCTTGTAGACCTATAGGATCCCCTCAAAACCTACAGGATGATCCTATAGGAATTACAGTGGCTTCAGAATCCTAAAATGAGTAACCCTAGGGAAATTAAATTACTTGTCCATGTCAAAAAATAAAAAACCATACATCACAACTTCATTACCATACCTCTCTCTACCATGATCACCCTTGCATCCATCATAAAAAAAAAAAATCAGTTTCAAATTATTACTTTTTCACAGTCTTCAAAAGAAAGCACTGAGGAAAATGAAACAGGGAGTAGAAGGGAACAACACCTGAGTGTACTTCTCATTATTCACACTCCTTGACCTCCTCTTTATCCATGTAATCATCCTCAAAGTCCCAGCAGTGGAAATGATTAAACATTCTGAGGGAGAAGTAGCTATAGGACATACTATAGGAAATCCTGTAGCAGCTTATCCCATAGAATAAAAATCATGAGTTGTAGCAAGCTTCCAGTATGAAGATCCGAGGGCAGAAGAAGCTCCAGAGTAGCAGCAACACCATCATATTCAACACCAGGTACCTGCACATTAAGGGAATTATCAGAGGGCAATAAAAAAGGAATGAAAAATAACATGCAACCAAAACACAACAAGCACCTCACGTCCTCAACGAACTGTAGCAACATATTATCACCACAGGTAAGTATATCTCTTCATTCCCTCGTTTGCATAATGTAGTCAAAATATGTAAAGGTTGTGAGCGAGTTGGTTTATAAGTGAAGGGTGTCTAGTTAACTTGGCCACCTTTGTTCAGTTAGCGAGGACAAAACAGTTAGTCCCCACACATGTGGAAGCAGTTAAGTCAAAGAAGACGAGAATGAGATCAGAAGCAGTTGAGACTATGGATGCCCGAAGTGGGAGTTGATGACGAGGAGAGGGGAATGATGAGGTGGTAGTGGGGATAAATGGTCTAAAAATAGAAAAAAATGTACCTCGGCTGCTAGCACACCACCTTCAACTCGACCATAAGAGGAAATAAACATTGATCCCCATGCACTCATGCATTCATCTCCTTGAGGCTCACTCTAGAAAAATTTCTCTCATACCCAAGCAACCTAGAGAAGAGAAAATTTCCATATTTCTCCTATTCAGGACTTCCTACAGGATCACACAAGGAATCCTACAAGATCACATAGGAATCCTACACGATACAGTCAGGCATTCTACAGGATTGGTAGAGAGAAGTTTCAAAGAAGGAAACATAGGGGTTGACTACAAAAAACACCATGAGGAGGTAGGCTCTGAATTTCCTTCCATTTTTCCAAGTGAATAGAACAACAAAATCTCCTATTTTGAGTGAATTTGATAGCTATGTAAGGTAATTGTCTCCTCAAGTACTTCAGTCCCATTTCCTCCTGCATTAAAACTTATATCAACAATCACTGCTCTTCAAAATTCACCAGACAAGATGACAGGGGAGTTTAATAGAAGGGATCCCATTAACACTGTGAGGATTCACCAACACCCTCCTATGTTAGAAATCTTCACGAGACATAATTGGATGGGGTATTTTGAAAAATTGAGGGGGTATGATGATGAAGTGGCCCAAGATTGTTCTCTCTCCCTCATTCCACTAACCAGAACCCACGCCACTATTGTGGTGAGAGGCCTCTCCATAGAGCTCACCCCTGAACTCATAAGAAGAATTACCACACTTCCCCTAGGAGTGCCTTGGAGAAAGGAAGACAAGGGAGATAACCAGATTGCTAAGAAGAAATTCTTTTTAGAGGGAGAGGAGCCCATTCAGGACAAGAATGGAGTGAGGAGAACTATCCTACCATACCCCTCGAATGAGGTAAGCTACCACCTTATAAATTACATATCATGTGAAGGTAGGTATAGTCTCGTTTATGGTTATCACTTTAGACTCCTTGAAGTATTGAGGTTTGGAGTAGAAACACCTCCTCACCACAGGCTCAACATACCATACTTCCCTTTGCAATCACTGATAGATACAAGCATAAAGATGTAGGAAGGAAACTACCAACAATTAGCCCATCATGGGTTAATTAGAATAATCATAGAAGATTCCCTCCAAAACGTTTCTTTCCTATCCAATGGGAAATTTTCATATACATGCAGACAGATGATGATATCAAAGCCCTGACATATGATATTAGCCCTACTGTCATTGAAAAGGATGAGGAAGAGACTGAAACAGATGGAGAAGAAGAAAAGAAGAATGAAGAGGAGATAGATGAGGATGAAGAGGAAGAGAAAGAGAAATAAGGTGATGAATAAACAGAGGAAGATGTCAATGAGGACATTAATAAACAAGATGAGGATCTAAAGGGGGAAGAAGAGGGGAAAGGCATAGGTCAAAAGGGAAATGGAAAAGAGGAGGCAGAAGACAAGGAGGAGTCACCTAGGGTGTCTCCGGAACCCATTAAGAGAGAGGTAGTAGTTGCCCTCACTACCGTTAGCACCCCTATCAAACAAAAATGCAAAAGACAGAGGCAAATTCCCTTATACTTCAGAACAAGGAAATGTACAAGGATAAGGCAGGGAAAACCCCAAACTCCAACCAGGGTTCCCATTGTTATTGAGGACTCACCTAAACAGTAGGAGATGATGGCTCGTCTTATAAAAAATCAAGAAGAAGGATCCTCAGAAAAATCCTCCCCTAAGTCTCATATCACCTATGTGAGAAGGACTGTAACCAAATATACCTCATCCAAAGGAAAAGACATCCTACAGAAAACTCTGCTAAAACTACAGGAAACTCAGAAAATGGATGAGGAAGGAAGTAAGTAGCTAGAAGCAAAGAGAGAAGAGCTAGAGCTAAGGGAACCTAGTCCTCAACATAACCTTGACTCCTACTGCAGATTTACTAAGGGGGTCAGGGTCATTCCACAAAAAAATTGCCATTGAGCTTGAGAAAGAAAGAGCCAGATGCCATATATGGATGCAAATTTCCTAGTCGGAGGGGGTGGATGACATTCGTCAAATGGAGGAGAAGCTCAAAGAGATGGGAAGGGAACTAAGTAGCTTGAGGGACATAGAGGCCATCATGAAGACTTGGTTGGAGGAAGAAAATGGATGGTTGAAAGGACATCTACAAGAAAGAGAGAATTAGTTGGCATCCATGGGTAGTCTATATTTGGAAGTAATCCAGTACAGGATGCCAGCTAAGTCCTATGTACTATACCTTAAGGAATAGTGGTTGTAGTTCCAAATCAAGACCCTAACATGAAGAGGCACTATGTCATTCAAGGATTATAGATAGTTCATTGATATTTGTGACCAAAGAACATTGGAAGAGAGGGCTAAGATGTTTGAGTTCTACTTACATAACATGGCTTTGAAAGATATGAATGTATGGGACCCTAATGCAAAGCTAGGGGACTTACAGTTGATGGCTTTGGCATCATGGATGAACCATGAGGAAGCAACGGTTGCAGAAATGAAGAGGATATTAGCAACAAAACAAATAGAGCCTCTTATGATCAGAGTTGAGTAGTCCAATCCAATGGATGTCATTAGCACACATAATTTAATTGCAAATGATCATCAACTTGCACCCAGCTATCTTGCTGCCCAACAGAAAGCCATTACACATTTTGAGGACATGTTCAGATTGTTAGGGGATGATAGCATGCAAGCTTGCTTAAGTAGATCGAATAATTTTCCATACAGTTTGAATATCATAGAGTACCACTCTCCTCAAAGGATGAGAGAAGCACCGAATAGGACACCCATGTACAAGCAATCCATCCAAAGGTTCAAAGTCAATTGGATGGTTAGAGACTTAGTCCACCACTGCTCTTGGGGATGTTAGAAGGAAGGAAGGAAGAAGAAAGAAAGCAGTGGGAGGAGGTAGAAAATAAGGTAGGATTCTATGCACAAGAAGAGGAAACCATAACAGAAGCATGGGATGTTACGGAGGCCACTAGAGCTATGAAAGACATGGATGTTGATTAAGTTGCTCAGAGGATGAGCAACACTTTCAGTAGGGGGGTGATGCTGAGCCTCATCATTGGCTAATTATATGGGCCTTAATTCACCTCCTAGCTAGTCAAATAAACTCTTCTCACAATTTATTACATGTTTTGATTATATTTTGTTTAATGAGATTAGGTTAAGTGAGATATTATGCCTAGTCGACTAATATGCATTGAATATAGGTTTGGAAGGGAAAATCAAGGAATTTTGGCAAGACAAAGGTTTGAAACTCGAATGGGACAAGGGAGAGATATTTTAGGAGGTAAATCCTCCTCATTTACTCCTCTCCTATTCTAATATTCCTCCTTTAATCACACCAACTCGGAGTCCAATCAACCAAGCCATGAAGATCAAAAGGCAGCTAAGCAAGTCATAGACAAAGTGTTAGTTCATCTTGAGTTTGGGAGTTGAGCCTCCCTATATTTAATGAAGTCATTGGGGACTTCAGTTGTATAAGTAGAGATGCCTAGAGCCTCATTATGATTCGAATTTTGGTTGTAAAAACACTAGTTATTTTCGAGCTCCAGGCTTGTGGAGGACATTGATGTAATTTTATGTTTTGATAATGAAAATGAGATTTTTCTTGATCCATCACTGAGGTAACTCAGAGGGTTGAAGCTCTTGGGTTGGGGCCCAACCAGAGAAGAAAAGGCTCCTCTTATTCTATTTGTATTCTTGGCTTAGTTTCATAGATTCATGGTTAAATTGTCTTTAGAAGTATTTCATTGCAAGTAATGTGGATCGGATTAGTTGTTTATTAGTTTGCTTACATTTGTGATTTACTTTAGTAGCAGGTTAGAAGGGATAAAAGGAGCACCACAAAGTTGTCAGTAGGTTTCTTGGCCTCACCTCTTCCCTCAGGGATCATGATTTGAGGAAAAGACCCTTATGCAACCCCAAAAAAATAGATTTCCACTTTCTCATAAGATTTAGAGTTCACTGTGCTTGAACCAGCATTTGATCAGTTTTGAAAGTCTAGGTTTTAATCACCATCTCTTCCATATTGAGTATTATGTTAGATTTCATCCATGATTCCATTTTATTCAGGAATTTTCTTCATGCATGAAGTAGACAACTAGTTCATTAAATTCTTCTTTTCTACCCTGTTAGAATTCTTCTTGTTTACATGATTTTTTTGGAAATTATAAATGTTTGATGTAGATCAGGTGCTTTAGAAATATAAAGATATCTCATAGCATAAAACCACCTTCCAACTTCATCCATCCATAATCATTCCTTGCTTTCACCAAGATCTTCACCAATCTCATCATTTTATGTAGAAATCCCTCCAAGCATGTTGAGCGAATCCAACCATATCCTAACCTTGGTTTTGATTTCTAAGTGATCCTAGGAATTTTATCACTCCATTCCACCCATCCACCACCTTCCCTAAGCCTTCCATTTCCTCCATCAACCATCATTTTTCTCTCGCATGTATCCTGTAGAAATACAGGGAATCCTGTAGGTTTCTAGTACATCCTATAGGTTTTCCTATACTGGTCTGTTTTGAGGCTAAATTGAGGGAAAACCTCTAGGAAGCCACACCAGGTCACCCAAGGGTCTCCTAAACCTTCCAAACATCTCCTAAACCTCCCAACCATCCACTAGCATCACTAAGCCATCTGCCACATCACCAAAGGAGATTAGGGTTTACACTTGATTTTCCATAAAAAGAATAAAGAGAACAAAACATATTTATTTCAGTTCTTTACATGAACAGTAGTGATGTTTGATGTCTTGAAATTACATGATTTGGAAATTAGCGTCTCATAAATTTTAGCTTGGCATTCATGTAAAGCATAGTTTCTGAGCAGTTAGTTAGAGAATGGTGTGCTTTTAGCAAAGGATTTCAGTCAATTTCCTTATTGTAGTAGACAATCTTTCTCCTAGAGTAGACATCTCTTTCTTTCATTAGAAATCAAGCTTCTTCTAAATCCATAGAAGTATGGCTTGAAAACCCTAGTGGTCTCTCGCTAGCTGAACAGTGACAAAAGGCAGAAACATCACTTTTACTTGTGTATACAACACTGTCACCTCCAATTTTGTATGAATCTCGGGTTGATAAAGTAAAGCTGGTAGCTCCAGAAGTTGTAGCATTCTTGCTACAATATTGGTACTCATCACTGAGCTACAGTGTTGGGTCAGATTACGCAACTTTCCAAGGAAGCCTCTCTGAATGCTATGTGCAATTTTGGAGCTCATCAATTTGCATAACTGATTTTCACAACTTCTAGGTTGAGCTGTAGTGGTGGGCTAGATTCCGCAATTTTCCCAAGGAAGACCATCTAACTACATTGTATAATTCTTGGGCCCAGTAAGCTTCCCATCAGAATTGCACAATTTCTAGAGGGAACGTTGGTTTCCCTCCAGAATTGCGCAATTTTCTGAGGGAGTTTCTTAGCTAGGAACTAGCCCAAGTCTAGAGTGGTAGCCTATAAGATGATTAAATAAAACTAACATGCACAGGCTAGCAAACTATTGAAAAACCAATAAAGCCTATGTATTTGATAGTGCAAGACATGCACTAGGATGATTGGTAGGGAGGCTCCAAAATGAAGCTAAGGAAAAATTTTGGAGGGTGTTTGTAGCTTCTACAATAGTCCCCCAAGCCCATCCACTTATTACAAAATTTCCTAATGAAACTTGAAATACTAGTCAAGGGTAAAAAAGCCCATAGAGAGAGTTTTTGTGATGCTTAATCACTTTCTTATAGAACTTATGACATAGAGGAATCAATGTCCTATATAAGTCCCTTTTTCTCCTTTTCAACCATGATTTAGACCCCTAGACCATTATTGTCACCATAACCCAATCAATAGCAACCATTTCCCAGTTAGAGGCCAAGAATCCCATAGAAACATAGTATGTGGTATTTACATGCATCTTTTACGATGTTGAGCTTTTGAAGTTTCGTTAAATTCCAAAGGTTCCTGTTATACTTTTCTGACTATTGTCAAGATGTAGAGTCCCATTAATGTTACAAAAAGAATCAAAATGTCCCCTATTAAACCACTCATAGCTAAAATATACTAGAGAGAAGTGGAATAAGTGTTTTTCTTGGAAATTGTGACCAATAGGTATAATTTAGTAACAAGGTCATTGTTCCATCCTATGACCCTGGCTAGACCTCTAGACCCATTATTGTTGAAAAAAAAAACTATTCATGACACCAAAAATAAGGAATTCATCAATAGAATGGTAGATGATAACACTAGATATGGTTTCATTTCTCATGAATGACCTTCCAAGATAAATGCCATTGAAATTAAAATTGCAAAAACCCCTCATTGAATTTCCATGTAAATAAAAAATAAGATGAAGGTCATTGGAAACGTATTCCAAGATGAATGGTGGGAAAAATATTCTAGTGGGTGTCACTTTTGGTTTATTATGCCTAAGGAAATTGGCAAAGGCATTGACAAATGTAAAGAGACATTAATTGGCATTTTATTTATGAAAACAAAGGAAAGTAGTAGAAAAAGGAAAGTGAAATTTCACAGATTTGAATGAGAAGGAAATTCAAGGAAAAATGAAGGGAAATGAAGAAATTAAAGGCCTTAATGATAAAAAGGATTATGGAGATCAGTTCATGGATTTTGTAAGTGTTATCTTTTGCTGTTTTTAGCTTTTGAAAGTTCAGTTTTGGAGCTCTCTTCAATTATCTCTCTTATACTCTTGCACACTTGCAATATTCTTGGAGCACTCTAGTATTCACTTGGATTGGAGAAATAAGGAAAAGGAAAGTAGGAAAGCACAAGGGAACTGTTGGATCAACATCTACCATTGGATTTCTTTGTAGGTATCAAGTTGCATGTATGATTTCCTTGCTAGTTTTGGCATGCATGACACATTCACATGGTTTTCTAGTTATCTGGTGTCATTGGCATGAAGGATTTCCTATATTGATAGTGGTCTGAGCCTTTCTATTTCTTGGATAGCCATGGCATTGTGGGTTTCCACTTGTTTTTTTCTGATTGGTTCTCATGTTCCTTATGACTGTGGGTTGAGTTATTAGTTCAGGGAGCCTTGGTTGGATAAACACTTTTGAAACCCTAGAACAACTTGGGTTGAGTTACTTTTCATGGAATCCTTGGTTGGACAATATCTCTGGAGCCCTTGGTGGGTTGAGTTATTAGACTTGGAGACTTGGTTGGAAAAATGCTTTGGAGCCTTGTGGCAAATCTAGGTTGAGTTACTACTCCCGGAGTTGGGTTGGAACAAATGCTCTTGAGCCCTGGAATGCTTGTGTAGAGATCAATCTGGTGATTTCTAGTGATTTCCAACTGTGAGGTGGAATCATTGGTTGAGGATTGAGGTGGTTTGGCCTATAGAACCCTGGTTTGGTTTTGGTTGGTTTATTCCATGGAATTCCACATTCATTCTTGGAATATGGCACAAGGGTGATTGGTTGAAACAAAGATTTGGTTTAGACCAATCTATGGTCGGGTGGTACGTGGAAGTCTCTCACTTGATTGACAATTTCATATGTTAATAAGAGTATTCTTCTATTGTGATTCATGTGTATATCTTGGTGATATTATGGCTAAGTTTGCATGGTTTATATGTTGGTTATTTGTTGGTTGTATGCTAGTTTTATGATGTATAATGTTTATGTATCTTGATAGGTTTGATGAATATATGAATGGTTGAGAGTGAATGGACTAAAAGATGTTATTAAAACTATTATGAGAGGGAATTAAACCTTCTTGGTGAATCTCATATAAGTTTAAGACCCCTGTGATCAAATATTCATTCATGACATGTAGATTACATGATACCATATGCTTAACAAATTCTTTTTCATGGTTAAGTCCTTGATCAAGTTTTGTGTTAGAGGCATTTTCATTGCTTCATTTATTGTTTTGGAAAGTCTGACCAAGTTTTGCAAAGTGGTTTTGAGTCTAGCCCTAAAAAGGTGGCACTAATGTTGCAGTTGTAATCTCAAAATTGGGAAATTGGTAGAGTCATTACCTTGTAGGATTATGCATGCTACTGGAGGCCTACAGTTCCATGGATGTAGGCTTATGCATGCGAGTGGGAGTCTAGGTCAATAAAAGAGAGCCCCAACTCATGGTTAGGGAACATGGAGTGGTTGTTTAGCTCTTGGGGTTCCTGTAGCTCTTGAGGAAGGTTAGTAAGTTTCTTGTTGGCAGACCCACTTTCTTAATTGTACCTAGGAGTTTGGGTCATGTCATAGTAACTCTTCGTAACATGTTTACCTCGGTAGACCGATGAACTTGGGTAAATGTGGGAGGAGGGTGTTACAAAATGGTATCAGATCCCTCAGGTTCAAAACTTGGACTGGATGGACTAGATGCATGTTGTCATTCAACTAAATGTATATGGTTATGCATGTATAGTAGGTTAGAGATGCCTCGTAGTGGCCACTATGTCGTGTTTGTCATAATATACAGGAGAAGAAGATTATGAAGGCAAGGTTGTAGCACTAGACCTTGGGGTAATGTCAGACTGTCATACATGTTTATATGTTGGGCATGCAGGTATGCTGGTTAACTGTTGTTATATGCATTATGATTATATACATACTTATCATTCTATTGTTGTTGTGGTTACATGAATGCTAGGTGTTAGTTAATCATTGCGGTCATATGCACATACATTAGTTATCCATGCATGGTAGTTAACTTCTTGTTATATGCATTGTAGACATACATGTTATGATTATGGTCATTGCAATTAAGCTTCTGATGTTATTATGTATCGTGCTAAATCGGATTGGCCTGTGAAGATGGTCATGGTTATGATATTCAGGTATGAGTCAATATCTTTGTGATCTTGTGTTGTACCAATTTGGACTGACGTGTGCATATGTGATATCCTCCCCAGAGATACATTGAGGTATGAGTTTGATTATGTCGTCTACTTGGTTTATCTAACATGTTATGTTTATAGGTTGTATCAATGTTTGATTAATTTCATGATGTGACTCTGTGTCTATAAGATTGCATGAAGGACTTATCATGTTTTAAGAATATTGTGCTAACACAATATGTGTTGAGACAACTGATATGCACTTGCATGCAAGTGGGTGCTAGTTGTAGTATTATGACTAATGACTTTGAGTTTATTATGACATGATTGTTAGTATTGGTAAAGGTTGACTTCAAAATCATAGGCATGATGTCTTGATCTTTGGAATGTGTGGCTGACATGTGTGAACAATTGCAGGGAACCATGCTTGGAATTAGCATGACAAGGTAACAAATGATATATTTATATAACTAACAATTGATTAATGTGATAACACATAGTAAGAATCTATTTCTGCAATGTATATGGTAAAAGAATAGAATTGGGAGATAATTTCTTTAACTATGTTTGGAAATCACAATTCCAAATGAATGAGTGCTTTTCTTATAGGAAGTCTTATTAACCTCGATTTAGTTTGACATTATGCGGATACATGCTATATTCATGAAAATGTATTTGACATGTCTATTAACTATTTTCTAGTTATAACTAAATCCTTAAAGGGAATTGGAGTCCCTTGAGAGATGAAATGGATGTGTTCAATTACAAGGAAACAATTATGTGTTTATGGTAGTATGATGTAGGGGATTACATGGCAACAAAGACTGCCATGAAATATTGAAGAAGGCTTGGGTTGAGCTTTCCCTTGGAAGCATTGGGGACCCATAGGGTTGAGTCATGGCTTTTATTGCTAGCTTTGTGATTTCAATATTTTGTAACTTTTTTGCTTTTGAATTGTGGTTTTATTTATGTATGGTGCATAAACATGCGACTTTGTTTGTGGTGTCATATTGCTATTGGTTTCTCATGGTTTTCTTCTTGTTTATTTCTTGTTCTTGCTTTTTATGTTTCAAGGTTCTTGGGAATTAGTTTGAGAAAGAGGAAGTTAATGGAGTTCGGTGATAGATGAATGGATTCTAGAAAGTAATGTAATACATGGATGAAGCTCAATCTATGTATAAGGGAAACTGAAGGCAAGAATATGACAACTAGTTGGATTGGTTGGGTCCATTGGAATAAATGGACAGTGGTAGGACAATGATGAGAAAGGTAACTGGAAAGGTAAAGTAAATGGAATTGAGGCACCAAATGCCTTGGCTATGTTGGGAAATATTTTCTCGACGTTGTGCATGTTTTTCATGGATAAAGGGATTTCTCTTAACCTTGACCTTATGGGCTGGTACTTATGTTGAGATCACGATTATGCTAATGTGTATATATGTGTATATATATATGTATGTATGTATGCCATTGTTTGATAGGATTTTTGGGGACCATGATTATTTTATTCTAATGTTTATATGTATATATGTATGTATGTATGTCTTTGTTTGAAAAGGTTCTTAGGAATCATTCTTGTAGAGGAATGATTGCTTATGCATGTGATTGGCATGAAGGGATTCCTGGTTTATGAGGAATCAATGTGGAAGAGTAACCCTAATAGATATATGAGGTTATTATCCTATGGATATGAATTGATATTATGTGATTATACTATGTCTATGTTTATGTTATGGATGGGTAATGTTGAGGGATACATCAGCTGAATGAAAGCAATGTGATTTGTGGCATGTTGAGACAAGCATGGATAGTAGAAAGACACTAGAAACAAGGTTTCTTAGTAGAGATAGTGTGGTTTCTGTATGTGTAGTACTAATTTAATGTATATGTTGTACTTGTTGTACATGTTGTACCTATAGTGTTGTGTACATATGGTGTTGTGTACATGTGGTAATATGTACATGTTACAAATGTGGGGTTGTGTGCATGCAGTGTTGTGTACATGTTGCACATGTGATGTTATGTGCAAGTGGCACTATGTACACACTATACATGTGGTGATGTGTAAACAATTGTACAGGTGGCTTCATGTACATGTGATGTTGTGCACATGTTATTTAGGTGGTACTGTGTACATGTGGTGTTGTGTACACTTTGTGCAGGTGGTGCCATGTACAAGTGGTGTTGTGCACACGTTGTGCAAGTGGTGTTGTGTACAGGTGTTACCGTGTATATTTTGTACATGTGGTACTGTTGTACATGTGATATTGTGTGCATGTCATACATGTTGTGTTTGTATACATGTGGTTTTTTGTGCATGTCATACATGTTGTGTTGTGTGCATGTGTTATTGAGTCCATGTCATACATGGTGTGTTATGTACATGTGGTACTGTGTATGTGCATTGTGTTGTCATTGTATCATGACATGTGTATTTGTTGTGTTGTAATTTATATACGTATATGTATTGTGTTGTACAAAAAGTGTAGGTGTATGTATTGTGTTGTGTCGTATACCGGGCATAGGTGTATGTATTATGTGTGATGTACACTATGTGTATGTGTATGTGGTTGAAAAGAAGTATGGGTGGTTTCTAGATGTGGAAACCAATATGGTGTGTGTATGGAAAGGAAAAAGGTAGAAGCAATCAAGCATTTAAAGGAGAAGTATCAGTATTTTATTTCAGTTTTTTATTATGCATGTGATATATGAATCTGATTTATGTTGTTTACATGTGATCTATGACTCTAATTTATGATGGTTACATGTGATATGTGATTCTGATTTATCATGGTTGCATTTTTAGCTAACCAGATGTGATATTTTTATACATGATCACTTGATCAAAGAGATAGTTTGATTTGTTGTGATAGGCAGTAAACATAATTACATGTGTGCCTCATTAATGACCAACGATGAGGTATGATTCGAATTTATTTCAAATTATTTTGAATCTAATGGAAATTATGTTCTTGGTACAAGAAAGCATGGAAATGCCTAGTTTGGGTGGTTGGAACTGGCTATCGGAGTGTTAGAAACAATAGTAAAAGGAATTGGAACATGCAACAATATGTTGGTAAAGCACTTCAGGAGAAGAGCCATTATGTGACACTAGTACCCAATAGTTCCCATTGATCTCCATGATCATGTTATGACTGGTATGATGGTATTGAGGTCAGGATATGCCTTGGTTTTTGGACCTTCCGATGTGAGGAAACCTTGCCAAGGGATGGATTACCCAAGGTACTATGTAGTAGAGAAGGGGATGCCAATGAAACTTGGAAGGGGTGACGTGATATGTGATTCTAATTTATCGTAGTTTCATTTTTAGCTAATCGGATGTGATATGTTTATACATGATGACTTGATCAAAGAGCTAGTTTGATTTACTGTGATAGGTAGTAAACATAATTGCATGTGTGCCTTATTAATGACCAGCGATGAGGTATGATTCAAATTTATCTCAAATTATTTTGAATCTAATGGAAATTATGTTCTTGGTACAAGAAAGCATGGAAATGCCCAGTTTGGGTGGTTGGAACTGGCTACCGGAGTGTTAGAAACAACAGTAAAAGGAATTGAAACATGAAACAATATGTTGGTAAACCACTTCAGGAGAAGAGCCATTTTGGGACACTAGTACCCAATAGTGTCCATTGATCTCCATGATCATGCTATGACTAGTATGATGGTATTGAGGTAGGGATATGCCTTGGTTTTTGGACCTTCCAATGTGAGGAAACCTTGCCATGGGATGGATTACCCAAGGTACTATGTAGCAGAGAAGGGGATGCCAATGAAACTTGGAAGGTGTGTGACTGCAAGGAAGGGGGTGACTAGATGTCTCGAGGGACTATGTAGTAGAGAAGGGTAGGTCAGGGGATGATTTCTTTTGATAATTAGTAATGCTAGATGGAATCAAAAGCACATTGGGAGTGTACCCTAGAACAATGAGTCGATAACTATTTGGCCAATTTAATGTCTTTAAATTGTCAATCATAAATTGTCAACCAGTGTGCATAGATTGATGAAGTATAGATACACTATATGTGCTATAAGTTATTCCTTCTTTCATTATGTTCCTGTTAGGTTCTAAACTTAATATTAACATGGAGATGGTGCCGTTGATTATATTAATGTATCAATCCCCAAATTTATCAGCTAATTTCTTAAGAGTTATTCTCTATTGAATTAGTTTATGGATGATATGAGAGTGCTTCTAACTTCTACTTGTGTTAAATTATTCTTGGATTTTTATCTTAACTCTTTAGGCTGCAACTCTAATTCACTAAGAGAAATCTATTCTATTAAACTAAAAAGAAGTACTATCTGAATTTGATTGTTAAGAAGAAGGCTCTCACACTTTTACTTACTCAATCTTATTCAAACAAGACATTCTAAGCAACATCTATACTTATGGAGCAAACACAATTAACTATTCTAGATAAAAAGCAAATGAAAGAACCATGTTGTACCAGGTAGAAATCAATTCAAATAGCAAATTAATCTAGGTATAAAGCACTTCAAAGTACTCATGCATACAACGATTCACTTGTGAACTCATCATATTGCATTTCTCACACAAAAATAGAGTATTGAAAGGAAAGAAAAGAAATTGAATTGTATTCAGTTAAAGACCTGTCACTGCCGTAGGGGCCCTCCATAGATCAATCCATAATCTCAAATCAACGCAATGCATATACACACAAAACTAGTTCTATTGCTTGTAAATGGAATTTAACAAACTGCCACAAAATTACATCATCCGGTGCGCACCAATTAATAGTGCGACCATAGTTTTTATAACAAGTCTCTAGCATAATAGTCATGAGTAATTTAAGCCCAGATATCTTTATTCTAACTAACTATATCGCTAAACTTTCAATTTTCTATTTTAAAAGAAAATTGATAAGGTTTTGATGAAACTCAGATTTCACTCCAGTGATGATCATGTGGTTGACTTTGGGGTTTGACTGTGATATCCTGCGCTCATCTTGACGAACTAGTTCAAGGGGATAGGAAGGGATCCATGTTGGGGCCATTTCCTATCCATCTGTATACTTCATCGCTAACTTGGAGCTTTCAAACCTTGCAACAATGGAGAGAGCTACAAAAATCTGGATTAGCTACAGAAACGGATCAATTCTGTAGCCAATTGCATTATTTAACAAAACAATAGGACATATATTCAAACATGTTAATTTTATCAAAACCTAGTGGATGTGGCATTATTTAGGTGGAAAATGTAGGAAAAGAGAGAAAACATAGGCAAAAAGGGGTGTCATGGTAAGACAATATTTGGACTCTACATTCCCCTAGACTAGAGGTTTTGTATGTCCTCATACACTTCATCCTTTCCAGTCACTTGTGCCTTCTATTCATCACCTCCAAGTTTCATTGTTTTCCTCTTTTTGGAAGCTACTGGCATCCTAGGCTTTCTCATGAGAATTTTATATTTTAAGCTGATAATCTCTCTTTGCATCATCATGTTTTCCTTTTTCAGCTTTTTATTATTTTTATACCACAAGCTCAAATGGAGGATGAGATTGTCACTTTTTGCAATCTGGATCCAACTTTGTGCCTTCAATGCTTGATTCTCATTCTTCAGATACCTATTCAATGTTTCCAATTAAAAAATATCCTACTTTAAAATGCTTGTGGCTAAGTTTTCCTATGGTTCATTTAATTGGTTGCTCCCTTCTCCAGGAGTCTGAATTTTTTCCTTGGTTGTTGTCTCCTTTCTTTCCAACGACTATATATAGTCATATATCTCTTGCTAGACATGGTTAATACCTGGACTATGCACTGGGATTCTCAGAGGTGCGCTGCAAGGTGGTGATACCCTCAGTGATGATTCTGGTGAACCTTTTTGAAGACTTTCAGATTTTTCAGTTGGCTCATTCTTATCGAGATTAATGTACTTTGTAGCTTTGGGGATTGTCTGTTGGACTATGCTTAACCTTGTGCTTCTCCTCAGTCTTGAGGTTTATGATCCCTAAACCTTCTTTATTTTAGTTTCTGAGTTTTCTTCTTGAAGAAGGGTCCTGATTTATGGTATTTCTTTTGTTCTTTTGCTACCTTTCTTCCTTTTAGGATTCCCCTTCTTCATTTCCTATAATATTTCTACAATGGGCAACTCTTCTTCTGATAATTCTGGGTGAGTCTGGGGTTCCTTCTCTTTTATCCCTTCTATGGTTCTTTTCCTTCCTCTGGGGGTCCTACTATTGCTAGCTTTTTCTGTGGGTCTTCAAAATGGTTCCTAACTTGGAAACTCTCCCAAGTATCCCCTAGACTCCAAAGATGGAACTCAACTAATATCTTTATCAGGCCATGATGATACATAGTGTTTTCTATACACTGAATTTTCTTTTGAACATTTGTAGACATTTTCTTGAGACTATTTAAGAGGAAGTAAGGAAGGTTCATCTGGTGATATTCAAGGAAATGCATCATCATTCTAACATGGTAAAAATACATATGCCCAAACCTACACTCACAAGTGACAAACTTTTGAAGTATAAGAAATAAATTTCGCCATTTTTTCTTAAGGGCTAAGCTGGGAATACCTTTCTTGAAGATAGTGGTGTCCATATTTGGATTTTTTAGGAAGACCTTCAAATCCTCTCCATTAATTCCCCTATTCTTAAACCATTTTTCGCCACTCCTTGGTAATTCTGTAGCCTCTGCTATCATGGATTATGTTACGATGATCTTGATGACTCCTATTTCGTCTTCAGTTTCATCAAATGAGTGCGCAAATGTCTTGGTCACTTCCCTGTGAAAGCTGTTGAATTTTTCAATGAACTGCAACCACTATTTATTTTGCATTAGCTCTTTGGTCTAATGGTATCCCTGCAGGAATTTCTTCCCTACTGGCTTAGTTCAAACAATTATCCCCATTCTAGAGGATGCTTTGCATCAAAGACTGGTTACCTTGACAGGAGAATTGTGTTGGTAGGGTTTTGCTAAATGGTGAAAGGATGGAGTGGCTATGAAATTTCAGAGGAGTGTAAGAACAGGTGGATTATGAGAAGGGTTATAGGAATGAATTATATCATTAGGCACATTTAAAATGATGATTTGGTAATTACTTCAACAGATTTGGAATGAGGTCATGACATGACTTTTTAAGTGGTGGCTTATGATATTTTGTTAGACGACCATCACCCTTAAGTTATAATGATTTCATTTTAATCTTCGATAGTACTATGTCTTCTTGGTCATATATGCAATATATCAATTGCTATTGCTAAATTAAAGTAGCACATAGCTTTGATCCACTTTTGCTAACCTTGTTTGTTGTTCTGAGATATCCTGCGGGTATTTTTCTTTGTCAATTTTCCTTTCATTGAAATCACCAAGTGTCCTTGTAGGCTAAAAAATTATTAAGCTATAGAAACTTCTCATAGCTATGAAAACTTGTCCAAGCTGTGGAAACTTGTCCAAGCTGTGGAAAGTTGTCGACTCTGTAGTTGTGAAACAAAAAGTTTTTAATAAAGGGACTTTATTAATTTCTTTTGAAAGGAAAATTTGAAGTGCCAACAAAAATTAGTTTTCACTCTAAATGTTTTGTATAAACCTGCCAATAACATGTTGGTTTTCATGTTTATACTTTTTTTTTCTTTTTTTTAAATATTATATATTTATATATATACATATAATTTACTTATTATTATTATTTTTAAAAGAGTAAACTAAGTAAAAATTTCTAAGGTGGAAAAGAAGAGGAATTCTTCGTGATCATTTTCAGTTCTGAATTATCTTGGAACATTTTAACAAAATCCTTTTGTCAATGGCTTTTGGTACAATCTAAGTTGATGTCCATTTACTAATAGAGGAATTTTCTCTTGATCAATAGTCATGATTCTGACTGCACCATTGTGAAAAACACTTTCAATTTCATAAGGTCCAAGCTAGTGGGTTCAGAACTTCCCTTGAAAATTTTTGAACTTTGAATCAAAGAGTAATGCCCAATATCCTAGATGAAATTTCCTTTCCTTAATGTATTTATCATGCCATCCAAATCTCTGTTGTTGAACTAGACTACTTTTGTGGAAGGATTCTTGTCTGATTTCATCAAGTTCATTTAGTTGTGTCATGCTTTGCTTCTATGCTTATGATAAATCAAGATCTAACTAGATTGTTGTCTTATAGGTCTAGATCTGGAATTCTATCGGAAGTAAGACTTGCTTCCCATAAACAAGTTCATAGGGAGTATGTCCTGTAGTATTTCTCCATGTAGTTCTGTAGGCCCATAAAGCTTCTAGAAGCTTTTCCACCCAATCCTTTCTGTGTAGATGTCTAGTCTTGGTAAGGACAACTTCAATCACCTTATTTGTAGACTCAACTTGTCCATTGACTTGTGGATGGTATGGGGTGGACTTCTGATGTTTGATTTTTTATTGATCCATAAGCTTCTGCACTAGTCTGGATGTGAACTGTGTTCCTTGATCTGTTACAATTTCTGTTGGAACACCAAAATGAGTAAAAATATCCTCAAAAAGAAATGAAACTACAACATTTTAAGTAGAAAAAGGAATTTCTTTAGCTTCTACCCATTTAGTGACATAATCAGTACATACCAGAATATACTACTTTTTCTTTGAAGGTGGGTTGATTGGTCCAATGAAATCTAGTGCCCACTTCTCAAATGGTTCGATGAGTACCTATGGTTGCAGTGGTATTTCATTTGAAAGAGTGAGTTTGCCCATTCTTTGACAACTCTCACATCTTTTAACATTTTCTTTGGTGTCTTTGAAAATGGAAGGCCAATAATATCATAAAAGCAATATTTTGTAAGCAGTCCTTTTTTCAGAAAAATGTGCCCCACATGGCTCATTTTTAAAAGCTTTAAGTATTTCTAGTATTTCATCGTCTCAAACACATCTTCAAATGATGATATCTGGTCCTCTCTTGTATAACTCTTCATTTGTCCATGAATAAGATGTGCTATTGTAGACTACTCTTTTCTCTTCCCTAGGAGATAAATGAAATGGCATTTTTCCTGTAGCTAAATAGTTAGCAATATCTGCATACCAAGGTGATTTAGTAAACAATGAAAAAAGATATTCATCAGGAAATTTATCCTCTATGGGTTGATCATTATTTTCATTTTGTATTCTAGATAAAATTCGGAAATTGTATCTATTTTCCTGGCCTATCTAGAATGGTTATGTTGAATTCTTGTAACAGTAAAAGCCATCTGGTTATTCTTCCATTAGTGACTGGTTTATTCATTAGGTATCTAATGGAAAAATGGTTTGCGTGAACAAAAGTCTCATAGCCAGTTATGTAATGTCTGAATTTGTTAATGGCATGAACTACAACTAAAAACTCCTTTTCAATTACAGTATAATTTAACTCTGCAGGAGTTAGATTTTTACTGGTATAATAGATTGCATAAGGAGTAAGATATTTTTGTCCTAACACAACCCCTAAGGTCGAATCTGAAGCATTTGTTGAGATATGGAAAGGCAATTTCCAGTTAGGTCCTTTTAAGATAGGTGCTTCAAAAATTCTCCTTTTTAGAGTTTCAAAAGCAGCTTGACATTCAGAATCCCAATTGAATTCATAGTCCTTGGTGAGTAATTTAAAGAGTGGTGATGTAATTTTTGTGAATTTTTCTATAAATCTTACATAGTATCCAGTAAAACTGAGAAAACTTCTAACATCTTTTTGACAACTTGGCACTGATAACTTAGAAATGACTTCAACTTTAGATGAGTCTACTTTGATTCCATCTCCTGAAATATGATGACCTAAAACAATTCCTTTGTTAAACATCATGAAACATTTTTCATGGCTTAACAAGAGATTTGTTTCTTTACATCTTATTAGTACTTTTTCCAAATTCTCTAGTGCTTCATTGAAAGAATCTCCATAAACCATGAAATCATCCATGTACACTTCCACACAATCATGAATAAGATCAGATAAAATTCCAAGGACTACTCTTTCGAATGTTGCTGGAGAATTGCATAATCCAAAGGGAAGTACTCGGTAAGCATAAGTTCCCCATGGGAAAGTGAATGTGGTTTTATCTTCATCTTCAAGGGCTACCTGAATCTAGTGATATCCACTGAACCCATCCAAGAAGGAAAAATATTGTTTCCCTGTGAATGTGTCTAACACCTCATCTATAAAAGGTAATGGGAAGTGGTCCTTTAGTGTTTCTTTATTTAGTTCCCTGTAATCAATGCATACTCTCCATTTTCCATTTTTCTTAGGAACGATTATTAGGGGTGAAATCCACTGACTGTCAGATATTGGATAGATGAAATTTACATTTAACAATTTCTGCAACTCCTTAACAATTTCTTTTAAAGTTGGGTTCATTCTTCGTTGAGGCTGTCTAACCCATCTTGCATTCTATTCAATGTAGATATGATGTATGCAAGTTTTAGGTTCAATCCCTCTCATGTCAGTGTATTCCCATGCGAAAGCAAAATAATGTTTCTATAAAATTTCTATTAACTGGTTCTTTTGCACTTCTTCTAGGTTTTCATTGACATTCAAGGTTTTTCCTAGAAAGATTTCTATCGAGGAATTCCAAATTTTTTCCATGGAAAGCAATGATACTTGTTTATATGAAAGATACTCATTGTGAGTATGATCACAATGTGAGGAAGACTCATTATTTTCTAGTAAATTTAGAATTTGGCCTTCCTCCTTTACTTATTCAGTAGTAAAAATAGGTTGTATATCTTCTTCATCTTCTATCCATTCTTCATTATTTGTATCTATTGTTGTTCTTGCAGGAGGATATAATGTAAATTTATTTGTAGAATTTCCATCTGAGATAAACATGTGACCTAATCTACAACCGATGAAAGCATCAGTTGTAGCTAACCAAGGTCTTCCTCGAATTAATGGATGTCCTCCTAAATTATTCTTGGCTGTTAAGACCATGCAATCAATAGGATATTCCCAAGAATCTAAGGATACACAAACATCTTCCAATACACCATCAGGTTTAATAATAGACCTATCTGCTAATTGCAATAAATTTGGTGTGTATTGAAGGTTAGGAAGCCTAAGTGTGTCCATAACTTGTTTTCTCACTATTTTTATGGCTGCTCTTAGATCAATCAGTGTGTTTGGTATTTTAGTTCCATTGATGTGAATTTTTATGATGGAGCTTCCTGGGTCTAAGTATTTTTGAATTGTCATCTTCCCCATCATGATATCTACAATTTTTTCCAACTAACTGAATTCTTTTTATATCTTTTCTTTTTCTCCCTGATCTTTGTGTACTTAGTTCCTTAATTGTTTTTGAAAAAAATGGTCTTTCTTTTATGGCTTGTAGTAAATGAATCTTAATACAAACATTCCTAAATTCATCCATCATGTTGTAATCAGGCAAAATAATCTATTTTTCTACCCGATAAATTTTAAACTGTTAAGGGAAAGGTGGTCTAATTGATACCGAGGGTTGTTTTATGATGGGAGTGTTTATTGGAACTTCTTCTACTTGTTTGTTTTCCTTCTAAGGGAGAGAGGTCTCTCCTTCTCTTGTTTGGTTCTTGTTTTTTTGAAGATTGGATCTTGTTTCTTGAATGAAAATAGGGGGTTTTCTTGGTAATACTCTTCTAGATCTTAATTGAACATTATTTAGGTCTAGTGGAGTTATTACATAAGTTTGAGGATTTTTCCCATCCATGTTCTATACCAGTAGTTGTGGTATTTTATTATTTTCATTCAGAAGTATTTGAGCAGATAATTGATTTTATTTTTGTGGAAATGGTAGGGAGAGTTGTGGGTTTTGATTTTGAACTAGAATTTGTGGTAATTGGTTAGCTTGGGGAATTTGATTAGATGGTGGTATAAATTGTGGTGGAAGGTAATATGGCGAGTATTGTTGATATTGAGCATCGGCTCCATAAGGATTTTTCCATCCCTGATTCTAGGGTTCTAATTGTGGTTGAGCCCAAGGCTGCTAGGCTGAATTCCAATTATTTTGTGAAGACTGGGAGAATTGTTGTGGTCTAAATCCTGGTGATTGATTTGGTTGGGGATTTTTCCATGGCCTTTTGGCTATAAAGTAGAGAGATTATACTGGTTTTGATATTCATTCATCATTAAATACAACCTTAAAACCTAGTAAGGATGGACATTTCTTCATATCATGATTATCTGCACATATGAGACAGATTTCTATGGCTTTTGAGTCTAAGGGACACACTCTTAGATCATGTTTCTTGCGACATTTCGGATAGAAGATAGATAATGAAGAATTTTTGGAATTTTGCTTGTTTTGTATTTTAAGGGTGTCTATCTGCTCACTTAGGCTCCCTAAAATATCTATTTTGAAGGTATCAAGCAAATTTCCTAATTTTTCCCTGCTGAATATCCTATTTATGGATTTGTTAATCTTGATAAGAGAGGGTCTCTAGGACTCCTTCTGACTCATGCTTTACCCCTTGAGATTTGTACACATAAATCACAAATATCTACAAATGGTAGTTGGGAAATATCTCCTTTCCTAGTTAGGTTAAGGAGATCGATCCAATCATCTTTAATAGCTCTGAGTAAGAGGTATTTTAAGGTTTCTTCATCCAAATTAGACATTTTTTCTCTTTTAACATTATAAACAAACCTTTCTACCAAGTCTTCAAGATTTTCATCATCTTTTTGTGTCATTTCGAAGACTTTATCTTTAAGGTTACTAGGCATACAATAATCTCTATATTTTCCTAAGAAAGCCTCTTTAATTTGTCCCCATGTTGTTATAGAATACACTCCTAGACTCATGAACCATTTTAATGTTGAGTATATTAATGTGGCAGGGAACAATTTTAACTTTTTAGCATCATGAAGATAGTCATACGATCTGCATAATACTTCAAATTTAAAGAGAAATGTCTTTGGATCTTCGTTTCCTTTTCCGTTGAAATTAGGAAGAATCGAGGGTGATATATTTTTCATTGTGAGGGTTGTCTCTTCATCAAGAATAGGGAATCCAGAAGGATCTTTGGTTCCTCTACCTCTACCTCTACCTCTTCCTCTTCCTCTTCCTCCAATCCTATCTTATTCTTCATGGATATTGTGTTCTTATCCTTCTCCTTCTTCAACCATGATAGATTCTCTAGAACTAATATAGTGTTCTTCTAGTCTTTCTAGTTCCTCTATCAATGGTTTCTCAAAATAAGTTTCTGATTCCTCTTCTTCATTGGGAACTTCTAATTTTTCTCCTAAAATTTGTTCACCAGTGGAGGATAGAAAGATTACTCCTGTAGTTGGGGATGTAGGATTTTCTTCAATTATAGATTTAGTAGAGGAAGTGGTTGAAGTTTTGGATTGGATTTCTGATCTTGAGATTTCAGGAAGCCTTTGTCGGCCTTTAAAAGGAATTCAAGTTTGAGTAGGTGGTGTGGATTCTCTAAGTCTAGTTGAAGTGAGTGGATTTGTGGGAATTAAACTTCTTCCTCACCCTACAAATTTACCTCTAGAGCCTCTATCCCTACACGTATCATGTTTTGATTTTTTCTAAACTTCTATTTTTACTTCCCTGGCTACGACAGCAAAATGTTTGACCAATTTAATGTCTTTAAATTTTCAATCATAAATTGTCAACCAGGGTGCATAGGCTGATGAAGTACAGATACATTATATCTGCTAGAAGCTATTCCTTATGTCATTATGTTCCTATTAGGGTCTAAACTTAAGATTAACATGGAGATGGAATCGTTGATTATATTAATGTCTTGATACCTAAAGTTGTATAGATAATTTTTTTGAAGAAATCACATTGAAGATTTTGGTCAACGCGTTTCGAACCAGCGAGTGTGGTTCATCTTCAATGTATCTGTAGATGAAGATGAACCACACTCATTGGTTCGAAACGCGTCGACCAAAATATCCAATGTGATTTCTTTTGAAAAATTCTCTATACAATATGATATGGATCACAGAAGCTTGAATTCAAAAGACCCCTAAAGTTATCAACTAATTTCTTAAGAGTTACTCTCTATTGAATTAGTTTATGGATGATATGAAAGTGCTTCTAACTTCTACTTGTGCTAAATTATTTTGGGATTTTTATCTTAAGTCTTTAGGTTGTAACTCTAATTCAGTAGGAGAAACCTATTCTATCAAACTAAAAATAATTATTGTCTGAATTCAGTTGTTAAGAAGAAAGCTCTCACACTTTTACTTGCTCAATCTTATTCAAACAAGACATTCTAAGCAACATCTATACTTATGGAGCAAACACAATTAACTATTCTAGATAAAAAGAAAATGAAAGAACCGTGTTTTACTAGGTAGAAAGCAATTCAAATAGCAAATTAATCTAGGTATAAAGCAATTGAAAGCACTCATGCATACAATGATTCAATTGTGAACTCATCATACTGCATTTCTCACACAAAAACAGAGTATTCAAAGGAATGAAAAGAAATTGAATTGCATTTGGTTAAAGACCTATCAGTATCATAGGGTCCCTCCACAGATCAATCCATAATATCCAATCAACGCAATGCATATACACACAAAACCAGTTCTATTGCTTGTAAACAGAATTTAACAAACTGTCTCAAAATTACATCATCCGGCGTGACTAAATAACAACGCGACCATAGTTTTTATAAAAGGTCTCTAGCATAAAAATCATGAGTAATTTAAGCTTAGATATCTTTATTCTAACTAACTATATCGCTAAGCCTTCAATTTTCTATTTCGAAAGAAAATTGATAAGGTTATGATGAAACTCAAATTTCATTCTGGTGACGATATTGTGCTTAACTTTGGGGTTTGACTATGATATCCTACACTCACCTTGACAAACTGGTTCAAGGGGATAGGAAGGGATCCATGTTGGGGTCATTTCCTATCAATCCATATACTTCATCACTGACCTGGACCTTATGAACCTTGCAAACAATGAAGACAACTACAAAAATCTGGATTAGCTACAGAAACAGATCAATTCTGTAGCCAATTTCATTCTTTAACGAAACAATAGGGCATATAATCAAACATGAAGAAGAAGACATATTATTACTTACTTTTATAAAAAACTACTGGATGTGGCATTATTTAGGTGGGAAATGTAGGAACATATAGAAAACATAGGCAAAAAGGGGTGCCATGGTAAGATAATATTTGGACTCTACAATAACCTTTCACTGAGAGAACAAATAGCACAAGGATTGTAGCACTAGAAAATGGATGGATATTTTACTTTGGTAGTGTATTTTATACTTCTTGCGAGGAGGTGAATTGTGGTACTACTTTTGAGGGTGGAGGTCTGAGCCTCTATATTTCCTTATTGTTGATGAAGGCATCGTATCCTTTTATTTTTAGGTTAGAGAAAATGTGCATATCTATAGCATATATTGTTGTAAATATTGTATTGATTTGTGCTTATAAAGCTCCATAGGAAATATGGTTATTTTTTGGTTGAAGAAAATGTGCATGAGTGTATATGTGGTTGTTATTGTAAATATCGTAATGTGTTGTGATATAAAGCTCCAGTAAACGGTATGATTGCCATGTTTTCAACAGTGGTCATTGTAAATACTACAACGAGTTGTGTTATAAAGCTCCATAGGTAGTATGCTTCGTTTTTAGCATTTTTCTAGTCATAGGTGTCATAGAACATTGAGGATGGCATTCTCCCAAGGGGGAGGGTTTTGTAACAAACCTGTTTGAATTTCCATGTAAAAAAAATATAAGACCAAGGTCATGGGACAAATATTCCAAGTGTAATGGTGGGAAAAACATCATAGTGGGTGTCACTTTCGGTTTATTATGTCTAAGTAAATTGGCAAAGGAATTGGCAAAGGTAAAGAGGCATTAATTCGAATTTTATTTATGAAAATAATGGAAAGTAGGAGGAAAATTAAGGTGAAAGGTCACAGAATTGAATGACAAGGAATTTGAAGGAAAATGAAGAAACTAGATTCTTGAATGATAAAAATTATTTTGAGAATCATTTCATGGCTTTTGTCAGTATTAGCTTTTGTTGATTTTAGGTTGTGGTAGTTTAGTTTTGGAGCTCTCTTCTATTCTCTCTCTCATACTCTTACACACTTAAAGTATTATTGGAGCATGCTTGGAATACTCTAGTATTCACTTTGATTAAAGGAAGAAGGTAAAGGAAAGTAGGAAAATGAAAGGGAACAAGGGGATCAACAGTTACAGCTAGAATGCTTTGCGGGTATTACACTACATGTATGATTTCCTTGCTAGTTTCGGAATGCATGGCACATGCATGTGGTTTTGTGGTTATCTGTTGTCATTGGCATGGAAGATTTCCTAGATTGACAGTGGTTTGAGCCTTGCCATTTTCTGGATAGCCATGGTTCTGTGTGTTTCCACTTGTTTGTTTTGTAATTGGTTCTCATGTTCCTTATGGATGTGGGTTGAGTTACTAGTTCTTGGAGCCTTAGTTGGAAAAATGCTCTAGAATCCATAGAAAAGCTTGGGTTGAGTTACTAGTCCTAGAAGCCTTGGTTGGACAAACATTTTGGAACCCTTGGTGGGTTGAGTTACTGGTCTTGGAGCCTTGTTTGGACAAATTTTGTGGAGCCTTGTGATAATTGTGGGTTGAGTTACTAGACTTGGAGATGGGTTGGAAGAAATGCTCTAAAGTCCTAGATAACTTGGATAGAGACAAATATAGTCATTGTTAGTGATGTCTAGCTGTGAGGTGGAATCATTGGTTGAGGATTGAGGTGGTTTTGCCTCTGGAAGCCCTGGTTTGGTTTTGGTTGGTTTATTCCATGAGATACCACATTCATTCTTAGAATATGCCTTGAGGGTGATTGGCTAAAAGAAAGATTTTGTATAGCCCAATCTATAGTTGGGTGGTACTTGGAATTCCTTGACTTGGTTGGCAATTCATATGTTAATAAGAGTTATTATTACATTGTGATTCATGTATATGTGTTGGTGATATTATGGTTGATTTTCCATGGTCTATATGTTTGTTATTGGCATGTTATACGCTGGTTATATGATGTATAATATCTATGGCTCTTGACATGTTTAAAGAATATATGAATGTTTGATGAATGGGCGAACTAAAAAATGTTCTTGTAACTATTATTAGAGGGTATCAGACCTACTTGGAGAATCTCAGATAACTTTCAAACCCCTATTTTCAGATATGTATTCATGGACTGTAGATTACATGTTGCCATATGTTTGACGAAATGTCTGTCATGGTTAGGCTTGGTTAGGTCAATTCCTTGATCAAGTTTTGTGTTAGAGGTCTTTTCTTTGTGTTATTTATTGTTTCAGAAAGTCTCATCAAGTTCTTAATATTGGTGTGGTGTCTTGCCTTGAAAAGGTGGCACTGATGCCACAGTTGTAGGTTTAGAACTGGGAAATTAGGACTCCAATTGTTACCTTGCAAGGTTATACATGTGGTTGGAGGCCTATAGTTGCATTGATGAAGATTTTATATGCAACTACGAGTCCATGTAAATAAAATAGATCCCAATCTCAAGGTTAGGGAACCTGGAGTGGTTCTTTTGCTCTTGGGGGTGATGTATTTCTTGAGGAAGGTTTGTAAGTTTTTAGTTGTTAGAACCACTTTCTTGATTGTATCTAGGAGGTCAGGTCATATCATAGTAACTTGTCATCACATGTTTACCTTGGTAGAAAGGTGAACTTGGTTAAATGTGGGAGGAGGGAGTTGAAAAAATACTTCCACATAGACTAAATAAATTGGTGGAAATGATGGTCGAAGTTTCCCAAGTCTATGAATTTTCTTACGAAATTGCGAAAGTCCCAAAAGTAGTAATAGTTGTTAACCTTTCTAAAGACTAAATATCATATAGAGACTAGATAATTTGAAGAAGAAGTGGTCCTACTTCTAACATATTACTTATATATATTGTGACTATATACCATCCAATATTTTCCCCTTATATTTCCTTATTCCAATTCATTTAATCTTTCATCTCCTTAGTTCCATAAAATAGTGACATTGAGGCCATCCTTTGAGAAATTTCTTCTCATTATTCAAGGTATTTTGTATCTTTGGTTCATGGGGACCACATGCCAACATGTAAGAGGAAAATATAATATAATTTATTTTGTTATTTTCAATCACAGGAGTCACATAATTCCACGGGAAAAAAAATATTTCTTACTATGGACATCTTTTATGTAGGAATTATTATTATTATTATTATTGACACACTCTATTGAAGATTTGTAAGGGAACTTATTTTTGTATCGTTTCATATTTTATCCTTTAGTGATAAGAATTAAACATGTTATTTTTCACCTCAATATGTTATTCTTCATTACATATTTATCCTATGGATGTGTGAATAATTAAGTTAAGAAATATTTACTTTTATTTACTCATTTTATGGTTTCAAAGTTACCTAGTTCTTTCATAAGAAAATTTTCATTTGAATTAAAATAGATTCGTTAATAAATGAACCATATATTTTTATATTGAATAATATATACTTTGTATTTATTGTAATCTTCATACCATTTTTGTAAAATAAGAAATGAATATTTGTAACATCCTCCTCCCGCATCTACCCAAACAACTGGCTAGTTGGGGTAAACATGCGATGAGAGAGGATAATATAATCAAATTTGACCTCCTATATGACCTTAAGGAAGTGGAATCGATGGAACATCAAACACGGTCATCCAATATCATCAACAGAAGCCTCAGGAGACAAGTCATCCACTCAGAAAACCTGTCCTTAGGTCCCACTACTGTTTTGGACCTCTTAGGCCATCGTTGTTATCATGCTATGGGCAAGGGAGAGACCAGAAACCTAAAGTCACTCTCATAGCCCTGCTTAACATCAATTGTGGATGCAAAGTTCTAGTTCTGTGCTAGTGATCCCATAATTTAAGCCAATTTTTCAGGCCTAGATCCCAGGCCACTACCCAAAATGGAATGAAAGATTAGAACCAAGAGATGTATAGGGAAACAATGATGAAAAAAGTAATAAGTTGATCATGACCTTTACCAAGCCCCTACTAGCCATGGCAGGCATTTCATCAAACATATTGTGAACATGTAGCCAATAGGTGTAAACAACATAATTAAGTGTAGGGATCATCTCATACTTATGTAAGAATCACTATCAACCATTGTTCCCTCCTTCCATTTGCTGCATTATCATTTGTTAGGTCATTGACACATTATCCATTCATTTACAAGTAAAAACATGCTGAGATCCATACATAGTTGTTGTCACAAAATATACACATAACCAACATAATAGGAACATAAATACCATAAACATATCAATCATCAAAATCCATATATACAGCAATACATTTGCACATGAAAATTAAGGGAATGAATTCCTCATTAACAAATGAAATAAACCAATCGGAGATGGGAATACAATGTTCCACCCAACGATAGAATGGCTGAGCCAAATCTCTCGTTGGGCATTCACCCCCATGCCATATTCCAAGCATGAATGTGGGATCTCATACAACACATCAATAAAAAATCATATATGGCTTCTAGAGGCCATCCACCTCATCCCATAAAATAGTGATTCCACCTCTCGGTTAGACATCACAAAACCATCATCAGATTCGTCTCCATCCAAGCCTTCTAGCGCTTCTAGAAAGTTTTCCCAACCAAGGCCTCTAGAACTAGCAACTCAACCCACAGCTTATATAGGGATTGCAAATCATTTATTGAACAAAGGCTTACAAGACTAGTAAGTCAACCCACCAAGAGCTTCCAACACATTTTTCCAACCAAGGCTTTCAGGATTAGTAATTCAACCCAGGTTGTTATAGGGATTCTAGAGCATTTTCTCAACTAGGGCTTCCAGGACTAGTAACTCAACCTAAGCTAAGGAAACATGAGAATAACCCAAAAGAAAACAATGAAAGTAAACCCGCAATCATCATGACTATCTAGGAAATGGAAAGGCTAGGCAATCCACTATTGATCCAAGAAATCCTCAATGTCAATGATAGATCACAACCAAGAAACCACATGCATATTTCATGCATGCCAAAACTAGTGAAGAAATCATACATGTAACTTGGTACCTGCAAGAAAATATGATGTAGCTATTGATGTTGATGCCTTCTTATGCTTTTCTACTCTACCTTTGCCTTCTTTCTCCAAGAATCCAATTATGCCACACCCTCCAAGAGTGCTCCAAGAAAACTCTAAGTATCCAAGAGTACGAGAGAGAGAGAGAGAGAGAGAGAGAGAGAGAGAGAGAGAGAGAGAATAATGAGAGAGCTCCAACGTTGAACTTACCAAGTCTTGCCACTGATCCTCGGAAGCCTTTTTATTAATGAGGCCTCTATTTTCTTCATTTTCCATTATTTTCCTTCATTTTCCTCCTCACATGAAACCTGTCACATTTCACCTTTCTTTTCTCCTAACGTCCATTATTTTCATAAATACAATCCCAATAAATGCCTCATTCCTTTCTAAATCCTTAGCCATTGCCTTTTCCAATTTCCTTATCCATAATAAATTGAATCAACACCCACTAGTATGTTTCCTCCACCATTCATCTTGGAATATGTGTCCCATCATCTGTGGCCTTATATATTTTTACATCAATTTTGATAAGGGCTATTACAGAACTCTCCCCCTTGGGGGAACACCTTCCTTGGTGCTAAATGAAACTTATAACCAACAAGAATACTAAAAAAACATATTGCCCATGGAGATTTATAAGACAGCTTGTTGCAGTATTTACAATGACCACTATTGAAACATGACAATCATACCATTGATTGGAGCTTCATAGCTTAGCTCATTATGATATTTACAATAATATTCACATGTAAATATACACATTTTCTTCAACCAACAAATAACCATACTATCTATGGAGCTTATAAATCTAGCTCAATAAAATATTTACAATAATACACACATATAGACATATGCACATTTTCTCAACTAGAAAATAAAATGATATGATATTTGCATCCACAACAAGGGAATCTAGAGGCTCACACCTCCACCTTCAAGGTAATACTAGGATTCACTTCCTTCCCAGGATGTTTAGAATCCACTGCCATAGTCAAAGTTGCATCTAATGTCCAGTGCTCCAATCGCATGCCACTTGTCCAAACAACGAACTATTACCATCTCATTATTCCAAGGCACACCCCTAATGCGCATCTGATTCTATCTCGAAATTTTAATGACAAAAAAAATCCATCCCCAATATTCCCTTCTCTGCTATGCAGTCCCTCAGGAAATCTAGTCATCCCCTTCCATGTAGTCACTCACATTCCAAGTCCCATTGGCACCCCCATCTTAGGCAGTCCATCCCTTGGCAAGGCTTTCTCACATCAGAAGATACAAAAACCAAGGCATATCCCTTCCTTAAAACCATCATACTCGTAATAGCATGCTCATGTAAGTCAATGGACACTATTGGGCACCAGTCTCACACAATGGCCCTACTCCTAGAGTACTCTATCAGCATACTGCTGCAATTCCAATTCCTTTTGTTGTTGCTACAAATTCTTCTAGTCGATTTCAACCACCCAATCTCAGCATTACTGTGCTTCCTTTACCAAGCACATTACTTCCATTAGACTTAAAATAAATTGAAATAACTTCAAATCATACCTCATTGGTAGCTCGTCAATAAGGTACACTTGTAATTATTTTTTCTTCCTGTCAGAACAACTCAAACTAGCATATTTGACCAAATCAACATGTATAGAAATATCACATCAGGTTAGCTCAAAACATAACCATCATAGATCAAAACCATAAATCACATGTAACCATCATAAACTAGAATTATAAATCACATGCATGCTAAAAATGAAATAATATACCTATACTTATCCTTTAATTGATCCTTAGTTCTGCCTTTGTTCTTATTTCATAGGTACACCAGATCAGTTGCCACACCCAACAAACACCTAGTCACTTCTCCTCAAGTAGGTGCACATATACATAGTGTGCATCACACACATATGACCACACATGACATACATCTCCATGCAATAGATGCACCTACACTTGACATACAACACATACACCTGCACCAAGTGTATACAATACAATACGTATGCCTACAACCAGTGCATGACATAATACATACGCCTACACCTGGCGTACAACAAAACACAAATACGTGTCTAGAGTGCCAGATAGTGAATGCATATGTCACAATACCATGAGTACAAAATGCACATATATAGTACCGCATGCTCGCAACACAACATGTACAACATGCACTCAGTCCCACATGTACACGAGTACCACATGTACCAAGCGCCACCTACACAACGCCATATGTACATTGCACCACTGTACAACATGTACACAATACCACATGTACATATTACCACACTCACAACATGTACGTGACACCACATGTACACAACGCCACATCCACACAGCACCACTTGTACAATCATGCACACCACACCATATGTACATAACACCACATGTACAACATGCACGCAACACCACTTGTACATAGCATTGGATTTCCAACATGTACATAACATCATCTATACACAACACTGCATATCCAACATGTGAAAAACACCATATACACACAACACCGCATATCCGTCATGCACACAGTACAATATGTACACAATAGCACATATACAACATGTACATAAAAACATCTATACCTAGAACTAAATGTGAAACATTCATACAACACTATATGTACTACATCATATACATAACTCTAGTTAATCAACATGTATACACCCTAAATATACACCACACTGCATGCACACAAAATTACAGGTGCAACAAGTACAACATATATGACATATGCACAACAATCATACCATACATCCAAAACCATATTGAGTCCTTACCAAGAAACCTTGCTTCCAATGTCTTATCCATGCTTGTCCTAGAATGGTGCACGACACGCTATTTTCATTTTTATGATGTATCCCTCGGTATAATTTGTCTATAACATAAGCATAGGCATAATAAAATCATACAATATAAGTTCATATTCACATGATATTGAACTCATATGTTTGTCATGACTACTCTTTTTTTTGGAGAATTTGACATCTACAGATAAATACTAATTCCCTAGATAAGTAGTTGTATCTAGAAAATAGTTTAAAGTGTTTTATACTTTTCCTATAAGAAATAGGTAATATGAGAAGATAGAAGGCCTACCTATAGTTCTGTTTTCCTCTCATCTCCCTTGTATCGATTCCATCGCTCCTTCCCGTACTTAATCCACTTGAGAAGTACCTTGTAAGCACAACAAAAGACAAAAGCTAATCAAAGCATATGATCTATTGAATATAAGTGAAATGAATCAGATACAATTCATACACATAAGCATTATGAAATAACACAAACATATGGGAAAAAGGTTCAAACACTTTATTATATAGAAGAAGGAATTACAACCATTGGTGTCTGATTCAAAGCCATTCCTCCAGCTTGGATCCTATCCACATCACATCAAAATCATGACAAACTTGTAGCATTACAATACTTGCTTCAAAGCCAAATCTCATAGCATCATTATCTCCTTGAAATTCAACATAATCCAGCCCCTGATCACTTATATGTGTGGTCAATTTATAGGAAGATGAAGGAGGTTTTTCCATTAATGGTGGCATTGAATGACCTTCCATCCTTAGAATTAGTTCCATGGAGGAAGGGATGAGAGGATAGGATGCACCTTAACTCATTCCTCATCCATTTTTGAGCTCATAGGAGTTGATAAGTGAGGCAACCTTTTAGATGACTCCAAAAGATAAGAATATTCGCCAAACCCTAAGTGAATTTCACTCATTCTCGCCCAACGCAGGTGAAAGGAAGTCTAAGTGATCTGCGGAGCACCCTGGTGATGAGCCCCAAAAATGGGTAACTTATTAGGCTTATTTTTCCTATTATTCTCGATTAATCCACCATTCTTCATAGTTTTATGCATGCTTTTGAATATATTTATGTTAATTGAATGAATGAGAATAGTCACTTGACCACAAAGTCTAATACGTGCTTATTGCAGATTTTTGGACATCTTTTGGACCAAGGTCAAGCATTTATGAGCAAGTTGACAGCCAAATACGAAGGAACAAGGTTGCGGATTTGTAGGAATGGCGTCTCCTACACTAAATGACCCCTTCCTCGAGTTCTCCACCATCAGCTCGAAGTTGAACAGCCCACCAAAGATGATTTCAAGGGGCAGCCAAGCAAATTTTGTGAAGTGGCTGATTACTGCAGTTTTGAGGAGCCAAGCTCCTAAAGTTAAGGAGGGATGTTGGGAGTCCTCGTGGTGCATAAGTAGGAAGGCTTCAAGCCCTAGTAGTTTAGCTATTGAACAGTTGTTTTCCGCACTTTAGTGCAGCTTTGCTTTTCAACTCATTTTCGAGCTCTTGCTGAAAACAGTTTTGTGACATGATTATTTTTTGAGTAATGGAGATAAATTTCACTTTGCACCAGCTTTGAGCTTTCTTAGGAGGCTGTAGCTCTTGGGGTTGGGCCCAACCCAAGTGCTAGTACCTCCTTTGTGTACTTTTATGTACTTTTCTTGCATTCCTAGAATAATTTCTGTTATTTAGGTTAAGATCTTGCTTTGTTACTTAGGTTGTTTTTGATGATTAAAATAGCTTTTCATTCTTTAGGTTGATTTGATAGTTTGGTAATAGAAAATATCTGCAAAAAGGCCATCAAGAAATCCTTGATGTCATCTCTCCCTCCTTAGGACCATGAGCTGAGACCAGGGCATACTTGCTGCCACACAAACACTATTTTTTCCTTTCAATGCAATTGCTAGTGTTAGATTTTCAGTTGGAAATGTTGATACCAGTTGTACTTGCATGTTTAGATTTATTCTTGCTTAGTTTCCATAGTTATCTTGCATGATTTCCTGTCTATAAAATTCTGTTCATCATGTTTCTGGTTTTTAGGTTAGATTAGGTCAAAATAGATAGATCTTTGGTTTCTCTAGTCTTTGTTCGATCAGTTTTGGAAAATAGTGTGTAGCACACTTGTAATACATCCCTGCCTATCCTTCCTCCATAATACAATCTACTCCAACCCCTAATCCAAGATTCCTTCCCTTCATTTGCCACACTTTTCCAATTTGCCCTAATTTCTACATTTTTGTGCAACATTGCTCCCTCCATCCTTGAACAAATCCAACCACCTTGACCACTCCTTGCTTCATTTACTAGGTTCTAGACCCCTTAACATCCTTATCTACCCTTCATTTCCACTTTCCCACAATTTTTCCACCATCAACCCTCTAAAATCCTCTTTCGGCTCTTCCTGTAGAACATCCTATAGAACCCCTACAGACTTCCTGTAGAAGTTCACGTGAGCATATTTTCGAGATCTAATCCCTGTGAAACTCTTTGGAAGGGTTCTAGGGACCCTTTAGGCCCTCTTCTCACCTTCCCAACCTCCTACAAGTTCCCACTCCATTTCCTTTCGCCAATCAACCTCTGCGCAGTGAAAAATAGTTAAAGCACATGCATAATAATTCTGCCCACTTACTCAAAAATACGAAAAGATGTTTTCCCATATTTTACTTCAGAAGTAGCTTAGTCACATGCATTTTACCTTTCCAAGAGTTAATGGCATACATTTCCACTACTTTCATCTCTTTTCTTGCACCAGTAGGGTTAGTCGGTAAAACTAGGGTTTGCTAGGGTTTGCATTTCCTTTCAGCTTTCCACTTATTTCTGCAAGTAGACTAACCTCCTTTGATTTAGCTTTCATCCATCATAGTTAAAAGCTTCTTCTAAGAGCTCATAGAAGTTGGCTTAAGCTCCTAGCGGACTTGTGCCAGCTAATCAAGTGACAGCCTATGGCAAGAGCTAGTACTTGTGCATATAGCACTGTCGCTTCCAAGTTTGTTATGAACAACTGGGTTGATAAAAGTAAAGAAGGGAGTCCCAGGAGTTGCAACACCATTGCTACAATAATGGAGCTCACCACCTGGCAGTGGACTTAACTACTTTGCAACGCATCTTCATAAGGGCTTACCTATGCTAGTCCCTCTAGAGGCTATTTCTCGATGTCTTCAAGTCATGAAACTGTCTCGGAAGGAGGCATTCAAAGGGGTGACTTGTTTAGGGCATGAAGCAACTGAAATTATGGTTTGATGAGCCCTAAAATACTGATCTAGATGTTGGGATTTGATGTGCAAAAATGGATTTGTAATAACTGCCCCCTAAAGCATGAAGTCAGAAAAATGCCAATGTCGAATGAAATGCTTTACGATGTGATGAGGAGGTATCAAAGTGGATGGTGACCTGCATAAATTACAATACATATATCTTGATATTTGATTTTACATGAATTGTTGAGGGAAGGCATACCCATGCTTAGCTTATAAACTTTTAGTACATGTACATAAACAGTCCTATATAGAGATAGACCCATGATTGGAATGACCATCAATGTAAAGCCATTGTACATATGATTTAGTACTCCTGAAATCGTAGCCCGGATGGATGAAACTAGATCTGGAGTCTTCAATATCGTTCAACTGTTTGCTCAAGTACAAGTCTAACCATGTTAATATGTGATTTGAAGTAGAGCATGGGAAGACACCATCTGATTATGAGCCAATGATGTAATTTGTTAACAGATGTGAGAGAAATCATCGATAATGATAATGATCCTCAAGGTACTGCAGTACATTTTGCATGGTGTAAATGGAATATTTGATGTCGAACACCATACAAAGTCTTTTAGTTGAAGGCCATTGATGTATGCCTATCGCCGAAAGTAAGAAACCTACCATTGATGCATGCAAGCCTCAAGGTACTGAATGGGTGTTTCTAAGTCAACTTCTTGGATAATTTGCTGATTTCAACATGGAGAGACTCATCAAAGGAGGGACTTGATGTATCTCACATCAACGACATGAAACAAGTGAAGTGATTTTAGAGATGGAATTTGAATGATGACACAAGGTTTAGGAATGCCAGACCTGAAAATGAAGGTTTATGGTATTGCAAAAGATGAATTTTGACTGAATGACTTCTCTTGAGCATGTTGGTGACACTAAAGTGAATTGGTAGCATTATCCAAAACAAAGTGTTGGATGGTATGATAGACCAACGTTGTGATAACCATCAAGCTAATAACCCAACCCAAATAGTCATGGTGATGGAGTGAAAGTGTCATGTTCAAGAGAGACCTGCTACCATAGAGTGTTTTTCCCCTTTTCCCATTTTCCCCAGTCGTTGCTAACCAATACCTCTCTATTTTTATCAAGCTTGAGGAGGATAACATATGCTTGTTGTATAATTTCACCCTTAGGGAAAATCCATCGCTATTTGATGTTTTAATGAGTCTAGCGAAGGTGAAACTCAATCTTGTCTAGATGGACAAGTTTGTCACTATTTGATGTTTTTAATGAGTTTAATGACAAATATAACTCAGTGCTTTTCATGTTTAGAGAGTTTGAAAAGGGACAAAAAGAAAACTCCACAAGTTCTTTTTTGTAAATTAATCTCTCAAGCTTGAAAAAGCGTAAAACGATACAAGAGAGATATCATTTCCAATCCGTTAACAAGATGGAAAGGATGAGCGCTTGGCAATCTTTTCATATTTAGAGAGCCTAAAAAGAGCTTAAAGAGGACTCCAAGGGGGTTCCTTTCTCATTTTTAACAGAGCTCGTAAAAGAGATAAAAGTGTGCTCTATGGTAAAAGGTACAACTTACAATCGAGCATGCTTAATTCTGTAAATCAGTTGCAAAACCTACTCAAGACATCACCAAATGGATTAAAAATATCTCTTTCAAAGGAAAAAATAGGTAAGTACTAATGTTTACTTGATTAATGAAGATGAAATAAACATAAAACAAGTTTTTACCATGACATTTTTACCATTTGGAACTTATCATTCAGTTTTGTGCTCTGAGCTTAGTTTTTACCTCGATTTTCACTAGCTGATTGTGGGAGATTCTGCAAACCTTTTCTTGAGCCATCCAGACCAAGTAGGAACTAAACCTCCTTACTTTCTTTTCAAGTCATTATTTTGTCATTTCATGCAAATTTTAGGGTTTTTTTGGGGCCCTTGGGGTTTCATTTTTTTTGCCCTAGGATCAGTGCAAGTTTTCACATTGAAAATTGCGCCAAAGAGCACCTAGATAGAAGACTACATGCTCTACAGCGCACTGTATCTGTGCCTTGGCTACGTTGGGCGAGTTTCCCATGTTTGTTTTAGCTGTTTGCTCCAAAATTTGTCGTGTTTTTTGCATGGAAAGGATCCTATTTTAGCTTATGATTTTGTTTCAGGCTTTCATCGGATCAGAATGTCGATTACATGGTGAGAAAGAGATCATGAAGAAAAAGACATGGTTTCCCTAAACAATCCGGGTATAGTTGAGGCCCTAAAAAAATGTGGGTTACTCAAATACTTTAAGTTGATTGGAATGAGGCAACAAATAGAACTACTGCAGTTCCTTATCCGTCCATGGGATCTGACAGAGCAGACTTTTCACATTAGGGATAAGATGGTCCCTAATACCATTGAGGATATTTACTTTCTTACCAGACTGTCAAGGTGAGGTGCCCCCATCTCACTTTTTGGATTTTCCCATGGAGGTGAATCGGTGAGAGATTATATCAGACAGTTTTGTCAGCCAGGTACACAGCCTAGCAAGGATGGGAAAATAAATATCAGGGATGTAGGTGATTTTCCTTTAAGAATGATCCTCTTCACAATCACAAAGTTGGTTGGTAGTGTGACACTACATCTAGCGAACAAATCTTATATGTAGTATGCACTGGAGTGTCTAGAACCAAAAGTTTTCAACTAGTGTGAGGTTGTGCTTTCTTTGCTGAAAGAACAACTGACTAAGGTAAAAAGTGGTAAGACGAAGAATTTCTGCTATGGTTCGATCTTAATTTCTTTTTCCTTAGAAAGAATCCCATTGATGCAACCACAACATGTATCACTGGGTGTGGCTAGTCCTAGAGATCCACGTATGCAGAGGTGGGTTGAATTGATGGCTCAACATGCGGTTCAGTCAGCAATTATTTTCTCCCCTACATTTTTCAGCTGGCTTGAGTGACAACATCTTGTTATCGAGAAGCATCCATACTCAGGGATGGATTTCCGTGGAGATCCAAATTTGATTCTACTAGTTGGAGCACAATGGGGTGCTATGGGTAAGTTTTTTGACCAAAGTGTTTTTTGATTTTTTCAAGTTTCTACATGTTTTTTGTGTTTTCCAATGTTTCCAAGACTAAACTAAAATTACTCTTATGCATACTGATGTGGGTATTGTTCGACCTATGGGACACCAACAGGTTGCAGGTGGGCTAGCGTAAAGAAACATCAGGAGAGGAGTTCTCGAGGACTTGGATTTGGTCGAAACCTTAGCAGAATTGTAGGATCATATAGAGGGATTAACCCTTGATATTCCAGATATCTAAATTGAGGAGTTACCTATGAGGCTGCAACGCCACACTATTGGTGTTCCTAACCATTGGGCAAGGCTTTTGTGCATGATAGCATAGGCTGTGACCTGTTACCATGAGCACCACTAGATCTACTTAAGATTTTCTGTATTCATTTTTTAGTTTTTGGGTCAGATGACCAAACGTGTCTTGGGCACAAATTTTGTAAAAACTTTTAAAACACCTATCTATTTTACTTTCAAAGTTTTCTATGGTTATATGAAATCCTATTCAATTGATGATGTGAATTGAAAATATTATTTTTACATGTGACGAAAATGTCTATTTAACACAATTCGCTAGAGAATTAGTTAATGTGTTAAGATTTATGGAAATATGTTCATATTGAATGTGTTCAAAATGTTTTTCCAAAATACGAACTCTAAGGAACATACGAAAAATGTTGGATTTCAGACAGTATAAATGTTTGTTAGTTGTAGTACAACAGGTTGTGAGTCCAACCTAATAATGATTCAGCAAATGCTAAGTGAAATGGCATCAGGGAGTAGTTCAATGAACGCGTTATATTTAGTGATATTGTTTGTCGATCAACCAATACAAATCCCTTGGAAACTCACTAAATCACCACTTCGAGCAAAAATGGCCCATGCTGCAGAAGACAAATTTTGTGTACTATGACTAGCACCATCGGTGTAACCAACAAAAGGTTCTAAAAACTCTGACATTTGCAAAAAATGCAAAGCGGATTACTAACCAGATAAAAATCTCTAAAATATACACACACACACATGCAATGAAATCACATATACAGTGAGTTTTACTACACTTAATCAAGCATAGTAACTTTTGAGGTACAACCCATTTCAAGGCCGTGACAATGGAATCCCATCATAATCTACAAACTCGTAGGCTCCTTTTGCTAGAACACGCTTGACAACATAAGGACCCGTCGACATTGGTTCGAATTTCCTTTCTCCAAGTTTATCAGCTTCCTAATCGTAAAGCAAGACCAGGTCTCCTTCAGAGAAGATACGAGGCTTGATATTTCTATCATATTGCGCCTTAATAATTTCTTATGCATTTCGTTAGCCAATGCAGCATCATGACGGGTTTCATCCATATGGATTAGTTCCAAGAAACACGCTTCTTCTTCAAAAGTGTCAGGTAATAGGTCAATTGTGAGTTTGAGCGATGAAATTTCGCATTGTATCAGTAAGATTGCTTCCAAACCATACACCAACTAAAAGGGTGTGAATCCAGTTGCATTTCTCATTGAGGTTTGATATGCCCACAAGGCAAAGTGTAGGATTAAGTGCTAGTTTCTCTTATGAAACCTTATCATTCTTTGCAACATCTGCTTCAGCACTTTGTTGATGGCCTCAACTTGTCCATTCGCCAGCGAGTAATACAGAGTAGAACTGTCACATGACAGTCCTAACTTAGCAGTTAATTCAACCATCATGTGATTGCGAAAATGTGACCGATGATCTGTAACTATGGCTTGTGGTACGCCAAATTGGGCAACCACATGGTTAAAAAAGAAAAGAACAGATGTTTCGCCACTATTGTTCAATGTTGGCATTGCCTCGGCCCTTTTGGTAAAATAGTCAACGGAAACTATAATATACCCATGCCCCCGGCCAAGGTGGGGTTACATGTCATAAAGTCAAAGCCCCATTTGGCGAATGGGCCAACAGAAATGACTAGATGCAATGGTGTAGGTGGTAATCTGGTTTTCGGTCATATATATATCATACATGACAGCTTCTCACAACAATAATACAATCTTTAAATATAGTTAGCTAGAAGTAACCAGCACGAAGAATTCCCTGTGCAGTTGCATATCCTAATAAGTGTCCACCACAGGCACCTGAATGGCAATCATTCAATGCTTTCTCTACTTCCTCATACGTGAGGCACCTCGGTAAAACTATATCGATACCACGACAGTAAATTATGTCGCCAATGATCAGATAATATTTGGCGTGGTAATGAATACATCATTGTTGCGAGTGAGAAGTATCTTGCTAGAAAGTTTAGGTCTGGAGATAGATCAGTATATCCCCATACCATGTGTTAGATGACGAAATTAGAAATAGAGATTCATCTAATATTGATGGTTCAGATGTTGAATCAATGGAAGTCAAGGGAAGGTCACATAGTAACTCAGCGAAAACTAGATATTTCTTTGATTTGGACTTGATGAATTCTAAATAAAATTCATGTAAAATAACTATCCATTTTGAGTATTTCCCCCCAGCAATTATCGTGACAAAATGTATGTCATAGGGTTGCAATCCAAAATGACAGTTGTTTTCTATAACAAGATGTAATGGAAAAATCTTTGAACAGCTTGCATTGCTGCCAAATCTAGTTTTTCGACATAAGAGTACTTACTTTCTATATCATTGAGATTATGGCTCAAGTAATAAATCAGATGTTCAATCCCTTTTTCTTCCTAGACTAAAACAATGCCAATGGTTGTATCTGGAGTAATGAGATACAAGTAATAGTCATTTTGATAATTTGGAGAGTATATTAATGAAGCTCTAATCAAGGTATCTTTATGAGTGTGAAAGGAAGATTGTGCAACCTGATCCCAATGAAAGGGTATCTCTTTTCTCAAAAGACATGTAAAACCTGTAGCCATTTAGTGTAATTAGGAATGAACCTCCTCAGAAAGTTGGCTTTCCCTTGGAGTCTCTGTAACTGTAAAAGATTTGAAGGTGGGGGTAAATCTCTAATTGCCTGAACCTTTAATGGATTGAGTCGAATCCCCTCTCTAGACATTACAAATCCAAGAAATCAAATAGAACCAATGCAAAACACACATTTGTACAGATTGAGTCCTATCTTGTAGTATCGACACCGTAATAATATTACTCTCAAATGTTGTGGGTGATAAGTCTGCTTTTGTCAATGAGCAGGTAAATCATCAAGGTAAGGTTGAATAATGTGCTTGATGTCATGGAAGGCATAATTCATTGCCCTCTAAAAAGTGGCCCCAGCATTCTTCAAACCAAATGGGAGCTTCCTATAGGCGAATGTTCCCTATGGACAAATAAAAATTGTTTTCGATTGGTCCTGTGGGCATATATTGATTTGATTGTAGTCAGAAAATCCATCCATAAATGAGAATATTTTGCATCCAGCACATTCATCAATAATCTGGTTGAGAAAAAAAGTAGGATAATTGTCCTTTGGACATACCTAATTCACATCCCTATAGTCGACGCACAATCGAATTTTCCCTTGTTTCTTCATGACAAGAACAATGTTGGAGACCCAGTCAGTAAGAGGAACAGGGTAAATAAAACCAGCCTGCAAAGGTTTTTCAACTTTTGCTTTAATTGCATCGGCTTTCTTTGGATGAACAGGTCGAAGCCATTTTCGAACTAGCTTGACATCAGGGTACATTTTGATTTTGTGTTCAACAATACTAGAGTCAATGCCTGGAATCTCCTTGTAAGACCATGCAAAGATATCTCTAAATTCACGAAAGAGAGTATGGTAATTATCGAGTTCTGATGGAGAACAAGATTTTCCAACATGAATATTCTCTATAATATTAGGCTTGGTCGAAATATTAATAGAAATCATTTCTTCAATATTTGATAGGTTTCACTCAGATTCTATTGTGAATATGGAAACCGAATTCTATAGGAAATCAACGACTGACAGGTGGTTTAGTTCATTTGAATAATCTTCAATGTCATCTGGAATATGGGAACGATGATGATAATCTTCCCATGGTTCTTCTCCTATCATCATTGATTGGATGATTCCTTCATCCGTAGAATGTATACATGAAAAAGGATCCAAAGAAGTACCATATTCTAATGAATGGTCTACCCATACAATTGTTGAGTGCAGATTTGGGTTTGCCGCACAAGCTCGAAAAATTTATTTCTATGATGATTTAATGGGGCTTAATGGAATTACCTCAATGCTATCAACTTCAACCTTGTTGGTAATCATTGTTAAGTCAGATGAGGTGGAGGAAATCATGGTGCAAGTCTCTACTCTTGCCACTTCCGCCAAATAAGATGTTCACGATAGGGTAAAAGTACCCATTAGGGAAGGATCTTTAAAGAGACCTACTCCAACACTTAGAAGTGACAATGGGGGTTCGTGTACCAATGGAATGCTTCCCGTAGCCTGTGAAATATTGGAAAAGAAGGCTAGCTTATCAATGACTGTGATTCCACCCTTAAAAGGGAATGCAATAGTACAAAAGTACATGGAAACCACAACAGCCATAGCATATACCCATGGCCTTCCTAGTAAAATGTTGTAATCAAGGGGTCTGTCAACTACCTAAACTTCAATAGTAACTGTTTTTCCCCCTAGTTTGATCTTAAGGTTTCTCAAAATCCCACAAGGATTATATGTTCTTCCATCAAAAGCTTTCAGCATGGTTGGTGATCGTGACAACGATGGTGAACCAAGTGTTTTCCAGCAGCTGATTGACATAATACAAGTGGATGCCCCCTCATCAATAATAATTCGGTGAACATTCTTATTAAGAGATTTTACTCGAATTAGGAGATCCAACAGCATCGGTAACTGTGGTGTATATTCTGCATGGTTAAAAACCACAAGATTAGAATCTGTACAATCTATTCCACCAATTGCTGATAGTAAAGCCTGCTTTTGGGAGGGATAGTTTTGCAACACCTCGAGTGTCGACATAGCAGAAGGTGATTGAGCAAGATCTTCCATTATGTTATAATTTTGAGCTGTTCAAGCCTGAGGGTTAAATTTCGATTTACAATTCCCTTTAGTGGTTTTATTTTCAATTCTGGTACAATAGGTGGAATATTTTCATATGAAGTCGAAGTCGAAGGATTAGGTTGATCAGTGGCCTGATTATTCGACGATGAAGGTGGATTTCCATAATCTTTGTTTCTTTTTGACACCAAAACTTCATTTTGTGGCTTTGTGATGGATAACTTGAGTACTTGGGATGTGGAAGCATGGTCTGTTGCAACCAAATGTGTCTCTGGGTTTGGAAACGGATCAATCAACACTGCCGATGTGTTTTAAGTCTTTAAAAGTTTAGAGACCTCGGAGCGGTGAGGACAATCTCTCATAAAATTCTCATCATTATAGATTAGACATGGATAATGAGGTTTCCTTACTGAAGCAGAGGAATCATATGATTTCTCTAGAGGGGAATTATCCTGTTTCTTTTTGTTATTCCCCTTTTTCTTGCTTCATGGTTTCCTTGGATTTTTTCCTTTGTTAGATGACACGACATTAATTTTGGAAGCAAGAGTTTGACCAGATGGTCTTCTGGCCATTTGCATGCTCAAAGAACCGATCAAACCATCGTTGGCATGAGAGTCCTTACTCGATTGTGGAGGAGGAGGAACAATGAAAGCTGGTCGGGGTGCAGTCAAAATTTTATCATAAAGCATGTCGGATTGTGTGTAAATCAAATCCAACTATTGGGCATGAGAAATTACTTTCTCTTATGTGAAAACTCCACCTTTTGTCGCATCCTTTGTGACTGATGGAAATAAGGATTTTATGAAACACTCAACTAAAAGCTGATCGGAAACATATGTCTTAACCATTCGACAACGACGCCGCCACTCATGAATATGATAAAATATATGGGTAGCAGTAATCTATTTAAAGTTGGTTAGGAGTTCCATTCCAGTCTTGTATCTGGTGGGTAACTTGAAGTGGGTCAAAAAAGTAGTGGCTAAAGTGGTGAAATTGTCGAAATAATCTCTTGGTAATTCAATGTACCATTTAGTAGCCAGACTAGTAAGTGTTCTTTGGAAAAGATGAAGTCCAACTAAATCATCATTTAAGGAGTTTGATGAACACCACAAATGAAAGGTCATGACATGATTTGATGGGTATTCTCCAAGATTTCCATTAAATTTCGAAATGTCAGATGGTAACTTATGCGGAATTATTGGCCACCAAGGTGCATATAAGATTGGATCATTAGTGAGCTGATTTAAATCTGGTAATTCTAAATTTGCTACAAATGGCAACTGTCGATTCAAGTCAGGTTGAGTATACCCAGGATATGATGGAATTTCCTGAGTAATAGGTCTTTGCATACCAACATAGGGCATCTGCATTTGGTAACCTTGGTATGGTTGTTGTTGAACAAAACCAGCATAAGGTGGTTGCTAATAACCAAGTTGAATTTGTGGTTGTCCATAACCTACAAAGCCTTGTTGACTAGGAGCTAGGTAAGCTTGATATTGACCAAACCCAGGTTGAGCTTGTTGAGCAAGTCCAAATTGGAGCTAGAATTGCTAGAATTGGGGTTGTTGAAATTGGTGCTGCCACAATTGTTGAATCAATTGTTGTTGTTGGTGGTACAACTATTGTTGATTTAACGGTTGTTGTTGCCCAGTAATGAAAGGTTGGCTAGGTTGTGAATAAACTATACTATTGTAAGCTTGGGTCAGCTCATACAAGGGTATACAAACTTGAGGTTTTTGCTCAACGATGGAAACAAGTGGTTGTTGTAAACAACCTGAGGAACTTGAACTTCTTGACCTAAAACTTGTGGTTGCGAGGCAGAAGGACCAGTTTTTACCGGTTGAGATACAACAGTTTGAACTTGTGACTGTGGTACAGTAGTAACAATAGGTGTAGTAGGAATAGCTTACACAGTTCGCATTGCTTGTGTTGGATACACAAGCCTACGTTGAACTGGAATTTTTGGTTGCCGTTGATAAACTCTAATTCCAGATTGACCTGAATACTGCAGGATATTGCCATATGATGGTCCTTTGGAATAAGGAGGATATGGTGAATAAGCATATTTCTCTCCATATGGTCTCAATCCAGTATTTAATGGATACATAGGCCTTTGCTAACCAGATTGCCCAACTTGATATTGATATGCAAGATCAAACTATTGAGTTCACATTAGAGAAGAACCAGGTAAAATTTCGGTTGAGGACATGGGTGATGACCATGGTGTAGAAGCAACCCTGAGTGGGTTCCAAACAATGATTGGTAACCAACTGAGATGGATGATTGACCATACAAGTGTGACTCAGGTGTGGTAGAAAACATAGAAGAGGTTGCAACATAAGATTCTGTCGCAGCTGCATTAGATGATACAGTTTGAGATTATGAAACTTGTTCAACCATAGTTAACTGACCCATAAGTTGTCCTAAAGAATTGAAGGGTACTTGAAAATAAGCAGGATCAAACAGAGCAGTAAAAAGAGGATTATGAGGGTAAAGATAAAGTCCAGTTCCAAAGTGAAAAGGGGTTCCAGGTGTATAATCTTCTTCCAATTCTTCCTCTATAGCAATTAAACCTGGTGGAAGAACATCATCATCGGGTCCGTAAAAGATTTCTAGTCTTGATAAAGTTGAGGTTTCAGTAGTTACTGATGTCTGAGGGGTAATAGGTTGATCGTCCTCCGGTAAAGTAACAACTTATGAATGTTCAATTTTGAAGTCCAGATGTTCGGGTAAATGAACAACAGTTTCAGAAAGAAATCCCTGAAAAACTTTAGGCTAATATGTAACTTCTGTTTGAACTGGGATAGGTTATGGTTGGACTTTTGGTTGAACTGATTCAAGTTCAAGGGTAATTTCTTGTTGAGAAACTTCAAGTTGAGGATCAACTTGTTATTGAACAATGTCAATGACTGTTTCACTAGGATCAGTGCTAATGTCCTTAGGTAATTGTGAAATTTTTTCTTTAGAAATGGATGTACCAGAAATGGTTGGAGTAACTGGAGTCTTGGTACTTACCAAAATAGATGATTAAGGTAATTCAAATGAATAACTAGGATTTCTTGATGTACTAGACTCAGTTAAGCGAGATTGCTTTGTGCGAATGGGTGTCGCTTCAGGTGGCAAAGGCAGTTTTCTTGCTATTCTTCGCGAACGATGGGTTAAGGGTTGAGGTTACTCCATGATTTCTGATTAATTTTATTATCAAAAAAGAAATAAAAAAAAAGGGGTATACTAGGCAAAAGGTTTACCAAGCAACTATGAACTATAGAATACCTCCTAGCAAACCAAGAAGTACAGGGAGGCAATCTTCCCAAAATGCTATGTTCGGTGTATCACAGTTTACAAGGCGGCTGACTTGGTTACTTAAGGATGGATAGCAACATAGAGTTTTCCTCCCATATATACCCGAAGGTATGTGGAGGCGCAATCTGTATAAGCTTTGTCTAATGCAAAACCGCATAGTGAGAGCATTTCCATATACTTTATGTACTGTAACACAGCCCTATATACCTGAAGTTACATGGACAAGCTATGATATACTCACGTACGTGGAATGAGGTATCACACTTGGAATGTATTGTAGATAAGTTAGCGATAGCTTCTTTGTTTTACGACGCTGGAACACATCTCTAGCCTAGAACCACTAAATGTTCTTGTTGATGACAATGCTCCATTAGGTAAATTGATGTTAATTTTAAGTTGATCTTGCTTAAGAATTTTCCTTTCAAGTTCACCACGTGATGTATTCTGAAATTCCTAGGAATGAAACTATCATGATAAGCATTATTTCCATTCAATTTAACAATGAAAATACTAGCTACTTAGGGATAGAGTAATTAGATTTCTTTCGATCAAAGAGAAAAGAGCACAATCTAAATGCAATTTCCCTTCACTATTCCTATGAACACACACAAACTTTTTCAATGCAACATGCATGTATTTCTTTTTTATTTCCTTAATGTGAATATAAACAAAAGGGAATATGCACATACAATCAATCAATATTTCGTAAGAACGAATACTTTTACGACAGTTCTAATTCAAAGGAAGGGAAGACTTTATGACACTTTCTTTTGAATGAAGATTAATCAATTATATCCTAACTTTGACTATCAATTGATAATGACAAAGAAAACATTAAGAAAAATTAACCAATCCAATCAAAGTTGGGCTAGACCAGGAGATAGAGACTCATTTTCTGAGACATAGCATTCATTGATCAATCAACAAACAATAAAACAGAGAAAAGTTGGCAAAAATATTTCTAAAGGTGGGAAACTGATCCTAGGGTATCAGTGTAGCCTAGAGTGGGAGACAGTGTGCTTCAAAGCACTATCCCTAAGCCAGGGGTGCTTTACAGTGCACTGTGTCCCTCACAATCCTGTGTTGGTGACAGTGAGCCATTTCAAAAGGTAATTTGACACAGTGTTGACCAATTTTTCAATGTAAAGATCTAAATTAAAATCTATGAACACAAATAAGGTCTACAAGGATGTCTTAGGAGGTGGATAAGCTACTAGGAAAGAGGATTCATCCCTAGTATGGTCACGAATTCTTTTTGGAGAATTTAGAATCTACGAATAAATACTAATTCCCTAGATAAGTAGTTGTATCTAGAACAACAGTTTAAAGTGTTTTAGACTTTTCCTATAAGCAATAGAAAAGATGAGAAGATATAAGGCCTACATGTAGTTTTTCTTTCCTCTCGTATCCCTTGTATCAATTCCATCGCTCCTTCTCATACTTAATCCACTTGAGAAGTACCCTGTAAACACAATAGAAGACAAAAATCGATCAAAGCATACGATCTATTGAATATAAGTGAAAGGAATCAGATACAATTCACACACATGACCATTATGAAACAATAAAAACATATTGGAAAAAGGTTCAAACACTTTATTAGATAGAAGAAGGAAATACAACCATTGGTTTCTGATTCAAAGACATTCCTCCAGCTTGGATCCTATCCACATCACATCAAAAGCATGACAAACTTGTAGCATTACAATACTTGCTTCAAAGCCAAATTTCATAGTAGCATTATTTCCTTGCAATTCAACATAATCTAGCCCCTCATCACATTGATGAGTGGTAAATTTATAGGAAGATGAAGGAGCTTTTGTCATTAATGATGGCATTGAATGGCCTTCCATACTTAGAATTAGTTCCATGGAGGAAGGGATGAGAGGATAGGATGCACCTTAACTCATTCCTCATCCATTTTCGAGCTCATAGGAGTTGATAAGTGAGGGAACCTTCTAAATGACTTCAAAAGATAAGAATATTCCCCAAACCCTATGTGAATTTCGCTCATTCTCGCCAACCCAGGAGAAAGGAAGCCTAAGTGCTATACAGAGCACCCTAGCAGTGGACTTAATTGCTCTGCAGTGCACCTTCATAAGGGCTTACCTGTGCTGGTCCCTCTAGAGGCTATTTATGGATGTCTTCAAGTCATGAAACTTTCTAGGAAGGAGGCATTTAAAGGGCTGAATTGTTTAGGGCATGAAGCAACTGAAATTAGGGTTTGATGAGCCCTAAAACACTGATCTGGATGTTGGGATTTGATGTGCCCAAATGGATCGGTAACACTCTTCCCACTTGATTCCTCATATACCAGGAACCTCTTCATGTCATTTGACTATGTAAGCAATCATTCCTCCACAAGAATGATTCGTAATGACCCTCTCAGGCACTGACATAGATTGTTGGGAACGGGTCCCCCCCAAGAGCCAGTTTTGGGGCTAAAAGCCCATGTTTGGGGCAAAAGGCCCAAATTTTTTTAATATAGATGTAAAGTCTCCACATTTTGTTGTTACGGAGAGAAAATAGGTCAAAGGGTTGTCTTCCCTTGTTTTTTTAAGTATCATGTCGACTATAAAGATCTACCCATGGTCCACGGACCAGGGGATTGTATAAAAAGGGAGTCTTAGAAGAGTCTAAGAGGGGGGTAGTAACAAGAGATGGTAAGAAGGTTTTTGGGTAAGAAGTTCTAAGTGTTCTCAAGTCTTAGCATAGGTAGAGGAGCTGAGTGCACAAAGGCCTAGGGTGGAAGTTCGCAGTTGAGTGCGCGGACCCCTGCAACTATGTGCGCAGGGCGGATAGAGTCTGTATTGAACTTGAGATATCAATAAAGAGAATTATTTAGCAATCAATGTGTACTTTCTCTATGTTTAATGTATCTGATTATATTATATTATGATCTGGGTGTACATTATAATGCTTATTTGATATGTGAATGTATCTGATTATATTTGTTAATTGAACACAAGCAAAAATAAAGGATTATACAAAGGTAACTGCAAATGCATGGTATATTAGGTAAACCTTAATATAACTTGGGAACTTATATAGTAACTCAATCACAGAGGCATGTAAGTGCCTAAACCTCGGGTAAGGGCTGCATGAAGATCAGTCAAGTACCTTAGCAGAGGTACTAAAGGACGGAAGAGAAGGAACATCAATAAGATCTAAATGCTTATCGATCTCTGTTGAGTGATAAAAGGTGTCTTTTTAACCCCTATTTACCCTACATTAATTATCAATCTAGATACGATTTTTTATCTCAAGAGTGTACTCAATCTGAGTCGGTCACTTGATTCAAGAGTAATGTTTTCTAGTTTGCAGTATAGTTCTAAATACAAGAGTAAACAGATGCTGGAAATAGAATCTACTTGTAATTAAAAGAAACCTTAATGCTCTGAAACTTAAATCATTCATTTAGAAAACTATAGCAATTTATCAGTGAAGGATGCAGTAGTGATAACTCTTTCCTCTGTCAACTGATATAAATGAAATCAATCATAAACAGGACCTCCAATCTGAGAACTTAGACAACGATAGTCAATGTTCTTTATAGTTGTAGATCTTTCAATCCACACGAAAGCAAATAATCACAATTCGACTGGAAATGCTTACTAAAACACACTTGCTACACTATCAATTAAAAGGTGAAAGCAAATCCTTGCAGAAAAGGAACAACAACTAAGTCTGTTGAAAAGATTGAACAACAAAGCTTAATCTATAGAAATTAATGAAACAACACTCTTTGCCTAAATGAACCGAACATCAATATTTAACTGAAATGAACTGAACAACAATCTTCAGATAATAAAGGAACAACAAATCTCATTAAGTGTAAACACACAGTGACTATAAAGTAATAGAATTAGTAATGTTATTTTGGTAGAGTAAACATTAGTTGCAAGTATAAAGGAATGACAATCATGATTATAATTCAACAACAATTAAATGAACAACAGTTGTAGTTGTGAGTAAACAATAGAATGTAGACTAGACAACACAATATTGTTTCAAAAGGAACAACATGACATTGAGTTATGAATAACAATCGTGTTATCAATACAGTCTAATTATGATCTTGATGTAGCAGAGTAATTCAACGAAATGTTCAGAAGCAGAAGATTACCGAATAAAGCGAATTAAGGAAATGCAAAGGAAATCAAACCACACATGACTGTAATTGTAAAATAGTGATACAAGAAGCAAGTGGATCCACGAGGGCCGGGCCCTTAGTGACTAGGGAAGCACTACTACATTTACTCCAGGATCAGATAATGGAACAACAACTGAGTTATATATTAATCATATATGGTAGAGTTACAGCTACCACTCCTCAAAGAGAGTCGATGATCAAATTTGAAATTACAATAGTAATTCTGAAAAATCAATCCTCCTTTTGTCTTACAATCGCTGCCCCATTTATAATGGGCAGGCGGATACATCAAGTTTATAGATAACTTTTAAAGTAGCGATCCCTCAGGATCAAAAGATCCTGAGGGCTTCGCTTAATCTTCCATCTTCAGTTATCTTCTTATCCTCTTGCGCAGCCGCTCTGTTTTCTCCGTCTTTTCCCGAGCTGCGCCCTCTAGTATCGTTCTTATTGTTTGGACATGGTTTCCTAACAGAGGAATAGTAGTTTCCTTGCTATTGTCTTTACCTTCCGAATAGTGATTTTCTATTCCCTTCACTTTCTGTATAGAAAAAGACAATAATTAGTTATTTTGTATTAATCACAAATCTCCTTAATTATATCATAATTCTTTAACATATTACCATTTTAGAATGTAAAGGAGTTATGATCCAAAGGAAAAGATAAAGAAATAAATGGCAAATACGTACCTTTTCCATCTCTCAACACACCTCCCTGCTTACCCTTTTTCATGTTCTCATGAAAACCATGTAATTTACATGCAAGGCAGTTAGGGAATAGGCTAGAGAGGGATTTTCATGAAGTGGTCTAAAACCATGATTTGTAGCTAAAACTTCAAAAATGGATCCTGTTTGCTCCCCAGGAAATTCATATATAGTTTTATATCTTGCTGCAGGATACCAGATAATGGGGCTTCGAAATCTACAACCTAGCCAAAGTGGACCTTCTCTCAAGATAAGGTTACTATAGGTAACTAGGCGATCGGTAGCTAATTTAAATTTTTTATAATTGAAGGGTTCTCTATCCTAGATTTTTCGATTGGAAGTCTTCCATCGGAGTTTAGCTACTGCTATGGAAGGGTCTTTGATGGATACGAAGTATTCTACCCCTTGCTAGACAATTGATTTATGAATGGATCCCAATGTCTGGATCACACCCTTCTTTCTCATTAAGGTTCTATGCTTATCCCATAGCTGTAATGGGTTTTCTGGTTCACCCCTTACCCAAAGGTGTAACCCGTTTTCTTGTCTGTGAAAGGTGTTATGGGCCTTGAGCCATTTAACTGGTTAATACCAAACGAAATGAATTCTTGAAACTTGATATCACCCACAAAAGGATTGGGATTCCTTTCCATTTCCTTCTCTAACACAAAATTATGCAAATAAAATTCACATAGCAATCGCTGGACTTTCACTCCATAATGTTTACAGCGGTTTATGAAATAATCAATAGTTTTTAACTCTATATGTACCCCTGCCTTGATAGCCTTAATTTTTAACTGTAAATACCTTTCTAACAAAAACAAAGCATAATTTTTGGCAGTTCCCTATAGGCTATAACATCAGTATATAGAGAACAGAGGGCATCCATTTGGCTTATGACTGAGTTTAGCTTATTTGTTACATTTTCAACTTTCTCCTCTTCTTTTCGACATTTATCAAAGGCCTCACTCTATGATGCATTGATGTTATTAAATTACTGCTGTAACTTTTGGTATTTCTCTAGAGGAACGGTCTCTTCTATGAGTTTTCCTATTGTCTGCTGAGCCTGTGCTAGATCCTCTTTGAGTTTCACTATCCTAGGATCATTGTCCACTAAAACACTTTTGGGCTGAAGATCTACCTGGATCTTCTTATTGTGACATCTGGTTCCTACAGTCTGTGTCCCTTTTGTCTGGCCAATCATGATGCTAGAGGATAGTGCCTCTATTTGGACATCCTTATTACAGACTGGTGTATCTTCTGTTTGGGCCACTGCATCTGTAACAGCCGCATGTTGTTCCTTGCTATCCTGAATGGATATGGGCTCTATTTGAGTCCCCATGGCCTTTATTTTATGGGGTTTCATTCAGGTGGCTACATTTCTTGTTCTTGTGGTTCTGTTTAATACTTTGCCCATTTTTAGGGCCCTTATTGACTATCTGAGTTGTTTTATTACATTCAGTAGCCTTCGTTGTTCCTTTCACAACCTCTTGATTTCATTCGTCTTCTTCTTCGAAGGAACAAATGTTTCTTTTCTTGGACCTGGGCTTTGTTCTTCAGGGATTGTACCCTCGCCCTGGCTTATTTCCATATTTTCTATTTGGAACACTTCTTCAGTGTTCTCATCCTCCTGATTAGGTTTCTCAAGGGAGGTAACCCTAGTTTGATCTACTATTTCCCGGGTGGCTTCTGCTTCTACTTCTTCTTTGTTATTCATCTCCTCAGAAGCACTCTTGCTGTGAGTAGAGTGTTTCGGTGATTGCCCTTCTTATTCTTCCTCATCATTCATCTTCTAAGATGCACTCTCATTGTGAGCAGAGTATTCCTGTGATTGTGCTGCCTCAATATTGAGGTTAAGAGGGCTCTGTGGTTGAATATACTCACCCATATTAGCCAAAATTTGTGCCAATTCGTCTTCTTGTAATGGACTTTGTAGTGGACTTGCACCAGAGCACTCTCTTTCTTCCTCCAATTCTTCTTCCCATTCTTCTTCTGCATTTCCCCTCCTTCGAGTTGTGGGGGTTGTTCATCCTTGGAGTCTAGTATCTATAAGGGTTGGCTACTATTATCTTGGAGATTTCCCAACATTCCCCTGCTTTTCCTCGATCTAAGGGACTGTCTGTGTTTCTGCGGTCTAGTTGATGTGCTGGTGGTTCTTTTTCTTTTCAGGGCTGGTAAGGCCAATCCCCCATCTATTGAAAATACCAATTCTTCCCAAATAGACTGTTGTTGAGCAAGACTATGATTGACTATTAATTGAATTAAACCATGATGACTTACTACCATTTCTGTATGATGTGATTTCCTTATACTCTGAGCAGCGTCATGCAATAAAGAAATTAAATCTGCGGACAAATTTACAACACATTTCTGTCTTAATACGGCTAATAATTTGAGATGGCGTGGTCCTACCACATCCTTTCTCCCGTCACATATGATGTAGCTTTGCACTATTTTGGCTAATTCTGCCCATGGTTCTCCCATGGTTGCAGACAGGACTCCTTTTCCTTTGATGGTAAGGTTTTTTCCTTCGTCCTGAAAGATGGCTAAGGCATCTCAAAGTCTTACTTTTTTCTTGGTCCATACTGGTCCGACTACCGGTAGTCTAGATATTTCGACAATTATTGCCTCTGTTACCGTTATTCGCCTTCCCCTAACCATGGAATAATCTTTCTACAAATTTTGCAGAAATTCAATGGCCATAGTTTCATGGGACTGCTATAGCCGTGTAAGGTAATTGATCCATCATACTCTTTCCAGAATTGCTCGTGCAGTGTCAGAAATTATCAGCACTTGTGGTTGACTGCGTATTACTCTGGCGGTAGGTATGCAAATGATTCCTGTTCCCAATTAGGTCTTGAATGAGATAATCTGTGTCAGCCAAAGCCATTGACTCAAGCTCTTTGCTTGTTGGATTCATGGGAGTGATGCTCAGATCTGATGGAGTGGCCATTATGTAACTTTTCACTGTTTGAGCTTGGAAGGAAGGTCAATGCAATAGCTGGCTAACAAAGTTGTCTATAACGAGTAGCAGAGCAACCTAGGACTGAACTCAAATGTAACGATAGCCTGACAGCTTGGCACTTATGCTATGAGAGAGACAAACTTTGCAAAGTTCGTGGGCCAACTTCCCTTCTCTTAGTGAACTCTCTGGAGTTAAAGACTGCGAGGATCAATGCAGAAGGGGAAGGAGTTACTATGACTTCAATGGACTTCTTTATACAGTGGAATGAGGTGTAATTGGGCAATGCTGAGCTCTTACAAGGTTTGTCTAGAGGCCAAACTTTAAATGGAGTTTTTGACAGTGAAACTGTAAACGGGTGCGGGTTTACAAGATTGCTTTTGAAATAAGGGCTTACCAGTGGGTTTTAGTGAAGTCTTAGGTGTAGTAGAATTGCCAATTGAGGAATTATGCCAGTTTACAGCATGTATAGCGGAAAAACATGGAGGAACAGGAGCGAAGAGGGGAGAAATTGGCAAATACCTGGTTAAAACGGCGCCGAGAGTGGACGAGCTGGTGCAATGGCAAGCTATGGAGTTGAATTGTAGGCTGCAGTAGCTTGGTTGGTCGATTTGAAGCTTTGGGAATGAGAAAATGGTAAAAACAGTGAACCATAGCTTTGCAAATGAACCAATAGAAGTGAAATACAACGGTCGTTTGCGCGCTTTTTATGCAAAAAATGACATTTTGGTGCTTTTGGCGCTTTTTCGGGATGACTTCAGCGTGACATCATCGGCGGGTCCCGGGTTCGAATAAGTAACATGGCAGCTGACGGGGTGGTGACGTGGCAATGACATGGTGGCAGGGCGCGGGCACGAAAGGGATGAGGTGGCGGCAATCGCCGCATAGCAGCGGAGGCGTGGAGGTGACGTCATGGGGGAGACGTGGCACCGACGTCACACAGGGGAGGGCGGTATCTGGTTTCAGGCGCATCGCTTTTGTGCGCAGTCGGTTTCGAAGGAAGGGGCTCCGCCACAGCCGGGAGGGCAATGCGTGGCAGGAGTACGACGGGAAAACCGCCTATCTCCCGGACGCTAACCCTCGTCACGTCGGGACACAAAAAAACCCACCCACTGTAGATCTTGGGCGCGCCAGATCGGACGGTCGGTGGCATAGTTAACGCGACGGATGGTTAGGGATGGGGCCCGCGGCGCTTTTTGTGAATTGTTTTACTCTGGCGAGTGGAAAACTTTAGGAAAGTGGGTTTTAGGTTATATACAAGCGGGGTGAAATATATTTACATGCGTGACCTTAGGACAAGGGTGGGAAATGAGTATTGTAGGGTTAGGACTTAAGGGAAAGGGTTATTAGTGTGACCAGTTGTCAGACTAATTCTAGGTTAGGACACCGAAGGGTTGGTAGGAGCCCCAGATGGGCTACTATTTCCCGGACTAAAAAACATATGGCTATAGTGCCAGGGGGGGTTAGTTAATATTTTTGGGGATTTCATATAATTTTAGTAGTAAATGGGGATGGGGAAATAGTTAGGGAGCTACATAGTACAATTAGAAGTTAATATGACTTGGTGGAGTGTAAATGGAAAGGGAACAATGATAAGTCTATGAAGTGGTGATATACATGGGAATTGCATAGAAAGTGGAAAAATGACTTTTGCACAAGAAATGTGGCTTCTTTTCATGGAGAAAGCCAAAACTTTGACTTAATGTTTCACAAAAATGAAATGAAAGCAGGACTGGTTGGGCAGATCCCAAGGCCCTCAAGGAGATATTAGTAAGAGACTTTAGGGCAAGTGAAGGGAAGTTAGGCATGCTTCCTTAATTCTGTCATCAAAACATTTCTTTGGTACCTCTGCCACTGATGAGATGAGCTTTCTCTGCCAAGGCCAAGATTGAAGATGATCTTGCTTCTGCAACCCCAGGCTACCTACCCAGTTTAATACAACTAGCATTTTTTCTTCCTCTTGAGTGGGTGCACTTAAACTTGCAAACCCTGATTTCTTTCTTCTTTTTAACTTCCCTCCTATCTAAAAACTACCCTTATTGCTTTCAAGAGCCCAGATTAGACAATTTGGGCTCCTTCATTTCTCTACGTAGCTACTGATCTGCCAAGCTTAAGATGTTTGGACAGATATTTATTCTCTATCTCTAAAACAAGAAATTTAGACCTAAGGAAGCCAAGATTAAGCTGTTTGGCCTTCCTTTAATCGAGGAATCTTTCAAAAATGGAACTTTTGCAGTTATGGAAAAGATGAACATTTTTGGCACTTCCATTGTCAATCATGAAATATGAAACCTGTTGCTACAGGAGGCTAATAGTGGCTCCACTTGGGGATGACCTTTCCTTATGAAAAGTCAAGAACAGTAGGTCAGATTGCCTTGATTTTCAACTGTTTCTGTAGTCTGAAAACTTTCCTTTGCTGGCTGCTTTATTTATATATATGACAGCAGACTTGAAGAGCTTAGGGCCTTCACTTCAGGCTTCAACCACAGCAAGTTTTTTTTTTTTTTTTTTTTTTTTTTTTTTTTTTTTTTTATCTATTAGACTAACCTAAGTACTCACGGGGATTTGAACCGGTGACCTATCGCAAGGAGTGCCTTAACAGCGCACCCATTCACCGTCAATCCAAATCCCCGTGGGCTTCAACCACAGCAAGTTGCTATCTAAACAAAAAACCAAAATCCTACCTATTTAAAGCTATCTAAACAAAAAACCAAAATCCTACCTATTTACACTAATCAGCCTTCTGTTTGCTGGTTAGGTAAAATGAAACAACCAGTGCAACCACTTAAGCAATTGTAGAAAGAAACGAAATGCTTGATCAACATTTGGTGAAATCAGAAACATTATTCGGTCATGTGCCCCCATAATCAAAATTGTGACATATAAAGGCCACTGCTGATATACTTGGCCCTCATAGAGAAAACATATTAAAGATTTTGAGTTGAGAAGATCCTCCATGTAATCTGCTACAGGATCCACAAAAGCATTATGTGGGATAGTTTCTCTTGGACCTTCTTGGTCTGATGGAACAGCTACATCCTCAGTAACAAACCCTGCAACCAACACCTCAGTCTTTGTCTTGAAAGCAAGATTATCCTCAATCTGTAAGTCACAAGGTAGTACAATTTCCTCATGACTCGGAGAAGGAAGATTTTGGAAGATTTCTTTAGGATCACGAAAATCAAATGACTGAATTTGAGAATGCACAAGTTGAATTTCATTTTCATGTTCTTCCACAACTAAATCAAGGAAATACATCCTGATTTGAGGCTGTTGTATTGTTTTGACCTTTAACAACACCAATCTCAAAAAATTTTCATCAAGCTCATATTCAGATAACAGCTTCCTGAATTCATCTAAAGCTTGATCTATTGCAAGATCTTCCACACACCTGGTCATCCTGTCTTGACTATTAATTCTTTGGCATATGAACTATTTAGTTGTAGACTTGATTAAAAAACTTGAAGCTCTGGATCATATCTCTCTTTCAGGTTCGATCCTCCAGTGGAGTCTTGATTGAAAATGAAGTGGAGTCGCCAGGTGGATGATTTATCTTTTGGTGTGTCTGATCCCTGTCCACCATCACAGATCAGATAACAAGATTTCCTCTTTGAAGCAACCTTCCAAGTTGTTTCTTGGATTTCTCTGAGAAGTTTCTCAGTGGAGCTTTCCAACTTGATTTGTGAAACTAACTGAGGATGTTCCCCAGTGGAGTCGCCATTATGTTATCACTCAGGTTGTCCTTAAAGCTCCTTAAAGGATACGGCCGAGGTAACCACAAACCAATCTTTGGACTGCAGGTCCTAGCCTACCAGCAGTCAGAGAGGGCTCTCTCTTTAGGATTTAGCTTTTTTGATGATGATTTTAGGCTAGTTATTGAGTACAAGGGGTTTTGTTTGAGTTTTGGTGGGAAGGATTATGCTTTCAAGTAAAGAGGCAGGGATAGCATGAAAGTTTTAGAACCATTGGGCGTGGATTCAAGGAGTAGGACTGCTGGTGCATTTTCTTGGTCACAAGAAGGAATATGGAGCAAGGTAGCTGCACATGAAACAATGATTCAAGCTTAAAAGGATGGAATGAGAGCTAAGGAATGAGAGGCAATTAAGAATCTCTCGTCAGCTTAACATAGGGAGGGTGAATGAGCTCTATCTAGGAGCAGTGAAGAATCCCTAGATAACTGTCAAACATGAGTGAATTAGGGGAAATATGAGCCACAGGGAATTCATATTCATTACTAATCCAGAGGAAAACATAAAGAAACAGCAGAAATTGAGCATAGAGTGCAGTTAACAAGTTCTAAGCTAATCTTTCTTTCTGCTATTTAGATGGTGATACAGGTATGATAAAGACATATATGAAATTGAAACAGAGATAGGAAGCACCTATTGTGTCATGTTTCAGCACAAGAATTCCGTATTCATCCTTCAACCATTAAACACACAGCAAACAGTCATTCCTCCAAGCTTTTCAGCAGTCTTAGATTAAGTAAAACATCAGGTATACAGAGCGAGTCTCTCTTGGAGCTATACAACCAACCAACCCTTTTAACAATGCAAAGGGTGGTATATATACAAAAAACAAGATACAAAAATATCTAGATGATGAATTAATAGCTCATAACTTCTTTGCCATCTTTTAAGGAGTAGTAGCTGAAAGAATAAATGCCGCAGTAAATATGAATGTAACAGTTGTTCATTCTGTCAGAAAAATTTGACTTTTGAGTCCAATTGAGTCGGTTGGGCTGCGCTTTCAAAAATCCACACTTTTAGGCTTGCCGTCCCAGCTCTTTGCTTTTCCACTGCTCCAACCTGCTCTGCGTGTTCCTTGACCGCTTTGTCCGGTGCTTTCGTGCCTCCTTTTGCTGACTCATAGCTGACCGAGATTTGAAATAAACAAAAAGGGGAAAAAACTGAAATTACCTGGGCAAAATGGCCAGCATTGCCTGCCACCAATCCTCGGGAGGTAACTGATGCTTTTGTATCTTGACGAGTGTCTCATCAGCCTCTGTGTACTTGTAATAGTTGGGTGGCATCTCAAACAGATGGTTAACTTCATGTTCTATGTAAAATAAGTTTTCCAGCTTGTCATAGAGAGTCTGTCCTGAAGGAGGTTCTGCTTGTGCTGGAGAACCTGATGAAGTAGTAAGATGATTTGTGACATAATTATTGAGCCTGGTTGCATATTGGTCATGTGTCAATAACCTCCCAGCGCTGCTCCATAGGCTGGGCAATCCTTTAGTCTGTAGTGCTGCAAGCTTTACTTCAAAATTGTCTACATCCCTTTGTATTTCTCGACATCTTGATTCTAGGGTTTGCAAAAAGCCTCTTAATACGAGCACCCTCTTTGCTGTCAATATGGCGTCTGTTCTGTTCATGATATGCAGTGCTGCCAGCTCTTCCTTAGTCTGATTATTTAAAAAGTTGATCATTTTGTTGGCCTGCTCAGGCATGTTTCCCAATGCTGCTTTGGCTCTCTGAGTTTCAAACTGAGCTAGGCCAATTAGTTCTACCTGTTCATACATGGCCTGAATTGACCTCCATTGGCTTGTGATTGACTGATTAACCTTGGCCCACAGAATCTTTTTTATTTCAGCCAGGGTTTTATCCAAAGACAACTCTTTCTCCAAGGCCTTTATCTCGTCCTTCAGGGCTTTAATTTCCCTTGTCTGCTCAGCCACTGTCATTTTGGACTTATCATATTTTCCTTCAAGATTGGCCAACTTTTCTTTGGCCTCTTTTATCTTTGTTGCTTGAAGCTCTAGCTCCTTGACAGCTTTTGTCAATTCATCCATGCTCATGCTAGAGTCAAGAGCTATTGTTGTTGCCGTTGTAGCTTCTGTAGCTGTTGTAGTAGCTGGAATAATTGGAGGGGTCGCTGCTGCTTGCATAGGAGGAATAGTAACAACAGTTGGAACTGTTTGACGTGGCTAGGAAATTGACTCTCCCTGCTTGCCTTGTAGTGCTTTCTCCAACTCCCCTTCCATCTCAATTATTCTCTGGTTCATTTGCATTAGCAGGTCCAATGTATCCTTAGTTTCTTTCTCTTTCACTAGTTCTCCTGTTTGAGGGTGCTCAGTGGGAAGCAACCTTAATCGATTTTTTAATGCAGAAATATCATCATCCTTCTTTTTCATAAGTGCCCTCACACATTTAGGATCCTTAGGATCATGTCCTGAGTCAATAATGATCTCCTCCAATGTTTTGATTCTGTTGTCTTTAGCTGTGGAGGACATTCTTTCTAAATCTAGCTGAGTGTTTTTATTCTTTAGAGATTCCTTCAACTCATGGGCCAATGTGGCCTTGTCTACTAGGGTGGCATAAACCATCTCCCCTGTTTGCTTATGTAACTCTATTTGATCCATGGGGTGAATGTCCTTGGCTAGGACCTCTAATCTTGTCCTGACATAGTCTGCAACTGACTGTGGCTACTGAACCTTGGGCTTGAAGTGGGTGACAATCATACTTTCTTTTTTAATGTCAAATGCTGCCATCAACCTTTCCTGCTTGGCAGGTGTTGCCTTTAGGAATTGGTCATACAATTGCACTCTTAGTAGCTCATTTTGAGCCTTAATTTCTTTAAAGCTAGCTTTGATGCTAGTTGGTCTCTTGCTTTGTTGTGTGGAGGAAGATACCTCCATGGCATGGTGTCTGTCTTGCTCTTGTTGGAAAGAGCTTGTAGCTGTATGCTGGCTTGCTTCCCTTCTCGGGCTTTCTATGAGTTCTTCACTGACTTCCTCCTCAAATGGAGGATCAACTCTTTACCTTTTAGCTTCAGGCTGTTGTGTAGAGCCACTAGCTGGTGTAAATTCTTCCCTATCTCGCTTCTTGCTTCTTTCTTCATTGACAGGAGTTTGCAATGGTGGCACTTGTAGCGCCTCTGTTTGTTGAGGAGGGGCCTGCCCTTGAGTTTGTTCTATTGAAGTGGCAGGCTGATCTGTGACCACTCCTTGCTCTGTCTCCATTAGCTCTTTTCCTTTAGCTATACCTGTTGCTGATGTAGATGCTCCTTGGGCAGCTTGTGAAGCTGCAGCTACAGATGTGACCTCTTCAACTTGATATGGCAACTTGAAAATTACCTGGTCAGCAGAATCCAAGTCAAGAGTTTTTTCAAGATCTTTAGCAGTTTGCTCCAAAATTTCCTCCTGAGTGAATTCTTCAACTAAAGTACCTTCTGCCCATGCATCTTGATTAGCATATTTTTCAATGTGTGGGGTTTTACAGTGATCATAGGGTGTCAATCTATATTTGACTCTTCTGGCATTAATAAAGCCAAGTGGGTCATAAGGGACCCACCAGAAACTTCTTTTCAGCTTAATTTGATCCTTGAGTATCAGGTCAGCATCTTGCCAACCTTCCTTCTTGTTCATGATAAAGGGGCCTAGGTGGTGTTTAAATTTCAGTCGAGCCTTCTTCTTGGTGCTATGAAAATGAGTCAGATCTGAATTGATAAGCTGCCTGTAGTATTCCAAGGCAAACAGACTCATTGGTACATATCTTGGGAGCCTGTAAAGACAAAGCTCACAGCCATAGATTCTGATGACAGTGTGATCTTGGTATAGGTACCAATCACCTACTTTGTAGCTCTTAGATAGCTGTAGTATCTTCTGCATCTCATAAGTTATTCTGGGAGGAGGAGCTTTCATTAAGAGGCAGGAGACTGGATAAACAAACTGGTCAATGAACTCACAGTAAGAGTAAGGAGAATGCTGGATTTGATGGAATACTGATGACCAGAAGACAACAGATCTTCTTTCTCCCTTTGAATCCAATTTCTTGATAGGGCATTGGAAGCATTCAGACTGGTAATACATGAAAAAATGATAGATGTATGAGGAATATTTGAAAACTCCCTGCCTATCTAGCTTAATGAGCTGGTCATGAATTTTGTTTGCTATGAACTTGGCATAATTATACTTGATAGCAGGAGGCTGTCCTTGGCTGAATGAAGACAACAGAACCAGCACTGTCTCATCCACATGTTCACTTGTTTTGAAGCCTAACACATAGGATATCATGTCTACAAGTAGCTTGCCCACCTCATTGAAATGGACATAAAGAAATGGAGGTGGTTCCTTAGGTTGGCAATCTGCCTTCATAAATGTCTTAGCAATTCTCTCAATCCTGGGGCCAGGGAGCCAGGAGGCCTCATCCAGTAAGTGCTTCATGGAGAAAGGCAATAACAGCTCAGTCAATTTGAAATTTAACATCTGGTTGATGGAGTCAGGAGTGATGTAGAAAAGTATGCTCCCAGATGGAGACTTAACAGCCCTCTGACTTGGCTCATAGTTCGCAGCACACAGGCGAATAATCTCAGGAAAAATATTGACAGAGGGGAGGAAATAATGTGGCAAATTGGACTCCCATATGCCATACATGTCAGTGTTGTTTATAAAGTTGTTTCTTAGCTGGCAGTAGGTATGCAAATGATTCCTATTCCCAATTAGGTCTTGAATGAGATAATCTGTGTCAGCCAAAGCCATTGACTCAAGCTCTTTCCTTGCTGGATTCATGGGAGTGATGCTCAGATCTGATGGAGTGGCCATTATGTAACTTTTCACTGTTTGAGCTTGGAAGGAAGGTCAATGCAATAGCTGGCTAACAAAGTTGTCTATAAGGAGTAGCAGAGGAACCTAGGACTGAACTCAAATGTAACGATATCTTGACAGCTTGGCACTTATGCTATGAGAGAGACAAACTTTGCAAAGTTTGTGGGCCAACTTCCCTTCTCTTAGTGAACTCTCTAGAGTTAAAGACTACGAGGAGCAATGTAGAAGGGGAAGGAGTTACTATGACTTCAACGGACTGATTTATACAGTGGAATGAGGTGAAATTGAGCAATGCTGAGCTCTTACAAGGTTTGTCTAGAGGCCAAGCTTTAAATGGATTTTTTGACAGTGAAACTGTAAATGGGTGTGGGTTTACAAGATTGCTTTTGAAATAAGGGCTTACCAGTGGGTTTTAGTGAAGTCTTAGGTATAGCAGAATTGCCAATTGAGGAATTATGTAGGTTTGCAGCATGTATAGTGGAAAAACATGGAAGAACAGGAGCGAAGAGGGGAGAAATTGGCAAATACATGGTTAAAACGGTGCCGAGAGTGGATGAGCTGGTGCAATGGCAAGCTATGGAGTTGAATTGCAGGCCACAGCAGCTTGGTTGGTCGATTTCAAGCTTTGGGAATGAGAAAATGGTAAAAACAGCAAACCAGAGCTTTGTAAATGAACCAATAGAAGTGAAATACAATGGTCGTTTGTGCGCCTTTTATGCAGAAAATGACATTTGCTGCTTTTGGCGCTTTTTCGGGATGACTTCAGCGTGACGTCATCGGCGGGTCCCGGGTACCGATAAGTAATGTGGCAGCTGACGGGGTGGTGACGTGGCAATGACACGGTGGCAGGGCGTAGGCACGAAAGGGATGAGGTGGCGGCAATCGCGGCATAGTAGCGGAGGCATGGAGGTGACGTCATGGGGGAGACGTGGCATCGACGTCATAGAGGGAAGGGCGGTATCTGGTTTTAGGCGCACCACTTTTGTGCGCAGGCGGTTTCGAAGGAAGGGGCTCTGCCATAGCCGGGAGGGCGACGCGTGGCGGGAGTATGATGGGAAAACCGCCCATCTCCCGGACGCTAACCCTCAGCACATCGGGACACAAAAAAACCCGCCCACTGTAGACCTTGGGCGCGCTAGATCGGACGATCGGTGGCACAGTTAACACGACGGATGGTTAGGGATGGGGCCCGCGGCGCTTTTTGTCAATTGTTTTACTTTGGCGAGGGGAAAACTTTAGGAAAGTGGGTTTTGGGTTATATACAAGCGGGGTGAAATATATTTACATGCGTGACCTTAGGACAAGGGCGGGAAATGAGTATTGTAGGGTTAGGACTTAAGGGAAAAGGTTATTAGTGTGACCAGTTGTCAGACTAATTCCAGGTTAGGACACCGAAGGGTTGGTAGGAGCCCTAGATGGGCTACTATTTCCCGGACTATAAAACATATGGCTATAGTGCCAAGGGGGGGGTTAGTTAATATTTTTGGGGATTTCATATAATTTTAGTAGTAAATGGGGATGGGGAAATAGTTAGGGAGCTACATAGTACAATTAGAAGTTAATATGACTTGGTGGAGTGTAAATGGAAAGGGAACAATGATAAGTCTATGAAGTGGTGATATACATGGGAATTGCATAGAAAGTGGAAAAATGACTTTTGCACAAGAAATGTGGCTTCTTTTCATGGAGAAAGCCAAAACTTTGACTTAATGTTTCACAAAAATGAAATGAAAGCAGGATTGGTTGGGCAGATCCCAAGGTCCTCAAGGGGATATTAGTAAGAGACTTTAGGGGGAGTGAAGGGAAGTTAGGCATGCTTCCTTAATTCTGTCATCAAAACATTGCTTTGGTACCTCTGCCACTGATGAGATGAGCTTTCTCTGCCAAGGCCAAGACTGAAGATGATCTTGCTTCTGCAACCCCAGGCTACCTACCCAGTTTAATATAGCTAGCATTTTTTCTTCCTCTTGAGTGGGTGCACTTAAACTTGCAAACCCTGATTGCTTTTTTCTTTTTAACTGCCCTCCTAAACTTGCAAACCCTGATTGCTTTTTTCTTTTTAACTGCCCTCCTATCCAAAAACTACCCTTATTGCTTTCAAGAGCCTAGATTAGACAGTTTGGGCTCCTTCATTTCTCTACGTAGCTACTGATCTACCAAGCTTAATATGTTTGGACAGATATTTATTCTCTATCTCTAAAACAAGAAATTTAGACCTAAGGAAGCCAAGATTAGGCTGTTTGGCCTTCCTTTAATCGAGGAATCTTTCAAAAATGGAACTTTTGTAGTTATGGAAAAGATGAACATTTTTGGCACTTCCATTGTCAATCATGAAATATGAAACCTGTTGCTACAGGAGGCTAATAGTGGCTCCACTTGGGGATGACGTTTCATTATGAAAAGTCAAGAATAGCAGGTCAGATTGCCTTGATTTTCAACTGTTTCTGTACTCTGAAAACTTTCCTTTGCTGGTTGCTTTATTTATGTATATGACAGCAGACTTGAAGAGCTTAGGGACTTCACTTCGGGCTTCAACCACAGCAAGTTTCTATCCAAACAAAAAACCAAAATCCTACCTATTTACACTAATCAGCCTTCTGTTTGCTGGTTAGGTAAAATGAAACAACCAGTGCAACCACTTAAGCAATTGTAGAAATAAACGAAATGCTTGATCAACATTTGGTGAAATTAGAAACATTATTCGGTCATGTGCCCCCATAATCAAAATTGTGACATATAAAGGCCACTGCTGATATACTTGGCCCTCATAGAGAAAACATATTAAAGATTTTAAGATGAGAAGATCCTCCATGTAATCTGCTATAGGATCCACAAAAGCATTATGTGGGATAGTTTCTCTTGGACCTTCTTGGTCTGATGGAACAGCTACATCCTCAGTAACAAACTCTGCAACCAACACCTCAGTCTTTGTCTTGAAAGCAAGATTATCCTCAATCTGTATGTCACAAGGTAGTACAATTTCCTCATGACTCGGAGAAGGAGGATTTTGGAATATTTCTTTAGGATCACGAAAATCAAACGACTGAATTTGAGAATGCACAAGTTGAATTTCATTTTCATGTTCTTCCACAACTAAATCAAGGAAATACATCCTGATTTGAGGCTGTTGTATTGTTTTGACCTTTAACAACACCAATCTCAAAAAAAATTCATCAAGCTCATATTCGGATAACAGCTTCTTGAATTCATCTAAAGCTTGATCTATTGCAAGATCTTCCACACACCTGGTCATCTTGTCTTGCCTATTAATTCTTTGGCATATGAACTATTTAGTTGTAGACTTGATTAAAAAACTTGAAGCCCTGGATTATATCTCTCTTTCAGGTTCGATCCTCCAGTGGAGTCTTGATTGAAAATGAAGTGGAGTCGCCAGGTGGATGATTTATCTTTTGGTGTGTCTGATCCCTGTCCACCATCACAGATCAGATAACAAGATTACCTCTTTGAAGCAGCCTTCCAATTTGTTTCTTGGATTTCTCTGAGAAGTTTCTCAGTGGAGCTTTCCAACTTGATTTGTGAAACTAACAAAGGATGTTCCCCAGTGGAGTCGCCATTATGTTATCACTCAGGTTGTCCTTAAAGCTCCTTAAAGGATATGGCCGAGGTAACCACAAACCAATCTTTGGACTGCAGGTCCTAGCCTACCAGTAGTCAGAGAGGGCTCTCTCTTTAGGATTTAGCTTTTTTGATGATGATTTTAGGCTAGTTATTGAGTACAAGGGGTTTTGTTTGAGTTTTGGTGGGAAGGATGATGCTTTCAAGTAAAGAGGTAGGGATAGCATGAAAGTTTTAGAACCATTGGGCGTGGATTCAAGGAGTAGGACTGCTGGTGCATTTTCTTGGTCACAAGAAGGAATATGGAGCAAGGTAGCTGCACATGAAACAATGATTCAAGCTTAAAAGGATGGAATGAGAGCTAAGGAATGAGAGGAAATTAAGAATCTCTCGTTCAGCTTAACAGAGGGAGGGTGAATGAGCTCTATCTAGGAGCAGTGAAGAATCCCTAGATAACTATCAAACATGAGTGAATTAGGGGAAATATGAGCCACAGGGAATTCATATTCATTACTAATCCAGAGGAAAACATAAAGAAACAACAAAAATTGAGCATAGAGTGCAGTTAACAAGTTCTAAGCTAATCTTTCTTTCTGCTATTTAGATGGTGATATAGGTATGATAAAGACATATATGAAATTGAAACAGGGATAGGAAGCACTTATTGTGTCATGTTGCAGCACAAGAATTCCGTATTCATCCTTCAACCATTAAACACACAGCAAACAGTCATTCCTCCAAGCTTTTCAGCAGTCTTTGATTAAGTAAAACATCAGGTATACAGAGCGAGTCTCTCTTGGAGCTATACAACCAACCAACCCTTTTAACAATGCAGAGGGTGGTATATATACAAAAAACAAGATACAAAAATATCTAGATGATGAATTAATAGCTCATAACTTCTTCGCCAACTTTTAAGGAGTAGTAGCTGAAAGAATAAATGCCGCAGTAAATATGAATGTAACAGTTGTTCATTCTGTCAGAAAAATTTGACTTTTGAGTCCAATTGAGTCAGCTGGGCTGTGCTTTCAAAAATCCACGCTTTTAGGCTTGCCGTCCCAGCTCTTTTCTTTTCCACTGCTCCAACCTGCTCTGCGCGTTCCTTGACCGCTCTATCCGGTGCTTTCGTGCCTCCTTTTGCTGACTCATAGTTGACCGAGATTTGAAATAAACAAAAAGGGGAAAAAACTGAAATTACCTGGGCAAAATGGCCAACATTTCCTGCCACCAATCCTCGGGAGGTAACTGATGCTTTTGTATCTTGACGAGTGTCTCATCAGCCTCTGTGTACTTGTAATAGTTGGGCGGCATCTCAAACAGATGGTTAACTTCATGTTCTATGTAAAATAATTTTTCCAGCTTGTCATAGAGAGTCTGTCCTGAAGGAGGTTCTGCTTGTGCTGGAGAACCTGATGAAGTAGTAAGATGATTTGTGACATAATTATTGAGCATGGTTGCATATTGGTCACGTGTCAATAACCTCCCAGCGCTGGTTAGTAGGCTAGGCAATCCTTTATTCTATAGTTCTGCAAGCTTTACTTCAAAATTGTCTACATCCCTTTGTATTTCTCGACATCTTGCTTCTAGGGTTTGCAAAAAGCCTCTTAATAGGAGCACCCTCTTTGCTGTCAATATGGCGTCTATTTTGTTCATGATATGCAGTGCTGCCAACTCTTCCTTAGTCTGATTATTTAAAAAGTTGATCATTTTGTTGGCCTGCTCAGGCATGTTTCCCAATGCTGCTTTGGCTCTCTGAGTTTCAAACTGAGCTAGGCCAATTAGTTCTACCTGTTCATACATGGGCTGAATTGACCTCAAATGGCTTGTGATTGACTGATTAACCTTGGCCCACAGAATCTTTTTTATTTCAGCCAGGGTTTTATCCAAAGACAGCTCTTTCTCCAAGGCCTTTATCTTGTCCTTCAGGGCTTTAATTTCCCTTGTCTGCTTAGCCACTATCATTTTGGACTTATCATATTTTCCTTCAAGATTGGCCAACTTTTCTTTGGCCTCTTTTATCTCTGTTGCTTGAAGCTCTAGCTCCTTGACAGCTTTTGTCAATTCATCCATGCTCATGCTAGAGTCAAGAGCTATTGTTGTTGCCGCTATAGCTTCTGTAGCTGTTGAAGTAGCTAGAATAATTGGAGGGGTCGCTGCTGCTTGCATAGGAGGAACAGTAACAACAGTTGGAACTGTTTGAGGTGGCTAGGAAATTGACTCTCCCTGCTTGCCTTGTAGTGCTTTCTCCAACTCCCCTTCCATCTCAATTATTCTCTGGTTCATTTGCATTAGCAGGTCCAATGTATCCTTAGTTTCTTTCTCTTTCACGAGTTCTCCGGTTTGAGGGTGCTCAGTGGGAAGCAACCTTAATCACTTTTTTAATGCAAAAGTATCATCATCCTTCTTTTTCATAAGTGCCCTCACACATTTAGGATCCTTAGGATCCTGTCCTGAGTCAATAATGATCTCCTCCAATGTTTTGATTCTGTTGTCTTTAGTTGTGGAGGACACTCTTTCTAAATCTAGCTGAGTGTTTGTATTCTTTAGAGATTCCTTCAACTCATGGGCCAATGTGGCCTTGTCTACCAGGGTGGCATAAACCATCTCCCCTGTTTGCTTATGTAACTCTATTCGATCCATGGGGTGAATGTCCTTGGCTAGGACCTCTAATCTTGTCCTGACATAGTCTGCAACTGACTGTGGCTGCTGAACCTTGGGCTTGAAGTGGGCGAGAATCATCCTTTCTTCTTTAATGTCATATGTTGCCATCAACCTTTCCTGCTTGGCAGGTGTTGCCTTTAGGAATTGGTCATACAATTGCACTCTTAGTAGCTCATTTTGAGCCTTAATTTCTTTAAAGCTGGCTTTGATGCTAGTTGGTCTCTTGCCTTGTTGTGTGGAGGAAGATACCTCCATGGCATGCTGTCTGTCTTGCTCTTGTTGGAAAGAGCTTGTAGCTGTATGCTGGCTTGCTTCCCTTCTCGGGCTTTCTATGAGTTCTTCACTGACTTCCTCCTCAAATGGAGGATCAACTCTTTGCCTTTTAGCTTCAGGCTGCTGTGTAGAGCCACTAGCTGATGTAAATTCTTCCCTATCTCACTTCTTGCTTCTTTCTTCATTGACAGGAGTTTGCAATGGTGGCACTTGTAGCGCCTTTGTTTGTTGAGGAGGGGCCTGCCCTTGAGTTTGTTCTATTGAAGTGGCAGGCTGATATGTAACCACTTCTTGCTCTATCTCCATTGGCTCTTTTCCTTTAGTTGTACCTGTTGCTGATGTAGATGCTCCTTGGGCAGCTTGTGAAGCTGCAGCTGTAGATGTGCCCTCTTCAACTTGGTATGGCAGCTTGAAAGTTACTTGGTCAGCAAAATCCAAGTCAAGAGTTTTTTCAAGATCTTTAGCAGTTTTCTCCAAAATTTCCTCCCGAGTGAATTCTTCAACTAAAGTGCCTTGTGCCCATGCATCTTGATTAGCATATTTTTCAATGTGTGGGGTTTTGCAGTGATCATAGGGTGTCAATCTATATTTGACTCTTCCGGCATTAATAAAGCCAAGTGGGTCATAAGGGACCCACCAGAAACTTCTTTTCATCTTAAGTTGATCCTTGAGTATCAGGTCAGCATCTTGCCAACCTTCCTTCTTGTTCATGTTAAAGGGGCCTAGGTGGTGTTTAAATTTCAGTCGAGCCTTCTTCTTGGTGCTGTGAAAATGAGTCAGATCTGAATTGATAAGCTTCCTGTAGTATTCCAAGGCAAACAGCCTCATTGGTACATATCTTGGGAGCCTGTAAGGGCAAAGCTCACAGCCATAGATTCTGATGACAGTGTGATCTTGGTATAAGTACCAATCACCTACTTTGTAGCTCTTATATAGCTGCATTATCTTCTGCATCTCATAAGTTATTTTGGGAGGAGGAGCTTTCATTAAGAGGCAAGAGACTGGATAAACAAACTGGTCAATGAACTCACAGTAAGAGTAAGGAGAATGCTGGATTTGATGGAATACCGATGACTAGAAGACAACAGATCTTATTTCTCCCTTTGAATCCAATTTCTTGATAGGGCATTGGAAGCATTCAGACTGGTAATACATGAAAAAATGATAGATGTATGAGGAATATTTGAAAACTCCTTGCCTATCTAGCTTAATGAGTTGGTCATGAATTTTGTTTGCTATGAACTTGGCATAATTATACTTGATAGCAGGAGGCTGCCCTTGGCTGAATGAAGACAACAGAACTAGCACTGTCTCATCCACATGTTCACCTGTTTTGAAGCCTAACACATAGGATATCATGTCTACAAGTAGCTTGCCCACCTCATTGAAATGGACATAAAGAAATGGAGGTGGTTCGTTAGGTTGGCAATCTGCCTTCATAAATCTCTTAGTGATTCTCTCAATCTTGGGGCCAGGGAGCCAGGAGGCCTCATCCAGCAAGTGCTTCATGGAGAAAGGCAATAGCAGCTCAGTCTATTTGAAATTTAACATCTGGTTGATGGTGTTAGGAGTGATGTAGAAAAGTATGCTCCCAGATGGAGACTTAACAGCCCTCTGACTTGGCTCATAGTTCGCAGCACACAGACGAATAATCTCAGGAAAAATATTGACAGAGGGGAGGAAATAATGTGGCAAATTGGACTCCCATATGCCATACATGTCAGTGTTGTTTATAATGTTGTTTCTTAGCTGGAAGTAGGTATGCAAATTATTCCTGTTCCCAATTAGGTCTTGAATGAGATAATCTGTGTCAGCCAAAGCCATTGACTCAAGCTCTTTGCTTGCTGGATTCATGGGAGTGATGCTCAGATCTGATGGAGTGGCCATTATGTAACTTTTCACTATTTGAGCTTGGAAGGAAGGTCAATGCAATAGCTGGCTAGCGAAGTTGTCTATAAGGAGTAGAAGAGGAACCTAGGACTGAACTCAAATGTAATGATAGCTTGACAGCTTGGCACTTATGCTATGAGAGAGATAAACTTTGCAAAGTTTGTGGGCCAACTTCCCTTCTCTTAGTGAACTCTTTGGAGTTAAAGACTGTGAGGAGCAATGCAGAAGGGGAAGGAGTTACTATGACTTCAATGGACTGATTTATACAATGGAATGAGGTGAAATTGGGCAATGCTAAGCTCTTACAAGGTTTGTCTGGAGGCCAAGCTTTAAATTGAGTTTTTGACAGTGAAACTGTAAACGGGTGCAGGTTTACAAGATTGCTTTTGAAATAAGGGCTTACCAGAGGGTTTTAATGAAGTCTTAGGTGTAGCAGAATTGCCAATTGAGGAATTATGCAGGTTTGCAGCATGTATAGCGGAAAAACATGGAAGAACAGGAGCGAAGAGGGGAGAAATTGGCAAATACCTGGTTAAAACAGTGCCGAGAGTGGACGAGCTGGTGCAATGGCAACCTATGGAGTTGAATTGCAGGTCGCAGCAGCTTGGTTGGTCGATTTCAATCTTTGGGAATGAGAAAATGGTAAAAACAACAAACCAGAGCTTTGCAAATGAAGCAATAGAAGTGAAATACAACGGTCGTTTGCGCGCTTTTTATGCAGAAAATGACATTTGGTGCTTTTGGCGCTTTTTTGGGATGACGTCAACGTGACGTCATCGGCGGGTCCCGGGTACGGATAAGTAATGTGGTAGTTGACAGGGCGAGACGTGGCAATGACACGGTGGCAGGGCGCAGGCACGAAAGGGATGAGGTGGCGGCAATCACGGCATAGCAGCGGAGGTGTGGAGGTGACGTCATGGGGGAGACGTGGCGCCGATGTCACAGAGGGGAGGGCGGTATTTGGTTTCAGGCGCACCGCTTTTGTGCACAGGCAGTTTTGAAGGAAGGGGCTCTGCCACAGCCGGGAGGGCGACGTGTGGTGGGAGTACGACGGGAAAACCGCCCATCTCCCGGACGCTAACCCTCGGCATGTCGGGACACGAAAAAACCCACCCACCGTAGATCTTGGGCGCGGCAGATTGGACGGTCGGCGGCATAGTTAACGCAGCGGATGGTCAGGGATGGGGCCCCGGTGCTTTTTATCAATTGTTTTACTCTGGCGGGGGGAAAACTTTAGGAAAGTGGGTTTTGGGTTATATACAAGTGGGGTGAAATATATTTACATGCATGACCTTAGGACAAGGGTGGGAAATGAGTATTGTAGGGTTAGGACTTAAGGGAAAAGGTTATTAGTGTGACCAGTTTTCAGACTAATTCCAGGTTAGGACACCGAAGGGTTGGTAGGAGCCCCAGATGGGATACTATTTCCCGGACTAAAAAACATATGGCTATAGTGCCAGGGGGGGTTAGTTAATATTTTTGGGGATTTCATATAATTTTAGTAGTAAATGGGGATGGGGAAATAGTTAGGGAGCTACATATTATAATTAGAAGTTAATATGGCTTGGTGGAGTGTAAATGGAAAGGGAACAATGATAAGTCTATGAAGTGGTGATATACATGGGAATTGCATAAAAAGTGGAAAAATGACTTTTGCACAAGAAATGTGGCTTCTTTTCATGGAGAAAGCCAAAACTTTGACTTAATGTTTCACAAAAATGAAATGAAAACAAGACTGGTTGGGCAGATCCCAAGGTCCTCAAGGGGATATTAGTAAGAGACTTTAGGGGGAGTGAAGGGAAGTTAGGCATGCTTCCTTAATTCTATCATCAAAACATTGCTTTGGTACCTCTGCCACTGATGAGATGAGCTTTCTCCGCGAGGGCCAAGACTGAAGATGATCTTGCTTCTGCAACCCCAGGCTACCTACCCAGTTTAATACACCTAGCATTTTTTCTTCCTCTTGAGTGGGTGCACTTAAACTTGCAAACCCTGATTGCTTTTTTCTTTTTAACTGCCCTCCTATCTAAAAACTACCCTTATTTCTTTCAAGAGCCCAGATTAGACAGTTTGGGCTCCATTTCTCTACCTAGCTACTGATCTGCCAAGCTTAAGATGTTTGGACAGATATTTATTCTCTATCTCTAAAACAAGATATTTAGAGCTAAGGAAGCCAAGATTAAGCTATTTGGCCATCCTTTAATCGAGGAATCTTTCAAAAATGGAACTTTTGCAGTTATGGAAAAGATGAACATTTTTGGCACTTCCATTGTCAATCATGAAATATGAAACCTGTTGCAACAGGAGGCTAACATATAGCACTTTCCTATTTATATATAGAAGATGGCTCAACACTCCTTAAGAGTAGGGATGGTGGAAGAAGTCTGAACATCTCAATAGAGGAAAAATATGCCCTTATTCTTATTGAATAATAATGATCAAAGAGAATTATGAAGATCAAGGAAGAACCAACATGATAAAAATAATCAATCAAATTAGTTTTAGTGAAAATAAAGACAACAAAGTGATATAAATAGATGTTTCCTTTCCTCTTTTTTCTTATCGATACAAAGAAATTTCTCTAAAGATAATGATTTTTCTTTGGTTTGCTGATCTCGGTATCCTCTAGTTTTTTTATTCTTGCATGAATGTATGCCTGTGCCTTAAAGGGATCATGAACAGTGAACCATCATTCACAAAAATGCTCTAAATGATATTCTTTAAGAAACACACACACAAAAAAATGCACTCAAAAAGTGTTGTTCCTTAGATGGAACCACTGCTTTTCCTTAAGAGGGACAACAAAAACAATATCTACATGCAAAATCGTGGTTCCTTTAAGAGGAACAACAAACAAAAGAAAAAAAATTACACTCGAAACTGTTGTTCCTTAAGAGGGACAGCAGCTGTTCCTTAAACAGAACAACAAATAAATCAAGTGCGAAATAAAATATGGATCCTTTGGAAATATGAATCATCCGAAATCAAAACTGATGTTCCTTCAGAAAGAACAACAAAAAGAAAAATGTGAAGGAGGGTTGTTCCTTTAAAAGGAACGACAAAACAATCTCGCAGAAGTGCAGTTTGTTTAAGAGGAACATAAAAAGAAATTAGGCAGGAGTGTTGTTCCTTTAAGAGGAATAACAAAAATGAAATCTAGAGGAAATGTTGTTTCTTTGAAAAGGAACAACAAAATGTGAAAGTGTTGTCCCTTCGGAAAGAAACAACGAAAATGCGAAAGTGTTGTTCCTTCGGAAAGGAACAACAAAAATGTGGAAATGTTGTTCCTTCAGAAAGGAATAGTAGAAATGTGGGAGTGTTGTTCCTTCGGAAAGGAATAGCAGAAATGCAGAAATGTTGTTCCTTTGAAAAGGAACAGCAAAAATGCGAAAGTGTTGTTCCTTCAGAAAGGAACAGAAAAAATACGAAAATGTTGTTCCTTCGGAAAGGAACAACAAAAATTCAGAAGTGTTGTTCCTTCGGAAAGGAACAACAGAAATGCGAGAGTGCTGTTCCTTCGAACAGGAACAACAGAAATGTGGAAATTTTGTTCCTTCAGAAAGGAACAACAAAAACTCAAAAGTGTTGTTCCTTCAAAAAGGAACATCAAAAATTCGAAAGCGCTATTCCTTCGGAAAGGAACAACAAAAATGCGAAAGTGTTGTTCCTTCGGAAAGGAACAGCAAAAAACAAAAAAATGTAGAAACATAAAAGTCTGTACAGAAAGTAGTTTATACAAGCAAAAAAAAAAAACTTATGTGCAAAGTTTGAGAATAATGGGATTATTTAGTGAACCAATGTCGAGGAAGGATTATTTTCCTTGGCAAGAATTTACATATCAGAATTTTCCCATAGCTACTGGTAAAAGGATTCCCGAGTAAGCGGTTTATGGTACAATCGCACTCGGTGACCACTTTCTTTAAAGGCATGTCCAGATCCGTTAATAGTAGTTAAAGTAATGGTGCCATTGTCATGCACTTTCTATATTTCATATGGTCCAAGCCATTGAGTCTAGAGTTTTCCCAGAAAATCCTGAAACCTAGAATCATATAGGAGTGCCCAATCTCCTTCGTGGAAGATTTTTGTTTTGATCACGGCATCGTGCCATTTTTTCCTCTGCTGTTGAATTAATGCAGTTTGTTGAAGAGAAGAGAGTCTAGTTTCATCTAGCTCATTAATTTGTTGTAATCTATTATTCTGGGCCTCATTTAAATTCAAACCGATCTCCTGTGTTGTTCTTAATGTTTGTATTTCGAACTCTATTGGAAAGATGGGTTCTTTTCCAAATACTAGTTGATATGGTGAATGTTTGGTGGTATTTCTCCACGTTGTTCAGTATGCCCACAAGGATTCAAGCAATCTTGAAACCCAGTTGTGTCTGTGCGATGCAACTGTTTTTGTAAGTATTGCCTATATCACTTTATTCATGCTCTCTACTTGGCCATTTTCCTGTGGGTGATATGGAGTGGTAATTGTGCTAAATGTGATAATTTTTTAATGTTGCAGTGATTTTATTACCAACAAACTACGGTCCTCTGTCTGTGATTATGTCCCTCAAAAGGCCATATCGCACAAATATTTAGAAAAGGAAATGTATTACAGAATCCTCTGTAGCTCTTGGAAGTGCCTCTGCTTCAATCCATTTGGTAACATACTCTGTTGCTACTAGAATATATGTTTTTTGATTTCATGATGGGTTGATTGGACCAACAAAATCGAGCACCCAACACTCAAATTGTTCGATTACTAACTATGGGTTTAAAGGAATTTCGTTGAACTGTCCAGGGCATCCTGCTTTTTGGCAACTGTCACAAGCTTGGACAAATTTTTTAGCTTCTTTAAAGATTGTGGGCTAGTAATAGCTTGTTTGAAAAACCTTGTGACCAGTCCTATGATTTGCGAAATGTCTGCCACATGGTCCATCATGACAAGCTTTCAGAATGTAAAATATTTCTTCTTCACAGACGCATCTTCTGATGTGCATATCTGCCCCTGTATGAAATAGGTAGCCTCCAATCCAAGAAAATCAGGTACTTTGTTGCACAATCTATTTTTGTTCATTGGGGGTTAGATGCTTTGGTAATTTACCTACCACTAAATAATTTGCAACATCAGCATACCAGGGTGTCTTGACAGTAACAACAAACAAATGTTCATCTGGAAATTGATCTTCCACTACTGCTGCGTCCGCTGGCTTCGACATTCGTGAGAGAAAATCAGCTATAGGATTCTCTTTCCCAGGTCAATCTTTTATTGTGATGTCAAGTTCCTACAATAAAATCAACCATCTTATTACTCTAAACTTTGTAACAGGTTTATTTTCTAAGTATTTTATGGCAGAGTGATTTGTATATAAAACAACAGGATATCCAGTGATGTAATGCCTAAATATATTTATAGCATGTATTACAGTTAAAAATTCTTTTTCAGATACAATATAGTTTAGTTCAGTAGGAGATAGATTCTTGCTAATATAATAAATTGCATATGGCTTTTTATCTTCTTCCTATCCAAGGACTACTCCAATAGCTGTGTTTGAAGCATCAGATGAAATTTGAAATGGCAGATCCTAATTTGGGCCTCTAAGCACTGGGGCTATTAACACAATTTTTTTCAGATCCTCAAAAGTACAGTCGCATTTATCTGTCCAAATAAAATCAACATTCCCTGTCAGTGCATATAGAGGTGCAGCTGTTTGAGAAAAATTCTCTATGAAACTCCTATAATAACCAAAAAATCCTATAAAACTGTGTACCTCTGTCTGTGTGGTAGGAGTAGGTATTAACAAAATTATTTGAATTTTGGCTAGATCTACCTATATTCCGGTTTCTGAGATATAATGACCTAGGATGAGTCCCTCGGTCATCATCATATGGCACTTTTCATGGCTCAAGTAGAGCTTGGTGGAAATACATTGTTCCAGCACCTTTTCCAATGTTTCTAGTGCTGGCTCAAAATCATCTCCATATGGTGTGAAATCATCCATATATACTTCAAGCCTTTCATTTATTAAATTTGAAAAGATGTTGAGGATGGCCCTCTAAAATGTGGCAAGCGTATTGCATAGGCCAAAGGGTAGGACTATATAGGCAAATGTTCCCCAAGAACAGGTAAAAGTAGTTTTATCCTGGTTTTCAGGGGCAATCTGAATCTGATTGTACCCACTAAAGCCATCTAGGAAACAAAAGAATTTCTTTCCTGCTAATGAATCTAATACCTAATCAATGAATGGAAGGGGAAAGTGATCTTTTTGAGTTGCTTCAATTCTCTGTAGTCTACACAAATCCTCCATTTTCCATTCTTCTTTGGCACCAGTACTAGTGGAGAGATCCACTTGCTACCGAAGATTGGATAAATAAAGTTTACATCTAAAAGTTTTTGTAACTCAACTTTCACAATATCTTTCAGGTGAGGGTTGAGTCTCCGTTGGGGTTGGCTAATGGGTCTAGCATCCTTTTCTGTATAAATGTGGTGTGTACATAGCTGGGGATCAATTCCCTTCATGTCCGAATAATCCCAGGCAAAATATTCCTTGTATTTTCTCAGTAGTTGGACCAACTTTTCTTCTTGTTCAAGAGTTAGGTTTTTGTTAATGTTCAAGGTTTTTCCTGGCTCAATCTCTATAGTTTTACCGTTTGAAATAGAGGTAGTAGGTATTGATTGGTCATAAGTGTCTTTGAGGGGATATTCTTCTAGTTCATTGTCAAATGTTGCCTCTATCATGTGACATTGTACTTGGGATATAAATTCGGATTGGTTAATGAAGTTGTTAATAATGTCATCCTCTATTTGGTATTTAAAATTGAGGGCATCTTCTATGGTTAATGGGGACCTAATGTTTTATGTGAGATATGATACAGGTTGTTTTTTAGTTTTCATTATTGTTAAACTTGGCTGGGCTGGAGGGTATAGAGCTAGATTCTTGATATTAATCCCTCTAGTTATAGTCATACTGCCTTGCCGGCAGCCAATGTAAGCATCAGCAATCGCTAGCCAAGGTCTACCTAAGATTAAAGGGTGTCCATCTAGTTAGTTTTTGGGGTTGATTATCAAAAAGTTGGTAGGGTATTCCCAGGAATCTACAGATACCATGACATCGTGTAGTGTACCTTTTGGCCTGACTATCGATTGATAAGCCATTTCCAATAGGGTGGTAGTTGGTTTTACTGATGTAATGGCAAGTTTTTAATAAGTGGTGGTTGTTAAAATATTAATTGCAGCCCCTAAATCAACTAGGGCATTTGAAAAGTTTTGTCTATTGATTTGCACCGTCACTATAGGATTCCCTGGGTCTTCATATTTGATAGGTGCTTATCTTCCTGATAGTAGATTAGATAGGGTGCCAACTACTTGGATGGTTGGATTAGTTGTTATTCTCCTCTTTGGCTTTTTTATACATAGTTCTTTGATGGTTTTTGCATAGATTGGGATATCTTGGATAGCCTGGAGGAGTGGAATCTTTATACATAAATTTCTTAGTTCTCCCAGAAGATCAAAGTCGGGATGGTTTATTGGGCACGGTATGATTAGTCATTCTAGGAATGGGGGAGAAGACGTGGTTGTCTAGTTGTGAGTTTGTTGTCTGACCATATCCTCTTCTTGAAGTAGTTGTTCTACAGATAACGGATTTTCAACTTGAGCATTTTTATCTCCCTCAGTTTCTATTATGTGCCCAGACATTAACTGAAGGTCGTTGCACTCCCTTAGGTCGCTTTCAAGTTCTAGTGTTTCGATTATTTCAACAGATTGAACCGGTCTATTATTAGGGTTCAGGTTGGGTTGGGCTGGGAGTTGTGGTCTTAAGTTGGAATGGGCATTTTGTTGTAGTGTATATGGCACTGGTAGTGTGGGTTGAGGGAGAGGGATGGTTCTAGTTGGCTGATTCATCGGTCTTTGCCTGTTTAACTGCTAAGCTGGACTCTGCGAAGTGGAAGGGGACCTTTGTGTTGGATATGCATTGCTTTTCCAGCATGGTGGAGAGTAGGGAAAGTTTGGCCAATTAGTTTGGCTTATTTGATTTGGCCATGGTGATGAAGGAAATGGTTGTTGTGACCAACTTGGGAAGGGTGGCTGATTTTGCCACACTATATTATATTGTTAAGCATGATATTGTGGAGGTTAGAAAGAAGAAGATGGATCGAAGGGCATACTTGGTTGTCGTGGCTACCATTGGCGGCGCTGATTGAGTAGGTACACTAGTTCTGATTCTTCTTCTGCTTCCTTTTACACTGCTTTCAAACCTGGGAGTGAGGGACAGTTCTCTGTGGAGTGATCTTTTGTAGAAATAGCACAGACTTGAATTGCATCCAGTGGGCACTCTTTATGGCTGTGTTTCTTTCTGCATCTAGGGCAGAATATTGCCAGGTTTTGCTCTGCTTCTTCTTGTTTCTGTTTAGCTTGCATAATATCGAGCTACGTTGTCATAGTCCCCAATGTATTAGTTTTGAAATCCTCTAGTAAATTACTGATTTCTGCACATGTTATTCTTCCACCGGAGATCTTGTTGTCCCTTGTGAGCATGTCACGTTCTGCTGGTTTTAGCCTTGTACTGCCTCTTGAACTCCTAATACACAAATCAATAATGTCAGAAAAAATTTCTTGATAGATGTCACCTTTTCCCATAATGTTTAGTGTTTCAACCCATTGTTTCTTCATTCCTTTAATTAATGTAGTTTTTAACACATTTTCAAGTAAGGGTAATGATGCATAAGGAGATCTCTGAAGATTATATTGAAAACATTCAACATACTCTTCTAGTGTCTCATTAGGTCTTGCTACCATCTGAAATATTTCATCCTTTAATTCTCTAAACCTACAATAATCCTGATATTTCTTTAGAAAAAGACCTTTCATCTGATCCGAGTCGTTTATAACACCTCCACCTAATCCCATAAACCATCCTAAAGATGCTCTTTTTAATGTGGAGGGAAATACTTTTAGCTTTTGGGGATTGGTGGTATAGTCATACCCTTGGCATAATACATCGAATTCAAACAAAAATGCATATGGGTCTTCTGATGTTAGGCCATGGAATTTAGGGATATGCTACAGCAGTATGGCTTTCATAAGTGCATTTACTGCAATTTCCACAATGGGATATTGTAGTGTGGAGGTCTGAGGTGTTTGCTGATTCTGGGCCATTTGATCAAATATGTGCCAATATCCTTCTGGGATTTCTAGGGAGTTATTCCTAGGCTGACTAGAAGGAGTACGAATGGTCTTAACAACACTTCCTTCGTCTGGGATGGTGAGAGTTCCTTGTTGAACTAATATCTAGGGGGATCTTGGCTCTTCAGGTTCTTCAGCTTTGTTCTAGATGATTCTGATAGCACTTCCCTTATTTGGATTGCTTAGTGGCTAAACTATTCCAAGAGGAGACCTTGGTTCTTCTATTTCCCCTGTTTCTCCTCCTCCTTCATAGAGATTACTAAGGTTCCCTTGCAAATATTTTGGGCTAGAATTCTCAATTTCTTGAAAATATTTCTCTTCTCTTTAGCTGTGCACCTCAGCAAAGGCTACAGATGGTGATTCTGTGGCCCGAAGGGAGTTAGTAGGTTTCTAGAAGCAACTTTTCTAGGACCTACTGATGGTTGAGATTATGCTTTTTTAATGATATTGTCTATAAAGATCGATCGGCCAAGGGTCATCAGTCCCTTAGCTTTATTAGGTTTGGGTAGTGGTTTTGGATTCTTTTCAGTCTTTTTGTGCTTAGTCATGCACACAACTCAAATACTTATTTATACCTAATGTAATCAACAAATTTGCAGGAAAGCGAGCGAGGGAGCAGGGCTATTACAAGCTCCATACGCAGGTTCTTACCTTTAGTTTTTAATACCCAATTCTCTCATAGCAGGTACTTATCAAATGCACACTACTCTTCTTAAAACAAATGGCTACACTCTCCCCGACAATGGCGCCAAAATGTTGAGTGATAAAAGGTGTCTTTTTAACCCCTATTTACCCTACATTAATTATCAATCCACGTACGATTTTTTATCTCAAGTGTGTACTCAGTCTGAGGCAGTCAATTGATTCAAGAGTAATGTTTTCTAGTTTGCAGTATAGTGCTAAATACAAGAGTAAATGGATGTTGGAAATAGAATCTACCTATAATTAAAAGAAACCTTAATGCTTTGAAACTCAAATCATTCATTCATAAAACTATAGCAATCAGTCAAGGATGCAGTGGTGATAATTCTTTCCTCTATCAACTGATATAAATGAAATCAATCATAAACAAGACCTTCAATATGAGAACTTAGACAGCAATAGTCAATGTTCTTTACAATTGTAGATCTTCCAATCCACACTAAAGCAAATAATAACAATTCGATTGGAAATTCTTACTAAAACACGGTTACTACACTATCAGTGAAAAGGTGAAAGCAAATCCTTGCAGAAAAGGAACACCAACTAAGTCTGTTGAAAAGATTGAACAACAAAGCTTAATCTACAGAAATGAATCGAATAGCACTCTTTATCGAAATGAACTGAACATCAATCTTTAACTGAAATGAGTTGAACAACAATCTTCAGATAATAAAGGAACAACAAATCTCATTAAGTGTAAACATGCAGCGACTATAAAGTAATAGAATCAGTAATCTTACACTGGAAGAGTGAACATTAATCGCAGGTATAAAGGAACGGCAATCATGATTATAATTGAATAGCAATTAAATGAACAACAGCTACAGTTGTGAGTGAACAACAGAATCTAGACAAGACAACGCAGTATTGTTTCAAAAGGAACAGCATGACATTGAGTTATGAATAACAATCGTGTTATCAATGCAGTCTAATTACGATCTTGATGTAACAGACTAATTCAATGAACATGTTTAGAAACAAAAGATTACCGAATAAAGCGAATTAAGGAAATGAAAAGGAAATAAAACCACACACGATTGTAATTGTAAAATAGTGATACAAGAAGCAAGTGGATCTACCAGGGCCGGGCCCTTAGCCACTAGGGAAGAACTGCTACATTTAGTCCAGGATCAAATAATGGAACAACAACTAAGTTATATATTAATCATATATGGCAAAGTTACAGCTATCACTCCTCAAAGAGAGTTGATGATTAAAGTTGAAATTACAACAGTAATTCTGAAAAATCAATCCTCCTTTTGTCTTACAATCACTGCCCCATTTATAATGGGCAGGTGGATACATCAAGGTTATAGATCATTTTTAAATTAGCAATCCCTCAAGGTCAAAAGATCTTGAGGGCTTCGCTTAATCTTCCATCTTCAGTTGTCTTCTTGTCCTCTTGCACATCGACTCTATTTTCTCCATCTTTTCCTAAGTTGTGCGCTCTAGTCTCATTCTTCTTGTCTGGAAATGGTTTCCTAATGAAGGAATAGCAGTTTCCTTGCTTTTGTATTTACCTTCCAAATAGTGATTTTCTATTCCCTTCACTTTCTGTATAGAAAAAGACAATAATTAGTTATTTCGTATTAATCACAAATCTCCTTAATTCTATCATAATTCTTTAACATATTACCATTTTAGAATGTAAAGGAGTTATGATCCAAAGGAAAAGATAAATAAATAAATGGAAAATGCATACCTTTTCCATCGCTCAACAATCTGCATGAAGGCAGGGTCAGGAAGTATAGACCGAAATCACACCATCTCAGGGTGTGGAAACTTGGTTCCTCCATCCCCACATAGTGCTTTGGGTGAGACTTCGGTCCACGCTCAACAGGCTAATGCTGAAAGCACCAGTAGTGTAGGGAATTTCTTGGCTGATTAATGTTGAACCTCAGTCAGGGCCCATTAAGCCAACAAATGGTTCCGTTGCCAGGACTGGGATCTCCATGAGAGATGTGTGATGTCGTATCATTAGAATCCAACTAAGAAAGAAATTGAAACCTGGTTGGATAGAAAGATCCATGAATTCATGGTGCAAGCAAACAAGAACCCATGATTGACGAAAAAAAATGGTTGGACAGATACCTATACACAGAAATACACGAAATCTTCTTTTGATCCTTCCTAGTTGAGTTATATGAGTGGATCGTGGAGTTGGTAGGCGATCAAGGAAGGTGGAGGCTTGACAAGCCAATTGTTTGGACACTAGAGCTAGTAAGGAAGTTATAAGCTTCTGAAGATAGTATCGCATGTGCTGTCGACCATTGGCTCGACCGCATCATGGGAGGATTTGTGACTGAGTTCGTAGTTCATGCCTTCGTCAGTTATAGTGAAGCAAAGCACTATTTCTTCAAAGCACCATGAGGTAAGTATTTAAAATCACTGAATACTTGGATTAAGATGCTCTTTTGTGAATAGTGGGTTATGCAATTACCTTGATGTTTGGAGCTATGCGAAGCAGAAAACCTTTCAGAGACAGTGGAAGAAAGGGTCCTCAATATAGCCCACTAATCGGACTCCCTTGAAGTGATGATGAAGGCACACTGTAGATTTCTCCCCTGAGAGTTAGTCAGTTTATAAGACAAGGGTTCTTACAAATACCTACACTGCCTCCACCCTCATCACATCCATCCACACCACCTCCATCCTCACCTCCACCACTCACCCCATCACCCACACCACCACCACCTCCATTCTTCAATATGGCGAACTTCGTAAAACTACCTGTATTCAAGGCATAGGGAATGAGGACCCAAACCAATTTTGGTTCATCATAAAGGTTGTATGGGAAGCTTAGGGCATTGTGAATGATCGCATGAAGAATGCGATGTTGGTTAGTGCTTTGCATGATTGCGCACTAACCTAGTAAATCAAGTACTCTAATGTCAACTAGGAAGCTACATTGGCAGAGATCCAAATCGTGCTAAATAAAGAATTTAGTAGGCCTGAGTCTCAATCGAAGTCGATTGTGGGATTCAAGGAAATCACGATGAAACCGGGAAAGACCCCTTGGGAATTAGATCAGAGATTGAAGTGTAAAATCCGTGAAGCTAATATGAATTTTATTGGATGGGTAGCACCGTGAGTGGTTCGTAGCTTCGCTCCTACCTCACCTAAGGGTTGTGCTGTCACAACAGAAGATTATGACTCAGCCAAAAGCCTCGGAGATTGCAATCAGACTCAATAGAACATTGATGCAAGATCTGAATCTGGGGGTTCAGAAGATTCATGGACAATTGCAAAACCTTTGCCTCGAAATGAAAATTCTGAAGCATCACAGAACTGCTCGGCCAGAGGTGCACAAAGAGGTTTGGTGCATAAAATTCAAGGGTTAGGGGCATGACAAGGATCACTACCCAGTGTTTTTGAACTATGTTGTAATAGGAGTACTAATGCCTGTACGACCAGAGGCCATAACAGGGCTAAGTGTAGGGCCTGCGCTATGGTGTGCTATATGTCAGGTAGCAGGGAAACACATGAATGATAATTACCATTTGCTACAGAAATTTGTACAAAAGTTACAACAATTGTTCTGCAATTTATGTCAATGAGTAGGCCATGATGAACACAATTGTCGAAGTTATAAATTGATGATGGATAGGACACCCGCATACAGGATGCAGACAGAAACATAGCCTCTAGACCAAGACATTAGGGGAACATGAGGTGAATATTAGGGTCGTAGCTGAGGTCAAGGTGGATGAGGGCCTAGGATAGGCCAAAGATAGCTAATTTATTACAATTACAGAGGCCTAGGACACTACACAAAGGACTGCCTGAATCCAATGTGATTGTCATGCCGCTACTGTACTCAGTTTGACCATGCAACTGAGGATTGCCCAATATTGTTGGCTAAGATTTGCGAAAAGGGGGTCCAACCTCCGCAACCGATGTAGAACCTCCAAATGATGAGGGCTGAGCCTCCCAAGGAATACCCTAAGGTAAACATTATGTTACGGAGCGGAACCACGACTTTGGAGGATAAAGGGAAGTAGCCTGCAGAAGTTGTATGGGCCCACAAAGCATAGGAGAAGGAGACTGGGTTTGATTTGGAGTGCACAAAAGAAAAATTTATAGAAGAGAAGAAAAGCTTCGTTGAGGCCTCTACCTCTTGAAGTCAGGAGAAACCAGTTGAAGAAATGGACCCTTCCATGCTTACCATGTTCTTAGAGACCTGCATGAAGCTGCTCCGTGATAGTAAGGCTATGAAGGGCCTGCAGGAATTGATCTATCAGTGCGCTGGTAAGGATGGAACTACTGGTGAGCCGCGCGTGGTCAAGAAGTTTGGCAACCACAAGGCAAGGACCAGGTGGGAGATGAGACTCACCATGCAGATAGCAGAATACGAGATGGACCAAGTTATCCTGGATCTGGGGTCTAACGTGAATGTTTTGCCAAAACAAACCTGGGAGAGAATGGGGAGGCTTGTGCTCCAGTGGTCCTCGATATAGTTAAGGATCGCGAATCAACAAAATATTATCCCAATGGGGAGGTTGCAAGGGGTCGCAGTTGACATTGAGGGTGCAAGTGCGCTGGCGGATTTTGAGGTAATAGAGACTGTGGATGATAGTAATCCCTACCCTACACTCATTGGAATTGATTGGGCCACTAACATGAATGGGGTAATTAACCTGAGGAAGTGGAATATGACATTTGAGAAGAAGTCACTCTACGTAGTGGTGCCACTAGATCCTGCGGAGGGACCATGCTATACAGAACTAGTGCAAGATTATGAAAGTTATGAAAACCTGGACCTAATTTACAAGATAATGGTGTGATAACAGGATTGGGTGAATCTGAAAGTGGACAGACGCATTACATGGGATCACGAAATCTCCTACACGTCAGATTCAGATGAAGAATTGGATCATTGGGAGAACTAGTTGCATGAAGTGTCAATGTTGTGTTGTAATATAATGACCAAATTGTTGTGCTATGTGTCATCCGAAGTTAGGAATATGCCTCATTATGATGTGCTAATTGATGTTTATTTCTTTTTGGATGCATTTGAAAGAGAAGTACCGGAGAAACATCGCTTCCAAACCTTGGACTGGGTACTGCGCGCTACATCTACAATATGGTTGGGTACGCACAAGGATACTTTTAGTGATTGGCGCGACTATAGGAAGATGATGAGAATACGTTTTGGGCAACCAAAAGTGTGGATGAAAAATAAGTATAACAAACAAGATGACTTGCGTGATCACCTGGCTAAATGGAATAAGGCTTACGGTGCAGATTCCGAGCCTAAATGGGTGCATCTATTTTTTCATACCCTGGGCGTCATACCAATGAATTAGTACTTGGAAACCGAGCTCTGCCATGGTGTTGGGCCATTAATATGCCATTATTATTATCACTTTTGAATGCTTATTCTACCCATTTCTACTATTCTTCATCATGTCATTTATTATAATTTATTATTTAAATCATTTCATAATGAATTATGCTCTTATGAATGAATATTATTTATTCTCCTTTATTTCTAATAAATTGATGATTATGCATGATTTTATCAATGATTAGTTGTAACATTATTCACCATTTTTGGCCTCCAATATAATTTCCAGATTGAAGATTTGACCATTAAAAGTGCCAACTCAGAAATTCGCTAGAATAAGAAGTGACAGTTTTACGGTTGAGATTCTGAGCAAATGAAGCAGAATCTAGAAAATCCGGAACATGGGTTTTGTCTAGAACGGATCCAATTAACTTTATTCTGAGAATGGTTTTCCAAAATTCAACTTGTATGGAGAGAAACATAGGGTTCTTTGAGCATAATTTTCTCAGATTTGTTGTATGGCCGTTTCCCCAAATCTCAGCTGCAAAGCCAAATTTGCCTTGCTCTTGTTGAAAGATAGATGGAAATATATTTTCTTGTTGATCAATTGGTTGGAAACAATCCAATTTTGTAATAGAAATCATGTTGTAATTATCTATGTTGTAACTTCTCTTTGATCTCTCTCTATTTAAATGAAAACAAAGATCAGAGATGGGGATGGAAAAATGATAGAAAAATGATGGAGAATTGAGGATGTAGAATTGGAGATTCAAGAATGATGGTGGATTATTCATGATAGGATAGGGATCGTTGCATGTTGTAGTTTTCAGAGCTTCAATCGTTGTAATGATTTCACAGTTTAATGATTAATACCTGATTTGGGAGTTACTGTTCATTCTTCTCATCTGAAGTAGCCCAGTAGCATCCGCTGGAGGCTAACGACCCAGCCTTTGGTGGATTGTGCTGCTGCTGTATATTATATCTTTAGTTCATGCATGGTTTTGCTTATCAGCTTTATTCAATGATCTGGTATGTTCTATTATTTTACATCACGGTTCTGTTATATCTGATTTATGTTCAATTGAGTAATATCGTTCTCTATGACAGGAATGTTGTATTGATTCATCTTGACTTGGTAACGCATTGCTGTTCTTTTAATCATTGATATAACATTGCTGATCCTTACAGAATGTATTGCTATTCAATTACAGCGTAACTGTGTTGTAACACTCTTTAATTGGTATTACTGAATTCATCTTAGAGATTATATTTCCTTGCGATTGTTGAATCTATTGACGTTGTTGTTCCATTATAAAATACAATCGTATTCTTTATAACTAAGACTGATAATTGGATTACTAGATCAGATTACTATTAAGGTGTGTTGTGCATTAAGTTATTATGCATTTGTATTTGGCTTTCAAGCATTGTTCCGTATTTCATCATTAATCAATGTTGTTCTATTTCCATGTGCTATTCGATTCATCCTTCAAGATAGAATATTGCTATTTGATTTCTGTAGGACATGATTGTTGCATTTATTTTTGTAGATTAAGGTGGTGTTGTTTATAAGAATTAGTTGTCGTTACATTTCCTAGATGCTGTTCCATTTCTTGTTATTTGCATTATCTCTACTTTGGTGTGTAGAAGGTCTCAGACTGTAGTGAACATTGACGTATGCTATCTAGTTCCCAGTTTGATGATCTTTCTTTTGAGTGCCTTTTCAATTGTATCAATCTCTAGAGGAATGAGTTATTGCTACTGTATCCTCGATTGATGGTTGTTTGAGTGAATGATTTAATTATAGAGCATTTGAGTTTCTTGTTGTTTTAATTAGATTTTATTTCAAGCATTCATTTACTCTTGTATTTTGAGCATTGTACTACATCTTTCATAACATTACTCTTGAGTAAATAGCCGCCTCAGACTGAGTACACTCTTGGAATAAAAAGTCGTCCCTAGGTTGACAATTAATGTGAAGGTAATTAGGAGTTAAAAAGACACCTTTTTATCGCTCGACATTTTGGCTCCATTGCTGGGGAGAGTGTAGCCATTTTTAAAGAGTAGTGTGCATCTCATGAGTGCGTGTTAGGAAAAAATTGGGTACTAAAACGGAAGGTAAGAACCTGCGTACGGAGCATGTAGAAGCCTTGCTCCCCCGCCCGCTTTCCAACAGAACAGTTAAAGAACTTAGGGTAAATGTTTGAGTTTTTGTGTGAATGACTAAAAAAAAAAAAAATAGAAATTTTGAAGAACAAATCTTATGATTTCACTCAAGTGGTGATGTAAGCACCACCCATTTCACTAACTGATTGACAGGAACATTTGAAGAAGGAGCCTCGAAGAAACACATGAAGAACATCTTTTATTATGGTAAGAAATGACTCACATTTCTACGTTTGAATTTCCTATCAGAGATCTACGAGGAGTGACACAAATGCACATAATTCCCCCACCTTCTCTACCAAATTTTCATGGCTTGATGAATGAAGATCCAGATACATTATTATTTGAGTTCGAAATACTTTGTAGAGGATATGATTATTGTATTGATGATCAAAGGTTGAAAGTGTTTCCTCTTACTCTAAAAGGAGCAGTTCTCCGATGGTTCATGAGCCTAGGTGGGCACTACATCCAAACATGGGAGGACATAAAGAACATATTCTTGATGAAGTACCAAGACTATTGCAAGGCCAATGAAGATATTTTTGATATGATACAAGGGGAAGATGAAAGCTTGGAGGACTATGTAGATCAATTTCAATACAACCTTCAAAAATCAAAGCATAAGCATTTGGAAAAAGAAATCTTAAAAACACTTCTTCTTAAAGGAATCAAAGATGAATTTTTAGAACTCTTAAATCTGATAGGAAAAGGTGATGTTTTTCAGTTAGCATATGATGATGTTTGTGAGTTGTGCATAAGGTATTCAAGAGGAATCTCCAAGGCCAGTAAGAATTTTAGAGATGTTTGTTCTTTCTTTTCCAAATCGACTACAAGAATAGGAGACATAAGAACTGAAATCAATGCTTTATTTGAAAATTTTAAAGTTGATTTTATTAGCTCTCTAAATGAAAAATTGGATGTTTTGCAGGTTCATAAAAATGAAGAGTTTGTTGAAGTGTTTTGCTCTCATGACTAAAAGGAGCATCCCATAGATACTCACCCTTCCTCATCTAGGATGGAAGTAGCATATCAGAGAGATGAGGAAGCTGCAACAAGGTCAAAACCATGGAAATCATGGCCTACAAGTATGATTCAAAACACTTCTTCTCCATTTTCTTACTTCCATAATCCATTATGGAATATTAATGTGTTAGGGCAGTCATGTCAATCTCACTATAACCACCACCAATCTTGTCTACAAGTTTGGCATGGTTCACCTTATGATTTCATGACTACTCTCCCTCATCTTGTAGCACAAACATATTCTCCGTATTCTTCACCAGCTCTTCCACAACATCTTGCTTGCCCATCAAAATCATTCACTCAACCCAATCAACCACATCATCAAAATGCTCCATTCCATACACAATTTCCTACTCAACTAATTCCACACCCTCACCACAATAAACCAGGACAATATGCTTACAATGTTGAACTGCAAAATTTACCCACCCTTCCCACCCATTCTATCTCATATGCGCCATTAGAGAAAACTTACAATGAGATTCAGAATGTTTTAAATTCAAAAATTGTAGAAGTTATGGGAAAAAATGAGATTTCTTTTAGTTTGCATCAACAAGTCATTTTAAAAGCTCAAGAACTTCATGACATGATGGACATGGGAAATCAAGAAAATAAAGGATATTTTGAAGATTGGTTTCACTCCATCATTTTTTTGCAATATCACTCCATACTTCAACAATTTTTGGCACCATCTTTTCAAGGGAAGTTGGCTTCTCATACCCTAATATTCATTAATATGCATCTTTCAAATTTGAGTATGTGCATACATGAAGCCCTATTTCTAAAATGGTTCCACTGGAAATACTCTTATACATAAACATATTCAATTCTCAAAGAAGAGTAGGATAGTGGAGAAATTAAAATAAATGAAGAAATAAAACAAACACATTTTTTTATTTTTTGTAAAACTAGTTTTTTTTTGTTGCAACACGCTATCAAAATCAACATCGGTGATAATTTTTTTAATTCATTTGTGTATGTAGATGAATTACAATGGAAATAATAGTTCTAAAAACACTCATATTCATTTTTATCACCAATTTGAAAAAATGCTTGAATATCATTTTTTTTTCGCTTGCGGGCTTGATGATTTTTTTGTAAAAACAGTCAGAACAGTCATGTTTTGAGGGACCAAAAGTGAATATTTTTAAAACATGTTTCTATCCTAAGTATCCCTTGACATATAATTTCCAACCCAATTTGAATCACTCAATTTTGATTTGAAACGAAAAAGTTAGAAACAAAACATTGACAGGGTGTCTAGCCGGCAGCTCAGGAACAGAGTTGGGACAATCGGTTTTTGGAGGCCTAAATGAATGAATTTTTAAAACCTGTTTCTATGGGAGATTCCCCTATGAATCTAGTTTACAATGCAATTGGAATCACTCATTTTTGATATTATATGGGGAAGTTATGATCAAAATACTGACTGTCTATCGTAAATCAACACCCTTAAAACTATGTCTTTCCGGCTGTTCCTTACAGTATTTGACCTATCAATTCTTATTTTCTTCGAAACCTATTTATATTGGAGATAAAAAAATGAATCTACTTTCATTTTCAATTTAAATCATTTGAATCTGACATCAAACGAAGAATCTATGCTTAAAACATTCACTGTTGTTCTAAGTGGGGTAATCGAAAATGACTCTGTTATGTAGGTTGTTCTAACTAAAATTGACATATCATATCATTGAATCTTCAAAACTTGTTTCTAATGGAGATAAACCTTTGAATTAGCTCCCATTTGGCTATGGAATCACTCAATTTTGACGAAAAAAGAAGATGTTGTGATTAAAACACTATTGGTTATTATGGTCGACCACTGCTCTCCCGCAGGTGACAAATAAATTTTACTTTTTTATTTTCTCAGTGGATTTGTTCTACATAGTAACTAATTGTTAGTTTCTTGCATAATTCTTGGATCAGGGGAGCCCGCGCACCTCTTTTTCTCCATGATTTAATGTTTTCTTGTAGGTAGACACTCATTTTTTGCAGGTCTTGGGAAAATAAAGAAGGTCAATTTATGGACGAGTGATTTTTGAAAGAAATTTATGAAACAAAGGAATTTCTACCCAATGGATTCATAATAGAAGAAATGAAGAATTGATTTCAATTTGAAGATTCATGTCTTATCACTGCTGCTAAAACATTTTTCAAAGAGATCATTTTTTTAACATAATATCATAGTTGTTGTAACTTAATTTATTTATTTACATACTGTTTTTAAATAAAATGTTATTTCTTTTTTGATTTCTCTTATATTTTTGTGTTTCAGGTGTTACTTCCTTCAAACTATAACTCATCCTCAACATCAATACAGTGAACAACTAATTCATTCTTTGTGTGCCTGCATTTTATGCTTGTGCATTTTGATGTTCCTTTTCTGAAGGGACAACATTTGTATACACTTTTGTTGTTTCTGCTGTTCCTTTTCCAAAGGGACAGCATTTTCATTTTGCTGTTCATTTTTCAAAAGAACAGCACCTTTTGTGTCAGCTGTTCCTTTCCCATGGTTCATTTTTTTGTTCCTTTTTCACGTTTTGCTATTCCTTTTCGAATGGAACAACACTTCTGCACTTTCACTTTTTGTTGTTCCTTTCCGAATGGAACAACACTTCTGCACTTTTACGTTTCGCTGTTCCTTTTCGAATGGAACAACACTTTTACACTTTTACTTGTTGTTGTTCCTTTCTGAATGGAACAACACTTCTTCATTTTCACGTTTTGTTGTTTCTTTCCGAATGGAATAGCACTTCTGCACTTTCACGTTTCGTTGTTCCTTTCTGAATGGAACAACATTTCTGCACTTCCACTTTTTGCCGTTCTTTTCCGAATAGAACAGCACTTCTGCACTTTCACGTTTTGCTGTTCCTTTCTGAATTGAACAACACTTCTGCACTTTCACGTTTTGCTGTTCCTTTCCAAATGGAACAACACTTTTTCACTTTCACATTTTTGCTATTCCTTTTCGAAGGAACAACACTTTCACATTTTTGTTATTCCTTTTCAAAGGAATAGCATTTTCGCATTTCTTGTTGTTTTTCTTAGGGAACAACACTTTTTCACATGCATTTTTTCGCTGTTCCCTACACAGAACAACACTTTTTCGTGTGTATTTTTGCTTTTTGGTGTGCATTTCCTTTGTTGTTCCCTACACGGAACACCACTTTTTGAATGTTTTTGCTATTCCTTCAAAGAAAGAAAACTTTGGGAGTATTTTCAAGAGCAACCATTCCTTTCTCTAGTGGGATTATTTCTAGTTTATCTCAATCACATTTTACTGATCCCCTTTCATGGCATGAAGTACGCTACTTTTATGAGGACAAGAATTATGGATTCTTTTGAAGCAAGTTAATATCATTCATGTTATGATCTTTAATAGGACAGCTCCTTAATGATAGCTTATTTTCAAAAGGGACACAATTATTTATATACTAATTTACTGCACTGTTTTTTGTTGAACATGATATTGATTGATCATCTTAATACCATGTTGGTTCCACCCTTATTGGTTATAATCTTCTCTGTCTATAATAAATGAGATTATGGGTATATTTTTTTCTATTGACATGTTCAACTTCTTCCACCATCCCTGCTCTTAAGGAGTACTGGGCCTCCCTCTTTTTATCATAAAAATGTGTAATAAAAACAAAATTTTATTCGCAGATGGAGGATAGGGGGTCTCATTACGAGCCAGCCTACCATGTTCATAAGGCTGTAACAAAGTGACATTCCCATTATGGCCACCACACCAGGGTTATGATCCATTGGATAGCTAAACTATCCTTGGAACAAGAGGTCTCATCACGAGTCGGCCTGATCACTTTTGCTACATCCCAGTGAATGGCAGTGTGATTATCTGGTTACCACGCCAGCACACTGATCTCTTCTGTATAACATCACTGTAACTCTCCATTTATAAATTGAGGATTCTGACTCATATGGGTTAAAAAGCAACCCCGCCGAGGCTATGGATGCCTGTTAGCAGCAGAGTCTCTGCTTATGGTATTGAAGTTATATCTTATCGTCAATTATTACTATAATACCCTTTTCTTATTTTTTCTTTTTATCAGAGAAGTTATTCCCTTAATTTTTTTCCCTATTTTGAACCTTTATGCATGAGAAATTGTTTTTAGATCAATCGCATCATTTTCAGCTAGAATACCATCAGTAAAGCATTTTTTTGGCATATTGCTGTCATTTTTCTCTTTTTCATAACTTATCATCAATCCAAAGTGTCCTATCTCTTATTCATAACTATCTTTACACACTCTGCTCTCATTATAACCATAACTCTCATTGTCCTATCATTGATATGTGTACTATGCTTCATTTACTGTTGTATTGTTCCTTCCCTTACCTTACCGTTAACACAACACCTTTCATATACTTTATGGTCATGGAATCCCTTTTCCAATTGGAGGAGGGAATGTATGCATTATGGGACAACATGCGATATGATTACTGCACTCTGCCATAATTTGTTGATTTGACAACATATTAGTATTGCATGTATACATAAGTTTTCCTAATTGAAATTTTTTTGCATGCATCTTATCTATTGCTATTCAAAACTAACACTATGGATTCACGAACATTATATGAATAGTGATTTGTTTACAGGAGAACAACAAGTATGGGGAGACACTCTATTCGCAGCATGACCACACTATTGTAACTAAAAAGGCTCGAGCAACTCGCAACGTGAACAATTCTTCTGACATGATGTGCTTACCTGGATTCCACCTTTTGCATCACTTTCAGCACCAACTCTGCCTACATCAGTTTCAACAATTGCCAGTACATATATGTCATTCCACATTTTTCTTTTTGGAGGTAAAACTTGAGGTAAAATAACATAATTTTCTGATTTATTACGAATTTAGGAGAATTTAATGAAAATCCATTTTGAGCATTATTTATCATCCTTCATTCCACATCTTTACCACTTCCCATTTTTCAGTGGCATATCATCTTTCAGTTTTGGGGGAGTGTTGTTTTCCTTCATTTCTTTCTTATGACCATGTCATCCATATTCTTTATCATCCATTGTTATTCTTATTCATTCTCACTGTTTCCCTTATTCCATGTTGTTTTACACCAAGCATAGAATTCAACAAATGGTAGCAACCACCGCAATTTGTTTTCTAGCATCGCATGAGAGCATGCTAATTCTTCAGAGAGGGGGAGGAATTGCTATGCATGATGGATGTTTTCTACTTTCTTTCTCATTTAAGGCATACAATTTCAATGCAGAAATTGATTTCCATAATATTTTTAAAACTGTGAACTCAATTCTTATGATTTCTGGAAAGCACAGACGTATTATTAAAATACACACACCCAGATAATTTCAAGTTAAATTGGTTCATAAAATTTCGAAAATCATGCACTCTCACCTACAGCTATTTTGTTTATATCTCATGATCCATGCATCAAAACGATCTGATTTTTGGATCATAGAAGCATTAATATAGTAGAAATCTACTTGCCACATTTCAACAAAAACTGGTTTGTAGTTTTTGAGAAAATGGTTAATGAAGTTTGTTGTTACTTATATCATATTTTGTTGCAACTTCATATATACATATAGTTCAATGTCAATGAAAAAATTGTTATGCCTTCATAAAGATCGCTAAAATTGAATGTTCATTAATTAAGGGAGAATTCATTTGTTCTATCCATTTCATGAGCTGGGATGAACAAATTTTTTTTCTTGGTTAACACATGGGTTTTTGTCTTTGGGTTGCATGAAGACATGCAATATATTCAGTTTTCGTTGCATGCGGACATGCAACATATTGAGTGTGGGGGTATGTTGGGCCATTAATATGTCATTATTATTATCACTTTTGAACGTTTATTCTACCCATTTCTACTATTCTTTATCATGTCATTTATTATAATTTATTATTTAAATCCATTTTATAATGATTTATGCTCTTATGAATAAATATTATTTATTCTCCTTTATTTCTAATAAATTGATGATTATGCGTGATTTTATCAATGATAGTTTTAATAAATCAGTTGTAACATTATTGACCATTTTTAGCCTCCAAGATAATTTCCATATTGAAGATTTGATCATTAAAAGTGCCAACTCAGAAATTCGCTGGGATAAGAAGTGACAGTTTTATGGTTGTGATTCTGAGCAAATGAAGAAGAATCTGGAAAACATGGAACATGGGTTTTGTCCAGAATGGACCCAATCAACTTTATTTGAGAATGGTTTGCCCAAATTCGACTTTTATGGAGAGAAACGCGGGGTTCTTTGAGCACGATTTTCTCAAATTTGCTATATGGCCATTTCCCCAAATCTCAGCTGCAAAGCCAAATTTGCCTTGCTCTTGTTGAAAGATAGATGGCAATATATTTTCTTATTCATCAATTGGTTGGAAACAATCCAATTTTGTAATAGAAATCATGTTGTAATTATCTTTCTTGTAACTTCTGTCTGATCTCTCTCTATTTAAATGAAAACAAAGATCAGAGATGGGGATGGAAAAATGATGGAAAAATGATGGAGAATTAAGGATGTAGAATTGGAGATTCAAGAATGATGGTGGATTATTCATGATAGGATAGGGATTGTTGCATGTTGTAATTTTTAGAGCTTCAGCTGTTGTAATGATTTCACAGTTTAATGATTAATACCTGATTTAGGAGTTACTGTTCATTCTTCTCATCTGAAGTAGCCCAGCAGCATCTGCTGGCAACTAAAGGCCCAGCCTCTGGTGGATTGTGCTGCTGCTGTATATTATATCTTTAGTTCATGCATGGTTTTGCTTATCAGCTTTATTCGGTGATCTGGTATGTTCTGTTATTTTACACCACGGTTCTGTTATATTTGATTTATGTTCAATTGAGTAATATCGTTCTCTATGACAGGAATGTCGTATTGATTCATCTTGAGTTGGTAATGCATTGTTGTTTTTTTAATCATTGATATAACATTGCTGATCCTTACAGAATGTATTGCTATTCAATTACAACGTAACCATGTTGTAACACTCTTTAATTGGTATCACTGAATTCATCTTAGAGATTATATTTCCTTGCGATTGTTGAATATATTGACGTTGTTGTTCCATTATAAAATAAAATCATATTCTTTATAACTAAGACTGATAATTGGATTACCAGATCAGATTACTATTAAGGTGTGCTGTGTGTTAAGTTATTATGCATTTGTATTTGGCTTTCAAGCGTTGTTCCGTATTTCATCATTAATCAATGTTGTTCTATTTCCGTGTGCTATTCGATTCATCCTTCAAGATAGAAGATTGTTATTTGATTTCTGTAGGACATGATTGTTGCATTTATTTTTGTAGATTAAGGTGGTGTTGTTTATAAGAATTAGTTGTCATTACATTTCCTAGCTGTTGTTCCATTTCTTGTTACTTGTATTATCTCTGCTTTGGTGTGCAGAAGGTCTGAGACTGTAGTGAACATTGACGTATGTTGTGCAGTTCCCAGTTTGATGATCTTTCTTTTGAATGCCTTTTCAATTGTATCAATCTCTAGAGGAATGAGTTATTGCTACTGTATCCTTAATTGATGGTTGTTTGAGTGAATGATTTAATTATAGAGCATTTGAGTTTCTTGCTGTCTTAAATAGATTTTATTTGAAGCATTCATTTACTCTTGTATTTTGAGCACTGTACTACATCTTTCATAACATTACTCTTGAGTAAATAACTGCCTCAGATTGAGTACACTCTTGGAATAAAAAGTCGTCCCTGGGTTGAAAATTAATGTGAAGGTAATTAGGAGTTAAAAAGACACTTTTTTATCTCTCGACACATGGCACGAAGGAATGGGATATCCTGCGCCAGAAATTTTTAATTATGTTCAGCTTTGAGGATGGGTTTGACTATATTTGATGTAGTGCTACAAGAGGTTAAAACAATGATCTTTAGGATACCACAAGATCCTTTGGACCTGATCCAACCTAGTTGGACTAACCAGCTGAATCCTGCACTAGAATGCTATAACATGATCATTGAAGAAGAAGACAAGGATCCCTGAAAATTTAATATTCTGGAAATTGAGGGTCACCGCAAGGTTGAAGGTTGAAGGTCCACAGATAGCAGATCCTGACATAATTGCACCTTTGAAAACTAGGCATGTCAACATTGGAACAGAGGCAGAACCAAAATTTGAAAAAATTGGGGACTATTGGGATGATGCGACTGTGGACAAGGTCGTTGAGTTCCTTTGCGAATATCAAGATTTTTTCCCCACAAATTTCCCCAATCTAAAAGGGATAATAGGAGACCTAAGTGTCACGAATATCGCCCTAAAACGAGGTGTTGAGCTTGTAAAACAAAGACCTTACCACCTTAATCCTAGTATAAGGAAATGGTTCGCACTGAGTTGGATAAGATGCTCGCAACAGGAATTATTGAACTAGTTGAAGAGTCTGATTGGGTAAGCCCAATAGTGGTTCATGAAAAGAAATAGAAAGAAGAAATAAGGATATGCATGGATCTCCAAAAGTTGAATGATTCTTGCGTGCATGACCCCTTCCTGACCCCGTTCACTGATGAAGTCCTGGATAATGTAGGCAGCCAAGAAGCATACTCTTTCACTGATGGGTTCTCTAGGTATCATCAGATCAAAATCGCGTCTGAAGATAGAAGCAAGATGACCTTTGTGACAGAATGGGGATGTTTTCAATATACTGTAATTCCTTTTGGGCTAAAGAATACGCCAACAATATTTTCACGTGTAGCCATTGCGACATTCAAAGACTTCATTCATGAGTTCCTGGAAGTGTACTTTGACAATTGGACAGCGTTTGGATTGGTCAAGCATCATGTGGCAACTCTACACTTACTGTTAGATATGTGTCGAAGGTACTAGATTGTGCTCAATTTGAAGAAGTGTCTGTTTTGTGTCCCCTTTGGGATCCTTCTAGGGCATGTGGTGTGCAGATAGGGATTGATGGTAGAACTAACAAAGATCACGATGATGATCAACTTGGAGGTGCCAAGAAATGTGAAACAGCTGCGTGAGACCCTGGGGCATACTGGATACTATAGGAAGCTCATCAAGAACTATGCCAATACCATCGTGCCCATGGAGAATTTGTTGAAAAAGGATGCTATGTTCTGTTGGAGTAATGAATGCCAAAAGAGCTTGGATGTGCTGAAAGAGAAAATGGTCACCGCGTTGATCCTAGTCTTTTCGGACCGGAAGAAGGAATTTCATGTGCACATGGATGCCTCATGTATCGTGTTGGGGACCTTGCTGACATAGGTGGGCGAGGGGGAATTGGACCATCCTATAGCATTCATGAGAAGGAAATTGTCCATGGCTGAGAAGAACTATTCCACTACAGAGCGCGAAGGACTAGCCATGGTATACACACTCCAAAAGTTCATGCACTATTTGTTTGGTGGAAATTTTAAGATGGATACGGATCATTCTGTGCTAAAATACCTGGTTAATAAGCTTGTGTTGGGGGGGAAGATCTACAGGTGGTTTTCATTATTTTAGGAGTATGATTTTGAAGTTATTGTGAAGCCTGGACGATTGAACGTAGGACCAGATCACATGTCGCTCATCGAAACAGGAGAAGAGCCCACTAATTTTGAGGAAGGACTTCCTGATGTGCAACTCTTTGTGGTATGCATCACCGACAAACACTTTGAGGATATCATACAATTCCTAACAACAAGGACTGCTCCTGAATGGTATACTAGCCAGTAGAAGGAGTTAGTAGTGCGTGCAGCAGAATTTAACCTCATTGCAGGATATCTGTACAAAATGGGGTTTGATGAAATATTGCGATGATATGTACCTGACTTCGAGAAGAGAAACATCCTCATGGAGGCTCATGGAGGAGCTGCAGGAGGACATCATGTAGGAAAAGCGATAACGCAGAAGGTTCTGTGTGCTGGATTGTGGTGGCCAACTCTGCATAAGGACACGAAAGCATATTGTAGGGCCTGTGACACATGTCAGAGGACTCGTAGGCCATCGCGAAGTGATGAACTACTATTGACACCATAGGTGACATTACAACCATTTGAGAAATGGGTGATTGACTTTGTGGGACCAATTCAGCCTTCGGGGAAGAAAACAGGTGCGCAGTACATCATCACTGTGATAGAGTACTTGACCAGATAGGCAGAGGCGTAGCCTGTGAAGGACTATACTGATGCGATGGCAGCGAAGTTTATTTTTGAATATGTGTTGACAAGATTGGGCTGTCCAAAAGTCTTGATGAGCGATCGTTGTATTCACTTTCTTAACAAAATAATCAGCGCGTTGAGAGATGAATTTCAGGTGTATCATCAGCGAAGTACACCTTATCATCCATAGCCTAATGGGATGGTGGAAGCATTCAATAAGATACTGGAGAGCACATTGACGAAGGTCTGCAATGCTTAGAGAAGTGAATAGGATGTGCGCGTACCCATGGTGCTATGGGCCTACAGAATGACTTGCAAGAAGATGACTGGGCAAACGCCTTTAAGACTCATGTATGGTGTAGAAGCTGTGATGCCAATGGAATACATTGTACCTATTTTTGCATAGCGCCACTCACAGGAATGGTAGATCATGGAGCCCTGGAAGAGAGGATCTCATAGCTAGTAGAGCTTGAAGAGGATCGATTTCTAGCTGGATTTCATCAACAAGTTCAAAAGGAGCGCGAAAAGGCATGGCACGATCGACACATTAAATTTTGCACCTTCTAGGTAAATGATCTGGTTTTGCTATATGATAACAAGTTTGATAAATTTCCAAGAAAATTTAGGATGCACTGACTGGGGCCCTATGTCATCAAAGAGATTACCGACGGTGGAGTAGTTCAGTTGGTTAAGTTAAATGGGGAGCCATTCCTAGGAAAAGTAAATGGTAGCCGATTAAAACCATACGCTGGTGGTCTAGCTAGATGACTACATGGAGGAAGGGCAGTCATAGCACTCCTTGCAGCTAAAATGAGGCGTGGGACAATAAATTACACTACCTAGGTCGGGGAACTATGCGACAAAGGAATTGTGTGGAATGAGGGGATGTCAAAGAGACCACATGCACGCACAAAAGGTTGTGCTACCTAGGATGAAACCACACAGGTTAGCCAAAAAGTGACTATTAAAGTCTTTGTTCATGATTTGATGACGAAAAATGGCCAAATTGAGCGGGGGACAACATTTAAGACAAAATTTATGGACAAGATCCTTGAAAATCTGTCACCAATCTAGCATTAATGAACCGATTTTAGGGGGAACGGTCCAATTTGAATTCAAAATGGTCTATAAATTACATGTGGCTGCCCAAAAAAGAACACTTGGCATTTTGAACATTGAGTTGTTGAGCTCTCAAACATATATGAAATGTGAATTCTTTGAGGTTCTGATAGTGAGTTCGGTGTTTGAGCAATTACCAAAGGAGACCCAAGAAATGTTGGATAGCGTCATGTCGACACTGGCAGAAACTGTACATATTGGGGAAGCACTGACAGCTAAAGGGGTTGTGCCATAGGCTTCTATGGAAGAAGAGGGAACTACTCTAGAGGTTGCATAGATACACAAGCCGCCATGGTCGCATAGACCAAGGCCTACCCAAACCCAGGAAGGCGCAAAAGGCAAGAAAGGAAGGAAGGTCTCCACACCACTGGTGCACGCATCACCTAGGAGAAACCCACCGAAGGACAAGCCCACCACTAAGGAAAAGGGAAAAATCATTCACCTGGAACCAGAGGAGGAAGAAATTGGGGATATCCCAATGGACGATGAGGATATTAAGATCGACACAGAGGACGTTGAAGTTGAGTGGTCTAACCCCATTACTAAATTTCCTGAGTACGTCCCTGTGCGTAGGGGAAAAGGCAAGGTGCCTAAGGACATTGATGAGATTAGGGTCACCTTGTACACATCTCTACTATCGAACAAGACTATCTTTGAAGATTCAGGCTTAGCGCAGATTCCAATGTTGAAATTGGAGGACTGAGACTTAGTTGATACTGAGCGATTCCCTCACTTGGCAACAAACCAGCTGATGCACTATGTCCTCCATAAGACCACCAAGGTGACCACATTGGAATTGTGGAAGTGGCTCAAAGGAGTGGATAAGGCATGCCTACTCAACCTACTATGGGTGTTGCACTACAATCACACACCCATTACCTTGCTAGTAATCAAGTAGTTGTTGTGCTTGGTACATGATGGGTGTCTGTGGCTGGAGGAGCCAATACCCATCACTGATAGACTAATCCATAGAATCACGAGGCTACCATATTCAGGGGAGAATCCGGCTATGATGTTTGGTGGAAAGGCAGGTGAACTGGCCCTTGCGGAGGCCATGAAGAAGAAGTTCGGACTAGTAAAGAAGCCACGCAACTATGCGATTAAAAGTATTTCCAACCCTGTGGTCAAAGTGGCCACACAAATATTGGCAGGGAAGGTCATGCGAAAGTGTCGCTCTGATGAAGTACCAGTTCCTGTCATAGTCCTAGTGGCCCAATGCACAGAGGGGGTTCATTTTAATTATGCGTGCTACCTCGGCAATGAGTTCCTCATGAATTGCTGCGAGGCATAAGATCTCAACAAGACATTCTACTATGTGTGGCTCTTGATGTCCATCATGCTAGTAGCCTAGGAGCTACCTGAAGACAACCAATTTCCCTCGGTTATGTTGGACCTACCTGAGGTTGCAAAGTACACTTTGCTATGGACGACTAAGGATCCCTAGTGGATCAAGGACAACAAGATCTTTTCGATCTTGATGGAGATGAATGTGCACATGGCCATCAACTGTAAGTCACAATTGTCACCTACTGTATTTGATAAATTACAACCATACGTGGAGTTTAATTCTCATTTCCACCATGTATCCATTAGGGTACGAAAGGGCCCCGAGTAGAAGTGGCATGACTTGCCCGACTTAGCTATGGATGAGGCAATTCAAGTAGTTATTAACAACTGGTCGAAATAATGGCACACTACCTCGGATTCAATGGTGGGATCCAATAAGACAGCCACATAGCGGAAGAAGGATGAAGCCAAGCTCAAGATGGAGAAGTTGGCTGAGAAAAGGAGGAAGGAGGTTGAGGATAAGGCTGGGGCAAACTGTGCTGCCACACAAGAGATAGGTGGACAGATAGGAGGAGAGGAGCACAACTCTGATAAAGAGAAGTCTCCTTCCCTAGAAGAAGAGGAAGAAGAGGATGATCCAACAGAATAGGGAGGAGTGGACCTGTAGACACCTCCGTTCTGTATCAGGCATCCAAGGAGACAAGAAGAAGTAGGGTCGCGGAAGAATTCCAAGGCTAGCAAGACGTCAATGGACCTGATCACCCTAACAGAGGGGGATCTGAATGACATTAGAGATACCGTGTGGGATGCCACCATGGAACTGCTGTAGCAATTTGAGTAGCAGTTGTTGGGGGCCATTTAGGTGAATCTATGAGGGATGCCAATTCGGACAACACATACTGGTGCGGCATCCACTAGTTTGGCCATCGGTACTTCAAAAGTCGTCAAGATGCTACGTGTGAAGGACTCCTGAGCCATAGTGCTGCCAGAAGGGGCACTGATGACAGAGACCGAAGATGATAGGTCTGCTATCAACGCACTCAAGGGAGTAGGTTTGAACTTGGCAATTCTTTCTAGTGAGGCACTCCACCTGCTGCAAGATGGGGTGATCACGAAGCTGAGGGCCCGCGAACAGTGTGCTTTGCAAGTGATTAGCATGTAGAAGATCAACAATACTCAGATGGGCGTGCAGTGAGACTCTACCCTCATATCCATGATGGAACTCATTGAAATGAATTAACGCATGATTAAGGTTGTGGAGGAAGCATGCCAAATGGTCCCTAAGTTGGCCATTCCTATAGATGAGCCAGTAGATGTGCGTGTTCACAAACTTGCTATTGTGGTGCATGAAGACTACACAGAATTGGCAAAAGTTCAGTTGGAGATGAACCTCCAAATTGTAGAATTGCAGTTGAGGACCCAGCCTTTGACTCAACTGGAATTCAAGGAGCAATGCACGACTACTATCACAGAGGCAATAGCAACAGTAGAAATTGCAGTGGCAGACTTCACAATGCTTTTCGAACAATTGTTCAAAGTACTAACCAGCCTACAAGAAGACCCTACTATCTAGAAGCTGGAAACAAAGCTGCGAGAGCTGCAACAGTGCTATGATGAGGTAAAAGGGACAGTGTGTATTGTTTCCCTCACACAGAGACTCATGAAGCTATAGGAGGCCAAGGCATTGAAGGAGTAGGTAGAGACAACTTAACACAAAGAGGCAATGCTGAAGGCACGCTTGAAGCCTTGGTTGGCCGATGCCTACTTGATCATGGCCTCCATTGAAGGAAAGTTGGCTAGTCTGTAGGAGACTCAACAAAATCTTCAGGATGATAGTGCAGGGCCAGCAACAGAGCAGTTGGTCGAGGAAATAAAGCAGGCGACCATGCAGTGCATCGCTGAGGTAGCAGTCATATAGGTCGAGTTGGGGGGTCTTCACGCCAAGATCTCCGCACCTGTGGAGTGACTCGAGGGCGAGTCACCATGTTTATGTTGGGGACCTGTTGGGAACGGGTTCCCTTAAGAGCCAGTTTTGGGGCTAAAAGCTCATGCTTGGGGAAAAAGGCCCAAATTTTGTAATAAAGATCTAAAGTCTCTAAATTTCGTGGTCGCGGAGTGCAAAGAAGCCAAAGGGTTATCTACCCTTTTTTTATGAAGTATCATGTCAGCTGTAAATATCTACCCATGGTCCGTAGAATAGGGGATTGTATAAAGAGGGATTCTTACAAGAGTCTAAGAGGGGGGTAGTAACAGGAGATGGTAAGAAGGATTTTGGGTAAGAGGTGCTAAGTGTTTTCGAGTCTTAGCATAGGTAGAGGCTCTGCAGTTGAGTGCGCAGAGGCCTAGGGTGGAAGTCCACAGCTGCGTGTGCAGACCCCTGTAGCTATGTGCGCAGGGCAGATAGAGTTTGTGCTAAACTTGAGATATCAATAAAGAGAATTATTCTACAATCACTGTGTATTTTGTCTCTGTTTAATGTATTTGATTATATTATTTACGATCTGGGTTTACATTATAATGCTTATTTTATGCACGAATGTATCTGACTATATCTGTTAATTTAACACAAGCAAGAATAAAGGATTACATGAAGGTCACTGCAAATGCATGGTAGATTAGGTAACCCTTAAGATAACTTGGGAACTTATATAGTAACTCAACGATAGAGTGTGTAAGTGCTTGGACCTCGGGTTAGGCCTGTGCGAAGATCATTTGAGTACCTAAGTGGAGGTACTGAAGGATGAAAGAGAAGGAACATCGATAAGCTCTAAAGGCTTATCAATCTGCACAAAGGTAGGATCAGGAAGTATAGACCGACATCATGACCATATTAGGGTGTGGAAACTTGGTTCCTGCATCCATCCATACTGCTTCAGGAGAGACTTCAGTCCGTGCTCCGTGGGCTGATGTTGAAAGGGCTAGTAGTGTAGGGATTTTCTTGTCTGACTAACGCTGAACCTGGGTCAGGGCCCATCAAGCCAACATAGATACATGTACACATACATACATCATAAATTAATAATGATCTCGGTAGTCAACATCATACATATATACATATATAAACATTATTGATGAGCCCCATCAATGGATAATTATATGGGCTCATTTTTCCTTAGTTTAATCAACCATTCTCTTAGCTTATTGCATGTTTTTTTATTATATTTATGCTTATGGAGTGAGTTGGGTTGGTTATGATGCCATGGAATCTAATATGTATTTAATGCATATTTTTGTTGAATTTTGAAGACAAAGTCAAAGATTTAATGGACAATTGGCAACAATAATTCAAGGTGGACAAAGGAAAGGGTTTATAGGAGTGTATCCCCCTCATTTATGACTCCCCACTTCGAATTCTCGTTCATGCAGCTCGGAGAACAAACAGCCAAATCAATGCACTATGAGGCAGCCGAGCAAGTGGAGGATAAGTTCTGTTTATCTCAAGTTTTGGGAGCCAAGCCTCCTTGATTTTAAGGAAGCTATTGGGAGCTTCAATGGTATAAGTAGAGAGGCTTTGGGCCTCATTAGGGAGTTGGTCGAATTTTTGTTGCAGCATTGCTCTGCTCAACTTCGAGCTTACTATTGTTGACAGTTTTATGTAATCCTATTATTATTTTGATAATAAAGATGAGATCCTTTTTGAGCTAGCACTAAGTTACTTTAGAGGGCTGAAGCTCTTGCATTAGGGCCCAATCTAAGCAGCCAAGCTCCTCTTGTTTGTATTTATATTCTTTGTTTCAGTTTATGGATTAGTTGTTGTTAGATAAATTTCTTTCTTGGTTAAGAATATGTTGCTTTTGGTGATTTAGAAGGCTGTTTCCATTTAAGTTTTCTATAGCAGGTTGAATAGTCAATAGAAAGAAGATACAAAAAGGCCATCAATAGAGCCTTGGCCTCCTTTCCTCCCCTTGGGACCATGAACTGAGGCCAAGACCCTCTTGTTGCCACAAAAACACAGATTTTCCTTCTCCATAGGATTTCTAGTGTTGTAGTTTGTTAAAAGGTTAATGTTTTTCTTTAGATCTATTTCACCATGTTCATTTCTGTCTTTCCAATAAGTCTTCTTCCATGCTTTCTTTCCTTGTAGCATTTCTCAGCATTTACTTTCATAGATCTGTTTAGACTGGCTTGATGCAAAATTCTGTTTTTTTGATGTACTTAATTTCCTTGCTTGCTTAATCTCCTTGTTTGATTTTTAGTTCTCTTATACCAAATATCTTCTCACATCAAGTCAACCTATCAGCCACCACATTCTCTCCTTGATCTATGCCCCATAGGTCGCCCAAAATCCACCACAAATCTTCCTTAGTTTTCTGCATTTTTCCATAGATTTTCCTCTCTTTCCTTGAACAAATCCAACCATCTCTCCCTCTCCTAATAATTCTTGGTGAACCCTAGGCACCCTAACACATCATCCCAACCTTTAGCTACCATTTCCACCCACTCTCACAACATCAAAACCTTCAAAACGACTCTCAGCATCCTCGTGTAGACCTCCTATAGATCCCCTGCATCCTCTTGTAGATTTTCCTGTAGGCTTTCTTTTGAAATCTAATTGCAGGAAAAGCCTCCAGAAGGTCTCCTAAGACCTCCTCGGACCCATCCACACCTTCCTACATCCTCTCAAGTCCCAAAACTGCCCTCCATCGCCACCTAATTGGTGGAACATTCACAAACAAATAAATACATGCATAACAATTTCATATAAAAATACATAAAAATCCAAAAAGATGTTTTTTCCTCATTTCCTTCTAAAAATAGCTTAAATAGATGTTGTTTACTTCCTAGAATAGGTAACGGCATTCATTTCATGGTTTTCATAGTGCTTTATGCAAAAGTAGGATTAGTTGGTTAAATAGGGTCTACTAGGTTTACTTCACATTTCAGTCTTCCTTTCTACAAGTAGAGTAGCCTCTGTAGAGTAAGATTTCATTTCTTTCATCACATATAAAGCTTCTTCTAGAATCCATACAAGTTGTCTTGAGCTCCTAGTGATCTTGTGCTAGCTAACCAAGTGACAACCTGCAGTAAGAACTAGTACTTGTGCATACAACATCGTCGTTTCCAAGTTTGTTACGAACTACCGGATTGATAAAAGTAAAGTAGGAAGCCCAAGAGTTGCAGCATTATTGCTGCAATACTGGTGCCCACCACTTTTTGGTGTCATTTCCAGGGAAGCATCAGAGTATTTTGTGATTACTGCTTTCTTCGTTTCTATCACAACCTTCTACTAAGTAGTTTATTTCAGCAAAAGTAGAATAGTTGTTTCTTTCAGTTTTTGCATTTCCTTGCTTTCCTTTTCAATTCTGCAAATTTTATTTCAGAAAAAGTAGAATAGTTGTTTCTTTCAGTCTTTACATTTCATTTGCTTTCTTTTTCAATTCTACAATTTCCCTTTTAGCAAAAGTAGATTAGTCATTTCATTGCTTTCAATTCTACATTTCATTTTTCTTTCCTCTTCAGTTCTGCAATTTCATTTCAGTAAGTTCATTTCAGTTAGTTGCAATTTGTTTGTTCAATGAATTTCAGTTTTGCAGGTACAATCAGTGAAAAAACAAAAACCAACCAAAAATATTTCCTTTCATGTCTCGTAGGAATAAAGATAATTCAGAAAAATTCTTGCCCAACACCCCCACTACATCACATAGCCAACCTTTTCTCTTCTTTAGTGGCAGTGATCAAGAAGAGCCTTTAGGTGAACAACCAGAGATATTTGAAGAACCTATAGGAGAAGAAGAAGAAGAAAACATCCCTCTTGAGCCAATGGCTGAAAACATAAATGCTAAGGGGAATGGAGAAAGAATAAAGGGTACCTTTCCCATCCGGGAGACCAATGGGGACAACCTTTAGGTGAACAACCAGAGATATTTGAAGAACCTATAGGAGAAGAAGAAGAAGAAAACATCCCTCTTGAGCCAATGGCTGAAAACATAAATGCTAAGGGGAATGGAGAAAGAATAAAGGGTACCTTTCCCATCTGGGAGACCAATGGGAACACCAAAATGAATAATATAAGCCCTCCAACCCTACCTCACTTCCATGGTTTGACTACAGAAGATCTTGACACCTTCTTGTTTGAGTTTGTTGTTATCTATCAAACCTATGATTACGTAGAAGATGAGAAAAAATTGAAACTATTCCCTTCTACTCTCAAGGATGCAGCATTGCGCTAGTTCATGGGGTTACCTGGCAATAGTATCACCACTTGGGCTCAGATGCAGCAAGCCTTTAACAACAAATATCATGACTACTGTAGGTCAAAGGATACCAAAGAAGAAATCTTCTGAATGATCATGGGAAGTGATGAATCCTTAGAAGATTATGAAGAGAGATTCAAGCTTAGTTACAAAATCTTAGTACACACTTGACCCTAAATCTTTGAGTTGGTCCTGCTCAGGGTAATTCCGGAAGACCTTCTAGACACCCTCCATCTACAGGCTGGGGGAGACATCTACCAACTATCTTATGAGGACATAAAGATTGTCTTTAGAAACCATTATAGAGCAGCCAGAAAGAGAGGTAGGGGGAGTCAACCCATAGCCAATACCTCCTCATCCAATTCATCCATCAAAGGTGAACTTAGAAACATGATGGAAGACTTCAAGAGTGAGATGTTACAGACTCTTGCCATGCAAATGGATACCTTGCATATCAAAAGGAAATAAGAGGAAGCAGAGAGGGCTTTGGCCATCTTTTGTCCTAGATGTACCAGGAGGCATCCTAGAAATGAATGTCCATTGAACTCTATAGAGGTTTGTTTAGTTTGTGAAGAAGATCATTCTACAGATAAGTGCCCTTCCTTTCCCAGACATAAAGTTGTATACTAAGGGCCCGAAGGAGCCACTGAACCACTCTATTTCCTAAACAAAAGAAGACCGCATGGACCTAGACCATACCAGCAGGGGAGGCAAGGTATGTCTCAAGCATACTACACCCACAACCAAGTCACTCCCATAACTTCTTGGGCCCTCCTGCTCATCTTTGCTAGTCCACACCTCCTCCTTGGTCCTTTCCATCTCAATATCATGTCCAAACAACTGCTCATTCATTTCAATCCTATGCTCAGCCACAACCTTAGTGGAATGCATCTCATTAGGGGTGGAGGCCCTAGTACAACTCTCCTCTCGCTCTTTTGCCTCCACCACCTGCTCAACTGCAATCATTGGCTCCTGCTCCACTAAGGCAACCCCAAATGCCTGCCCAACCGAACCCGAGCCCGAACAACAGACAAGCTCAGTAAGTATATAGTGGGGAAACATCATGCCCAACTTATGCTATGGAGATTCAGGAGATGAACCAGCGATCTAGGAAGGTTCTCTCAGATAGAAAACCTCCCCCTAAGGAGGTTGAGGAAGATAAAGAGGAAAGTGAACCTAAAGCAATTCCACCCTTTCCTGAGAGACTATCCGAGACAACACAACGCACCCCAGAAGAAACTGAACTTCTGGGAGAATTGAAACAATTATGTGTGAATATACCACTTCTACAAGCCATAAAATATGTGCCTATATACAACAGGATGATCAAAGAGAAGTGATTTAGGCATCCAGGCAAGCGCAAGAGAGATGCCCCAACCATCAATGTAAGAGGACAACTGTCTGACCTGATGTTGGGGCAGGTAATCTGTCTGAAATATCTGGACCTTGGAAGCCCAGTAATTGATGTCCACATCAATGGCACCATGATACCACATACCTTGATTAATATGGGAGCTACCATTAACGCGATGACAAAGGACGCCATGCTCAAACTTAACCTCCAGGGCTCCTTAAGGAAGACCATGATAGTACTGCAGCTAGCAGACCACTCTCCGTGACCCCTGAAGGGATTGTGGAAGATGTGATGGTCTCCATTGATTCATGGGAGTACCTTGCTGATTTCTTAGTTCTCCAATTGAAGGCAAAGCTCACTGGGTATCCTCTCATCCTAGGGAGACCCTGGTTGGCTACTGTCGAAGCCTACATTAGCTGCCGAGCTGGGAACATGACCATTAAGAATAGGCATATGTCCAAACAGTTAATCCTATACCCTCCTGATCAACCCTTGCTAGAACATAATCTACCCCTCTGGTTGGAGGAGGAGGATGAGGATGAAGTCTATTCTACACCACTTTGTGCATTAGAAATTGTCATGGGGGGGAAACCGCAGGATGAGGATGATATCATTGAAAATTTAATTTAGAATCCACCCCCCAGTACCTTGCCATTAGAATATATAGTGAAAGAAACCCAAGACAATCCCTTAATTGATCTCTATGTGGATGACCCAACCTCTCTACGTGTTAAGAATATAGAGTTCGGCCCAGAAAGAACCTTGAAAATCAATCCATCCCTATCCACTTCCCAGGAGAAGGTGCTGTGCAGCTTATTGAGAAAACATTTAGATGCCTTTGCTTGGAATTATAAGGAGATGAAGGGAGTGCGCCCTTCAGTGTGTACTCATCATATATACATTAAGGAAGATTGCAAACCAATTAGGCAGCCTCAAAGGAGGATGAATCCAGCCCTTAAAGACATTGTTAAGGAAGAATTACAAAAATTACTTGACGCAGGATTCATCTACCCCATCTATGACAGTGAATGGGTCTCTCCTTTGGTGCTAGTGCCAAAGAAAAATGGTAAGTGGAGAATCTATGTCGACTATCAGGAACTAAACAAAGCCACTAAAAAGGACCATTTTCCTTTTCCTTTCATAGATCAATTGTTAGATGGTCTGGCAGAGAAAAAAAAATTCTCCTTCCTAGATGGGTTTAGCGGGTATAATCATATTCAAATCAGCTCAAAATACCAGGATAAGACCACTTTCACTTGTTGTTGGGGTACGTTTTCATATCGGGTCCTTCCTTTTGGTTTGTGCAATGCTCCAGCCACTTTCCGGGGAGTAGTATTGAGTATATTTTCTGAACTGGTTCATGATACGGTGGAAATATATATGGATGATTTTTTTCCTTATGGTTCTAACTTTCAGGAAGCTTTATCTAACCTAGGAAAAGTTTTGGACAAGTGTATTGAAATGAACCTATCTCTCAGTCCAAAAAAATGTGAATTCTTAATGACTGAAGGGACCATGCTAGGTCATGCAATATCTCAACAAGGATTGTAGGTGGACTCCAACAAAATTGCTATTATCCAAAGGGTCCCACCTCCTCAAAAGGTGAGAGATGTCATAAGTTTCCTAAGCTTAGTTGGATATTACAAAAGATTCATTAAAGATTTCAGTAAGTTGGCCTCTCTTTTGTTTGGTCTTTTAGGAAAAGATGTCGAGTTCATATGGTCCGAAAACTATCAAGAAATCCTAGATACCTTGAAAAGCGAACCTGTGACTGCCCCAATTTTGAGAGGTCCAAACTAGGACCTACATTTCCACATTTACACAGATTCCTCAAACAAAGCAATAGGATCAGCCTTAGGACAAATTGATGAAAAGTTACCTTATGCCATATGCTTTATAAGAAAAAACTTATCAAAGGTGGAGTTAACTACACGGTGACCGAGAAGGAACTCCTAGTTGTAGTGCATTCCTTAAACAAATTCAGACATTATATCATAGGTATCAAACCTTTGTGCACATTGATCATGCTGAAATTAGATATTTAATGAACAAACCAGATGTAAATGCTTGCATTATTAGATGGATGATTTTACTACAGCAGTTTGATTTGACCATTGTTGATAAGCCTAGTAAATAAAATGTTGTTGCTGACTTTTTGTCTAGAGTAAATTTTCCTGTAGGTGAAGAAGGAATCGTGGATGATCAAATGCTAGATGAACACATGTTTTCTATATTAGTACTCTCTCCATGGTTTGATGATACAACAAATTACTTGGTTTTAGCACAGTTTCCACCACACCTGTCCTCAAAGGAGAAGAGAAAGATCGTGAGGAAAATCACCCCTTTCACCTAGATCGAGGGCAACCTCTTCAAACTTGGCCCAGATCAGATCTTTAGAAGATGTGTCTGGGAGGAGGAATTTTTTAACATTCTCCTGACCTGTCATGACAGGCCTTGTGGAGGCCATTTTGTAGCAAAGAGTACTGCCTTCAAAATATTGCAAGTAGGCTACTATTGACCCACTCTTCATCAAGATGTGATGAGATACACCAGCCAATGTGATCGGTGTCAAAGGATAGGGAAAACTACTCCAAAGGATGAGATGCCCATGCAACCTCAAGTGACCTTCGAGCCATTTGAGAAGTGGGGCATGGACTTTGTGAGTCCTATCAACCCTCCTTCAAAACAAAAGCAGTACATCATTATGTGCATTGATTATATAACAAAGTGAGCAGAAACAAAAGAAATCAAAGCAGCAACATAGGAGAAAATGGCTGAGTTTTTGAGAGAAAGCATATTCTATAAGTTCAGGTATCCAAGAGAACTAGTCACAGATCAAGGCAGTCAGTTCACTTCCAATTTGATTGAAGATCTACTCACACATCATAAAATCAAGCACAGGACTTCCACCCCTTACCATCCACAAGCCAATGGGCAGGTGGAAGTCACTAATAGAGCTTTGGAAGGAATTCTGACTAAGGTAGTGAGTAGCAGCAAAAAATATTGGGTAGATGGATTGCTTGAGGCCACTTGGGAGTACAACAGAACATGGAAGACCACCACAGGGTTCACACCCTATGAACTGGTCTATGGAAAGAAGGCTTTGTTGCCAACGGAATTTGAATTCAACCTCAACCATGCATAGAAGGAAATACTAATCAATCTCAATGGATTGGATGAACAAAGATTGCAAGCCTTTCTCCACACAGAGGTAGTTCAGCTTCAGAGGAAGATATGGCATGTCAAAAGTATCAAGGAGAAGAAATTCCAAGAGGGAGATTAGACATTGCTCTATGACTCAAGGTATAAATACTTCAAAGGAAAGATTAGGACAAGATCGCTGGGACCCTACACTGTGGAGAAATGCAATGACAATGGTTCAGTTCTGATCAGAACCATTGATGAGGAAGCCATCCCCATGCTTGTCAATGGACATAGGTTGAAAATTTACAAGAAGCCCCTCTTCAAGCAAGAGTTCATTGAAGATCTGAATAAGATAGTGATGGTACTGGGGCATGTCTTACCCTCCACTTCACCCACTCACTAAAGAAAAAAGAGAAAAATAATAAGGACTCAAGTGAAAACCTCCATGAGGTGCTTGAGTCCCATCATTGGGTTGAAAACCTCTTCTGAGGTGGTCCAGTGATACAAAACAAAAAAAGAGAGAAAAGAAAAATAGAATAAGATCCCTGGGTGAAAACCTCCCTTGGAGGCACCCAGGGCAGGCAATCAGGGTGAAAAATTCCTTGAGGCGCCCTAGTTGTCTTTCAAAAAAAAATAGAGAAAAGAAGAAAAAGAAAATTGAATTTTAATGTGCATTGAAGGTTGCAAGAGGACCACAGGGAGTAAGGGAAGATGCCACAAAGCCTATTTCATCTCCTCTACACTCTTCTCCATCATTTCTGACCTTTCTTCCACACTACCGTGTTCTTTTTTATGGGAACTATGTGTTCTACAGGAGGCCTTGTGTTTTCTACAGGAGGCTCTCGTAGAAATCACAGAGCACCAGAAATGGTTCCAAAAAGTAGTTTGAGAGGCTGGGAAGTTTTATGAAAATCATGTAGACCCTCCTACAGCTATCCACCATCCTTGTCATCCACTTGACACTTGCATCACATCATCATCATCATTTTTCCCTTCCTACCACAAAAAAACACAGAAACCGGTTTTTAGAAAAAAAAAAAAAACAAAAAATAAAGGGAGCAACACCTCAAATCTCACCTGCAGCTTATCTAGTACCTCTCCATCTCCATCAGCATCTCTAGCCACATCCTCACAACTCCTAGCACAAAAAAATCAGCTAAAATTTTAAAGGGAGAAGTAGCTACAAGAGCTCCTGTAGGAATGCTTGTAGCGGCTGATCCCATTAAAATCAAGCCACATGAGCAAAAGAAGTGCAACCATGGGATTAAAGGAGGCATCTGCAGCTTAGATCCAACTGGACGATACCTGCACAAAGCAAACAGCCATACATCAAGAAGCAGAGAGCATGCAACAAAGGAAATACATGCATGCAACAACTGAAATACAAGCATGCAGTAGCAAAAGGAACCGAAACACCTCATAGCACGTACATTTGACTTACAAGTAAGTGACTAACCCTCTCCTCTGTTGCATCCGTGTAATTGGAAAATATTCATAAGTGAATGAGATGGTTAGGGTTTAACGAGAAAAGGTGGCCAGTTAACTGGCCACCCTCATACAGTTGACTCCACTCATCTGAAAATTCCACCACAAGTGCACATGGTCAACTCAGAGAAAGATCCCAAGGACAAGTAATGGAGGGTTTGAAAACTTCGATGCAATGATGAGAGGTGATTGTGGGAAAGAGCCATGATGACAAGGCAAGTGGGGACCAACAGTCCAAATATGGCAACGTACATTTTTGCCAGCTCACCCGATCACTGGAAATAACTAAATGAAGAAATAAGTACTCCTCGAAACTCCTTCACCACCTTTTTTTTCATTCTATCCTTGTCCACTTAGCTGCAGCAAGCTCTTTGTCACCACCACAACCTCGAAACCATCATTCTCCATCGCTTTCATCCATCCGCCTACTATTGGCATTCTACAGGAGCACCTACAAGCAGTTCTATAGGAAGGGTGGTAAGCTATTTTTAAGGAGAAAACACAGGTCTTTTGCTCGATTTCTGGCTTGAGGAGGTAGGTTCTGTGCATACCCACCTTTATTATCAATATGTGTAAGGAATGATAAAGTTTTAAGGATGAATTGAGTCCATACAAGAAGAGGAATTCCATAAAATATTTCTACCTGTTTTCTTAAAAAAATACAGTTTTCTCCTGTTTTACTATTTTCTTCAAAATTCTTGTCTGTGTCTCTACCTTGGGTGTTGAAAAGGGGTACCAACACAATGATAGGGGGATTTGTAAGGAAGAAGCCCACAAATTCAAGTAGGCTCCATGACCACCCGCAAGTAATAGCCATATTCACCAGAGCAAATTGGATGCCATTTTTTGAGAAATTTTGAGGGTTTGATGAAGAAGTGTCTTATGAGTTTGCCCTCTCTTTTGTCCCTCACTCAAGGATCCATGCCACTATTACTTTTAGATGTCTCTCCATGGAATCACCCCAGAATTTATCAGTAGGGTTACCACCCTTCCTCTTGGATTACCATGGAGCAAAGATGAAAAACCAATTGGACAAGCTGCTAAGAAAAACTTCTTCCAAAATAATGAACATCATGTAGAAGACAAAAATGGCATTAGAAGGACAAGCATACCCTACCCTTGGGATGAGGTCAGTTACCAAATCATCAAATATATTTCCTATGAGGGAAGGTATAACATAGTCTATGGCTACCATTTTAGACTCCTCCATGAGTTGAGATATGGCATGGACACTCCAACACCCCAAAAACTCAACATCCCCTATTTCCTCGTGCAATCCCTCATAGACTCCAGCACTAAGTTTAAGGTAGGGAGTCTAGATCAGTTGGCTCACCATGGGTTGATCAAAATTTTGGTGGAAGAGACCCTCCATACCTTCACAATCCCCATAGCATGGGAAATCTTTAGGAACATGACAGCAGAAGATGACATAAAGGCCCTCACATATGATATCAGTCCTTCTGACAGTGAGGAAGAAGAGCAGAAAGGGGGAGAAGGTGAAGCAACTGATGACTCTGCAGGACAAGAGAAGGAGGGGGAAGAAACCAAGATAGAAGAGGAGAAGGATGAAGAGGTAGAAAAGGAGGAAATAGAGAAAACAGAGATAGAGGAAAAGATAGAAGGAGGGAAAGAAGTAGGAAAGACATAAGTGTCTCCTAAGACCTTAGAAAGAGAGGCAGCAGCTTCCCTCACTACCTTGAGCACTCCAATTAAACCAAAAGAGAAAAGAAAAAGGCAAGCCTCCATGTATTTCAAGGCCAGGAAGAGCACAAGGATAAAAATAGGAAAACCACAACCATCTTCAATAGTGCCCATTATAATTGAAGATTCACCCACTATCAAAGGGGAAGAATCTCCCTCTAAAACCCCTATCACGTATGAAAGAGGGACTCCCAGATCTTCCACCTAGAAGGAAAGATTGCAACTACCGGACTCAAAAACAGTCCTACAGGAGCCACAAGAACCTAATCCCCAACCTAGCCTTGCTTCCTATTACCGCCTCCTTGAAGGAGGAAGGATAATTCCACAAACATTTGCAATTCCACTATTCTGTGAGTTGGAGAAAGAAAGAATAAGAAGCCATAGGTGGATGCAAATGACCAAATCCAAGGGAGTAGAGGATATTGGCCACATGGAGGAGAAGCTTAGAGAAATGGGCAGGGAGTTAATTTCTATAAGACATAGAGAGGCAATCACAAGAATTCACTTGGAAATAGAAAATGCATTACTTAGAAGACAACTACAAGAGAGGGAGACACAACTAGCATGCATGGCCAACTGGTCCATGAAGGCACTGAAATGGAGAACACCAGCAAAATCATATGGATTATACCTCAAGGACCAATGGTCACAGTTTCATATAAAGACTTTAGCAAAGAAAGGCACAATGCCTTTTCAAGATTACAGACAACTCATGGACCTATGTGACCAAAGCTCTTCAGAAGACAAGGCAAAAATAGCAGAATTCTATTTGCATAACATGGCCCTCACAGACATAAATGTGTGGGACCCTAGTGCTAGGCTAGGGGACCTGCAACTAATGGCCATGGCCTCATGGATGAATCATGAGGAGTTAAGGGTAGCAGAAATATGAAACTGATGATAAAGGAGAAAAATGAGCCCTTAATGATCAGAGCTGAGTGATAAGATCCCATGGCCCTCATAAGCACACATAACCTACTTGCAAATAATACCTAAATTACCCCTAAATATATCAGTGATCAAGCTCAAGCCATTGCACATTTTGAGGATATGTAAAGGTTACTTGGGAATGACTGTATTCATGCTTGTATGAGGAGGTGGAACACCTTACCACACAATTTGCAGATCAGAGAGTATCACTCCCCAAAAAGGATGAAAGAAGCATTAAGGAGAGTGCCACTGTATAAGCACTCCATGCAGAGTTTGAAGGTCAATTTGATTGTCCTCAAATTGAGTCCCCCACTACTGCTAGGCATGCTAAAAGGTAGAACAGAGGAAGAAGAGCAAAAACAGTGGGAAGAGGTAGACAGAAAGGTAGGATTCCATGACAAGGAAGAGGAGCTTACATCAAAAGCATGGGATGACATGGAGGCCATCAGGGCCATCAAATATGAGGAGATGGACTAATTTGCTCAGAGGATGAGCAACACCTTCAGTAGGGGGGTGATTACGAGCCCCATAAATGGGTAATTATATGGGCTCATTTTGCTTGCTAACTTAGTTTAATCAACCATTCTCTTAGTTTATTGCATGATTTTTTATTATATTTATGCTTATGGAGTGAGTTGGGTTGGTTATGATGCTATGGACTCTAATATGTGTTTAATACAGATTTTTGTTGAATTTTGAAGACAAAGTCAAAGGTTCAATGGAAAATTGGTAGCAATAATTCGAAGTGGACAAAGGATAGGGTTTATAGGAGGGTATCCCCCTCATTTATGACTCCCTACTTCGAATTCTCCTTCATGTAGCTCGGAGCACAAACAACCAAATCAATGCACTAGGAGGCAACCGAGCAAGTGGAGGATAACTTCTGTTTATCTCAAGTTTTAGAAGCCAAGCCTCCCTGATTTTAAGGAAGTTGTTGGGAGCTTCAGTGGTATAAATAAAGAGGCCTAGGGCCTCATTAGGGAGTCGGTCCAATTTTTGTTGAATTTTTGTTGCAGCTTTGTTGTGCTCAACTTCAAGCTTACTATTATTGACAGTTTCATGTAATCCTATTATTATTTTGATAATAAATATGAGATCCTTTTTGAGCTAGCACTGAGTTACCTCAAAGGGTTGAAGCTCTTGGGTTAGGGCCCAATCCAAGTAGCCAAGCTCCTCTTGTTTGTATTTATATGCTTTATTTCAGTTTATGGATTAGTTGCTGTTAGATAAATTTCTTTCTTGGTTAAGAATAGGTTGCTTTTGGTGATTTAGAAGGTTTTTTCCATTTAATTTTTCTGTAGGAGGTTTAATAGTGAATATAAAGAAGATACAAAAGGGCCATCAATAGAGCCTTGGCTCCTTTCCTCCCCTTGGGACCATGAATTGAGGCCAAGACCTTCTTGATGCCACAAAAACACAGATTTTCCTTCTCCATAGGATTTCTAGTGTTGTAGTTTGTTAAAAGGTTAATGCTTTGCTTTAGATTTGTTTCACCATGCTCATTTTTGTCTTTGCAATAAGTATTCTTCCATGCTTTCTTTCCTTGTAGCATTTCTCAGCATTTACTTTCATAGATCAGAGTTTAGACTAGCTTGATGCAAAATTCTGTTTTTTTGATGTACTTAATTTCCTTGCTTGCTTGATCTCCTTGTTTGATTTTCAATTCTATTACAACAAATCACTTCTCATGTCACGTCAGCCTATCATCCACCACATTTTCTCCTTGATATATGGCCCACAGGTCACCCAAAGTCCACCACAAATTTGCCTTAGTTTTTTGCACTTTTCCATAGATTTTCCTCTCTTTCCTTGAACAAATCCAACCATCTCTCCCTCTCCTAATAATTTTTGGTGAACCCTACACACCCTAACACATCATTCTAGCCTTCATCTACCCTTTCCACCCACTCTCACACCTTCAAAACCTTGAAAACTGCTCTCGGCATCGTCCTATAGACCTCCTATAGATCCCTTGCATCCTCCTGTAGATTTTCCTGTAGGATTCCATTTGAAGTCTGATTGCAGGAAAAGCCTCCAGAAGGCCTCCTAATACCTCCTAGGACCCATCCACACCTTCCTACATCCTCTCAAGTCCCGAAACCACCCTCCATTGCCACCTAATCATTGCCAGATTCACAAACAAATAAATTACATGCATGACAATTTCATATAAAAATACATAAAGATCCAAAAAGATGTTTTTTCCTCACTTCCTTCTAGAAATAGCTTGAATAGATGTTGTTTACTTCCTAGAATAGGTAATTGCATTCATTTCATGGTTTTCATAGTGCTTTTTGCAAAAGTAGGATTAGTTGGTTAAGTAGGGTTTGCTAGGTTTTCTTCACATTTTAGTCTTCCTTTCTGCAAGTAGAATAGCCTCTGTAGAGTAAGCTTTCCTTTCTTTCATCACATATAAATCTTCTTCTGGAATCCATAGAAGTTGGCTTGAGCTCCTATTGATCTTGCGCCAGCTGACCAAGTGACAGCCTGCAGTAAGAACTAGTACTTGTGCATATAGCACCATCGCTTCCAAGTTTGTTACAAACTACTGGGTTGATAAAAGTAAAATAGGAAGCCCAAGAGTTGCAACATTATTGCTACAATACTGGTGCCCACCAATTATCATAAAATAATCATGATCTTGTCAGACAACAACATACATACACACATATATATGCATATAAATTTTAGCATTAATAACCATGGTCCATGACGACCCTATTAGACATGAAATACATACACACCTACATGTATAAACATCATCATAGTCATGATCATAACTTAATTACTAAATATCATAAGGTCACGGTTAAGAGAAATTCCTTATCTTTGCTCACCATGCACAACATTGAAAACAATAGTTCCCAATAAGGCTAAGGCATATGACATGTCCAATCCATTCACTTTAACTTTTCTGGTTACCTTTCTCATGTCTATAATTCCACCATATGTTTACCGCAATGGACCCAACGAATCCAACTAAATGTCATAGTCTTACCTTTCATTGTGCTTACTCATGCACAAAGCTTCATCTGAGTTCTTACATTACCTTTTGGGTACCACATAGATCTCCCCAAGCTCCATCAAATTTCCTCTTCCCCAACCAATTCCCAAGACACTGAAAACATAAAAGGAAAGATAAGAAACATCCAAGAAGGAACCCATTAAACCAATAATGATTCCACAAGCCAAGTGGGATGGCCATGCTCAAGATGCAAACAAAATGACAATCAAGCACAACAAAGCACGAAAAGACCAAAAGCACAAAACTAGCAACAAACACCAAGAATCAATCCCCATGGTTCCCAAGGAAAGCTCAACTTGAGCCTTCTTCAATATTTCATGGCAATTTCTTGCCATGCTATCCATTACATCATACTACCATAAAGACATAATTCTCATTGCATAAATAAATATAACGATATACCATTTATCTTACCTTTTTGTGCTGAGCATGTTGCTTGCAACTGAACACATCCAATCCATGTCTCAAGGGATGCCAACTCCCTTGATGGATCCACCTGTAACTAAAGACTAGCCAATATACCTGTCAAGTACATGTTCATGAATCTAATATATATCCACATAATGTCAAACAAAATCAAGGTTAAGAAAACTCCCTGTATGCAAAGCACTCATTCGTTTGGAATTAGCGTTACCAAACATAGCCAAAGGAATTCTTACCTAATTCATTTATTTTACCTTTACTCTGTTGTAATTAAGTCTTACTATGTATGGTCACATCACTCAACTATTAGTTATATAAACACATCAATTATTACCTCATCATGCTAATACCAAGCATGTTTCCTACAACTTCTCACACATTTCAACCACATGTTCCAAATATCAAGACAATCATATCTATCAATTTGAAATCAATGTTTACAAATAATCATGTCATAATCCATAATCAACTCATAGTCATTAGATATAATGCTACAACTATCACCTTATAAACTCAAATACATATCAATTTTCCTAACACATATGTGTTATTAAAACCATCTTAAAGAAAGATCATTGGAATGAATACTCATATTATGAAATTCATCAAATATTCAACCAACTTGCAAACATACCATGTTAAATAAATCAACTAGGAACCAAACACTCAAATACCAAGTAGGTGTCATAATCAAACAAAGAAGTACCAAATATACGACATAAGAAAACTCATACCTTAATGTATATCATGGGATGCTATCTTGTCTACACAATAAAGCTAGGTTAGCACGATAAAACTTCACAACATATCAACTCAAACATAAATCATGATATCCATAGTAGTAACTAATTAACATTTTCTCATCATATTCTCATAGGAATTTTTCATTCATGCATAACAATCACATATGTACAATCAATCTAGATTAGTAAGACACCATATCACACATATGTCGGCTCATACCTGAATATCATAACCATAACCATCTGCATAGATCAAACTAGGTTAAAAGAATACATATAACATCAAGATCTTCAATGCAATGAACATAACCATCACACATATGACCAATCAAAATTACAACATCAAGATCTCAATCAAATAACCCTAATCATTAAGTTAATATCACATAACAACAATAAGCTATATATCATGCTCATCAAGAACATAAAACCTAATCCTCAAGCTATCTGTCATATAAAAAAAACAAATTAACCTATAACATACTCATCAGAAACATATCATATAACATAATCATCAAGTTATCTAGCCTAACCAATAATAGAGATGTTTACAACCACATGTTACTATCATTCTTGACTATCTAACTCATGTGCATATGACTATGCTAATCAACTATCATCTATCAAGTACATAACCATAATGTCAAAAGACATGTACATAACCTAATTTATACACCCTAATGCATTTAACAATCCTTAACATACATACCTTCATGTGCAACATACAAACCTGCATGACGACATGCTCACGCCTTGAGGTCCAATGCTGCAACTTCACTTTGATAATATGCATCTCCTGCTTTACCTCATTCAACACATTAGCATCATAACATACCAATAGCACCATGATGACCTAAATTGCATACGATGATTTCACAAGGCATGTTTTATCTACTATTAAAACTATAACCAATACCATACATGCATAAAAACTGTATATAGATATATAACAAAGGAGTACCAAACCATACACACACCATTATAGCTAGAGTCCAGTCATCAACGCATGATCATATCACCTACAAAAACCATGACCTCATGCATGACAACAACCGTTACCCCAGTGTACACATTGCCACATTGATGAGCCTCATCATTGGGTAATTATATGGGCCCTAATTCACCTCCTAGCTTAGTCAAACGAACTATTTTCATAACTTATTGCATACTTTTGATTATATTTTGTTTATGAGGAGTTAGAGTTGGATATTTTGCTTTGTGGTCTCATGTGCATTTAATTCAGGATTAGAACATAAAATCCAGGAATTTTGGAAAAGTCCTTCGTCAAAACTCGAATGGGGCAAGGGAGAGGAATTATAGGAGGTAAATTCTCCTCATTTACTACCCCTCCTTTTGAATATTCCTCCATCAGCTCGGATTGCAAACAACCTAATGATGAGGACTAGAAGGCGGCTGAGCAAGTGAAAGACAAAGCACCAGTTTATCTCAAGTTTGGGAGCTAAGCCTCCCTAATTTTAATAAAGTCATTGGAGACTTCATATGTATAAGTGGAGAGGCCTAGGACCTCAGTAGGATTCATATTTTTTATTGTAAAACTCTACTATATTTTCAAGTTGCAATACTTGTGACAGTTTTCGATGTAATCCATTATTTTGATAATAAGAATGAGTTTTGTTTTGAGCTAGCACTGAGTTAGCTCAAAGGGCTGAAGCTCTTGGGTTAGGGCCCAAACCTAGCAGCCAAGGCTCCTCTTTATTGTACATGTATGATAACATAGATTCATAGTTTGATTGTTCATTTGCTTAAGTAGCTGCATTTCCATTACAACTGTGTAGATTAGATTGGTTCTACATTAGTTTCCTTCCATTTGTGCCTTCTTTTAGTTAGCAGGTTAGAAAGGAGAAAAAGGATCACCACATGGTTGTTGGTAGGTGCCTCAGCCTCACTTCCCCCCTCTTGGACCATGACTTGGGGAAGAGACCCTTCAATAGCCCCAAAAACATAGATTTCTAGTTCTTGCATGAACTTTGGAGTTTTTTGTCTTGATTTAGCATTTGGTTCGTTTCAATTTCATCTTTTTCCATTGCTCTATTTTTGCAATAAGATCTTAGTCATGTTCTCATGTCCTTTAGCACTTTCTTCGTGCATAATATGGGCAATTGATTCATGCTTTTCTAATTTATGAAGATGTATCTTGTTGCATAGTTCCTAAAAGACACACATGTTTTAAGCACTATAGGTACTTTGGGAGGAGGTCTAGACTTCATAACCGACATCCATCTTCCACCTCATCAACCTTAACCATTTGTGTTCCTCCATCACCCTCACTAGTTTTTTATTATTTTTCATTGAAATTCCCCTAGACACATTGAGTGAATCTAGCCATCTCTTCACTTGGATATTGACTCCTAAGTGTTCCTAGACCTTTTGACACCCTTTCCCACTCATCACACATCTTTTCCCAGCTTCCCAACACCTCACAATTAGCTCTCAATTGTATCATGTAGGTTTCCTGTAATTCCTACAGGATCATCTTGTAGGTTTCTAGTACATATTGTAGGTTTTCCTGAAATGGCATGTTTTGAGGCCGAATTTTTGGGGAACCTCTAGGAAGTCACAAAAAGCCTCCTAGGACCCTTCCACGCCATCCAATCACTCCATAAACCTTCTAGCCATCCTCAACCACCTTCCATCCACCTGTCACATCCACAAGAACAATTAAATTGCATGCTTGATTTTACCAAAAAAAGTGAAAATAGATTTAGTTTAGTTTTCTTGCACACACATTAGTATGGTTTGATGCTCTTTACTTCTATAACTTAGATAGAAGCATTAGGTTAGTGTTGATTTAGCAATTCTGCTTAGCATATATGTTTAAATGGTTAATTATGATATGGTGTGATTTAGAATTACATGTTTTTTTCCTCATTACCGCAGTAGAGTAGCTCTCTTAGAATAGATTTGCTCTTCTTCCATCAAAGAATCAAGCTTCTTCTGACTCTATAGAAGTTTGGCTTGGCACCCCTAGGGTATCTCACCAGATGAATAGTGACAATAGGTAGGACCTTCACTTTTACTTGTGCATATAGCACTATCACCTCGAAGTTTGTACAAACCCTGGGTTGATAAGTAAAGTTGGTAGCCCATGAGCTACAACGTCCTTGCTACAATACTAGCACTCATCACTTTTTGGTGTCATTTCTAGAGAGGTGTCTAAGTATAATGTGATTACTTCTTTCTTTTCTTCTACTTCTTGTCCTCAATTTTCTGCCATTATTTTATTTATGCAAAAGTAATCTAGTAGCTCCCTTTCTTTCATCTTTCATTATCTTCTTTCCTTTCCATTTTGCAAGTAGAATTTCAATTCAACAAGTAGCTTCTTCATTCTATCAGTGATTTTTCATTCAATCAGCAATTTCATTTCTACAAAGTACATTCTAGCTTTAAAAAATATCTTATGAAAACCAACCCAAAAACATTTCCTTTCATGCCTCATAGGGATAGGGACAATTTAGGGAAATTCTTGCCAAATACCCCCACTACATCCAACAACCAACTTTCTCTCTTCTTTGGTGGCTGTGAACTAGAGGAACCTTTAGGTGAGCAACCTGACATATTTGAAGAACCTACAAGGGAAGAAAAAAGAAGAAGAACCGATTCCTACTGAACCAATGGTTGAAAACCGAATTGACAGAGGGAATAGAGAGAGAGTTGAAGGTGCCTTCCCCATTACAGAAACCAACGGGGACACTCAGATGAAGAATATAAGCCCCTCTGCCGTACCCCATTTCCATGGCCTGACCACAAAGGACCCCAACACTTTCCTATTTGAGTTTGTTGTTATATGTCAATCCTATGACTATATAGATAATGAGCAAAAATTAAAACTATTTCCATCTACCCTCAAGGATACAACATTGTGCTGGTTCATGGGTTTACCTAGAGATAACATCACAACTTGGGTTCAGATGCAGCAGGCTTTTAACAACAAATATTGGGACTATTGTAGGTCAAATAATACTAAAGAAGAAATTTTCAGGATGACCATGGGCCAGGATGAATCCTTAGAAGACTATGAAGAAAGATTCCAGCTCAGTTACAAAAGGGCCAGGTGCACACTTGACCCCAAGTCACTAAAGCTAATCATGCTCAGAGGAGTAAGGGAAGATCTTCTGGATACCTTACATTTGTTAGGAGGAGGAGATATATACTAGTTACCCTATGAGGATATCAAGACTATCTTTAGAAACCATTCTAGGATAGCCAGGAAAAAGGGTAGGGGTAGTCAACCTATGGCCAGTACATCATCTTCAAACTCATCCATCAAGGGTGAAATTGGAAATATGTTGGAAGATTTCAAAAGTGAGATGTTGCAAACCCTTGCCTTGCAATTAGGCACTATGAATATCAAAATGAAGCAAGAAGAAGTAGAGACAGCCTTGGCCATCTTTTGCCCTAGATGCATGAGGAGGCATCCTAGGAACAAATGTCCATTGAACTATATAGATATTTTCTTGGTCTGTCAAGAAAACCACTCAATAGATAAGTTCCCTTCTTTACCTAGACTCAAAACAATATATCAAGGAGTTGAAGGGGTCACTGAGCAGCTTTGCTACATCAACCAAAGGAGACCTCCTGGACCTAGACCATATTAGCAGGGCATGCAAGGGTCATCCCATGCATATTACAACTCCAACCAAACCACAGCTATACCTTCATGGGGACCCCCTACTCATCCTTCCTGGTCTACACCCCCTCCTTGGTCCTATGCATCTCAATATCATTCCTAGCCAGCCAACCAGTCATTTCAACCTTACGCTCCTCCACAACCTGAGTGGAATACACCACTCCAGGGGTAGAGGCCCCAATACAACAATGCTCCAGCCCTATTGCCTCCACCACCTACCCAACCACAACTCCTACACTCTTCTCCACTCAAGAAACCCTAAATGCATGCCCAGCCAAATCCGAACCCAAACAATAGGTAGGCTCAACAAGTATACAATGGAGAGACATCATATCCAGCTTATGCTGTAGAAATCTAGGAGATTAACCTAAGATTTGGGGAATTCTCCCGGATAACCAACCTCCCCCTCAACATAGGGAGGTTGAGGAAGAAAGATAGGAAATCAACCTTAAAGTAAATCCATCCTTTCTTGAGAGATTAGCCCAACCACTCCAACCTATCCTAGACGAAACTGAAATTCTGGGAGAATTGAGAAATCTATGTGTAAAGATACCCCTTCTCCAAGCAATAAAATATGTTCCCATTTACAATAAGTTGATAATGGAGGAATGATTCAAGCATCCAGGAATAAGAAAAAGGGATGCCGCTACCATTAATGGCATTGGGCAGCTGCCTAACTTAATACTGGGGCAGTTATTATGTCTAAATTATTTGGACCCTGGAAGCCCTATAGTAGTTGTGGACATCAATGGCACCATCGTCCCACACACTATAATCGATCTTGGGGATGCCATTAATGTGATGACCAAGGACACCATGCTCAAGCTCAACCTCCAAGGGTAATTGAGGAAGACCACAACAGTTCTACAACTTGCAAACCATTCCACAATCGCCCTTGAGGGAATTGTGGAGGATGTGATGGTCTCCATTGACTCCTAGGAGTACCTTGCAGATTTTCTAGTTCTCCATCCTAAGGATAAGCTTACTGATTACCCTCTCATCTTTGGGAGGCCATGGTTGGTCACAAGTGATGCTTACATTAGCTGCAGAGCTAGGACTATGACCATCAAGAACGTGCATATGTCCAAGAATTTAGTCCTATACCCTCCTGCTCAACCTTCTCTAGAGCATGATTTACCTTTATGGTTGGAGGAGGAGGAAGAAGATGAGGTTTATTCCACCCAACTTTATTCTTTAGAAGCAACCATAGGAGGAGGACAACAAGATGAGGATGACTTGATTGAACACCTACTCCAAAGCCCAACTCCTAGTTCATTACCATTAGAAGAAGTAAGGGAAACCCAGAAAAACCATCCAATTAACTTATGTTTGGTCGATTCCAACCCACTCTGTGTCAAAACCATAGAATTCAGCCAAGAGAAAACCTTGAAAATTAATCCATCTCTTTTCTCTCTTGAAGAGGAAAAGCTATGCAACATGTTAAAAGAAAACCTAGAAGCCTTTGCTTGGAGTTACAAGGAAATGAAGGGAGTACACCTCTCAGAGTGTACTCACCACATATACATCAAAGAAGGATGCAATCTAGTCCAGAAACTACAAAGGAGTATGAATCTAGCTCCTAAAGATATAGTCAAAGAAGAATTGCAAAAACTGCTAGATGCAAGATTAATTTAACCTATCTCTGATAGTGAGTGGGTCTCTCCTTTAGTGTTAGTTCCCAAGAAAAATGGTCAAAGGAGGACTTGCGTCGATTACAGGGAGTTGAACAAAGCCACAAAGAAGGATCATTTTCCCTTACCCTTCATCGACCAAGTGCTAGACGACCTGGTGGGGAAAAAGTTTTTTTCTTTCCTAGGTGGATTTAGTGGGTACAACCAAATCCAAATCTACCTAGAAGACCAAGATAAGATCACATTCACTTGTCCTTGGGTTATTTTTTCCTATAGGGTCCTTCCTTTTGGCCTATGCAATGCTCCTGCCACTTTCCAGAGAGCAGTCTTGAGTATTTTCACCAAATTAGTACATGAGGAGGTGGAAATTTATATGGACGATTTTACACCTTATGGCTTGGATTTTCAAGAAGCCTTAACTAACCTAGGCAAGGTATTACACAAATTCATTGAAATGAACCTATCTCGCAGTTTGGAAAAATTTAAATTCTTAATGACTGAAGGCACCGTGCTAGGTCATTCAATATCTCAGCAAGGACTATAGGTGGACCCAAACAAAATAGCATTCATCCAAAGGGTCCCACCTCCGCAAAACTAGAGAGATGTCAGGTGTTTTTTGGGAATAGGTGGATACTATTGAAGGTTCATAAAGGACTTTAGCAAGTTGGCCTCTCCTTTATTTAGGTTGTTAGCCAAATATTCTGAGTTTATATGGTCAAAATGTTGTCAAGAGGCCTTAGATATTATAAAAGGTAAGTTAACCACTGCACCAATTCTCTGAGGGCCAAACTGGGACCTCCCTTTTCATATTCATGCTGATGCCTCACACAAAACCATAGAAGCAGCCTTAGGTTAGGTAGAGGAGAAGCTGCCCTATGCCATCTATTTTATTAGCAAGAACTTGTCAAAGGCTGAGCTAAAATATACAGTGTCTGAAAAGGAACTCCTGGTTGTTACGCATTCATTAAAAAAATTTAGGCATTACATTACATGCTATCAAACATTTGTGCATACTGACCATGCTGCAATCAAATATTTAATGAATATAGTAGATTTGAATGCTCGAATTATAAGGTGGTTTCTTTTATTACATCAATTTGATCTAACCATTGTTGATAAACAAGGTAAAGAAAATGTTGTTGCAGACTTTTTATCTAGGGTGAATCTGCCTATAGGTGAATAAGGAATGGTGGATGACCAGTTACCAGATGAGCCCTTGTTTGCTATTTCAATTCTGTTTCCATGGTTTGTTGATATAGCAAACTATTTGGTATCATCACAATTCCCACAAAACTTTCCCTCCAAAGAAAAGAGAAAGATAGTTAGGAAAAGCGCCCCCTTCCCATGGATTGGGGGAAATTTTTTCAAACTTGGCCCAGATCAAATATTGATAAGGTGTGTAAGGGAAGAGAAATTTTTTGACATCCTTCTAAGCTGTCATGATGGGCCTTGTGGAGGTCACTTTGTAGCAAAGAGAACAACATTTGAAGTGTTACAAGCAAGCTATTATTGGCCCACTCTTCATTAGGATGTGAAAAAGTACACTGGTTAGTGTGATCAATGCCAAAGGATGGGAAAACCTACTCCAAAAGATGAAACTCCCCTACAACCTCAAGTGACTTTTGAGCCATTTGACTAGTGGGGCATGGAATTCATTGGGCCTATCAACCCTCCTTCAAAGAAAAAACAGTACATTATTGTGTGCACTAATTATTTGACTAAGTGGGCTCAAACTAAGGCAACTATGGTAGCAACAAAAGAGAAGGTCACTAAGTTCCTAAAGGAGAATGTATTCTACAAATTTGGGTACCCTAGAGAGCTAGTCACAGACAAAGGAAACCAGTTTACCTCCAACATGATTGAAGAACTACTTAGCCATCACAAAATCAAGCATAGGACCTCCACTCCCTATCATCCACAAGCTAATGGGCAAGTGGAGGTGACCAACAGGGCACTGGAGGGCATCCTAAACAAGATAGTGAGCAACAATAGGAAGGATTGGGCAGAGAGACTAGTTGAGGCCACCTAGGCCTATAATACCACATGGAAGACCACCGCTAGACTTACACCGTATGAGTTGGTCTATGGGAAAAAGGCTTTGTTGTCCATTGAGTTTGAATATAACACATTGAGGATGGTAGCCCAACTAGATTTGTATCTCAGTCATGCATAGAAAGAAAGATTGTTCCAATTGAATGGCTTGGAAGAATTCAGAATGTAGGCCCTCCTACATATAGAGATAGTTTAGCTTCAGATGAAGATCTGGCAAGATAAATATATTAAGGAGGAGCAATTTCAAGAGGGATATTTGGCATTGTTATATGATTCTAGGTAAAAAGACTTCAAGGGCAAGCTAAGGACAAGATGGCTCAGACCTTATGTGGTGGAGAGACGCCATGATAATGGTTCAATGCAAATCAGAACTATAGATGAAGAAGCCATTCCATTGCTTGTCAATGGACACCGATTGAGATTGTACAAGAGGCCTTTATCAAAGCAATAGTTCGTTGAAAATATCAATAAAACAATGATGATGGTAGAGCAAGTTCCAGCTCCTCCCACATCAGGTCACTGAAAGAGATAAAAGAATAAGGACTCAGGTGAAAAACTCCATGATGTGCCTGAGTCCCATATTTGGGTTGAAAATCTCGTGAGGTAGCCTAATGATGAAAAAAGGGAAAAAAGAAAAAAAAAGAATAAGAAGATCCTTGGGTGAAAACCTTCCTTGAGGCATCCAGGGAAAAAATCTAGGGTGAAAACCTCTCTGTGGTAGCCTAGGTGTTTTTCAAAAAAAAAAGGGAGAGAGAGGAAAATATATAATTGTTATTTGCAGGTGGGTGAGAAAGAGAGTCAAGGAGCAAAAAGAGGATCCAAATGGAACCTTGCCTCACACATATCCATCTCCTCCACTCCTTACCATGCATCCCTCCATCATGTCTATCATTTTTTCACTCCATTGCTTCAATTTATGCGAAGACTGTGTTTTCTACAGGGTCCCCTGTATTCCTACAGGATCCCCTGAAAACCTACAAGATGATCCTATAGGAATTACAGTGGCCTAGAAAACCTACAGGAGTCAATCCAAGGGCACATGCTAGGTTTTTCAGGTCCCTAAAATTCATCCTAGACATGATCTAACACCTCACCTTGTCCATTATCATAATTTGTGCACTCACCATTCAAAACAAAAAGAGATTAGTTTCTGCCAATTACGAAAAAAAGAAAAAAAAGAAAAACAAAGGAGAGTAAGAGCATTACCAGAATGTCCCTTGCTCCACACGCACTGCTACTCCCTCTGTCCATTCATTGCACCATCCTCACAGCCATAGTCAGCAACATGATTAAGGAATTCTGAGGGAGAAGTAGCTACAGGACATCCTGTAGGAAATCCTGTAGCAGCCTATCCCACAAAATGTCAATCAGCAGCTACAGGTCTTCACTAGGATGATCCAGGAGCTCCACAACAGTAATAGCATCAGATCTTCAGTCAGAGATACTTGCAAAAGCCAAGAAACCATCAGCAGACAACAAGAGTAGGAAGAAGAATAACCATGCAAGAAATAAACAACACAACACCTCTAATCTTCGACAACTGCAACATGACATCAAAACCACATGGAAGTATCCCACTCAATCACTCATATGAATCATTTAATAAAAAGTTATGAAGGTTACAAGATAGTTGGTTTATAAGTGAAAGGTGGTCAGTTAACTTGGCCACCTTCGTTTAGTCATCACATGCAAAATCGGGTGTCCTCTCACATGTGGTTGCAGTCAACTCAAAGACAGAGGAGGAGTAGGAGAAGAAGTGGTTAGCTACAAATCTACAAGGTGGGAGTTGATTAAGAGGAGTGGGAAATGATGAGGTGGTAGTGGGGACCAAAGGTCCAAAAATGGCAATGTACCTCTGCTGCCAGCGCACCACCTCACCTTGAAACACCATAAAGAGAAATAAAACATCATTTTCATACCTTCATGTATTTCACCTCCTCGAAACTCCCTCACTCAAGTTGCTCTCATAACTCTGGCCACCCAACAGAAGCAAGGATCCATCATTCTACAAGAGAATTTCTACAGGAGCATGCACAGGAATTCCTACAGGAAGAGTTTACAGGATACAGTCCTCAAGATCAGTCTACAGGATACACAAAGGCAGTCTACAGGATAGGTAGAGAAGATTTCAAGAGGGGATATCACGGGAATTGTCCACTGCCACCATTTTAAAGAGGTACACTATAAAAATCCATCCCCATTTACAAGAAAATGAACTATCAATGCTCCAAAAGCTAGTGAATTTAGCAACTATGGGAGGTGAATTACATACACAGTAAACTTTGTTTTCCTCTTGAATTTAAAAATTTGGTGTCAACCCTCATTTTCTCCTCAAGCCTCACAAGAAAGATGATAGGAGGGTTTAATAGGAGAGAACACACAAACACTGTGAGGATACAACAACACCCCCAAGTGCTTGAAATCTTTACAAGACACAACTGGATGGGGTTTTTCGAAAAATTCACAAGGTATGATGATGAGGTGGCTCAAGAATTTTCTCGTTCTCTCACTCCAAACAGTGAAATCCATGCCACTATTTTATTTAGAGGCCTCACTATAAATCTCACCCTAGAGCTCATCAATAGGGTCACCACACTTCCCCTAGGAATTCCATGGAGAAAAGAGGACAAAGGAGACAATCAGGTGGCAAAAAGGAAATTATTTTTAGAAGGTAAAGAATGCACAGAGGATAAAAATGGAGTAAGAAGGGACAGTCTGCCATACCCATGGAGTGAGGTAGGCTACCAACTCATCAAATATATCTCATGTGAGGGTAGATATAGTTTTGTTTATGGCTACCATTTTAGGATCCTTGAATAATTAAGATATGGGGTAGAAACACTAGTTCACCAAAGACTCAACATACCCTATTTCTTGATGCAATCACTCAGACTCTAGCAACAACGTAAAGGAAGGGAACTCCCAACAATTGGCTCACCATGGGTTGATCAGGATCCTCATTGAGAATGGCCTCCAAAACCTCAGAATCCCTATAACATGGTCCGTCTTCAGAGACTTTCCAGCAGAGGATGACATCAAAACCCTCACTTATGATGTTAGTCCCTCTGTCAATGAGGAGGAGGCAAAAAAGGAAGAAAAAGATACAGACCTAGAAAAGGATGAGATGGATGAAAAAGAAACTGATACAGAGGAACATGATGAAGCAAGAGAAGAAGAGGAAGAAGAGAAGGAGGATGTTGATGGAATAGAGGAGGAAACTAAGGAAGAAACTGATGGAGATGAGGAAGAACAACAAGAGGAAGGAGATAAGAAAAACAGAGAGAAAGAAGGCATTGGAATAGAAAGGGAAGAGCAAAAAGAGGAGTCACCTAGGGTGTCTGTAGAGGCTACTGAGAGGGAGGCGGAAGCTACCCTTATTGCTCTCAACACCCCATTCAAGAAAAAAGGGAAAAGAAGGAGGCAAGCCCCACTATATTTCAGAACAAGAAAGAGCACAAGAATCAAACAAGTGAAGCCGCAAATATCAACAAAAATTCCAATTGAGATTGAAGATTCCCCTACACCAAGAGACAAAATGCCTTCCCCTAAGTCACCAATCACCTATGTAAGGAGGCCAAGTACCAAATCAACTTCCTTATAGGGTAAGGCCATCCTACAAGATCCACAACAAAACCTACAGGAAGCAAAAACAGTCCTACAAGATACTATGCAAAAACTATTTGAAGCATAGAAATTGGAAGGCAAGGTAGGGGAGAAACAAGAAAAAGAAGAAGAAGAGCTTGAAACGAAGGAACCAATCCCCCAAACCTAACCTAGACTCCTACTATTAGTTTATTGAAGGAGACATGGTGATACCTCAAAAATTTTCCATCCCATTATTTTTCGAACTTGAGAAGGAGAGGACCAAAACCTACCGGTGGATGCAAATAGCCAAGTCAAAACGGGTGGAAGACATTGGGAACATGGAAGAGAAGCTCAAAGAAATGGGCAAAGAGCTATGTGGCTTAAGGGACATAGAAGCAATAATGAGAGATCAACTTGAGAGGGAAAATGCATGGCTGAGGGGACAACTACGGGAAAGGGAGAACCAACTAGCATGTATGGCTAGCCTCTCCTTGGAGTTCATCCAGTGTAGGATTCCGGCTAAATCCTATTCTCTTTACCTCAAAGAATAGTGGCTGCAGTTTTAGATTAAAACACTAGCACAAAGGGGCACCATGCCATTTCAGGACTACATGCAGTTTATTGATCTTTGTGATCAAAGTACACTAGAGGATAGGGACAAAATGGCTGAGTTTTACTTGCACAACATGGCCCTCACAGACATGAATGTTTGGGACCCTAATGCCAATCTAGGAGATCTACAATTAATGGCTTTGGCATCATGGATGAACCATAAGGATGCAAGGGCTATAGAGATAAAAATAATGTTGGCTAGAGAGAAAAATGAACCTCTTTTCATCAGAGCTGAACAATCAAATCCCATGGCCCTAATCAACACCCATAATTTGATTGCAAATGACCCTCAGCTGGCACCTAGATATCTTTCTACCCAAGAGCAAGAGATTTCACATTTTGAGGATATGTTTAGGCTGCTGGGAGATGATAATATACATGCATCCCTAAGAAGATGGAACACACTACCACATAGCTTGAAGATCAAAGAATATCATGCCCCTCAAAGGTTGAGAGGCACTCAACATGACACCTATGTATAAGCAATCAATGCAAAGGTTGAAGATCAATTGGATAGGCCTAAAACTCATTCCACCACTACTCCTAGGGATTTTAGAAGGGAGAAAAGAAGAAGAAGAAAAGAGGCAGTGGGAAGAGGTAGAAAAGAAAGCAGGCTTCTATGAACAAGAAGAAGAGACCACAATAGAGACATGGGATGTCAGAGAGGCTACTAGAGCCATGAAGGGCATGGACATTGACTAATTTGCTGAGAGGATGAGCAACACTTTCAGTAGGGGGTGATGATGAGCCTCATCATTGGGTAATTATATGAGCCTTAATTCACCTCCTAGCTTAGTCAAACGAACTATTCTCATAACTTATTGCATACTTTTGATTATAATTTTTTTATGAGATGAGTTAGAGTTGGATATTTTTCTTTGTGGTCTAATGTGCATTTAATGCAGGATTAGAAGATAAAATCCAGGAATTTTTGCAAAGTACTTGGTAAAAAATTGAATGGGACAAGGGAGAGGAATTATAGGAGGTAAATCCTCCTCATTTACTACCTCTCCATTCGACTATTCCTCCATCATCTCGGAGTGAAAACAGCCAAATCATGAGGACTAGAAAGCAGTCGAGCAAGTGAAAGGAAAAGCACCAGTTTATCTTGAGTTTGGGAGCTAAGCCTCCCTAATTTTAAGGAATACGTTGGATACTTCATATGTATAAGTAGAGAGGCCTCGAACCTAAGTAGGATTCAAATTTTTGATTGTAAAACTCTACTCTATTTTCTAGCTACAAGACTTGTGGCAGTTTTGGATGTAATCCATTGTTTTGATAATAAGAATGAGTTTTTTTTTGAGCCAACATTGAGTTAGATCATAGGGCTGAAGCTCTTGGGTTAGGGCCCAACCCTGGTAGCCAAGGCTCCTCTTTATTGTACATGTATGTTAGCATAGATTCATAGTTTGATTGTTCATTTTCTTAAGTAGATGCATTTCCATTACAGCAATGTAGATTAGGTTGGTTGTATGTTAGCTTGCTTCCATTTGTGCCCTCTTTTAGTTATTAGGTTAGCAAGGAGAAAAAGGATCACCACAAGGTTGTTAGCAAGTGCCTCAAACTCACTTCCTCTCTCTGGGACCATGACTTGAGGAAGAGACTCTTCAACATCCCCAAAAACACAGATTTCTAGTTCTTGCATGAGCTTTAGAGTTTGTTGTCTTGATTCAACATTTGGTTCTTTTCGTTGTCATCTTTTTCCATTACTCTCTTTTTGTAATAGGATCTCACTCATGTTCTCATCTCCTTCAACACTTTCTTCATGCATAATATGGGAAATTGATTCATTCTTTTCTAGTTTATGAAGATGTATCTTGTTGCATAGTTCTTGAAAGACACACATGCTTTAAGCACTATAGGTACTTCAAGAGGAGGTCTAGACTTCATCACTAGCATCCATCTTCCATCTCATCATCCTTAACCATCTCCTTTTCCTCCATTATCCTCACTAGTTTTTTGTCCCTTTTCATTGAAATTCCCTTAGACACATTGAGTGAATCTAGCCATATCTTCACTTGGATATTGACTCCTGAGTCTTCCTATACCTTCTAACACCCTCTCCCACTCATCACACACCTTTTCCTAGCTTCCCAACACCTCCAACACCTCACAATTAGCTCTCAGCTATATCCTATAGGTTTCTTGTAATTCCTACAGGATCATCCTATAGGTTTCTAGTACATCCTGTAGGTTTTCCTGAAAAGGTCTGTTTTGAGGATGAATTGATGGGTAACCTCTAGGAAGTCACAAAAAAGCCTCCTAGGACCCTTCCACGCCATCCAGTCACTCCATAAACCTTTTTATCCATCATCAAACACCTTCCATCCACCTGTCACATCCAACAAGAACAATTAAATTGGATGCTTGAATTTATAAAAAAAAACCAAAAAAAAGTGAAAACAGATTTAGTTTAGTTTTCTTGCTCACACATTAGTATGGTTTGATGCTCTTTACTTCTGTAACTTAGATAGTAGCATTAGGTTAGTGTTGATTTAGCAATTCTGCTTAGCATAATTGTTAAATGGTTAATTAGGATATGGTGTGATTTAGCATTACATGTTGTTTTCCTCATTACTGCAGTAGAGTAGCTCTCTTAGAATAGATTTTCTCTTCTTCCATCAAAGAATAAAGCTTCTTTTGACTCTATATAAGTCTGTCTTGGAACCCTTGGGGTCTCTCACCAGATGAACAGTGAAAAAAAGCAGGACCTTCGCTTTTACTTGTGCATATAGCATTGTCACCTCTACGTTTGTATGAACCCTAGGTTGATAAGTAAAGCCGGTAGCCCAAGAGTTGCAGCATCCTTGCTGCAATACTGGCACTCATCACACATGCAACCATCAACATGAATAAGTAATGCCTAATCAAATACACCTACACATAAACACATGTAGTCGAGCATAAGCGATCAATTCTTGTAATCAACCTACAATACTGATACATGTAATCAAGCCTACAAGAATATAGCTTAGCATACAAGGATGTAAGTAGGTGACATAAAATCAACATGTAAGCGGCATGTAACCATATACAACTAGTCACATACTCATGATAGATGCATTCCACAAAATAAATATCGAATTCTCCATGATAACTGTTGAAAATACAACAAGATGATGGATCTTAGTGGAAAGGAGTCGCCTTCACTAAGTGGGCCCGCAGGGTATTTTTGGCACAAAGTCTATTTTTAGACTATGTATATTTTTAGACATATGGATCATGGTCTATGAGTTGTAGGATGTTGTTTATGGATGATTGGTCATGTTGGGATAAATAGATGGACTTCTATTTTTGGTTCACAGTGGAGTGATCAGAGTCTATTTTTAGACTGCCAGGCTAAGAATAGAAACAGTAAAATATTATTAGCCCTTAGTAATATTTGGACTCTAAACATTATCTTATTCTCTTGGAGCACTTCAGTTCGAGCTACGGATGTGGCACATGCAGCTGACAAAGGAATCACGTGGTTTCTTATGTGTTAGTTGAGCTATTACGTGGAGGACTTCAGTTAGAACTCATGCATGTGAGTTCTGTGGAGTTGGATGTGGAGTTGATGGAGTTGTGTTCAGTTTGACTTAGTTGAACTAGTTGTATTTAGTCTAACTAAAGAATACACTAGTGATGAGTTGTGTGAATTAAATATTAATTAATTCACTAATTATTAACTCATAAAGAAACTAAAGAATACATCAGTTAACTCAGTGCATGGACAGTTCAACAGAGACAGGTGTTAGAGGTAAGTGAAAGGGTGAGTTGTGACTATCAGTTGTGCATGAGATTTTGCACATGCATGGATTGAGTTATGCCAATGAGGATTGCACAGTGTGGGCCAATATCAAGGCAATTGTAGCTTGTGCTCACGTGATTCTCTTGTAGGATTGTGCAGTGGAGGCAGGCAAAGCAGCGGAGGAGATTTGAACCTGTGACTTGTTCGGATCTGAGCTAGTTTTGTGTGTAACAGGTGGAGATAGTGCTAGATACTTGTGAGGAGTATTGTACTATGTATTGTCACATTTTCTCAATCATTATAATATACAAATAGTGTGGGATTTTCAGCTGTATGTTTTCCCCAGGTTACATACTGTGTTAATGTATGCATGCGATTGATGTTTCATTGATTTTAATGCTGCTAAATTGATGATCAACGTAGAGGAGGTTATGTATTATGCATGTATTCCACAATAGTGTATAATCGGGATAATCTCTGTGAATAAGTGTTTATTATTCAAAATTTCTACATGGTATCGAAGTTGGTTGATTTGTAGAAAAAGTTCTACAGGATATCAAAGCGAGGATTGATCATCAGATCTATTATTCAGGAAGTGATTATGTTTTATTTCTTCAGGCAGATTCTGTAATCAAGCCAGGTAGCCTCTGGATTCATCCTTCTTTTGGAAGGTGAGATATCCGGTAAAAGCCCATACAGTCAATCTCTGTATGAGAAATACTTTGTTATCACGAATTTAGATCAGAAGCAGTTGAGTTTTGAGCTGGTGGAATGGCACTCAAGGATAAACTCAAAGACATCTAAGTGTGAGAATGGAGACAGTATGCCCAAGTATCTCACGAAGTTCACCCAGTGCCGGGATGAGTTGGGAAGTGTGGGGTGACTGTCAATGATGAGGACTTGGTGAGCTTGGCTCTCCTTGGTCTTCCGAAGAGTTGGCATTCCTATCAGGACTCTGTCAATGGTCGGGAGAAATTGCCAGGATGGGAGAGGCTTTGGTCAGATCTTGTGTAAGAGGAGATCAGACGGAGCACCAGAGACAGTTCTTCATGCATGCATGATGAGGAGAACTATGCCTTAGCGAGTAAGGTGAATAAGGGGAAGGAGAAGGGTTCTCTTTCCGAATCCAGTTCTTCCAATGATGGGAAGAAGGTTGACAATTCGAAGGTGAGATGCTTTTGTTGTCATGAGTTGGGCCATTATGCCACTAATTGCCCAAAGAAGAAGTCCAAGAAGGGATCCGGGGAAGGATCTGAAGCTGAGGCACTTGCTTCATAGTTTGAGTTGGATTTCACACTCTTCGCATGCATGGTTTCATCCATGGTGGGAAGTGGTTGGTTTCTTGACAGTGGAGCTTCTTTCCACATGACCAGTGACAAGAGTTTGTTCAGTACTTTGGAGGAGAAAGATCTCCAGATACTCATAGCGACGGGTAATGATGAGAAGTATAGTGTCTCAGGTGTAGGCACGGTTATTTTTCAGAGGGAGCATGGAGCTCGCCTTACCTTGACCAATGTCAAGTATGTACCAGGACTGAAGAGAAACTTGGTGTCGATCGTGATTCTGGAAGATGGAGGCTATGATGTAGTCTTTAGTAAGGGAAAGGTTTTCCTTAGACACATCATCACTAGACAGGTGAAGCAGATTGGTTCACGGGTCAAGAACCTGTATGCTCTTGAGGTTCAAGATGCATGAAAAGCCTTGAGCAGCGAGGCAACTGATGGATACTTGGTGGTTGAGAGGGAGCGTATATTACCTCTCAACATGTAGAGCCAGAAGAAGTCTCAGACGATTGTGGAGGAGCCACGATTGGTGCAGCAGCTTGAGGAGGTTGTGGAGCAGCCACAACAAGGGAAGCTGAGAGGAGATTGAGTAGAGACATCTACTCATGCAGAGACCTCCTATTGGGAGAAACTTCGAGCCAGGTGGGCTGAGGGATCGCATGCAGCCATACCTCCAGGTAGGAGGTGGGGTGATGTGGATTGATCGTGCCAAGGAGGAGGGGCAGGATCCTTGAGGTACCCAACCTCTTGGATGAGACCTTGCTACGAGAGCCCTGATGTGGAGTAGCATGAACTGACTGATTGGGTAGAGATAGATGCGGATGGAGCGGCAGAGAGAGCGATAGTGTAGGGAATCCCAAGACAACGCATAGCTAGCAGGCTGCAACAATGCGAGAGGCACAAGTGTTTTGCATAGTGCTAGGTGGCACAGAGAGGTGTGCAATGGTGCGAGATGCATGTAGATGTTGCAGTAGTGTAGATGTCAGAGAGGGAGCACTTGTCAGCAGCAGGTAGAGCTTCAGCATCAGAGTATGTTCCTAGCCCAACAAAGTGGTCAGTTGGGAGTGTTTTTGTTCCAAGTGTTGATGGAGCAAGTGGACCAGGCAAATGTGTTGCATGCAGAACATTTCAGAGGTAGGATAGGGGTTGCTGATAATCCATATCTTGTTGAAAGGGAGTGTTGAAAATGCAACAAGATGATGGATCTTAGTGGAAAGGAGTCGCCTTCACTAAGTGGGCCCGCAGGGTATTTTTGGCGCAAAGTCTATTTTTAGACTATGTCTATTTTTAGACATATGGATCATGGTCTATGAGTTGCAGGATGCTGTTTATGGATGATTGATCATGTTGGGATAAATAGATGGACTTCTATTTTTGGTTCACAGCGGAGTGATCAGAGTCTATTTTTAGACTGCCAGGCTAAAAATAGAAACAGTCAAATATTATTAGCCCTTAGTAATATTTGGACTCTAAACATTATCTTATTCTCTTGGAGCACTTCAGTTCGAGCTATGTATGTGGAAAATGCAACTGAAAAAAGGAATCACGTGGTTTCTTATGTGTTAGTTGAGCTATTGCATGGAGGACTTCAGTTAGAACTCATGCATGTGAGTTCTGTGGAGTTGATGGAGTTGTGTTCAGTTTGACTTAGTTGAACTAGTTGTATTTAGTCTAACTAAAGAATACACTAGTGATGAGTTGTGTGAATTAAATATTAATTAATTCACTAATTATTAACTCATAAAGAAACTAAAGAATACATCAGTTAACTCAGTGCATGGACAGTTCAACAGAGACAGGTGTTAGAGGTAAGTGAAAGGGTGAGTTGTGACTATCAGTTGTGCATGAGATTTTGCACATGCATGGATTGAGTTATGCCAATGAGGATTGCGCAGTGTGGGCCAATATCAAGGCAATTGTAGCTTGTGCTCATGTGATTCTCTTGCAGGATTGTGCAGTGGAGGCAGGAAAAGTAGCGGAGGAGATTTGAACCTGTGACTTGTTCGGATCTGAGCTAGTTTTGTGTGTAACAGGTGGAGATAGTGCTAGATACTTGTGAGGAGTATTGTACTATGTATTGTTACATGTTCTCAATCATTACAATATACAGATAGTGTGGGGTTCTCAGCTGTATGCTTTCACCAGGTTACATATTGTGTTAATGTGTGCATGTGATTGATGTTTCATTGATTTTAATGCTGCTAAATTGATGATCAACGTAGAGGAGGTTATGTATTATGCATGTATTCCACAATAGTGTATAATCGGGATAATATATATGAATAAGTGTTTATTATTCAAAATTTATACAATAACCATACTACAACCATAATCAATCATCAAGCAAATGCAACAAGAACATGAAATACAAGTGTAAGAGACCCACATACAACTGACATGCATGCATGACTAACACATTCAACCCATCTAGTCCGAGAGTTGAACCATGCTTTGATACCACTCTATAGCATCCTCCTCCCACATCTACCCAAGAAACCAGCCAGCCCGGGTAAACATGTGATGAGAGAGGATACTATTGATGAGTCTCATCATTGAGTAATTATATGGGCCTTAATTCACCTCCTATCGTAGTCAAACCAACTATTCTCACAACTTATTGCATACTTTTGATTATATTTTGCTTATGAGATGAGTTAGGGTTGGATATTTTGCTTTGTGGTCTAATGTGCATGTAATGTAGGAATAAAGGATAAAAGCAAGGGAAATGTAGGGATAAAAGGTAAAAGCAAGGAACTATGGTAAAATACCTTGGTAGAAAATCAGATGGGACAAGGGAGAGGAATTATAGGAGGTAAATCCTCCTCATTTACTACCCATCCATTTGAATATCCCCCCATCAGCTAAAAGTACACATAGCCAAATCAGGAGTACTAAAAGACAGCCAAGCGAGTGGAAGTACAAGCAGCCTCCCTACTAGAAGGCAGCTGAGCTATTGAAAGTGAAAGGACAAGTTACCATTAAGTTGGGAGTTGTACCTCCCTAATTTTGAGGGAAGTCAATGAGACTTTAGACGTATAAATAAAGAGGCTTAGGACCTCAACGTTTTTAGTTAGTTAGCTAGGAAATTAACCAATAGTCAGTAAGTTAGTTAGCAAGTATTCAAACCTTTTGACTTGTAACAGTTGGATGTAATACAATGTTTTTGGTAATGAAGATGAGTTTTGATTTGAGCCAACATTGAGTAAAATCAGAGGGTTGATGCTCTTGGGTTAGGGCCCAACCCTAGTAGCCAAAGCTCCTTTCTTGTATTGTATTCTAACATAGAATCTTGATCTCTATTCATTAACGTAGCCAATTCATTTCCATTACAACAGTAGCATAGATGCATGGTTTGATTGTTCATTTGGTTAAATAGATGCATTTTCATTATAGTGGTTTAGCACATATTTCTGGTTTCCTTCTCATTGAATTAATTAGTTTCTTGTTTCCTGTTCATCTACTTGAATAGTTACAGTCCATTACGTCAGGGTATAATAGAGTAGTTGAGTTTTAGTTTGTTCTGTTTATGCTTTGATTTAATTTGTAGGTTGGAAAATAAAATATCCATCAGGATTCTCACAGGTGTCTCAGCCTCACCTTCTCCCTCTGGGACCATGATGTGAGGAAGAAACCCTACAACAACCCCAAGAACATAAGATTTTTGTTTTCATAAGGTTTGACATTTAAACATAGTCGTTGAGTTCATTGCATTGTCACTCTGTTCCTCTCATGATTATCCACCCCTTCACTCTCTCTTTCTGTCATTTAGTCCTCCAACCTCTTTGCAGATCTCTCTTGCTATCAATCTCCTCCAGTGTAAAATGCTCAGCGAGATTTGTTAATTCACATTCAAATGGTTTTTAATCCTCAATCACCTTTCACACAGAAAGCCCACCAATCACTACCCAATCCACTTTTTGTATTTGACTTTCTGCCTTTTAAATCCCCACCATTGATCTACCTTGTCAGATCCAACAGTTATTGCACACCCACTCACCAACCTACTCAGTCACCTCTCTCCCGTAGATTTGCTTTGCTAGATTTGACGGCCTTCGCGCCATATCGCGTGGATTTCTGTCTGAATGTTCTCTTTTCGAGGGCACGCATGATGGGAGGTTTCCCCATGCTACGTGTCGGTAGGGAAGGCTAATCGCGTGAATTTTCAAAATACAACTTATGGTTTTGAGGGCACATGAGATATTGCTTACCACCATCCAAACCCGCTTGTCATTTCTACACATTTATTTTTGCGCTCCAATCTCCATAGTCGATCTACCCTTCCAGATCTGACGGCTATTGCATCACATGATTGCTTTATTTCCTAGAACTCTCTATCGTCAATCTATCTCTTGATCCAATGACTATTGCTTCACCCAATCGCCAACTGGCTTTGCCGAACTCTGCCGTTCATCTGCCGATTGCCTCCGCGATATAATCCCAGCTTTCCATCCTGTTAGTCCACCATGTCTGCCCATTTGCCTACGTACTCTCCTACTATCTTATCTCAACCATTCATTTACCCTTCGCCCGCCTGATCCAATGGTCCTCATGCATTGTTTCTAATTATGTCCTCTTTTCACCATTTTGACTTCTGACCCCTTCTTCCTCTTATACACAGACTTGACCTAGTTCCATTTTTGACCCCCTTAGTCTAGTTTTGTTGCTTTACTCCTACAACTTAGATAGTTAGCATTAGATTAGTGTTGCTTAACAATTCTGCCTAGTCTAATTGTTTTCATGATTAATTAGGATATGGTGATTTAGATTTGCATGTTGTTTTCTTCATTTTTGTAGTAGATTAGCTCTCCTCTAGACTAGGTTTTCTCTCCTTCCATAAAAATCAATCTTCTCTTGACCCTATAGAAGTCTAGCTTGGAACCCTTGGGGTCTCTTGCCAGATGAGCAGTGATAGAAGGCAGTACCTATTTGGTCAATTTAGTGTCCTAAATTGATCTACATAAATTATCAATTAGGGTATCATAAACTAATGAAGTGTAGTGCACTATTTGTGCTAGCTAACCCTTCTTACTTCGTTGTTTTTATGTTTTATGTTGTTTTGGGGGTTTTCGGTCTTTTAATTCCTAATGATTTACAATGTAAATTATCAAAACTAAATCTAACTTTCTTAAAGACTGCTCAAAATATAAAAATGAAAATAGAGCTAAGAAAGAAATGAAAACAAAGTTTCTATTCTTATTTTACCATTATTTCCAAACCATGAATTAAAACTAAAAGTGAAATTTGAAATTGATGTCTAACTAATTACAGAAACAAAACTAAATGAAATACTTTGTTACTCTGCCTCTCAATTTTGGGAGAAAGTCTCCTTGGAATGACATTTAAGTAATTATGTACTTCATTAATCTAAGAGAAAGCAAATACAAAGATGCAAAAATAACTCATTCCATAGATGAAATGTTAAACCACTTAGTTAAGTATGAATTATCAACTTGAAGGGTTTTCCATAAACATTCATTAACACCATGAGTTAGCATTTTAAACTAAAAATGAAACGGCAAAGACAGTAAATGATACTGATCAGTTTAATTCAGAATTTAAATTAGCAAAATAGTGAATGAAGTAAACTATCCAACAATGTATCGTTATCATTCTTCAATCCTACTCTCATCCTGAAACAAGGTTGGTTTTTAATTGAAGAAACATGATTACACTACTGAGTTCTATCTTATAAACCACTCATAAGAACTAAAAAGAAATCAAGCTAATGGAAACTGCTCTAAATTATAAACACTGTTAGTAAGAAAATGATAGAAATTGCATTATAAACACTATCAGTAAGAAAATGATTATAAACACTATTTTAGAAAGAAAATGATGAATTCACAGTTAACAAGAAGAAGAAAAATAATTAAAATGAAACCTTCTTCAGTGCAGGGGCCCTCTGCAACTAATTAGGCTACGCTTGCTCAATCAACTCCAAGAAAACTCCTTCAGATGTTCATAAAAACATGTGGTCTTCTCATATTAAAACAGGGACACAAAACTCCCAAATATTATAGATTCTAGAAATTTGATTTTACATTAAAACTATTACTAACTTCTTTGGTCCCTTACACAGGTATTTATAAGAAAAATCATATAACTATTTGTGGAGAAAAGCATGCTATAGCCAAACACATAAAAGATAGATATGCATAATTTCTTTCTTGGCTGCTAGAGAAATAAATCCAAGACATGGTGGCTATTGGATTCATTTGTATAGGTGGCTATTTGAGTTCATAGGTACAGGTAGTTGCTCCGAATAATGCTTCCCATCACTGTGAAATGCATTAATTAACCACAAAACAGAGTCCTATTACCCTCGGTCTCTTTGTGTTTGACTTATCCATTGATCGTAGTCTTATGCCATCTTATTTGTCGACTTGGGCTGAATGAATAGGATAGTGTCCATGTCATGATGATTTCAACGCTATCCATGTGGCTAGTTTCTCCTTCTAACACTTGGAACCTATTAGAGCATGGAGGTAGCTGTGGAATAGCTAGTTAGCTATAGAATAGGCTATTTTTCGTAGCTAATATACAAAAATTTATTCAAATAGCAAAACATAAAAAGAATAACATGTAAATCACTAAATTTCCTCCTAAAGATAATATATACCAGTTATTAGTGATGAGAATGCATATTTCTCATGGAAAAACAAAGAAAAGGAATGAGAAGAGTTGTTAGGGAAAGAGTAATTTTGAGGCTCAACATACCCCCACTGCAAAATCATTGCATTTCCCCATGCAATTTTCAAAAATGTGAACTTCTTTCTCCTATTGCATCTATTCTGACACTTCTACCAGCACATCCAACTTCCTTTTCTTACTTCTCCTTGCACTGACTGCCATCCTGGGCTTCTTCATAAGAAGTCTGTATTTGAGGTTGATAAGTGTTATGCTCAAATTCATATTTTTCCTCTTCAGCTTCCTATTTTTCTTGTACCATAATCCTAGGTGCAGCATTGTGTTGTCATGAATGGCTTTATCCAGATTGTTCTGTTCCCTCAATGTTTCATTTTCTTTTTGAATATTCCTATTCAAAATATCTAACTCAAAGATTTCTTGTTTGAGAGAGCTAGTTAGAGGTTCTTGTGGATTGACAGGCTACTCTAGATTGGTTGAGGATCCTGGATCCATTGAGGTATCCTTCCTCTCTAATGACTCTATGTAGTCATAGACTTGTTGTTGTACTGGATCTATGCCAGGAGAAGCTCTACTTGGGTTGCCTTCAAAATTTTGTGGAGGAGAGTTATGTGGACTGTGTTCAGGTGGAATATTATTAGGATATTGAACTAGGGTTTCTTCTTCTAAGTTTATGAACTGGGCTCCTTTTGATGTTACCTTCCTCACCTTACCTCAAAGTTTAGAGCTCCTTCTCAAGTTTTGGAAGCTTATGGTTTCTTCTCTTGTGTCCTTCTTCCTCTTCCCTATCTCCTTCTTTTTCTTGATTTGCTCCCTAATCTTGGTCGGTCTTTTGGAGAGGAACTGTTCATCTTCTTGTGGTGATGAAGGTTTAGGAATTTCTTCATTGATTTCTTTAGCTCTCTCTTTCATTTTTCCTTTCTGTTTAGTATGATTTCTAACCTCTGGTTTGGAAGCTGTCTCTACATCATTATTTTGTGAGGAGGTTCCAGATTTGTTTTGAATGTTAATGCTGATCTTGCTCCTCCTACTTTTCTTAACATGACTCTCCTTCGGTGACTATGGAGAATCCTGGAAAAAATTTCATACCAAGAAATCATCCCAGGTATCCCCTATACTTTTCAATTGGAATTCAACTAGTATTTTCACTAATCCATGATGATACATAGTTGTTTCTATGGATTCAATTTTCTTTTGGACATTTGTAGCCATTCTTCTTAGAACATTTAGAAGGAATAAGGGAAGGTTGATGGTTCCATTTTCTAAGAAATTCATTAATAAGTGTATATGGTAAACATACATAAACCCAAATCTTCCTTCACATGTAATGAATTTTTGCAATATCAACAACATATTACCCCATTTGCTCTTGAGTGCTGAAATAGGAATTCCCTTCCTAAATACTGTAACATCCATACCTGGCTTTCTAAGGATCACTTTCCAAGATTCACCATGAAATTCCTTGTTTTTAAACCATCTTCCTCCTTATCTTGACAGCTTTGTTTCTTCTGCTATGAAGGATTCCGTGACTGCAAATTTAATATCTTCTATATCCACTTCTGTGCCATCAAATGACCTTGCAAAAGACTTGGTAATTTCCTTGTGGTAGCCATCAAATTTCTCAATAAAATTTAACCATCTGGCCTTCTATAGCATTCCTTTAAGCTGTGGATACCCCTCCATATACTTTACCCCTACGGGCTCTGTCCTGACAATAAGCCCCATATCCCCTGTTTTCGATTAACCTTCAAAATTACTCTTACTATCTATAAAATGAGTGCTATTTAAGAAATGGAATGACTGTGTGTATGGAAATGGAATGACTGCGTATATATGAAAATGGAAAGATTGTGTGTATATGAAAAATGGAATGACTGTGTATATAGAAAATGGAAAGACTGTGTATATGAAATGACTGCATGTATATGAAAATGGAATGACTGTTGTCTATGTGATAGAATGACTGCATGTTATAGGAGAGATAAACTTAAGGGTTTGCATGTAATAAATAGACAGTAAGGGTTTAGAGAGTCATAGATAGGTAGGTCACATCGTCATCTTGATCGTTAACAGGTGGAGTTGTGGAGGACTGTCTGAGTATAGGTTATGGAGTTTGAAGTGGAGATTTTTTTATAAAAGAATCAATAAGACTGTTTGTCATTAAGGATGGAAGATATGGCAGAGATATAGTGGCGGTCAAATCAAATGATGGTTGATTAAGGAGACATGTGATTATACATACTATACAAACTTATGTTTTGAAATTTCTTTTTGAATTAAACCTTTGCATTTACCTTTCGAACCTTTACCTTTCATTTGCTAATTTTTTTGATGTTGATCCACAGGTACCTTGAGCATGGTTGGTCTTCAAAAATTTATTTCCCTACATACATGATTTTATTATGAGTTGTACACTTGTGCCTGAACTGATAAACAAATTGTAGCTGCAGCATTAGATTAGCTGCAGAACAGAATCAGCTGCAGAATGTGAAAAAAAAGAGAGGGAAATATGGCTTATGGATCATGAATGAAATGTAAGTGGCTATGTAAGTGAAATGAAATTAGATGTAAGACATGATGATAAATGAAATGAAAATGGAATAAAAGCTGTAAAAGGAAAGATTGAAAAATTTATTGATGGAATATGACAATGAGATGAAGTGAAACTGCAAAAATAAAACGAGTGAGGTGAGATGAGATGATGAATTTGCAGAATCTAAACTGTAGAGTGACTATAGCTTTTTGTCACTACTTATTACAGAAAGAAAATGAAAAATATAGGGTGTCAAAAACCTCTGATTTTCACACTGTATTTTCTGTATAAGTATGCCAATCAATGATTGGTTTTCAACCTTATACAATTTTATTTTATTTTTCTTTTTTATTTATATATTTTTTTTAAGGAAAAATAAAGACTAAGTTAGTGGAGAAGAAGAATTCTTCTTCACTAGCTTCATTTCAAAATTTTCTTGGAAAATCTTAATGAACTCGTCCTTTGAAATTGGTTTCTGATATATCTTTAATCTATTACCATTCACAAGAAGAGGAGTTTTACTTTTATCTATTATTCTTATCCTCACTGCTCAATTACTAAAGAATTTTTCAATCTCATATGGCCCAAACCAATGAGTTTGAAACTTCCCTTGAAAATATTTAAACCTTGAATCAAACAATAGCGCCCAATCTCCCACTTAAAACCTCTTGTCCTTGATATATTTGTCATGCCATTTAGCCCTTTGTTGTTGGACTATACTAGTCCTTTGAACTGCCTCTTGCCTGATTTCATCTAGTTCAATTAATTTCTCCAGCCTATGCTTTTGTGCCTCTGATAAATCTAGTCCTAGTTGGACTGCCATCTTAAAAGTTCTGATTTGGAACTCTATAGGGAACATGACTTTTTTTCACATAAACAAGTTCATAGGGTTTATGTCCCATTGTGTTCCTCCATGTAGTTCTATAGGCCCATAAGGCTTCAGGAAGCCTTTCCACCCAATATCTTCTATGTAGATGCACAATCTTGGTGAAGATTCCTTCAATCACTTTATTTGTAGATTCCACTTGACCATTTTCTTGAAGATGATAAGGAGTAGATTTCCTATGTTTGAACTTATATTCTTCCACAAGCCCTTCCACCATGTTAGATGTAAATTGAGATCCCAGATCTGTCACAATTTCTCTTGGAACACCAAAATGAGTAAAGATGTCTTCAAAAAGAAAATTCACTATAGATTTTTCATTAGCAAAAGGTAATGCTTTAGATTCTATCCATTTAGTGACATAATTAGTGCATACCAATATATACTTCTTCTGCTTAGATGGAGGATTAATTGGCCCAACAAAATATAAGGCCCACTTTTCAAAAGGTTTGATGAGTACCTGAATTTGTAATGGAATTTCATTTGAGGGAGAAGGTTTCCCTACCCTTTGGCAGCTATCACATCTCCTGACATATTCTTTAGCATCTTTGAAGATGGATGGCCAATAATATTCTAAAGAAAGAAGTTTATAGGTTGCCCTCTTGTCAGCAAAGTGTCCTCCACATGGCTCATCTTGACATGCCTTAAGAATATCAAGAATTTCATCTTCCCTGATACACCTTCTGATCATAAGATCTAGGCCTGTTTTATACAATTTTTTAGTGATCCATGAATATCTTGCACTTACCTGAACAATTTTTCTTTTCTCTCTAGGAAACAAACATGAAGGTAACTTTCCTGTGACTAAATAGTTAGCAATATCTACAAACCAAGGAGTTTGAGTAGTTACTACAAAAAGATATTCATCAGGAAACTTATCTTCAACCAAAGAATCTTCTTTGATATTCTGAATCCTAGACAAGAAATCAGCAACTGTGTTTTGTTTTCCAGGTCTATCTAGCACAGTAATGTTGAATTCTTGTAAAAGTAAAAGCCATCTTGTAACTCTGCCATTAGTAATAGGTTTATTCATTAATTATCTAATTGCATAATGATCTGATGAACAAAGGTTTCATAGCCTGTTATATAATGTCTGAACTTGTTAATTGCATGAACAACAAAATTCCTTTTCATTCATAGTATAATTTACCTCAGTGGGAGTCAAATTCTTACTTGTATAGTAATGGCATAAGGAATCAAATATTTTCATCCCAATACAACTCCCAGAGCCGTATTTGAAGCATCTGTTGAAATATGGAAAGGAAGTTTCCAATTTGGACCTCTTAAAATGGGTGCTTCAAAAATTTTTGTTTTTAAGGTTTCAAATGCCAACTGGAAATCAGAATTCCAATTGAATTCACAATGTTTGGTAAGAAATTTGAAGAGTGGAGATGCTATTTTAGTGAAATTTTCTATAAACCTTCTATAGTATCCTGTAAATACTAGAAAAATTTTAACATCCTTTTGGCAATTTGGAATTGATAATTTAGAGATGACTTCAACTTTATATTTGTTAACTTTAATCCCATCTCTTGAAATGTGATGTCCTAAAACAATACCTTCTGTAAACATCATAAAACATTTTTCATGGCTTAGTGAAAGGTTTGCTTCTTTACATCTTTTAAGAACTTTTTCCAAATTCCCCAAAGCTTCTTCAAATGTATTTCCATAGACTATAAAGTCATCCATATATACCTCTACACAATCACGTATTAGATCAGAAAAAATCCCTAGTACTGCTCTTTGGAATGTTGTAGGTGCATTACATAACCCAAAAAGAAGTACTCGGTAGGCATATGTTCCCCATGGACAAGTAAATGTGGTTTTATCCTGATCTTCAGGTGCTACCTGAATTTGATTATAACCACTAAAACCATCCAAGAATGACAAATACTTCTTACCTGCTGACATATCTAACACTTGATCTATAAAAGGCAAAGGAAAATTATGTTTAAGGGTTGCTTTATTCTGTTCTCAATAATCAATGCACACCCTCCATTTACAATTCTCTTTAGGCACAATTACCAAAGTAGAAACCCATTGGCTATCTGAAATTGGGTAAATGAAGTTTACATTCAGTAATTTTTGGAGCTCTTCTTTCACAATCTCTCTAAGATTTGGATTCATCCTTCTCTGTGTTTGTCTAATAGGTCTACAATTTTCTTCAATGTAGATGTGATGGATACAAGTCTTAGGATTAATGCCTTTCATTTCAGTTTAATCGCATGCAAATGTAGCAGAATGTTTTTGTAATTTTTTGATTAGCTCTTCTTGTTGTAGTTTCTCCAAGTTTTTGTTTATGTTCAATTTCCTATGTGGAAAAATTTCAATTGTAGAGCTACCAAACTCTTCCATAGAATAGAGAGACATCTGCCTAGATGACAAATATTCAACATTAGATTTTTCTTGAAATTGCTCATGGTCATATTTTGAAGATGATTCAAAATTTTCCAATGTATTTAAAATTTGACTATCTTCACTAATATCTGAAATAGTGAAAAGAGGTTGAATATCATCTTCATCATCAATCCATTCTTTTTCATCTATTTCTATGATTTCTTTTGCTGGATGATATAGAGTAATTTTTTTTGTTGAATTACCATTAGAAATATACATGTCACTAGATCTACAGCTAATAAAAGCATCAGCTGTGGATAGCCAAGGTCTTCCTAATATGAGTGGAAGTCCTCCTAGATTGCTCTTGGGAGTTAAGATCATGAAATCAACAGGATATTCCCAAGAATCTAAGAATACTAAAATATATTCTAACGCTCCATCTGGTTTGATTACTGATCTATCTGCTAGTTGCAGTAAGGTAGGTCTGTAAACAAGATTAGGAAGCTTGAGCTGCTCCATAGTTTATTTGCTCATGATGTTTATTGCTGCCCCTAAGTCAATCAATGTATTTGGAATTTCAACTCCATTGATATGTGTTTTCACAATTGGACTTCCTGAATCCACATATTTTTGTATGGCAATTTTTCCCATCATTATGTCTGCTAATTTTCCTGCCAGGTGAATTATTTTTCTTTCCTTTGTTTTTCTTCCTGGTTTCTTTATGCTCAATTCATTTATTGTTTTGGCTAGAATTGGAATTTATTTAATGGCTTGTAGCAAAGGGATTTTGATACAGACATTCTTCAATTCATTTAGAAAATCATAATTGGGAAACATGATCTGCTTTTCTACTCCTTTATCGATCTGTAATCTTTCAGGGAAAGGAGGTGTAGAAGTAGATGTTGGTTGCTCAATTATAGGAATTGTGTTCACTTATTCCTTTTCTTTTTCTTTTTCAATGTTTTGGTTTTGGAGAGATGTTCCCTCAAAACTTTTATTGACCTTTAGAGAATCTTCCTTAGAATTAACTTGTTCTTGAATAACTACAGAAGGTTTTTCCTTTTCTAATATCCTAACGGATCTTAGTTGAACGTTATTAAGATCTAGATGAGTAATCATATAGGTTGGAAATTATTGTCCTTCTACCATGGTATCATTCTGAGGATTTTTATTGTCAGGGTTTGGTAATGGTTGGGCAGGTAGCTGATTTGGTCTCTGCTAAAATGGCAGTAAAATTGGGGATTTTGGTTTTGTTGTGGAGATTGTTGTGGAAATGGTAATGAAAGTTGAGGGTTTTGATTTTGAAGTTGTAGATGCTTATTTTGTTGCTGAATGTGTGGGGGAGGGTAATGTTTATATGATGGAGGATATTGATAATATTGAGAAAATCTCCCAAAAGGATTTTGTACCCCTTGAGCCAAGATTGAGATTGAGGTTGAGGTTAAGGTTGAGGCCAAGGTTGAGATTGAAGTTGAGATTGAGGCAAAGTTTGCTACGAAGAATTCCAATTTGGTGGGGGCTAAAGATACATTTGATTATGAAATCCTTGATTTTGTGGCCCCTGCCAAAGTCTTCTAGCAACAAAACAAAGAGGTTCTGCAGAATTTGGGACTATCTCCTTTTGAAAGATAGCCTTAAGACCTAGAATTGAAGGACAACCCTTGGTTTCATGGATTTCTGAGAAAATCATATAAGTTTCTATAACTTTTGCATCCAAAGGACATTCTCTTAGAGCATGTTTTTTTCTACATTTTGGACAAAAAATGGCTAAAGCATCAGCCTTGGTTTTTTGGTTGTTTTGTAATTTAAGGCTGTCTATTTTCTCACTAAGACTCCCTAGAATGTTAGTTTTAAATTCATCAAGCATATTACCAATTTCTGCCCTACTTACAGATCTAGTTGCAGATTTGTTTACTCTAACAAGAGCTGGATCTCTTGGACCTTTCCCAGTTTTAGATTTCCCTCTTGAGAGATGAACACATAATTCTCCTATGTCACATAATGGAAGTTTAGAGATATCTTCCTTCCCCATCATGTTAAGGATATCTATCCATTCATCCCTAATGGCTTTCAATAAAAGAGCTTTTAAAGTATCTTCATCTAAATTGCCCATCTTTTCTCTTTTCAAATTATAGTTAAATCTCTCAATCAAATCCTCTAAATTTTCATCCTCTCTTTGCATCATTTTGAACACCTCATCTTTGTGATTGGTAGGCATGCAATAATCCAAGTACCTATCCAAAAACTTTTTTTTCATATCATTCCAAGTTCTAATGGATTGAGTAACTAATCCCATGAACCATTTCAAAGCAGCTCCTTTTAGTGTTGAAGGAAACAATTTGAGTTTTTGAGAGTCTTCTAAATAATCATAGGTTATGCACAAGACTTCAAACTCAAATAAGAATGTTTCAGGATCCTCACTTTTTAACCCATGGAAGTTTGGGAGGAGAGAAGGTGAGATATTTTTCATCGTGGCATTTGTTTCCTCGTCCATTATAGGGAATCCAAAATAATTATCTATTTCCCTATTTCCTCTGCCTCCTCCATTATTTCCTCTACCTTCTCCATTATTTCCTCTACCTCTTCCTCTACCCCCTCCTCCAAACAATGTGAATTCTCCATCTTCTCCTTCTTCTGCCATTATAGTTTCTTCAGGGTCAGTATAGGGTTCAACCTGCAAGGTTACTTTCTCCTCCTCTAGTTCTTTTATTAATGGGATATGGGAGAGAGCTTCTACTTCTTCTTCCTCACCAGGTATTCCTAATTCTTCAACTAAAATGTGCTCTCCCGTGGAGGTGAAAAAGGCTATTCTTGTTGTTGGAAATTCAAGATTTTTCTCCTCTAGGACTGACTTAGCAGATGAAGTAGGAGATTCTTTTGATTGGATTTCTGCCCTTGGAATTTAAGGAGTTCTATGACTGGGAGTATGAGTTTGGGATGGAGGTGTATCTTTTCTTGTTCTTGGTGGAGTAGGTGGTGTTGTATGAATTGAAATCCTACCTCTAGCTATAAATCTAACCCTAGAGTCTCTTTCTCTATGCATATCGTTTTTATTTTTATTTTTTCTGAATGTAAGAGATAAGGCTACCTATTTACACTTCCCCAGAAACGGCGCCAAAATGTTTGGTCAATTTAGGGTCCTAAATTGCTCTACCTAAATTATCAATCTAGATATCGTAAAATGATGAAGTGTAGTGCACTGTTTGTGCTAGCTAACCCTTCTTACTTCATTGTTTTTATGTTTTATGTTTTTTTGGGGGTTTTTGGTATTTTAATTCCTAATGATTTACAATGTAGATTATCAAAACTAAATCTAACTTTCTTAAAGACTTCTCAAAACTAAAAATGAAAATAGAGCTAAGAAAGAAATGAAAGCATAGATAAGAAATATATGGAAACAAAGCTAAGAAAGAAATGAAAACAAAGTTTATATTCTTATTTTACCATTATTTCCAAATCATGAATTAAAACTGAAAGTGAAATTTGCAATTGATATCTAACTAATTACACAAATAAAACTAAATGAAATACTCGATTGCTCTGCTTCTCAATTTTGGGAGAAAGTCTCCTTGGGGTGACATTTAAGTAATTCTATACTTCATTCATCTAAGAGAAAGAAAATACAAAGATGCAGAAATAACTCATTGCGTAGATGAAATGTTCAACCACTTAGTTAAGGATGAATTATCAACTTGAAGGGTTTTCCATAAACATCCATTAACACCATGAGTTAGTATTTTAAAATAAAAATGAAATGGTAAAGACAATAAATGACACTGATCAATTTAATTGAGAATTTAAACTAGCAAAACAGTGAATGAAGTAAATTATCCAACAATGTATCCTTATCATTCTTCAATCCTACTCTCATCTTGAAACAGGGTTAGTTTTTAATTAAAGAAACAAGATTACACTATTGAGTTCTATCTTCTAAATTACTGATAAGAATGAAAAAGAAATCAAGCTAATGGAAACTGCTCTAAATTATAAACACTGTTAGTAAGAAAATGATAGAAATTGAATTATAAACACTGTTAGTAAGAAAATGATTATAAACACTATTTTAGAAAGAAAATGATGAATTCACAGTTAACAACAAGAAGAAAAATAAATAAAATGAAAAATTCTTCAGTGCAGGGGCCTTCTGCAACTGATTAGGCTACACTTGCTCAATCAACTCCAAGAAAACTCCTTCAGATGTTCATAAAAACATGCATTCTTCTCATATTAAAACAGGGACACAAAACACCCAAAAATTACAGAGTCTAGAACTTCGATTTCACGTTAAAACTATTACTAACTTCTTTGGTCCCTTATGCATGTATTTATACGAAAAATCATATAACTGTTTATGGAGAAAAGCATGCTACAGCCAAACACGTAGAAGACAAATATGCGGAATTTCTTCCTCGGCTGCTGGAGAAATAAATCCAAGACATGGTGGTTGTTGGATTCGTTTGTACAGGGGGTTGTTGGAGTCCGTAGGTATAGGTAGTTTCTTTGGATAACGCTTCCCATCACTGTGAAATGCATTAATTAACCATGAAACAGAGTCATTTTACCCTGGGTCTCTTTGTGTTTTACTTAACCATTGACCGTAGTCTTATGCCATCTTGTTTGTCGACCTAGGCTGAATGAATAGGATAAGGTCCATGTCATGATGATTTCAAAGGTGCCCATGTGGCTAGTTTCTCCTTCTCACACCTGGAACATGTTAGAGCATGGAGGTAGTTGTGGAACAGCCGGTTAGCTACAGAATAGGCTACGTTCTATAGCTAATATACAAAAATTTATTCAAACAGAAAAACATAAAAAACATAACATGTAAATCACTAAATGTCCTCCTCAAGATAGTATATACCAGTTATTAGTGATGAGAATGCATCTTTCTTATGGAAAAACAATGAAAAGGAATGAGAAGAGTTGCTAAGGAAAGAGTAATTTTGAGGCTTAACAGTGCCTTCACTTCTATTTGTGTATATAGCATAGTCACCTCCAAGTTTGTATGAACCCCAGATTGATAAGTAAAGCTGGTAGCCCTGGGAGTTGCAGCATTCTTGCTACAATACCTAGGCTCATCACTTTTTGGCACCATTGCCGTGGAGGTGTCAGAGTAGTAGCGATTACTGCTCTTTTCTTCTATTTTCTAGTTTCCAAATTTCTTCCATTAGTTTATTTCTGCAAAAGTAATCTAGTTTATTTCTTTCATTTTTCCATTTATCTCCTTTCCTTTCCATTCTACAAGTTAATCTAGTTTCCTTTCCTACAAATAGAAGTTCAATTCAATAAGTAGTTTTACTTCTGTCAGTAGTATTTCATTCAACAAGTAGTTCCTTTTGTTAGTGGTTTCCATTCTGTAATCAACAATTTCATTTCTCCAAAACAAAACACAAAACACAATACAAAAAAATATTTGCATTAGGGATATTTAATTTCAAAAGTAGAAAAGTTGCATTGAATTATAGTTTTCCATTCAATCATGAAAAAAAAAATAAAAAAATCTCCAACACCAACCCAACCCTCCCATTTCATCATGTGGTCCAATAAGAGCCACATCATGATTCACTCTTGCAGGTAGAGGAAGAAAATGACAAAGAATGTAGAAGAAATGGATGGAGATGATGGCAACGAGGAAGTGCCGCTTGTATTTCCCATTCAATATACTAATGGTAGTGTGCACATGAAGAACATCCCTCCATCATTTCTTCCAAAATTTCATGGTCTAAGGTCAGAGAATCCGGAAACCTTTCTCTTTGAATTTGATATTGCCTATAGATCTTATGGTTATTTATCAAAAACTCAAAAATTGAGATTGTTTCCAGCAACTTTAAAGGATAGAGCTCTTAGATGGTTCATGAGTTTAGGGGCTAGTTCAATAAGATCATGGAATGATATGTAAAAGACATTTCTAGACAAATATAAATATCATGATCTTAGGCGGGAGCTCTGCGGCTACGGTTTACTCGGCAAAGTCCCACCAACAATTTCGAACTCGCAACCATGATGAAGATCTGCTGCATCTAGGTAGGATACGTGGGATGGTCGATGACGGCCATGAATAAGCTCAATTCCTCGGAGATCGAAGTAGTGGTGGTGGTAATCTCTGCCTGGAATAATGACCATTCGCTAATATTCGAATCTGGGCTGGAGGAGGTCATGCGGATCTGCCAAAGCAAGCATCTCTTCCTCAGCTCCATCATAGAAAAACATGATGCGGAACTAGAGAGAGTGCTCATCTCTGTAAACACACCTACCAAGATTTGTGGGCTTTGCATCAACAAGGCATCCGACCTGACCTATGGGGAATCAACTGTCCAGATCTGGAGAAAGCCCGAGGGGACTACCATCGAGGATCTGGAGAATCTCGCCAAAGGTTTGATAGTCAGACAGGGGATCGCAGAGGGCCAGAAAGTTGTCCCAGCACTGAAGACCAACAACGTTGATCACTCCGGGGAAAGTAGCGACCATAGTGCAGGGAACGCAGAGCACACTCTGCGGAGTGTAGTATCTGTAGATCCTTGGACAAGTTATCCTCAGTTGGCAACAAAATCTAGATCCCCGGTAAGTACCCTCAGTTTCCAAGTAATTTTCAAAACCCCTGCCAGAAAAACACATTTACTTTGGGTAAATCAAAATGATTCAGTGAAGCAACTGAAGAATATTATCCTGCAATAAGTGGTATATCCCACCAGAGCACAAAATTTGATACATTAGGGCAGAGTACTCCAAGACACCAAGTACCTCAGGGATTATAAAATCACAACTCTATCAACAATAATTATCAATCTAAGAATAAGAGGGGGCATGGAAGATAACAACAGAAATCCTTATAGGGATGAAGGAAGTGGGAAATGTATAACAAAAACTGAAAAAACATATCAGGGGAAAAAAATTGGAGGTTTATCCTTCAAAAACATTCTTCAGGGGAGAAAGACAACCAAAGCAACACCAAATCAAATAGGTATGGAAGCAAGGCCATATATCATGGAACAGTTGAACTATACCCCAAAATTAAGCATAGATGTACCAAAAATAGATGAGCAATGCACTATATATGAAAGACAAACATTAATATGTAGATTCAATTGTTTTTGGCCCAAACTTGTTGATCTATTTCATTGGATTTTCACAAATTGGACTATACAATGTGAAATACATCTCTGTTCAAAGGGGTTCTTCATAGTGAATTTCCCTACAGCAAAGGCTAGAGACTTTGTAATACAGGAAGGACCTTGGTTCTAGGGGTCCATAGGACTCTTCATCACACCATGGTTCCCCAAATTTGATGCAAATATAATGGTTATCTCTAGGATGCCAGTTTCGGTTCATTTGCATAATCTCCCAATACACCTCTAGAACCAACAAGTACTTGTAGGAATCGGTAATACTATTGGGAGTTACATCAAAATGGACACCCAAAGACTAGAGGAAAGAATCTACACTTTTGCACGAATATGTGTGGAAGTAGACCTCAGCAAAGGCTTGCCAGATCAAATTCAACTAAAACATAGACATAGGTGCTGGACATAGGTTTTAGATTATGAAAATACAACATTCAGATGTAGAATCTACTGACAAACAAGATACCTACAAAATACGAGCCCAACAGCCAAAAAATACATCCGAAGGAAGAAGAAAATAGGAAAACAAGCAAAGGGATGGAAATTTCGTCCACCACTCTCGAATGACAAGGAGGAAGAAGACGTGGAACATGTCACTCCCAATGTGACCAATCAGATGAACAAAGAACCAAAAGTAGAAGACAAAAATCCACAAGAACCTATGGACTTACAGTCGGTAAAGATACCAGAAACAATGGATATCAATGGAGCCAAATAGTAACACATATCAGACACATCAAATTCTGAAAAAGATAACCCCCAACCTGGGGTTGACACAAAACTAGAACTTGTATCTCTAATAGAGACTTGGGGGGGTGCAGAAAGGTTGAGAAGAAAAAAGGGCAAAAAGGTTGAATTTTCTTCCCATCTATATATTATTTTCTTGTTTCATTATATGATCTTTGATCAGCAGTACTACTCCTGATGTAATGTGCCATAGCATCTGCAACATGTAATTTTGTTTTAAATAATAAAATTACGATTTTTCCCTGGGAAAAAAAATAAAGATCATGATCTTAAAGAAAAAATCTTTAGAATGAATCAAAGAGAAGATGAAAGTCTAGAGGATCTAATAGAGAGGTTCATGTACAATTTTAAGAGGGAAAAACTACATCATTTAGGATCTGAAACACTAAAAACGCTCTTGATTAGAACAATTAGAGAAGAGTGGATTGATATCCTTGATCTCATGAGTAAAGGTGATGTATACCAATTATCATTTGAGGAAATTTGTGAAACATGGAAACACATATCAAGGGGAAAAGCAAGAGTAGGTAAATCAGCATCAAGATCAGTAAGTCAAGCGAAACTTGTAAATTTGTTTGATGAGTTTAAAGAAGAAATTCTTAGCAGTCTAACAAAACAAGTAGTAATGTTAAGAATGAAAGATCAAGGAAAAGGAAATATTGATATATGTGTTCCAGAATCACAGGGTGTTAGACACTGTCCATCATTACCCAGGTTGAAGAAATTTCACCAGCAAGACAAGAGACCAAGTCCATTGCCAATGAAACAACATTATGTAGCTCCAAGAGGACCATGGCAGCTTATTCAGCCTGATATGATGCAAGAGACTAATTCATAATTTCAAGCTTATGCACATCCACCCCCAAGTAGTTGGAACACACCTTTTCTTGGCAACATTGGCCATCACAACCCCAAAACCAATCTTTGCAACAAGTTTGGCAAGGAAATTATGGGCGCCATCCACAATATCCACAATATCCTCATATCCTCAATATCCTTAGTATTCTCCTCAATATCCTCCATACCAAATGCCATGTTATCCTTACCATTCACCTCCACCACAACCACAACCCCATCTGCATCCATCTCAACTATACACTCTCACTCAACTACCTGTACCACCATTTCCAAACCCACAAATTGAAGTAGCTCAGCCCACTTACAATGTTGAGATACAACACTTCCAAACATCTCCTCTTGAGATCTATGGTATTCACCATAGCTCAGGAAGGGTATTGAAGAAGAGATATTCTCCTGATGTCATTGAAATACAACATATAGAAGAAGAAGGTTCCAAAGAGAATATCAAAGAACCATGGGATGCAGTTGAAGAAGAGCAGACAACAAAAAACAAAAATAAAGGAAGCTCCCTTGTGGTTACCATCAATTACTCCATATGTTCAAGAGAACACTCAACAAAGAGAGGAAGATTTGAAGGTCATGAAATAAGAAGACATCGAAGATGATTTGAATCAGCAAGCGGACCAAGGATATCACAATTACATTAAATTTTGGTTCCAGACAGTCACTCAGTTGTAGCATCACTCTCTTCCTCAAATATGCTTGACCCTTTCAAAGTCACATCATTCGACATCTGAAATACAGGTACATGATGAAGCATACATTTCAATCTCCCACATCACCTTGTCTGTCATCTTGATGTGCGCTTGGCTCCACTGGAAGTATTCTTATACTTAAAAGTGCTGTTATTTTTCAAGTAGGTTAGGGTAAAAAAAAAAGAGAAAAAATTAAAATAATAATAATAATAATACAAATCTAAGGTGAAAAACTCCTTTGAGGCACCTCAGATTTTCTCATTGATTGAAAACCTCCATGAGGTGGTCAATGGATTGGAAAAGAAAGAAAAAAAACATAATTATCACCTACACTCCTTACCATGCAACCCTCCATCAATTCCATTGTTTTTCAGTTCATTGCTTCAATTTAGGAGAATATTGTGTTTTCCATGGAATCACCTCATCCATTACCATCATCCCTCCATCCACATACACTCCTACTACCTCTGGACATTCAACAGCAACATCAGATCTCCAATCACACACACCATCAACAGAGAGCAGGGGAGGAAGAAAGATGACTACACCATAGCAGAAACATCACATCTATAGGCACAGATATAATTAGCATACAATAAAGGAGGAAGAAAGAGCTACATAGCAACATCAGCATCTGATATCTCGTAAAAAAACTATCAGTAGACAGTAGAGGAGGAAGACGAATGACCATCAGCAGCACCTCTAATCATTGAAAATTTCATCATGGCATTAAGGCCATAGGTAAGTATCCTACTCACTCACTCGTATGCATCATCTGATCAAATTTTGTAAAGGTTAAGTGGTAGTTGTTTTGCAAGTAAAAAGGTGGCTAGTTTCCTCTAAAAGCCTGGTGGATTACATGCACAAGAAACTATGTTTTCTCAGGATTTTGCTCATTTCCTCTTCAAACCTCACAAGCAAGATGCTCATCAATTATATCTCATGTAAATGTAGATACAATGTTGTTTATGTCTACCATTTAGAATCTTAAAGAATTAAGATTTGGGGTAGAAACACCAGCTCACTAAAGACTCAGCATGTCCCATTTTCCGATGCAATCACTAATGGACTCTAGCAGCAAATAAAAGAAAGGAAATTCCCAATAGTTAGTTCACCATGGGTTGATCAGAATCCTCATTGAGGATGGCCTCCAGAACCTCAAGATCCCTATAACATGGACAACCTTCAATGACTTACTAGCAAAGGATGACATCAAAACCTTCATCTATGGTGTTAGTCCTTCTGTCAGTAAGAGGAGGTAGACCAAGAACAAGAACTAGATACAGAATTAGATGGGGATGAGAGGGATAAAGAAGGAACTAATATAGAGGGACATGATAAAGAAGACACTAATACAAAGGAAAATGATGCTGAAAGAGAAGGAGAAGAAGGCATTGAAACAAAAGAGCAGCAAGAAACAAAAGAGCTAAGTGGCTTCAGGGACATAGAAGCAGTTGAACAATCAAATTCCATGGCCCCAATCAGCACCCATAATCTAAATGAAATGATCCTCAGATGGTACTTAGATATATTGCTTCCCAAGGGCAAGCAAGTACTAATTATGAGGACATGTTTAGGCTACTAAAGAAATGATAATATACATTCATGCTAAAGAAGATGGAAAACACTGCCGCATAGCTTGAAGATCAAATAATATCAGTGGGAAGAAGGAGAAAGGAAAGTAGGCTTCTATAAACAAGAAAAAGAGACCACATTAGAAGCATGAGATGTCAGAGAGGCTACTAGAGACACTAAGTTGCTCAGAGGACAAGAAACACTTTCAGTATGGTGTGATGATGAGTCTCATCATTGAGTAATTATATGGGCCTTAATTGGCCTTAATTCACCTCCTAGCTTAATCAAACCAACTATTCTCACAAATTATTTCATGCTTTTGATTATATTTTTCTTATGAGATGAGTAAGAGTTGGATATTTTGCTTTATGGTCTAATGTGCATGTAATGCAGGAATAAAGGATAAAAGCAAGGGAAATGCATAGATAAAAGGTAAAAGCAAGGAAATATGGTAAAAGAACTTGGTAAAAACTCAGATGGGACAAGGGAGAGGAATTATGGCAGGTAAATCCTCCTCATTTACTACCCATCCATTTGAATATCCCTCCATCAGCTAAAAGTACACATAGCCAAATCAAGAGTACTAAAAGAAAACCAAGGAAGTGGAAGTACAAGTAGCCTCCCTACTAGAAGGCAGTCGAGCTAGTGAAAGTGAAAGGACAAGCTACCATGAAGTTGGAAGCTATACCTCCCTAATTTTGAGGGAAGTCGTTAAGACTTCAAATGTATCAACAAAGAGGCTTAGGACCTCAGTTTTTTTGGTTAGTCAGCCAGGAAGTGAAGCAATAGTCAGTTAGTCAATTAGCAAGTATTCAAACCTTTTGAATTGTAACAGTTGGATGTAATACAATGTTTTTGATAATGAAGATGAGTTTTGATTTGAGCCAGCATTGAGTTAAATCAGAGGGCTGAAGCTCTTGGGTTAGGGCCCAACCCTAGCAGCTAGAGTTCCTCTTTCTTATATTTTATTCTAGCATAGAATCCTGATTTCTGTTCATTAACTTAAGTAGTTCGTTTCCATTAAAGCAGTAGCATAGATGCATGGTCTGATTGCTCATTTTGTTAAATAGATACATTTTCATTATAGTGGTTCAACACATATTTCTGGTTTCCTTCTCATTGACTTAAGTAGTTTCTTGTTTCCTGTTTATCTGCTTGAATAGTTGCAGTCCATTACAGTAGGGTAGAATAGAGTAGTTTTGTTTTAGTTCATTCTGTTTATGCTTTCATTTAATCAATAGGTTGGCAAAGACAAGATCCATCAGGATTCTCACAGTTTTCTCGGCCTCACCTCCTACCTCTGGGACCATGATGTGACTATGAAACCCTACAACAACCCCAAAAACATAGGGTTTTTGTTTTCATAGGGTTTGTCATTTAAACATAGACACTGAGTTCATTGCATTGTCACTCTGTTACTCTCATGGTTATCCACCCCTTCACTCTCTCTTTCTGTCATTTAAACCTCCACCCTCTTCCTAGATCTCTCATGCTGTCAATCTCCTTCAACCTAAAATGTTTAGTGAGAGATGTTAATTCATGTTCAAATAGTTCTTAACCATTGATCGCCTTTCACATGCAAAACCCACTTTTCGTGTTTGGCTTTTTTCCTTTTAAATCCTCATCGTCGATCTGCCTTGTCAAATTTGACAGTTATCGTGCACCCACTGACCAACTTGCTCGGTCACCTCTCTGTCATAGATCTACCTTTCTGGATTTGATGGCCTTCACACCATATTGCATGGATTTCTATCCAAATGTTATCTGCCTAAGGGCACAAGAGATGGATAGTTTCACCATGCTACGTGTCAGATGAGGAGGCTAATCGCGTGAATTTTCAAAATACAACTTATGGTTTTGAGGGTGCGCGAGATACTGCTTACCGCCCTCCAAACCCGCTCGTCATTTCCGCACGTTTCTTTTCATGCTCCAATCTCCACCATCGATCTGCTCTACCAGATCTGACGGATATCGCATCACCTGGTCACTTTATCGCCTTGAACTCTCCACTGTCAATCTGTCTCTTGATCCGAATGCTTTCGCTTCACTCAATCACCAACTGGCTTGTCCAATCTTTGTCATTCATCTATCGATCGCCTCTGAGATATAATCCCAGCCATCCATCCTGTTAGTCCACCATGTCCTCCCATTTGCCTACATACTCTCATATTGTACAATCTCAACCGTTCATTTACCCTTCACCTGCCTAATCCAATAGTCCTCATGCTTTGTTGCTCATTACATCATCTTTTCACCATTTTGACCTCTGACCGCTTCTTCCACTTATACATAGACTTAGACTAGTTCCATTTCTGACCCTCTTAGTCTAGTATTGTATCTTTACTCCTGCAACTTAGATAGTTAGCATTAGATTAGTGTTGCTTAGAAATTATGATTAGTCTAGCTGTTTTCATGATTAATTAAGATATGGTGATTTAGGTTGGCATGTTGTTTTCTTCATGTCTGCAATAGATTAGTTCTCCCCTAGACTAGGTTTGCTATCCTTCCATCAAAATTAAACTTCTTCTAGCCCTATAGATGTCTGGATTGGAACCCCTAGGGTCTCTTGCCAGATGAGTAGTGATAGTAGGAAGTACCTTCACTTCTACTTGTGTATATAGCACAGTCACCATCAAGTTTGTAAAACCCCGAGTTGATAAGTAAAGTTGGTAGCCTTGGGAGTTTCAGAATTCTTGCTGCAATACCTAGGCTCATCAATTTTTGGTGGCGTTGCTGGGGAGGTATCGGAGTAGTAGTGATTACTGCTCTTTTCTTCTATTTTCTAGTTTCCAACTTTCTTCCATTAATTTATTTCTGCAAAAATAATCTAGTTTCTTTCTTTCATTTTGTCACTTATCTACTTTCCTTTCCATTCTACAAGTTAATATAGTTTCCTTTCCTACAAATAGAATTTTAGTTCAGTAAGCAGTTTTCTTTCTATCAGTAGTCTTTCATTCTGCAATTTCAATTCAGCAAGTAGTTCCTTTTGTTAGTGGTTTCCATTATGTAATCACCAATTTCATTTCTACAAAACAAAACAAAAAACACAAAAAAAATAATTTCATTAGGAATATTTAATTTCAAAAGTAGAAAAGTTGCATTGCATTATAGTTTTCCTTTCAATCATAATAACAAAAATAAATAAAAAATCCAACACCAACCCAACCACCCCATTTGATCATGTGGTGTAGTAAGAGGCACATGACCATTCATTCATGCAGGTAGAAGAAGAAAATGGCAAAGAATGTAGAAGAAATGGGTCGAGATGATGACAATGAGGAAGATCCTCTTGGATTTCCCATTCAATATACTGATGGTAGTGTGCACATGAAGAACATCCCTCCATCCTTTCTTCCAAAATTTCATGGTCTAAGGTAAGAGGATCGAGAAACCTTTCTATTTGAATTTGATATTGTGTGTACATCTTATGGTTATTTATCAACAACTTGAAAAATCTTAGATTGTTTCTGGCAACCTTAAAGGATAGAGCTCTTAGATGGTTCATGAGATTAGGGGCTAATTCAATAAGATCATGGAATGATACAAAAAAGGAATTTCTAGACAAATATAAATATCATGATCTTAAAGAAGAAATGTTTAGAATGAATCAAAGAGAAGATGAGAGTCTAGAGGATCTAATAGAGAGGTTCATGTACAATGTTAAGAGGGCAAAACTACATCATTTAGGATCCAACACACTAAAAACCCTCTTGCTTAGAACAATTAGAGATGAGTGGATTGATTTCCTTGATCTCATGAGTAAAGGTGATGTACACCACTTATCATTTGAGGAAATTTGTGAAACATGCAAACTCATATCAAGAGGAAAAGCAAGGGTAGGTAAATCAACATCAAGATCAGTAAGTCAAGCGAAACTTGTAAATTTGTTTGACGAGTTTAAAGCATAAATTCTTAGCAATCTAACAAAGCAAGTAGAAATGTTAATAATGCAAGATGAAGGAAAATAAAATGCTGATATCTATGTTGTAGAATCACAACATGTTAGACACTATCCATCATTACCCAGGTTGAAGAAAGTTCACCAGGAGGACAAGGGACCAAGTCCATTGCCAATGTAGCAACATTATGTAGCTCCAAGAGGACCATGGCAACTTATTCAGCCTGATATGATGCAAGAGCCTAATTCAGAATTTCAAGCTTATGCACATCCACCTCCAAGTAGTTGGAACACACCTTTTCCTTGGCAAAATTGGCCATCACAATCCCAAAACCAATCTTGACAACAAGGTTGGCAAGGACCTTATGGGAGCCATCCACAATATCCACAATATCCTCAACATCCTTAGTATTCTCCTCAATATACTCCATACCAAATGCCATGTTATCCTTATCATTCACCTCCACCACAACCACAACCCCATCCACATCCATCTTAGCTATACACTCTCACTCAACTACCTGTACCACCCTTTCCAAACCCACATATTGAAGTAACTCAACCCACTTACAATGCTAAGATACAACACTTCCAAACATCTCCTCTAGAGATCTATGGTATTCACCATAGGTCAGGAAGAGTATTGAAAAAGAGAGATTCTCCTAATGTCATTGAAAGATAACATACAAAAGAAGAAGGTTCCAAAGATTAGATCAAAGAACCATGGGCTGCAGTTGATGAAGAATAGACAATAAAATGAGAAATGAAGGAATCTCCATCAATATGTTCAAGAAAACACTTAACAAAGAGAGGAATATTTGAAGGTCATGAAATAAGAAGACATCCAAGATGATCCAAATCAGTTAGAGGACCAGTTTTATCACAACTACATTGAAGTTTGGTTCCAGAAAGACACTCAGTTGTACCATCACTCTCTTCCTCAAACATTCTTGACCCTTTCAAAGTCACATCATTCGGCCTTTGAAATATAGGTACAAGGCAGAGAATACATTTCAAGCCCCCACATCACCTTGTCTGTCATCTTGATGTGCACCTGGCTCCATTGGAAGTATTCTTATACTTAAAAGTGATGTTGTTTTTCAAGTAGGGTAGGGTAGAAAAAAAAGAAGAGAAAAAAAAATAATACAAATCTAAGGTGAAAACCTCCTTTGAGGCGCCTCAGATTGGCTCATTGATTGAAAACCTCCATGAGGCGGTCAATGGATTGAAAAATAAAGAAAAATAAAGAAAAAAACATAATTATCAATTGCAGGTGGATGAGAAAGAACAAGCAAGGAGCAAGGAGATGATCCAAAGGGAACCCTGCCTCACATGTACTCATCACCTCCACTCCTTACCATGCACCCCTCCATCAATTCCATTGTTTTTCACTTCATTGCTTCAATTTAGGAGAAGATTGTGTTTTCCATGGAATCACCTCATCCATTACCATCATCCCTGCATCCACACACACTCCTACTCCCTCTGTACATTCAACAACAGCATCAGATCTGCAGTCACAAACACCATTAGCAGACAATAGGGGAGGAAGAAATATGACTACATTGCAGCAACAACATTAGGTCTGCAGTCACAGATATCATCAGCAGATGACAAAGGAGGAAGAAAGAGCTACACAGCAATAGCAACATCCGATATGCAGTCAAAAAACCATCAATAGATAGTAGAGGAGGAAGAAGAATGACCATCAACAACACCTCTGATCTTTGACAACTGTCATGTGGCATTACGGCCACACATAAGTATCCTACTCACTCACTCGTATGCATCATCTGATCAAATGTTGTAAAGGTTAAGAGGTAGTTGGTTTGCAAGTAAAAAGGTGGCCAATTTCCTCTAAAATGCTGGTGGATTACATGCACAAGAAGCTCTATTTTCTCAAGATTTCGCTCATTTCCTCTTCAAACCTCACAAGAAAGATGCTCATCAAGTATATCTCATGTAAAGGTAGATACAATGTTGTTTATGGCTGCCATTTTAGAATGCTTGAAGAATTAAGATTTGGGGTAGAAACACCAGCTCACTAAAGACTCAGCATACCCCATTTTCTGATGCAATCACTCATGGACTCTAGCAACAAAGAAAATAAAGGAAACTCCCAAGAGTTGGTTCACCATGGATTGATCAGATTCCTCATTGAGGATGCCCTCCAGAACCTCAAGATCCCTATAACATGGACAACCTTCAATGACTTACCAGCAGAGGATGACATCAAAACCTTCATCTATAGTGTTAGTCCTTCTATCAGTAAGGAGGAGGCAGAACAAGAACAAGAAGATACAGAGTTAGATGGGGATGAGAGGGATAAAGAAGAAACTAATACAAAGGGACATGATAAAGAAGACACTAATACAAAGGAACATGATGTTGAAACAGAGGAAGAAGGAGGCATTGAAACAAAGAATGCAACAAGAGACAAAAGGGCTAAGTGGCTTCAGGGACAGAGAAGCAGTTGAACAATCAAATCCCATGGCCACAATCAATACCCATAATCTAAATGAAATGATCCTCAGCTGGCACTTAGATATCTTGTTGTCCAAGGGAAAGCAAGTACTAATTATGAGGACATGTTTAGGGTGCTAAAGAAATGATAATATACATGCTTGCCAAATAAGATGGAAAATACTACCACATAGCTTGAATATCAGATAATATTAGTGGGAAGAAGGAGAAAGGAAAGTAGGCTTCTATAAACAAGAGAAAGAGACCACATTAGAAGCATGAGATGTCAGAGAGGCTACCAGAGCCACTAAGTTGCTCAGAGGATAAGCAACACATTCAGTAGGGGGTGATGATGAGTCTCTTCATTGAGTAATTATATGGGCCTTAACTGGCCTTAATTCACCTCCTCGCTTAGTCAAACCAACTATTCTCACAACTTATTTCATACTTTTGATTATATTTTGCTTATGATATGAGTTAGAGTTGGATATTTTTCTTTGTGGTCTAATGTGCATGTAATGTAGGAATAAAGGATAAAAGCAAGGGAAATGCAGGGATAAATGGTAAAAGAAAGGAACTATGGTAAAAGACCTTGGTAAAAACTCAGATGGGATAAGGGAGAGGAGTTACAGGAGGTAAATCCTCCTCATTTACTTCCCATCCATTCAAATATCCCTCCATCAGCTAAAGGTACACATAGCCAAATTAGGAGTACTAAAAGACAGCCAAGCAAGTGGAAGTACAAGCAGCCTCCCTACTAGAAGGCAGCCGAGCTAGTGAAAGTGAAAGGACAAGTTACCATTAATTTGGGAGCTCTACCTCACTAATTTTGAGGGAAGTCATTGAGACTTTAGATGTATAAATAACGAGGCTTAGGACCTCAATTTTTTTTGTTAGCCAGCTAGGCAGTTACCCAATAGTCACTTAGTCAATTAGAAAGTATTCAAACCTTTTGACTTGTAACAGTTGGATGTAATATAGTGTTTTTGATAATGAAGATGAGTTTTTATTTGAGCCAGAACTAAGTTAACTCAAAGGTCTGAAGCTCTTGGGTTAGGGTCCAACCCTAGAAGCCAAAGCTCCTCTTTCTTGTATTGTATTCTAGGATAGAATCCTTCTTTTTGTTTATTTACTTAAGCAGTTCATTTCCATTAATGCAGTAGCATAGATGCATGGTTTGATTGATCATTTAGTTAAATAGATTCATTTTCATTACAGTGGTTCAGCAAAGATTTCTAATTTCCTTCTCATTGACATAAGTAGTTTCTTGTTTCCTATTCATCTGCTTGAATATTTGCAGTCCATTACAGCAGGGTAGAACAGAGTAGTTGTGCTTTTGTTCGTTCCATTTATGCTTTCATTTAATCAGTAAGTTGGCAAATAAAAGATCCATCGAGATTCTCACAGGTGCCTCAGCGTCACCTCCTCCCTCTGGGACCATGATGTGAGGAAGAAACCCTACAGCAACCCGAAAAACACAAGGTTTTGGTTTTCATAGGGTTTGTCATTTAAACATAGTCACTGAGTTCATTGTGTTGTCACTCTATTCTTCTCATGATTATCCACACCTTCATTATCTCTTTCTGTCATTTAGACCTGCACCCTCTTCCCAGATCTCTCATGTTGTCAATCTCCTTTAGCCTAAAATGCTCAGCAATAGCTGTCAATTCATGTTCAAATGGTTTTTAACTGTCGATCGCCTTTCACATGCAAAACCCTCCAATCACTGCCCAATTCGCTTTTCATGTTTGACTTTTTTCCTTTTAAATCCCCATTGTTAATCTGCCTTGTCAGATCTAACAGTTATTGCACACTCGCTCACCAGCCTATTCGGTCACCTCTCTGTCGTAGATTTGCTTTGCTAGATCCAACGGCCTTCACACCATATCACGTGGATTTCTGTTTGAACATTATCCCCCTGAGGGTACACGAGATGGGTAGTTTGGCAGTACTACATGTTGGCCGGGGAGACTAATCGCACGAATTTTCAAAATACATCTTATGGTTTTGAGTGCGCGCGAGATACTGCTTACCACCCTCCAAACCCGCGCTTCATTTCCACACATTTCTTTTCCTGCTCCAATCTCCTTCATCGATCTACCCTGCCAGATCTGATGGCTATCGCATCACCCAATCACTTTATCGCCTAGAACTCTCCACTATCGATTTTTCTCTTGATCCGACGGTTGTTGCTTCACCCGATTGCCAATTGGGTTGGCCGATCTCCATTGTTCATCTGTCGATTTCCTCCACGATATAATCCCATCTATTCATCCTATTAATCCACCATGTCAATTCATTTGCCTGTGTACCCTCCTACTATTCGATCTCAACCGTTCATTTACCCTTCACCCACCTGATCCAACGGTCCTCATGCATTATTTCTCATTACGTCCTCTTTTCACCATTTTGGCCTCTGACTGCTTCTTCTGCTTATACACAGACTTAGCCTAGTTCCATTTCTGACCCCTTTAGTCTAGTTTTGCTGCTTTACTTCGGCAACTGAGATAGTTAGCATTAGATTAGTGTTGCTTAGCAGTTCTACTTAGTCTAGTTGTTTTCATTATTAATTAGGATATGGTGATTTAGGTTTTCATGTTGTTTTCTTCATTTCTGCGGTAGATTAGCTGTTCCCTAGACTAGGTTTGCTCTCCTCCCATTAAAATTAAGCTTCTTCTTATTATGCCCCTATACCAATAGGTGTCATATATCATGATTGACTTAATGAGCTATGTAATATGTTCATACCTTTACTTGTTGCAAAGGTTTTCCATATTTTCAAAAAAATAAAAAAATTTAAAAAATGTAAAGAGGGTATACCCTGAAAGTAAAATCAAAGGGTTAAAAAGAATAAAGATGGTCAAAAAAATGAAATAAAATAAACCCCAACAAAAGAATGACAATGAAAGTGTGCAAGCCTAAATGCCACTACTTTTTCACTTCGTGTAATAAACAATTGTGTGCAGCTTGTCACCTATGCCAAAATTTCATGAGTAGTCAAACAATCTAAGCTTGACTAGCTCATATTTTCAATTTCATGTTTTAGAAGTAGAGAATAAAGATCTGACCAAACTATGTAATCTTGGCAGATAAGTAGATAGGTAGAGTAAAAAAGGAGCTCAATAGTTTAATCTGAGCCCTTTGATGTAATAAGTGTAGACTTAGATAGGCTTTGCCATGTAAAGAAAAAAAAAGTTGATAAGGGTTTGCCAGTCTAAGTGCACCCAAATAAAGAAGTGAAAATGCTAGGTTAAAGTAGGTAGGGTAGGTAGATGATGTTGCAGAATGATATATTATGAATGATGACTCTAAATGCGTTAATATTTTATTTTCATCACAAGGCCAAGGCATACAATGCATTGAAAACATCTCAAGAAAAGCAAAGTCAAATAATTAACTCCCCTTCTTATTTTCCCTAAATTTTCACTAATTTCCCCTAAATACTAAGGTATTTGCTAAATTAGAGGGGCTCAGAGCATTTCTCTGACTTCTAGAGGGACTGGACCCTCGGCCCAATAATTTGTAAAGCCTAAGTATTTAAAATCATTCATAAATCATTCACTCACCTTCACAAGTCTTTTCCTAAAGTAAAATCCTATTTTACTTAGGAAAATTTCATATATTTCTTATAAAACCCTTTCCTCACTTAAAGCCTAAGTTAAACACACTCATCAAAGTTTTTATACATGGCACTTTTTTCATTTAATTATCATATTAACTTTTGACTTATATTATATAATTCCCACATAACATTTACCCCCTTCCGTATTATTTAAATATATAAAAAACCCCGAATTCTATATATCCCACCCCTGGTTAACTATAACCATAAAACATCTTTAATTGGGATTAATTAGTTAATTAGTAACTAATTAAGAGCCCTTAATCACCCGCCTCATTAATATGGAATTAATTAACCCTCATGGTTAATTAACAACCTCCCCATCCAATCCTGTCAACCACGATATAATTAATTAATCCTTAAATGTATCGGGCCCACCCCCATTATATCCCCATCACTTTAGAGCCCTAACAGTCATCCGATCAGGTCCTCAAGATCTGACGGCTATTATGAATATCACATGACCCTTTGTGACCACGCATTAGCATGTGATCACAAAGTGGTTTTCGCACAGTGCCTCCGCCATGCGTTGAAAGATCTGTGGAATCGTTGGCTTGGGGTCTATTACCACCCTTCCCCAAAAGCGGTGTGATATGGAACCACTTACCACCTTTGCATATACGACAAAAAACATCACATCATACCACTGACATCATTCGCCCGAAATCCAAAAACCCCTGTGTTACAAGGAAAAGTGTCTATGCAGAACTGCTAATCCCACTAAGGTGTGGTAGCTACCTTAGAAACAAACAAAGTAAAGCTACTTTCGTTTTTCCTTTATGAAATATAGATGAGAGAAGAATAAAGGAGACCAACCTCTGTCTTGCGCTTGGTTCCTAGTTCGATTCCTCTCTCTTCTGATAGTCCTTTGCTACTTGCTTCCTTGTACGCCCAGTTTCACAGAGTACCTGTAGAATCAAAGTAGCATAACACTATACAAGAACATGGATCTATAATCATAAACAATCTAGGATCAGATGTAAATTGACCATACAAATGCATGAAACATAAATGACACAAGAGTATGGAGGAAAACTTGAATAGCTTTATTGATAATCAAGAAAGAGCCAAGAGAGTTACAACCAGTTGTTCTGACCCAGCATCATCCTCTCAGCAAGTAAGCCCTTCTTCACCTCATGCAAAGCTTAGATCACCCAACACTATGATGTTGCCTCAAGAAACCAACAGCAATTCCTTACAAGATACAAAATTCCAGCCTCTGGATCTCTGGGATGAGGGATCAATATATAGATATCTGTAAGGGAGATGAGTCAGCTTGTGATTTGATTAGTGTCTTCCCTCTGATAGTTCTTGTTTCCACTTGGAGATTGATGATCTCTTACTCATCCTTGGTTGAATTCAGAGAGGCAAGTGTCACAGGAGAAGTTTCTGGAAGATTCCATGCCTCTCCACCTCGCGGATTGACATTGCCATTTGTCACTTCTCACCCATCGCACCCCATAGAAGGGCTTTTTGAAATGCAACGCACCCACAGAGTGTACTTAGGTGAGATGCAACGCACTTTGCCTATGGAGCAGGTGAAATGATCCTGTTTTGACCAGTTCTGAGTAGTTTTTCATGGAGAACTTCTGGGAGAAGCTGTAATCAGTTGACCTTGTTCCTTTAGGGGTTATAACAACAATTTTAGGGACTTAGGAGCCCTTGGTTTATCGACATTTTATGCTTGGGGTTGCAGTGCCCAAAAATGTCTATAACAGTTGCCCCCTAAAGCATGAGGTCGTTAATCTTTTTTGATGTCGGGTGAAATGATTTATCATGAGGATCCGAAGTTCTTTCATGCTGGGAGGAGACCTGTAATAAGATACAATACAATACATTATCTTCATAATATTCTCATGATCTAGCTGAGGCGGGCATTCCCATGCTCAGCTTTATAAATTCATTTTCATGTACATAGGACAGACAATCGTCTGAGTGTAGTCTGATGATTCTGGTAGAGTCATCATCCCTTTGATTGGATGATTATCTGTGCAGCAATGATGTACATTTGATGTCTTTATTTCCCTGAATATATATCATAGCCCGGATGGATGAAACTAGATCCGGGGTCTTCAATCTCATTCGATCTTCACTCAAAGTACAAGTCGATCCATGTGAGAGATGTTCTGGAGTCAAACATGGAAAGACATCGCCTGATTACCAGCCAATGATGTAAGTTGTTAACAGGCGCGAGAGGAATCACCGATAATGATAATGACCCTCAAGGTACTGCAGTACAATTCATGTGGTGTGAATAAAGGACTTTGCGTCGAACACCACGCAAAATCTTTCGATCGAAGGCCATTGATGTAAACCTGTCACCGGAAGTGAGAAACTCGCCATTGAGGCATGCAAGATTCAAAGTACTGAAAGGGGTGTTCCTAGATCAACTTCTTGGATAATGAGCTGATGTCGACAAGAAGCGATCTATCATAGGAGCGCCTTAATGAATCCCACATCAATGACACGGAACAGAGCAAATGATTTTAATGGAGGTGAAAACGATCTGGTGATATAAGGTTCAGGGTGGCGGTCATGAAAGAATGGAGCGTAAATGTATTGCAGCGGGTGAGACACAGGTGAATTCTCTGAGTGACTTCTCTTGAACATATCGGCGACACTGATGTGATGGATTGGTAGCATTAACCCCAAATGTGGATGGTGTGATGGGACCATGGTGATGTGACTGGTGAATGAAACAACCCAACCCGACTTGGATGCGGAGTGAAAGTGTCATGTTCAAGAGCGACTTGCTACCAACAAAGTTTCTTCAAGTTTTCTTCCCAATTTTTCCCCAGTCATTGTTGACCAGTACCTCTTTATTTTTGTCAAGCTTGAGGAGGATAACATATGCTTGTTCTATAATTTTCCCTTCGGGCAAACCCATCACTATGTTTTAACGAGCCTAGCGATAGTTAAACTCGTTCTTGTCTGCTATGGACAAGTTTGTCGCTATTAGGTTTTAACGAGTTTAACGACAAAGATAACTCGGTCCTTTTCATTTTTAGAGAGTCTGAAAAGGGATGTAAAGGAAACTCCAAAATGCCTTTTTCGTCATCTAATCCCTTAAGTCTGAAAAAGTATAAAACAATACAGAAGGGATGAATTTTCGATACTTTTAACGAGCCGAACAAAACAAGCGCTCGATATTTTCGTGTAATAATCCCTCAGGTCCAAAAAGATTAAAATCTAAAGGAGGGATGGCACTTCCGGTCCCTTTAACGAGCTGGAGAGGCCAATGGCTCGGCAATATTTTCATATTTTACGAGTTAGTTGAAAAGAGCTTAAAGGAGACTCGTCTTTTGAGGAACGAGTGATAAAATTGGGTAGCAGTTGATTCCAGGTAAGGTTTGGAATTTTCCAATCACGGCAGTGTTACAAGGATGGCTAGCGGGATCACTCTTCACAGCTGTTCCTCAAAAGGGGTAAACAATCAAATGGAGGTGAATGATCGGCCAATATAGAGTGGAGGTGATGATGGGAACATGACCAAGGCTTTAAACGCTGAAGTACTACATTCACGATGATTATTTACTGGGTATTGGTTCATTATTTATTGAGCTTAAACGCTGGGAGAAACATTTTCTCATTGCTTATGTTTATTTTTTAACGAGCATGAAGTCCGCGTTAAAACTGCTCGATACAACAGTCATTTCTTGAGTTTACCATAAATAGCTTTGTTCTTTCAAAGATTGTACTGCATTTTCAATCGCTTCATCAAACTAGTTAGAAATGAACAATATATGTTTGAAAAATGAGTTAGAACACTAATATTTTACTCGAATTACGTAAAAAGTAATTTAAAAGTGCTTTTACCTCTCATTTTACCATTTCATTTGAACTTTGGCTTGTTGGAGCTTTGGAGGTGCTTTCCCCCCTTGATTTTCATCAGCTGATTCCGGGAGATTCTATGGACGATTCTCGGCACCGTCTGGACTAGGTAGGAGCTAAACCTGAGCTCTTTCATTTCATGCTTTCCATTTTGCATTCGGAGCTTGATTTCTAGTTTTTCTGAGCCTCTAGGGTTTGAAAAACTCGCCCTGGCCTCAGCGCACCCCTTGTGTATCGAAAGGTGCGTTGGATGTTAGCATGTCTACTGGCCAACTGACATGCAACACACCCAGAACACTACTATAGGTGCAATGAGCGCAAGGAAGGAAATTTATGCACAGTTTTTGATGGAAATTTTGTTTGTTTCTCACCAAATCAGGATCTAACTCTTTTCTTGTTTGTTTTCAGACATTTTTGGAGCAAGATGACTATTACATGGTGAGAATGTGAGCATGAAGAAGAGGACATGCTTGCTTTACATGATCCGATTATAGTAAACGCACTGTGGAACTGTGGCTTGCTGAAGTTTTTTCGCATTTCTAGCATGAGACAACAAATCAACTTGCTGCAGTATTTGCTTGATGCTTGGGATCCTACCAGCAAGGTGTTCTAGATTAGGGTCAAATCTATCCCCTTGACTGTAGTGGACATCTATTTTTTGACCGGCTTATTGAGGCGGGGTGCCCCCATCTCTTTATCAGGTTCGGCCCGAGGAGGTGAATCTGTGAGAGATTATGTTTGCAGGTATTGCAAAGAGGGATCTCAGCCGAGTAAAGACGACAAGATCATCATCCGAGATGTCACTGACAGGTCCCTGAGGACTATTCTGTTCACTTTTGGTAGGATGGTTGGTGGTGCGGCTCTTCATGTGGCCAACCGATCTTATATGCAGTACGCCTTGGAATGTCTCCAACCGAAGGTGTTCAACTGGTGTGATGCAGTACTCCTGGTGATGAAAGAACAGTTGACCAAGGTGAAGAGTGGAAGATTGAAGAACTTTGGATATGGTTCTATCTTGACCGCCTTCACCTTGGAAAAGATACCACTGATGCAGCTGCAGTATATTGCACTCGATTTACCTTCACCGACTGAACCACGTATGCAGAGATGGGTCGACCATATGTCTAGGCATGCTGGTCAGTCTCAGATTTCCTTTTCTGATACCTTCTTCGGGTGGTTTGATCGTCAGGAGATGGTTTATTCCGAGTATCCATATGCTAGTATGGACTTCTGGGGTGACCCAGATTTAGTACTGTCGGCTGGCGAACAGTGGGGTGCCATTGGTAAATTCTTTGACCATATTCCTGTCTATCGTTTTTATTTTATAATGTCCTTGTGCTTTATCCTGTCAAGACTAATCAAAACTCATGTGTTCATGTAGATGTCGATCCTGTTCGGCCAGTAGTACGCCTGAGAGTGCCAGCTACCGCCCCAGTAGGAGAGGTTGTTGGAAGGGCTATCCTTCGCGACCTCGATGTGGCCGAGACTCTCACAGCATTACAGGATCAGGTCGAGGGCCTCACTCTCGATATTCCAGATGTGAGGACTGATGAGCTGCCTTTGAGGTTGTAGTGGCATACTACTGGTGTGCCAAGACGATGGACTAGGCTCTTACGCATGATCGCACAAGCTGTGACTTGTTATCACGAACATCATTAGACTAGGGTGCCCCCTAGAGTTTTGAGTTTTGGGTCATTTGACCAATTTTTTCTTGGTTACAGAACATTGTGTGTAAACCATAAACAGTTATATATATATTTTTGATTTTCGGAGTTTTATTTTGGTTAAGTTGCATGATCCTGATGCAAATATTGATGAGATGCTTCTTTTTATAAATGTTGCAAATGTCTATCTAACACATAATTTGCCAATGAGTTAGTTAATGTGTTTAAGCTCCTGGAAATATGCTGATATTGAATAAAATCAAATTGCCTTTCCAAAATCTTAACCCTTAGGAACATGCGATAAATAGCTGGATTTTGGACAGAGTAGATACCAGTGAGTTGTAGTATGACGAGTTGTGAGTCTAGCCTGACAATCAGTCAGCGTATGCCATGTGTGATGGCATCAGAGAGAATTTCTATCAACGTGCTATATTCAGCGATGTTATTCGTTGATCGACCAATACATACCCCTCTGAAACTTACTAACTCGCCGCTTGGATCAAAAATGGCCCAGGCCGCAGAAGATAGGTTCCGCGAACTACGACTCACTCCGTCGGCATATCCAACACATGACTCCAATAGGTTTGACATCTGCAATAAATGTAAAAAGTGGATTACTTGACCAAAACAAATACTTTAGCGAAAACAAAAACATAACAAAAGCATATAGGTTACTATACTGAATCACGCATAGTAACGCTTAAGGTACAACCCATTACGAGGTTGTGTCAGTGGAATCCCGTCATAATCCATTAACTCGTAGGCTCCTTTTGCTAACACTCGCTTAACAATATAGGGGCCCATCCATAAAGACTTGAATTTACCTGCCCCCAATTTATCGGATTCTTGGTCATAAAGCAAGACCAAGTCACCTTCTGAGAAGACACGGGGTTTGACATTATTGTCGAACTGCACCTTGACTCGTTTCTTATGGGCTTCGTTAGCAATAGTGGCATCACGACAGGTTTCATCCAATTGGATTAGTTCCAAGAAACGAGCCTCCTCTTCTGATGTCCCGGGGAGAAGGTCAATTGCGAGTTTGAGGGATGAGATTTCACATTGGATTGGTAAGACTGCTTCTAGGCCATACACCAGTTGGAAAGGTGTAAACCCGGTTGCATTCCTTACCGATGTTCAGTAAGCCCACAAGGCTGAGTATAGGATTAGGTGCCAGCTTCTTTTGTGAACTCCAATCATCCTTTGTAGCATGCGCTTCAGGACCTTGTTGATTGCTTCAACTTGTCCGTTGGCTTGCGGGTAATATGGAGTAGAGCTGTCGTGAGACAAGCCTAATTTGGCAGCTAATTCTACCATCATGTGATTGCGAAAATGCGATCCATGATCTATGACTATAGCTTGTGGGATGCTGAATCTAGTGACTACATGATTGAAAAAGAAGAGGGCAGTTGTTTCACCAGTATTATCTAATGTAGGCATCGCCTTAGCCCATTTGGTAAAATAGTCAACTACGACTATGATATACCCATGCCCCCCGGTCGAGGTGGGGTTACATGTCATGAAATCGATGCCCCATTTGGCGAATGGCCCAACAGCAACTATTGGCTGCAGAGGTGTGGGTGCTCTTCTGGTTTTGCTATCGAAAATTTGATAGGCATGGCAACTTCTGACTGCAGTTATGCAATCTTTGAACATCGTTGGCTAGAAGTATCCTGCTCATAAAATTTTTTGTGCTGTAGCTTAATCGGATTGATGACCCCCACACGCGCTTGAATGGCAATCATTCAGGACTTTTTCGACCTCCTCATGGGTGAGGCACCTCCGTAGAATTGTATCAACACCACGACGGTAAAGTGTATCACCGACGATCGTGTAGTCTTTTGATTGGTATCGAAAACGTTTTTGTTCGGAGCAGGAGGTATTGGGCCTCTATTTTTGGGTTTGGAGATAAATGATTATATCTCCATACCACAGATTGCTTGAAGATATCAGAAACAAATTTTCATCCACGATTGTTTCTTCGGATGTTTCATCGTTGGATGAAGATGGGAGATCGCATAATAATTCTGCCAAAACCTGAGCTTTCTTTGACTTGGATTTTACAAATTCCAGATCAAACTCTTGTAGAATTGCTATCCATTTTGAATACTTGCCCCCCAGCAGCTGCCGCGACAATACATAAGTCATGGGGTTTCAATCTGACAGAATGGTAGTTTTTTGAAAGAGGACATAGTGTCGAAATCTCTGTATCACTTGAACAGCTGCGAGCGCTAGCTTTTCAACATAAGAATATTTTCTTTCTGTATCATTTAAGTTCTTACTTAAATAATATATAGGATGTTCAATTCCGTTGTCTTCTTGAACTAAAACCATTGGGATGGTTGTATCCGCTGCAGCCAGATATAGGTTAAAGTCTTTTTGATAATCAGGAGCTTACATTAATGATGCTTTCATTAGGGAGTTTTCCAAAGCATCAAAGAAAGCTTGCGCGACCTGATCCCAAACGAAGGGCACTTCTTTTTTCAATAGACGAGTATAACCTTTAGCAAGTTCGACGTAATTTCGAATGAACCTCCTCAGAAAGTTTGCTTTCCCTTGGAGTTTCTGAATCTGAAGCAAATTCGAAGGTGGAGGCAAATTTATGATTGCCTGAACCTTACATGGGTCGAGACGAATCCCATATTTCGAGACTACAAAGCCAAGTAAACGACCAGAACTGAAACAGAACACACATTTGTGTGGATTGAGTCGTATCTTGTAGTGTCGACTACATAGAAATATTGCTCTTAAATGCTGCGGATGATCAGTCCGTTTTCGCGAATGAGCTGGAAGGTCGTCGAGATACAGTTGAACGATGTTTTTGATGTCATGGAAGGCATAATTCATTGCCCTTTGAAAAGTTTCCCCTGCGTTCTTTAAACCAAAGGGTAATTTTTTATATGCGAATGTGCCCCACGGACAAATAAATGCAGTCTTTGACTGGTCCTGTGGGCGGATATTTATTTGATTATACCCAGAGAATCCATCCATAAATGAAAAGATTTCACATCCGACGCATTCATCAATTATCTGGTCAATGAAGGGTGTAGGGTAGTTGTCTTTTGGACAAGCTTGATTTACATCCCTATAATCGACGCACACTCTAATCGTTCCTTGTTTTTTCATAACAGGGACAATATTCGATACCCAATCGGTTAGAGGAACCGGGTAAATGAAACCAGCATGGAGAAGTTTTTCAACTTCTGCCTTGATGGCAGCGGCTTTCTTGGGGTGCACCTGCCGTAGCCGTTGCCATACTGGTTTGACATCTGGATACATCTTGATTTCGTGTTCAACGATACTCGAGTCAATGCCTGACATTTCATTATATGACCAATCAAAGACATCTCTGAATTCATGAAAAAGAGCATTATATATGTCCAGTTCTGAAGGAGAACAACATTTTCCAACATAAATATTCTCTACAACATCTGTTTTGGTCGAGATATGTATGGTGATAGTCTCTTCAATGTTGGACAAGTTTTGCTTGGAATCCACCGTGTTTACAGTATTTGATAGAAAATCAAAAACTGAAGGATGATAAAGGTCATCAGGAGTATCTTCTTCACAATCCGGAAGAAGGGAACGATGGTGGTAATCTTCCCATGGTGCCCCTTCAATTACCATCGATTGAACAATTCCTTCGTCGGTGACATGCACTCGCGACCAAGGATCTGAAGGGGTGCCATATTCCTTAGACCTATCTATCCAAACACTTGATGAGCGTTGATTTGGGTTTGCCTCCCATGCTAGGAACATTGATTGCTACAATATTTCTATTGGGCTTGGAGGCAATACCTGCGCATGATCCATGTTGATATCGTTTTCTGAGATCTTTTTAATCGAAGATATCATATTGCAGGTTCCTACCGACGCTACTTCCGCCAAATTGATTGGAGGCGGAAGGGCAAAAGTTCCCATTAATATAGGGTCTTTTAGTAGGCCTACTCCGATATTTTGAAGCGAATGGGGGCTTCCATGGATCATTGGAATGCTTCCCGTAACTTGAGAACCATTGGGGAGGAAGGTTTGTTGATCGACGATTGTAATCCCTCCTTTAAAAGGAAATGCAATCTTCCTAAAATAGGTCAACACAACAGAAGCCATAGCATATATCCATAGTCTTCCCAGTAGGATGTTGTAATCGAGGTTTCCATTGATTACTTCAACATCTATTTCTACTGTTTTCCCTCCTATTTCAACCTTCAAGTTACTTAGAATACCATATGGGGTATATGTTTGTCTGTCAAATTCTTTTAATGTCATCGAAGATCGTGACAGGGTTGGAGATCCCAAAGTTTTCCAGCAACTCATCGACATAATACATGTAGATGCCCCCTCATCAATAATTGTTCTATGAACAGTTTTGCTGAGCGCTTTCACTTGAACGAGGAAATCTAGTTGAGCTGGTAACTAAGGATCATATCCTTTATGATCAAAGGACACAAGATTGGAATCCTTTGGGTCTATCCCACCGATGGTTGATAATAAAGCCTGCTTTTGGGATGGGAAATTTTGCAGTATCTCAAGTGTCGACATAGCGGATGGCGATTGGGCCAAATCTTCCACTATATTATAATGTTGTGCTGCTCTAGCACGAGGATTAAACGTCGACTTGTGTACTACTCCCTTTGGCGGTTTTATTGTCAACTCAGGAATGATGGGTGGCGCAACTTTGGTCGAAGTTGTTGTCGAACTACTAGGTTGATCTTTATCCTTGTTGTTCGACAGCTGTGGATTCCCGTAATCTTTGTTCCTTGTCGATATCAAAGCATCATTTTGCTGTTTGGAAACCGACAACATCAGCACTTGAGACGGGGAAGCATTTCCACTGTCAACCATATTTGTTCCTGGATTTGGAAACGGATCAGTTAATACTACCGAGGTTTCTGAATTCTTGAAGAATTTTTTAAGCTCAGCTCTGTGTGGGAAATCTGTGGTCCAATGATCCTCATCGCATATAAAGCATGGATTTCTTGGTTTCCTATTTCCAGGAGGCTTTGCAGAAGATTTTTTAGGTGATGATTCTTCCTGTTTCTTCTTCTTCCCTTTGCTTTTCTTCTTGCCTCCTAGTTGCTTGGGTTCTTTGCCTTTATCTGTCGAGACGGCATTTACTTCCGAGGCAAGAAGTTCTTCTTTTGCATTTTGACTGGAAATCTTACGGGCCTTTTTAGATGTAGCCTTTGTCGATCTCGTGTCTGTTGCGCCTATCACGCCATCGCCGGCATGAGAGTCATTGTTTGATTTAGGAGGAGGAGGGACCGAAAATTCCGGTCTGGGAGCATCAGGTATTTTATCTTACGTGCCAGACTGAGTATAAATCAAGTTTAAATATTGCGCATGAGCAATGACTTGTTCTTCGGTGACGACTCCCCCTTTTGCCACATCTTCTGTAATAGAAGGCAATAATGACTTAATAAACCATTCAGCTAAAAGCTGATCAGGAACATACATTTTTACCATTCTACAACAATGTCGCCACTCATGTATATGATCAGATATGTGAGTGGCTGTTGTTTGTTTGAAATTGGTAAGAAGTTCCGTTCCTGTTTCGTACCTTATCGGTAACTGAAAATGGGTTAAAAAGGTTGTGGCTAGGGTACTGAAGTTGTCAAACGAAGCTCTGGGCAATTCGATATACCATTTTGCTGCTGGACCAGTTAACGTCCTCTGAAAAAGGCGAAGCCTAATCAAATCATCATTTAGGGTGTTTGATGAACACCACAGATGAAAGGTCATCACATGATTCGACAGATCTTCACCTAGATTTCCATTAAATTTAGGAATATCTGATGGAAGTTTATGCGGAATCGCTGGCCACCAAGGGGCGTAAGCGATTGGATCGTTTCTTAACCGATTTAAATCAGGTAACTCTAAAGTTGCCACGAAGGGTAACTGTTGATTCAGGTTAGGTGAAGCATACCCAGGATAAGATGGGATTTCCTGAGCAGTTGGCCTTTGCATACCAGCATAATGCATTTGATGCTGGTAACTTTGGTAAGGTTGGTGGGCATTACCATTGTAGAATGGTTGATTTTGACCATTTTGAATATACGGCTGCCCACTATTTGCAAAGATTTGTTGCTCAGATCCTTGGTATACTTGTTGGAATTGCGGTTGTTGGTACTGCACAAGCCATGGTTGTGAAGCCATGTGTTGTTGTCCGATACTAACTGTTTGACCAAGATGGCGGGTAATTGTACCCATTTGGACCTGTGTCATTCCACCAGTCGGCGATTGTGGTTGAGTCGCAAGGTCAAGAGGCTGTTGCATTACAACCTGAGAAACCTGAGGTTGGCATACAATAGGCAACGCTTGTACTTGCGACACCGTCACAATAGCTGGCATAGTTGGTATATTTGACATAGGTAAACATTGTTGCATCGAATATACAACTCTTGGTTATTGAGGTAGTATCGGTACCCAACTGCTAGATGTAATTCCCACATAACCTGAATTTTGTTGTGAACTCCCGTATGCTTGTCCTCCTGGTGGGGACAATGAAAGGGTATACTGCCCCCCATACGGTGGTAATCCGGTACTTAAAGGAATGGTTTGCCCTTGAGGACCAGACTGCCCAAATTGACATCCAAAAGGATCAATTTGTTGAGACTCAACATAAGAGTTTCTGGATACTATTCCAGATGAACAAACAGGAACGGACCATACTGTCGAAATAACCCCTGAGTGGGCTCCTTCTAGCGAATGAGAGCTAGTTGGGACAGATGGTATACCGGCGAACATTGTTGGAGTGATAGCAGGAAGTTCTATCATCGCTGTGTCAGATGACACAGTCCTAGATGTTGACGGTTGTTCAGACATTTCTAGTCTATCCAAAAGATTACCTAGCGATTCTACAGGAGCTTCTACTGGCGGTAGACTAATTTCTTATGAAGAAGGATACAGAGTGATCCCGACCCCAAATTGCGATGGAGTACTAGAAGGAGGATCCTCCACAATCTCTTCTATAGCAATGAGACCAAGTGGAAGAGGTAGACCGTCAGGTTCGTAGAATATTTCTAGTGCCGAAGAAGGTATGGAATCTGCTGCGACAGATGTTTGGGGAACAACACTCTCCGAACTGGTTGTAGATGGAACTGGTTCAATGATACAAGTGTTTACCCTCAGACTAGGATCAGTACTACTATCCTTCAGTGGCTGCTGAACTTCTTCTGTAATGGCAGGGCTACTAGAAATTTTTGGAGTAACCGGAGTCTCTGATGTTGTTGGAACAGTTGTTCTAACTTTACCAGGAGATTTGGAACCGGTTAAACGAGTTCGCTTTGTCCATAATAGTTTCGATTCCGGAGACAAAGACGGTTGACTCGTAAGCCTCCGCGAACGACGGGGTTTCAATTGACTTTCTTCCACGATTGCGGATTACTCGATCAACTAAAAATCAAGGGGAAGTATGTTTCTGAACTAAATGAATTTTAGAAGCTTTTGACACAACTTGTTTTTTCAATTTTTAAGAGTCGAGAAAAAACAAAAGATGACTCTAGTCGCCTTCGATTTTTAATGAGCCTGAAGTGACAAGTGCTCAAATGGACCTTTTCTGTTAAGGAGTCTGAAAAGGAATGAAAGGGACTGCTCTGGAAATCTAGGCAGAGGGATTACCAAACCAATCGCAAAACTGCAGAATAATTTTTACGGTACGGCAGTCAATCTTCCTGAATGCTGTGTTCAGTGCATTGCGATCGATAGGGCGGCAGACACGGCTTCCTATGGATAAAGGATTAAGCCTATTGTGGTCTCCCAAAATATACTCGACGGTACGTGGGAGCACAAGTCCGTACTGGCACTTATCGTCTCAAAGTGGAGGAATCACCCAACCAACAGTGAGAACAACAGTTACCAGGCTTTACGATGCCGGAATACATCTCTAGCCTAGATTTCTAGATGTTGTGCGTTAGGTTCCAAAGTGTTGTTAGATTCATTAAATTTATTTTATAGTTGATCTTGCTTAAGAAATTTGCCTTTCAGGTTCACCGCGTGATGTAGATGTACAATTCCTAAAATGCAATCTAAGATGATAAACAGTGTTTTATCTTCTTTGTGCAATGAAAATCCTAGCTACTAAGGAAAGAGAGACAGTATTCTTTCACAAAGAGCAAAGAGCACACACTATATGCACTATCCTAAATCAAACCAATCAAATAGTATAAATGCAAATGCACATGCATGTATTTGTTTTCAGCCTTCTTAATATGTGAATGATAGAAAGAAAGCTAATGCGCAAATCTGAATTACTTTTCAAGCGAAAATTACTAACAAGTTTCTTTTCAAAATAAAAAATGAAGATAATGACAACACTTTGCGATTTGGAAGTGAATACTTGCTTTCGACACTAGAAAAACTACAAATTCAGATCAAATACAATAGTAACAGGGTAATCAACTATCAAGAGTAATCAAACTCTCTTCTATGACTGAAAACGACACTTGCGACACTTTCAAATCAAGAAACGACAGTACAATTACGTTACTTTTTTGCAAAGGAGAACTGAAAATGACTCAACAAATATGCAAAAACATTTACAGTTCTTTGCACAATGGAGGCAGAATATCAGCAAGGAAAGGGGTTTCAAACAGAGGTATACTAACTACAGGCAGCAAAATTCATGAATAGAACTGAAAAGAATGAACACAGAAACCAAAATTGAGGAACAATGCCTAGTCTGATCAGCGCACCTATAACACAGTGAACTTGAAATGTAGCGCACCTACTACACTTGGGAAGTGCGCTAAATTTTAGATTCATAGAACAGAGACTGCGCTGGGCTAGAGACGAGACTTTGCTTGGGCTCTGGGTCACAGTTTACAGTTTAGTTCAGGGATTTTGGCTGAGCAAGTGGCAATCAGTAAATCAACAACAGGGGTAGATCTAAGGAGGTTACTAGTGCCACCACAAGGGAAATTAGAGAGTTTGTAAATCAGTTGTTTAATTCATAAACAAAACCTGGAGATTGACTGAAGCGGCATTTATCTACTTTGCAATTGCATAGCAAATGCAGTTCGAAAGCTACCTGGCTCAACTTTAGGCTCCGTCTGTAAGTTTATAAAATAAACAACAAGGTAGATAAACAAACAACCTAGTCGCTCCCCAGCGGAGTCGCCATTTTGTTACAGGGAAAAGTGTCTATGCAGAACTGCTAATCCCACTAAGGTGTGGTAGCTACCTTAGAAACAAACAAAGTAAAGCTACTTTCATTTTTCCTTTATGAAATATAGATGAGAGAAGAATAAAGGAGACCAACCTCTGTCTTGCGCTTGGTTCCTAGTTCGATTCCTCTCTCTTCTGATAGTCCTTTGCTACTTGCTTCCTTGTACGCCCAGCTTCACAGAGTACCTGTAGAATCAAAGTAGCATAACACTATACAAGAACATGGATCTATAATCATAAACAATCTAGGATCAGATGTAAATTGACCATACAAATGCATGAAACATAAATGACACAAGAATATGGAGGAAAACTTGAATAGCTTTATTGATAATCAAGAAAGAGCCAAGAGAGTTACAACCAGTTGTTCTGACCCAGCATCATCCTCTCAGCAAGTAAGCCCTTCTTCACCTCATGCAAAGCTTAGATCACCCAACACTATGATGTTGCCTCAAGAAACCAACAACAATTCCTTATAAGATGCAAAATTCCAGCCTCTGGATCTCTGGGATGAGGGATCCATATATAGATATCTGTAAGGGAGATGAGTCAGCCTGTGATTTGATTAGTGTCTTCCCTCTGATAGTTCTTGCTTCCACTTGGAGATTGATTATCTCTTACTCATCCTTGGTCGAATTACTAGAGGCAAGTGTCACAGGAGAAGTTTCTGGAAGATTCCATGCCTCTCCACCTCGTGGATTGACATTGCCATTTGTCACTTCTCGCCCATCGCACCCCATAGAAGGGCTTTTTGAAATGCAACACACCCACAGAGTGTACTTAGGTGAGATGCAATGCACTTTGCCTATGGAGCAGGTGAAATGATCCTGTTTTGACCAGTTCTGAGTATTTTTTCATGGAGAACTTCTGGGAGAAGCTGTAACCAGTTGACCTTGTTCCTTTAGGGGTTAGAACAACACTTTTAGGGACTTAGGAGCCCTTGGTTTATGGACATTTTATGCTTGGGGTTGCAGTGCCCAAAAATGTCTATAACACCCTGCCAACCCTTGACTTTGTAAATAAAACAAATAACTCATTTTCGCTGCTTCGTACTGCAAACCTGTGCTCACATGCAAAAGGATGTCAAGGTCAACTATTTCGAAGTTTTCAGTTGCCAACCTACTCAAAACTTGCAACCGACGTAGCCCAGAGCCCTTTAGCCACAACCAGTGCCTGAATTTCACTGTTCATCCCCCGAACATAGGTATTTATCCAAATTCCTAACAAAACCCTACAAGTTCTTGTTTTCCACTATAATTTGATAGAAAAGGACCCAAATTCATTACAATTCAATCTTTGTTTTCATCAAATAAGTTCCCAGATCCTCTGTTTTGGCCCATTTTTCGAAGAAAACCTAAATTCCCTTTATGAATCCACAAGACCTAGAAATGGAAACCCCGATGGCCTTGAATGTTGTACCTATAAATGCTCCTCATAAAGATTTGGACTACCTATCTTTGGCAGACCAAGAATTCCAAATAAAAGACCTTGCCACTGACAAAAATCACCTCAATTTTTTTTTTCAAAGTAGAGACAACTACCTGAATGGCTCTGATGTCCTGGGATTGTGGGAATCCAATCTTCCTATATACTTTCTTCCTTCAATCCATGTTTTCCCTGATATAATTCATCAATGCCATGCCAATTATGATCCTAACCGCAGAGCAGTTATGTCTCCCAGCCAAACAATCCTCTTCCCAGTAACTACTAAATCCATAAATGAAATGTTGCAATTTTACCCCAGTCAAGCTCTCACTCCCCTTTCCATTAGGGATTTACTTGAGAAATCAACTAAATTATCCTAATCAGAGCTCAATCGCCTCTGTCAGACTTTCATGTTGCCAAAACATCAACCCAAGGACCCACCTCCTTATTTGCAGAACTTCTTCACAGATATGGGTAGACTCATAGTTGATATGATATCTTTGATTATGGGATTCAACACCAGTGAGTTTGTTGATTAATTAACCCTAGTTTTGTTGTCAATTTTCACTCCTAGACAACCCCCTGCTGTTAAGTATGACTATGCCTCCTTTATTGCTGATAAAATTCATGACCAGTTCACAAGACTAGAAAATGAAAGAGTTTTCAAGTATTCCACCTTCATTTATCATCTCATGCTGTATTATCAGTCAGAAAACTTCCCTTTCCCTGTCATGAAACTTGATACCAAAGGCAATCCAAGGTCTGTTATTTTTTGGAGTTCCATCTTCCATGATACCCCTGATTCCCCTTACTCCTATAATGAGTTCATTGATTAGTTTGTTCATCCAGTAACTACCTTATTGATAGGTATCTCCCCTCCCAAGATCAGTGGTGACATTAAGAGAATCCTACAGCTCTCCAAGCAATACAGGATAGGTGATTGGTATCTATACAAGAACCATACAGAAATCAGGATATATGGGTGTGAGCTCTGCCCCTTCAAGTTACCAAAATACGTTCCAATGAGACTATTTGCATTGGAATATTTCAGAAAAATCAAACTTGGTCCATTTTCATAAAGCCAAAAAGAAATCTCAACCCAGAATAAAAAATCAGTTAGGCCCTTTTGTCTGCAACAATAGGGAAGCATGGATAGAAGCAGAGAGAATTCTAGAAGATCACCTTAAGCTACACAAGAGTTTTGGGTGGATGCCATATGACCCTCATAGCTTTATCTATGATAGAAGAATGAAGCATAGGCTATCACCATACATACACCATAGAATCCTAGAGATTGAACAATTTGCCAATATGGATGAATGGAGGGAAGAGACACTAGTAGAAACTGATAGGGAATAGGTCAATCTAGAAAATGTTATGAGCGATCTTGAGAAAACACTTGACCTGGATTCTTTTGGGCAGGTACAATTTGAATCTTCTCAAAGGTTAGGGATTAGTGCCTCTACAGCTGAAACCTCTCAGCAGCACTCACAGGATACCAGCACACCAGTTACAGGAACATCCAAGGGAAAGGGACCAGAGACCAACACTCAAGCCACAAAACAATCTATAATGTCTAAACAGCCTAAAACTTCTAAGGAACAGGCCCAAATTCACACTTCTCCAACTCAAAGTAAGGTAGGAGAACCCCTAATCCTGCAGACTCCTCTAAATGAGGAAAAGAATAAAAAGAGAGACAGGGAAGTAGCTACCCCTGCCAATGGACCCTCAGAACAACCTGGTGCTAAAAGGCATAGGTTAAATCCTCTTTCAGAGGAGGAATTTTTTGAAGAGACTACTGATAGTCAAAGGAAAGAAGGAGTAGATAGTCATCAAACTTTCCCAGTAGGTGGGACATCTACTAGCTCATAGAGACAGGAGCTAGAGAGACAACAAAGTGCAGAGGTATCATCTTTCAGGCCACCAGGAAAAGACACTTCAGATATCAAGAAGAAGTTTATAGAAATAAAAGCCAGAAATGATCCATTGAGGCTCCAGGTTTACAATCAATATTTGAAAATGGCTCCCACTAATCAAAACAGATTGATGTCAGCCTATGACATCAAAGAAGGTAAAATGATAATGAGTTATTTCAAACCTAAAGTGCAACAGCCTCAATCAACAACAGACTATCTTAGAACCAATTTTGAGGTCATGGCAAAGGACATTCATCCTTTGGACCAAATTGAGTTGCACAAACAAACAGGAGAGATGATCTATTCTACATTGACTGGTAAGGCCATGATGGCCCAAAGACTAGAAAATTCCTTGAATAATACAACTGCCCAATTACAACTGGAGAAAGCCTCCTCACAGGCTAAAGACAACAGAATAAAATCTTTAGAAGAATTAATCATTGGGTTGGGCCATGATCCTCAAGATGTGAAGGCTGTAGAAGCCTTAATTAAAAAGAAAGATGAAGACATAACTGCCTTAAGAAAGCAGCTAAAGTTGCCTCCTTCAAGACATCCACAGACTGCTGAGATCATAAAGCAAATGTTTGAAGAAGCACTGATGGATTTAGTCTTAAAACTTAAAGAAAGACTGAATGAGACCAAGAAAGAACTAGAAAAATCATTGAAGAACAAGCAGGGAGAGTCGACCTCTCAGCCTCCCAACGTGATACCAATAGTCTCAACTGCAGTCCCTTCAACCCTTGGAACAGCTCTGGCACCAAACATTCCAGCAGCCATAGTTGAGGTAGTCATAGGTACAACCACAGAAGCAGGTACAGGAATAGGAATAGCATCAGCAAGGATTTCAAATCTAAGTACAGAGGAGCTAATAAAATCAATGGAAGATATGAAACTTCAAGTTTCAGAGCTGAAAAAGGTAAAAGAACAATATGTTAACTTAGAACAAAGATATGATCTTTTAAAGATAAATTTTTCTGAGAAGGTGAGGGAAATCAAAGGATTAGAACAAAAGGTGAAATCATTAGAAAAAGATCTCATGTTTGACAGGCCTCTGATAGACATTAAGAAGGTTTTATGGACCAATATCACTTAGTCAATAAATGATGTTTTGCCATCAATACAGATAATTTTTAAGCAGATTGATTTGGTAAAGGCAACCTGGGAAGAGATTCAGAGGACAAGAGCAGAATTAGGAAAGATGCCTGAGGAAGCCACCAGGCTCATAAATTTTTTGAATAACAAGAATAAGTACCAGCTTGAAGAACTGGGCATTGAAGATAGAACAGGGACTATTCTGGAAGTTAAAAGAGTATTAACTAAAAGGTCTCTGATGCAAAATTTAGAAAGAAGATGCCATGACATGCAGGAAGAAATTAATTCTTTTATGGAGAAGTTTGGTATTTTGCAAAACAAAGCGCTACCAAATCCTTTAGTTATAAATGATAAATTGATGAGGCACATAGATTATATTGACAAACTGGATCAGTATGTAAATAATCAAGCAAGTTCATCAACTAGCACATTAGCACCAAAGGCAATTCCCACAAGCAGAGTTCTCTATGACAGTCTAGAGAACCTCTTCTATGTTGAGCATGAACTAAAGCATTTGTTTCCAGTCCAGCCTACTTTTTTCAGGTACACCAAAACTAATGAAACCCTCAGAAAAGTTAAAAAAAAACCAGAATACCACAGCCAAAATGGTGGGAAGAAATGTTAACAATTTTGTAACTTGTCCTTGGTAAAAAGTGAATTTTGGTTTTTTACTACAGTTAATGATGGTAAAAAGGATAAATAGAGATCAAACAGGTAAAGAGTATTAGAGCAGGTTAAAGTGTATCAGTAAGAAGATAAAAGCAGAGCAGCCAACACAGAATTACATCAAAGACAGCAAGATGCCAAATCATAGGGCCTAACTCCAGCACACTCTCAAGAATAGGGATAGCAAACCATTTGTTTGCCTCTATCTGTTATCTTCAAGACCATCTATCTCTATTTTCATGTAACATATGGCTAGTCATCCCAAAATATATCTCACTTTGCTATGAGATATTTTATTGTAAAATTTTTGTATAAATACTCCCTCATTTAGAGTATTGAGGGTGGATTATTAGACATCGCTGTAAAAATGATTATTTTGGAATAAAGTGTTGTTGGACAAATTTTGCATGGCTTGCTAGATGAAGAATTAATGCAAAGGAATTTTCAGAGGATTCATGTGTTGAACACTAGACAAATAAGTATCTTATATCTCATGTGGTATTGTTTTCTTGTTTATTATATCAATTATGTTTCATATCTCAATATTAAAAGGAAAAATAATAATTTAGAAAGTGCTTAAGTGCAATCTGTCTTCAATTGTTTTTATTCTTCCAAACTAGCATAAACAGTGAATTCTTAATTGCTCATGTTTCCTAGTTTATTCACTTTTATCACTTAGTAAAGAATTCTTAATTTCTCTTTATTGGTGATTGTTCAAGTTCTTTTCTCTTAAAACATGTTGAAGGATTCTTAATTGCCCTTCATCCCTTTTAAGTTCATCCCATCTTTCCAAGTCTCTATTTGCTCCTTCTTTAGCTATCTTGGCCTGTGAAGCCATCCTTGTTGAGAAACCAAATCTAGTTGAGCCATCTTCTTTGACTCCATTAGCCCAATGGCCTAAACTATTCAATTCTAACCCTCTGCTACTGAATTTCACCACCAAATACAACCAAAAATCCCAAAGCTTTCATAACTCACCTAAAACCTTATAAAACAAAGCTAAAACTTAAAGAGAAAGCCCTATTTAGGTACAAATTGGCTAGATTCTATACCCAAAAGTTGGTTTGTGGTTATCTCAGACCCCTTCCCCTTCTTACAACTTCTGGGAAAATCTGAGTGATAATACTTCTGACCCAATAGAAGTCTGTCTTCGAATCCCTGGGGTCTCTTTCTAGATGAACAGTGATAGCAGGCAGTACCTTCACTTACACTTGTGTATATAGCACAGTCAGCTCCAAGTTTATACGAACCCTGGGTTGATAAGTAAAGCTAGTAGCCCTAGGAGTTGTAGCATTATTGCTGTAATACCTAGGCTCATCGACTATGACCAAATTCAACCTCCTATGTGACCTCAAGGAAGTGGAATTGATGTCATCACACACAGTCATCCAACATCATCAACAAAACCCTCAGGAGATAAGTCAGCCACTCAGACAGCCTGTCCCTAGGCCCCATTGTTGTTATGGACCTCTTAAGCCATAGACACTCTCATGCTATCGGAAAGTGAGTGGCCAAAAACCCAATGTCGCTCTCATAGGCCTACCTCCCAGTGACTGTGGACTAGAATTTTCTAGTTTTGTGCCAACGACCTGTGATTTAAGACACTTCTTCAAACCTAGAGCCCAGGCCACTACCTAGAATGGAATGATATCTTAGAATCAGGAGATCTATAGGGAAACAATAATGCAAAATCAATAATTTGATCAAGGTCTTAACCAGACGACTACTAGCCATGACAAGCAGTTCATCAAACATATCGCAAACATGTAACCTACATGTGTAGGCAAAAAAATTAAGTGTAGGGATCTCATACTTATTTGAGAATCGCTATGGACCATTGTTACCTCATTCCATTTGTTGAATTATCATTTATTAGGTCATAGACACATTATCCATTCATGTACAAGTAAAAAACTGCTAAGAGCCATACATAGATGTTGTCACAAAATGTACATATAACCAACATAATAGGAAAAAAAAATATCGTGAACATATCAACCATAAAAATCCATATATACATCAATACATTTTCACATGAAAATCAAGGGAATGAATTCCTCATTAATGAATGCAATAAACCAACCAGAGAAAGGACTACCATGTTCCACCTGACCATAGAATGGCTGAGCCAAGTCTCTCATCAACCATTCACCCCTGTGCCATATTCCAAGCATGAATATCAATTCTCATAGAACATATCAATCAAAACTCATCTAGGGCTTCCAAATTCCATCCACCTCAACCTATCGGACAATGATTCCACCTCCTAGTCGGACGTCACAAAACCATCATCACATTCATCTCCATCCAAGCCTTCTGGTGCTTCTAGAGCATTTTTCCAACCAAAGCTTCAAGAACTAGTAACTCAACCCACAACTTATACAAGGCTTCCATATTTTTTGTGCAACCAAGGCTTCCAGGACTAGTAACTCAACCCAGAGCATTTATGCAACCAAGGTTTCGAGGAATAGTAACTCAACCCAAGTTGCTACAAGGCTTCCAGAGTGTTTGTTCAACTAGGGCTTCCATGACTAATAACTCAACCCAAGTTAGGGAAACATGAGAACCAACGAAAAACAAACAATGAAAGTAAACCCAAAATCACCACAGCTATCTAGGAAATGGAAAGGCTAGGAAATCTATTGTCAATCAATGCAATCCTCCATGCCAATGATAGATCACAACCAAGAAACCACATGCATATGCCATGCATTCCAAAACTAGAGAAGAAATCATACATGCAACTCGATACCTGCAAGAAAATATGATGTAGCTATTGATGCCAATGAATTTTTGATCTTTACATCTCTTTGTTTGCCTTCTTCCAATAATCTAAGTATGTGACACCCTCAAAGAGTGCTCCAAGGAAACTCTAAGTATCCAAGAGTATGAGATAGAGAGAGAGAGAGAGCTCCCACCTTGAACTAACAAAGTCTTTCCCAGTGATCCTCAAAAGCCTTTTTATTAATGAGGCCTCTATTTTCTTTATTTTCCATTAGTTTCCTTCATTTTCCTCATCACATACAACCTATGACCTTTCACCTTTATTTTCTCCCAATTTCCATTATTTTCATAAATGAAATGCCAATAAATGTCACATGCCTTTCCAAAGCCTTAGCCATTTCCTTTGCCAATTTCCTTAGCCATAATAAAATGAATCAACACCCACTAGGATGTCTCCCCCACCATTTAGCTTGGAATATGTGTCCCATCATCCACAACCTTATATATTTTTACATGAATTTATTAATCATTCCAAGAGAGAGGAGTACCCATATCTGTAAAAATGAAGGGGGTTTTCTTTATTCCTAGTAAACACTACTATTGGGATTAAATTTTTTTAGTGGGAAAAATATGTTAATATGTTCATAATTTTATTTGGTTCTTCCTTATTACCTCTTAATTGAATTAAATACCACCTTTATTTACCAATTGTAATATTGTTTCTTCTATTTACATGATAGATTTAGTGCTATTTGATATTTGAATTGCATTACCTTGGATAGGTGTATTTTGAAGGATAAAGTGAGGAGAAAAATCATCGTTTAGAGCTTGCTAGGACTCTAACATATTGGTTGGATTTATCAAATCTTGTAGCCTCTCCTTTATTCAAACACATTTTTCCTCTTTCTATCTTTATTTTGGTATTTCATTTCTTTCTAGATTCATTTGTTTGGGTTCATTTACATTTTGGAATCATTTCTTAATGATAAAATCGAGAATTAAATAAAGTATCACTTAAAATTAATCAAGACCCAAGATGAGCATTAATCCATATTAGTGTGTATCTTGTTTCATTTAAAGTTTTCCCTTTTATGTTTTTTTTAGATTCATTTATTTGGCTGCAATTCTGCTCCCTTCTTCCTCTAATTAATTTATTCATAGTGGAGTATCCACTATGTGGTAGTAATTTTCTTCACTTTAACCTTTGTTCTAGATTTTGGCAAGTCCATTAGGGATTTCTTGTAAACCCTACTCCTTTTAAATTATGTAGCTTCCTTCCCTTCCATCTCTTTTTTCTCTTATGTTTTTGGTTGAATTTTTCCATAAGTCCCTTTTCCATAGGGTATTTCATCTAGATTACCATATATCTTGCCATAGAAGAAGCTAAATTTTGAACATCCTTATAAAAAAAAAAATCTTGAACATGGATCAATTTTTTTTTACTAAGTCTCCCACCAATTTCTTCCCTATATAGCCAAGTTATAGATAATAATTCCCTCTAGCATTCCTTAATAAACATATATATATATATATATATATATATATATATATATATATATATATATATATATATATATAGTATCCTCTCGTCCTTTCTCCATAAGCCAAGTGTACCCTATATGTTTTCTAGATCCACCTTCCAACTCAATGCATACATCTAGTCTGAACTATGTATTTCATGTAATTATGTCCCTTCCCTTTAGCCATGTGAATATGTAACTTATTACCCATCTTCTCCATGTATACACATAAAATGACCAAATAGTACCTAGTATGAACTATGAATTTCATGTAGTCGTGTCCCTTCCATTTCACCAAGTGAATATGTAACTTAATACCCATCTTCTCCATTTATACACATAACATGACCCAATACGTCGAATAGGTGACAAACTCCTATCCTATATGAATACTTATTTTCAATAGTAAGGTATGATCTTAAAAACAATAAGGCTCTCCTAGGAGAGCCTCATTGCTTCCCTCAAACTATGATTCACTCTATCACCTCTTTAGCTAGTAATAATGAGTACATATATGCACATTATGTGCCTCCTTTCAAAGCAGAGGATCACATAGGTCTTCATCTTCCCCAAGTTTCATCCTTATATCTAAGGTTGTTCCCTGAAATAATCAACCTACTTATCCTAAGTTAGTTTATGTTATGAATATTGCAAGATTGACACTCAAACAACCAATGAGATTGGAAACATTAGGAGCACATGGATTTATCCTCTCAACATGACCCTTATTCTCTTGGAAAAGAAACCTTGGCCTCAACCTTTAACATGTATCCTAAGTTATGGTTTTACTATTATAAAGTTGACAAACAATTTGTAGATAATTTTCAAGTTTTGAAGAGAAAGGATTTACTTAGTTATAGTATATAAATCATTGAGAAAATTTAACCTTACTTAATGTTGTATTACTATTGACCTTGATGGACAAGTACTCCCATGATCCAACTTGTCTCAGCTACTGGAATTAACCAAGATCTTTTACTTTTGTGATGTTAGTGGAATTGCATGTGAAAGAGTATGAAGAAACCACGTGTGCATACTTTAAAGAAGATAAAACATAAAGGTAACCATAAAATCAAAGAACACACTTAAATTGATAATGGATTTCACCTAGTGTGGGTTACGTCTCTGATCCCAGTGTCAAGAGTTGGGAGGATGCTTCATTAAATGTTACAATATGATGTTGAGTATATGATGTATTCCTTTTCAATACAAGGAATTACTCCATTAACTGGAGTGGCATGTATCTTCACGAGATCTTATTCTATAAGAACTCTCACTCATGAAATTTCTCCTTTGGCATGGCCAGATATCAAACTCTCACATGAAGTGGCATACAAGGATCCTCCAACATAATAGCAAACAAGGATCTCAACATCAAATTGTCTTATCAACAAAAATCAAAAGAAGACATGGGATTAATGCATATTGTACCTCCACTTCAAGGGATGGATTGAAAATGCACACCTTTTATTAAGAAATAGACTACACATTTGAATTCATGGAAAAAAAATTGTGAATTTTGACTATAAACTTGACCCCTTTTTGACTCCGTCAAATTTGGGCTCCCCGGTAATCTCAAAGATTCTCTTCTGTGAGTTGACTAAAATTCAGCTACTCATATGAAGAAACTAATCAAAGCATCATGTTCATTGCAAGAAAAACTAAGAAAAATGAGTATAAAGTTGGCCTAGTTCTGAAACTATCATTTTTCAAACCTCTAGGGAATCTTCGAGGTTCCATGTAGATTCTTGCGTCATGGTTCCAATATTCAACATCTATCTCTATAAAATATGCTTCTCATATTAGGAAACCAACCACACCATCAGAATCTTGGCGAAATTCTAATTAATTTGAGTATAAACTTGGCATAATTATGATTCTATAAAAAATTGGCTCCAAGGAATTTGAAATATTCCTTCAAGATTCCTTCAGTTCATGGTTCTACATCTCAGTCTCTATGCCCGTGTGCATGCCTTTCATGGTTGTTTCCTCTATTCTTTATTAGGCGCATGAGAGAAAATGAGTTTATATTATTTTCATGGGTGTTGATTTCAAAGTTGGGCCTGATAGGCTATTGGTGAATGGTCAAATTTGGACAAGGTAGTCCTAGGTTCTATCCCCGTGACATCCCAAAATATGGCATATTGTTTTATATTGTTGGTTGTCTTGTTGAAATTTTTGGCACATTATGTTAATTTGGGTGGCAGCTAGTAATGGGGTCACTACTTTATCAAGCTAACCACATGACCGACATGGGTGTTAGAGAATTATATATTACAGAGAAATGGAACACATAAAATATTGCAGAAATATAAACACAAAAAACACATAAAACAAGAGAGACTTAGATATACGTGGTTAACCCAGTTTGGGCTACATCCACAGAGAAACGGCCAGTCCTTATTTTTATATTATCCAGCAAACTGAAGAGATACAATCTACAACAAACCCACTGTAATTCCCTCTTCACTCTCAATCTCCTCTCTCTTCCTCACACAGAATACATATATGCATAGACACAATACAATTCCCTCGTATATAGCGAGGGGTTTCCTTCTAGGGGAAAAAACCCTAAATTAAACATAAATTCTAGTGTCAAATCTCCCCCTAATGAACGTCCCAGATTGACTACGAAATTACGACATTTTACAAGGCAATTTTACATCTATTCTTAGCTTCAAGGGTGCTGCCCCCAATCCCCCCACCAAGGGGGGGCTCCCAAAGGTTGCAGCCACCACCCCCTGGAACCCCTTTCAATGAATATTTTACAGGTGGCATTTCCACCCCATTATGAACTAGGATCCAATGCAGTGATGCCTTTGAATACAGAAGATAATCAAGATCCACACCCAACAATGGGTTCAAGTCACATTAGCTTCCGAAATGGATGGTCACTGTTATATATGATCATTGGAAATTTGTTTTATTTATAATAAAAAGACACAAGACGGGTTAGTGGAGGTTGTGGCTCGCTACCTCTCTTAATATATGCTCTTTAGAAACAAAAATTCAAAACCATCCATCCTTTTTTAAGGGTCACCAAAAATTTTAACTAGGCAACAAATTCACCATTTTAGTCTGTCAAAAAATGTCACCATTAAGTGTCAATTTTTTTCCTTGTTAACTTCTACCAGATTCAGAAAGTCCACCATTTTTAGCTGGGCTTCAAATTTAGTTAGCACTCCACTAAATTTAGTCAATTATCACTAAATTTAGTCAATGGACCTAATTGACCAAAAATTTTGCTGCCCATAACTTTTTCATACGAACTCAGATAGAGGTGTCATTTGTGCCATTAGAAATCTTAGGATGAGGTCTCTGATCTTATCATATTTTCATTGCAATCAAAGGATTTTTAGTTTTAAGCCTTTCCTAATCCCTCTTTGGTTCTGGAGCCATCTAGACCATTCCTCCCCAATGAGGAGCTTTTGGTCCTCCAAAATCATATCTAGAATTTGTTGTACTCCCCCATATCCACAACAAGTTCCCTACCAGGCCAAACTTCCTTCTCTTTCACCTTTTTAGTTCAAAGCTATAAGTGATGAACTGAAACGGGTACTCTATGCAAACATATAGTACATCTTGCAAAATACATGACCTATCATGACCCAAGAAAAATCCATACTTGAAAAGAGTTTATAATGCACTCTTTGGTCAAGTTTTACATCAAGATCATAATAGAAACCAATACCACAAATATCAACAAAAAGGTCCAAAAACTTTGCCATGTTTCTTTCATAAGTGATGAAAAACACTTCATCACTTTTATAGTAAATTCACAACATGTGATTTACAAAATATGGCCATGCTCAATTACTTAAAAATGATACCTATCTATTACCCAAACATGTTGATGGGTTACCTTCTAGTATTTGTATTTCTCATTGATTTTCTTCATTGACAGGTTCCCTTTTAGGTTCTTTTGTTCCTTCAGTCACTACTCTCAATGGAGCTCCCAACATGTGGCTCTCTGATGTCAATGCTTGTTACAATGGCTGCAAAAAACATTTTTCCTCCATACTTTTCTGACCTTCTTCCTACCCTAACATGGAAAATATTTTTCATGTCTTGTCTTCTTTCTTGATGCCATTCTTTTCCAACACTTGGCAACAACATGGTTATAAAAGCCAAAAAAGGTACATGGTTTTCTATGCCACAAATTCAGCTCATCATTAATATTCTTGTAATAAAAATGAACATTAGAATAACAAGAATTTGTATACCTTTCATGGTTTTCTCTCTTGTGAATCTGATGAGAAGAACTTCCTTAGCTATTCTTCGTCAATGCTCTTTTGTAAACTAGATCACTACTGGGGGGCGGGGTGGCCGTGCAGTGAAATAGTAATGAAGACACTCCAAATTATTAATCATTTAAACCATTCATAAAATGAACACAAAAGTAGAGATTGGAGCATGAAATATAAACATGAAACCATGAAATTAATCAACACAATGGATACATATATTTATGGTGGAAAACCCTCTCCAAGACAAAAAACCACTTGTTGTTGTTGCACTGCCCAATCTTCTATTGGTCAAGCAAATTCTTTACACACAGATACAGATATGGCTACTATCAAATGGAGAAATTTTCTCATGTGGATCTACAGACTACCATCCGCTGAAGGCCACCATGATCAAATATACTCGCTAAGTTAGCCTTGAACTATCAATTGACTCTATATATTCTGATATGCTAGAAGCCACCATGGCCAACAAGCCTCGCCTGGTTTCTATGGAACTATCCAACCACCATTGGATTGAGAAACTTACTCACTTATATTGATTTCTATGGAGTCCTCAAACTCCTCTCCTCTATGTGGTTCTCATTTCAAAATATTATACCTCATGAACTCCCCCTAAATATAATATACCTCATGAGCATATTAATGTTGTGGACCTAAATATGCATGGTTGAATTGAATCAAAAAGTAATTATTGTTGGTACTCCTCAAGTTGCCAATACTCCCCGTAAGACCATGCTAGTCTCATGCATATTGTTGTAGTTAAGTAGATCTAGAATGCAAGAATGGACTCCAATAGGAATCGATCTCATCTACTCTGAATTTGATGAGGAAGAGTACTCTCTTGTTATTTTCTTACATTTCACTCTTCCCTTCAACACATACACATTATCTGGGGTCAAAACACCTCTTTCAATTATTCTCTTTGATCCTTCTTTCCAGATGATGTAACCCTTGGAATTGAAAATCACTTCCTTACCTCCATCGACCATTTGGCTCACACTCAAGATATTATGCTTTAGGAATTCAATGAGCCAAACATCTTCTTCATTTGTCTTCTTATCACCAAGATTAGCTTTTCCACTTCTCAATACTCTAGTTGTTTCACTACCTCCAAAAAAAACATGACCATTCTTGGCTTTATTAAGAAAAGGAAATTTTCTCCTATCTCCTAACATATGGTGTGAGTATCTGCTATCTATATACCAAATTTCATCCTCATCATGAGAACAAAGTGCAATGCCACATCTTCCTAGTTGTTTCTCCTTCTTCCATGTGTTCCTTGGTTGTACATTCTCCCTTGACTGTTGATTTTGAACAAATGGCCTTAATGGTATAGGCATATTACAATCCTTTTCCGCATGCCCAAAAATATGCCACACATAACACTCTATATGACCAAGATATGTAGCCAAAGGATTTGATGATTTTCTTCTCATACTTGACCTCCATTTTCTCATGTTATATATGCATTCAATGGCTTTGTGCCCAAACATTTTACAAGAAAAACAATGACCATTTAAAGAACATGTATACCTAAATGTAGATCTTTTTTTGGTTGATCATACTATTGCATAGATGTGTCTATTCTCCTTATATAATTAGCTACCACATGACCAAAACTGTGACTATTGAAGCACTCGATCTTGTCCATCAAGGGGGAAAAGGAGTTTTGGTTTCTCCTCTGTAATAAGCCACCATCAATCCTAGGAGAGTATGGTTTCCTTGGTTCTCTTCCTTTCTACACTGGAAGATTTGTTTTCTTTCTCCTTCCTTACTTCTAATGTTGGTCACATTCACTACATGATTCTTTAGTTCTTTGTTGTTATTATTTCCTGCATGCAAACTTGTCTCACCCTTTTGAAAATTACTACCATATTTGCTCACTTGTATGGTGCTCTTCACGTTTCCACATGTTGGTTCTATTCCTCAAGCTCCTTTCTCAATTTGTTACTCACACCTTCAAGTGCTTCAACATAATCCTTCCTATCTTTTTTCTTGCTGCAATTGAATTATTCTAATTTTTTTTCTTCTTTCAGTTGTGTTCTCAAGGTAGTGATTTCACCCTTGAGATTTTTCTCCTTTTGATCACAACCTTACAATTTATTCTCATGCTCCTTTCATACATTTGTTAGCTACCAATTTGACTATAAAATTATTTAATAACAATCATGGTAGATTCATATTTAACCTTAAGGAGCATATCATTGTGATCATAATCTGTTTCACTAACTAAATTTGAATCATTGACATTACCACTATGAGAAATTTAACTTAAAAGTATAACATTACAACTTATATCTTCAGATTTTTTGTCCTTTTTCACAGCTGGTTCAAGTGGAGCTTCTTTATTCTTTTTGTTGCTTTTCTCAATATCTTCATCATTGTTACAACTGCTAGTTCCACATAGCATATGAAATTTATCCCAAATTTCCTTGGCAGATTTCAAATCTCCAATTTTATCTAAATTTGCATTACAAATATTTTCAAATATAATTTTCCTTACTTGAAAAATTTTCTTTCGTAGTTTAGATGAAGGTAAATATCTATCATATCCTTCATAAACCAATCTCAAAATGTTAGAGCCACAAAGCAATAATTTATTTTTCACACTTTCTTTCCATACCTTGAAATTTGCAGTAGTAAGAATCAATTTCCTTAGAGAACTCATTCTGAAAAAAAAAATCAAATTTCTACCAAAATATCCAAGATCTACTCTCTAGGGATCAAGCTACAACTAAGATTCCTTTCTCTGATACCAATTTTTGGAAACTAGATCACTACTAAGAGGCGGGGGGGATGAATAATTAGTGAAGGAACTTATAAATTTTTCTCCAAATTATTAATCATTAAACCATGCATAAAATGAACACAAAATCATAGATCATAGCATCAGATATACACTTGAAACCATAAAACAAAGCAACACAATGCACACAAATATTTCTGGCTGAAAACCCTCGCCAAGGAAAAAACTACCCGCTATTGCTATGTTGCTCAAATATTTTGTTTGTCAAGAATATCCTTTACATAGAAATATCGATATGGCTACTATAAAATAGAGACTATTTCTCATGTGGATCTATAGACAACCATCTGATAAAGGCCACCATGATCAAATATCCTCTCCCAATTACTCCTAAACTATCAGTCGACTTTACAAAACTCAGATCCGCTAGAAGCCGCCATGACCAACGAGCCTCACCTAGTTTCTGATGAACTATGCAACCAAAATTGGATTGAGAAAACTATTCACTTATATTGATTTCGATAGTCCTCCAACTCCTCTCCTCTATGTGGTTCTTGTTTCAAAATATTTTAGGCTGGAACCTAGAAATACTCAACTTGAGCTCTACAATAGCATATCATCAAAGAATAATCACAAATAAAATTTGCACAACAAACTACAATCAAACTCCCCACACAATTTCTAAACACAAAATGCAAATCAAACTCCAAATACTCCTGCAATTAAACTCTAATCATCTCCTCACTAGTTGCAAAACATACTTGGTGAAACATACTCCATCTAAATGTTGCTACAACTGCAAAGTGCTTCAGAAAATTTGCATAGACAACTCACATAGTTTTCACACAATTCTCTAAACTCATACTCACTCCACACTTAAGATAATCGACCATACTTTCATTGACCTTCCTCTAATATATAGATGAACTGAGGTGCTCAACTTAATAATTACCGATAAATATTGAGCTTCACAAAATCTATCCATATGCTTGATCTAATCCGGATTCAGTTCATTAACTCAATCAAGGCACTAACTCCACTTGTCCTTCAATATTTTCAACTTAGATTAACTTCTCTAGGTCCCATGAAATTGTTTGACCATATGTCGAAATGTTCTGAACAAGAATCTCACCGAAATACCAAAATTAGTTGAGTTGCAAGAGGAATGTGGAGAAGAACTCAAGAAAAGTCTCAGTCACATGCACAACACTAGACAAACTCAACTATAACTACTCAGTTTCTCCCATAGACATATTTGCCAGTGACTAGAGCCTTTTACTTTCTCCCACAGGCTTGTCTACATGCGACTAGGGAAAAGGCTAAAGAAAAAAGTTGTAACATGAATCTAGGAACTCTTCTAACTGATTGATCACCTTCTTCAGCTCCTGAACACACCACCAAGCCGTTGTGACAACTCTACAACGAATGACATAAGCCAAGGACTCTTGCAACAAGTCAATGACAAGACATCCTTGGCCTTCCAACCTCATCACCAAGACCAACACCGCCAACTCCTCAAGTAGAAGTGACAACCTATCTAAACATCTCCATCACTTGTAGCAACATATTCAACACTTGCAACAACAATATCAAGTCATCCAACTTCTTCAATTACTGGTAGAAGCACCTCCAACATATGTAGGAACATCTCTAATGCTTCCAAGACATGTAAAATCATATGGAACACCTATAGAAACACTCCAACCTATTGCAAAAGAAACATCTTCAACATATGTGGAAAGTCAATCATTAACCTATGAGAAGCCACCATATCATAACTTAATATGATCTTCACTCAACCTCCCATTCCTGCACTAGGTCATGTCATAAACATGTTGACATCAATGCCAACTAAAGAGACCATTAAGTTGAATAATGCAATAACCAAACCACTCATCAGACATCATGAGGTAGACATAGGCATATGATGGACAACACCAAGACAATGTAACATTAATGCCAACACTACAATGCCAACATGTTGGAAATCACGGGAAGATTGTAATGTTATTTTGACATCCTCTTTCCTCAATGATTTTGGAAATGGATTTGAATCTTTTGTTTCCTTCGAACACTCTCCTTCAATGTACCCCAATCTTACAAACTGAGGCTTTTGTACAAACTCCAATGGATAAGTCATTCCTTGGCCATTAACACTAATTCCTCCTCCTTTATACCCCATCTTGGTGAGGATTCTCATGTCGTTTCTTCAAAGCGGTACCTCAAGGCTTCCAGAAGAAATACCATTGAAAATGAAACTGAATAAATATAAATAGTGTTTAGTTCAGTTGTTGATTCTAAAGTAGATGATGATGGCTTCACTAAGCCTTCATTCCAGTTCAACTTTTCCAAGCCCTCTTCCATGGCTCATAATTGAAGATGCAATCTTTGCTTCTGATCTTCTACTTCTTGTAGAATTTTCTTCAATTAATCATTCTTCACTTGAATACTTTCATTAATATCTTCATTTGAATGATGAAAAGAAGATAAAGAAGAAGAATGTTTAGCTAAAGATGGAGATGGAGCATCGTCCTCTTCTCTCTCTTTCTCTTTTTCCTTTCTTTCCATTTTCTCCCCATAATATCCATACATTATGTGTACTTTGCTTGCGATCATGTAGAAGGCCTTGTAAATATCTTTTTGATCCTCTATTTTCCTTATTATTTCACGTTCAATCTCTGGTTATCATTCACAATCCCAATTCACATCAGCAAGAAGACCGCTTTGACACCAAACTTAATTCAGCTTCTCAAAGTACCACAATTAACCAAGATATTTTACCTCTATGATGTTAGAATAATTCCATATGAAAGAATATGAAGAATCCACATGTGCATATTTAAGGAAGAGAAAATATAAAGGAAACCATCAAATCAAAGAACACACAAAACTTGATAACAAAGTTCAACCAATGTGAGTTATGTCTCCAGGCATGGTGTCAAGTGTGGGGAGGTTGCTTCATTAAATGCTATAAGATGTTGATGAGTACATGATGTATTCTTTGTCAATACAAGGAAGAAATCCCTCAATTAGAGTGGTATGTCTCTCCACGAGATGTTATTCTATAAGAACTCTCACTCATAAGAGCTCTCCTTCAGCATGACAAAATATCAAACTCTCACATGAAGTGACATACAAGGATCCTCCAATATAATAGAAAACAAGGATCTTAGCAAAAATCTCAGAAAAAATCAAAAGAAGACATGGTATTAGTGCATGATATACCTCCAATTTCGAGGATGGCTTGAAAATGCACACCTCTACTAAAGAAACACATTGCATGGTTGAATTACTAGAGAACAATCCAAAAATCTGACTGTAAACTTGACCCTTTTCTAACTTTGTTAAATTTGGGCTCACTGGGAATCTCAAATATTCCTCAAATATTTCCTTTTGTGGGTTGATTGAAATTCGATTGCTCAAATGAAGAGACTGATCACACCATCATGTTCTTTGTGAAAAACTAAGAAAATGAATATAAAGTTGGCTTAGTTCTGAAACTGTCATTTTCAGGCCTCTAGGGAATCTTCCACATTCCATGTAGATTCCCACGTCATGGTTCATGGTTCCATTTTTTAACATCTATATATGGAAAACACATTGCTCAGATTAAAAAACTAACCATACCATTAGACATCTAGCGAAATTCTAATTAATTGGAGTATAAACATGGTCTAATTATGATTCTATCAAAAATTAGCTCCAAGGAATCTAAAAGATTCATCCAAGATTCCTTTAGTTCATGGTTCCAACACTGGAATCATGGTTCCACATCTTGATCTTTGTGCCCTTGTGCACACTTCCCACTCATGGTTCCTCTGCTCTCTATTGGGTGTTGGATGTGGAGCTTGATTATCTTCCTGATTGTTCAAAGGTTTTTGTTTTAGTGGCGTTGGATCCCTATTCCTATTTGGATAGAAACATCACAACTTTAATCACTGTTAAGGGGGTCCAGTGTGGTGTGACAATGAATTTTATGAGCGTCCCCCCCCCCCCCCCCTGCGGGGGTTTAGGGGAAGCGCCCTACAAGAAAAAAATAGATGAAAAGTTTCCTTGTCAAATATTGTAATTTCCTAGTCAATCTGGATCGCTCATTAGGAATATGATCTGACGATGAAGTTATGTTAATTTAGGGGTTTTTCCCTAGAAGGAAACCCTTGAATGATATGACGGAATCTTTTTGTGGCTGTGTATGATTATTGAGAGAGAGAGAGAGAGATGAGACTTTGTGATAAAGAAGAGGAAACTATAGCGGATCTCTTGTAGGTTGTATCTTTTCATTTTATACAATAATATAAAAGGAAGCATTGGTTGTTTCTTCATGGACCTGGACATATATTTGTGTCTCTCTTGTTTTATAAATTTATGTATTTGTATTCTGCAATATTTTGTGTATTTCATTGCTCTGTTAATTAATTTCTAACATTATACACATGAGAGAAAATGGTTTTATGTTATTTTCATTGGCATTGATTTCAAAGTTGGGCTCGATAGGTTGTTGGCAGGTGGTCAAATTTGAATCTGGTAGTCTCAGGTTCCAACCCTACAGCCTCGCCAAATATGGAATATTGTTTTATAATTTTGGTGGGATTGTTGAACTATTTGGTGCATTATTTTAATTTGGGTGGTAGTTGGTAATGGTTTCGCTGCTTGGGTGGGCCGACCATATGCCCAACGCGGGTTTCAGTCCTGCCGACCCCTGAAATGGGTGGTCATCGTTATATATAGGTGTTGGCCATTTATTTTATTTATAACATAAAGCTACGAGAGGGGTTGGCAAGGGTGGTGGCCTACCACCCCTCTTAATATATATATTTTTAATAATTTATTAAAAAAAAAAATCAAAATCGTCTGCTATTTTTTAAGGGTCACTAGAAATTTTAAGTAGATGACAAATTCGCCATTTTTGACCATTGAAAGTCATTGTGATTAAGTGTTAATTTTTTGGCTCATTTACTTCTGCTAGATTTAGCAGGTCTCCATTTTTAGCTGGGCTCCAAATCTAGTTGGCGCTCTACTAAATTTAGCCAATGGGCCTAGTTGACCAAAATTTTGAATGGCCATAACGTTTTCATCTGAACACGGATCGAGGTTTCGTTTCTATTGCTGGAAATCTTGTAATGAGATATTTGATTTGATACTAGTTTCATTACAATCCAAGCTCTTTGAGTTTTAAGCCTTTCCTGAGCCCTCTTTGGTTTTGGAGCCACATGGATCATTCCTTCCCACTAAGGAGCTTTTGGTCCTCCAAAATCATGAACATAATCTGTAATTTGATGTACTCACCCATATAAATAATAAGTGACCTACCAGCCACAATTCCTTCTCCTTCACCTTTGTACTTTAGAGCCATAAGTGATAAACCACCACTTGTACTCCATGCAAACCTAGAGTACATCTTGCAAAATACATGACCTATCATGACCCAAGAAAATTCCATACTTGTGGAGAGTTTATAAGAAAATATTTGGTCAATTTTTAACATCAAAATCATAACATAAACCAATACCCCAACTATAAAAAAAAAGGCCAAAAATATTTCGATGTTTCTTTCATAAGTGATGACAAACACTTCATCACTTTTACAATCATTTCACAACATGCGATTTACAAAATGTGGCCATGATAAACTATGTAAAATTGCTACCCATCTCTTACCTAACCAGGTTGATGGAGTCTATTAGCACTATGTAATTTCCCTTGGCTGAGGAGAGAAATTACAGAGGTAACCACAAACCACTTTAGGCTAGAATATAGCCCTTCTAGCCTTGGAGAGGGCTCTCTCACTAAGTTTTTCTCAGTCAATTAGATGAAATAATGTTTTATGATATTTGGCTAGTTATGAGGATCAAAAGAAAAGGTTGATTTATTGTTTTGAATGCAAGGGACAGAAGAAAAGCCCATTCAACATAAAATTAGTTTCAACTAATGATTTCAAGTGAATAAGGGATAATTAAGGTGATTTGGGCAGGGGAAAGATAGGAAATTTTGTTGATAATTTACCTTGATTTTGTTATAGGGAGGGCAAGTGTAGAATCATGATGATCATAATCAGAGCATCAAGTATCAGATGAATTTTACTTTCCATTATGACAAAAAAGACACATAAAATGTTCAACTTATATAAAACAAAGCACAACAATGAATTCTGCAATATTTACTCTTAATCTCAACATGAAGACATATGGTTAAAACGTGGAAACATAAAATAAAACTGATAACACATAAGACAACATACCAACAAAGGTTTGACACAAGAATCCCTATCAAACTCCTTTTGCCTTCTTCTATTCACTTGAAAAATTGATACAAAATACAAAATAGCAGCCTTGCTTCTTCACACTGACCAACCAATCTTTTTCACACTTAAATTCATGAAATATATACAATTAGCTCATCCCTAGACTTAGGGGGTTGATCTCAACCATTTCCCCAAAGATATAATAAGTTACATTAAATTTGGAGCTGCCTGCTAGGAATAGGGACCAAATGTCTGAAAATAGAGGTCAAAGATTAGATCATATATCTCGATTCATGATATATGTTACAAAAATTAAGGTGATTTTTGTATACGAGCTTGTTATTAAGAGAAAAATCTCTCCTTTTTCCAAAATTATTCTCCCTCCACTCGAAATATTCACCAAAGATCATGGCTAAAACAGGAAACCATGAAATCTGAAACATAGGTTGTAAATATTCAATCAAATATTCCAATATATGACACCTAGTATAAAAGAGAAGGAGGCTTTTATTATCTAGCTTGTGTTTGAAAAAAAAACCTCTTTCACATTTGCAAAATTCATCTCCATTTGGTCATAAACTGATTTTTAATTTAACTTCTAAAACAGTTAAAAGCATTGTCCCAATGACAAGAAAAAGGAGTGGCTATGACTACACTCATGAGTTTTTTATGAAACTTGACCCTGAGCCTATTTAAATTGACCTGTTAGGGTACAAACGATTATTTTCATGATCCTTCACACTCTTTCACATAATTATATTCAATAATGAAATTTTATTATATAATAAAACCAATAGCTTGATATCTAGAAGATAAAAGGCTAACCTTTTACACATTTTTCAAATAATTTGAAAGAAAAAAATTATTTTCTAACTACTATGATTGTAGGATACAAACAAACTCTCTTCCTGTAGTTCCTTTTATTTTTTATTTTCTTCATTGATAGGTTCCCTTTCAGGTTCTTTGTGGTCCTTTGGTCACTGCTCTTGATGGAGATCCCAATATGTGACTCTATGATGTCCATGCTTTTTAGAATGGCTGCAAAAAAAAATTCCTCCAGAATCTTTTCCCCTTCTTCTTGCCCTGATGTGGAGAAGGTTTTTCATGTCTTCCTTGCTGCGATTCATTTCCAAAACATGGAAACAACATGGTTATACAAGCCACTAAAAGTACATGGTTTTCTATACCACAAATTATTCTCATCATTAATCTTCTTGTAACTAGAATCAAAATTATAATAACAAGACTTTTTATACCTTGCATGGTTTTCTAAGGTATGAATCTAACGAGAATAACTTGCCTTATCTCTTCTCCTACAATGATCATATTCACGGGAAGATTGTGATGTGTTTTCATCATTCTCTTTCCTCGATGGTTTCGACACTTTGAAGCTTCTACATCCTCGAATAATCTTCTTCAATGTACGCTAATCCTACAAGTCGAGCCTTTGTACAACCTCCAATGGTTGAGTCATTCCTTGTCCATTAGCACAAAGTCCTCCTCCTTTACACCCCATCTTGGTGAGGAGTTTCATGTCGTTTCTTGAAATGGGCACCTCAAGGCTTCCAACAGAAATAACATCAAGTGAAAATCAAACCGAAGAACTATAAATAATGTTTACCTCAGTTGTTGATTCTAAAGTAGGTGATAATAGCTTCACTAAGTCTTTATTTCACTTCAACTTTTCCAAGGCCTCTTCTGTGGAAAGTAATTGAAGTTGCAATCTTTTCTTCTCCTTTTCTACTTCTTGTAGAATTATCTTCAATTCAAAATTATTTGCTTGAATAATTTCATTGATATCTTCATTTGAATGATTAGAACAAGATGAATAGGAAGTATGCTCACCTCAAAATGGAGATGGAGCATCATCCTCTTCTCTCTCTTTCTCTTGCTCCTCTTTTGCCATTTTCTCCTCATAATCTGCATACATTATATCTACCATGCTTTCCATCATGTAGAATGTCTCATAGATATATTTGTGATCCTCCATCTTCCTTCTTATTGAATGTTCAATCTATGGTTATAATTCACACTCGCAATTTACATAAGCAAGAAGACCACTCTGATACCAAGCGTGATCTAGCTTCTCTAAGCTAGTAGAATTAACCAAGGTATTTTACTTCTATGAAGTTAGTAGAATTCCATGTGAAAGAGTATGAAGAAACCACATGTGCATACTTTAAAGAAGAGAAAAGATTAAAAAAAACCATTAAATCAAAGAACACACACAACTTGATAACAGAGTTCACCCAATGTGGGTTATGTTTCTAGGCCCAGTGTCAAGAGTGATGAGGCCACTTGATTGAATGTTGCGAGTTTATTATGAGTACATGATCTATTTTTTGTTAATACAAGGAAGAACTCCCTTAAGTAGAATGGCATATCTCTCCATGAGATGTTCTTCTATAAGAACACTCACTCATAAAATATCTCCTTCGACATGAAAAATTATCAAACTCTCACGTGAAGTGACATACAAGGATCATCCAACATAATGGAAAAAAAGGATATCAACATCAAATTGTCATCTCAACAAAAATCAAAATAAGACATGGCATCAGTACATAATATACTGCTACTTCTAGGGATGGCTTGAAAATGCACACCCTTACTGAAGAAATGGACTACACGGTTGAATTCCTGGTGAAAAATCGTGAAATTTTACTATAAACTTGACCCCTTTCTGACTAGGTCAAGTTTGGTCACCTCGAGAATCTCAAAGATTCCTCAAATATTCTCGTCTATGGCTTGATTGAAATTCAACTACTTAGACGAAGAAACTAATCACACCATCACATTCCTTGTAAAAAATTGATAAAATTGAATATAAAGTTGGCTTGGTTATGAAACTGCCATTTTTCGGCCTCTAGGGAATCTTCGAGAGTCCATGAAAATTTAATTAATATTCCACTTTTCAATTTCTATCTCTAGAAAAATTATCCTCATATTATAAAACCAACCATGCCATCAGAATCCTCATGAAATTTTGATTATTCTGAGTATAAACTTGGAATAATTTTTATTCTATCAAAAATTGGCTCCAAGGAATCTAAAAGATTCCTCCAAGATTCTCTAGTTCATGGTTCCACTACTAACATCATGGTTCCACATATTGGCCTCTATGCCCATGCGCACACCTCCCACTTGTGGGTCCTCCACTCTCTGTTGGGTGCATGAGAGAAAATGTGTTTATATTATTTTCATTTTCGTTGATTTCAAGGTTGGGACTAATAGGCTATTGGAAGATGACCAAATTTGGATTGGGAAGTCTTGAGTTCTAACCCCGCAGTGCCCTAAAATATGGCATATTCTTTTTATAGTTTTGTATATCTTGTTGAACTATTCAGCGCATTATTTTAGTTTTTGTTGCTATTGGTAATGGGGTCGTCTGGCCTAGCCACATGACTGACGCGAGTTTGAGTCCATCCGACCTCCAAAATGGGTGGTCACTGTTATATATGGTTGTCTACCATTTGTTTTATTTATAACATAAATCCACAGGAGGGGTTGGTTGGGGTGGTGGTCCGTCACCTCTCTTAATATATATATTTTTTAAAACAAAAATTCAAAATCATCCATTGTTTTTTAAAGGTCACGAGAAATTTTAAGTAGGCGAAAAATTCACCATTTCCAACCATCGAAAACGATCACCGTTAAGTGTCAATTTGTTGTCTCATTAACTTATGCTATATTTAGCAAGTCCACCATTTTTAGTTGGGCTCCAAATTTAGTTGTCTCTCTACTAAATTTAGTCAATGGCCTAGTTGACCAAAACTTTAACTCGCCATAAATTTTGCATATAAATTTGGATTAAGGTGTTGTTTGCATTGTTGGAAATCTTGTGAAGATCTCTTAGATATGATATTATTTTCATTTAAATCCAAGGATTTTGATTTTTAAGCCTTTTCAGAGCCCTCTTTGTTTCTGGAGCCACCTGGATCATTCCTCCCCACTAAGAAGCTTTTGGTCTTCTAAAAACATGAACACACTCAGCAATTTGTTGTACTCTCGCATATGCAAAACAAGTTCCCTAATAGGCCACACTTCCTTCTCCTTCACCATTGTACTCCAGAGCCGTAAGTGATGAACCAACACTTTTACTCTATGCAACCCTATAGTACATCTTGCCCAATACATGACCTATCATGACCAAAGAAAACCCCATACTTACCAAGAGTTTATAACACACTCTTTAGTCATTTTTTTACATCAAAATCATAATATAAAACAATATCGCAAGTATCAACAAAAAGGGCCAAAAATATCGCCATGTTTTTTCATAAATGATGACAAACACTTCATCACTTGTACAATCATTTCACAACATGCAATTTACAAAATGTGGCCATGCTCAACTAGTAAAAAATTGTACCCATTTCTTGCCCAACCAAGTTGATGGGCTGTCTTCCTGTAGTTGATTTTATTGTTAATTTACTTCATTAATAGGTTCCCTTTTTGGTTCTTTTTGATCCTTTGGTCGTTGCTCTGGATGGACATACCAACATGTGGCTCTCTAATGTCTATGCTTGTTACAATGGCTGCAAAACACATTTTTCCTCTATACTTTTATTACCTTCTTGTTTCCTTGATGTGGAGAAGGTTTTTCATGTCTTGTCTTCTTTCTTATTGCCATTCTTTTCCAACACTTGGCAACAAGATGGTTATATAAGCCGCTAGAAGTACATGGTTTTCTAAGCCACAAATTCTGCTCATCATTAATCTTCTTGTGATCAAATTGCACATTATAATAAGAAGAGTTTTTATACCTTGCATGATTGTCTTTGTTGTGAATCTGACGAGAACTTTCCTTAGCTCTTCTTCTGCAATGCTCTATTGAAAACTATATCACTACTAGGGGGGGTGAATTAGTAGTGAAGGCACTTATAATTTTTTCTCCAATTTATTAATCATTTAAACCATGGATAAAATTAACACAAAAGTAGAGATCAGAGCATCCAATATAAACATGAAACCATAAAATCAATCAACACAATGGACACAGACATTCCTGGTGGAAAACCCACTCCATGGAAAAAAATCCATCCGCTGCCATTGTGCTAGTAAAATATTCTATTATTTAAGAAAATTATTTACATAAATACATAGATATGGCTACTATCAAGTGCAAATTGTTTCTCATGCAGACCTACAAATTACCATCCTCTGAAGGCCACAATGATCAACGATACTCACCCAGTTACTCCTGAACTATCAATCGACTCTACAAACAATAATCTACTTGAAGCCACCACTACCAATGAGCCTCACCTAGTTTCGACCAAACTATCCAACCACCATTATATTGAGATAAATTCTAACTTATATTAATTTCACTAGATTCCTCCAACTCCTTTCCTCTATGTGGTTCTCATTTCAAATTATCTTAGAATGGAAATGAGGACTGCTCAACATGAGAACTACAACAACATATCATCAAAGCACAATTATAAACAAAATCTTCAAAACAAACTGCAATCAAACTCCCCACATAATTTCTACACACAAACTACAAAACAAACTCCAAATACTCCTGCAATGAAACTCTAATCATCTCCTCATTAGTTGCACCAAATATTGGCTCAAACATACTCCATCTAACTGGTACAACAACTATAAACTTCTTCGGAAATATGCATAGACAACTCACACAATTTTCACCCAAATCTCCAAACTCATACTCACTCCACACCCAAGATAATTAACCGTACTATCATTGATCTTCCTCTAATATATCAATGAACGGAGCTTCTTAATTCAATAATTACCAAGAACTACTGAGCTTCACAAACTCTATTCATATGCTTGATTTTATTCGGATTCAACTCATTAACTCAATCAAGCCAATAAGTCCACTTACCTTTTGATATTTTCAACTTTGATTAGCTTATATAGGTTCCATGAACTTTTCCGATTGTATGAAGAACAGTTTCGAAAAATAATGTTGCCAAAATACCAAAATTAGCTGAATTGTGTGAGGAATGCAAAGAAAAAATTGTGAAAATCCTTGGTCTCATGCACAACACTGGAAAAACTTGACTGGAACTACTCAGTTTCTCCCATAGGCATGTCTTCCAATGTCTGGATCCTTTCAGTCACTCCTAGAGCCTTGGCTCCATGCGACTGGGGCAAAGGATAAAGAAAAACATTGGAACCTCAGTCTAGGACCTCTGGCAGCTGATGGATCACCTTCTTCAACTTCTAAACACACCTCCAAGACTCTGTGAAAAGTATGCCACTAATGACATAGGCCAAGGAATCCTACAACAAGTCAATGACAAATGATCCATAGTCTGCCAATCTCATCACCAAGGCCAACACCTACAACTCCTCAAGAAACAATGACAACTTCTCTAAACACCTCCAACCCCTATAGGAACATCTTCAACACATGAAACAACAACATCAAGTCACTCAACTTCCTCCAACACTAATAGAATCACCTCCAACATATGTAGAAACATATCTAATGATTACAACACATGTAGCAATGCTCCAACCTCCTGCAGCAACAACATCTTCAGCATATGTGTCAGGTCAATCATCAACCTATGGCAATCCACCATATCATACCTTGAAACCATGTATACTCAACCTCGCATTCCTAGACTAGGTCATGTGATAAAAATGTTGACATCAATGCCAACTAACAAAACCATCAAGATGAACACTGCAACAACCAAAACACTCACCACGCATAACCAGGTAGACATAGGAATATGATGAACAACCCCAAGACACTATTCACATAAATACCAACACTAGAATGCCAACAAACTCCCCCTTTGACATTTATGTCGACCCAAATCCAACATCTGAGGCTGATCTCCATACACTCTCCAAAACTGAAGCTGCAACTCTAAAGTTGATATTCATTCATCTATATTTTCTCCCCCTTTGACATCAATGACAAAGGGCCATACCAATACTGAAGAATAATGCCAATAATGTCAAATGAGAGTAGGACTCCCCCTATCATACACAATATCATGTCGATGCAAGGATGATGTAGATCAAGAATGTACAATTAAAACAATGAGCTCATCTACTAATCATGTCTTTGCCAATGGGATTCCATCTCTAAAATTGAACATGCTGCCCCTAAGCATGTAATCGAGCTACAATCACACATTATTTGTTGTTGTAGCAACACATATGCCTACTGAAATAAGCCTCCTTTACTAAGTGAAAAAGAGTACTACTCAAGAACCATGACTCTAACTAACCTTGAGAAATGATATAAAATGAAGTACAATACATACAATTTTTCATGGAGAAAATACATGGTTGTGATAATAACATAGTATTGACATATGACTCCTCTACACCTATCATTAACCAAGACTTATATGGACCCAAGTTTACATCATGCACCCAATGTAGTGGGGCTACATAAAAGATATACAAAATAATACATGACTTGGACTTCTATTTACCCATACATAACTATTGATAAGACTTACTAGAGACCATGGGTCTCTCCATAAGCAATATGCCCAAAATATGACCCAATGATAATACATGTCTTTTACAACTGTGCACAATTGTTCTCTCTTCTATACTTTCGAAAAACATGAAATAGCATGAAAATATGGCATCAATGAGAAATGAAATATGATACATATAGTAGCAACAATAAAATTCAACACATGGCATGTGCATCAAGTACAAGGCACCCATAAAAAATGACACAAGCTCTCAATATGTAGCTGCACCAATAGAAGAACTAGAAACATCATATGCTGGTACATGGCCACTCAACACCTTGGCCACCACCATTCCAATAATGAAGATCCTACAGAAAAATCATTATTACCACTTGCAACCACCATCATGCTCCACATGTGCATCAACAAAAAAGTCAACTAATATCAGCAACATATCAATATGTCATAAGGAAACAACAAATGCATATCCTTATCATCAGAAGCAATAGTCTATCCATATATAAACAACCATATGAATCAACATGACTCAACCATATCAATATCCAACACATCATAAGCAGCATAATGCTCTCGCTTCATACAATAACAACATATAATTCATCCATCTAAAACATATCATCAACATACATGATTCATCAAGAAGTGAAAACATAAGATATGAGGTACATATGCTCTAGATGATCCAACTCTAACACATCATGAAATCCTCATGGAACCAACAAGTATAATAAAGCATTTCATAACTATGATCTAGCAAGGAAAACGCTAGTAGCATGCTAGTTTTGTCATGCAACCATACTATCTCATCTAACTAGCAATGTGTGGTAGCAACAATAAAAATCACCATGCATCAAATCAATGTTAAATACATATGCACAACAAATTCCTCCATAATGAACACAGCGCCAACTTTCTTTGAATCTGCTTGGAAGCCCAAATGCTCCCCCTAGATCTGTGATCTTCCATCACACCTTAACCATGAATATAAGATAACCATGGGGTTTCCATACCTCCAAAGGCATTAACAACAACTAAGCATGCAATTGCTCCAAAAACCATTAGTAACATATGTACGTGGTTGATCCAACTAAAATCAAACTAGAATAGAAATAGATTTGAAAGGAAAAGAACAATTCAAACCTCATTAACTCCCCTTGAATATAATATACCTTAGGAACATATTTATCTTGTGGAATTGAATATGCATGGTTGTATTGGATAAAAAAATCATTTCTCTTAGTACTCCTCAAGCTACCAATACTCCCCCTGAGACCATGCTAGCCTCATGCATACTGTTGCAGTCAAGTAGATATAGCATGAAAGAATGTAATGAAGTAGGGACCGATATTGTCTACTCTAAATTTGATGAGGAAGAGTACTATCTTGGTCTTTCCTTACTTTTCACTCTTCCCTTCAACACATACACATTATCTAGGGTCTTGAATCCTCTTGCAATCACTCTCTTTGATCCTTCTTTCCGAATGATGCAACCTTCAGAGTTGAAAATCACTTCCTTAATTCCATAAACCATTTGGCTCACACTCATGATATTATAATTTAAGTCATCAATAAGCCAAGCATCTTCTGAATTTGTCCTCTTCTCACCAAGATTGGCTTTGTCGCTTCCCAACACTCTAGTTGTTTCACTACCTCCAAACACAACATGACCATTCTTAGTTTTATTGAGAAAATGAAAATTTCTCCTATCTCTTGCCATATGGTGTGAGAATCTTCTATCTATATACCACATGACATCCTCATCATGAGAAAAAAGTGCAATGCCCCATATTCCTAGTTGTTGCTTCTTCTTACATGTGTTCCTTGGTTACACATTCTCCCTTGACTATTGCTTTTGAACAAATGGCCTCAATGGTCTAGGCATATTACAATCCTTGCCCATGTGCCCAAAATTATGGCAGACATAATTATATATATGACAAATATATGTAGCCAAAGGATCTGATCCTTTTTTTTTCTCTTACTTGACCTCCATTTTCTCACGCTAGATTTGCAATCAATGGGTTTGTGCCCAAGCATGTTACAAGAAAAACAATGACCGTTGAAAGAACATGTATACCTAAATGTAGATCGTCCTTTTGGCTAATCATACTACTGCATAAATATGTGTATTCTCCTTCTATAATCAACTGCCACATGAAAAAAAATATGACAATTGGAGCACTAGATCTTGTCCATCAAGGGTGAAAAGGAGTTTTGATTTCGCCTATGAAATATGGCACCATCAATCCAAGTAGCGAATGGTTTCCTTGGTTCTCTTCTTTTCTGTTATTGGCAGATTTGTTTTCTTTCTCCTTCTTTACTATTAATGTTGGTCACATTATTTGCTATAGGCTTCTTTAGTTCTGCTTTTCTATTCTTTCCTCTATGGAAACTTGTCTCACCTATTTCAAAATTGTTGTCATATTTTCTCACCGTTATGGTGCTCTTCGCTTTTTCCAACTGTTGGTTCTTCTCCTCAACATAATTTCTCAATTTGTCAATCACACTTGCACGTGCTTCAACATAATCCTTCCTATATTTCTTCTTGTTTCAATTGACTTCTTCTAAACTTTTCGATCCTACAAGCTCTGTTATGAAGGTAGTGATTACTTCCTTGAGATGTTTCTCCTTTTGTTCAGAACCCTGCAATTTATTCTCATGCTCCTTGCCTACATTTATTATTCTATGAATTTCACTAGAAAATTATTTAATAACAATCACGAAAGATTTATATTGTAACACCGTCCTCCCACATCTACCCAAGAAACTAGCCAACCAGGGTAAAAATGTGACAAGAAGTTACTATGATATGATTTGACTCCCTATGTATTAGTTAAGGAAGTGTAACCGACGGAGCACATCATACAGACCTTCCACATCAAAAACAAAATTCCTAGGAGCTATCCCAACCAATCAAGTAACCAGCACTTGAGGCCAACTAAATTTTTAATGCATGAAACCCCTGGATGCTCCCTTGATATGAGCCATCATACGTCTAGGAGGTTCTAGATGCTCCCACAACAAGGGAAAGTGTTGGGACGGGTACCCAAGGTCCAATTTGGACTAAGTTTTGTAAAGGCCTCCACATTTTAAGGTGTGGAGTGAGAAGGTCATTAAGATTCAAGGGGTTTTAGGAATGTCAAAGCCCCTTAGTTTTTGTATTTTTTTGAGCTCCACCCATGGTTTGTGGACCATGGTATTGTAATAGGAAAAATTATATAAAGGGATATCTTACCTTTTCTTTGGAAGTATGCTATGATAATTCTTTTTTGAGTCCTTTATCTCTGTAATCAGGCGAAGGGGAAGGCTCCTGCTATTGTGTGCACTGAGACCTTGCTAAGTCTACAATTATGACCATAGGCCCCTGTAGCTGAGTGTGCATGTTCAAAAGTCTGTATTATTGAAGAGTTGAAGTAATAAAAGGATTTGGAAGCATATATGTGTTTTGTTATCTATTTTAGATTTTTTGTACTTATGCTAGACTAATGTTCCCTGTAGTATATTTTCCATATAATTTCATCGCAAAGACCTGGATACTATTACTTATGTTGAATAATACATGTTGAAGTAGTTACGCATATTATAAACTTGTTAAGTAAGGAAACTATTCTATGACTGTGTTCATGAAGTTAATGGTTTGTGGAGGTTAGATTGAGCCCTAGATTAGAAGAAACCCTACAGCCAAACTTCATAACCCCTCTGGATGTAGAAATCAGGTTCTAACATCCCCCCATATTACCTTGGGTGAGACTATGATCCACCCTGTGCATTTCATTACCAAAAGGGCCGGTAGTATAGGGTTTTGCTGGTTAGTGCAACATAAATTTGAACCTAGGTCTAAGCCCCTAAAGCCAACAAATGGTTCTGTTGCCAGGACCAGGATCTATTTAAGGGATGTGGATGTGGCATCCGACTAAGAAGTGCGAGTTTGCAGTACAAGAAAATGGAAATCCATGCTTATCGAAAAAATATTGGTTACAAAGGTACATTTATACAGAACAACACGGGACCTTTTTATGTTCTTTCCCTAGCAAATTGCATGAGTGGATTGCAAAATTAGTTGATATTCAACCTCACTAGAAGCATGATAAGAATATTGTTTGGACCCCAAAATTAATAAAGAAGCTCAAAGAGACTAATACTTAGATCACAAGAGGTTTTTATTATTATGTAATAATAATAAGAGGGCTTCAAGTCACCTGCTGCTGCGCGCGCGCCTGAAGCCTGCGTTTGAGCCTGCCTGGAGCCGATTGATCGAGCTGAATCATGGACCCTCCGGATCCGCCAAGTGGGGATCCGGAGTTGCAACGAGCCTTCTCAAACCTGGTGAAGTCTCTCCCCCCGCAAAGATCTAGGCCAACAGCAACAAAGTTTGTGAAGAAGCTGGACGTTTTACAGGAAGTTCTTCTACCTCCGACCATTCCACGCATGGCAGCCATTTCTTTAGTAGAGAAAGGGTTAATCGGGCAATTTATAGGACTATGGCCATCACCCAAGACAGTGCCAAGATGGGTCGAAAGAAATTGGTCGGACAAGATCCAGGGCAAAATATCCATCAGATTCTGTGACAGAGGATATTTTACCTTTCAATTTGAAACCAAAGAGGATAAAGACCTAATATTCAGAAACAGGCCTTACCTCATCGATTCCAGGGGCCTCTATCTCAATAAATGGACCCCGGATTTCGATCCTGAACTAGATATACCAAGTACGGTTCTAGTCTGGGTCAGACTTCCTCATCTCCCACTTCACTGCTGGGGGGATGATTCTGTGAAAGCAATAGGGAATGCGGTTGGAAAATACATAGACCGCAGTGAACCCAAAGACAACATGCAGGCTTGTGCGTGGATTTACGTTGAGGTTGATCTGGGCCGAGGACTACTAGAAGCAATCAAACTGAAAGTAGATGACTGGTGCCATATTCAGCAGCTGGATTACGAGCAAATACCCTTCAAATGCAAAGTATGTCACGAATATGGTCACTTTGCAAATAGATGCCCTAAAATAGTTAATGTTGAACTAGAAGAGCAAGATGGGCAATGGGAAACTGTTAAAAGGAAAAAATCATCCCTTCCCCTCAAACCTTTGGACTCTGAAGCCCCTGGTCCTTCCTATCAGCACCCTTCCCTCCAACCCTCTTCCCCTCAGCATCCTTCTTCCTCCTCCCAGCAGCCCCCCCTTCATCATCCTTCTTCTCCTCCTCGGATTCCCGATCCTCCCATCCCTCCATCCTCTAATCCCTTCGCATCCCTCTCTGAGGAAGAATCAGTGCCTGATTTCCCCTCCTCTGACCCTCCACTCCACCCCTCTCCCCCTCTCATTTCTCACCCCTCCCCTGACTCCCCCTCCACCAGGATTACCAGAAGTTCATCAAAGGATCATGGAGCGCCCAGCGATGTTCCAAAGAAACATGGGCCCGGCAGAAAATCGGCCAAACAATAGAGAGAAGAAAGTACCCAGAAAGACATTGCAATGGGCTCTCAGACTCCTATAGAATCCTTTATTCTTGGGCACTCGGACAAAGAAAATAATAACAAGGGCAAAGAGAGGCGAGCACCTCTCCACGTAACCAGTAAATCATGATGAAAATACTATCCTGGAACAGTAGGGGATTAGGGCACCCCTCCAAGATAGCAGCCCTCAAGGATCTAATTCAAAGTGAAAACCCTGAAATCGTTCTTATCCAAGAAACAAAGCAAGATCAATCAGAAATTAATAGAGTCATCAACCAGCAAAAGCGTTACAGTGGATGTGCAAGCGAAGCAAGAGGAGCCTCAGGCGGCATTCTAACAATGTGGGACAGTAATAAATGGAACTGTAACTCCACCAGAATACACCAGAACTGGATCCGTGCTAATCTAGAAAGTAAGACAGATGGAGCAGCGGTAGTAATCTACAATATATACGCTCCGAATCAGTATAGAGAGAAAGAAGTATGCTGGAACACTTTGGAAGCTAGTATAGAAGAAGAGCGGGACAACAATCTCATTATTGCAGGGGATCTAAATTTGGTATTGCATGCAAACGAGAAAAGAGGGGGACATTTCACCCCAGATCCTTTCAGAAATCGACTTGAGAGCATTATGCAGGAGCAAGACCTTGTAGATATCAGGCCTAAGAACCGAAGATACACCTGGAGCAACAGAAGAATAGGAGTCAGCGATATCATGGAGCGTCTTGACAGGTTCCTCATAAGCATAGCTTATCTGTCCACTTTCACTACTGGTCAGTCAAATATTCTCAATGTCTCCACCTCTGACCATTATCCAATAACGCTCACACTGCATAGTCAATGTCAGCTAGGACCTCTCCCCTTCAAATACTGTTCCATTTGGAATCGTATCCCTGCAGCAAACGACGTGGTGCGGCAGGCTTGGATACAACACGTGGAAGGCTCCCCAACTTATATCTGGGAGACAAAACTAAAGAGAGTAAGACAGGCTTTAAAAAATTGGGCAAAGAACAATTACCAAGAGCCTGAGTTGAGCAAAAAGAAAATTAAGCAAGATCTGGAGGAAGTGCAGCGAAACATTGAAGCCTTTGGGCTGACCCAGCAAGCCAAAGAGAACGAAATAAAACTATACTCTCAGCTGAGACAAACTATAAAGGACGAAGAAACAAAATGGAGATTGAAGTCAAGACAGCTCTGGCTCCAGGAGGGAGACAAAAATACTTCTTACTTTCATAAGCAGGCTACAGTTCGAAAGGCTAGAAACACTGTGAGCACAATTAAGGATAGTGAAGGGTACAGCTACAATACTCAGGACTCCATAAAGGAAGCAGCCACCAATCACTTCAAGAACCTTCTGACTGAGGATAAAGGTGAGGAGGACTACTCAAGTTTGTTACAGCATCTGTTCAAAGGAGTCACACAAGAAATGAACAGCAACCTCAAGAAAGAAGTAGAAGAAGAAGAAATCCAAAAAGCGATTTGGAGTCTTCACCCAGATAAAGCTCCAGGACCTGATGGGTTTCCAATCAGCTTTTACAGAGAGTATTGGCAGATGATCAAAAAAGATCTCATCAAGATGATACGCTGGGTTTTAAAGAAAGGCAAAATGGGGGGATTTACCAACTCTACCTACCTAGCCTTAATCCCAAAAGAGAATAGACCTTCCACTTTTTCAAGATTTCGGCCAATATCTTTATGTAACTCAGCATACAAAATAATTACAAAAATTATGTCAACTAGGCTTAAGCCCCATCTTCATTCCCTGATCTCAGAAAACCAAGGAGGCTTCCTTCCCAATAGGCACATTTCTGACTCTATCCTTCTTGTGCAAGAGGCTATCCACTCAAGCATAAGCAGAAAGGAGAAAGGGTTTGTTCTAAAGCTGGACCTTGCCAATGCCTTTGACAGGGTAAGGCATTCCTTTCTATTTGCTGTCCTTCACAAAATGGGTTTTGACTCCTCCTTCATCGCAATGATCAAAGCCTGTATATCGGAACCCTGGATCTCTCCTCTGATCAATGGGAGGCCGTGTGCTGCTTTTCAATCCTCTAGAGGCCTTAGACAAGGCTGTCCCTTGTCTCCTTACTTGTTTATCCTCATGGCCGAGTCCCTTAGCCAAACCCTGGACTTCAATAGGAGAATAGGTCTAATCACGGGCATCAAATTTGAGCAAGGAACAAAGAACATCAACCACTCTCAATTTGCGGATGATACCCTCCTAATTGGAGGAGCGTCCATCACTATAGCAAGGCGCTTTAAAAAGATCTTAGACCAATTCATGGAATACTCAGGGGGGAAGATCAATCAGCAAAAAAGTTGCATATATGGTTGGAATACATCAACTCACACCATCCATAGCATTGCAAGTATATTAGGAGTCTCCTACAATCTTGTCTGGAGCCACTTCACCTATCTAGGGATGCCAGTAAGTATGGGACCGCTGAAAGCTGACACATGGAACGAAATCCTTGACAAAATAAAGAGAAAAATCCAACAATGGGGCACCATGTGGCTGAACCCAGCAGGACGGCTTGTACTTCTCAAATCAGGTTTGGCCTCTCTTCCCATTTATCGTTTTTCTTTATGTCAAGCCCCTGCTGTTTTCCATCAAAAAATGGAAAGAGCTCTCAGACATTTTCTTTGGCAAGGAGGGAAAACGGAAAAAAGAAAATTCAACCTTGTCAGCTAGAAGAATGTCATCCAGTCTCAGGAAAAGGGAGGATTAGGAATAAGATCTCCAAAATTGCTGAATTTAGCTCTTGGAGCTAAAATAATATGGAGAATGATCACTGGACCTACAGCATGGTGGAAGAAGGTATTAGAGGCAAAATACTTGAATAGCTCAAGGCAACAACTTCCAGAAACCAATATTCCCAACAGAGATAGTACTAAAATTTGGCAACTCTGCAAGAAAGTCATACCATTTATGTTTCAAAATATCTCAAAAGTCCCAGGAGGGGGGAGTAGCATCAATTTCTCCACAGACAGAATCCTAGGACAACATCCAATTGAATCAAAAGTGGAGGCAACCCCTGCCATAAACTGGCTAAATGGAAAAGGAATACGGTATTTAGCTCAAATATCACAATGGGACAACCATTCCCAAGCATGGATAGGTTGGAAGTTCCCGGATTACCCCAGGGAGCTAGAAACCAGTCTTGCTGCCTTAAAGAACCTCCTTCACAGCAAAGCTCCGATTCAGAAAGGCAAGCAAGATGGTTATCGTTGGGACCCAACAGGAACTCAATACACGGCCAAAGCGGGGCACCAACATCTATGTGACAACACCTTCCCACAAGATATATGGAACCAATGGAAACTTGTATGGAGAGCAGAAGTACCCCCCAAAGTCAATTTTTTCATTTGGTTGCTCCTGAAAGGGAAAATACTAACAGCAGAGAATTTAAAGAAAAGAGGCATAATGGGACCATCCAGATGTCCGAATTGCTGTAGGTCAGAGGAAACAATACAACACTTGTTTATAGACTGCCCGGTTGCTGATGAATGCTGGAGAAAGATGGCCTCAATTGGGGATGCTCCATGGGAGCCTCAGGCAACTATTGCAGAAACCATTCACAAATGGAGAAAGAATTGTCCATGGAAAGAGAAAAGAAGTAAATTGACGCAAAGGATATGGAATGCCATTCCTCTAACCCTCCTATGGCGCATCTGGTTGGCACGAAATAGAAGGGTTTTCCAGGAGAAAGGCTATAACATCAGAGCTATGTGTCACAAGGCAAAGTACTTAGCGGTGGAGATAGTCACAATCCACACCAAAGGTAAGATAGAGACTACCAACTACAGCATGGAAGAGAGGAACCTGGTCAGTTATGTCCAAGATAACATAACTAGCACACAGGAATTAAGCCAAAGAAAGACACAAACGAACGAAACAAACAGGGCTTGGAAGCTGAGATTGAAGGAAGCGGAATTTGTGAGCTGGTTGAGAAACTGTAATAAGTTCTACTTATTCTTTGATGGCGCTTCTAAATTAAACCCGGGCCAAGCCAGTGCAGGGGGTCTCATCTGCAATGCTAATGGAGAAAGAATACTCCAGTTCGAATGGGGACTGGGGGAGATGTCCAACAACAGGGCAGAGGGATTGGCTTTGTTCCAGGGCCTCACTCAGCTGAATAAGTTAGGGATAAGGAAGGTAATAGTGTTTGGGGACTCAGCAATTATCATTAGACTCATGGTGCAGAGGCTGAGCACGCCGAACATCCTTCTACAGCAGATAAACTATAGGAACCAGATCCTTCGCGCCTCAATGGAAGAAGTTATCTTTTATCACATCCTCCATGGACTGAACAAGGAGGCTGACAAGTGCGCCAACAGGGCATGTGAGTGCTCCAAAGGTATTCTGTGCTGTAACAACAACTCCTCCTTACAACCGTTACCATGAATACTCCACATCTAGTCAACAACAGATGCACCGTGGATAATAGAATCTATGACAGCAGGCAAACAATCAATTCAGTTGGCAGAACAGGTATGGTAGGCAAGATTTTGATCAGAAATAAGATTGGGAGATCTACTCAGAGTATGGGAATCAAGCGAAACGCAGGTGAAAATCGTCCTCGTAGACAGATCACTTGTGCAATTCAAGATAAGTCTTTGACCATGAGCTGGAGCATTGGGAGATGTAAATGGGCTCCTTCCCGCTCTTCTAGCCTGCGGACATTTTCTATTTATAGCTTGGGCTACATGACCCTCCAATACATTGAGAAAGCCTGTGCCCACGAGCAGAAGAGCAATTCCGCATCCGCCTATCTTCAAGCAGTCCGTGGAAGCCAACAAAATCACAGCAGCCCTGCGCGCGCTGTGGAAGTAGCTTGCAATAAGCAGAGAGACCTGAGTTCCTGTGTTAAAGAAGTGAACAGAACAGGCAAAAACCATCCAGCGTCAATGGATCGCCCAGAAGATTGCTTTCACTGTAGAGATCTACAGGCTGAATTTGAGGAACTGCGAGCTCAACAGCGGGCCCTGGAGGATCAAGTGCGAAGTCTGGAGGCAAGGCTGGAAGACCAATATAGAATTCTTAATGAGAAATATCGAACTGAGATAAATCTATTCCTTCACAGAGTCAGCTCCTTACATGAGCAATTTAGCAGCCTGGCCAATAGATGTAGCCATGCAGAAGAATCGATAACTGTCCTCAAATTCATGATGGACAAAAAGTTCAAAGATGATCCTACCTCTTCTAGTGCTAAACAGAATGAGCCAAATCCTAACCCAGAAGCATCCACTGCAAGGAAGATCAGTCACATAGAGATAGATTAATCATGTTATGTAGTTGTAAATTTTGGTGTCTGCAGTTTGTCCGGATTTATAGTAGTTTAAGAAGCCTCAGAGGCAGGAACACTAGAGCAAGGATCAAGGAAGAGAACCCTTTTGTAATTCCTTGGATCCAGAATGCTCAGGAAGCATTATATGTATGGTGAACTGCCTTTTTTTTTTTTCAGATCAATACATAGCACCCGAACTTTGTCTAAAAAAAAAAAATACTTAGATCACAAGAGATGTAGACTTCTGGATCGATAGAATTCTTAGAGGGTTTAGCACAGAAATAACAATTGAAACATCAATATCTTATAGCAAAGCTGAGCAAATATTTTTCAAAGGCCCATGAGGTAAGTTCTTGAACTAATTAAAGCTCTAGATTAAAATGTTATTTTGTGAAAAGGATGTATGTGAGTGAATATATGTTTAATAAAATCCAGTTGGGGGCTACATAAACTAGGAGAATATACAGACCTAAAACCAGTTACAGTCCTATATTAGGTGATTCAAAAACTGATGAAGAGAGGAGTAACCCTAGTATACATGTAAGAGCATTGTAGTCAGGATATCTAGTCACGTCTGGGATTCCCCATCCATCCACTCCCCCTCTGCCTCCACCTCCACCTCTGCGATTTAAAATGGCCAATATAGTGAAAATGCCTATGTTGAGGGGTCTGGGATCAGAAGACCCTGAACAATTCTGGTTTGTCACTGAAGCTGTGTGAAAAGCATAGAAAATAAATGATGATAATGATATGAAAAAGGCCCAACTTATCATGGTGCTGCAGGATAGAGTGATGTCTTGGTACATAAAGTATAGCACGATGAATAAGACTATTACGATGGCTGAGACAAAGACATCCGTGAATTCTGAATTCTGAAAGCTGAAGTCACAGTCACAGTGTTATACATAGATGAAGGAAATCAAGCAAGCGACTAATGAATGTGCATGGGAATCAGACCAAAGGCTAAAGTGTTTGATCAGTCAAGGGAATTTCTTGATTATTGACGAACTATATAAAGAATGGTACATCGTTGCATTTTTGCCACATCTAAGAATGCCATTATCACAACAAAAGACAAACAGACAAGCTGAAGAATTGAATATCACGATGAAGTTAGAAGCATCTCCATTCTAGGATATGCATATAGGAGTCCAACAGATCTAGTCGTAGTTTGAAATTTTGCACATGGAGATCCAAGGGTTAAAGAAGGGAAAAGATGTTTGATTAGACATATGCTTAGAAGTATGGTGTTTGAAATGTAAGGCTGAAGTTCATTATAAAGATCAATGTCCTACGTATCCTAATTATATAGTAGTTGGAGATCCTAACTCCCTAAAGCCAGAAATAAGTATAGGAATAGGTGTTGGATCAAGTATATGGTGTAGAATCTACAAAGTTGTAGACCTTCATCCCACAGATAATTGTTATTTATTTCAAAAATATGTGCAGAAACCCAAGCAATTATTTTTCAATTTTTGTAGATCAGTAGGACATGGTAAAAGTAATTTTCACAGCTACGCCTTAATTATGGAGCAAATTGTATCATACTAGATGCAAGCTGAAATTCGCGCACAAGAAAATCAAGGCTCTCCTACAGGTTGTAGGGGATTCCGGGGCCAAGGACGTGGCTGAGGAGGAGGCATAGGATGAGGACATGGTCAAACAATTTTTTATAACTATGGTGAAGAAGGACACTTTGCGCGGGACTATCAAAACCCCACCTGTCCTTCTTGTAAGTATTATAGAAAATTTGATCATGTGATTGAAGATTGTCCCATTTTAATGGCTAAGATCAAGGAAAAGAAGTACCAACAACCTGCATAGAACCTATAGATGATGAGATCAGAACTGCATGAGGATGATCCTAGTATAAACATGATGAGAACTTGAAGTAGCACAGTTAAAGAAGCTGGAAAAGAAGAAGGAGAATAGCCTGAGGTAGATACCTAGGTTAGGAAAGCTGGAATTAAGATTAGTAGGTTCAATTTGCAGAGAGAGAAGGAAACTTTCATGGAGGCAAAGAAAAGTTTCATGGATCTAGGAGATTCGACGTAGAAGAAACCAATGCAGTTAACTCCACATAAGAGCCAGCTTGAAACAATGACAAAAAATCCTAATTCGATTGTTTTGAAGTCCTTTCTATAGACCTACATGAAGTTGTTAAGAGACCAGAAATAAGTGGAAGGGTTACAAGAGTTGATTGACAAATGTGTTAGGAAAGAAAAGCCTTGAATAGAACAATGTGCAATTAATAAGATTTATGGAAACAAAATGAGAATAGGTTGAGAAATGAGACTCACTGCGTAGATCATAAAATTCAAATGGATCAAGCAATCCTGGATTTAGAATCAAATGCAAATGTCCTACCTAAGCAAATATGGGAGTGCATGGGATTGCCAAAGTTACAATGGTCACCATTCCAACTTTTCATAGAAGACCAATAAAATATTATTTCGATGGGTCAACTACATGGGGTCGTTTGTAGGTATTGAGGGAGTCAGTGTAATAGTATATTTTGAAGTCATTGAGATCGTAGATGATAGTAATCTGTACCTAACTTTATTGGGAATCGGTTGGCCATTTGATATGGATGCTATAATTAACTTGAAATGATAGAGTATGATGTTTGAGAAGAAGAGAGTGAGGTTTTTTTTTTCCTTTAGATCCCTATGAAGGAGTAAGGTACACAGAACCGATCTGCAAAGATTATGACAATGAGAATATTGAGCACATCTACAAGTTATTTACACAAAATGAAGATTGGATTAATCGCACTGCAGATGAAAGAATTAGCTGGGAGAAGGATATTTGATGCGTTTTAGACTCTGATGAGGAAATGGAGCATTGGCAAAGCCGGTTACATCAAGTCCCTATGCTGCATTGTAATAGACAGATGAAATCTCTTCATTGTGTCTCATTAGAGGTTCATAACTTACCATACTATGATGGAATAGGGGATGTCAATATATTTTTAAATGAATTTGAAAGAGATGTTCGAGAAGAAGAAAGGTTCCATGCTCTAGATATAGCTCTATGGTCTATATCTGTACGATGGTGGGGAATGCACAAACATAACATATTAGATTGGAGGGAATAATGAATATTGATGAGGCTATGGTTCATGTATGTGAATATGAGAATTATAGAAAAGTATACTGGAAATAATGGCCTACGTGAGCATCTACCTCATTGGACTACTGCATGGGGTGAAGAACCACAACTAGGATGGGTACATATCTTTTTCCACACATTAGATGTAACACCTATGAATTGGTATTTGAAACATAATCGCACCATGGCACCGCAGACTAGCATGAAGTGAAGGAAATTTTTATGTTGAATTTTAGTTTTGAGGATGGGTTTGAATGCACAAATTTTTCCCTTCAAGAGATCTGTGTAGCTATTTTAATAATACCAGCTGAAGTATTGGCATGGGTTCAACCGAATTGGAATGCATAAATGCAGCACACACTCGAATGTTGCAACATAACTATGGAAGAGGATGAAGAAGATATGTGCAACATCAATATCCCTAAATTCGAAGGACAACTCAAAGTTTTAGGACCAAATGCTGAGATACCTGATGTGGCACAATTGGTTAAAACAAGGCAGATCAATATAGGGACTGAGGAAGAACCAAAGTTTGCATGCATCAGCGATTATTGGGAAGAAGGTATAGTCAGTTAAGTTGTTGAGCTATTACATGAATATCAAGACTTATTCCTGATGAATTTTTTTGAAATCAAAGGTATTGTGAGTGATCTGGGCATTATGAAAATCACATTGAAACCAAATTCTAAGCATGTGAAGCAATGATCGGATCGGCTTAACCCAAAATAAAAAGAGAAGTTAAAGGAAGAACTTGACAAGATGGTCACAACTGGGATAATTGGGCTAGTAGAGGAGTCTGACTAGGTAAGCCCGATGGTTGTACAAGAAAAGAATACCAAAGGTGAAATACAGATATATGTTTATCTAAGGAAGTTGAATGATTATTTCCCTAGCCATTCACTAACGAAGTTCTAGAAAATGTAGGAGGATGGGAGGCTTATTCTTTCACGGATGGGTTTTCAACATACCACTAGAGAAAGATCGCGCCAAAAGATCGAAGTAAGACAACATTTGCCACCGAATGGGGATCATTTCAGTTTACTGTAATGTCATTTGGGTTGAAAAATGCACCCGTGATATTCTCTAGGGTAGTCGTCATAACGTTTAAGGAGTTTATTCACAAATTTCTGGAAGAGTAATTTATGACTGGCTTGTGTTTGGGTTACTGAAGAAGAATGTGACGAGCCTACACTTAATGTTGGATGTTTGCATAAAATAACAAATATCGCTGAACCTTAAGAAGTGTATATTTTTCGTACCATGTGGAATATTCTTGGGCCATGTTGTGTGCACGCATGGGTTGATGGTCAACCCTACCAAAATTGTTTTTATAATCAATTTAAATTCATCGAAGAACATGAAGTAGTTGCATACAACTCTAGGACACACTGGATATTATCGAAAGTTTATAAATCCCTACGCGCAGATCAGTATGCCAATGAAGAAGTTTTTGAAAAAGGACATTATATTTTATTAGGATGAGGACTGCCAAAGGAGATTTTATCTTTGAAAGAAAATATGGTTAATGTGGTAATTCTGGTGTTTCCATATTGGAAGAAAGGGTTTCATGTCCATGTCGATGCCTCATGCATACCTTTGGGCACTGTATTGACCCAGCCAGATGAAGGAGACATTGACTACCCAATTGCATTTTCCAGTCAAAAACTATTGAAGGTAGAGAAAAATTATTTTGCGACTGAGCATGAAAGTTTGGCCATGGTAGATGCACTATAGAAATTCATACATTATCTATTAAGTGCACACTTTAAAATGTTCACAAATAATTCTGCATTGAAGTACCTAGTCAACAAGCCTATGTTGGGGGGAAAGATTTTTTGATGGATACTACTCTTCTAGGAGTATGATTTTGAATTAATCGTCAAGTGAGGAAGATTGAATGCAGGACCAGACTATCTATCAAAAATTGAGAATGGCAAAGAACATACAAATATCGAGGAAGGACTGCCTAATGCAAAACTCTTCATAGTAAGAGTAGTTGACGATCACTTCACTCAAAACATTTCATTTTTGGCTACTGACGTAGCTCCCACAGAGTATACATCACAGTAGAAGAAAGAATTGGTAGTCTGAGATGTGGAATTCTCCTTGATAGCATGAGAATTATACAAAATGGGTTCGAATGAGATATTATGTAGATGTCCATGAGTATGAAAGACATATTATTCTAGCTGAAGCATATTGAGGCATCGCGGGATGCCATTACGCAAGGAAGGCCACTGCACAGAAGATCTTAAGGGTAGGGTGTTGACGGCCCACGATACACAAATATTCTATGGAGTATTGCAGTAAATGCAACGTTTTCCAGAGTACTGGTAGACCATCAAGGCAGGATGAATTTCCATTGAATCCATAGCTCACTCTGCAAGATTTTGACAAATGGGCGATCGATTTCATAGTACCAATCAACCAACCATGTAAGAAGATAGGCGTGTGATATATTATTACTACAATAGAATATCTGACTAGGTGGGCTAAGGTAAAGCCAGTAAGATATTGCAGTTTGGATACTTCTATGCAATTCATTTTTGAGTAAATTTTGTCAAGATTTGGCTATCCGAAGATCTTGATGAGTGAGAGAAGATTGCATTTTTTACATGACATGAATGAAGCATTGATGAATAAGTTCCAAGTACATCATCAAAAAATTACACCTTATAATCACACGTGAATGGCATCGTGGAAGCTTTGAACAAGATTTTGGAAAATGCTCTGATGAAGGTCTATAATGTCAATAGAAATGGTTGGGATGTGCGCACACGGGTAGTGCTTTGGGCTTACAGGACAACATGCAAGAAACTGAGGGGAGAAACTCTATTCAGGTTATTTTATGAAGAGGAAGCTGTCATGCCTATGGAATACATAGTGCCAAGTCCAAGAATTGTAGTAGTCACAAACATGGAAGACAATGACATTATGGAGGAATGATTGGAACAACTACTCACACTAGAAGAAGATCACTTCATCACAAGTTTCCATCAACCTATACAAAAGGCTAGGGAAAAAGCATGGCATGATTGAGATATCAAGCAACATACCTTTAAGAATGGCAACCTAGTTTTATTATATGATAGTAAGTTCGTGATGCTCCTGGATAAGTTCAAAATGCATTGGTTGGGACCCTACATTGTTAAAAATATCTCCAATGGTGGCATAGTTCATCTTTCGAAGTTGAACGAAGAACCATTCCTTGGATGCGTGAATGGCAGTCAATTGACGATATATAGGGATGATTCCATCCCTAAGAATGCACATTGACTATATGGATGTAGAAAAGTCTTAGTGCTACGAGAAGTTGAAAGGAAGCATGGGACTTTAATTTTTTTTCGAAAGACAATTGTGTCGAGCTATAATATTTGCGCAATGTTAGAGAGATGGGTACAACTGGAGGAAGTTGTGATATAGCACATGTGGCTACGCAACAAGGGTATTTTTGGTGCATCTTGTCTAGAATATGACCGTTAGTAGTGCTACTGTTGATTTTTAGGGAAGTTTCCATTAAAAGGAATGGGGGTAATGCATTTAAGGCTCAAATATGGGGAAATATGCCACCAAATTCACATTTATGAGGAAGATATAAGGGGGAATGAACAATTTGAATTTTAAATTGGTTATAAATATCGCACCCCACTCCACATTTGGACACTTTTATTATTGAGAGTTCACCATGTGTTTTTGTGCTTAAATAGCCAAATGTGTTGCTACATGTGTGGTTACCTGAGTTGGGGAGAAGTTAAGAAGGAGTTTTTGAAAAGAGGAGTAGGGAAAATTATGGCTGTAAGACCACCAATCCACACTACAACACCTAGTTTGTCGAGGCCAAAGCCTACTGCTTCCATGGCAAGAGATAAAAATCAGAAGAAATTACAGAAAGTGCTAGTAAGATAGTCACCACGAAAAATCCCCGTAGAATAGAGAATGAAAGAGAGAATGGAAAAACAAAAAAGGTCGATGGAACCGTAGGACTGGGATGAAGAAGAGATGGATGAAGGGATTGAGGGTATCAGTGCGGAAGCAATGTAACCAATCTTTTGATTGCCACCGTATATGCCACCGCAAAATCCAACTTCAAAAGTGGATAAGGATCGAGACACTATCAAATTTAAGGTATTCACACCATTGTTGTCGGAAGAAGTTCCTATCAAGGTGAAGTATTGGAAAAGGTACCCTATATTTGCATGGAATATTGGGATTTAAATGACCTTGAGAATTTTCCACATCTTCATCCCAGCAAGTATCTGAACGTGGTGAACTATGAGGAGTTGGGTGTCACAAGAGTTGAACAAATGAAATGGGTGACACGTATTCAGCGTGCAAGATTATTGAATATTATGTATGTCCCACACTTTAGATGAAGCAACATAAACGTTATTTGTGTGTGCCAGTTGTTCCTATTGGTCCATGATGGGTTCTTATGGCTGGGAGAGCCCATCTCAATCATGACATGTTGATATGGAGAATCACAGCACTGCCCTATCAAGGCATGAACCTTGCAGATGATTTTGTGGGGAAGTCACTTGAGAAAACGTTGGTGGACCAGATGAAGACTTACTTTGGGACAATCAAGAAGTTTAGGGGATATGCCATTAGTTCAATCACTGACAAAGCTGTGTGGTTTGCTACACAAATCTTGGTAGGAAAGATCATGAGGAAGTGTCATGCAGATGAAGTGCCAGTACCAGTGGTATCCTTGGCTGTGTAGTGCAGCAAGGAGGTCTAGTTCAATTGGGAGTTCTATCTATGCCAATAATTCCTTGAATATTGCTGCAAAGGGTAGGGGGAGGGAAAATTGTTCCAATATGCATGGATCTTATTGTTGATACCATTGATAGATTGGAGAATTCCAGATAATTCACAGTTCCCAACTGTGGATCCAGATTTGTGCAAGGCTGCAAAATTTGCCTTACTGTGGGAATCAAAGGACCCTACCAACACCATAGAAAATAAGATGTCCTGGGTCTTATTTGAAATGGATTTGTGGATTGTGATCAACTAGAAGCCAAGGTTGTCACAATATCTATTCAAGGAATATCGAAGCATCACTGACTTCAAAGCTGATTTCCACCATGCTTATATATGAACAAGGCATGATTTGACACATACAAGGATAGAGTTGATGTTTCTAGTCAATGAAGATGATATCACCCAACTAGTACTTCAGTGGTCATCTGACTAGCTCACTCCATTAGGAGCTAGGGCAAGTGCAACAGGGACCAGTGAAGATGCACCGAAGGAAAAAACAACCAAAAAGAAGGATAAGAAGGTGACACAGAAGGTCACCATTGATGTCGAAAATAACACCGTGTAGGAACTAGAGCGTGAGGAAGAAGAAGAACAACACACTGAAGAACTTGATCAAGGTGGCTAAGACCCCTATGTATACCTGGAGGACGTTGATTCTCCATTTATTATCAAGAAGTGGAAGAAGACAAGTGCGAGAGGTGCACGTAAGAAGCATAAATCTGATAAGCCTGTCGGCATAGAGCCCATGGTCCTCACTGATGGGGACCTCAATGAAATTGGAGACACCATACGATTTGCGATAGAAGATATTTGGGGAAACATCAAGGATTAGAACAGCTCCATGTGGACAAAGGTCCAAAAGGGCCTCAAAGAGTTGTAGGTTTAGGCGAGCCAGGTTTAATCGAGCATGGTCCAAGCGAGCTAGTCTCAAGCAAGTGTGGTACTAATGACATCGAGCAGTGCGTAGTTGATACTCACTTGAGAGCACTGAATTGTACAACTCCCTAATGGATCTTTATAGCTGAATAATGTTGAAGATAGGGAGAGTGTGCAACAACTTAAGGATGTGAGTATTAACCTCATCAAACTCCCTCTATAGACATTGCATGATCTACACCAGGGTGTAGCAAATGAACTTAAGGTGTGAGAGAAATGGGCTCTTAAGGTGATAAAAGATGTGCAGTTCACTAGTCAATAGATGTGCAATGAAAGCACAAATATCTACAAGATCAAGATAAGGCAATTACATGAAGGAAGTAGTTGGAGCAGGAAATTTCTAGAGTATGCAGTGATCTTCTAGAGCTCCAAATTCAGTCTGAGGCCACCTTAGAAGACAAAGTGTAGTAGCTAGTAGATGCATTCAAAGAGTCAAAGGCATAAGTAGATAAGGTCTACTTTGATCTACAGATTAAAATCATTGAGCTACAATTGAAGTTAGAGCCCACCACACCATCTGAGATCTAAGAGCAGTGTGAGGCTTCCATCAGAATGGACATGGAAAAGAAAGTGCTACACTTAAGGACTATAGCCAATTATTCGAGGAAACACTAGAACTATGGGCCTCACTATAGGAGGACCCATAGGCGAAAAAGATTGAAGTATAAATAAGGGATAAGAAATTTTGGTACGATGATATCAAGGCCATGGTGCGCACCTTAGCACCTATGCAATGATTTGCCTACTTTAAAGAAGGGACGTACCTACAAGCACAGATCAAGGAGTTGCAGATGAAGATGTAGATTATCACTGCGTGGATGCAGCCTTGGGAAGGAGAGGTAGGGAATCTCTCATAGAACGTGGACGGCAAGCTCAACAGTATGCAACAAACGGAGTGGACAATTAACTTAGCAACAAAAGGATCGACTATAGAGAAGTTGGTCAAAGAAGTTCAATGGATAGCAGCACAATGCATAGAGGCACTTCACCCAGTGAATTCTTCATTTAGTAGCCTAAAAGCGAAGATGCAATGCGTAGTAGCGGAATGACTCGAGGATGAGTCACATATTTGTGTTTGGGGCTTGTTGGGATGGGGTCCCCTAAGTCCAATTTTGTCTAAGTTTTGTAAAGGCCTCTACATTTTAAGGAGCGGAACGTTGAACAGGTAGGTCATTAGGACTCAAGGGGTTGTAGGAAGGTCAAAGCCCTTAGTTTTTGTATTGTTTTGAGCTTCACCCATGGTTTGTAGACCATGGTATTGTAATATGAAAAAGTGTATAAAGGGATGTATTACCTTGTCTAAGTCAGTATGTTATGATACTTTTTTTTCGACTCTGTTCTCTTTTGTAATCAGGCGAAGGGGATGGATCTTGCTGCTGTGTGCACAAAGACCTTGATAAGTCTATAGTTGTGTGCACAGGCCCCTGCAGTTGAGTGTGCAGGGTCAGAAGTCTATATTATGAAAGATTTGAAGTAATAAAAGGACATTTAGAAGCATATCTGTGTTTTGTTATCTGTTTTAGAGTTTCTATACTTATGCTTGAATATTGTTCATTGTAGTATGTTTTCCATATAATTACATTGCAAGGACCTAGATATTGTTATTTATGTTGAATAACACATGTCGAAGTAGTTAAGCGTAGCTTATAAAATTGTTAAGTACAAAAACTTTTCTATGAATGTGTTCATGAAGTTAATAGTTTGTGAAGGTTAGATTGAGCCCTAGATCAGAAAAAACCCTACAACCACACTTCCCAACCCCTTTGGATATAAAAACCTAGTTCTAGCATCCCCCCATATTACCTCAGGTGTGATTGCGATCCGCCCTATGCAAGTCATTGGCCAATAGTATAGGGTTTTTTTGGTTAGCATAACCTAACTTCAAACCTCGGTCTAAGCCCCCAAAGCCAATAGAAATCAAGAATCCAAGGAATTGTTTGCCCGGTGTTGTACCTGCAACTCCAAGATTTGTGCCACTTTTATAGGCCCAGAGCCTAGGCCACTACATGAAACTCAATGACACCTTCATAAATGAAATTTCACAGTGGAACAAAGATACATTTGTAGAAACACTGACAAGGACAAGACTAGACCCCTACTAGCCATGACAGACATTTCATGAAACATGTCACAAACATGAAAGCTACAGGTCTTAATAAAAGGACTGAGCATAGGAGTCTCATACTTATATGAGAATCACTAAGAAGCATTTATTCCTCAAAATATTAGCTATAATTTCATCTATTAGGCCATAGATGCATTTTTCATTCATTTACAAGTAAAAACATGATGAGATCCATGCATAGCCACTGTCATAATACATGTTCATAACCATCATAATAACAACAAAAATACCAAAGAAACAACAACCATATAATCCACATATAAACCAATATAATAATCATGAAATAACAAAGAGAAATAACCTCGTATTAATGGTGCAAAGGCCGACCAATTGTGGGACTTCCACAAACTACCCAAACATAGACATGGCTTAGCCAAATCTCTCTTCAGCCAATCACTCTCGTGCCATATTCCAAGCATGAATGTGGGATCTCATAAACACATCAATCAAAACCAACCAGGGCCTCCAGAGGCCAAACCACCTTAACCCATTAAATAGGGATTCCACCTCACTGTTGGACATCACAAAACCATCACTAGATTGGTCTCTACCCAATCCTTCCAAGGCTCTAGAGCGTTCGCTCGAACCAAGGTTTCTAGGACTAATAACTCAAACCACAACGTAGTGGGGCTTCTAGAGCGCTTGTCCAACTAGGTCTTCCAGGATTAGTAACTCAATCTACCAAGGGCTTCCAGCATGTTTTTCCAACAAGGCTTCTAAGACTAGTAACTAAAATCAAGTTGTTATAGGGCTTTGAGAGCATTTGTCCAAAGCTTCCAAGAACTAGTAACTCAACCCAAGCTAAAGGAAACTTGAGAAACAACCAAAAAACAAATAAATGAACCCACAACACCATGGTTATCCAAAAAATGGTAATATTAGGCAAATCTAGTATTAATCTAGGAAATCCTCCATGCCAATGATAGATTATGACCAATAAACCACATGAATATGTCATGCATGCCAAAAGTACTGAGGAAGACATACATACAACTCGGTACTTGAAAGAAAAACATGTTGTACCTGCTGAACTCGATTTCCTCTTACACTTTCCTACTCTTCCTTTTCCTTATTGCTCCAAGCATCTGAGTATGCCACACTCTCCAAGATTTCTCCAAGAAATATCTAAGTGTCCAAGGGTAAGAGAGAGAGAGAGAGAATAATGAGAGCTCCAAAACTGAACTGGAAAAAGGCTACACTGACCAAGGTTGCCCATAGATACTCAGAAGCCTTTTGATCACTAAGGCCTCTATTTTCTTAATTTTCCATTATTTTCCTTCATTTTCCTCCTCATATGCAACCTGTGACATTTCAGCTTCCTTTTCTCCTAATTTCCATTATTTTCATAAATAAATGTGCCAAAAATGCCATTTTTCCTTTACAAATCTTTTGTCATCACCTTTGCGAAATTCCTTTAGCCATAATAAACTGAATGATTAGCCACTAGGATGTTTTTCCAACCATTTAGATTGGAATATGTGTCCCATGACCTTGATATTATATTTTTTACATTGATTTTTAACCAAGGTTGTTACAGAATCCACCCCCTTGGGGGAACACCATCATCGATGTTCAATGACACCTATAACCAAAAAAACTGCTGGAAAAAATACATACTACCCATGGAGCTTTATAACACAACTCATTGTAGTGTTTACAATGACCACTGCTGAAACATGAAAATCATATTGTTTACTGGAGCTTTATAACACATCTCATTACAATATTTACAATAATACCGACATATACACACATACAGATTTGCTTCACTCAACAAATAATCATATTGTCTATGGAGCTTTATAAATCCAACTCGATACGGTATTTACAATAATACACACATATACACATCAACATTTTCTCAACCAAAAAATAAAAGGATACGATGATTGCATCCACAATAAGGGAATCCAGAGGCTTACATCTCCACCCTCAAAGTAATACCAGGATCCAAGTCCTTCATAGGAAGTCCATAATCCACTGCAAGGTCAAATCTACATCCAATGTCCAATGCTATACTCCTACACCATTTGTCCTCTCAGTTAATAGTTACAGACTCATTTTTCAAGGGAACACTCCCAAAGTGCATTAGATTCCATATGGAAATGTTAATTACCAAAACAAATATACCCCCGACCTTCCATTCTATTCTACGTAGTCCCTCGAGCAATCCAATCACCCCCTTCTATGCAGTCACACACCTTCCAAGTTCCACTGGGACCCCCATCCCAAGAATTCCATCCCTTAGAAATCTTTCCTCACATCCGAAGGTCCAAAAACCAAGGTATATCCATGCCTTAAAACCATCATGCTGGTCATAGAATTCTCATGGAAATCAGTGCACATTATTGGGTACTAGTTTCCCACAATGGCCCTACTCCTGAATACTTTACCAGCATACGGCTACTTGTTCCAATTTATTTTGCCACTGTTGCTAACGATTGTTGTCATTTTCGAGCACCCAACTGCGCATTTCAAGATTTCCTTTACCAAGAACATAATTTCCATTAGATTCAAATCATACCTCATTGGTGTCTCGTCAATAAGGTATACCTACAATTTTGTTCGCTTCATATCACAATAAGTCAAACTAGCATCTTTGACCAAACCTTCATGTATAAGAATATCTCATCAGGTTAGCTCAAAACACAACCATCATAGATTAAAATCATAAATAACGTGTAACCAGAATTGTAGATCACATGTAATCATCATAGACTAGAATCTTAAATCACATGCATAATGAAACTGAAATAAAATACTAATACGGCTCCTTTAATCAATCCTTAGCTTCTACATTTTTCCTTATTATGTACACACCTTGGATTGGTTGCCACACCTGAGAAACTCCTGGTGCCTTCTCCTCAACCATGTGCACATACACTTAGTGTTCATCACACACATGACATACAACACCATGCAATACATACAACTACACCTGACATACAACACATACACCTACAACTAGTGTACAACAAAACACAATACATGCTCCTACATCTGGTGTACACCACAATATAATACATATACATACAAATATTTTAACACAATGAATACATGTCACAATACCATGACCACACAATGCACATCGATAGTATCACCTGCCCACAACAAAACATGGATGACATGTGCACAATAACACATGTACACATTACTGCCTCTACACAACACCACTTGGACAACATCACATGTACATGACACCACCTTCACAACATGTACACAACGCCACATGTACACTGCACCACCTGTACAATGTGCACACAATACCATATGTACACAACACTACATGCACGACATGTACATGATGCCACATGCACAACATGTACACAGCACCACCTGCACACAACACCACATGTACAACGTGTACACAACACCTCATGCACATAATACCACATGTATAATTACACACACAATACCATATGTACATAGCACAACATGCAAAACATGCACACAACACCAGATGTACATATCACTGCATCTACAACATGTACATAGCATCATATGTACACAACACTGCATATCCAACATGCACACAACACCATATGCACACAACGCAACATATCCATCATGCACATAGTACGATATGTACACAACACCACATATCCAACATGTACATGACACCGTATATACCCACCACTACATACGCAATATTCACATAGCACTATCTGTACCAACTTGTACATAACATTCCATGAACAACATGTACACACACTATATCTACACAATGACACATGCACACAACATCAAAGATGCAATATCTACAACATATAAAACATATGCACAACAATAGTACCACACATCCAAAACCACACTATATGTACCAAGAAACCTTGCTTCCAATATCTCTCTACCATCCATGCTTATCCTATCATGTCACAGATCATACTTCTTTCATTTGGTTGATGTATCCCTCAATATAGTTGTCAATAACATAAACATAATATGAACTCATAACCGCATGACACAAACCTTGTAGATTTGTTAGGACTACTCTTCCCACTTGATTCCTCATAAACCGAAAACCTCTTCATGTCATTCACCTATGTAAGAAGTCATTCATTCACAAGAACGATTCCTAACGACCCTGCCAGACTAACATACATACATACATATATATACATATAAATATTAGCATTAAACACTCATGATCATGTCAGAAAATGACATACATACATACATACATACATACATACATATATACATATAAACATTAGCATAAAATCAATCATGATCCATGATGACCCTATTTGACATGACATACATAGATACATACATACATGTACACATATACATACATAAGCATAATGATGATCACAACATAATTACTAGATATCATAAGGTCAAGGTCAATAGAACTACCTTTATTTGTTCACAGCATGCACAACATTAAGAACAACGATTCCCAATGTATCCAATGCATCTAACAACTCAAGTCCTTTTAATTTACCTTTCCTGATTAATTTTCTCATGGTTGTCCCACCATCGTCCATTTACACCAATGGACCCAACCTATATAACTGGTTTTCCTACTCTTTCCTTCAACTACCCTTATACATGCACTGAGATTCATCTAGGCCCTACCTCACTTGTTGGGTTTCATTCAACTCTTCTCGATCTCCATTAACTTTCCTCTTTTCCAACCAATTCCCAATACTCAAAACTTAAAAGGTAAGCATGAGAAACAAAAAAGAAGAAGACGATGAAAACCAATAACTACACAACACCACAACAAAGTGGCAAGGCCTTGAACTAGACATAAACAAAACCACAAATCAAACTCAACAAATAAAAAAAGACCAAAAGCACAAGACCGGAAACATACACCATGAATCCATCCCCACGATTTTCATGTGAAAACTCAACTTGATCCTTCTTCAATATTCCACTGTAACCTCTCTTTTGCCCCCAAATCCCCTGCATCATACTGCCATAAACACATAATTGTTAGTGTATAAATAAATATAAAAATATACCAATTATCTTACTTCGTTATGCCAAGAATGTTGCCTTGTAACTGAGCACATCCATGTCATATCTCAAGGGACTCCAATTCCTTGTTAGATCTAGATATAACTAGACACCAACTGTTATACCTGTCAAATACATGTTCATGAATATAATAGATATCCACATAATTTCAAACAAATTAGGGTTAAGAAGACTTATTGTATGCAAAGAACTAACTCTTTTGGAATTTTGGTTTCCAAACATAGCCATAGGAATTCTCGCATAATTCCTTTCTTTTACCTTTACCTTGTTACAACTAAGTCTTACTATATATTGTCACATCACTCTGCTATTAGTTATATAAATACATCAACTAATACCTTGTCATGCTAACACCAAGCATGTTTCCTGCAACTATTCAAATTTGTCGATCACATGTTCCAAAGATCAAGGAAACATATCTATTACTTGGAAATCAACCTTCACCAAGTCTAACAACCATGTCATAATCAAAATCAAGTCACATTCATCATTCATAATACATAATGTTACACTCAAGCACATATTAGTTGTCTCAACACATATTTGTTAGTACAATCATCTTAAAACAAGATCATTTGAACACATACTCATATTATGAAATTAATCAGACATTCAAACAAACTATAAACATACCATGTTAGATGAATCAAATAGATAACATAATAGACACCAAACAATCAAACACCAAATAGACGACATAATCAAACAATCAAGCACCAAATATATTAACTAAGCAAACTCATACATTAATATATATCAAGGGAGGCTATCTTGTCTACATAATCAAGCTATATTAGCACGATATAACTTCACAACATATCAACTAAACCATAAATAAGGTCATGATATCCATAATAGTAACTAGCTAACATGTTCACATCATAAACCCATAAACAATTATCATTCATACATAAAAATGACATATGAAAAGTCACTCTAGATTAGTACAACACAATATCACAAATATGTCAACTCATACATGAATGTCATAAACCTAAAAAGCTACATAGGCCAATCCAATTTAGAATGATACATATAACATTAATATCTTAATGAAATAACCCTAAACATTAACTAACATATAACAAAATAAAGTTAACATATAACATGCTCATCAACAACATATAACATAATCATCAAGTTAAATGTCATAAATTACCAATAACAATGCATACAACCACATGTTACTATCATTCATGACTATCCAACACATGTGCATATAACTACACTAATCAAATAGCATATATCATGTATGTAACCATAACATAAATAGAATGAAAGGCATTCACATAACCATAATGCATATAACAACCCTTAGCATACATACCTGCATGCCCAATATACAAACCTGTATGGTGACATGCTCTTTCTCTAATGTTTCAACTCCACTTTGATGGTCTTGATCTCCTACTTTATGTCAACCAACTCATTAGCATCATAACATACCAACAACATCATGATGACCTGAAATTCCTACAATGACTTCATGCACAACAACCATGTCCATAATAATACATGCATAAAAAATTCATATACAACTGACATTCATTCATGACTAACACATCTCGACAACAACATCATGAACTCCTACATGGAAACAAATTCGTAACAATGACCACTACCATGCATAAACAATAAGAACATCGTCCACAAACATAAACAACACATATGTAACTTACATTCATGAATGATAAACACATTGTGCCCATCTAGTCCAAGGGTTCAACCATGATCTGATACCACTCTGGGGTATCAGATATCACACAAGGAGAACGTAAACCAATAAACCGCCCAAAGAGAATGGAAGCCACTCTAATACCACTCTATGGTATCATATTTGACCCAAAGAGAGAAAAACCTGATCTGATACCACTCTGTAACACCATCCTCCCACATCTACCCAAGTAACTAGCCAACTAGTTTAAACATGTGACAAGAAGTTACTATGATATGATTCAACTCCCTATGTGTCAGTTAAGGAAGTGGAACTGATGAAACACATCACATGTACCTTCCACATCAGCAACATAACTCCCAAAAGCCATCCCAACCACTTAAGTATCCAACCCCTACGACCAACTGAATTTTTAATGCATCAAACCCTTGAATGTTCCCTAGATATGGGAGAGCATGTGTCCAGGACGCTCCAAACACACCCATAGCAAGTGAAAGTGAGTGTCCGGGAATTTTTTTGCCTAGAGTTGTGTGTGCGATTCTAGGATTTGTGCCACTTTGTCAAGCCCAGAGCCTAAGTCACTGCCGAAAACTCAATGACACTTTCAAAAATAAAATTTCACAATGGAACAAAGATACATTTCCAAAAGCACTGAAAAGGACTAGAATGGACCCCTGCTAGCCATGACAGGAATTTCGTTACACATCTCACAAACATGAAAGCTATAGGTCTTAACAACAGAATTGAGGACAAGGGTCTCATACTTAGCTGAGAATCGCTAAGAAACATTGATGCCTCAACACATTAGCTGTAATTTCATATATTACCCCATAGATACATTGTTCATTCATTTACAAGTAAAAACATAGTGAGAGCCATACGTAGCCACTGTCAAATACATGTTTATAACCAACATAATAACAAAAAAAATATCAATGAAACAACAACCATATAGACCAATATAATACTCATGAAATAACGAGGATAAATAACCTCATATTAATGATGTAAAGGCCAACTAGGTGTGGAACTTCCACGAACCACCTAACCGTAGACACGGTTGAGCCAAATCGCTCTTCAACAAGTGACCCTCATTCCATATTCCAAGCATGAATGTGGGAACTCATAAACACATTAAACAAAACTTTCTAGGGCTTCTAGAGGCCTAACCACCTCAACCCATCAAATAGTGATTCCACCTCACGGTCAAACATCACAAAAACATCACCAGATTGGTCTCTACCCAAGCCTTCTAGGGCTCTAGATAATTTGTTCCAACCAATGCTTTTAGTACTAGTAACTCAACCCACAACTACCACCATGCTTCCAAAGCATTTGTCTAACTACGGCTTCCAGGACACGTAACTCAACCCACCAAGGAATTCCATGATGTTTTTAGTAACTCAATCCAAGATGTTACAGGGCTTCGAGAGCATTTTACCAAGCAAGGCTTTTAGGAACTAGAAACTCAACCCAAGCTAAAAGAAACATGAGAACCAACCGAAAAAATAAAGAAATGAACCCACAATGCCATGGCTATCTAAGAAATGATAGGGCTAGGAGAATCTACTATCAATCCAGGTAATCCTTCATGCCAATGGAAGATCATGACCAATAAACCACATGCATATGCCATGCATGCCAAAACTATTGAGGAATACATACATGCAACTCAATAGCTAGAAGAAAAACCCCTTGTAGTTGTTGATCCTGATGTCCTCTTGCACTTTCTTGCTCTTCATTTTCATTATTTCTTCAAGAATCTAAGTATGCCACACTCCCAAATAGTTCTCCAAGGAAACTCTAAGTGTCCAAGAGTAAGAGAGAGAGAGAGAGAATAATGAGAGCTCCAAAACTGAACTGAAAAAAAGCTACACTAACCAAGCCTGCCCAATGATCCTCGGAAGCCTTTTTATCAACGAGGCCTCTATTGTCTTTATTTTCCATTGTTTTCCTTCATTTTCCTCTTGACGTGCAATTTGTTACCTTTCCCCTTCCTTTTCTCCTAATTTCAATTATTTTTCAAAAAAAAATGTGCCAAAAATGTGATTTTTCCATTCGAAAGCCTTTGCCAAATTCCTTTAGCCATAATAAACTAAATGAACACCCACTAGGATGTTTTTCCCACCATTCAGCTTGGAATACATGTCCCATGACATTGGTCTTATATTTTTTACATAGATTTTTAGCAAGGTTGTTACACATATTCAACCTTAAGGAGCATATAAATATGATCATCATCGCTTTCACTAACTAAATCTGAATCATTGCAATTACTGCTATCAGAAATATAACTCAAGAGTATATCTTTATGACTTATACCTTCGTATTTGTTTTCCTTTTTCACAGCTGGTTCAAGTGGAGTTTCTTTCTTCTTTTTGCTTCTCTTCTCAATATTTTTGTCACTATTACTGCTGCTCGCTCCATATAGCATATGCAATCTATCCAAAATTTCCTTAGAAAATTCCAAATCTCCATTTTCTTCTAAATCTACATTATGGACATTTTCAAATATAATTTTCCTTGCTTGAGAATTTTTCTTCCATACTTTAGATGTAGGAAAATCTCTATCATATCCTTCACGAACCGATCTCCAAATGTTAGAGCCACAAAGAAATAATTTATTCATAACACTTTCTTTCCATATCTTGAAATATGCAGCAGTAAGAACCAATTTCCTTTGAGAACTAATTCTGAAAATAATGTGAATTTCTGCAAAATTTCCAAGATCCACTCTCTAATGATCAAGATGCAATGAGAATCCTTGGTTTGATACAAATTGTTAGAAACTAGCTCACTACTGAGAGAGGGGTGAATAAGCAGTGAAGACACTTATAAAATTCTCCAAATTATTAATCATTTAAACCATGCATAAACTGAACACAAAAGAAGATATCAAAGAATCAAATATAAACATGAAACCGTAAAATAAATCAACACAATGGACACAAATATTTCTGGTGGGAAACCCTCTCCAAGGAAAGAAAACACCCACTTTTGCTGCATTGCTCAAATATTCTATTAGTCAAGCAAATTCTTTACATACAGAAATAGATATGGATACTATAAAATGGAGATTATTTCTCATGTGAATCTACGAACTACCATCTATTGAAGGCCACTGTGATCAATGATCCTTGCTCAGTTACTCTTGAACTATCAATCAACTCTACACACTCTGATTTTCTAGAAGCTACCATGACCAATGAGCCTCGCCCAGTTTCTGTTGAACTATCCAAGCACCATTGGATTGAGAAAAATACTCACTTATATTGATTTTGCCAAAGTCCTCCAATTGCGGTTCTCTATGTGGTTCTCATTTCAAAATATTTTAGAATGGACTCGATAACTGCTTAATGTGAGCAGTAGAACAATATATCATCAAAGCACAATGACAAAAACAATTGCACCACAAATTGCAATCAAACTCCCCACGCAATTTCTCCACACAAACTACAAATAAAACACCAAATACTCTTGTAATGAAACTCTAATCATCTCCTCACTAACTGCACAAAATGTTGGTCGAAATATACTCCATCTAATTATTGCTACAACTGCAAACTGCTTTAGAAAATCTGCATAGACATCTCAAACATAGTTACCGATCAACGACAACTATTACCTCAAAACACGAACTCTAGCCAAAAAGACCACAAAAAAGCATGAAAAAGCAAGCTGAAAATGAAAAGTGTTGATGCTGGAATAACATTTTTTTTTTTGGTAACTTTTCAACATTTTTTTTAAAATTACAGTAAAAACCAATTTTTTTGTGCAAAAGACACCGTGAAAAAGAAAATTGTTGATGTTGGAATAACGCCATTTTTAGGGTAAATCTTCAACATTTTTTAATAATGACGTTAAAAATAAAATATCATGACTCCGAAAACTTTAAATTTCCAACGATTTTCAAGCATGATATTAAAAATAAAATATCATGTCTTTGAAAATCCTTAAATTCCAATGATTTTTAGGCATGGCATTAAATTTAAAATATCACATCTTTGAAAAGCATTAAAATTCCAGCAAATCTAAGGCATCGTGCTAAAGAAAAAATACTTATAATTGTTTTCAACCATAGCATTAAAGATAAAATATCATGACTTAGAAAAACATTAAAATCTTGATAATTTTTCAACCATGGAATTAAAACCAAAGATTATGACTACATAAAAATATTAAGTTTTCAAAATATTTCAAGCATGACATTATGGATATATTTCATAACTAGAAAAACTTTAAAAACGAACACCTGAATGAAAGAGTTATTATACCAAGAGTAATTTACTTTTTAAATGCTAAATGTATAACGATTTTAAAATCTTAGCCTAAGACAACTTGATACATTACAACAAAAAATTAAAAATCAACCATCAAATTAACACACAGTGTAGGTGAACTCGACCATTGCAATGGAAACTAAAAGACCAACCGTGAAATTGATAGATTGTGGGAGCAAACTCGATTCACTATAACAAGAATTTTAAAATCAACTATCGACTTGCACATAATGGGATCGAGTTTCTAGATAGGCATCATCATGGCACTTGCAAAAAATATATATATGAAAAATACAGAAGAAAACAAGATTCAAATATCGAAAAAAAATACAATAAAAAAGCCAAAAATTAATATAAAAAAGAGCAAAAATTCAAATATATAAACTAAAAATATAAACAATAAAAAAAAAACATAAAATTGAAAAAAAAAAAAAAATTAAAAACATGACAAAAAAATCAAATACGAAAAAGAGAACAAAAAAAACTACAAAAATGTAAAAAAAACCAAAATTAACTTGTAATTAATATATATATATATATATATATATATATCTATATATATATATATATATATATGGAAAATATTTCAAAAAGACACACAATTTAAGAAAAATAAATAAAATTTAACCACAAAAAAATGGACCAAAAAGAATTTAAGTTAAAAAAACAAAATAAAATAAAAAGAATTTGAAAAATTACAAAATTAAAATAAAACATAAAAAATTTAAAAACGAAAATTAAAAAATTAAAAATTAAATTAAAAAAATGAAAAAAGCAGCCCCAAGGGTGCCAGGGGCCGATTTCGGGAATCAGCCCCTGCCACCCCTGGGCCAATTGGGTCGTTGGGGTGGGCAGGGAGGCAGCTACATCCCCGCCCACCCCGCACGGAACTATCTCCCTGCTCAACCTCATGGACCAACTAGCCCAGAGGTGGCAAGGACTGATTCTTGGAATCAGTACCTGCCACCCCCACGCAAGTAGTCAGAATATTTTATTTTTTATTTTCTTAATTTATCTTCTTCTTTTTTTAGCTTTTAATTTTATTTAATTTTTAATTTTATTTTTTTCTATTCTTTATATATATATATATATATATATATATATATATATATATATATATATATATATATATATATATATAATGCATTCTTTTATTTTTATTTTTTTAAATTAAAAAATAAAATATTTTAGATGTTTTTTTTGTTTTCCTTAAATTATATGCTTTTTTCAAATATTTTCCTTTTTTATTTATTTTGTGATATTTTTTATTTTTAAATATTTTATTTTTAGAAGATTGATTTTGTTTTTTTTTTCCATTTTTATGGTTTCTTTTAATTTTTTATATATTTTTTATATTCGGTTTCTTTTGTCATATCTTTTTATTTATTTTTAATGTTTTATTACGAAGATGAAAATCACCAACATTTAAAAAAATATATCCACACTTAATACATTCAAAAAGTTAAAGTGTAAAAAATAAGCCGTGTAAACAAAAAGTGTTGATGTTACATCAACATTTTTCAAAATCAACATGAAAATCACTAACATTTTAAAAACAATGTTCATACTTGATACATAAAAAAAATTCAAAGTGTAAAAAATAAGCCATAAAAAAAAATGTGATGATGTTACATCAATGTTTTTCAAAATCAACATGAAAATCACTTACATTTAAAAGAAAGTATTCATACTTGATACTTAAGAAAATTTAAACTGTCAAAAAATATGCTCCAAAAAAAAATTGTTTTTTGAATAACCACTTTTCAAAATTGGGTGATTTTTTGCTACATCAAAAAAGCGGGTAATTGGTAATTTTCTCGTTTGATTGGTAACTATGTTCTCACACAATTTGCACACAGTTCTCCAAACTCATACTAACTCCACACTCAAGAGAATCAACCATACTATCATTGAGCTTCGTCCAATATATAGATGAAATGAGGTGCTCAACTCAATGATTATAGGGGACTACTGAGCTTCACAAACTTTGTTCATATACTTGATTTGATCTAGATTCAGCTCATTGACTCAATCAAGCCACTAACTCCACTTTCCTTTTGATATTTTCAACTTTGATTAACTTCTTGAGGTCCCACGAACGTTTCTGACCATATGCCAAAAAGTTCTGAACAAGAATGATGCCAAAATACCAAAATTAGCTAAGTTAGGTAACAAATGCGGAGAAAAACTTGTGAAAAGGCTTGGTCACATGAACAACACTAGACAAACTTGAATTTAACTACTTAGTGACTCCTATAGGACTTTCTGCCAGCAACTGGAGCATTCCGATCTCTCCCACAGGCTTGGTGATGAGCACAAGTATTGCAGCAAGAATATTGCAACCCCTGGAGCTACCAGATTTACTTTATCAACCTGGTGTTCGTAAAAACTTGGAGGTGACAGTGTTGTATACACAAGTAAAAGTGATGGTTTTGGTTTTTGTCATTGTTCAGGTGCCAAAATACCACTAGGGTTTTCAAGCTAGACTTCTATGGATTCAGAAGAAGCTTGATTGTTGATGAAAGAAAGAGAAATCTACTCTAGGATAAAGCTTGTCTACTGCAATAAGGAAAATGACTGAAATCCTATGCTAGAAACACACCATTCTCTAACTAACTGCTAAGAAACTATGCTTTACAAGAATACCAACCTAATATCTATGAAATGCTACTGTCATCCAAAACATCAAACATCACTACTGTGCATGTAAAGGACTGAAATAAATATGATTTGTTATGTTTATTCTTTTTATGGAAAATCAAGTGTAAAACCTAATCTCCTTTGGTGATGTGGTAGGTGGCTTAGTGATGTTGGTGGATGGTTGGGAGGTTTAGGAGATGGTTAGAAGGTTTGGGAGACCCTTGGGTGACTTGGTGTGGCTTCTTAGAGGTTTTCCCTCAATTCGGCCTCAAAACATGCCACTAGAGGAAAACCTATAGGATGTACTAGAAACCTACACAATTCCCTGTATTTCTACAGGATATAGCCGAGAGAAAAATGATGGTTTATGGAGGTGATGGAAGGCTTAGGAAAGCGGTGGATGGGTGGAATAGAACGAGAAAATGCGTAGGATCACTCAGAACTCAAAGCTAAGGTTAGAAGATGGTTGGATTTGCTCAACATGCTTGGAGGAATTTCTATGTAAAATGATGAAATTGGTGAAGGTGCTGGTGAAAGTAAGGAATGATTATGGATGGATGCAGTTGGAAGGTGGTTGCCTACTATGAGATATCTTTATAATTCTGAAGCACCTGCTCTGCATCAAACATTTATAATTGTGAAAAAGTCATGTAAATAAGAAGAATTCTAATAAGCTAGAAAAGCATAATTTAATGAACTAGCTATATACTTCATGCATGAGAAAAATTGTTGAATAAAATGGAATCATGGATGAGATCTACTGTAAGACTGAAGATGGAAAAGTTGGTAATTAAATCCTATAGTTGCAAAACTGATCAAATGCTTGTTCAAGTATAGTAAACTCTAAATCTTATGAGAAAATGGAGATATGTCTTTTTGGGGCTGCATAAGGGTCTTTTCCTCAAATCATGATCCCTGACGGAAGAGGTGAGGCCAAGACACCTACTGATAGCTTTTTGGTGATCCTTTCATCCCTTCTAACCTGCTACTAAAGTAAAATACAAATGGAAGCAAACTAATAGACAACTATTCAAATCCACATTACTTGCAATGAAATACTTCTAAAGACAATTTAACCATGAATATATGAAACTAAGCCAAGCATATAGGTACAAGAAGATGAGCCTTTACTACTAGGGTTAGGCCCTAACCCAAGAGCTTCAACCCTCTGAGTTAACTTAGTGTTGGATCAAGAAAAATCTCATTTTCATTATCAAAACAGAAAATTACATCAATGTCTTCCACAAGTCTGGAGCTCGAAAATAACTACTGTTTTTACAACAAAAAATTGAATCCTAATGAGGGTCTAGGCCTCTCTACTTATACAACTGAAGTCCCTAATGACTTCCTTATATGTAGGGAGGCTCGGATCCCAAACTCAAGATGAACTAAGACTTTGTTTATCACTTGCTCAGTTGCCTTTTGATCTTCATGACTTGCCTGATTGCACTCTGAGCTGGTGTGATTAATGGAGGAATATTTGAATGGGGGAGGAGTAAAGGAGCAGAATTTATTTCCTACAATCTCTCTCCCTTTTCCCATTCAAGTTTTGAACCTTAGTATTGCCAAAATTCCTTGATTTTCTCTTCCATACTTGCATTCAATGCATATTAGTCCACTAGCCATAATATCTCACTTTAACTCATCTTATTAAACAAAATATAATAAAAACATGTAATAAATTGTGAGAAGAGTTGATTTGACTAGCTAGGAGGTGGATTAAGGCCCATATAATTACCCAATGATTAGGCTCATCATCACCCCCTACTGAAAGTGTTGCTCATCCTCTGAGCAACTCAATCAATATCCATGTCTCTCATAGCTCTAGTGGCCTCCCTAACATCCCATGCTTTTGTTGTGGTTTCCTCTTCTTGTGCATAGAATCCAACCTTATTTTCTACCTCCTCCCACTTCTTTCTTTCTTCTTCTTCCTTCCTTCCTTCTAACATCCCCAAGAGCAGTGGTGGACTAAGTCTCAAGCCAATCCAATTGAATTTGAGGCTTTGGATGAATTGCTTGTACATGGGTGTCCTATTCAGTGCTTCTCTCATCCTTTGAGGAGAGTGGTACTCTCTAATATTAAAACTGTATGGCAAAGTATTCCATCTCCTTAGGCAAGATTGCATGTTGTCATCCCCTAACAATCTGAAAATGTCCTCAAAATGTGTAATGGCTTGCTGTTGAGCAGCAAGATACCTGGGTACAAGTTGAGGATCATTTGCAATTAAATTATGTGTGCTAGTGACAGCCATTGGATTGGACTGCTCAGCTTTGATCATAAGAAGCTATGTTTGTTCCCTTGCCAATATCCTCTTCATTTTTTTAGCCCTTGCTTCCTCATGGTTCATCCATGATGCCAAAGCCATCAACTGTAAATCCCCTAGCTTTGCATTAGGGTCACATACATTCCTATCCGTCAAATCCATGTTATGCAAGTATAACTCTGACATCTTAGCCCTATCTTCCAATGTGCTTTGATCACAAAGATCAATGAACTATATAATCCTGGAATGTCATAGTGCCTCTCTATGCTCTATGCTATGGTATTGATTTGGAACTGCAGCCACTATTCCTTAAGGTATAGTGCATAGGACTTAGCTGGCATCCTGCATTGGATTGCTTCCAAAGATAGACTGGCCATGGATGCCAATTGATTCTCTCTTTCTTGCAGTTGTCCTTTCAACCATGCATTTTTTGCCTCCAACTGAGTCTTCATGATGGCCTCTCTGTCCCTCAAGCTACTTAGTTCCCTTCCCATCTCTTTAAGCTTCTCCTCCATGTGACCAATGTCCTTCACTCTCTTGGACTTGGCAATCTGCATCCATCTATGAGTTTCTGCTCTTTCTTTCTCAAGCTCAAAGAAAAATGGAATGGAAATTTTTTGTGGAATGACCCTTCCCCCCTTAATAAATCTGTAGAAGGAGTCAAGGTTAGATTGAGGACTAGGTTCCCTTAGTTATGGGTCTTCTCCCTTTGTTTCTGGCTGCTTATCTCCTTCCTCATCCAATTTTGAGTTTCATGTAGGTTTAGCATAATTTCCTGTAGGACTGCCTCTACTTCTTGTAGGTCTTGTCATGTATCCTATAGGATGTATTTTCCTTTTTATGAGGTAGATCTAGTTATAGGCCTTCTCACATAGGTGATAGGAGAGTTAGGGGAGGTTTGTGGTGAGCATACTTCTTCTTGAGTTTTTGTAAGAGGATCCATCTTCTCTTACTATTTAGGTGAGTCCTCAATAACAATGGGAACCCTGGTTGGAGTTTAGGGTTTTCCCTGCCGTATCCTTGTACATTTTCTTGTTCTGAAGTATAATGGGGTTTTCCTTTGTCTTTTTCCTTTTTGTTTGATAAGGGTGCTAAGGGCAATGAGGGAATTTGTTGCCTCTCTCTCAGTGGATTCTGGAGACACCCTAGGTGACTCCTCCTTTTCTTTTTCTACCTCTTTTTCACTGCCCTTTTTACATATGCCTTTCCCCTCTTCTTCCTCCTTTAGATCCTCATCTTGTTTATCAGTGTCCTCCTTGAAATCTTCCTCTATTTATTCATCACTCTCTTTCTCTTTCTCTTCCTCTTCATCCTCATCTATCTCCTCATCATCCTTATCTGCTTCTCTCCATCTGTTTTGGTCTCTTCTTCATCCTTTTGATTAACAATAGGCTAATATCATATGTGAGGGCTTTAATATCCTCATCTGTCTGTATGTCTCTGAAAATTTCCCATTGGATAGGAATTCTGAGGTTTTGTAGGGTATCTTCTATGATGGTTCTAATTAACCCATGGTGGGCTAACTAATGCTAGTTTCCTTCCTGCACCTTTATGCTTGTATATATCAGTGATTGCAGAAGGAAGTATGGTACGCTGAGCTTGTGGTGAGTAGGTATTTCTACTCCAAAGCTTAATTCTTCAAGGAGCCTAAAGTGATAACCGTAAACCACACTATACCTACCTTCACATGCTATGTATTTTGTAAGGTGGTAGATTACCTCATTCCAAGGGTATGGTAGGTTTGTTATCCTTACTCCATTCTTGTCCTCAATGTGTTCCTCTCCCTCTAAAAAGATTTTTTTCTTGGCAATCTGGTTATCTCCCTTGTATTTCTTTATCTAAGCTACTCCTAGGGGAAGTGTGGTAATTCTGCTTATGAGTTCAAGGGTGAGATCTGTGGAGAGGCCTCTCACCACAATAGTGCCATTGGTTCTGGTTTGTGGAATGAGGGAGTGAGAAAAATCTTGGGCCACTTCATCATCATGCCCCCTCAATTTCTCAAAATACCCCATCTAATTATGCCTCATGAAGATTTATAACACAGGAGGGTGTTGGTGAATCCTCATAGTGTTAATGGGCTCCCTTCTATTAAACCCCCCCCCTGTCATTTTTCTTGGTGAATTTTGAGGAGCAAAGATGGTTTATATAAATTTTAATGCAGGTGGAAATGGGACTAAAATACTTGAGGAGACAATTCACTTATGCAGCTATCAAATTCAGTCAAAGGAAGATATTTTTCTATTCACTTGGAAAAATGGAAGGAATTGCAGAGCCTACCTCCTCATGGTGTTTGTTGTAGCCAACCCTTGTGTTTCCTTATCTAAAACTGCTCTCTGCTAATCTTGTAGACTGCCTAACAGTATCCTAGAGGATTCCTATGTGATCCTGTAGGAAGTCCTGCGTACGAGAAAGAAGGAATTTTTCTCTTTTGTCGGTTGCTTGGTTACGAGAGCAATGTTTCTAGAGTGAGCCTCCAAGAGATGAATCCATGAGTGCATGGGGATCAATGCTTATTTCCTCTTATGTTCGAATTGAGTGAGGTGGTGTGTTAGTAGCTGAGGTATGATTTTTGTATTTTTGGACTATTGGTCCCCACTACGACCTTATTATTCCCCTCTCCTCGTAATCAACTCCCACATCTGGCATCCATAGTCTCAACTGCTTCTCATCTCATTCTCATTTCCTTTGACTTGACTACTGGCACGTGTGTGAGGACTAACTGTTTTGTCCTCGCTGACTAAACGAAGGTGGCCAAGTTAACTAGCCACCCCTCACTTATAAACCAACTCGCTCACAACCTTTACGTCTTTTGACTACATTATGCAAATGAGAGAGTGAAGCGAGATACTTCCTGTGGTGATAACACCTTGTTGTAGTTCATTGAAGACATGAGGTGCTTGTTGTGTGTTGGCTGCATGTTATTTTTCCTTCCTTTTTTTATTTCCCTCTGATGATTCCCTTGATGTGTAGGTACATGGTGTTGAATATGATGGTGCTGCTGTTGCTCTGGAGCTTCTTCTACCGTTGGATCTTCATGCTAGAAGCCTGCTGCAACTCATGAATTTTATTCTGTGGGATAGGCTGCTACAGGATTTCCTACAGGATGTCCTGTAGCTGATTCTCGCTCAGAATTTTTAATAATTTCCACTATTGATACTTTGAGGATGATAACATGGATAGAGAGGAGGTCTAGGAGTGTGAATAATGAGAAGTGCACTCAGGTGTTGTTCCTTTCTGCTCCTTGTTTCATTTTCCTCTGTGTTTTCTTTTGAAGACTGTGATTTTTTTTTTTAAACTGATTTTTTTTTAAATTTTTTTTTTATGATGGATCAGGGGCGATCATGGTGGAGAGAGTATGGTAATGAAGTTTTGATGTAGGGTTTTTTATTTTTTGACATGGGCAGGTCATTTCCTTGCCCGATTCCAAAGCCAATGTATCCTGTAGGTTTTCAGGGGATCCTATAGGTTTACGGGGAATCTTGTAGAAAACATAGTACCCTTGCAAACTAAGGAAAATGAGTGAAAAAAATGAAAGAAATGGTGCAATGATGAATGATAATGGAAGGGGAAAAGATATGAGTGGAATAGGTCCCTTTTCGATTCTCCTTTGCTCTCTGATCATCCTTCTGCGGACCTACAAACAATTTTTCATGATTTTTCTCTTCTCGTTTTTTTTCTTTCTTGAGAACAAATAGTCTGCCTCCAAGAGGTTTTAATTCTAGCTACTTGACCTGGGTGCCTTAGGAGAGGTTTTCACCCAGAGATATTTTTATTTCTCTTTTCTTTTTCCCTTTTTTTTTGACACCATTGGACTGCCCCAAGAGGTTTTCAGCCCAATAGTGGGACTCAAGTGTCTCATGGAGGTTTTCACTTGAGTCCTTATCTTTCTTTTTCTTTTCTCAGTGACATGATGAGGCAAGAGCTAAAACTTGCTCCACCACCATCACTATTTTATTGATACCATCAATGAACACTTGCTTTGATAATGGTTTCTTGTAAACTTTCAGTCTGTTCCCATTAACAAGTAAAGGAATGGCCTCCGCATCTATGGTTCTAATTTGCACTAAACCATTATCATGACATCTCTTTATAACATAAGGCCCTAACCATCTTGTCCTCAACTTGCCCTTAAAGTATTTATATCTGGAATCATATAACAAAGCATAATCACCTTCTTGAAATTGCTTATCCTTGATGTTCTTGTCATGCTAGATCTTCCTCTAAAGTTGAGTTACCTTTTTGTGTAGAAGGGCACCCATTCTAAACTCATCTAAACCATTCAATTGGAGTAACCTCTCTTTTTGTGCATCACTGAGTTCTAGATCTATTTGGGCTGCCATCCTTAATGTATTATACTCAAATTCAATGGACAACAGGGCCTTTTTCCCATAGACAAACTCATAGGGTGTGAATCCAATGGTGGTCTTCCAGGTGGTATCATAGGCGTAGGTGGCCTCAACTAGTCTATCTGCCTAATCTTTCCTGCTACTACTAACTACTTTGGTCAAGATGTCCTCCAATGCTCTGTTGGTCACCTCCACTTGCCCATCACCTTGTGGGTGATAGGGAGTGGAGGTCCTATGCTTGATCTTGTGCTAGCTAAGCAAGTCTTCAATCATGTTGGAGGTAAACTGGCTGCCTTGATCAGTGACCAGTTCTCTAGGGTACCCAAATTTTTAAAACACATTCTCGCTTAAGAAATCAACCACCTTCTCCACTTTTGTTGCCTTAGTTGCCTTGGTTTCAACCCACTTAGTCATATAGTCAATGCACACAATGACGTACTTCTTTTTCTTGGAGGGAGGGTCAATAGGTCCAATGAAGTCCATGCCCCACTTGTCAAATGGCTCGAAAGTCACTTACGGTTGTAGAGGCATTTCATCTCTTGGAGTAGGCCTTACCATCCTTTAGCACCAATCACACTGACTAGTATATCTTTTCACATCCCAATGAAGAGTGGGCCAATAATACCCAGCTTCTAACACTTTAAATTTTGTCCTCTTCATTTCAAAGTGACATCCACAAGGCCCATCATGACAAGTCATAAGGATTTCAAAAACTTCCTCCTCCCTAACACATCTTCTCAAAATTTGATCTCAGCCAAGTTTTAAGAGGTTTCCCCCAATCCAAGTGAAGAGGGTGCTCTTCCTCACAACATTTATTTTCACTTTGGAGGACAAATTCAGTGGGAATTGTGCAGATACAAAATATTTTGCTATGTCAGAAAACCATGGAGAGAGAACTAAGATGGTGAATAAGTGATCATCTGGTATTTGATCATCAACCATTCCCTCCTCACCTGCAAGCAAATTTAATCTATAAAAGAAGTCTGCAACAACATTTTCCTTTCCACACTTATCAAATAGTTAGATCAAACTATTGTAATAAAAGTAACCATCTCACAATCCAGGCATTCACATCAGGTCTATTCATTACATATTTGATTACAACATGGTCAGTATGTACAAATGTTTGATAGCCTATAGTATAATGCCTAAATTTCTTCAATGAATGCACAACAATTAGGAGCTCCTTTTCGGTCACTTTGTAGTTTAGTTCGGCCTTCGACAGATTCTTACTGATAAAGTAAATGGCTAAGGCAATTTCTCATATATCTGGCCTATGCCTACTCCTATGGCTTTCTATGAGGCATTAGCAATATTGTGAAAAGGAAGGGGGAAATTTGGGCCTCATAGAATCGGTGCAGTGGTTAACTTGTCCTTCAGGGTGTCCAGGCCCTCTTGACATCTTTTTGACCATACAAACTCATAGTCTTTCGCCAAGAACCCAAATAAAGGAGAAACCAACTTGCTGATGTCTTTTATAAACCTTCGATAGTATCCAGCTAACCCTAGGAAACTTCTGACATCTCTTTGCTTTTGTGGAGGTGGGACCTTTTAAATGATAGTTATTTTGTTTGGGTCCACTTGCAATCCTTGCTGAGATATTGAATGACCTAGCACGATCCTTGTTGTAATCAAGAATTCACATTTTTTGAGACTGAGAGAGAGGTTCATTTCAATGAATTTGTGCAACACCTTACCTAAGTTGGACAGGGCCTCCTCAAAATCACCTCCATGAGGTGTGAAATCATCCATATAAATTTCTACCGCATCATGGACTAAATCAGCAAAGATACTCAGGACTACTCTCTGAAAAGTGACATGAGCATTACATAGGCCAAGAGGAAGGATCCTATAGGCAAAATTACCCCAAGGACAAGTGAAGGAGGTTTTATCCTGGTCTTCCAGGCTGATCTGGATTTGATTTTACCCACTGAATCCATCTAGGAAAGAGAAAAACTTTTTCCCTACTAGGCCATCTAGCACTCAGTCAATGAAAGGTAAAGGGAAATGGTCCTTCTTTGTTGCTTTGTTTAACTCCCTGTAATTGACACAAATCATCCACTTACCATTTTTCTTTGGAACCTGTTAGGCCCCTATACCAATAGGTGTCATATGTCATGATTGACTTGATGAGCTATGTAATATGTTCATACCTTTACTGGTTGCAAAGGTTTTCCATATTTTCAAAAAAAAATAAAAAATTTAAAAAATGTAAAGAGGGTATACCCTAAAAGAAAAATCAAAGGGTAAAAAGAATAAAGATGGTTGAAAAATGAAAGAAAATGAACCCCAACAAAAAGAAGGACCAGGAAAGTGTGCAAGTCTAAATGCCACTACTTTTTCACTTCGTATAATAAACAATTGTGTGTAGTTTGTCACCTATGCCACAATTCATGAATAGTCAAACAGTTTAAACTTGACTAATTCATATTTCAATTTCATGTTGTAGAGATAGAGAATAAAGATCTGACCAAACAGTTTAATCCTGGCAGATAAGTAGATAGGTAGAGTAGAAAAGGAGCTCAACAGTTTAATCTGAGCCCTTGGATGTAATAAGTGTAGACTTAGATAGGTTTTTCCATGTAAAGAAAAGAAAAGTTGATAAGGGTTTTCTAGTCTAAGTGCACCCAAATAAAGAAGTGAAAATGCTAGGTTAAAGTAAGTAGGGTAGGTAGATGATGTTGCATAATGATATATGATGAATGATGACTCTAAATGTGTTAATATTTTACTTTCATCACAAGGCCAAGGCATACTATGCATTGAAAGCATCTCAAGCAAAACAAAGTCAAATAATTAACTCCCCTTCTCATTTTACCTAAATTTTCACTAATTTCCCCTAAATACTAAGGTATTTGCTAAATTAGAGGGGTTCAGAGCATTTCTCTGACTTCTGGAGGGACCGAACCCTCGGCCCAATAATTTGTAAAGCCTAAGTATTTAAAATCATTTATAAATCATTCACTCACCTTCACAAGTCTTTTCCTAAAGTAAAATCCTATTTTACTTAGGAAAATTTCATATCCTTCTCATAAAAATCCTTTTTTCATTTAAGCCTAAGTTAAATACACTCGTTAAATGTTTTTATACTTGAGGCTTTTTCATTTCATTATCATATTAACTGTCAACTTATTTTATATAAATTCCCGCATAACGTTTTCCCCTCCCATATTATTTAAATATATGAAAAACCCTCAATTACTATATATCCCGCCCCTGGTTAACTATAACCGTAAAACGATTAAATGGGATTAATTAACCCTCATGGTTAATTAATAACCTCCCCAACCTATCCCATCACCCCCGATATGATTAATTAACTCTTAATTATGTTGGAACCACCCTTGTTAAACCACATCATATCGCGCCTCCCGTCCACTGTCCGATGAGGTCCTCAAGATCTAACGGCTATTATGAATATCGCGCGACCCTTCGTGACTGCACGTTAGCGAGCAATCATGAAGTGGTTTTTACACAGTGCCTCCACCATGCGTCAGATGATATGTGGAATCACTGGCTCGAGGTATAATTCCACCCTTCCCCAAAAGCAGTGCAATATAGAACTGCTTATCGCCTTTGCATATACGAAAAAAATGTCACATCACTTCCTGCTGACATTATCCACCTGAAATCTAAAAACCCCCGCCAACCCTTGACTTTGTTAATTAAAACAAACAAGTCATTTTCATTTATTCATATTGTAAACTTGTGCTCCCATGCAAAGGACATCAAGGTTAATTAGTTCGAAGCTTCCAGCCGCCAACCTACTAAAAAATTTGCAGCCGACACAGTCCAGAGCCTTTTAGCCACAACCAATATCTGAATTTCACTATTCACCCCCCGAACACAGGTATTTATCCAAATTCCTGACAAAACCCTACAATTTCTTGTTTTTCACTATAATTTGATGGAAGATAACCCAAATTCAGTGCAATTCAGTCTTTGTTTTCATTAAATAAGTTCCCAGATCCTCTGTTTTGGCTTATTTTTCAAAGAAAACCTAAATTCCCTTTCTGAATCCACAAGAACCAAAAATGGAAACCCCGGTGGCTTTGAATGTTGCACCTATAAATGCCCCTCATAAAGATTTGGACTACCTACCTTTGGCAGACTAGGACTTCCAAGTAAAAGACCTTGTCACTGAAAAAAATCACCTCAATTTTTTTTGTCAAAGTAGAGACAACCACCTGAATGGCTCTGATGTCTTGGGACTATGGGAATCTAATCTTCTTATGTACTTTTTTCCTTCAGTCCATGTTTTCCCTAATATAATTCATCAATGCCATGCCAATTATGATCCTAACCGTAGAGCAGTCATGTCTCCCAGCCAAACAATCCTCCTTTCAATAACTATTGAATCCATCAATGAAATGTTACAATTTCACCCCAGTCAAGCTCTCATTCCACTTTCCATTCGAGATTTACTTGAGAAATCAACTAAATTATCCTAATCAGAGCTCAATCGCCTCTGTCAGATTTTCATTTTGCCAAAACATTAACCCAAGAACCCACCTCCTTATTTGCAGACCTTCTTCACAGATATGGGTAGACTCATAGTTGATATGATATCTTTGATTATGGGATTCAACACTAGTGAGTTTGTTAATGAGTTAACCCTAGTGTTGTTGTCAATATTCACTCTTAGATAGCCCCCTACTGTTAAGTATGATTATGCCTCCTTTATTACTGATAAAATTCATGACCAGTTCACATGACTGGAAAATGAAAGAGTTTTCAAGTATTCCACCTTCATTTATCATCTCATGCTATATTACCAGTCAGAAAACTTCCCTTTCCCTATCATGAAACTTGATACCAAAGGCAATCCAAAGTCTGTTATTTTTTGGAGTTCCATCTTCCATGATACCCCTGAATCCCCTTACTCCTATAATGAGTTCATTAATCAGTTTATTCATCCAGCAACTACCTTATTGACAGGGATTTCCCCTCCCAAGATTAGTGGTGACATTAAATGAATCCTATAGCTCTCCAAGCAGTATAGAATAGGTGATTGGTATCTATACAAGAACCATACAGATATCAAGATATATGGGTGTGAGCTTTGCCCTTTCAAGTTACCAAAATATGTTCCAATGAGACAGTTTGCATTGAAATATTTTAGACAAATGATAAATTCAGACTTGGTCCATTTTCATAAAGCCAAAAAGAAAGCTCAACTCAAAATCAAAAATTAGTTAGGCCCTTTTGTCTACAACAATAGGGAAGCATGGATAGAAGCAGAGAGAATTCTAGAAGATCACCTTAAAGTACACAAGAGTTTTGGTGCATTCCATATGACCCTCATAGCTTTATCTATGATAGAAGAATGAAGCACAGGCTATCACCATATATACACCATAGAATCCCAAAGATTGAAAAATTTGCTGATATGGATGAATGGAGGGACGGAACCCTAGTAGAAACTAATAGTGAACAGGTCAATATAGAAAATGTTATGAGGGATATTGAGAAAACACTTGACCTAGATTCTTTTGGGCAGGTACGATTTGAATCTTCTCAAAGGTCAAGGATTAGTGCCTCTATAGTTGGAACCTCTCAGCAACATTCACTGGATACCAGCACACCAGTTACAAGAACATCCAAGGGAAAGGGACCAAAGACTAGCACTCAAGCCACAAAACAATCTATAATTTCTAAACAGCGTGAAACTTCTAAGGAACAGGCCCAAATGCACACTTCACCAACTCAATGTAAGGTGGGAGGATCCCTAGTCCTGCAGACTCCTCTGAATGGGGAAAAGAATAAAAAGAGAGACATGCAAGTAGCTACCCCTACTAGTGGACCCTCAGAACAACCTAGTGCTAAAAGGCAAAGGTTAAATCCTCTTTCAGAGGAGGAATTTCTTGAAGAGACTACTGATAGTCAAAGGAAAGAAGGGGTAGATAGTCATCAAACTTTCCCAGTAGGTGGGACATCTACTAGCTCACAGAGACAGGAGCTAGAGAGACAACAAAGTGTAAAGGTATCATCTTTCAGGCCACCAGGAAAGGACACTTCAGATATCAAGAAGAAGTTTATAGAAATAAAAGCCAGAAATGATCCATTGAGGCTTCAGGTTTACAATCAATATTTGAAAATGGCTCCCACTAATCAAAACAGATTGATGTCAGCCTATGACATCAAAGAAGGTAAAATGATAATGAGTTATTTCAAACCTAAAGTGCAACAGCCTCAATCAGCAGCAGACTATCTCAGAACCAATTTTGAGGTCATGGCAAAGGATATTCATCCTTTGGACCAAATTGAGTTGCACAAACAAACAGGAGAAATGATCTATTCTACATTGACTGGTAAGGCCATGATGGCCCAAAGACTGGAGAATTCCTTGAATAATACAACTGCCCAACTACAGCTGGAGAAAGCCTCCTCATAGGCTAAAGATAACAGGATAAAATCTTTAGAAGAATTGATCATTGGGTTGGGCCATGATCCTCAAGATGTGAAGACTGTAGAAGCCTTGATTAAGAAGAAAGATGAAGACATAGCTTCCTTAAGAAAGCGGCTAAAGTTTCCTCCTTCAAGACATCCGCAGACTACTGAGGTCATAAAGCAAAGATCTAAAAAAGAGCTAATGGATTTAGTCTTGAAACTTAATGAAAGACTAAACGAGACTGAGCAAGAAATAGATAAATGATTAAAGGACAAGCAAGAGAGTCGACCTCTCAGCCTTCCAATGTGATACCAGTAGTCTCAAATGCAATACTTTCAACCCTTGGAATAGCTTTGGCACCAAACATTCCAGCAGTCATAGTTGAGGCAGTCACAGGTACAGTCACAGAAACAAGAATAGGAACAACATTAGCAAATCTAAGTACATAGGAGCTAATAAAATCAATGGAAGAGATGAAATTCCAAGTTTCAGAGCTGAAAAAGGTAAAAGAACAATATGTTAACTTGGAACAAAGATATGATCTTTCAAAGATAAATTTTTTAGAAATGGTGAGGGAAATCAAAGGATTAGAACAAAAGGTGAAATCACTAGAAAAAGATCTCACATTTGACAAACCTCTGACAGACATTAAGAAGATCCTATTGACCAACATCACTCAGTCAATAAATGATGTTTAGCCATCTATACAGATAATTTTTTAGTAGATTGACTTAGTAAAAGCATCTTGAGAAGATATTCAAAGGACAAAAGCAGAATTAGGAAATATGCCGAGGAAGCCACCAAGCTCATAAATTTTTTGAATAACAAGAATAAGTACCAGCTTGAAGAACTAGGCATTGAAGACAAAATAGGGACTATTCTAGAAGTCAAAAGGGTATTAACTAAAAGGACTCTAATGCAAAATTTAGAAAGAAGATGCCATGACATGTAGGGGAAATTAATGCTTTTATGGAAAAATTTGGTATTTTGCAGAGAAAATGGCTACCTAGTCCTTTAGTTATAAATGATAAATTGATGAGGCACATAGATGATATTGAAAAACTGGATCAGTATGCAAATAATCAAGCAAGTTCATCAACTAGCACATCGGTACCAAAGGCACTGCCCACAGGAAGAGTTCTCTATGACAGTCTAGAGAACGTCTTCTATGTTGAGCATGAACTAAAGCATTTGTTCCCAGTCCAACCTACTTTTTTCAGGTACACCAAAACTAATGAAACCCTCATAAAACTTCAAAAAACTAGAATACCACAGCTAAAATGGTGGGAAGAAATGTTAGAAATTTTGTAACTAATCCTTGGTAAAAAGTAAATTTTGGTTTTTTACTACAATCAATGATGGTAAGGAGGATAAGAAGAGATCAAACAGGTAAAGAGTATCAGAGCAGGTTAAATTGTATCAGTAAAAAGATAAAAACAGAGAAGCCAACACAAAATTACATCAAAGACAACAAGATGCCAAATCATAGGGCCTAACTCCAGCACATTCTCAAGAATAGGGACAACAAACCGTCCGTTTGCCTCTATCTGTTATCTATGAGACCATCTGTCTCTATTTTCATGTAACATATGGTTAGTCATCCTAGAATATATCTCACTTTGTTATGAGATATTTTATTGTAAAATCTTTGTATAAATACTCCCTTATTTAGAGTATTGAGGGTGGATTCTTAGACATTACTGTAAAACTGATTATTTTGGAATAGAGTGTTGTTGGACAAATTTTGCATGGCTAGCTAGACGAAAAATTAATGTAAATGAATTTCCACAAGATTCATGTGTTGAACATCAGAAAAATAAGTATCTTATATCTCATGTGGTATTGTTTTCTTATTGAAATATTTCAATTGTGTTCCTTATTTGAATATTAAAATGAAAAGGAGTAATTCAGAAAGTGCTTAAGTGAAATCTGTCTTCAATCATTTTTATTCTCAATGTTTTTTTCCAAACTAGCATAAACAGTAAATTTTTAATTGCTCATGTTTCCTAGTTTATTCACTTTGATCACTTAGTAAAGAATTCTTAATTGCTCTTTATTGGTGATTGTTCAAGTTCTTTTATCTTAAAAACGTGTTGAAGGATTCTTAATTTCCCTTCATCCTTGTTTAAGTTCATCCCATCTCTTTAAGTCTCTATTTGCTCCCTGTCCAGCTATCTTGCCCTGTGAAGCCATCCTTCGTTAAGAAACCAAATCCAGTTGAGCCATATTCTGTTGACTCCATTAGCCCAATGGCTTAAACTATTCAGTTCTGCCCCTCTACTACTAGATCTCACCAAACAAAATCAAAACCCCCCCAAGCTTTAATAACTAGCCTAAAACATTATAAAACCAAGCTAAATCTCAAAGAGAGTGCCCTCTCTAGATACAGATCAGCTAGATTTTGTATCTAAAAGTTGGTTTGTGGTTTCCTCTGACTCCTTTCCCCTTCCTTACAACTTCTGGGAAAATCTGATCAATAACATAGTGGCGACTCCACTGGGGAATGAAAATTTGTCGTTGTTGTTGTTTACTTTATAAGCTACAGACGGAGCCTGAAGTTAGCCAGGTAGCCTTCGAATTGCTCTTGTTCTGCAACTGCATGAGTAGATGAATGCTGCTTCAGTATATCTCCGGTTTAGTTTATGAACTAAACATGAACCATTTCCTCAGTCAAACAAATCTTTAGGAATGCTTAAATTCAAATCTGAAACATCTTAAAGAAATCATAGAAGTTGTTGTTGATAGTAATTCAGAAAATCATAACCAAGAAATCTGGCTTCAGAAAAGACTCGTTACACTAGGTCAAATCCTGATCCAAATCCACCACCTGTGTTTGAGAATCCCATTATGATCCCCAAAATTCTTAGGAGACAGGAAAGTCAAGAAAGTACTGCTAGTTCTCAGCACATCTACAGATCAAGATTCTACCCTGTAAGGTGGATTTATCTAGTTACAAAATTTCTAACATTTCTTCCCACCATTTTGGCTGTCGTATTCTGGTTTTTTTATGTTTTCTGAGGGTTTCATCGGTTTCGATGTACCTGAAAAAAATAGGCTAGACTGGGAACAAATGCTTTAGTTCATGCTCAACATAGAAGAGGTTCTCTAGACTATCATAGAGAACTCTGCCGGTGGGCAGTGCCTTTGGTGCTGATGTGCTAGTTGATGAACTTGCTTGATTATTTGCATACTGATCCAGTTTGTCAATATAATCTATGTGCCTCATTAATTTATCATTTATAACTAAAGAACTAGGTAGCCCTTTTCTCTGCAAAATACCAAATTTCTCCATAAAAGAATTAATTTCCCCCTACATGTCATGGCATCTTCTTTCTAAATTTTGCATTAGAGTCCTTTTAATTAATACCCTTTTGACTTCCAGAATAGTCCCTGTTCTGTCTTCAATGCTGATGAGCCCCAAAAATGGGTAACTTTGTGGGCTCATTTTGCATATTATTCTCGATCAATCAACCATTATTCATAGTTTTATGCATGCTTTTCAGTATATTTATGTTAATTGAATGAATGAGAATAGTCACTTGACCACAAAGTCTAATATGTGCTTATTGCAGATTTTTGGACATCTTTTGGACCAAGGTCAAGCATTTATGAGCAAATTGGCAGCCAAATACGAAGGAACAAGGCTGAGGATTTCTAGGAGGGGTGTCTCCTACACTAAATGACCCCTTCCTCGAGTTCTCCACCATCAGCTCGGAGTTCAATAGCCCACCAAAGATGATTTCAAGGGGCAGCCGAGCAGGTTTAGTGAAGTGGCTGATTAACTGCAATTTTGGGCAACCAAGCTCCTAAAGTTAAGGAGGACTGTTGGGAGTCCTCATTTGCATAAGTAGGGAGGCTTCAAGCCTTGGTATTTTAGCCATTGAACAGTTGATTTTTTCACTTTAATGCAGCTCTGCATTCAGCTCATTTTTCAAGCTCTTTCTGTAAACAGCTTTGTGACATGACTATTATTTTTTGAGTAATGAAGACGAGTTTCACTTTGCACTGGCTCTAAGCTTTCTTAGGAGGTTGTAGCTCTTAGGGTTGGGCCCAACTCAAGTGCTAGTACCTTCTTTATGTACTTTTATGTGTTTTTCCTGCATTCATAGAATAGTTTCTGCTATTTAGGTTAAAATCTTGCTTTGTTACTTAGGTTGTTTTTTATGATTAAGATAGTTTTTCATGCTTTAGGTTGATTTGACAGTTTGGTAACAGAAAATATCTACAAAAAGGCCATCAAGTAGTGCTTGATCTCATCTCTCCCTCCTTGGGACCATGAGCTGTGACCAAGGCATACTTGCTGCCACAAAAACATTGCTTTTGCCTTCCAATGCAATTGCTACTGTTAGATTTTAAGTTGGAAAAGTTGATATCAGTTGTGTTTTCATGTGTAGATCTATTCTTGCTCAGTTTTCATAGCTCTCTTACATGATTTTTCTGTCTATAAACTTCTGTTCATCATATTTCTGGTTTTTAGGTCAGATTAGGTCAAAATAGATAGATCTCTGGTTTTTTTCAGTCTTTGTTCAATCAGTTTTGGAAAATAGTGTGCAGAGCACCTGTGATACATTCCTACCTACCCTTCCTTGATCACAGAACCTGTTCTAGCCCCTAATTCAAGATTCCTTCCCTTCATTTACCACACTTTCCCAATTTTCCCTAATTTCTACATTTTTGTGCAACATTGCTCTCTCCATCCTTGAACAAATCCAACCACCTTCATCACTCCTTAGCTTCATTTACCAGGTCCTAGACCCCTTAACATCCTTATCCATCCTTCACTTCCACTTTCCCACCATTTTTCCACCATGAACCCTCTAATGTCCACTTTCGGCCTGTTCCTGTAGAACTTTCTATAAAACCCCTGCAAACTTCCTGTAGAAGTTCACGCGAGAAGTTTTTCAAGATCTAATCACTGTGGAATTCTCTAGAAGGGTGTTAGGGATCCCTTAGGTCCTCTCCACACCCTTCCAAGCTCCTGCAAACGGCCACTCCATTTCCTTTCTCCGATAAACCTCTGCACAGTGAAAAATAGTTAAATCACATGCATAATAATTCTGCAAAATTACTCAAAAATACAAAAGGATTTTTTTTCCATATTTTCCTTCAGAAGAATCTTAAACACATGCATTTTACCTTTCCAAGAGTCAATGGCATCCATTTTAGCAACTTTCATCTCTTTTCTTTCACCAGTAGGGTTAGTCAGTAAAACTAGGGTTTGCATTTACTTTTCAGTTTTCCACTTCTTTCTGCAAGTAGACTAGCCTCTTTTGAGTTAGCTTTCATCCATCACAGTTAAAAGCTTCTTCTAAGAAATCATAGAAGTTGGCTTAAGCTCCTAGCGAACTTGTGCCAACTGATCAAGTGACAGCCTGCAATAAGAGCTAGTACTTGTGCATATAGCACCGTCGCTTCCAAATTTGTTACGAACTACCGGGTTGATAAAAGTAAAGAAGGAAGTCCCAGGAGTTGCAACATCATTGTTGAAATACTGGATCCCACCATCTTTTTGGCGTCGTTGTTGGAGAAGCGTCAGAGTATTTTTGATTTCTGCTTTCTTCTATTTTCTACTGTAACCTTCTGCTAAGTAGTTTATTTTAGCAAGAGTAGAGTAGTTGTTTTATTTCCATTCTGCAATTTCATTTCTGTAAAAGTAGATTAGATGTTTCCTACTTTTATTTCATTTCAAGAAGCGTAGATTAGATATTTCCTGCTTTCATAGATTAGCATTTCAATTCTGCAAGCGTAGATTAGCATTTCATTTCTGCAATTTCAATTCTGCAAGCGTAAGCTTAGCATTTCAATTCTGCAATTTCATTTCAGCAGCATAGATTAGTAATTTCCTGCTTTCATTTCAATTCTACAATTTTCATTCCAGCAAGGGTTATTTTAGTTAGTTGCAATTCGTTGTTCAATCAATTTTAGTTTTGCAGGTACAAGCAGAGAAAAACACAAAAAACAATCAAAAATATTTCCTTTCATGCATCGTAGGAACAGAGACAATTCAAGAAAATTCCTACCCCAACACCCCCACCACATCACTGAGTCACCCTTCTCTCTTCTTCGGAGACAGTGTTCCAGAAGAAACTATAGCTAAACCTCCAGAGATATATGAAGATCCTATAACAGAAGAAGAGCAAGAAAACATTCCTCCTGAGACTATGGCTGAACACATAAACAATATAGGAAATGAGGAGAGAATAGAAGGTGCCTTTCCCATCCGAGAGACCAATGGGGACACAAAAATGAAAAACATAAGTCCCTAAACCTTACCTCACTTCCAAGGATTGACCACTGAAGACCCTGATACCTTCTTGTTTGAGTTTTTTGTCCTTTGTCGAACTTATGACTATGCAGAAGACGAGTAAAAGTTAAAACACTTTCCCTCTACCCTCAAGGATGCAGCACTACGTTAGTTCATGGGGTTACCTAGAAACAATATCACAACTTGGGCTCAGATGCAGCAAGCCTCTAGCAACAAATACCGGGATTATTGTAGGTCAAAGGAAACAAAGGGAGAAATCTTTTGGATGACCATGGGAAGTGATGAATCTTTAGAAGACTATGAAAAAAGGTTCCAACTCAGTTATAAAAGGGCCAGGTGCACACTTGACCCCGAATCTCTAAAACTAGTTATGCTTTGAGGAGTCCCTGAAGACCTTCTAGATACCCTCCATTTGCTAGCTGGGGGAGACATCTACCAACTACCTTATGATGACATAAAGACAGTTTTTAGAAACCATTCTAGGGCAACCTGGAAAAGAGGTAGGAGGAGTCAACTTTCAGCCAGTGCCACCTTTTCCAAACATGAGTTTGCAAATAAGATGGAAGACCTTAAAAGTGAGGTGAGACAAACCATTGCCATGCAAATGGATACCTTACGAATCCAACAGAGGCAAGAGCAAGCTGAGAAGGCTTTGGCCATCTTTTGTCCCAGATGCACAAGGAAGCATCCTAGGAACGAGTGTCCATTGCACTCCGTAGAGGTATGTTTCGTTTGTGAGGTAGACCACCCTACAAACCAGTGCCCAACCTTACCTGGATTTAAAGCTATGTACCAAGGGGCTGAAGGAGCCACTGAACCACTCTACTTCATGAACCAAAAGAAGCCGCATGGACCTAGACCTTATCAGCAGGGGATGCAAGGGAAATCCTAGACTTATTACAACCCAAGCCAATCCACTCACATACCTTCTTGGGGTCCCCCTACTCATCCTTCCTGGTCCGCACCCCCTCCTTAGTCATATCCATCTCAATACCATACTCAACTTGCTGCTCATTCTTTTCATTCTCATGTTCAGCCACAACCTCAGTGGAATGCACCTCAATAGGGGTGGAGGCCCCAGTACAACTCTCCTCCCGCTATTTTGCCTCCACCTCCTGCTCAACCACAACCATTACCTCTTACTCCTCCAAGAAAACCCCAGATGCCTGCTCAACTGAACCTAAACTCCAATAATAGACAGACCCAGTAGGTATATACTGGATAGACAACATGCCCTACCTATGATGTGGAGATTCAGGAGATCAACCTATGATCTAGGAAGGTCTTCCCAGATAACTAACCTCCACCTAAGGAGGATGAGGAAGAAAAACAGGAAGGTGAACCTAAAGCCATTCCACCCTTTCCTGAGAGACTAACTAGAACCACGCAACGAAACCCAGAAAAGACTGAACTTCTGGGAGAACTTAAACAGTTATGTGTAAAAATACCACTTCTCTAGGCCATAAAAGATGTACCAATCTACAACAAATTGATCAAAGAGAAGTGCTTTAGGCACCCAGGTAGGCACAAGAGAGATGTCCCAACTATCACTATCATAGGACAACTGTCTGACATGATGTTGGGACAAGTAATCTGTCTAAAATATCTGGACCCTGGGAGTCTTGTAGTCGATGTCCACATCAATGGCACCATAATCCCCCACACCCTAATTGATCTAGGGGCTGCCATTAATGTGATGACTAGGGACACTATGCTCAAACTCAACCTTCAGAGTTACCTAAGAAAGACCTCGACAGTACTGTAGTTAGCAGACCATTCCATTGTGACCCCCGAGGGGATTGTGGAAGATGTCATGGTCTCCACTGATTCTTGGGAGTACCCTGCGGACTTCTTGGTCCTTCAGCCAAAGGCAAAACTCATTGGATACCCCCTCATTTTGGGAAGCTCTTGGATAGCTACTACAAATGCTTACATCAGTTGTCGAGCTGGGAGCATGACCATTAAGAATGGGCCTATGTCTAAATAGCTAGTGTTATATCCTCCTGCCCAACCTCTGCTAGAACATGACTTACCTCTCTAGTTGGAGGAGGAAGATGAGGATGAAGTCTACTCTGCACCGTTGTGCACAGCGGAAGCCACTAGGGGAGGTCCTCAAACTGAGGATGACCTTATTGAGAATTTGATTCAAAATCCACCTTCCAATGTGCTGCCATTAGAAGAGTTGGTAGAAGACACCCAAGCCAGTGCTTTAGTGGATCTCTATGTGGCTGATCTGACCTCTCCCCAAGTTAAGAATGTGGAATTTGGCCCTGAAAGAACCTTGAAGATCAACTCATCCCTATCCTCCTTTCAAGAGAAGGAGCTGTGTAGCTTATTGAACAACCATTTGGATGCTTTTGCTTGGAGCTATAAGGAGATGAAAGGATTCCACCCCTCAGTCTGTACCCATCACATTTACATTAAAGAGGATTGTAAACCAGTCAGGCAGCCTCAAAGGAGAATGAATCCAGCCCTTAAGTACATTGTCAAAGAAGAATTGTAAAAGTTGCTGGATGCAGGATTCATCTACCCCATCTTTGACAATGAGTGGGTTTCTCCTTTGGTGCTTGTGCCCAAGAAAAATGGAAAGTGGAGAATCTGTGTAGATTATCGAGAATTTAACAAAGCTACCAAGAAGGACCATTTCCCTTTGCCTTTCATAGATCAAGTGTTAGATGGCCTGGCGGGGAAGAAGTTATTTTCCTTCCTAGATGGGCTTGGCGGGTATAATCAGATCCAAATCAGCCTGGAAGACCAAGATAAGACCACTTTCACTTGTCCATGGGGTACCTTTGCCTACTGGGTCCTTCACTTCGGGTTATTCAATGCTCCTGCAACTTTCCAGAGAGCAGTACTGAGTATATTCGCTGAGTTGGTTCATGATTCAGTGGAAATCTATATGGATGACTTTACCCCTTATGATTCTAACTTCCAAGAAGCATTGACTAACCTGGGAAAAGTTTTAACCAAGTGTATTGAAATGAACCTGTCCCTCAATCCTAAAAATGTGAATTCCTAACGACTGAAGGGACTGTGCTAGGTCATACAACTTCTCAGCAAGGATTACAGGTGGATCCCAACAAGATTGCTATCATCCAAAGGGGTCCACCTCCTCAAAAGGTAAGAGATGTTCGGAGTTTTCTAGGCTTAGCCAGATATTATAGAAGATTCATTAAAGATTTTAGTAATCTAGCCTCTCCATTGTTTGGTCTTTTGGAGAAAGATATTGAGTTTATATGGACTGACAACTATCAAGAGGCTCTAGATGCGTTGAAAGGTAAGTTGGTAACTGCCCCAATCTTGAGAGGTCCAAACTGAGCCCTACCTTTCCACATTCACACAGATGCCTCGAACAAAGCCATAGGAGAAACCTTAGGACAAGTTGAAGAGAATATACCGTATGCCATATATTTTGTCAGTAAAAACCTATCCAAGGCCGAATTAAACTATACTATAACCGAGAAAGAGCCCCTAGCTGTAGTCCATTTATTAAACAAGTTCAGGCAGTACATCACTGGTTATCAAACATTCGTACACACTGATCATACTGCAATTAGGTATTTTATGAATAAACCTGATGTAAATGCTTGTATCATTAGATGGTTACTTTTATTGCAGCAATTTGATTTGACCATTGTTGATAAGCGAGGTAAAGAAAATGTTGTTGCTGATTTTCTGTCTAGACTAGATTTTCCTGCAGGTGAAGAAGGGATGGTGGACGATCAAATGCCAGATAAACACCTGTTTGCTATTTCAGTACTCTCTCCATGGTTTTCTGATGTAGAAAATTATTTGGTTTCAGCATAGTTTCTGCCACACCTATCCTCAAAAGAGAAGAGCAAGATCGTGAGGAAAAGCGCCCCATTCACTTGGATTGAGGGAAACCTATTTAAACTTGGCCCAGATAAGATTTTGAGGCGTTGTGTCAGGGAGGAGGAAGTTTTTGACATCCTCCTAACCTGTCACGATGGGCCCTATGGAGGCCACTTTGCAACAAAAAGAACTACCTTAAAAATTCTACAAGCAGGGTACTATTGGCCCACTCTTCGTCAAGATGTCAGGAGATACATTAGCCAATGTGACCGATGTCAAAGGATGGGGAAACCAACTCCAAGGAATGAGATGGCCCTACAACCTTGAGTGACTTTCGAGCCATTTGAGAAGTGGGGCATGGACTTTGTGGGTCCTATCAACCCTCCTTTAAAACAAAAGTCTTACATCATTGTGTACACAGACTACCTGACCAAGTGGGCAGAAACAAAGGTAATCAAGGCAACAACAGAAGAAAAAGTAGCTGAATTCTTGAGGGAAAATATATTCTACAAGTTTGGCTACCCAAGAGAATTAGTAACAAATCAAGGAAGTCAGTTTACCTCCAACTTGATTGAAGACCTGCTCACTCATCACAATATTAAGCACAAAACTTCCACTCCTTATCATCCATAAGCAAATGGATAGGTGGAAGTCACTAACAGAGCTTTGGAAGAGATTTTGACTAAAGTGGTGAGCAGCAAGACAAAAGATTGGGCAGATCGCTTGGTTGAGGCCACCTGGGCCTATAACACTACTTGGAAAACTACAACAGGTTTCACACCCTATGAGCTGGTCTACGGGAAAAAGGCTTTGTTGTCCATAGAATTTGAATATAACATATTGAGGTTGGCAGCTCAGCTGGACCTAGATCTCAGCCATGCACAACAAGAAAGATTTATGCAGCTGAATGGATTAGATGAATAGAGAATGCAGGCCCTTCTCCACTCAGAGGTAGTCCAACCTCAAAGAAAGATATGACATGACTGACACCTCAAAGAAAAGTAATTTCAACCAGGAGATTGGGCGTTGTTATATGATTCAAGATACAAGGATTTCAAAGGAAAGCTAAGGACAAGATAGTTGGGACCATATATAGTGGAGAAATGAAATGACAATGGTTCAGTCCTTATCAAGACCATTGATGAAGAAGCCATCCCCATGCTCGTCGATGGGTATCGATTGAAAATCTACACGAAGCCCCTTTCTAAGTAGGAGTTCATTGAAACTCTGGGTAAATTAGTGCTGGTAGTGGAGCAAGCCCCTATCTCCACTCCACCTACACCTTGAACACACAAAAAAAAACAAAAAAAAACAAAAAGAAAAAGAAAAAGGAATAAAATATCCTTGGGTGAAAACCTCTTGGAGGCACCCAGGGCAGACAGTGAGGGTGAAAACCTCCTAGAGGCACCCCAGCTATCTCAGACTAAAAAAAAAAAAGGAAAATAAACCTAATTTATATTGAATAAATTGTAGGTTGCAGGAAGGTCATTACAGGTTTTAGGAGGATTGCACAAGACAAAGAAAGAGGTCATAACTAGGCTACAAGCATCCCTCACAATCCATTCCTCCATGACCATTACCCTTTCCTAAGATTTGGTCTCATTCGGGTTAACATTTCACCTTCTACAGGAAATTATGTATCTTCTACAAGAAGATCCTGTAGAACCTATAGAAAAGCCAAAATCGATCTCAGAAGAGGACCCGAAGGGTGGGAATCTGTCTATGAGGCCTGTAAACCTCCCTGCTTCCATCCATCGCTATAAGTCACCCTTTTTCCATCTCTAGACACCTCCATTGCACTCATTTTTATGTCCCTGCACAGTCACACACAGAAATCCTGTTTCCTTCATGCTGCCAAAAATTTTGTAATGACAAATCAAAGCAGCAATTTTTCACTCACCATACTTGATACTCTCTACCTAGACTCCTTGTTAGCCAAGAACCTCATCAGCAGTTGTAGCCCTACTCATTCTAGCTTGCATTCAAGGAGGAGAAGCAGCTACAGGAAATCCTACAGGATTCCTGTAGCAGCTGATCCCTCTGAAAGACATACTCCAGAGACAAGGACAACAAAGTATAACATATGAAACATGCATGGAGCTCTACTTGAACATGTGAACATCAGTAATAGTCCAAGGCCAAGCATGCAGTGTGCAAGCAGCAACAAATGAAGAAATAGGTTCCAAAATCCAAAATCTACATAACACGGCCGCCACTACGCAGGTAAGTGCCTAAACTCATTCTTCAATTGCATAAATCATATTTCAAGGCTGCGTGACTATGGGAATGGTTTGGATTGAGTGGAATTGGTGGCCAGTCACACATCCTCGTGGAATCCAAAGGAGCTCTGTTAAATTCAAAACTGTTGATTAGATGCGCAGCTAGCACGTGTGGAGTGTCCATTCAGGAAGGAATCTTCGGGACTGGTAGTGGTGGCGGTAGATAATGGGAGAAAGGGAGGTGATGGTGGTTAGATGGCATGCAGAAAAATTATGGCTATGACGTAGGATCAACGGTCCAATCCGGCCACCTCATCCCCTCACCACGAATCACGCCCACAGTTAAAAGATAGCTCAGTTGAAACTTCACCACCCTTTGTTCATTCTACACTCATGACTTTCGCGACTGGAGTACACATCTACCACTTCCAGAGAAGCTAACCAGTTGTCCTCCACTAGTTTTCTACCTGTTTTTGAAAATCTCCCACCTATCGGGCTCTACCGGAAGCACAGTTTCATTCTACAGGAGCCAGGAAATTTCTACAAGAAAGGCAGAGAACAGCTCTGTGGAAAGGAAACTTGGGATTTTCATTGGAATTCAAGCTCAAAACGAGGTAGGCTCGGGAAAACTTCTCTGTGCATGATTTGTTTGAGTAAGGTGGTAAATTGAACATGGCAGTAGATTGGAAAAGAGAGTGGAAGTCTGCCTGTGCATTAAAAAAGTGAAAGTTTGCCTGCATATTTCCCTGAGTCTACATAGTTTCTTTCTCTCTCTGCATCTGAAATCTCCCCATCCTTTTTCAAATTCTCCTGTAAGAAAGATACATGCAATAGTAAAGGCCAGCCTATGTGTGTGTGAAAAAATGAATGTGCATAGCTATCTACGTGATGAGAAAAGAAGCTGTGTCCTTATCCTCTATTCTATAGAAAAATTCTTTCTTTTCAAAACCAGGAAGTCAAATTCAGGGTGGCAGCGGTTTAAAACAGGAGAATTATTGCCATTTGATATTGCAAAGAAGCACCCAGGACATTCCTTCTTGGGTTCAGAAGAAACCGAATTCAGCTATCCTCTGTTTCAGTGATTGACTGTTTTTTCCCACTTGAGCATTTTCTTTTCTGGTTAAAACATAAAAAGAGCACTCAACACCATGCTAGGAGGATTCATAAGGAAATAACTCTCAAACTCTAGCAAATTGCATGAGCACCCTGAGGTGGTGCACCTTTTCACCAGGGAAAACTGGATATCCTTCTTTGACAGAATTCAAGGTTATGATGAGGAATCCCCTGAAAAGTTGGCACGAGAAGCAACAGTTGTGCTTGCTGCATTAAGCACACCTACAAAACAAAAAGGAAAAAGAAAGAGGCAAACCTCCATGTACTTTAAAGCTAGAAGAAGCACAAGGATCAAAGTGGGCAAACCCCAACCACAATCAAAGGAACCAATTTTCATTGAGGACACAACCACTAAACATAAGGAAGAGTCTCATTCTAAGATATCTATCACCTATGAAAGAGGAAGCCCAGAAACCTCCACATGGAGAGAGAGAATTAGGATGATGGACTCAAAGGAAACTCTAGAGGAAGTTGAAACATCTCTACAGGAAACTCTAGCCAAGTTAAAAGAGACTGAGAAATTGGAGGAGAAAGCAGCCAAACAATCACAAGGAGGAGACAAGACTGAGGAGATACTAGAACCAAGCCCTCAGCCTAGTTTTGGCTCATATTACAACTTGTTAGAAAGTGAGAAGATCATCCCACAGAAGTTTGTTGTACCACTTTTCTTTGCATTGGAACAGGGACGGGTTAGGACTCACACTTGGATGAGAATTTCCAAATCCAAGGGAGTTGTAGACATAGACTGCCTATAAGAATAGCTAAAGGAATCAAGAAGAGAGTTAGCCATGGTGAGGCACATAGAAAGCAGTAAAGGATCCCAATTACAGGAGGAGAATGAGCTGCTGAAAAAGCAATTGCAGATATAGGAAGGTCATAAGGAAGATAGGCTGTCCATTTTGGTAGGGCAGCAGCAGCAAGAAGGACCTCCAACAGACAAGGAAACAATGGAGAAACAACAGAGAGAGGAAAAGCTATAAGCTAATGTTAAGATGCTGAGAAAATTGTTGCAAGAAAAAGAGTTTTAGGCAGCAGAAGAAATACAGGGTTTAAAACAACAGTTGTAAGAAAAAGAAGCCCAAATGGCCTGCATGGCCAGCTGGACAGTCGAAGCCTTACAATGTAGACAACCTGCTAAGTCCTATGCATTATATCTTAAAGATCAATGGTTGCAATTTCAAATTAACACATTGGTCCAAAGGGGCATTATTCCATTCTATAATTACAATCAGTTTATGTATTTGTGTGGCAATAGCTCAGCTGAAGATAAGGCCAAGTTAGCAGAATTCTATTTCCACAACTTGGCACTTCCAAACATGAATCTATGGGACCCCAATGCTACATTGGGAGATGTACAACTCATGGCTATGGCTTCCTGGTTAAGCCATGAGGAAAAGAGGGCAGTAGAAATTCGGAAGGTTATGAACAGGGAGCTAAGTGATCCACTCATGATCAGGGCAGAACCAGAAGATCCCTCAGCTCTAGTATATGTGCATCAACACCTTGCCAACAACCCTCAAGTTCTCCCAAACTATGTTGAAAGGCAAGCTCTGCCCATTGCTCACTTCCAAGACATGGAAAGACTGCTTGGTGATAATTGCATTCATGCTTACACAAGGAGATGGAACACAATGTCCCGTAGTATGAAAATAAGAGAGTACGACTCCTCGACTAGAATGAGGGAGGCTTTGGCAAGAGTGCAACTTTATAAATAGTTAATGAAAAATCTGAAGGCCAACTCGATTGGCCTAAATTTTAGTCCTCCATTACTTTTAGGACTACTCGAAGGGGTCAAAGAAGAAGAAGAATACAGGCAATGGGACGAAGTAGAGAGAAAGGCAGGGTTTCATGACTGAGAAGAGGACATCACTTCAAAAGCCTGGGATGTTAGAGAGGCAGTCAAAGAAATCAAAGATGACGAACTGGATTAGTTGCTCAGAGGATGAGCAACACATTCAGCAGGGGGGTGATGATGAGCCCCCAAAATGGGTAACTTTATGGGCTCATTTTGCCTATTATTCTCGATTAATCCATCATTCTTCATATTTTTATGCATGCTTTTGAGTATATTTATGTTAATTGAATGAATGAGGATAGTCACTTGAACACAAAGTCTAATATGTGCTTATTGCATATTTTTGGACATCTTTTGGACCAAGGTCAGGCATTTATGAGCAAATTGGCAGCCAAATATGAAGGAACAAGGCTGAGGATTTATAGGATGGGTGTCTCCTGCACTAAATTAACCCTTCCTTGAGTTCTCCACCATCAGCTCAAAGTTCAATAGCCCACCAAAGATGATTTCAAGGGGCAGCCGAGCAGGTTTAGTGAAGTGGCTGACTAACTGCAGTTTTGGGTAGCCAAGCTCCTAAAGTTAAGGAGGACTGTTGGGAGTCCTCGTTTGCATAAGTAGAGAGGCTTCAAGCCTTGGTAGTTTAGCCATTGAACAGTTGATTTTCACACTTTAGTGCAGCTCTGCATTCAGCTCATTTTTTGAGCTCTTTCTGTAAACAATTTTGCGACATGACTATTATTTTTTGAGTAATGAAGATGAATTTCGCTTTGCACTAGCTCTGAGCTTTCTTAGGAGGTTGTAGCTCTTGGAGTTGGGCCCAACCCAAGTGCCAATATCTCCCTTGTGTACTTTTATGTGTTTTTCCTACATTCATAGAGTAGTTTCTGTTATTTAGGTTAAAATTTTACCTTGTTAATTAGGTTGTTTTTGATGATTAAGATAGGTTTTCATGCTTCAGGTTGATTTGACAGTTTGGTAATAGAAAATATTTGCAAAAAGGCCATCAAGTAGTCTTTGATTTCATCTCTCCCTCTTTGGGACCATGAGCTGAGACCAACGCATTCTTGCTGCCACCAAAAAACTGTTTTTTCCTTCCAATGCAATTGCTAGTGTTAGATTTTAAGTTGGAAAACTTGACATCAGTTGTGTTTTCATGTGTAGATTTGTTCTTGCTAAGTTTCCATAGCTCTCTTACATGATTTTTTGTCTATAAACTTATGTTCATCATATTTCTGGTTTTTAGGTCAGATTAGGTCAAAATAGATAGATCTCTGGCTTTTTCAGTCTTTGTTCGATTAGTTTTAGAAAATAGTGTGTAGAGCACCTGTGATACATTCCTACCTACCCTTCCTCCATCATACAACCTATTCTAGCCCCTAATTCAAGATTCCTTCCCTTCATTTGCCACACTTTCCCAATTTTCCCTAATTTCTACATTTTTGTGCAACATTGCTCTCTCCATCCTTGAACAAAGCCAACCACCTTCATCACTCCTTAGCTTCATTTACCAGGTCCTATACCCTTTAACATCCTTATCCATCCTTCATTTCCACTTTCCCACCGTTTTTCCACCATCAACCCTCTAAAATCCACTTTCGGCCTTTTCCTGTAGAACTCCCTGTAGAACCCCTGCAGACTTCTTGCAGAAGTTCATGCAAATAGTTTTTCGAGATTTGATCATTGTGGAATTCTCTAGAAGTGTGCTAGGGATCCCATAGGTCCTCTCCACACCTTCCCAACCTCCTACAAATGCCCACTCCATTTTCTTTTGCCAATAAACCTCTACACAATCAAAAATAGTTAAAGCACATGCATAATAATTCTGTAAAATTACTCAAAAATACAAAAAGATGTTTTTTCCATATTTTCCTTCAGAAGTAGCCTAGACACATTCATTTTACCTTTCCAAGAGTCAATGGCATCCATTGTAGAAACTTTCATCTCTTTTCTTGCACCAGTAAGGTTAGTCAGTAAAACTAGGGTTTTCATTTCCTTTCATCTTTCCACTTCTTTCTACAAGTAGACTAGCATCTTTTGAGTTAGCTTTCTTCCATCATAGTTAAAAGATTCTTCTAAGAACTGATAGAAATTGGCTTAAGCTCCTAGCGAACTTGTGCCAACTGATCAAGTGACAACCTGCAGTAAGAGCTAGTACTTGTGCATATCGCACCATTTCTTCCAAGTTTGTTACGAACTACCGGGTTGATAAAAGTAAAGAAGGGAGTCCCAGGAGTTGCAGCATCATTGCTACAATATTGGAGTCCACCAAATGCCCAGTTCTTCAAGCTGGTACTTATTCTTGTTATTCAAAAAATTTATGAGCCTGGTGGCTTCCTCAGGCATATTTCCTAATTCTGCTCTTGTCCTTTGAATCTCTTCTCGGGCTGCTTTTACTAAGTCAATCTACTCAAAAATTATCTGTATAGATGGCCAAACATCATTTCTTGACTGAGTGATGTTGGTCCATAGGATCTTCTTAATGTCTTTCAGAGGTTTGTCAAATGTGAGATCTTTTTCTAATGATTTCACCTTTTGTTCTAATCCTTTGATTTCCCTCACCTTTTCTGAAAAATTTATCTTTGAAAGATCATATCTTTGTTCCAAGTTAACATATTGTTCTTTTACCTTTTTCAACTTTGAAACTTGGAGTTTCATCTTTTCCATTGATTTTATTAGCTCCTCTGTACTTAGATTTTCTGATGCTATTCCTGTTCCTATTTCTGTGACTGTACCTGTGACTACCTCAGCTGTGACTGCTGGAATGTTTGGTGCTAGAGCTGTTCCAAGGGTTGAAGGTATTATAGTTGAGACTACTAGTATCACATTGGGAAGCTAAGAGGTTGACTCTCCCTGCTTTTCCTTTAATGATTTCTCTATTTCTTGCTCAGTCTCGTTTAGTCTTTCATTAAGTTTCAAGACTAAATCCATCAGCTCTTCTTCAGATATTTTCTTTATGACCTCAGCATTTTATGAATGTCTTGAAGGAGGCAACTTTAGCTGCTTTATTAAGACAACTATGTCTTCATCTTTCTTCTTAATCAAGGCTTTTGTAGCCTTCACATGTTGAGGATCATGGCCCAACCCAATGATCAATTCTTCTAAAGATTTTATCCTGTTATCTTTAGCCTCTGAGGAGGCTTTCTCCAACTATAGTTGGACAGTTGTATTATTCAAGGAATTCTCCAGTCTTTGGGCCATCATGGCCTTACTAGTCAATGCAGAATAGGTCATTTATCCTGTTTGTTTGTGCAACTCAATTTGGTCCAAAGGATGAATATCCTTTGTCATGACCTCAAAATTGGTTCTAAGATAGTCTGCTGCTGATTGACGTTGTTGCACTTTAGGTTTGAAATAACTCATTATCATTTTACCTTCTTTGATGTCATAGGCTGACATCAACCTGTTTTGTTTAGTGGGAGCCATTTTCAAATATTGATTGTAAACCTGAAGCCTCAATGGAACATTTCTGGCTTTTATTTCTATAAACTTCTTCTTGATATCTGAAGTGTCCTTTCCTGGTGGCTTGAAAGATGATACCTCTGCACTTTGTTGTCTCTCTATCTCTTGTTTCTATGAGCTAGTAGATGTCCCACCTACTGGGAAAGTTTGATGACTATCTACCCCTTCTTTCCTTTGACTATTAGTAGTCTCTTCAAGAAATTCCTCCTCTAAAAGAGGATTTAGCCTTTGCCTTTTAGCACCAGGTTGTTTTGAGGGTCCACTGGTAGGGGTAGCTACTTCCCTGTCTCTCCTTTTATTATTTTCCTCATTCAGAGGAGTCTGCAGGACTGGGGGTTCTCCCACCTTACTTTGAGTTGGTGAAGTCTGCATTTGGGCCCGTTCCTTAGAAGTTTCAGGTTGTTTAGACATTATAGATTGTTCTGTGGCTTGAGCACTGGTCTCTGGTCCCTTTCCCTTAGATGTTCCTGTAACTAGTGTGCTGGTATCCTGTGAATGCTGCTGAGAGGTTCCATCTGTAGAGGCACTAATTATTGACCTTTGAGAAGATTCAAATTGTACCTGCCCAAAAGAATCCATGTCAAGTATTTTCTCAAGATCCCTCATAACATTTTCTATATTGACCTGTTCACTATCAATTTCTACTAGGGTTCCTTCCCTCCATTCATCGATATTGGAAAATTTTTTAATATCTGGGATTCTATGGTGTATATATGGTGACAACCTATGCTTCATTATTCTATCACAGATAAAGCTATGAGGATCATATGTCATCCACCCAAAACTCTTGTTTAGTTTAAGGTGATCTTCTAGAATTCTCTTTGCTTCTATCCATGCTTCCCTATTGTTGTAGACAAAAGGGCCTAACTGATTTTTGATTCTGAGTTGAGCTTTCTTTTTGGCTTTATGAAAATGGACCAAGTCTGAATTTATCATTTGTCTAAAATATTCCAATGCAAACAGTCTCATTGGAACATATTTTGGTAACTTGAAAGGGCAGAGCTCACACCCATATATCCTAATTTCTGTATGGTTCTTGTAGAGATACCAATCACATATTCTGTACTACTGTGAGAGCTGTAGGATTCTCTTAATGTCACCACTAATCCTGGGAGGGGAAATCCGCGTCAATAAGGTAGTTGCTAGATGAACAAACTGATCAATGAACTCATTATAGGAGTAAGGGGATTCAGGGGTATCATGGAAGATGGAACTCCAAAAAATAATAGACCTTGGATTGCCTTTGGTATCAAGTTTCATGACAGGAAAAGGGAAGTTTTCTGACTGGTAATATAGCATGATATGATAAATGGAGGTAGAATACTTGAAAACTCTTTCATTTTCCAGTCTTGTGAACTGGTCATGAATTTTATCAGCAATAAAGGAGGCATAGTAATACTTAACAGCAGGGGGCTGTCCAAGAGTGAATATTGACAACAACACTAGGATTAACTCATCAACAATTCACTAGTGTTGAATCCCATAATCAAAGATATCATATCAACTATGAGTCTACCCATATCTGTGAAGAAGGTCTGCAAATAAGGAGGTGGGTTCATGGGTTGATGTTTTGACAACATGAAAGTTTGACAGAGGTGATTGAGCTCTGATTGGGATGATTTAGTTGATTTCTCAAGTAAATCTCCAATGGAAAGGGGAGTGAGAGCTTGACTGGGGTGAAATTGTAACATTTCATTGATGGATTCAGCAGTTATTGGAAAGAGGATTGTTTGGTTGGGAGACATGACTGCTCTGTGGTTAGGATCATAATTGGCATGGAATTAATGAATTATATCACGGAGAACATGGAATAAAGGAAGAAAGTACATAGGAAGATTGGATTCCCACAATCCAAGGACATCAGAGCCATTCAGGTAGTTGTCTCTACTTTGACAAAAACTTTGAGGTGATTTTTGTCAGTGACAAGGTCTTTTATTTGGAAGTCCTTGTCTGCCAAAGGTAGGTAGTCCAAATAGTTATGAGGGGCATTTATAGTGCAACATTCAAAGCCACTGGGGTTTCCATTTCTGGTTCTTGTGGATTCAGAAAGGGAATTTAGGTTTTCTTTGAAAAATAGGCCAAAACAGAGGGTCTGGGAACTTATTTGACGAAAATAAAGACTGAATTATACTGAATTTGGGTTCTTTTCCATCAAATTACAGTGTAAAACAATAACTTGTAGGGTTTTGTTAGGAATTTGGATAAATACCTGTGTTCAGGGGATGAATAGTGAAACTCAGGTACTGGTTGTGGCTAAAAGGCTCTGGATTGCGTTGGCTGCAAGGTTTTTAGTAGGTTGGCGACTGGAAGCTTCGAACTAATTGACCTCAACATATTTTAGATTGGAGCACATGTTTACAGTACGAAGAAATGAAAATGACTTGTTTTTTTTATTAACAAAGTCAAGGGTTGGCGGGGTTTTCAGATTTCGGTCGGATGATGTTAGCGAGAAGTGATGTGACGTTTTTGTCGTATATGCAAAGGTAGTAAGTAGTTCCGTTTCGCACCACTTTTGGGGAAGGGCGGAATTACACCTTGAGCTAGCGATTCCACAGATCGTCTGACATGTGGCGAGGGCACTATGTAAAAACCGCTTCGTCATAGCACGCTAACGCGCGGTCACGAAGGGTCACGCGATATTCATAATAGTCGTCAGATCTTGAGGACCTGATCAGACGGTGGACGGGAGGTGCGATCTGATGTTGTTTAACAAGGGCGTGTCGGACATAATTAAGAGTTAATTAATCATATCGGGGGTGACAGGATAGGTCGGGGAGGTTATTAATTAACCATGAGGGTTAATTAATCCCATTTAATCGTTTTACGGTTATAGTTAACCAGGGGCGGGATATATAGTAATTGATGGTTTTTTATATATTTAAATAATATGGGAGGGGCAAACGTTATGCAGGAATTTATATAAAATAAGTTAAAAGTTAATATGATAATGAAATGAAAAAGTGCCAAGTATAAAAACATTTAACGAGTGTATTTAACTTAGGCTTAAATGAAAAAAGGGTTTTTATGAGAAATATATGAAATTTTCCTAAGTAAAATAGGATTTTATTTTAGGAAAATACTTGTGAAGGTGAGTGAATGATTTATAAATGATTTTAAATACTTAGGCTTTACAAATTATTGGGCCGAGGGTCCGGTCCCTCCAAAAGTCAAAGAAATGCTCTGAGCCCCTCTAATTTAGCAAATACCTTAGTATTTAGGGGAAATTAGTGAAAATTTAGGGAAAATGAGAAGGGGAGTTAATTATTTGACTTTGTTTTGCTTGAGGTGCTTTCAATGCATAGTATGCCTTGGCCTTGTGATGAAAGTAAAAGATTAACACATTTAGAGTCATCATTCATCATATATCATTCTGCAACATCATCTACTTACCATACTTTAAACTAGCATTTTCACTTCTTTATTTGGGTGCACTTAGATTGGGAAACCCTTATCAAATTTTCTTTTCTTTACATGGAAAAACCTATCTAATTCTACACTTATTACATCCAAGGGCTCAGATTAAATTGTTGAGCTCCTTTTTTACTCTACCTATCTACTTATCTGCCAAGATTAAACTATTTGGTCAGATCTTTATTCTCTATCTCTACAACATGAAATTGAAATATGAATTAGTCAAGTTTAAATTGTTTGACTATTCATGAATTGTAGCATAGGTGACAAACTGCACACAATTGTTTATTACACGAAGTGAAAAAGTAGTGGCATTTAGACTTGCACACTTTCTTGGTCCTTCTTTTTGTTCGGGTTCATTTTCTTTCATTTTTTGACCGTCTTTATTCTTTTTACCCTTTGATTTTTCTTTTAGGGTATACCTTCTTTACACTTTTTTAAATTTTTTTATGTTTTTTTGAAAATATGGAAAAACTTTGCAACCAGTAAAGGTATGAACATATTACATATCTCATCAAGTCAATCATGACATATGACACCTATTGGTATAGGGGCCTAACAAAACCAACACCAAAGGAGATACCCACTCACTATCTGAGATCGGGTAAACGAAGCTTGCATCTAGTAGCTTTTGAAGTTCTCTTTTGACTATATCTTTAAGAGTTGGATTCATCCTCCTTTGGGGTTGACAAAATGGCTTGTAACCTTCCTTGATATAAATATGGTGAGTACACATCGAGGGGTGCACTCCCTTCATTTCTTTGTAACTCCAAGAAAAGGCATCCAAATGTTCCTTTAGCATGTTGCACAACTTTTCTTCTTGGAGAACATAAATAGATGGATTGATTTTCAAGGTTATCTTAGGGCCGAATTCTATGGTTTTGACATAGATAGGGTTTCAAACGACTAAGAATAGATCAATTTGATTGTTTTTTTTTGTTTCCTTTACTACTCCTTCTAAGGACAATGTACTGGGAGCTAGACTTTGGAGTATGTGTTCGATCAAGTCATCTTCATCCTATTTTCCCCTCTGAGAGTTGTTTCTAAAGTATAGAGTTGGGTGAAATAAACTTCATTTTCCTCCTCCTCTTCCATCCACAAAGGTAAGTCATGTTGTAGAGATGTTTGAGCAGGAGGGTATAGGACTAACTGCTTGGACATATGCCCATTCTTGATGATCATATTTCCAGCTCTGTAGCTAATATAAGCATCAACAGTGGCTAACTAGGGCCTCCCACGGATGAGAGGTGTTGGCTTATGGGGGCTTGATCTAGGTTTAGAGTTATTTAGCCAAAAAAATCCCTACACTACTAACCCTTTCAGCATCAGCCCGTAGAACCCAGACTGAAGCCTCACCCGAAGCAATATGGGGGGATGCTAGAACCAAGTTTCTACACCCTTGAGATGGATGTGATGTCGGTTTAGTCCAACTAGACCTACATTCATGCAGGTCACTTCGCACACTATTCTACCCTTCAGTACCTTTTCAATTTGTTATAATCAACTCTCATGCAGCCCTAACCAGGGGCTGAAGTCCTTTGGCGCAGTGAAGGCAATGAACTGTGATATCTCCTAAAATACACCCAGTATCTTACTTATCTTATTAGCAAGTCTTGATTATCTTTGCGTAAATAGATATTCTATATTGCATTCACTTAGCTAATACAATTATACACATTCGCACATCATATAAGCATTAAAAGTGAAATTAATACCCAATATAACAGATGCATAAAACATGAAATAAAGACGCAAAATTGATAGAAACTTCTCTTTATTAATACTCCCACTGTTTACAGACTTGACTCGCCCTGCACACTCAGATGTAAACTACTAGGCCTTTGCGCACTCAGCTCCAAAGCCTCTTCCTATGTTATGACCCAAAACTAGACTTTACACTTCAGAACTATCTCGCATACATTATTCTTCCTTAGATATTTTGTTATTAGCTTCCTTAACTATTTAGAACTTTGTTGTATTTACACAATCCCATGGTTCGCAGACCATGGCTACAGTGGACATTATATTATCAAAATAAGGGCGGAAAACCCTATGACTCTTTAACAAACTACTCGCTCCGTGCCCACAAAATGCAGAGTCATTACATTGGAATTACAAAATTGACCAAAATCTGGGATTTAAGCCCCAAAACTTTCCTTGGGGGATCCCGCGCCCAACAGGCCCCCAACACAAACAACGTGACTTACCCTCGAGTCATTCTATAGGTGCGGATAACTTTGCACGAAGACCTCCCAACTTTGATTAGATCACTGCAAGTTCAACAGCGTACTAAGTGGCTACTTGGTAAACTTCCTCTATGCATTGTTTGGTGACTTCTGTCATTGAATTGCTGCCCTAAATCCTTTCCTGAGTTGCTTGCAGCTGTGCGAGCTTTACTTCAGTGGAGGGTGTAATGGTATATGCCTCATCAATCCATGGTTGTAGGCGCGCTTTCAAAACTGCTTCCTTATGCCGAGCAACATCCACCTGATCCTTGAGCGCCTTTGCCTAATGTATCCTTGTGAGCCTCTACATAAGGGAAACCATCTATGCAGTCCCTTTTACCTCATCATATATTAGCTATAGCTTGTGTGCCTCTGTCTCCAGGTGCTCTATGTTCAAGTCCTCTTGCAGGGTGGTGATGACCTCGAATGACTGCTTGAATAGCTTTGTGTAGTCTATCACTGCACTTTTAACCATCTCCATTGTTCTTGTGATCATAGTGGTGTTTTGTTCCTTAACCTCCAGTGGAGTTGAAGGTTGCAACTTCAATTGCAGTTCTCCTATCTGAAGGTTCAAATCCAATTGAACCCTGGCCATTTCTTCTCTGGCATCGCATACCCCTGCTGCTAACTTTCGGACGCATGCCTCCACGAGTTCATCTACTTGGATGGCCAACTTTGAGACCATCTGGTAAGCTTCCTCCACCACGTACACTATTTATCTATTCTGCACCACCACCTCATTGCACTGCAGACTCAACTGCTCAATGTTGATTCACTTCTCACTCATTACCTATAGCATGTGACTTTCCTTGGCGTGTAGTTCTACAGTGACTCCATCCTGCAAAATATAAAGCATCTCATGAGGGAGCACATCCATGTTTAACCTGATTCCTTACGAGTTGCTGACCATAGGTCTGTCGGTCTCATTTTCTGTAATGAGTGCTCCATCTGGTAGCACTATTATGTTGGTCATCCTAGTGCCCAACATTTCCTTAGCTGCGAAAGTGCTGACTATGAGGCTGGTTGACACTGTGCCAACCTGTGGTGTACGTACCTACAACTCCTGTATCTGCATTTGGAGAGCCCCCAATACCATCTAGTGTTGTTCCTCAAACTGCTGGAGGGACTCCATGGTGACATCTCTCGCCGTTTCGCCAATATCTTGCAAGTCTCCTTCAATAAGGATGATAGGGTCAAAAGATGTTTTTGAGGCCTTTGTCTTCTTTCATGGCCCTACCTACTCTCGTGGTCGTCGATGCTTTAGTTGGGTAGACATTATCTGTGGGTCTGCACCACCTTGTTTTGTATCGATATCTAGCTTGGGCAAAGGTGGTTTCTTTCCTTTGTGCTTTTCTTCTGCCGTCTCCTGTTGTTCCTCAGTGAACTTCGCAATGTGGTGCACCACCTGGGCCTTAGCTGCTGCTTCTTCTTTCCTAGGATTTTCCACCAGCTGTGTCATCCACAGTTTTGTCTCTTCCCTCTTCTGCTACATGGTGGACTTCTCTACTTCCACCACGAAGTCAGTTGCAGTGCACCACTCTAGAGGCCAAGACTCAAGGACCATAAAAATTACATCATTGGTCACTAAGTATGGTAACTCATGCCACGTCTTCATAGGGTCCTTCCATGCCTTGATGAAGACATGGTGGAAGTCTGCTTTGAATTTCGTGAAGCTCTGCAGACTGTTGTAGACTGTGAATGATAACCACAGCTTGTGATTAATCCCCATTTTGATGTTCATCTCCATCAGCACCCAAAAGATCTTGTTCTCCCTTATCCATTGTGCGTCCCTGGTTTCCCACAGCAAAGCGTACTTTGCTACCTCTGGAAGGTCCTGCATGATCGAAACTAGTTATCTTCATGCAACTCCCATGCCACCAGTACTATCAATAATAGGAGCCAAGTGTAATGGAATGTTTTACCATGCTCCTATGCCTTGCGACAGTTCTTAAGGAACTCACTCCATAGATAATTTGCCCAATTGAACTGGACCCCTTCTATGCATTTCACTACTAGTGCAACCACTGGCGTAGGAACATCATCCATGCGGCACTTCCACATCACCTTCCCTACCAATATCTACATTGTGATATTAACTGTAGGGTTGTTGATGCTAGAGATGGTGTACCCTCACTTATTCTTCTCCAACTTAAATTTCTTTTTCATGGCCTTTGAGATGGCCAAGTCGTCACTTTTTCTCTAAAATATTTGTTGGATCCTCCCCTGCACAAGGCAAATGCGTAATCCTGTGAACCAAATGGTTTGTGATGGGGATGGGATCCTCCAGCCACAAGAACCCATCATGCACCAAGCAGAGCAGCTGCCTGATGACAAAAATGGTCACTATAGTGTGGTGGTAATGTGACACCTAGAGTAGGTTTAGCAACCCTACTTTCTCAACACCTCTGAGCCATTTGTGCGGCTCCAACTCTATTATTCTAGTCAATGCGTCTTTCTTCTGGTGCATTAGTTGTGTAGTTGCTAAATGCAGGAACTTCTCATGGTCCACGAGGTCCCAATCTTCAAATTTTAATACGGGAACCCATCCCAAATGCACTGCTTCAAAAATAATGTCGTCATGGAGTAGCAAAGTATGTAGAGAGCTCTTTCTCTCATCTATATCCTTGGGAACCTTGGCTTTACCCTTCTATAGAGGAAAATATGCAGGCAACCTGGTGAGAGGATCTACACCCTAGGTTTCGACTTCCATCTCAACATCCTCCTCATCCACTAGGATCTCTTGAAACTCTTCCTCCACATCGGCCTCCAAATTAATGGCCTTCCCCTTTTCCTCCATTGTGAGCTTGGCCCTCAGTGGATTTCTAGGCGATACGTACACTAGTATCATGGCTTGCTTATCCTTCTCAGGTCTCGGTGTGCACGTGATTTTGGGATCTCAGTGACTATCCTGACATGCTCTAGGGCTTCCACTTCCATAATTACCTGCGCAGCTTCCTCGGCGGTCATTGCTTCGGTATCCATAACTTCTTCAGGTGTTACCACGGTGCGATTCCATAGTTCTCTCAGTGTCTCTAGTAATTTCTCAAGTAGGGAATTCACCTTCAGAATATCGAACAAGTCTCAGTTCATGAATATTTGAGCACGCAACAACTTAGTTCTCAAATTGCCAAGTGTTGTTTGCTGGATAGCCCTTTGTAATTTATAGCACCCTTTGAATTTTAATTTGACCATTCCCCCCATGTTTGGTCCGTTAATGCTATATTGGTGACATATTTTCAAGAATCTAGCCCATAAAGTTCACCTTAAATGCCTACCACCCACTCCATTTGGCCTCAGACCAAGCATCACATCGTGAATAGTGAATGTAATGGTCACTTTCCGGCAGACTTGCATGCCAGCGTAACTATATTTCTGCTGTCACGGACCTTGTGACACTTCACTACTACACACAATCCTGACATCTCACAGTTCTCGGGAAGAGTAGTTTATAGTCTCGCGCCTCCTTTTAGCTGCTTGGAGTGCTAAGACTATGCTTTGGTCAGCTAGTCAGGTGGAGGCCACGTGTGTATGGCTTTAAATGACCGCCATTCACTTTTCCTAGGAAGGGCTCTCCATTTAACTTGACCAACTCTACTGCGCCACCATCGGTAATCTCCTTAATAACATATGGTCCTAGCCAATGCATTCTGAACTTTCCTGTGAATTTATCAAACTTATTATCATACAAAAACACTATATCATTTACCTTGAATGTGCACAGCTTGATATGTCAGTTGTGCCATGCCTTTTCGCATAGCTTTTGGACCTGCTGTTGGAATCTAGCCAAAAATTGTTATTCTTCAAGAACTTCCAGTTGCACAAGCCTCTCCTCTAGGGCTCCGTGATCTGTCATACCCGTGAGTGCTACTTTGCACAGACTAGGCATGATATATTCCATAGGCATTACAACTTCCACTCCATAGAAAAGCCTAAAAGGTGTCTATCCTGTCAGTTTCTTGCATGTCATTTGATAAGCCCATAACACTGTGAGTATGTGTAAATCCCTATCACTTCACTGCGCATTGCATACTATGGTCAGCATGTTTTCCAGTACTTTTTTGAATGCTTCTACTATCCCATTAGCCTGTGGGTGATACAGTGTGCTCTTTTGGTGATACACCTAAAATTCCTCTATTAGTGTGCTAATCGTTTCATTGAGGAAGTGTGTACTGCGATCGCTCATCAAGTTCTTCGGACATCCAAATCACATCATTTTCAAATAGAAACTTCACAGTAGTCGTTCCCGTGCAATTCTTCACTAGCTGTGCTTCTGCCCAACGAGTGAGATACTCCATCGCAGTGATAATGTACAGCATCCCTGTCTTTCCTTGAAGTTTAATACGTCCTACAAAATCTATTGCCCACTTTTCGAAAGGTTGCAACATCATTTTTGGATTCAAAGGCCTATCGTCCCTCCGTGATGGCCTACCTGTCCATTGACATACATCACATGCCTTGCAATATGCTCTTGAATCTTGATGAAGGGTTGGACACCACAACCTAGTGCATAGAATCTTCTGCGCGGTTTCTCTTCTTCCATAATGTCCTCCCACAACAGCCCCATGAGCATCTACGAGGATGCTTCTTCATTAAAATTTAGGTCCATACCTTCGCAATATTTCATCATTCCCCATCTTGTATAGATGCCCAACGATGACAAAGAAATCTGCCGTGCATACCACTAATTCCTTCTTCTACTGGACAGAGTAGCCTTTTGGTGCAGTTTCAATTGTTAGAAAGTGTATTATATCTTCAAAATGTCCATTTGGTATGCGCATAGGAAAGAGCTTCACGTCAGGTAATCCTTCCTCCAAATTAGTAGGTTCCTCCCCAGTCTCAATGCGGGATAGGTGATCCAGTCCCACATTCAATCGTCCATGCTTCACAACAACTTTGAAATCATATTCTTGGAATAACAAAAGCCATATGCAAATGTGCGCCCCCAACACAGGCTTATTGACCAGGTACATTAGCTCAGAGTGATCTATATACATCTTAAAGTGGCCTCCTAGCAAGTAGTGTCGATACTTCCAGAGTGCATATACCATAGCTAGTCCCTCGCGCTCAGTGGTGGAATAGTTCTTCTCTACTTTGGATAATCTGCAACTTGTGAACATGAGAGGGTGATCCAAGCCTTCTCCACCATCCTGTGTCAGTACTTACCCCAGTGCTATACACGACGCGTCGACATGTACGTGGAACTCTTTCTTCCAGCTCAAGAAGAATATAATCGGCACAGTAACTATCTTTTCTTTCAATATATCTAGGCTTTTCTTACAGTCATCGTTCTAGTGGAACGTGACATCCTTCTTCAAAAAATTTTCCATTGGCACAGTGATAAGGGCATATCCTTTAATAAACATTCTATAATATCCCGTATGTCCTAATGTGGTGCACATTTGTTTCACACTTCTTGGTGCTTCCAAGTTCAGAGTCACAACGATCTTCATGGGTTCTACCATCAACCCTTGTCTACAAACCACATGCCCCAAAAGGTTCCCAAAAGGAACAAGGAACAGACACTTCTTGAGGTAGCACTCCTTTGTTGCATATCCTAGCTATTAGCATAAGACAATCTTTTGTCTCATGATCAAATAGCGTGCAATACTTGCATGACGGGCATGTTGGATTGGTGCAATCGCAGGCATAGTGTCTTATCCCTCTGCAATTGTATCAAATCAACTATGCACGACCTCTACCAAGTCCTCCTCCGCCTCGACCTCGTCCACACCCCTGAAATCATGTTTGTGCCATTCCTACATTTTGGTCAAGGGGTTGTGTTTCATCCTAAACCCTATAGGTGGGGGTTCTATCCATCATCAACTCATAACTTTTGTAGGTACACTCGTCATGTCCCACCAACTTGCAAAAGTTGCAGAACAACTATTGCAAATTTTGTGTATACTTCTGTAACAAGCGACAATTTTCCATGGCATGTTTTCCAGGTATTTGACAGATCATGCACTACAAAGCAAGCCCCACACTAGGTCATGCTTGAGCTTCCAGCCTTAAAGGCATCAGTCCTCCTCCTGCGTGGTGATTTGTAAAAACCGAACAATGGTCTATGTCATGACCCTGGCTCTTGCATTTTATGCACCACACTTCTTCGCGCACTTCTCATCGAATCGTCCTATCCTATTTCAAACTCTACATCTCAAGGCACAAATTCTTTAGCTGTGCATGGATCCTCTCAACTCCTAGGTTAGGATCCTACATCAGGGTCTCATGTAGCCTCATAGTGATCTCTAAGGCCTCTTCCTGAGTCGTTATCTTTTGCTACGATAGCGCACTCCTTAAATGTGGTAGTAGTGAAGCTACAAACCACTCGTGATGTTGTCCATCTATCAGATTCGTATTGGCTTCACAATCCATACATTTCAACTCTGATCTAGCTCCCAAGGAGTCTCACCTGGTAGCATCGTGATCTCTTTAAATCCCATGATCAATTGCGCTTCAGATTTAGGCCTACTAAATTCTCTATTTAGTGTTGTTTGGATATCTACAACTCTTGCATTTGGGTTATCGTTGGAGTACTTAGTATCCTAGGTCAATGCACAATCCTACAGGGTGCTAACTAGTGTCACTTTCTTTGTATGGTCATCCATAACACCTTGCGCTTCCCATACAACCCTTACAATGAACCAAAATTGGTCCAGATATTCGTTTCCCAAACCTTTGAACATAGGCAACTTCACTGTGCTTGCCATACTGAATCGCAGTGGTGGTGGAGGTGGTACAGGTGAAAATGGAGGTGACGCCAGTGACGCCAGTGGTAGTGTGGGTGGAAGTGGAATTTGTGGAATTCTTTGTCTTATCGGATGAATAGAAATTCACGGAGAGATCTTCGCGAGCTCTTCCTCATCTCCTTGTGGAGGTGAAATGAAGGGACTATTTTCTGGACCCTTATTTCCTTTGTTTCTATAAACCTTTCCACTTTGTGTAGCCTCGGACATCAAGGTAACTGCATAACCAACTTTCTGCAAAACAACATTTTAATCCAAGTATTCAAGGACTTTATGTATTTACCTCACGATCCTTTAAGAAAGCATCGCTCTACCTTGTTGTAGATGACTAAGGTGTCAACCGCGAACTCAGTGATGAATTCTCCTATAATACGATCAAGCCAATGATCAATGGTGCATGCAATCTCATCCTCTGATGCTTCCAATCTCTGCTCTAGCTCTAGGGTCCACACAATAGGACCGTCAAGTTTCCACCTTCCTTAGCTATCTCCTAGCTTCACAATCCATTCATATAGCGCAGTAGGGAAGGACGCGAAAAAAATTTCGTGGGTCTCTGTATATAGGTAACTCTCTAGCCACTCTTCTTTTGATAGTCATGGGTTTCTGTTCTCCTGTGTTGCAAACTCGTAAATTCTTTTGTCCAACCAGCCTTCAATTTATTTCTTAGTTGGATTCCAATGATACAACATCACACATCTATCATGCAGATTCTGGTCCCGTCAACAGAACCATTTGTTGGCTTATGGGGACCTGACCTAGGTTTAGAGTTATTTAGCCAAACAAATCCCTATGCTACTGGCCCTTTTGGCATTAGCCCGCGGAGCACGGACTAAAGTCTCACCTAAACCAGTATGGGAAGATGCTGGAACCAAGTTTCTGCACCCTTGAGATGGATGTGATGTCGATTTAGTCCAACTAGACCTTCTTTCACGCAGGTTGCTTCATGCACTATTCTACCCTTCAATACCTTTGTGATTTGTTATAATCGACTTTCATGCAGCCCTAACCAGGAGTTGAAGTCCTTTCGCACAGCCAAGGCAGCGAATTGTGATATCTCCTAAACTATGCCATGTATCTTACTTATGTTATTAATAGGTCTTGATTATCTTCGCGTAAATAGATATTCTATCTTGCGTTCACTTAGCCAATACAATAATACACATTCGTGCATCATATAAGAATTAAAAGTGAAATTCATACCCAATATAACAGATGCATAAAATAGGAAATAAAGATAGAGAATTGATAGAAACTTCTCTTTATTAATACTCCCACTGTTTACAGACTCAACTCGCCTTGTGCACTCAGCTATAGGGGTCCATGCACTCAGCTGTAGACCACTAAGTCTCTGTGCACTTAGCTACAGAACCTCTTCCTACACTATGACCCAAAACTAGACTTTACACTTCAAAACTATCTCACATACATCATTCTTCCTTAGATATATTGTTATTAGCTTCCTTAACTACTTACATCTTCCCTCTATTTGTACAATCCCATGGTCCACGAACCATGGGTAGATCTTCTACAACTGACATTATATTATCAAAATAAGGGCAGACAATCCTATGACTCTTTAACAAACTATGCACTCCACGCCCACAAAATGCGGAGTCTTTACATTGGAATTACAAAATTGACCAAAATCTGGGATCTAAGCCCCAAAACTTCCCTTGGGGAACCTTGCACCAAACAAGAGGGTAACTAGTAAGCTTAGCCTTAGGTTGGAGAACTAGGAAATCTGCAGGGTATTCCCGAGAATCAATGGATACCATCACATCCTCCACAATCCCCTCAGGGATCACTGTGGAGCGGTCTACAAGTTGCAAAATTGTTGTAGTCTTTCTCAATGAACCTTGGAGGTTGAGCTTGAGCATGGTTTCCTTGGTCATCACATTAATGGCAGCCCCAAGATCGAACAAATTGTGTGGGATGATGGTGCCATTGATGTGCAAATCTACTATAGGGCTTCCAGGGTCAAAACACTTTGGACAAATTACCTGCCCCAGCATTGTCCAATGACATTAATGGTAGGGGAATCTCTTCTTTTCCTCCCTAGATGCTTGAAGCACTTCTCCTTAAAGAACTCATTCTAAATAGGTACATCTTTAATAGCTTGGAGAAGTGGAATTTTGACACATAGGTTTTTCAATTCTCCGAGAAGTTCAGTCTCTTCTGGGGTAGGCTGGAGTGGTTGGGTTAATCTCTCAGGAAAGGGTGGTGGATTTACTTTAAGCATGCTTTCCTCTCTTCCTTCCTCAACCTCCCCAGGCGGAGGTAGAGGTTGATTGTCTGTAAGTACTCTCCTAGATCTTAGGTTGATTCCTGAATCTCCACAACATAAGCTGGATAGGATTTCTCTCTACTATATATTTGTTGTGCCTATCTATTATTCGGGTTTGGATTTGGCTGGGCAGGAATTTGGTGTTGCTTGTGTGGAGAAGAGTGTAAACTATGTGGTTGGGTAGGTGGTGAAGGAAATAAAGATGGAACATTGTTGTATGGGGGCCTCCACCCCCGGGGCAGTGCATTACACTGAGGTTGTGGAGGAGCATATGGTTGAAATGATTGGCTGGCTAGCTGAGAATGATACTGAGGTGCAAAGGACCATGGAGGAGGTGTAAACCAGGAAGGATGAGAAGGGGGCCCCCAAGAAGATATGAATGTGGTCTAGTTGGGGTTGTAATATGTATGGGATGACCCTTGCATGCCCTTCTAGTATGGTCTAGGCCCATGAGGTCTCCTTTGATTTATGTAGCAGAGCTGCCCAATGACCCCTTCAGCTCCTTCATATACAACTTCTAGTCTAGGTAAACAGGGGCACTTGTCTACAGAGTATTTTTCTTCACCGACTGAGTAGATTTCAATAGAATTCAATGGACATTCACTCCTACAGTGCCTCCTAGTGCATCTAGGATAGAAAATGGCCAAGGATCTCTCTACTTCCTCCCACTTTCTCTTAATGTGCATAATGTCCATCTGTAGGGAAAGGGTTTGTAGCATCTCACTTTTGAAATCCCCCATCATATTTCCAATTTCACCCTTGATGGATGAATTGGAGGAGAATGGACTGACCATAGGTTGGCTACCCCTACCATTTTTCCTAACTGCCCTAGAATGGCTTCTAAATACAGTCTTGATATGCTTATAGGGTAACTGTTAGATATCCAATCCTGCTACTAAGTGTAGGGTATCTAGAAGATCTTCCCTTACTCCTCTAAGCAGAACCAGCTTCAGTGACTCAAGGTCAAGTGTGCACCTAACCCTTTTGTAGCTAAGCTGAAATCTTTCTTCATAATCCTCTAGGGATTCATCATTGCCTAAGGTCATCCTAAAAATTTCGTCTTTAGTGTCTTTAGACCTACAATAGTCCCAATACTTTCTATTGAAGGCTTGCTACATCTGAGCCCAAGTTGTGATGCTATCTCCAGGTAAACCCATGAACTAGCGAAAAGTTGCATCCTTGAGAGTGGATGGAAATAGTTTCAATTTCTTCTCATCATTTGTATAGTCATAAATTTGGCATATGACAACCAACTCAAATAAGAAAGTGTTTGGGTCTTCCGTGGTTAGGCCATGGAAACGAGGAAGGGCAGAAGGGCTTATATTTTTCATCTTAGTATCCCCATTTCTTTCCCTGATGGGGAAGGCACCCTAACCTCTTTCTCTATTTCCTCTACCATTTCTGTTTTTAGCCATAGGTTCAGTAGGAATGGGTTCTCCTTCTTATTCTTCCCTAGTAGGTTCTTCAAATATGTATAGTTGCTCACCTAAGGGTTCCTCCAGTTCACAGCCACTGAAGAAGAGGAAAGGTTGGCTATTTGATGTAGTGGGGGTATTTGGCAAAAAATTCCCTAAGTTATCCCTATTCCTACGAGGCATGAAAAGAAATTTTTTTGTTTTGTTTTGTTTTTTCAAGCTTGGAAAGTATTTGCAGAATTGAAATCAAAAACTGAATGAAAACTACTAATTAAATGAAAATCTAATTGCTTGATTGAAATCCTACTTTCAGAATGGAAAGGAAAGAAAAGAATGAAAAATGAAAAAGGAAGCAAACTAAATTGCTTTTGGATAAATGAAACTAAGAGCAGAATATTAGAAACAATAAATAGAAGAAAGAAAGCAGTAATCACATATTACTCAAACACCTCCCTAGAAAAGACGCCAAAAAGTGATGACCACCAGTATTAAAACAAGAATGTTGCAACTCTTGGAGCTACCAGCTTTACTCTATCAACCCGGGGTTCATACAAACTTGGAGGTGATAGTGCTATACACACAAGTAAAAGTGATGGTTCTACCTTTTGTCACTTTTCAGCTACCGAGAGACCACTAGGGTTTTCAAGCCAGACTTCTATGGATTCAGATGAATCTTGATTGCTGATGAAAGAAATAGAAATATACTCTAGGATAAATCTTGTCTACTGCAATAAGGAAAATGACTGAAATCATATGCTAAAAACACACTATTCTCTAACTAGTTGCTGAGAAACTATGCTTTACAAGAATGCCAAGCTAACATGTATGAAATGCTACTATCTAAAGCATGGAAGTCCAAGACATCAAAAATCACTACTGTGCATGTAAAGGACTGAAATAAATCTATTTTGTTCTTTTTATTCTCTTTATGGAAAATCAAGTGTAAACCCTAATTTCCTTTCGTGATGTGGCAAGTGGCTTAGTGACGCTGGCCTCACTTCCACTCAAAACAAGCCACTATAGAAAAACCTACAGGATGTACTAGAAACCTACCTGATTCCTTGTATTTCTACAAGATATAGCTGAGAGAAAAAAGATGGTTGCTAGAGGTGATGGAATGCTTAGGGAAGGTGGTGGATGGGTGGAATGGAGTGAGAAAATGCCTAGGATCACTGAGAACTGAAAACCAAGGTTAGGATATGGTTTGATTTTCTCAACATGCTTGGCGGAATTTCTATGTAAAATGATGAGAGTGGTGAAGGTCTTGGTGAAATCAAGGAATGATTATGGATGGATGAAGTTGGAAGGTGGTTTCCTAGTATGAGATCTATTTATACTTCTGAAGCACCTGCTTTGCATCAAACATTTATAATTGTGAAAAAATCATGTAAACAAGAAGAATTCTAATAAGCTAGAAAAGCATAATTTAATGAACTAGTTGTCTACTTCATGCATGAGGAAAATTGCTAAATAAAATGAAATCATGGATGAGATCTAAAGTCTGAAGATGGAAGATATGGTAATTAAATCCTACACTTGAAAAACTGATCAAATGTTGGTTCAAGTACAGCAAACTCTAAATCTTATCAGAAAATGGAGATCTATATTTTTGGGGCTGCATAAGGGTCTTTTCCTAAAATCATGATCCCTGAGGGAAGAGGTGAGGCCATGACACCTAATGATAGCTTTGTGGTTCTCCTTTTATCCCTTATAGCTGGCTACTGACGTAAAACACAAATGGAAGCAAACTAATAAACAACTAATCAAATCCACGTTACTTGCAATGAAATACTTTTAAAGACAATTTAACCATGAATCTATGAAACTAAGCCAAGCATACAGATACAAGAAGAGGAGCCTTTGTTGTTAGGTTTGGGCCCTAACCAAAGAACTTCAGCCCTCTGAGTTAAATCAGTTTTGGGTCAAGAAAAAACTCATTTTCATTATCAAAACAGAAAATTACATCAATGTCTTACACAAGTCTGGAGCTTGAAAATAACTAGTGTTTTTACAACAAAACTTCGAATCCTAATGAGGCTCTAGGCCTCTCTACTTATACAATTGAAGTCCCCAACGACTTCCTTAAAGGGATTTTTGGCTCCCAAACTTGATAAGAACTAACTCTTTGTCTATCACTTGCTTGGTTGCCTTTTGATCTTCATGACTTGGCTGATTGCACTCTGAGCTGGTGTGATTAATGGAGGAATATTCGAATGGGGGAGGAGTAAATGAGGAGGCTTTACCTCCTACAATCTCTCTCCCTTGTCCCATTTGAGTTCCAAACCTTAGTCTTGCCAAAATTCCTTGATTTTCTCTTCCAAAACCTGCATTCAATGCATATTAGTACACTAGGCATTATATCTCACTTTAACTCATCTCATTAAACAAAATATAATCAAAACATGTAATAAATTGTGAGAAGAGTTGATTTGACTATCTAGGAGGTGGATTAAGGCCCATATAATTACCCAATGACGAGGCTCATAAATTGGCTCCATGCGCCTCAGGAAAAGGATAAAGAAAAACATTGGAAATTCAATCTAGGACCTTTGCCAACTAATGGATCACCTTCTTCAACTCCCAAACACACCTCCAAGCCTTTGTCAAAAGTTTTCAACTAACGACATAGGCCAAGGAATCCTCCACCAAGTAAGTGACAAGCAGTCCCTAGTCTTTGTTGAGTCCCAAACCTGCACTTCCCTATATACCCTTTCAGCCTTCTTTTTCCATTTACTTCATCCACCAAGCTGTCAAATCGTTGCATATTAGTCTAAAAAGAGCTTATGAAATGGTTTCCTAACTATGTTTATGATTGTTGTTTGATTTAGATTTTTGTTCACGCAGCTGCGGAAACTTGTCACTTTCCACAGCCAGCCCAGGTTTCCGCAGCCATTTTGTTAAGGGCTATGCTACAGGTGTCCAATGGAGAAACCGGCCACATGGGTAAGCTGCAAGTGACGTGTACATGGAGTGTGTCCCCTTAGATCAGCCAAATAACTCATAAACAGTCGCGGTCAACGATGGTCAAAGGAAGGGCCAAATGAGGAGTTTTACAGTGGCACGGCTCTGTTTTGCCCACGTGAAGGTTTGCGTGGCACGATCCTTAGTTTCCGGAGGTACTGGCACACCTGTAGAGCAGCCCGTGAACTGAATCGAGCAGCCACCACTCCATGGATTCAACTGTCATGATGACCATCACGCTAGATCTCGGGTCAAGGAGATTTACGTGTCTCTTGGCAGCATAAATCTAGGAATTAGTTGCAGCACCTTTCCTTATAAATAACGCGTTGATATACGCTGAATAGTTAGCTTTTGGAAATGTAATTTTGACTGTTGTCATCAGCCCACTGTACTGTGTTTCACTTTTTTTTATTACTGCACTTTAAATACATGAGAAGACAGCTTTCCTAAATCTGATTTGTGACTAAGTTATTGACTGACCGAGGTTGCAGAGGGCCCCTGTACACCAAAGCTTTGTATAGTTTCTTACTTGCTTTCATTTACTGTTTTTAAATCATTGTTTGTATATATATTGTGCTGATCTAATGTTCATTGCTATCCATATTTCCTTTATGTTTTCTTTTATAGCTATTAGCTGATCAGTGCTTCTTTTACAGGTTTTGTTGTAGGTAGCCCGGGTAGATTTACATATTTTTTTGATAACTACTGACATGAGATCGTCTTGTCCTTTCTGCTGATTTTCATTTCCTGAGTATAATTCCAGCACTATCATTTTTCAAATTGCGTTTTGCTTATTTACTTTTTTGCTACTTAGACATCATATTACTCATCTGTTTATGATTTCCTTTCTATAGTCAAGTGACTCTATTAGTAAGGAATCAGAATATTACTTATTGTAGTATGATTTAGTTTGCTTTCCTGCAAGTTAGAGATTGAATTACTTATGTCATTTTCAAGAGTTGAAATATGAATGAGTAGTTAAATCTTAGTTTCCTTTTATGCAATTTAGATATCATATTACTCAGCTTGTTTATGATTACTTCCTATAGACAGATTGAGTTGAAAGGTGAAGGATCAGAACGGGGGTTGAAGTAGTGTGATTTAGTTGCTTTGCTTTCAGTCTTTGAGTTGCTTTAAGTTCAGTTTTTACTTTCTTTTTCATACAGCAGTAAGGATACTGGGCCATTGTCACTAGTTCACTATTTTGGTACATTTACTTCCTTTTGAGAATTGATTTCATTACAGTCAGTTTGGAGCTTTCTTTTTGAAAACTTTTAAGTTTGGAAAATCACTGTAGAAATCACCATTACCATCCATACTTAACTTTCAATTTCGCCATCACACACTAGGGAATCCATAGAAGATAAACCCAAAAACAAACTAAAAAAAAACTCAAAAATGACAAAAGACTAAGAAAATGGTTATCTTGTACATATAGTACACCTCACTTTGTCAGTTTACGAATCCCAGATTGACATTTTAATTAGCAATTTAGAACACACTAAATTGACCAAACAGTCTTCCAAGTTGATCACCAAGACCAACACCTCGAGCTCCTTAAGAAGAAATAACAACCTATATAAACACCTCCAAGGCCTATAGCAACATCTTCAACACATGCAAAAACAACATCAAGTCATCCAACTTCCTTCAATGCTAGTAGAAGCACTCCAACATATGTATCAACATCTACAATGCTTCCAAGACATATAGAAGCATATGTAACACTTATAGCAACACTCCAACCTCCTACAACAACATCATATTTAACATATGTGGCAATTGAATCATCAACCTCTGACAAGCCACCATATCATACCTTATAGCCATCTCTACTAAACCTCCCATTTTTACACTAGGTCATGTCATAAACATGTTGACATAAATTCCAACTAAAGAAAACCATCAAGTTGAACACTGCAACCAAAACAATCATCACACATCATGAGGTAGAAATAGGCATATGATGACTAACACAAAGGCCATGTTGAAATTAATGCCAGCACTACAATACCAACATGCTCACATTCATGGGAAGATTGTGATGTGTTCTTAAAATCCTCTTTCCTCGATGGTTTCAACAATGGATTTTAGTCTTCTCTTACCTTCAAAAACTCTCCTTCAATGTACCCCAATCTTGAAAATTGAGGCCTTTGTATAAACTCCAATGGCTAAGTCATTCATTTTCCATCAACACCAAGTCCTCTTCCTTTATACCCCATCTTGGTGAGGAGTCTCAGGTCATTTCTTGAAATGGGTACCGCAAGGCTTCCAATAGAAATAGAATCATGAGAAACGAAACTAAAGAACTATCAACAGTGTTTACCTCAATTGTTGATTCTAAAGTAGGTGATGATGGCTTCACTAAGACTTTCTTAAACTTCAAATTTCCCAAGGCCTCTTTCGTGGCTCATAATTGAAGCTGTAATATCTACTTCTCCTCTTCTACTTGTAGAATTCTCTTTAATTCAACATTTTCCACTCAAAGACTTTCATTGATCTAAACATTTTAATGATGAGAAGAACATGAAGAAGTTTGTTCACCAAAAGATGGAGATGGAGCAATGAAATCTTTTCTCTCTTTCTCCTGTTCCACTTTTTTCATTTTCTCCTCATAATATGCATACATTATATCTACCATGATTTTAATCTTGTAGAATGCCTTGTATATATCTTTGTAATCCTCCATTTTCCTTGTTCTTTCACGTTTAATCTCTAGTTATCATTCACACTTGTAATTGATATGAATTTAAATAGGAACACAACAAATTACATATATAACCATAAGCATAGAGATGTAGCAGAAATAAAACTTGAATTCATTAATATCAAAGAACTGAAATATGCTCACATACAGAATGGAAATAAGCTAGCTCAGGCAATGGTAACTTATCTCTGTGAATAAATGCGGGGGCTACATGCCTCTACATTGTGATACAATGAGGCTTGAGGGCCTATTTATTATTGAGAAATAATGGAAACCCCAAACATCGAAAAACCTAACCCTAGGAGACGAAACACCAAATTATAGGCCACATTGGGGTAAACTGGTAGATCAACTTCTCGGGGTCGTAACTTTGGCATACGATCTCTGTTTTACGCACACAATAGCTCATTAGAAATATCTATCTAAGTACTACAACTACTAACAATGAATGTTGAGTTGAGAACACACATTTTCAACCTATGATTTAAAAAAAGAAAAACATCATGTACGACCTTGAAATGGCTCCAAAATTTCAAGACCTGAAAAAACTACCAAAAATAGTAAATTATGCTACAATTAAGCAAACTAAAAAACTAAAAGAAACAATGGTGGGGGTCCAAGTGGAATAGGCAGGTTTCCACCAATATCCACTTGGATCATTCCCCCCCCCCCCCCCCCATGAAGCAATGGTCACCATTTCGTTGAGTTCCTCCATGAGATGAGTGAAATTCTGCTAAACTTGGTCCCTCATGACCCACTTGCCCTCGTGAAGGAGTTGTCCTATTTTGACAACTCAATATAGCTAGATCCTTTGTTGGTGGGTGTTCTTGATCTGTGTTCCCATGATCTGATTAGTTGTGGATTGTTCCATGTAGTTTAGATTTAACTTTGTAAGTGTTAGTTGTTCTTTAATGTCTGATGTGTCTAGAAATGGTGGGAAGTATGGTCAAACGTGATCCACATTGAACACTGGGTGCAAGCCAAGGAATGGAGGAATTCCGATCTCAAATGCATTCTCTCTGAAAGCCTTGTTAATGGTGTAAGGACCATATCATAGTGGTGTGAGTTTCCTATAGGCTCCGGTAAGGCATTCCTTCTACAAATGCAACAAGAATTTGTTGCCCACCTAAAACTTGTGTGGCCCCTGATGTTGATCATGTTGTTGCTTGTACTTGGAATTTGATTTCTCTAGAATGTCATGGACCTACTAGCGAATGTGCTGAATGTGCTCAATGAATTTGTTTGCCTTGTCATCTTCGAATTGAATATGAGCCAAATTTTCCTGAGTAGCTGCAAATTGTACAGCCACATCAATAGGACATAGTGGCTAGAATCCCAAAACCACCTAAAAAGGGCTTTGGCCAGTCAAGCTATGGAGATTCTAGTTATAGCTATGCTGGACATAGGGGAGACTCTAATCCCATGTGCGTGGATGCTTTGAGTTGTACATGCACAGAATGTGTACGACCATCGTGTTGACAACCTCTATCTGGCCATCAATTCGGGGATGGAAAGTTGTGGACTTAGTGAGCTTGGTGTCTAGCATCAAACAAAGACTAGACCAAAATGTACTAAGGAACCTTCTCTTTTGATTTGAGATGATAGACTTTGCGATCCCAAAGTGTACCCACACTCATTAAAAACAAGAGTTTAGCAATGGCTTCTGCTGTGATATTCCTCTTGTGGACCACCATAATGGCCATCTTCGAGAACCTGTTGACAACTAGAAAAAAATAGTTGTTTCCATGCTTAGTAAAAAGAAGGCCTGACATGTAATCCATGCAGATGGATTCCCAATGTCAACTAGGGGTAGGAAATGAATTATAGAGGCCTTGCATCTTGATGGTTAGTTTGGCAATGGCGTGGGCAGTACATGATCTAATGTACTTCCTGACATCCCATCGAAGAATTTGACCAATAGAAGTACTTCTACAGTACTGCCACTGTCTTCTCAACCCCGAAATGCTCAATGACTTGACTATAGTTTGATTCCTAAATCACCTTGGTACGCTCGCTTGAAGGAACACAAAGGTGTCCTAGGTAACATAGCAATGCATCCTGGAGGTGAAAATATGAAACTTGTTAACCCTCCAAGAGCATCTGGAATTTGTGGCCAAATTCTAGGCTGCTTTTGTAGAGAAGTGACCAATCACAAGTCCCATGCCCATAAGAGTTGAGCACAATGGTTAAAACCATGATCATTGGTCGGCTAAGGTAGTTTACAAAATTATTGGTTCTACCCTTCTTGTACTTGATATTGAAATGGAACTCTTGCAGGTTTGTGGACCACTTCTGAGCACGATCATTCTGCAACTTCCCTTATGTTTGCATGAACTGTAGGGGTTGGTGGTCTATGTAGATTACTGTTTGCTTCCCCAAAACATAATGCTTCCATTTTCAGCAGCCCTGCACAATGGAATACATCTCTTTGTCATAAGTGGGATACTTCTAGATTGTGTCTAAAAGTATCTCACTATGATATGCCACTAGATTCCCTTATTGAGTAAGGGTTGCCCTAATAACATAGTTAGAGGAATTTCTCTCGATATAAAATGGTTGTTGCAAGACTAGTAATGTTAGCATTAATGTCATACAGAGGCGATGTTTCATTCCTCCCTTGGTGACTTGATTCAAGGGCCAAGTGATATGAGAGAACCCCAACACGAACCTGTAGTAGAAATTGGCAAGACCTAGAAAGCAGTGGAGCTCTATCAAAGTGGTTGGGGCTAGCCAATCCCAAATGACTTGGATCTTGGATGGATCCACATGCACCCTCTGTTCATCAATAATGTATCCTATATACTAGACTTGGGTCATGCCAAAAGTGCATTTCTCCAAATTGGCACACAACTTGTGTTGCCACAATGTTTGGAGAACTTATCAGATGTAGTGGATGTGCTCTTCCCAACTCTAGCTGAAGATCAGGATGGAATACAAGTATACCACTACAAATTATTTGGTGAATGGCCACAAGATGACATCCATCAACCTCATGAAGGTTTCAAGAGCATTCATCAACTTGAAAGGCATAACCAACCATTCAAAAAGGCCCTCCTTGCCTTTGAAGGGAGTCTTGCACACATCAGACTATTTGATTGGTACTTGGTGATATCCAAACTTCAAGTTGATCTTGCTGAAATATTTTCCCCCCTTGAGTTGGTCTGGAAGGTCATCAATCTATGGGATCATGTACCTATTCCGGACAGTGATCTTTTTCAGCACCCAATAGTCAATACAAAGTCTCCAAGTCCCATCCTTCATTTGTACCAAAATGATCAGGCTCCCACATCGCGATGAACTCAGTCGAATGTGACCTTTTTGCAGCAGCTCCCAAATCGGTCTCTTGATTTTGTAGTTCTCTAGAGCAAAGCATCGATCGATTGGTCCGTTGGGAAATGACACACCTTGGGTCAAATCGATGGAGTGCTTGACCTAACAGTGCAGAGGCACCCTTATAGGGGAGGTGAAGATGTTCTCGTACTCCTCCATGACCTTGTTCATCTATTTTTGTCGTGTGGAGGGGCCCTCTTTGGAGGTCATGGCTACTGCCTTCTTCTTTCCCTTAGAGTGTATCACCAAGAAAGAAAATTTCCTAGTTTCGGAAATGAGCTTAGTGCATTGTTTCATAGTAACCAAAGAGATGACGCTAGGTGGTGCTACCTTCGGTATCCTATACAACTTATTTCACAAGGTAACAATAACAGCATAAGGCCTTGACTCATACACAACATGTTTCCTCCATAGGTATGGTTTGCATAATAATACACCACAAACATCAAGAGGAGAAATGTCACATAATAACTCATACGTGAAGGGCTTGATGATGTATGGAAGGAAGCACTACTCGCTGACGCAAAGATCCCATCCTTGGTGAAGTCACCCAATGGTGTATGGTTGTGGGTGTGTGGTGGTCAGTAGGCCTAGTCGCTTCATATCCTCTGATGAAATGAGGTTCTTTTTGCTCTCTTTGTTGACAATTTACTGTAGCGGGGAACCCTTTACCCACATCTGGGAGTGGAAGGGACGCTCCACCTCCTTTGGATCTTCGGGTTCCTCCTTTTGGATCTTCATGTTGGAAATGGTTGCTTTAGGCTTTACATCAATAATATGCTTCCCTTTTTCATTACCCTTGTCAAGTTTTGACTTAGGGTCGAAACATGCATTTGATTCAAAAGCCTTCAGCTCAGCCACCAATGACTACTTGGCTCAACACTCACTTGTTTTTTGAGTGGAGCTATTATGAAACTCACACCACTTTCCCATGTCCTTCTTCGACTTCATGGTGTTGTTATTTTATTTTGGCTTTGGTGGGTTGTCCCAAGTCACCCCGCCTTGGATTTTTCCTTTATTTTGTGGTTTGGGGGCACCTTTCCCTTACTTCAGATTCATAGATCCAAATAATCGCTTTTTTTTGTTTAAGATTTTGCTCGATCTTGATAGTGTATCGGTATGTCATGATGAGAGAGGATATGTCCAAGAACTCCATCTCATCCTGGATGAACCTATGTTGGTAACCATGATACTTGAGTACCAAATGTTTTTCAGAATCCTTGATACCCAATTTTGTGAGAAGGGTATGAAAAAAATTGGTAAACACCGGCACGTATTGGTCTTCGACAACTCCAGATAAGGTAGTACTACTCCTTGAAGACATCCTGGAATGAATTCCAAGTGGGTGTGGGTGAAAACATTGAGGGTATACTTTCATCCTTCTACTCACAGTAGGTTTTCCACCAGTCATTTACATGGTGGGTCACTTTGAGAAGAAAAAAGGTAATCTTTTCCCAGCTATAAAGTCCATGAACAAAAAAATATCCTTCTAGCAGATTTAACCATTTATCTATGACATCTGCATTTATTTGGCCCTCAAATATGGGAATGTCAAATTTTACTTGTACCTTAAAAGGAGTGGTGCCTCCAAAGTGGCTAATGTGTGTGGATGTGCTACTAGTGGGCAAAAATTGAAGGATCTAGGAAAGTTTACATATCATCACGTTCCTTTTTTTCTTGAGGGCCTCCTCAAGTATTATTTTGATAGGATCTCCTACTCCCTCATCTTACTTTTATTCCTCCATGGGCAGTCCTTGGTGTTTGTGAGGTTGATCTTGCAAAGGTTCAACCAGATCAAGCCCTAACACCTTATACCCCGACATCGTTGGGGACATGCAAAGAAGGATTGAGAAAGAGTAGACCACTATGATACAACTGATATGAATTGAAATGGGAACACAAAAAATTATAGATATAACCATAAACACAGATATGCAACAGAAATAAAACTTCATCATTAATATCAAAGAAATGAAATATGCTTACATAAAGAATGGAGATAAACTAGCTCGGGTGATGGTAGCTTACCTCTAAGAAGATATGTAGTGGCTACATGACTCTCAACTATGTTACAATTAGGCTTGAGGGCCTACTTATTATTAATAAACAATGGAAAACCCCAAACATCCAAAAACCTAACCCTAGGAGATGAAACACCAAACTATGGGCCCCATTGGGGTAAATCGGTACATCAACTTCCCGGGGTTGTAACTTTGAGATACTATCTCTGTTTGACACACATGATACCTCATTAGAAATATCTATCAAAGGAATACAAATATTAATAGTTAATTTTGAGTTGGGAACTCACATTCACCATCGATGAATTTCCAAAAACAAACATCGTTTAGGGCCTCAAAACGGCTCCAAAAGTTAAGGACTCGAAAAAATGCCAAAAATAGTAAATTCTACTACAATTAAGGAAACTAAAAAACAAAAAGAAACAATGGTGGGGGTCCAAGTGGAATAGTGGGGTTTCAACTAATGTCCATCTAGGTTAGTAATTCACATCAACAAGAAGATCGCCCTGATCCTAAAGTTGATCTGGCTTCTGTTAGCTACCATAATTAACTAAGATCTTTTACTTCTATGATGTTAGCATACTTTAAAGAAGAGAAAACATAAAGGAAACCATCAAATCAAATACCACACACAACTTGATAATAGAGTTCACCCAATGTGGGTTACGCCTTCAGGATCGATGTCAAGATTCGGGAGACCGCTTCATTAAATGTTGTAAGATGATGTTGAGTACATGATGTATTCTTTGTCAATACAAGGAAAAACTCCCTTAAATAGAGTGGAATGTCTCTCCAGGAGATATTATTCAATAAAAAATCGCACTCATAAAAGCTCTCCTTCAGCATGACAAAATATCAAACTCTCACATGAAGTGCCATACAAGGATCATCCAACATTATGGAAAACAAGGATCATAACATCAAACTGTCACCTCAGCTAAAATGAAAATAAGACATGGCATCAGTTCTTATTGTACCTCCACTTTTGAGGATGGCTTGAAAATGCATACCTCTACTGAAGAAATGTACTACACAGTTGAATTCTTGGCGAAAAATTGTGAAATATGATTGTAAGCTTGAGAACTTTATGACTCGGTCAAATTTGGGCTCCCAGGGAATATCAAAGATTTTGTTTTGTGGGTTGAATGAAATTCAACTTCTTAGATGAAGAAACTGATCACACCATCATGTTCATTGTGAAAAACTAAGAGAAATGAGTTTAAATTTGGTTTGGTTCTGAAGCTGTCATTTTTAAGGCCCTAGGAATCTTCTAGATTCCATTAGGGGACTTTTGAGGTCTAAAATGGGCCTCCTAAGAAAAATGTACAACCAAAATAAACTTTATAAGAACCAGTAGGATTCAAGATGATGATGTCAACCATGTCGGATGATTCACCATTTTTTGAGTAAAAAGTAAAAATATTAAAAAATAATAAAATAGTAAAACTACTTTTTCAACTCTTATTTCCAACTTATCTCCTTAAGGTTTCACTCAAATTCAGAGTGGGAGTACTCTTCGGATGCAAAATTTAATTCCTCATCCAAAGAGTACCCATGTTTCATACTTTCGATGGACCCTACTACACAAAAACTGACAAATACATGAAAAAATGTGATGAGGAGTACTCATGTTGTATACTTTCGATGGACCTTGCTACAGGAAAACTAAAAAATACATGAAAAAAACGTGATTGCAATCACGTTTTTAATGTATATTTTTTGTTTTTGTGTATCAAGGTCCATCAAAAGTATGAAACATGAGTACTCCTTGGATGAGGAATAAAATTATGCATCCAATGAGTGTTTCCACTCAAAATTTTAATAAACCCATAGCAAGATAAGTTGAAAATACAAGTTGAAAAAATACTTTTTTCTTCTTTCCCTCTAAAATTTGATGATGTCATCTAATCTTATTTTATTATTTCCCCTGTTATTTTATAATTTCCTTAAGAGGCCCATTTTAGACCTCAAAAATCCCCAAATGCATGCAGATTCCTGCATCATGGTTCCACCTTCATGGCTTGACTATTCAACATATGTATCTAGAAAAAACCATTGCTTAGATAAGAAAATTGAACACACTATTTGTTACAGGGAAAAGTGTCTACATAGAACTGCTTATCCCACTAAGGTGTGGTAGCTACCTTAGAAACAAACAAAGTAAAGCTACTTTCATTTTTCCTTTATGAAATATAGATGAGAGAAGAACAAAGAAGACCAACCTCTGTCTTGCGCTAATCTCGTAGTGCGATTCCTCTCTCTCTTGATAGTCTTTCGCTACTTGCTCCCTTGTACGCCCAGCTTCACAGAGTACCTGTAAGATCACAGTAGCATAGCACTATACAAGAACATGGATCTATAATCATAAACAATCTAGGATCAGATGCAAATTGACCATACAAATGCATAAAACATAAATGACACAAGAGTATGGAGGAAAACTTGAATAGCTTTTATTGATAAACAAGAAAGAGCCAAGGGAGTTACAACCAGTTGTTCTAAACCAGCATCATCCTCTCAACAAGGAAGCCCCTCTTCACCTCATACAAAGCTTAGATCACCCAACAATCTGATGTTGTCTCAAGAAACCAACAACAATTCCTTATAATATGCAAAATTCCAGCCTCTGGATCTTTGGGATGAGGGATCCATATATAGATATATGTAAGGGAGATGAGTCAGATTTTGATTTGATTAGTGTCTTCCCTCTGATATTTCTTGCTTCCACTTGGAGATTGATGATCTCTTACTCATCCTTGGTCGAATTCAGAGAGGCAAGTGTCACAGGAGAAGTTTCTGGAAGTTTCCATGCCTCTCCACCTCACGGAATGACACTACCATTTGTCACTTCTCACCCATCACACCCCATATAAGGGCTTTTTGAAATGCAACGCACCCACACAGTGTATTTAGGTGAGATGCAACGCACTTTGCCTATGGAGTAGCTGAAATGATCCTATTTTGACCAGTTCTGAGCAGTTTTTCATGGAGAACTTCTGGGCGAAGTTGTAATCAGTTGACCTTGTTCCTTTAGGGGTTAGAACAACACTTTTAGGGACTTAGGAGCCCTTGGTTTATGGACATTTCATGCTTGGGGTTGTAGTGCCCAAAAATGTCTATAACAGTTGCCCCCTAAAGCATGAGGTCGTTAATCTTTTGATGTCGGGTGAAATCCTTTATTATGAGGATCCGAAGTTCTTTCAAGATGGGAGGAGACCTGTAATAAGATAGAATACAATACATTATCTTCATAATATTTTCATGATCTAGCTGAGGCGGGCATTCCCATGCTCAGCTTTATAAATTCATTTTCATGTACATAGGACAGACAATCGTCTGAGTGTAGACTGATGATTCTGGTAGAGTCATCATCTCTTTGATTGGATGATTATCTGTGCAGAAATGATGTACATTTGATGTCTTTATTTCCTTGAATATATATCGCAGCCCAGATGGATGAAACTAGATCCGGGGTCTTCAATCTCGATCGATCTTCACTCGAAGTACAAGTCTATCCATGTGAGAGATGTTCTAGAGTCAAACATGGAAAGACATCGCCTGATTACCAGCCAATGATGTAAGCTATTAACAGGCGCGAGAGGAATCACCGATAATGATAATGACCCTCAAGGTACTGTAGTACAATTCACGTGGTGTGAATAAAGGACTTGGCGTCGAACACCATGCAAAATCTTTCGGTCAAAGGTCATTGATGTAAACCTGTTGCCGGAAGTGAGAAACTTGCCATTGGGGCATGCAAGCTTCAAAGTACTAAATGGGGTGTTCCTAGATCGACTTCTTGGATAATGAGATGATGTCGACAAGAAGCGATCTGTCACAGGAGGGCCTTAATGAATCCCACATCAATGACACAGAACGGAGAAAATGATTTTAATGGAGGTGAAAACAATCTGATGACATAAGGTTCAGGGTGGCGGTCATGAAAGAATGGAGTGTAAATGTATTGTAGCGGGTGAGACACAGGTGAATTCTCTGAATGACTTCTCTTGAACATAGCGGCGACACTGACGTGATGGACTAGTAGCATTAACCCCAAATGTGGATGGTGTGATGGGACCATGGTGATGTGACCGGTGAATGAAACAACCCAGCCGGACTTGGATGCGGAGTGAAAGTGTCATGTTCAAGAGCGACTTGCTACCAACAAAGTTTCTTCAAGTTTTCTTCCCAATTTTTCCCTAGTCATTGCTGACCAGTACCTCTTTATTTTCGTCAAGCTTGAGGAGGATAACATATGCTTGTTCTATAATTTTCCCTTCGGGCAAACCCATCGCTATGTTTTAACGAGCCTAGCGATAGTGAAACTCATTCTTGTCTGTTATGGACAAGTTTGTCGCTATTAAGTTTTAATGAGTTTAATGACAAAGATAACTCGGTCCTTTTCAATTTTAGAGAGTCTGAAAAGGAACGTAAAGGAAACACCAAAATTCCTTTTTCGTCATCTAATCCCTTAAGTCCAAAAAAGTATAAAACAATACAGAAGGGATGAATTTTCGATACTTTTAACGAGCCGAACAAAACAAGCGCTGGATCGTTTTGTGTAATAATCCCTCAGGTCCAAAAAGATTAAAATCTAAAGGAGGGATAGCACTTCCGGTCCCTTTAACGAGCTGGAGAGTCCAATGGCTCGGCAATCTTTTCATATTATACGAGTCAGTTCAAAAGAGCTTAAAGGAGACTCGTCTTTGAGGAACGAGTGATAAAATTGGGTAGCAGCTGATTCCAGGTAAGGTTTGGAATTTTCCAATCACGACAGTGTTACAAGGATGGCTAATAGGATCACTCTTCGCAGCTATTCCTCAAAAGGGGTAAACAATCAAATGGAGGTGAATGATCGGCCAATACAGAGTGGAGGTGATGATGAGAACATGACCAGAGCTTTAAAGGCTGAAGTATTACATTCACGATGGTTATTTACCGGAAATCGGTTCATTTTTTTTTATTGAGCTTAAACACTGGGGGAAACATTTGCTCATTACTTATGTTTATTTTTTAACAAGCTTGAACTATGTGCTAAAATTGCTCGATTAATCCAGTCGTATAATAAGAATATCTCATTTAAAAACGGAAATTTTTAGAGTTTTGCCCCACATCCTTTCTTTATGCAAGCTAGGAAACGACCAATCCTATGAGTTTAAAGGGTTAGAGGACCTACAAATTTAAAAAATAAATAGTCGCTCTTCACTTGCAAGCCAAAAGGTTTGCATGCCCCCAGGTATAAAACAGAGTTTCAAGGTCACCTTTCAAACCTCCAACAAAACATTTGTTTTATCAGGAAAGGTCTACCTCTTTCAGGTTACCAAAGATTGTTCTATTCACAGCGCAAACAAAACAATTCTTCGACGATGTCTACCGAAATAGACAAAGGTGAGACAATCCACTGACATAACTTTGACAAGAGAATCTTATTCCGGTCTAACCCCCTCTTCCAATAATGGATGGGAGTACAGTCCAGTCATATATCTCTCGCGGAAACCTACCCTATACCTGAAGTTTTCCTGCCGAAGTAGACCAGGGTGCATGCCCCCTGGGTTTCAGTCATGTCCCCCGAATCACTCACACTCATCAGGTGGACGGACTGGAGATTGATGAGACATTCCTTGTGTGAAAAGACCATTTAGGGATGGCATATGACTATTTGCTCTGTGTGATCCGGGAAATGAAAGCTGGTCTACGAGCTTGACCACTCTTCTTTCGTGCGGAAAACACATCACTCTAAAGAGTGATGAGACAATGGCTCCCATGCAATAAATATAGTCTCGTCCAAGGAGTAGATTATAATCCAGGGGTCCTTGAACTACCATTACGTTCATGTGAATGGTTTTCCCTCTCAACGTTATGGGCACATTGGGAAGGATCCCTAACGGTCTGTTACACTAAAATTTGTCACCATGACTATTTGCAGTTAGTATGGCTCTATCAACTGTCATACTATACTCCTTGGCAAGTCTTATACCTCTGCTCCTCATGTCAAACTCCAAGAAAGAGAGAAAGTCCTTCAAAAGTCAATTAACTCTGGTTACACAGTTTCTCTTAACCTTACCTGTGTGTACGCACCCAAAGTTCACAATACCTGCGTACTTGTACGCTCTGTCTGTAAAGGGGTGGGTGCGTACTCCTGTAAAGGTCAAAAGGCGCAAGTTTTACTTCAAAAAAGTTACTTGTGGTCAAGTGTAGAGCATTCTAGAAGATGGTTTGATGTGTATTGAGTGCCTATAGATGGTTCATGTATCCCAAAGAAAGAGGAACTTATCCCATGAAGAGGGGAGCTTTCCCATTGAAAGAGGGGCTTATCCCATTGATGGTGGACCTGATTAACTTCCTCCAAAGCATTATAAATACAGGCATTGGGCCAGAGGGAGGGGAGGTTGAAAGCTGAACATTCCTAAGGGTAGATGCTGCTGAAATTAGGACTCCCTTATAGAGCTTGAGAGGAGAGATTCCCATCCTTTCTTAGCTTCATTTGGAAGTGGGTGAGCTGATCAAAGTAAAGGAGAACTCTTGCTGGACCCTGGGAGGGACCTGCACAACACCAAGGCACTGGTTGTAATGGTTTCTTTTGTTTCCACTTAATACAATTAAGTTCATTTTTCTCAACAAGTTGTTATATATAATTTGTTTCATATACTCCTTGGTCTTTATGATGAATATGTTTTATTTTATGAGTTATTCAGGTGCTATGTAATCGTTTTCTTGTTAGTGAATGCAGGTTTAAAAGAGAAGGAGGAGCTCATCCGGATCGGAGAGGCTGGACTACTACAAACAGTGTTGGATTAAAGGTATGTTTCAAACACCTGATTGCTTGTATTCTAAATGCATATTTAGAGAAAGATAGTGCTTAATTGTCTTGTTTGTCACTAGAAAGCCTTAGCTTCTAGAGAGGTCGGTTTTGTCCGCAAAATTGACTCTTTCCGCATGACAAAATGGTGACTCCACTGGGGAATCCATGGATTTGATTGATTTCTCTTTTGATTGATACTTTGACCAGAGAAACTGTATTTTCTGTTTCTGTTTTTAACTTGTTGATTGTGGGATTGGGTGAATTTAGTTAATTTTGTGTTAGTTTTTATTTTTCATAGTTTTGGGAGAGGTACGCACCCTTTGAGTTAAGCACAGTGCATACCTGTACGCACTTTTGCTTTGTGCACAGAGCATGGACGCACCTGTGTAAACAGGTTGCCTGTGTACCCTATCAAAAATTTGAAAATTTGAAAATTTTCTCTTTTTTATCAGTTTAGAATTTGTTTATAGGTTTTAGCCATTGCCCAGACCTGCTTGTTCCCTGTCAAAAAACTTTCCTTGGTTAATTTCATTGGCATTGCTACTTTAAGCTTTTATCAATTGGGTGTTTTGAGTCTCTTTTTTGAGAAATTCTTAATTTGATTTCCTTTGGTCATTACTTGGAGGTTTGTCTCAGTCTTTTCACAATTTTCCATCTTTTTGCTTTTGTTTTTGCAAAAAAATTTCCCCCTCATTCGCCGGGGGGGGCTAAAATATGTATGAGTGTTAATCGCCTTTGAATTTTTTTTATTTTTGATCTTTGGAACTCTCACCCAATTTTCTCGACTTGCACTTGATTGGTTCTTAGATTACATTAGAATCATCTTGTGTTTGAGAATTCTCTTGCATAGATCACATTTGCATAATTAGAATTCTCATTTTCAGAATATGAATGAAAAATGTGCATAGATTACATTTGCATACTTTTCAAGTGAATTGTGCATAGATTACAATTGCATAGTTTGCATTCTGAAAAATCAATCATAGATTTAGATAAGTTTTCTTTGATTTGAATTTACACAAAAATAAAAATAAAAAAAAAACTATTTTGGAATTGATTTGCATTAGTTTTTCTTGATGAAATTAGTGCATTAGAGAATTTGTTATATTTTCTCTTAGTGATCAATTTTTTGCATTGTTGGAAGTGAATGGAAACTCTCTCCTTACTTTAGTTAGGATTCATCGAATTGAAAAGATTACATTATCATATTCGATTGCATTCAGTTTTGGGTCGGGTCATAACACCATTGGTTTCATATCCATTTACCCATTTGAGTAATAACAGCCTTAATAACACAGCGCTTAATTAAAATTTATCTAGTAATTTTTACATTTTTAGGGCTCTTTCCACCAATCTAGCTTAGGCTAGTGTCTTGGAATAGGTTTTAGTTAACTCTCCAAGACAGTAAAACAAACACGTAGCTTATCTTGCGGTAGGATAAATCCAATTGTTACATTTATGCTTTGGGAAAGCTCCTCTTAAAGGAGAAGCACGAGATTGTGTCCGAACCAGTGAGGGGATCAATCCTCCTTCATTGGGAATGACGCCAGATATGCACGTACTACAAACGGTAAACCTCGGATTAACCATTGTCGAGGAGCCTGGGGTCACTTGTCGGTAAACCTTGGATTATTATCAAGGAGCCGGCAAGGGGATTGAGCTTGTTACTCTGCCCTTGCGTGCTATCGGATTGTAGACTGTTCTGCCAGGTATATTTGTTGCTGTTGGTGACCTTAGTGACTATTATCTTTAGGGTTCTACCCAAGGTGACGGTGGAGGGAAGATCCCACTATACTTGGAGCAGACGTCGGCTAGACTCACTTGGATTTTCTGTGGGGTTCACTTCACTCGAGACAGTTAAAGTGGAGGAACTTGTGCCAGTCTATTCATTAAGCAGGTTGCCGGGGTAACTGTTCCACCCGCCACTTCTGTAGTGAATTCTGCGATGTTGGATTTCATCACCAACTAGTGTTTTCGGTCCGGAAGGTTACTGTTTGTGTGTGGTTTGACTCCTAGATTTGATAGCGCGTGTTAATTTGTTTGTTTTTATTTTTAGAGACCATAGGTGTGAATTGTGAATTTTAATTGTTAAGTGTGAATTGTGAATTGTTAATTTTAGTTTTAAATTGTTAATAAATTTCACTGAAGTTGAATACAATGGCAAATGTTCCAGAATTTACCAACCTAGGAACCCCTCCTAACGAGAATCCTAGTACTTTTCCTTACTTTGGAAATGTTGGTCCTCCTTATATGGCTACTTTGTCATTGCCTGGATTTACAATAGGTTTACCGATATGGTTATTTTCAACTTCGTTGCCCCAAAGTACTCCAATTGTTCCACCTCAACCGAATGCTTCACCTCAACAAAGTTCACCATCTCAACATCACCAAACTTCTGTTGGCCCTTTACCTTCTTCACCTAATTTTTCTTCCTCCATTTCTTCCTCTTCGCTTGGTAAAAGCCTTGACGCTAGTAACCAGGTGTCTAAGAAGAAGAAGAAAGGGAAGAAGAAGAAGAAGAAGAAGCAAGATAAGAAAGAAGTCAACCAACCAACCACGACTGTAAGTGTTAGTTGTGTTGAGGAAAACTCCGACATGCATCGTAAACCCAAATACCCTTGCAGGCTTTGTAAGGGTGACCACTTCCTTGTCAATTGTCCTAGTATTCCAAAGGTCTTGGAAGCATGGTCAGAAAAATCTCATCAACTTTCCATTGATCCATCAACCAGTGATAGTCAGGTTCCTAGGAAAAAGGGTAAAGTTAGGTTTCCTTGTAAGTTATGCAAAGGGAGTCATCAAACTCACATTTGCCCTCACATGGATGAAGCCTCAACATTGTTGGAAAACTTTAGTGTTCCACAACAAGAATTTCCAACTGGTTACCGTAAACTTTCTCCCAACCTACCGTCAACTGACGGAGTGATTGATCTAATTTCAAGTACAGTCGATCACACTCTTCCATTGGAGAGTGAAACTCATGTCACTCAAGTTGATGATCCCTTAGTTGATCAAGTGGTCGATTCAATTTCACATTCGGTCGATCACACTCTCCCTTTCGAGAGTGAATTTCATACCGCTCATGTTCTTCTTGTTACATCAGATTCTTCTACGCCAGGGGGCATTTCACCTGTTTCTACAGAACCCCCTCCAAGTACTGAGGTCTTTTCCTTTGATTGGAATAGGCTGACAAAACCTCGTCTTCCTTCCTCCATCCCTTTCCAAATCATTGTCAAGGCTGGTGGTAGGGACATACATCGTACTCAGGTAGATGAAGGTGCTTCTGTTAGTATTTTATCCTCAACTGTTTGGAAAGTTTTGGGTTCCCCTCAGCTTGCGCCTATTACGCAGAATCTGAAAGATTTTAACAGAACCATTAGTGAACCTTTAGGGATCCTTCCTAAGTTTTCTATTACCTTGGAAGGTAAAACTGTCTGTATTGATCTTATGGTAGTTCGAGGTCCCTTGGATTTCAATTTACTCCTTGGGCGAGACTATGTTTATGCAATGAAAGTTGTCGTATTGACACTCTTTCACGTGATGTCTTTCCCTCACAATGGTAGTATTGTGACTGTAGACCAGCTTTCGTTCCCTAGTCTTGTTTGAACTACCAATAATATGACACCCCTAAATGTTACTGATTCTAAAGTGGTATCTACCCTGCCACGGTTTAATTATGTGGCAACTGGTCCCATGTTTTTAGTTACCAATGTAAGTGAGCCTCTCACTGTTTGCTCATCTTCCTTTGATTTAGATCTAATAATTGACATGGAAAACTCTATGGGATTACTTGAACAGGATGTTCTTATCCCTTTTGAGTCCCTTGACATGTGTTCCTTCCAGACAACTATTCTTCCTTCTGATGAAGACCTCTTGGAAGCCATGATCAAGGTGTGTCCATTGACATGTCTTTCTTCCAGTTGGAAGCCATGATCATTGAGTGCGAGGATAGTTTTTTCCTGTATCAACCTCGTTAAAAAATGAAATAGGCTGCCATGAGGACAGTTCTTTTCCTGTGTCAACCTCGTTAAAAAATGAATCAGTTGTACGAGGATAGTTTTTTCCTGTATCAACCTCGTTAAAAAATGAAACAGGCTGTCATGAGGACAGTTCTTTTCCTGTGTCAACCTCCTTAAAAAATAAATCAGTTGTTAGAGGATAGTTCCTGTTACTGAGTCAACCTCGTTAAAAAATGAATCAAGGATTTTAGAGCATAGTTCCTTGTCTTGTGTCAAGCTCATTAAAAAATGAAACAAGGATTTTAGAGCATAGTTCCTTGTCTTGTGTCAAGCTCGTTAAAAAAAGAAACAAGGCGTCATGAGCATAGTTCCTTGTCTTGTGTCAAGCTCGTTAAAAAATGAATCAAGGTTTTTAGAGTAGAGTTTTTGTTAGGTAGATTGTAGAGAGTAGAAGCAACGATAGTTTGTTCCTCTCTCAACCTCATTAAAAAATGAAATTGGATGTTTCGAGGAAAGTTCTTGTTACTGAGTCAACCTCGTTAAAATATGAATCAGGTTCGAGGATAGTTCCTTGTCTTGTGTCAACCTCGTTAAAAGATGAAACAAGGATAGGTTATATAGGTAGATTGTACAAAGTAGTCATGAGCATAGTTCCTTATCTTATGTCAAGCTCGTTTAAAAAATGAAACAAGGGTTATGAGGACAGTTCTTTTCTTGTGTCAACCTCAATAAAAAATGAAACAACTCCCTTTTCGAGTTGAGATTTCGAAAGAAAAACTTCATTCCATCCACCTGGTTGAATGCAATGAAGCTTGGGGGGCATGTACCTTGATTTGCATCATTATGCTGGGGGCATGCGAACTTATAACAAGCATAGTTTTTCATTTCAAGCTTGCGTAAACATGAAACCGAATCCGAGCATAGTTCTTTTCTGTGTCAAGCTCGTTAAAAAATGAAACAAATCCTCCTCTAATTGAGTCGAGAGTTTGACTAGATCTCATAAATGTTAAGTTGTATATTTAGGTTAGTTATTTCAGTTTTTTGCATAATTTTCTTACAGTTTTAGGTCGAGTCTTTCAAATGACCTCGTAACTGAACCTTCATTTCATCCAACTTGTTGAATGAAATGAAGTTGGGGGGCATACGCTCTAGCAGTTATGCTTGGGGGGCATCAAGCACAGTTTTCTCTTTGTTTCAAGCTTGTGTAAAAATGAAACTACTCTGAAGCATAGTTTTTCTCTGTTTCAAGCTTTTGTAAAAATGAAACCTATCTTGAGTCAATTTCAGTTATTTTCAAGACTCGTTAAACTCATGAAAATCCTGAGATTATTTTGCTATATTTCATTCTCGTAAAACAAATGAAAAATGCCGAGTTCTTTCCGTCTTTTCCTGCTCGTAAATTAAATTGAAAGTCGGCCATATGAGTACATTTTTATCCCTTTTTCGAACTCATTAAAATTTACGAAAAAGTGAAAACCATGAGTACATTTTTATCATTTTTTCGAACTCGTTAAAACTTACGAAAAAGTGAAACCGTAGAGTCATCTTTAAGCCCTTTTTTGACTCCTAAAATATGAAAAGATTGCCGAGCGTTTCTTTTACACTCGTTAAAATGGAATTAAAAGACGGTCCTCTTACAACCCTTTTCTGACCGTAAAAACATGAAAAGATTTCCGGATTTTTGTCGTTTCAAATTTGATATCGGAAATAAAACGACGTGTCCTTGATCGCTTTTTACTTTTCAGGTCAGAGACACTAATCATGAAAGTACTCCTTGGTCGTAAAGATCAAGCGGTTCTCTCAAGTATTATTTGTTGGCATTATGATTCAGGTGTTGTCCTTGATGGCAAACTCTTTCAGGTGGTAAATCAAGAAGGACGCAGGAAATATGTTCAGCAAGTGCGTCCCCGCAGGTATATCATACAGAACCCGCGTCCAAGGACGCAGGCCAGCCGTTCAGGAGGTGCGTCCGCCCAGTGCACACATTTCAAGGTAGAGAAAAGCACGTGGGGATTTCTTGTGTGATATCTAGCCGACGGTTTTTGTGTTTCTATGGTGTCGGCTCGTGGTATTGTTCCACGCTTTGGGGAGAAGCTTGCCTATATAAAGCAAAGGAGTTCATTTGGATTAAGCATCATCTTGGTTGAACATCTCTTGGTGAGATCTAGTCCATATCTTTAAGGGTAAATCTTCTAATGGACTACGATCTATATGGTGCATGATCAGATCTGTGGATCTGAGTGTTTGGGTTGGTTCTGAAGTCCTCTTATGTTCTATATCTGAAGGGACGCAGATTCAGTGAAGGGAAAGTGCGCCGGGACGCAGTACAGTAAAGACTCAGGTGCGTCTCTGAGGCAAAGGACGCGGCGCGACTGTAGTATTGGGTGCGTCTCTGAAGCAAAAGACGCGGCGCGATAGTGTTTCTGGGGGCGTCGGTCGCAGAAAAGCAAAGAGGAACAGTGCGTCTGCACGCAGAACAGCATAAGGTATACTGCGTCCAGTCGCAAGCCACAGAAAGAAAATATGCGTCCCTATCTTAAGATGATCTGTTAACTGTATATTTCTGTTCATAAGGTGTTCTGGGTTGTTTATGTAATTACTGATCTGATATCTGTAGTAGACTGTATCTGTTGTATACTTGTTGATCATTTGATCCTTCATGAAAAGAAGTAGGGGGTTGTAGCTCCCTTCCAGGAGAAACTGGAAAACGAGAAAGAGTTGTAGCTCTTTGCAGGTTGCAGCCTGCGTGCTGGTAAAGGACTGCACCAGTACAAAATCATTGTAAAAAGAATTTCTTGAAAGAAGATAGAGACATATTGCAGCAGGTGGTTTTTCTCCCGCATTGGGTTTCCACCTTACATCTTGTGTTCTTTGGTGTGATTGTCTATTTTTTTTTATTCATGCTCATTGTTTTATGGTACTGATATGCAAGAATATTTCAAAAGATCAAATAAGGAAGATTTGGTAAATTGCTAGATAATACTGATTCAGCCCCCCTCTCAGTATTATTTCCAACAATTGGTATCAGAGCCGGTCCTTCAGAAAAGCTTGATCGCTTGAAGGTAGATCATTCATCATGAGCAACTACGAGAGAGAAGCATCAATCAGGCCACCCGTCTTCGATGGGACAAACTTCAATTATTGGAAGGTAAGAGTTACTGCATATCTTCAATCTCTTGGTACAGAAGTTTGGAACATTGTAGAATCAGGCTATGCCTTTCCTTCAGTTACTCCTACAGATCCAGCTGAGAAAAAGCAGTATGAAACAAATGCAAAAGCAGTCAGTACTTTATTAGGAAGTATATCTCAAACAGAGTTCATGAAGGTCATGCACTTCAAATCAGCAAAAGAGATATGGGACAAAATGATCACTAGCTATGAAGGAGATGAACAGGTAAAAGAAGCTAAACTTCAAACTCTCAGGATTCAATATGAGACTCTCAAGATGTATAATGATGAAAGTGTGGCTAATTATTTTCTTCGGGTAGATGAGATTGTTAATTGTATGAAAAACTTGGGTGAAGAAATAAAAGAGACTATAGTAGTTCAAAAGATTCTAAGATCTTTATCCCCCAAGTTTGAATCTAAAGTATCTGCAGTAGAAGAAAAGGAAAATCTCTGTGTTCTCACTATGTCTCAGCTGCATGGAATTCTAACTGCTTATGAAATGAGAAAGGGAGGTCCATCAGACAGAAGGGAAGCTGCTTTTAAAGCATCAGGCAAAGAAGATCACTATGAAGCAAGTCATGTTCCAGAAGAAGAGGAAGAAGAATCAAATTTTGTCAGAAATCTTCAAAGGGGTTCTGGAAGGTTCAGAGGTAAGCTACCTTTCAAATGTTTTGCTTGTGGAAGAGTAGGTCATTATGCTGCAAAATGCTCTTATAAGGATAAAGGAAAGGAACCAGTTAGATGGAACAAGAAACAGGGTACAAATAAGAAAAGCTACTACACCCATGAAGATAGCGATGGCTTATCAAACAATGATGAAGATGAACAAGGTAACAAATATAGATTGTTAATGGCATTTGAAGATGATGATTATGAGGATGCTGTAGATGTGGATAACCTTTATGATGAAATTACTAGACTCAAGAGATGTATAGAAGAAAAGAACATGATTATTGATACTCTACAATTTCAGATTGATGAAAAGGAAAAACATCTTGAAAAATTAGAAGGTGAAATTGTTGGTCTTAGAAAAGAAATTGAGAAAACAAAAACTATTAATCTCAAGTTTGTCAAAGGATCTGAAACGTTGAATGAGATTATCAGTGTGCAGCGGTCTCCACTAAATAAGACAGGTCTGGGCTACAATGGAGAAACTTCTCAAGCATCCACTTCAAAAAGTTATCTTGATGCAGCAAGAAGAAATGAGCAAGAACACAAGGAAGATCATCAGGTAAAGCAGGGACAAACGTCAAACTATCAGGGGCAATCCAGCTTAAGGATGAACAAAAGCCACAACCAGCCACAGGTAAAATCTTCTCAATTTGGTTCAAGAATAGATGAAAATAGAAATTACAATCAGTTGGCTGGTAGATTCAATAATCGCAGAAACTTCTTCAATGGACAATGCTTTTCTTGCCATAACTTTGGTCACAAAGCAGCTCAATGTGTTGCATATAAAACAATCATGACTAGGGAAGCTCAAAAACAAAGAAGCATGACAGGGATTACAAAAAGGACCTATAACAATTTTTCAGCTCTTGAAAATGAAGTTGAATGCTCTATTTGCAATAATTTTGGACATGAAGATGTTGAATGCAGAAGCAGGTTTCCGGAAAGAAAGGTACAAGAACAAAAAAGGAACAAACCTCAGGCACCAAAACATGGAAAATAAAGGAACCTCAAACAGAAAGATGTGGGATAGCATTCTATGCAGAAGGACAAGAAAATCTATGGTACATTGACAGTGGATGTTCAAAGCACATGACAGGTGATAAAGAAAATCTATGGTACATTGACAGTGGATGTTCAAAGCACATGACAGGTGATAAAGAAAAACTTGAATCTTATTCTAATTTAGAAAAGGGAAAGAAAGTCTCTTTTGGAAATGATACTCCTGCAACTATAAAAGGAAAAGGTATTGCTCCTTTAAAAGAAGATGTTAAGGCTGGAAATGTTTTGTTTGTTGATGGACTAAAGCATAATCTTCTAAGTGTAAGCCAGATGTGTGATCAAAGAACCGAGGTTATATTCAGATCAAATGGATGTCTTGTTCGTGATCTTGATACAGGTAAAACAGTTCTCAAAGGAAAAAGAACTTCAAATAATCTATACATTTTTGATGAAGAACAACAACAATGCTATCTAAGCAAGGATGAAGAGCACTGGTTATGGCATCGAAGGTTGGGACATCTAAGCTTCTCACAAATAAGGAAAGCTTGCAAATATCAGGCAGTTCGCGATCTTCCAGATATCAAAATTCCTGACAACACCATATGCAGATCATGTCAGTTTGGAAAACAGACCAGAACTAACTTTCCAGAGAAAGAAGGATCAGCCAGCATGCCTCTTGAGCTAGTACATACAGATGTATGTGGACCATTCAGAAAAAGAACACCTAGAGGAGAGGAATACTTGATATTATTTATTGACGATTTCTCCAGGTTTGTTTGGTTAGGACTTATGAAGCACAAAGATGAAGCTTTCGAAAAATTCAAATCCTTCAAAGCTTTGGTTGAAAATGAATCAGGTCACAAGATTAAATGCCTCAGATCCGACAGAGGTGGAGAATTTACTTCAAATGAATTTTTCGATTTCTGTGAAGAACATGGGATAAGGAGATAATTTTCTACAGCTAGAACTCCCCAGCAAAATGGAGTAGTGGAAAGAATGAACAGAACAATCCAGCAAATGGCTCGTGCTATGCTTGATGAATCAGGAACTCCTGCAACCTTCTGGGGCGAAGCTGCACATGCGGCAGTTATTATTCTCAACAAGACAAATGTCCGAGTAAACAGCACTCAAACTCCTCATGAGCTCTGGAGTGGTAAAACTCCTTCGGTAAAGCACTTCAAAATATTTGGGAGCAAATGCTATATCAAGAATACTGAGGAGCAGCTTGGCAAACTTGATCCTAGAGCAGATGAAGGAATTCTTCTTGGCTACTCTCCACATAGCAAAGCATACAAATGCTACAATAAAAGACTTGGCAGAATTGTTGACAGCATTGATGTAGTGGTTGATGAGAAGGGATACATTCCTAGGAAAATACATCGTGAAGACATTGAAGAAGATGAAAGCTACCCTCAAAGACAAAATGATGAAGAAGAAGAACCGCAAGAGCAATCTCAAGAAGGACCTCACGAAGAAGCAGAAGAAAGAACAAGAATAGAAGAAAAGACTCCATCCAGATATGTTCAAAAGAACCATCCAGAATCTCAGATCATGGGACAAAAAGAAGCAGGTATACAAACTAGAAGAACAGTTGCAGAAGCTTCAAGTTATTTGGCATTACTCTCCTCTACTGAACCACAAAATGTGAAAGAGGCATGCAAAGATGAATGTTGGGTGAAAGCCATGGATGAAGAACTTGAGCAAATCGAAAAGAACAACACTTGGGAGCTGGTTCCTAGACCAAAGGATAAGAATGTTATCGGAACAAAATGGGTTTTCAAAAATAAATTGAATGAAAATGGAGAAGTAATTAGAAACAAAGCCAGACTTGTTTGTAAAGGGTATGCACAGCAAGAAGGAATAGACTTTGAAGAAACTTTTGCTCCTGTTGCAAGACTTGAGGCCATCCGAATGTTTCTTGCTCTCTCAAGTTGTCAGAACTTCAAAGTATTTCAAATGGATGTGAAATCAGCCTTTCTGAATGGAGACTTGGATGAAGAAGTGTACATTGAACAGCCAGATGGTTTCATTCTTGGAAACGATCCAAATCTTGTATGCCGATTAAAAAAGGCTCTCTATGGTCTCAAACAAGCTCCAAGGGCTGGGTACTACTGGTTGGACAAATATCTTCATCAACAAGGTTTTTCAAAAGGTTCAGCAGATAGCAATCTTTATATAAAAGTTGAAAATGACAAATTACTAATACTTGTTGTGTATGTAGATGACATTATTTTTGGCAGTAATGAAGAAGCTATGAGTCAAAGCTTTGCCTCAGTCATGCAGAAAGAATTTGAGATGTCCTTGCTAGGAGAACTGACATACTTCCTTGGTTTGCAAATCCAACAAAAGAAAGGAGGAATCCTTTTATCTCAAACCAATTATCTCAAGCAGATTTTGAAGAAATATGGCATGGAAGATGCAAAACCAGTATGTACACCCATGGTCACAGGATGTAGTTTCAGTGCAAATGACGAATCTACAGCAGTTCATCAACCAACCTACAGATCTATGATTGGAAGTCTACTATATTTGACAGGTACCCGACCAGACATCATGCATGCAGTTGGAATAGTTGGAAGGTTTCAGGCAAATCCAAAGGAGACTCATCTTCAAGCAGTAAAGAGAATCTTCAAATATCTTCAAGGGACTCAAAATTATGGCCTATGGTATCCTAGAGATACAGATCTCACTCTTCATGCTTATACAGATGCAGATTGGGCCGGAAGCGTGGATGACAGGAAAAGCACAAGTGGTGGTGCATTCTTTATGGGTCCCAGACTGGTATCTTGGTTCAGCAAGAAACAGAGTTCAATTGCCTTGTCTACAGCTGAAGCGGAATATGTTGCTGCTGCATCTTGTTGCACCCAACTTCTTTGGATGATGCAGACTTTGCAGGATTATCAAATCACTTGTACACCTCCTATTCCTATCTTATGTGACAACACAAGTGCAATCAGCATCTCAAAGAATCCGGTTATGCATTCAAAAACCAAGCACATACCAATCAAGTACCATTTTCTCCGGGAACAAGTACTTGAACAGAAGGTCAAGTTGGAGTATGTTCCTTCTAAGGAACAAGTTGCTGATATTTTTACCAAACCTTTGCCCAGGGACACTTTTGAATACCTCAGGCAAAAGCTGGGGGTTGTTGATTCATCATCTCACTGTTGATCATCTTCCTATTGATGGTATAGGCTCAGGGGGAGCACATAATGCTTTGTTGGCATTATGGAGAAGGAGATCTTGGAAATAGCTGCAATATGTCTCTGTCTCCTTCATGATGGATTTCTGGTTACAGATCTGGAGAAGCATAAGCATAGGGGGAGCATACCCTTTGCCCTTGATGTCAAAGGGGGAGAATGATGAAGCTGAAGATTATATGGTTGCCATCAAGTCCAAAGGGGGAGTTTGTTGGCATTATGATTCAGGTGTTGTCCTTGATGGCAAACTCTTTCAGGTGGTAAATCAAGAAGGACGCAGGAAATATGTTCAGCAAGTGCGTCCCCGCAGGTATATCATACAGAACCCGCGTCCAGGGACGCAGGCCAGCCGTTCAGGAGGTGCGTCCGCCCAGTGCACACATTTCAAGGTAGAGAAAAGCACGTGGGGGTTTCTTGTGTGATATCTAGCCGACGGTTTTTGTGTTTCTATGGTGTCGGCTCGTGGTATTGTTCCACGCTTTGGGGAGAAGCTTGCCTATATAAAGCAAAGGAGTTCATTTGGATTAAGCATCATCTTGGTTGAACATCTCTTGGTGAGATCTAGTCCATATCTTTAAGGGTAAATCTTCTAATGGACTACGATCTATATGGCGCATGATCAGATCTGTGGATCTGAGTGTTTGGGTTGGTTCTGAAGTCCTCTTATCTTCTATATCTGAAGGGACGCAGATTCAGTGAAGGGAAAGTGCGCCGGGACGCAGTACAGTAAAGACTCAGGTGCGTCTCTGAGGCAAAGGACGCGGCGCGACTGTAGTATTGGGTGCGTCTCTGAAGCAAAAGACGCGGCGCGATAGTGTTTCTGGGGGCGTCGGTCGCAGAAAAGCAAAGAGGAACAGTGCGTCTGCACGCAGAACAGCATAAGGTATACTGCGTCCAGTCGCAGGCCACAGAAAGAAAATATGCGTCCCTGTCTTAAGATGATCTGTTAACTGTATATTTCTGTTCATAAGGTGTTCTGGGTTGTTTATGTAATTACTGATCTGATATCTGTAGTAGACTGTATCTGTTGTATACTTGTTGATCATTTGATCCTTCATGAAAAGAAGTAGGGGGTTGTAGCTCCCTTCCAAGAGAAACTGGAAAACGAGAAAGAGTTGTAGCTCTTTGCAGGTTGCAGCCTGCGTGCTGGTAAAGGACTGCACCAGTACAAAATCATTGTAAAAAGAATTTCTTGAAAGAAGATAGAGACATATTGCAGCAGGTGGTTTTTCTCCCGCATTGGGTTTCCACCTTACATCTTGTGTTCTTTGGTGTGACTGTCTATTTTTTTTTATTCATGCTCATTGTTTTATGGTACTGATATGCAAGAATATTTCAAAAGATCAAATAAGGAAGATTTGGTAAATTGCTAGATAATACTGATTCACCCCCCCTCTCAGTATTATTTCCAACATTATTTTATACTTTTTCGGGCTTGAGAGACACAAATTTACGAAAAAGGTCAACCCTGGAGTCTTCTTAAGTTTTTCAGACTCTATAAAATTGAAAAACACCGAGTTTCTCCTATACTGGACTCGTTAAAATTTCACAGTAAAGGACCTATTCAATTACAAACAGGAACGAACCACTCCTTCTTAGGGTTCGAATCTAAACTAAGTTGGACTCATCCGAAGGATGAGCTTATAATCAAGCATATGTTATCCTCCTCAAGCTTGTAAAAAATAAAGAGGTACTTGCCAGAAATGGTGGGGGAAAGAGAGAAAAATGAGCCTATTTGTTATCCTTTGTCACAGAAAAACCTTATCACCACTCTTGAACACGACACTTTTTCATTCACCTGGGTTGGGAAATCCTTTGCCTAACAGTTGATCAAACTACATTGAAAATCTTTAGCCGGTTTCTAGGTATTAACTTTGGGTCACTCGTCACCAAGCCATCTGTTGTGTCGTTATGTGTTCAAGAGGTCACTGCAAATAAACCATTCATCTGCAAAATACCTGTCATCCATCTTGACCATCCCTGAGTCAGTGCTTACAGCTACATTTCTTCAACTTGAACTATGATTTCGTGTTGTGGGCTTGCCTGCAACGGGTCGCTTTCTATCGACATCAGCACATTATCTAGAAAGATGACCTAGAAATCGTCAGTACCTTGAAATCTGCATGCATCAATGGCAGGTTTCTTGCCTTTGACGATGGTTTACATCATTGACTTTCGATCGAAGGATTCCGTGATATGTTCGACATCAACACATTCATTCACATCTCATGGATTGTACTGGGTACTTTGAGAACCATTGACATCACTGGTGGTCTCTCTCACACTTGTTAACAGTTTACATCATCGACTGGTAATCAAGTGGTTTCTACCATGTTCGACATCAACTCATTTATTCGCATGGATAGAATCGTACCATTTCAGGAAGTAGAAATGAAGACCCTGGATCTAGTTTCCACCATCCAGGCTGTGAGGAGTTTTGTATTCATTATATAGTAGACTAATCATAAATAGATGGTTGCGTCCATACTATGTCTACATGAGTCTATGATTGTGATGTACTGCGAAATCATTCCTGTATTAGAGCAGTAGTTAGATTGTTAGTTAAAGTTTTCAATCTGAGTATGGGAATGCCTACCTCAGCAATGATATGATCTTATATATGTATTTTGTGTTGAATATTTGTAGGTTCCGACTGGGCTCTACACAAGATAATCCTTGAAATGATAAAGTGCTTCACCCTTCCTAGATGATATGAAACCCTAATCTACTACAGGATTCGCACTTTAGGGGGCAATCTGTTACACTAAAATTTGTCACCATGACTATTTGCAGTTAGTATGGCTCTATCAACTGTCATACTATCCTCCTTGGCAAGTCTTATACCTCTGCTCCTCATGTCAAACTCCAAGAAAGAGAGAAAGTCCTTCAAAAGTCAATTAACTCTGGTTACACAGTTTCTCTTAACCTTACCTGCGTGTACGCACCCCAAGTTCACAATACCTGCGTACTTGTACGCTCTGTCTGTAAAGGGGTGGGTGCGTACTCCTGTAAAGGTCAAAAGGCGCGAGTTTTACTTCAAAAACGTTACTTGTGGTCAAATGTAGAGCATTCTAGAAGATGGTTTGACATGTATTGAGCGCCTCCAGATGGTTCATGTATCCCAACGAAAGAGGAAATTATCCCATGAAGAGGGGAGCTTTCCCATTGAAAGAGGGGCTTATCCCATTGATGGTGGACCTTATTAACTTCCTCCAAAGCATTATAAATACAGGCATTGGGCCAGAGGGAGGGGAGGTTGAAAGCTAAACATTCCTAAGGGTAGATGCTGCTGAAATTAGGACTCCCTTATAGAGCTTGAGAGGAGAGATTCCCATCCTTTCTAAGCTTCATTTGGAAGTGGGTGAGCTGATCAAAGTAAAGGAGAACTCTTGCTGGACCCTGGGAGGGACCTGCACAACACCAAGGCACTGGTTGTAATGGTTTCTTTTGTTTCCACTTAATACAATTAAGTTCATTTTTCTCAACAAGTTGTTATATATAATTTGTTTCATATACTCCTTGGTCTTTATGATGAATATGTTTTATTTTATGAGTTATTCAGGTGCTATGTAATCGTTTGCTTGTTAGTGAATGCAGGTTTCAAAGAGAAGGAGAAGCTCATCTGGATCGGAGAGGCTGGACTGCTACAAACAGCGTTGGATTAAAGGTATGTTTCAAACACCTGATTGCTTGTATTCTAAATGCATATTTAGAGAAAGATAGTGCTTAATTGTCTTGTTTGTCACTAGAAAGCCTTAGCTTCTAGGGAGGTCGGTTTTGTCCGCAAAATTGACTCTTTCCGCATGACACGGTCGACTGGTTCCTTTGTCAAAGCCTGTTAGATTTCTCATCTCAGGCAAAAGCGATGGCGAACCAAGCACTTTCCAAGCAGTCGAGGAAAGGATACTCACAGAAGCCCCTTCATCTATGATGGTACCAGCCATAACCATTCTATATATTTGAGCAATAATTCGGAAGGGTACACTAGCTAGTAAACAGGGTCTGCCTAGTTGATTCCAGTCGAAGGAGACAACTAGGTTGCTTGGAGGTGGGACCGAATAGACGGCCGGGTATGACTCTGACGAACTTCCTTCCTGCGATAAGGGAATGGGTAAATTGTCCCCAGCATGGTGGCCATTTTGTTACAGGGAAAAGTGTCTACACAGAACTGCTTATCCCACTAAGGTGTGGTAGCTACCTTAGAAACAAACAAAGTAAAGCTACTTTCATTTTTCCTTTATGAAATATAGATGAGAGAAGAACAAAGAAGACCAACCTCTGTCTTGCGCTAATCTCCTAGTGCGATTCCTCTCTCTCTTGATAGTCTTTCGCTACTTGCTCCCTTGTACGCCCAGCTTCACAGAGTACCTGTAAGATCACAGTAGCATAACACTATACAAGAACATGGATCTATAATCATAAACAATCTAGGATCAGATGTAAATTGACCATACAAATGCATAAAACATAAATGACACAAGAGTATGGAGGAAAACTTGAATAGCTTTTATTGATAAACAAGAAAGAGCCAAGGGAGTTACAACCAGTTGTTCTGACCCAGCATCATCCTCTCAGCAAGGAAGCCCCTCTTCACCTCATACAAAGCTTAGATCACCCAACAATCTGATGTTGTCTCAAGAAACCAACAACAATTCCTTACAATATGCAAAATTCCAGCCTCTGGATCTCTAGGATGAGGGATCCATATATAGATATCTGTAAGGGAGATGAGTCAGCTTGTGATTTGATTAGTGTCTTCCCTCTGATAGTTCTTGCTTCCACTTGGAGATTGATGATCTCTTACTCATCCTTGGTCGAATTCAGAGAGGCAAGTGTCACAGGAGAAGTTTCTGGAAGTTTCCATGCCTCTCCACCTCGCGGAATGACACTGCCATTTGTCACTTCTCACCCATCGCACCCCATAGAAGGGATTTTTGAAATGAAATGCACCCATAAAGTGTATTTAGGTGAGATGCAATGCACTTTGCCTATGGAGCATCCTGTTTTGACCAGTTCTGAACAGTTTTTCATGGAGAACTTCTGGGAGAAGCTGTAATCAGTTGACCTTGTTCCTTTAGGGGTTATGTTGAGGGCCCGGAAATCGGGTCGACAACAAGGGGGATACCCACCCGGTCCGGAACCTGGTTGGCGGCTCCTTGTCCGTTTGGTATAGTGGGTCCGACTGGGGATAATGGGACCAGTTTCCCAATACAAGGGGGTATGTGTGTGTGTAGAGTTTGATTATGCTGATTCTAGAAGTATTTTAGAGCTAATTTAAATCTAACTTGTAAACTGACTCTATGCTATTGTAATCTAATGAAAACAACACATCTAATCTACGCTAACCCGGGATATATCTCTTCTATTATGCGATCTAAAAAGATTTCGAACAATAACTGGTAATAAAGATCATTCAGCTATCATAAGAATATAAACCAATTAAGATGAACCATTCTGCATAAAAAGTTAGGCAAAACAGTTGTGAACAGCATATCGCATAATAAGTCATTCATATGTCAAGCACAAACAAATGATTCCACCGTACAGAAGTGCCAAATGGTAACCCAGACATTCATACATCAACATATAAACAGCTAAAACTGCATATCACTCTAAGAATATAGGCAGAAATTGGTCAAGAGATAAAAGTACCATTCATGACTGATTTCACTCACAAACTTCAAGCAATAACGATTTATCTCTACTTGTTCTAATATCTACTAAGAGTACAGAAGTGCAACATCAGTAGCAGACATTAAAATGCAAACATAAATAAATCTCGATCCTTCCATTCATCAAAACCTTCTCTGAGGGTGCAGAAGTGCATGTTCCGAGGACAAGTTTTTGACAAATTTCTGGACCCTTCTCCAATGCAATGAGAAGGGTTAAAATACTACTTCCTAATTCTAATAATAATATCATTACAAAATTTTAGGATACGGTTTTCAAATGACCTTCCTTTTTCTAATCTAGTTAAAAGTAAAAAACAACATTCTAAATGAAATGACTTATGAACTTGGTCTTTAAAGTTGCAAGTGTCCAGCATAGGCTTGAGAAGAGTCGGTTGACTGATTTCTGCGCTGAGCTGGGCTGCGAAAACAACATCTATGAGAGCTGGCACTAACTTCTCGGCTGCGTTTGTAATGCATTTCACCGTCATCCATTGGCTGTGTGGTTTAACCAAATACGTCCAGTAACATTCCCAATTCAGCCTGGCCAATGCTTGGATTGCTGTCCCTTTTGCCTGTGCTTTCTGCCTCCATTCTGTTTCCAGTTGCAACTTGTTTGGTAGGTACCCCGGGGTGGTCATTATCATATATCATTCTATATAGGGGCAAAATAAGCCCATGGCAAATCTGGTAAAAGTGAGGGGTAAACTGGGAATCCCATAAGACCTTATGATAAACATGGATGGGCAATGGGTCTTGGGTAGTCCATTTCCAACCCATAGTAGGAAAATTAGATACAAGACAAACACAATCCATAACATATGCAGCCAAATATAAAGGAGGGTAGACCCTTTCTGAAAAGGATCTTTTAGATAGGTAATTGACAACAGCCGTGTATAGAGTATCAGAAAGGATTTTGGCCCAATCTACTAAGTCAGCGTTTGTGGCAGCATCAATTAATGGTAGCCATTCAGATGAAAACTTGTTGATATCTGGCATCCCAAATAACCTACAGAGCATGGCCGCAGCAAAACAATATGGAGAGGTGAGGGAAGCAGTGTTGTACATACCGTTTTTATCCTTTTTTAGTGGCTCGTCTCTTCTAGACCATTCTTTAGTGGTGTCTGATAGATCTGGATTCTCCGCCATGAATTTCTTGACAAATTGTGCATTATAGGTCGCTTGCGGTTCAGGAAGATGATACATAAGCTTCAGGTCTTGCGCAGCAAACGATCCCACGAGCCCATGTCCATGAACTTTGAATTGTCTATTTTTTAATTCTGCATCATCCAGTATCCACTTGATCATATCTGTGTATGGTAGAATTTTGGGTCTTGCCGCTATTCTGTGAAGGAATGAACATGCTAGGTCCTCTAAGGATGCCTCAGAAGAGCGTGGTGCACACGCGACAGCAGTCACTTTCATTATTCTAGGCTTTTCCTCTTCTAGCAGCCTGTACATGCCTTCCCATGTTGATATCCCCGCGTCTCTATTACAGGCTGTGTCTGTGTACAGAGGCACCATCTCCTTGGTCTTCTCCCTCGCCTCGGAGCTTTGAGCTTTATTTTTCTTTCCCATTTCTCTTTACGTTTCTGTCTGAGTCGTCTTAGCACTTTGTTCCTGCAGATCACGAGTGAAATGGAAATGATTGATCCAGAAAGGTGATGGGAGAGTTTTAAATGCAAGGGATAAATCAAATATGCCACCTTACATGAAGCAAATCTCTACCAAGGCACGCGTCTTTAATCCATTTAATAACTGACAACTAATTCATTTACTATCATTAAAAGCGCATGATTTCGGGTCAGATTATAGTAAGTGGATTTTCTTTGAATGGCGCGCCCGAAGGATTCGTACTGAGGTGATTTATGATTTGCTGACGTAACCTCGCATGTCGCGCGATCGCAAATCGCATCATCGCAAATCGCATGGATGTGGCATCGCAGAAATTTGATGTTTGCCAAATCTTGCCTGGCTCATTTCTGCGATATGTGATCTAGCGATCGGCGAATCTTTAAGTTTTTTCTTATGGACACTACTATGTTGCGATGCGATGTCATTATTAACACGAGGGTGGTGCGCATATCAATTTTTAAAAGGGAAATGAAGGTGTTTCCTATCCTTTTGCAATGCGACTTTAAAGATTTTCTCTTTATCATAGACTTAGGCTTAAAATATCCAAGAGGCTTTTTCTAAGCATATGATTGTAACCTCAAAAAGAAACTCTTGCTTTTCCTAAAAATTAACTAAGGGTCCCCATTCATTCAGTATCATGGTTGATACTTAATTGAATAAGGGGGGGTGTTGCTGGCCACAACAATTGGCGATTCACTTGGGAGAACCAGTTATCTTTGCTTTTCTATTGACGCTTTCAAACTCCTGAAAAAAAAATAAAAAAATTTCTTAAGAAACTTGAACTTTATTATAAAAAGATAAAGCAAATGATACTTCAAACTGTCAATGATGTTTCGTTTCAACCTCTTTCTATTTCAATTATTTGCATCCTCAGTTTGTCTTTGCATTTAAATCAGTCATTACTTGGTCTTAGAAAACATAAAATAAAGTCTTCCCTATGTATCAACCTTTTTTAAATATGCTCCTTTGCCGCAGGTAGAGCCTCTGCTGCCAGCAGGCGTCCATAGCCTCGACAGGGTTACCTATTACCCAGCAATGATCCTTTATCCTGCTTAAGGTTATTTACAACTTTTTCAGAGAAAATCCCTTTTTGACACTTTTTCCTTTTTTATTCTCTAAAGAACAATGTCTTGGTTTGGTGGCCAAATTATGACACAGTCATTCACTTGATTTACACTTTTGCTGAACAAGCTGGCTCGTGATGAGACCCCTTGTCTTTTGATTGCAACAATCTTGAGTCATTGCCCTGTTTTGGTAGACAGTTTTGGCAAAGTCAGCAAGTTATAATATCTGTGATCATGATAAACCGGCTCGTGATGAGACCTCTTATTCTTTGAGATATAGCGTATTTTTGGATTATTCCTCTGAATGCTGCGTTTTCCTTTAGCAGGGAGGAAGTCAAATTTTCTTTCCTTAAGAAAGTTCTGGACGACAATGATAGGGCTGTTTTGGTAATGGCTGTTTCTACAGAGAATCTTTATTTTAATATTGATACCTTTCATTGTGCTGACCTAAAACAAATTCTTCACTGAGATAGCTTTCTTTAAATTTTTTGGAGTTGAAACTATCATCATATCTGGGTTAAAGTTTTATTGATAATAAAGATCAAATTCCTAAAAGATTTGTTGTTCATAGAAGTAGAAGTTCAAAATCTTTGACAGAGAAAAGGTGTTTTTAGTAAATGTCAAATGTCGTTTAACCAAAGCAAACATTATTATGGAGGAAAATATTTCACGCAATGAGAGGCAAACATTCCCTAGGGTTATGTAGAGAATATGAATAACTTTGCCTATCAATTATTAAAAGCAAACCTAATAACCTAGCTAAATTACTCCTACTCCTATTCTAACTATATACAGAAAATAAACTATGTGAAATGATATTTCCAATGGAACCATCTATTCATTTTTATTCCTAGCCGTATGAATCTTCCAAGCATCAGTGTAAAGAACCAAATTTCCCTTGGATCGTAATTGTTGGCTGTGGAATAAGAACATATAACCTCAATTGGAATTCTGTCTGATTTTCCTTTCTCATGAGAACTTTTTTCCAACTGGACACCTATTGGATCATAAAAATTAGGATGAATTTCTGTTATGAATTGATGATCTCGCAATAGGAAGGATAACAAGTCAGATTGTGAAAATGATTTTTTAGTTTCAATGGCTTGTAACCTGTTGTTTGTTAACGCTGAGCTTTTAGCGATTTCGTTTGAAATGAAAGTTCTCATATATAAATCGCTAAAACATAATCTATCAAAAGTTTGAAAATTTAAAAAGAAATCTGATTTTGTACAAAATGAGTTCAAGTGATAAAGAAATGAATGATTATTTGTACAAATAGTGTTACAGCACAACTGGGATTTACTTGTAACATCTTGCTCCTCACAAGAACTGGCCAGGTCTTGTGAATCAGGAAATAAGTTATGATTGCGAACAGGAGTGGAGCTTTCCTCATGATATGAATCATAGATCGGGGTATTGTCTTGGATAGTAAAATCATCCAAATGATTTTTTACTTTGAAATGAGGGTCGTTTGATATGATTTCTGATTTAAGCTGTTTCTCATTATCTGAACCTAGTTGAGTTACTTGGGATAACTCAACAACATCATCGTTGTCAAAGTAACTATCACAAAAGACTCTACAGATTTCCCTAGGTTCCTCTTTTTCATTATATATTTTCAGACAAGGGAGGTCAAGCAGCTCTTGTTTGACATTGATCAAAGGATGTGCTAAAGCTGTCTCTTTATCTTGAAGACCTAATGATGAGTCGTTTGAATAACCCTCTGTGTTTTTTGAGATATCTTTAATATTGAGAGGGGAAAAATTGTCATCACTAAAAACATCGGGATAAAGAGAAAAATGTGAATCTGGAATAATGCATTTGAAAACATCATGAAAAAAACTTTGTTCATCAGATCCATCATAAACATCGGGCTTTAGATCATACCTTTGTGCGCTGATACTTTTTGAAAGAGAAATAGTTCACTGTTCTAACCTTGGCATCTGCATTCGTTGATTTGTAATGATATTGTCTGACTTTGTGTCAGAGTCATCTTCTGGTTCCAAGGTAGTTTCTCTTTCAGCATTTTCGTTTTTGTTCTCTGGCATTAGAGCATGCATGACTCCTAGGCTTTGCAGATTTTCTTCATTACGGATGATTTGTGTATTTGACTTGAAATGCTCATTCATATTAGAAGAAAATGAAACAAAGGTTGAACTAATTTCTGCTTGATCAGGCATAGGAGGTAGGGAATACTCATCATAATCTGAATATTCTTCATCCGTGAGCTCACTCTCAAGATCATACTTTAGGCATTTAAGATGAAATCACATATTAAAATCCCTTACTGGTTCATCTTGCTTCCGTAGATAATCAATTTCATCATATACCTGGTCGTAGTCATAACAATCAAATTCCAAAATGAAAGTCTTGATGAATTGGTCCCAGCTATGGATTGATGCAACTAGGAGGGTTCTGCACCATTTTCTAGCTTCCACTGTGAATGTAAGAGTAAAAATCCTGCACAAAACGCCTTCATCAATTCTCTGAATATCAGAACCTGAAACTTTTTGAATAAATTGAAGGGCATGATTAAAGGCAGAAGAATTATTTTTACCGTTGAATTTTACCTGAGACAAGAGTCTTACCACATCTGGTGGAGTGTTGGAAGAGGTAGGAACATGGATGCAACTCCAAATGGGAATTTTATGAGTAGCCATCCTGATTCAAATTTTACAATTTGGAAATCATTCCAACAGACACTATGTTCAGGCCCTCCTTCTAGTGCCAAATATGTTGAGGGCCCAGAAATCGGGTCGACAACAAGGGGGATACCCACCCGGTCCAGAACCTGGTTGGCAGCTCCTTGTCCGTTTGGTATAGCGGGTCCGACTGGGGATAATGGGATCAGTTTCCCAATACAAGGGGGTATGTGTGTGTGTAGAGCTTGATTATGCTGATTCTAGAAGTATTTTAGAGCTAATTTAAATCTAACTTTTAAACTGACTCTATGCTATTGTAATCTAATGAAAACAACACATCTAATCTACGCTAACCCGGGATATATCTCTTCTATTATGCGATCTAAAAAGATTTCGAACAATAACTGGTAATAAAGATCATTCAGCTATCATAAGAATATAAACCAATTAAGATGAACCATTCTGCATAAAAGGTTAGGCAAAACAGTTGTGAACAGCATATCGCATAATAAGTCATTCATATGTCAAGCACAAACAAATGATTCCACCGTACAGAAGTGCCAAATGGTAACCCAGACATTCATACATCAACATATAAACAACTAAAACTGCATATCACTCTAAGAATATAATCAGAAATTGGTCAAGAGATAAAAGTACCATTCATGACTGATTTCACTCACAAACTTCAAGCAATAACGATTTATCTCTACTTGTTCTAATATCTACTAAGAGTACATAAGTGCAACATCAGTAGCAGACATTAAAATGCAAACATAAATAAATCTCGATCCTTCCATTCATCAAAACCTCCTCTGAGGGTGCAAAAGTGCATGTTCCGAGGACAAGTTTTTGACAAATTTCTGGACCCTTCTCCAATGCAATGAGAAGGGTTAAAATACTACTTCCTAATTCTAATAATAATATCATTACAAAATTTTAGGATACGGTTTTCAAATGACCGTCCTTTTTCTAATCTAGTTAAAAGGAAAAAACAACATTCTAAATGAAATCACTCATGAACTTGGTCTTTAAAGTTGCAAGTGTCCAACATAGGCTTGAGAAGAGTCGGCTGACTGATTTCTGCATTGTGCTGGGCTGCGAAAACGGCATCTACAAGAGCTGGCGCTAACTTCTCGGCTACGTTTGTAATTCATTTCACTGTCATCCATTGGCTGTGTGGTTTAACCAAATACGTCCAGTAACATTCCCAATTCAGCCTGGCCAATGCTTGGATTGCTGTCCCTTTTGCCTGTGCTTTCTGCCTCCATTCTGTTTTCAGTTGCAACTTGTTTGGTAGGTACCCCAGGGTGGTCTTTATCATATATCATTCTATATAGGGGCAAAATAAGCCCATGGCAAATCTGGTAAAAGTGAGGGGTAAACTGGGAATCCCATAAGACCTTATGATAAACATGGATGGGCAATGGGTCTTGGGTAGTCCATTTCCAACCCATAGTAGGAAAATTAGATACAAGACAAACAGAATCCATAACATATGCAGCCAAATAAAAAGGAGGGTAGACCCTTTCTGAAAAGGATCTTTTAGACCGGTAATTGACAACAGCCGTGTATAGAGTATCAGAAAGGATTTTGGCCCAATCTACTAAGTCGGCGTTTGTGGCAGCATCAATTAATGGCAGCCATTCAGATGAAAACTTGTTGATATCCGGCATCCCAAATAACCTACAGAGCATGGCCGCAACAAAACAATATGGAGAGGTGAGGGAACCAGTGCTGTACATACCGTTTTTATCCTTTTTTAGCGGCTCGTCTCTTCTAGACCATTCTTTAGTGGTGTCTGATAGATCTGGATTCTCCGCCGCGAACTTCTTGACAAATTGTGCATTATAGGTCGCTTGCAGTTCAGGAAGATGATACATAAGATTCAGGTCTTGTGCAGCAAACGATCCCACGAGCCCATGTCCATGAACTTTGAATTGTCTGTTTTTTAATTCTGCATCATCCAGTATCCACTTGATCATATCTGTGTATGGTAGAATTTTGGGTCTTGCCGCTATTCTGTGAAGGAATGAACATGCTAGGTCCTCTAAGGATGCCTCAGAAGAGTGTGGTGCACACGCGACAGCAGTCACTTTCATTATTCTAGGCTTTTCCTCTTCTAGCAGCCTGTACATGCCTTCCCATGTTGATATCCCCACGTCTCTATTACAGGTTGTGTCTGTGTACAGAGGCGCTATCTCCTTGGTGTTCTCCCTCGCTTCAGAGCTTTGAGCTTTATTTTTCTTTCCCATTTCTCTTTGCGTTTCTGTCTGAGTCGTCTTAGCACTTTGTTCCTATAGATCATGAGTGAAATGGAAATGACTGATCCAGAAAGGTGATGGGAGAGTTTTAAATGCAAGAGATAAATCAAATATGCCACCTTACATGAAGCAAATCTCTACCAAGGCACGCGTCTTTAATCCATTTAATAACTGACAACTAATTCATTTACTATCATTAAAAGTGCATGATTTCGGGTCAGATTATAGTAAGTGGCTTTTCTTTGAATGGCGGGGCCGAAGGATTCGTACTGAGGTGATTTATGATTTGCTGACGTAACCTCGCATGTCGCGCGATCGCAAATCGCATCATCGCAAATCGCATGGATGTGGCATCGCAGCGATCGCAATATCGCAGATCGCAGAAATTTGATGTTTGCCAAATCTTGCCTGGCTCATTTCTGCGATATGCGATCTAGCGATCGGCGTTATCGCAGATCGGCGAATCTTTAAGTTTTTTCTTATGGACACTACTATGTTGCGATGCGATGTCATTATTAACACGAGGGTGGTGCGCATATCGATTTTTAAAAGGGAAATGAAGGTGTTTCCTATCCTTTTGCAATGCGACTTTAAAGATTTTCTCTTTATCATAGACTTAGGCTTAAAATATCCAAGAGGCTTTTTCTAAGCGTATGATTGTAACCTCAAAAAGAAACTCTTGCTTTTCCTAAAAATTAACTAAGGGTCCCCATTCATTCAGTATCATGGTTGATACTTAATTGAACAAGGGGGGGTGTTGCTGGACACAACAGGTTAGAACAACACTTTTAGGGACTTAGGAGCCCTTGGTTTATGGACATTTCATGCTTGGGGTTGTAGTGCCCAAAAATGTCTATAACACTATTGGACTCCTTGTGAAATTCTAATTAATTTGAGTATAAACTTGGCATAATTCTGATTCTATCAAAAATTGGCTTCAAGGAATCTAAAAGATTCCTCCAAGATTCCTTTATTTCATGGTTACACCACTGAAATCATGGTTCCACATCTCAACCTATGTTCATATTCATGTTCCTGCCACTCATGGTTCCTCTTCTCTCTATTAGGTGTTATGTGTGGAGCCTGATTTTCTTCCTCATTATTCAGAGGTTTCTGTTTCAGTCATGTTGGATCCTTGTTCCTATCATGGTGGCAACACTGCCTATTTAATTGCCATCAGAGTGGTCCAAGGGGTTTCCATAACGAATTTCATGAGTCCCCCCTAGCAAGGGTTTGCGGGGGAGCACCCCTGAAGCTAAAGATAGGTGAAAATATTCCATGTAAAATATTGTAATTTCCATAGAAATTCTCACTGTAGATCCCCTGATAATGCAATGTACTAAAGCAAAATACTTGATCTACTTCTACTATTAGACTTTGCAAAAGCTTAATGAATTTTAGCAAGATCAAATGGAACACATATAACAGAGAAGAAGATTCAATCACACATGAAACGCAAAAGAATACTCTAGGGAAAGCCTCAGCTAAAAACCTCGATCTTTGTATTATCATACAAGTGGAAATATGTCTAGATTACACAAAGTTTTAGCTCACAAGCTATCCAGCTCTGAGTACAATCCCTTTGTTGCTCATAGATAGTCAAAGGCTTCTCACAAACCTTTTCTTTTACCCTCCAAGCCTTCTATTTCCTTGTGCAGTTTCTCCTAGGGTCCAATGCTGCCACCTGTGTGAATTCACCTCTCACACAACTCACCAAACTTAGAATTAATTGCGCAATCCTGAAGGAAATAATTCCTTCTGCATGGATGAGTTTCCAATATAGGAAAATTCCTCCAACTGATAGTACACTATCCCTTCCTTTGATCTCAACTGGGTCTCTGTCTGAACTGACATGCATGAGTTATTATGAGAGACTATTCAGTTATCTGAAGTACACTAGTTGCATGCTTGCATCCATTGACAAACTGAACTCACAATCAGTTCCACAAACTATTGGAACTAATCTAACTGGACATAAATCAGTTAACTCAGCTAACTAATTACAACTCAAAGTACAACTCATCCTGATCTTCTTAATTAAGGGATAACTTCCTCAATCAAAGGGATAAATGTTGCATGTCTTCACATAGACTTCATGTTTGATTTTCTCCAACTAATTAACTCAGGATGAATTAATTAATTATTTTTCAAATAGATGCTATGATCAAATTCAAATTTTAATTCTCAATTTTTAGTTTAGGGACTAACTAAAATTGGAATGTATCCTGAAATGCTATTTTTAGCATTTCTAATTTATCATTCCTTGTTGCCATTTCCAACACTGGTACCTAAAATGATATTTATAGCAATGATATTTATAACATTTCTATTTTTAGCATTTCTTGTTGCTATTTTCAACACTCCCTCTCAACAATAAATGAATTCAACTCAAACCTAATCCTGATCCTTTGGAATGTTCATGCAACACTTCTCCCTAGTGTTGTTGCTCCAGCAACTCTAGAAACAAAAAAATTATCCAACCTCAATCAGAATGATGTCTCTGTCATCAAAGTCTCTGACTGTTATTGCCTGTATCAACTAAAAGCTTTGCACCTCTGTGCTCTTCAGTATCTGACTACTCTAGCCTCTGTCACTTTGATCTCTGACTGCATTGATCCCACTGATTCCTCCCGCTACATCCGTGCTACTGCTAGTCCTATCTCCTAGCACTGCATCCGCACTACACCTTCTCTCATCATGTTGCATCGTGATGCCCACTGCTGCACTGCAACTCAGTTACTGAGAAGTAAGTAACTGATCTCCCAACTAACCTCCCTATTGGCCTAGAAACACCCTTTACTGCTAAAGCTCCCTCTGCCGCTAACAAGTGCTCCCTCTATGACCTCTACGCTGCTACAACACTCCCTGCATCTCACACTGTTGCACACCTCTCTGTGCCATCCTTCACTGGTGCAACACTTCTGTGCTCCATCCGCATCTGTCTCTACCCACTCAGCCAGTCCTACTACTCCTTGTCGAGGTTCCCATAGTAATGTCTAATACAAGAGGCTGGGTACCTCAAAGATCTTGTCCTTATTTCAGCCTTCTTGGGACAATCACTTCACATCGCCCCACCTCACACCTGGAGGTATGGCTGCATGTGATCCCTTTGCCCACTTGGCTCAAAATTCCCCCCTACTAGAGGTATTTGCATGAATGGATGCCTCCACTCAGTCTCCTCTCAACCTCTCTAGTTGTGGTTGCTCCACAACTTCGTGAAGCTGCTTCTCCAATTGTGGCTCCTCCACAATTTACTCTCCCTCTCAACCACCAAGTATCTAACCTTTGCCTTGCTCCTCAAGGCTTTGCATGCATCTTGTACCTCAAGTTCATACAGGTTCTTGGCTAGCACACCAATCTGCTTCATCTTTCCCGCTGTCATGAAATTTTCTAAAAAAAGAGTTGATTTTAAATCAATGATATCTCCCTCATTCAGGGAAAATTTTAAGAAGCCCCCCTAAATTTACATGTCTAATAAATGGGCGAATTTCCATGGTATATAGGAAAAATGGAAGGCGATTTTATCAATAATATGATATGTATATATAATTTTTTGGCGAATCTCTCACCAGGCATGGCGAATATTTTACTCAATTATAAAATCTTGTGTTTATTGAATACAAAAATGAAATCATTGCATTTCTTTAAAATATCTTTTGAAATCAAAATTACCGATATTTGATACCTTTCGGGGGTTAGTAGATCCAGAGTAAAGATGGATCTATGCTGGTTTAATTCCCCCATTTTAAATAGGCTACATTCCAGGTGAATACCATGGGTCAATACCATGTGCCATTTTGGTGAATACCATGGGTCAATACCATGTGCCATTTTTATTTTTATTAATACTAATATTAGGGCTAATAATGTTTTTTTGCATGGTATTAATAACAATCTAGTCCATGGTATTTGTCCCATAGTATTTTTCCCATATGTTTCACCTAAATATAACGCATTTTTTGAGTGTTCGTAAATATAAGGTGACTTATGGAGTAAATATAAAAAAAATAATTATTTGTTTACCATACCTCTCGTTTATTTATATTTTTATTAATTTACCATACCTCTTTTACAAATATGGTATTTGGCCCATAGGATTCACTTAAATAAAACCTCTTTCTTGAGCCTTCATAAATAGAACGAGGGTTATGGACTAAATATAAAAAGAGGTTTTATTTATTTACCATGCGTCTAGTTTATTTATATTTTTATTTATTTACCATACCTTTTGAGTAAGTATAAAAAAACATTTTATTTATTTACCATACCTCCACTTTACTTATATTTTTATTTGTTTACACCCTTGCATGTATATAAGGTGACTTATGGAGTAAATATAATTTTTTTATTTATTTATTTACCATACTTCTCATTTATTTATATTTTTATTAATTTACCATACCTCTTTTATAAATATGGTATTTGGGCCTTTGGCCCATAGGATTCACTTAAATAAAACCTATTCTTGAAAATGGGCGAATGGAAGGTTGTAACTCCTAATTTCAAGGGCTAAATTTACCTTTTTTACCCTCTCCCTTAAAAGAAGGTGGGCTATTTGAGGTGATTTGTAAAAGTGTACTATGATACAAAATAATCGCCCACTAAAAATTTAAAACCCCTTAATTTCGCCAAAGGGCGAACATTCGCCCCTAAAATCACCCCTACCCTCATTCGAACTTCGATTCAGCCAACTTTTTTTTTTGAATTTGGGTCTTTTTCCACAAGGAATCCAGATCTAATATTTGATTCTGAAAATTTTGCACAAAAATTTTTAGATCTTCTCTGAAAAATCGTGACCCAAAACTCAAAACTTCGAAATCTCCTCTAGTATATTGTTCACCACCTTGATCACCTTCGCTCTGTTACCATGTAGAAATTCTCACTGTAGATCCCCTGATAATGTAATGTACTAAAGAAAAATACTTGATCTACTTCTACTATCAAAATTTGCGGAAGCTTAATCAATTTGAGCAAGATCGAACAGAACACATATAACAGAGAAGAATATTAAATCACACATGAAACATAGAAGAATACTCTGGGGAAAGCCTCAGCTAAAAACTGCAATCTCTATATTAACATACAATTGGAAATATGTCCAGATTACCCAAAGATTTAGCTCACAAGCTATCCAGATCTCAGTATAATCCTTCTACTGCTCATAGACAGTCAAAGGCTTTTCACAAACCTTCTCCTCTACCCTCCAAGCCTCCTATTTCCTTGCGCAGTTTCTCTTGGGGTCCAATGCTGCCGCCTGTGTGAATTCACCTCTCACACAACTCACCAAACTCAGAAGTAACTGCACAATCCTAAAGGAGAAAATTCCTTCTGCATGGATGAGTTTCCTATATAGGAAAATTCCTCTAACTGATAGTACAATGTCCCTTCCTTTGATCTCAACTAGGTCTCTGTCTGAACTGACATGCATGGGTTATTTATGAGAGAATATTCAGTTATCTGAAGTACACTTGTTGCATGCATGCATGCATTAACTAACTGAACTCATAATCAGTTCCACAAACTATTGGAACTAATCTAACTGGACTTAACTTAGTTAACTAAGCTAACTAATTACAACTCAAAGTACAACTCATCCTGATCTCCTTAATTAAGGGATGACTTCCTCAATCAAAGGGATAACTGTTGGATGTCTTCACATAGACTTCACATTTGATTTTCTCCAACTAATTAACTCAAGATGAATTAATTAATTATTTTTCAAACAATTGCTAAGATCAAATTTGAATTTGAATTCTCAATTTTAGTTCAAGGAGTAACTAAAATTGGAATGTATCTCGAAATGCTATTTATAGCAATGATATTTTTAGCATTTATATTTTATCATTCCTTGTTACTATTTCCAACACTGGTACCTGAAATGCTATTTATAGCATTTCTTGTTGCTATTTTCAATAATTTCGTAGTCAATCGAGGCCGTTCATTAGGCATGATGAACTAACAGTAGGAGTTATGTCAATTTAGGTTCTTTTCCCCTAAAGACAACCCTTGATTTATATGAGGGAATTGTATTGTGGCTGTGTATGATTGTTTTGAGAGAGAGAGAGAGAGAGAGGAGATTGTGTGAGAGTGAAGAGGAAATTACAACGGATCTGTTGTAGGTTGTATCTCTTCATTTTGTTGGATAATATAAAAGGAAGGACTGGTTGTTTTTCCGTGGATGTAGCCCAAATTGGGTGAATCACATATATCAGTGTCTATCTTGTTTTATGCATTTTTGTATTTGTGTTTCCAGATTATTTTGTGTATTTCATTGCTTCGTTAATTAATTTCTAAGATTGGGTGCATGAGAGAAAATGGGTTTATATTATTTTCATTGGTGTTGATTTCAAAGTTGGGCCTGATATGCTATTGGCAGATGGTCAAATTTGGATTAGGTAGTCTAGGGTTCCAACCCTATGACCTCCCAAAATATAGTGTATTATTTTATACTTTTAGAGGGCTTATTGATCTGTTTGGCATGTTATGTTAATTTGGGTGGAGGGTGGTAATAGGGTCTCTTCTTGGATGGGTTGGCCACATGGATGATGCGTCTATGAGTCCCACCTGCCTCCGAGATGGGTGGTCACTATTATCTATGGTCATGGGTCATTTTTTTTATTTATAACATAAAGCCACGGGAGGTGTTGACAAGGGTGGTGGCTTGCCACCCCTCTTAATATATATATATATATATATATATATATATATATATATATATATATATATATATATATATATATATATATATATATATATATATATATATATATATATATATCTATATATATATATATATATATATATATATATATATATATATATATATATATATATATATATATATATGATTTTTTTTTAAATACAAAAATTCAAAACCATCCACTAAATTTTAAGGGGCACCAGAAATTTTAAGTAGGTGACAAATTCACCATTTCTGACCACAGAAAATTTTCACCATTAAGTGCCAATTTGTCACCTCGTTTACTTCTGCTAGATTTAGCAAGTCTGTCATTTTTAGCTAGGTTCCAAATTTAGTTGTCGCCCTACGAAATTTAGTCAATGGTTCTAGTTGACCAAAACTTTGTTTCTCCATAACCTTTGCATACTAACTCAGACTGAGGTTTTGTTTCCATAGTTGGAAAGCTTGTGATGAGCATTTTGATATAATCCCAGTTTCATTGAAATCTAAGGAATTTTATTTTTAAGCCTTTGTTGATCCCCCTTTGGTTCTAGAGCCACCTGGATCATTTCTCCCCATTGAGGAGATCTTAGTCCTCGAAAAGCATGAAAAAAATCTACAATTTGTTGTACTCCCCCATTTGCACAATATCTTCCTTAATAGGTGAAACTTCCTTCTCCATCACCTTTGTACTCTAGAGCCATAAGTGATGAATCGACACTTGTACTGTATGCAAACTTGTAGTCAATCTTGCAAAATACATGACCTATAATGACACAAGAAAACCCGATATACTTTCCAAGAGTTTATAATACACACTTTGTTCAAGTTTTTTCTTCAAAATCATAACATAAACCAATACCCCAACTATTAACAAAAGGGCCAAAAAAATTTCCATGTTATTTTCATAAGTGATGTAAAACACTTCATCACTTTTACAATGTTTTTATAACATGTAATTTACAAAACATGGCAATGATCAACTACTTAAAAATGCTACCCATCTCTTACCCAACTAGGTTGATGGGTTCTCTTCATGTAGTTGGATTTTTCTTTGATTTTCTTCATTGAAAGGTTCCCTTTCAAGCTCTTTCTTATCCTTCGATCACCGATTTTGATGGAGCTCCCAACATGTGGCCCTCTGATGTCCATGCTTGTTACAATGGCTACAAAATTTATTTTTCCTCGATAATATTATGACCTTCTTCCTTCCTTGATGTGGAGAAGGTTTTTCATGTCTTGTCTCCTTTCTTGCTATCATTATTTTCCAACACTTGGAAACCACGTGGTTATACCACCACTAAAAGTACATTCTTTTCTATGCCACAAATTTTTCTCACCATTAATCTTCTTTTAATCAAAATGTAAATTATATTAACAAGAATTTATATACTTTGCATGGTTCTCTTTGGTGTTAATATGATGAGAATAACTTGCCTTATCTCTTCCTCTACAATGATCACATTCACAGGAAGAACATGATATGTTTTTGACACCCTCTTTCCTTGATGGTTTCGAAAATGGCTTTGAATCTTATGCTGCCTTCAAACACTCTCCTTCAATGTACCCCAATCCTGCAAATCGAGGCCTTTGTAAAACCTCCAATGGTTGATTCATTCCTTGGCCATTAACACCAAATCCTCCTCCTTTATGCCCTATATTGGTGAGGAGTCTCATGTCATTTCTTGAGATACCTCAAGGCTTCTAACCGAAATAATATCATGTGAAAATGAAACTAAAGAACAATCAATAGTGTTTACCTAAGTTGTTTATTCTAAAGTAGGTGATAGTGGCTTCACTAAGCCTTCGTTGCACTTCAACTTTTCCAAGGCCACTTTTGTGGCTCATAATTGGGGTTGCAATATCTACTTCTCCTCTTCTACTTCTTGTAGAAGTCTCTTCAATTCAAATTTCTCCACTAGAATACTTTTGTTTATCTCTTCATTTGAATGATGAGAAGAAGATGAAGAAGTATGCCCACCCGAATATGTAGATGGAGCATCATCCTCTTCTCTCTCTTTTTCTTGTTCCTCTTTTTCCGTTTTATCCTCAAAATATACATACATTATATCTACCATGTTTGCCATCCTGTAGAAGGATATTTATAGATATTTGTGATCCTCCATTTTCCTTCTTGTTGCATGTTCAATCTCTAATTATCATCCACACTTGCAATTCACATTAGCGAGAAGACTACTCTGATACCAAACTTGATCGAACTTCTCTCCGTTACCGGAATTAACCAAGATCTTTTACTTCTATGATGTTAAAAAAATTGCACGTGAAGGAGTATAGAGAAACCAAATGTGCATACTTTAAAGAAGAGAAAACACAAAGGCAACCATAAAATTAAATAACACACACAACTTGATAACAAAGTTCATGACCCAATGTGGGTTGCGTCTCTGGGCCTGGTGTGAAGAGTGAGGAGGCCACTTCATTAAATTCTTCAAGGTGATGATGAGTACATGATGTATTCTTTTTCAATACAAGGAAAAAATCCATTAATTAGAGTGGCATGTCTCTCCATGATATGTTCTTCTATAATAACTCTCACTCACAAATGCTCTTCTTTAACATGAAAAAGTATCAAACTCTCACATGAAGTGGCATAAAAGGATCCTCCAACATAATGGTAAACAAGGATCTCGACATCAAATTGTTATCTCAATAAAAATCAAAAGAAGACATTGCATCAATGCATATTATACCTCCACTTCTAGGATTGCATGAAAATTCACACCTTTACTGAAGAAATAGACTTCATGGTTGAATTTCTGGCGAAAAATCGTGAAATATGACGGTAAACTTAACCCCTTTCTGACTTAGTCAAATTTGGGCTCCTTGGGAATCTCAAAGATTCCTAAATGATTCTCTTATGTTGTTTGATTGAGATTTGGTAGTTCAGATGAAGAAACTAATCACACCATCAAGTTCCTTGCAAAAAACTGAGAAATTGAGTACAAAGTTGTCCTGGTTTTGAAACTATAATTTATAGACCTTTAAGGAATCTTCGAGATTCCATGCAGATTCTTATGTCATGGTTCCTCTGTTCAACGTGTATCTATGGAAAAACTATTTCTCAGATCATAAAACCAACCATCCCATCATACTCCTAGAAAAATTATGATTAATTTGAGTATAAACTTGGCATAATTTTGATTCTATAAAAAATTGGCTCCAAAGAATATGAAGGATTCCTCCAAGATTCCTTCAGTTCATGGTTCCACATCTCAGCCTTTGTGCCCATGTGCATGTATCCCTCTCGTTGTTCCTCCACTCTCCATTGGGGACATGAGAGATAATGGGTTTATATTATTTTCATTAGTGTTTATTTCAAAGTTGGGCCTAATAGGTTATTGGCATGTGGTCAAATTTCGATAGGGTAATCCTAGGTTCCAACCCCATTTACTCCAAAAATATAGCATATTGTTTTATATTTTGGGTGGCCTTGTTGATGTTTTTGGCATATTATGTTAATTTAGATGGCGATTGGTAATGGGGTTGCCACTTGGGTGAGCCAACCACATGGCCAGTGTGGGTTCACATTTTGTAGACTGCCAAAATGAGTTGTTACCATAATATATGGTCATTGGCCATTTGTCTTATTTATAACATAAATCCATGAGAGGGATTGGCGGGGGTGGTGGGCTGCCAACCCTCTTAATATATTTTTTTAAAAACAAAAATACAAAATCGTCAGCTATTTTTTAAGGGTCACCAGAAATTTTAAGTAGGCGACAAATTTTCCATTTCTGGCTGATAAAAACCATTGTCATCAAGTGTCAATTTTTCACCTTGTCAAGTTCTATCATATTTAGCAGGTCTGCTATTTTTAGTTGGGCTTAAAATTTAGTTGATGCTCTGCTAAATTTACCCAATGGGCCTAGTGGACCAAAATATTTGCTAGCCACAACTTTTGCATACGGAATCAGATTGAGGCATCGTTTGCATTATTTCCAAGATATTGTCATTACAATCTAAGGACTTTGAGTTTTAAGCCTTTCCTCACCCTCTTTGGTTTTGAAGCCATCTCAATTATCAAAAAAAATTGTGACATATCTCCTCTTCCTATGGTGGATCACGTTAGAGGGATTCTTCAGAAATCCATAATGATAGGCTTACATCTAATTTTCTTGTCAATATGGATCTTTGAGAAATTTATAATACTCTATAATTCCTATAATTATTTTTGTGACTAATACACAAGAAACATTGCTAATCTATTTCTAGTAATTTTTCCTTCGATAATATTACTATAAAGGCCTTGTCGAAATTACTAACTCCACTCAATAAATCCAAGGGATGGCATGTCTCATACAATACTTTCTTATGCTCATAATCATTCCAATTCAGGGTTCAATATCATTTAACTCCATTCAATGATGTATGAATGAGTTGGCCATTATTTAATGCATTCAAAGTACCTAAGTAGAATACATAGTTCATGTAATCATTTCAAGTCTTATGAAATGCTTTAAAATGATATTGTAAATAGAATGGAAAATTTTAGGGGCTAATATTCACAATTTCTCTGAATTTCCATAGTTTTTCCAAAAAAAGAAGATTCACAAATTTCCATTTTTTTTAGAAATTATTCGCCCAAATAGTTTTTCAAAAAAAAAGATTCACAAATTTCCATTTTTCTAGAAAATTTTCCCCCAAATTTTGTATTATAAAATTATTTTACCTTAAATATTGCTTCAATTTTATAGACACTATATATAAGATCAATATAAATTTGAATATTTCTACAAAGATATCTCAAAATATTTTATAGTTTTTGTATTAGGGACTAGTAATATTTTCCAAAGTTTCTAAACTTTAAGATAAATTTCCATCCTTAAATTTTTCCATGGTACTAAGTAAATATTTGTTAAAACCATATATTGATCAACACTATGAGATAATAACCATTGGATAACCCTCACCCAAGAAAAACTACTAACACAAGGCCTACCAAATTGAAGTAAAAAACCAAAGACCAAATAATCAGAGAGAAGTAAGATTTGAATAGTCCTACTTTCAATTTGGTGGCATTATTAGCTCTATAGTCTTTTGAAACAAAAATTACAAGCTTCCCAAGACTCACTGACCCAACATGGAGTCGTGCAATCATATAGGTAGCCATGTTCACCACGTGATTGACATATATATCCCAAGTATGGTCTCCAAGAAGGAAATAATGATCTACAAAACATGTGTGTGGGATTATTCAATTGTGAATGTAATCGTAGCACCATGGGAGGACCAAAGGGTTGTGTATGGATTCTTATATGGATTTAGGAAATTTATATTCCTTATGAAAATAAGAAAAATTATCTACATTATCCATGGAAAACAAGGAAAAATGTATAGATTCTCCAATAGTCAACAAGCTTGACAAAATAGAATTAGAAACTCTCTACAATATTTCTTTTACTTTACATTGGCAACCATTTATTTATAATCTCAAGAGTATATGGAAGGAGGAGAATAAAGAGATGTTGGAATTATTTTATGGATCAATAAAAATAAGAACATAAAAGTGTAACTTAGTGTTTACCTTGGAAACCAAAATGGGTAAACCAACATTCAATTTCTTTTTACCTTTCTCTTTTCTCAACAACATTTAGGTTTTCGTACCCTTAGGCTCTCTCTTCAATTCACAATCATTAGAAGGAATTTCAGTGGCAATTCCTTTCATTCCCTGCCAAGAACCATCTTTTTTTTTTTGTAAAATTAAGCAGTTATATTAATGATTGAGAATAAAAATACAGTGGTCCACAGGGGTCAGAGCGACCTGCCTGCGTTGACTGGGTGGCCTTTCCAGGCAAATGCCTGCAGCATATACAGTGCGCTGTCTAAGTAGAGTTTTCATGGAGCCCGTGAGGTGATCCTGCAAGAGTGGTGGGCATCTTGCTGCGAGGTGGGCAGAATGCTGCGAGGTGGGCAGATTGCTGCCTGAAGTTCCTGAGATTGTCGTGCTTGAAGTGGATGAGCATTCATTTTATTGATGCGTCTTTTGGGTGTGCAGTGATGTGTCTCCAATCTTGATTGCGCAAGCCTGTTGGCGCAGATCTTCTCTTTTCAGTGGCGCATCTGCAGATCTTCTCTTTTCAGTGGCGCTTCTGCCATGGTTTAACATTCCTTCCGGTGTTTGAAGCCATAGTGTGCCTTGCTGCCGAGGCCTAAGTGTGCAGATCTGTCTGCTGGATATTTTTGCAGTTTTCTTTGAGCACTCCTTCTGCTAGATCGTGCTAGAGGCTGTGGAATTCTGCCATCTGGGAATCTATCCCTGCATTTGCTAAGACATCAGCTATCTTGTTTGCCTTTCTGCGAACTTCTTGGAATGTAATCCCTTGCAAGTTGCAGAGATGATTTTGGAGATCCTGCAGTGTTGCCGACAGTCTCCAGCTGGGGGTAACTTTATGTACCTGCGCTCCCATCTGGAGTTTCTTTATCATCCTAATTATGATCTCCGAGTCTCCTTCCACTATTAGTGGTAGAAATCTGTAGCGGCCTGCCAGAATGAGACCCTGAATGAGAGCAATTAGTTCTGCAGCGTTGTTGGTGTTCACTCCGATGTTGCCATGATAGACGAGATGAATTGTGCCTGTGTGATCCCTTACTACGCCCCCATATCCAGCTATTCCCGGGTTCTTTCTTGAAGCCCTGTCGAAATTGAGTTTGAACGTGTTTGAAGGGGGCAGAGTCCAATTGTCCTGCATTGTTCCGTTGGAGACGCAGTTTTTACCAGCAGGGTTGATCTGGGTTTGAAGATTTAGGATTTGAATGATTCTGTCATCATTCGGTGAAGTGTTGCCCTCTTTCTGCAAAGTGCCCATGGCATTGACCGTTTCTTTGATGAGCTGTCTCACTTTTCCTATCAGCATGCTTACTGCCAGTGCAGAGTTTTTGAAGACTCATGCGTTTCGTTCTTTCCAAAGGATCCAGGCTATTGCTCCCGGTATTAAGTTCCAGGCACTGTTGACCAAGGGATTGGAGGACATGGATGTTCTCCACTGGCTGAGTGAGAGTTGAATGGAGTCTCTGTTTCTGTCAGATTGTCTGAAGATCATAGCCATGTCATCCCACAGAGAGCATGCCATTGGACAGGCATTGAGTATGTGATTGAGAGTTTCTAGGCCATCCTCACAGAGTATGCATCGTGAAGGGCCTATGAAGCCTCGTTTTTGAAGATTGTGCCATGTGAGTACTTTGTTGTGCATGACCAGCCAGGAGAAAAGTGTGATTTTTGGCCATGTTCCTCTGCTCCAAAGCGTTTGCCAATTGTGGTCTGGTTGCGGATCCAGAGAGGCTGCCAAGATCTAATATGCTTCTTTGAGGTTGAACGTTCCTTTGGGGTTTCTTCCCCATCTCAGGATGTCCTCTTTGTTGGAAATAAGGATTCTTCTTTTGTCCAGGTCTTGTAAAAGCTGGTCTACGTTCATCAGGCCTGCTTGAGCTTGCCATTGTTCTCTGGATAGCCACTTTTGCCAGGTGGTGGCCTCGCTTGCAGGTTGCCAGTAGTCTGCTACCGTAACCTTTCCGGCCTCCTGCATAGCTCTTTTAAGAGTATTCCAGTCTGGGTGTTCCAAGGTTGGAAGCTGCTGCCAAGCATCTTCCCAAAAGAGGGCAGTTTTTCCTTGGTGCACTTCCCAGAAGCTGTACTGCTGCACGATATATCTATTCTCCCAGGCTTTGTTCCAGATGGGGGATCCTTGCCTGGTGCCGGTCAGCCGAATGAGGTCTCTGTCCCTGACTTGAGTTGTGTATTTCGCTTTCCACCAGGTTCCCCACAGGGAGCTAGGATTTTCTACCCATCTCCACCAGATTTTTGCTGCTACGACCTTGCTTAATATTTCTGGATCTCTTAGGCCCAAACCTCCCTCCCTTTTTGGTTTGCAGATGTCTGTCCATTTGATGAGGGCCCATTTGGATTGCTTCGAGGCTCCATTCCAGAGGAAGGATCGCTGAATGCTTCGGATGGATTTGTACACCACCTTAGGTGCTGCTAGTGCTGAGAACATATATGTTGGCATGGTTTGCAGGACTGATTTGACTAAGATCAGTCTGCTAGCCATGTTTAAGGCTCAGTATGTCCAGTTGCTTAGCCGAGCTTTCATTTTGTTGAGGAGGGCTTCCCAGTTGGCAGATTTGTAGGCATATTCCGAAAGTGGTATGCCCAGATATTTAGTTGGAAGGGAGGTCTTTTGGATCTGCAGAATTCTGTTGAGATTTCTTTGCACGGGAATGGATGTGTTGAAGAATTTTTTTTTTTATTTGGTAAGATTAATTTCCATACCTGAGGCCTCCGAGAAAGTCTTTAACACTTGGCTGATGGTTCGAGCTTCCTGCACTGTGGGGGCGCCCATGAGCATTGTATCGTCTACAAATTGCTGATGCGTTACTGTGGGTCCTTGGTGTGCCGGTTTGATGCCTTTGAGTTGATTCTACATTCTTTCCTTGGTTAAAGATCTGCCCAACCCTTCTTCCATTATGATGAAGAGAAAAGGAGACAAGGGATCTCCTTACCGTATACCTCTGGATGGTGTGAAGGGTTGAAGGGGTCCTCCGTTCAGCAGGATGGAGAAGAAAGCGCCTCAGACCAGTTCCATTGTCCAATTTATCCATTGCTGACTAAATCTGAAAGCCTTGAGGATTGCTTTCATGTATTGCCAGCTGATTCTGTCAAAGGCCTTTGACAGGTCAAGCTGGATAAGCATGCCTGGAGTCTTGTTCGTTTTGAGAGAGTGCAACACTTCCTGGGTGAGGATAATGCTGTCCATGATCTGCATGCCTTCGACGTAGCCAGTTTTCTCCTGAGAAATAATTGAAGGGAGGACGGGTTTGAGTCTGTTAGCCATAAATTTGGAAAGGATTTTATAGAGGACATTGCAAAGGGCAATGGGGCGAAACTTGTCCGGGGAGTCAGCCTAGCCAGATTTGGGAATTAAGGTGAGGAAAGTGGCATTGATGGCTGGTAGCACTTTTTTGTTTCTGTGAAAGTTCCTTACCAAGATGAGGAGGTCTTCTTTAATGATGGACCAGCAGGCTTTAAAAAATTCAATTGTAAATCCGTCCGGTCTGGGAGCCTTGTTTGTGGCCATGGTGAAGATGGTCTCTTCAATCTCCTGCTCGGTAAAATCCTTTAGAAGGAGGGAGTTTTGCTCCTAAGTAACAAGGCTGGGAATGGCATTAGTGATTGCATTGATGGCTTGGGTTCTATTTAGGCTTGGTTCGCTGAGAAGAGAGGTGAAATAAGAGTTGAGTTCATCCCCAATGTGCTCCCTGGAGAACACCTTATCGTCATCAGCTTTTTTGAGAGAGAGTATTCGATTGCAGGCTCTGTGCTGGATAGTGGACTTATGGAAGAAACTGGTGTTGCATTCTCCTTGCTTTAGCCATTGCACCCTCGATTTATGTCTCCACAACATCTCTTCCTAATTAAGTCGTTCTTCCCATTGTCTTTGTAGATTTGTTTCTTGAGCTTTCCTTTCCTCATCATGCCCTTCTGTGATCATTGTTTGTTGTAGTAGCGCCATTTTTTCCTCAAGTTCTTTTTTGGCTTGAAAGATGTCTCCAAAGGTGTCTTTGTTCCATCGTTTGAGGTTGGATTTGATGGTTTTGAGCTTTTGCTGGAAGATATACATGATGTTGTCGCTTCTTATGGTGGTTTGAGTCCACCAGCTTTTTATGTTTTCCATGAAAGTAGGGTGTTCTGTCCAAAAGGCCTCGAATCTGAAAGGTCTGTTGTGGGGCTTTTCTAGATTGGTGAAGTGGATCTGCACAAGCCAGTGATCCGAGCCTCCTATAGGCAGAAGGTTGGCCTCCATGTCGATGTTTTGCAGCAGAATGGATTCCGATAAGAGGAACCGATCGAGCCTTGATGCTATCTGCCTGTTTCCTCCTTGCTTATTATTCCAGGTATGCAAACCATTGACTGTAGGGATGTCAGTAAGTCTGGATTCAGCAATAAAGGTGTTAAATGCCTCCGAGTCCTTATCCAATTTTCGTAAGCCTCCCTTTTTCTCCGCTAGAGTGGTGATCATATTGTAGTCTCCACCTGCAATCCAGTGAGTTGCCCCATGGTGTTGTCTGACTTCGTCTAGGTCCTTCAGCATCTTCAGCTTTTCCTGTATTCTTTGAGGCCCATACACATTGGTGATACATATCGATTGGCTTGAATCAGGCATGTTGAGGATGACCGATAATGAATTCTTGGTGGAGAGAGCATTCTGCAAGAAGAATTTGTTTTTGTTCCAGAATGTTAATAACCCTCTTGATTGCCCAAGGGCATCTATGCTTATACATTGATGACTGTTGGAAACGAGTTTTTTGAGCGTTTCTGTGCCCTTGGGAGAGCATTTGGTTTCTTGCAGAAGGACAATGTCTGGGTGCTGCGAGAATATGTGATTTTTCAGGATTCTTCTTTTGTTGGTGCCGTTAAGCCCCCTGATGTTCCAGGTTGTGATTTTCATTGAGCTTTCTTTGGAGCAGATAGGACCAAGGCCCTGATTTTTCCTTCATTGATGAGACGTCTGCCTAGCTCTTGTATTTGCTGTCTGGTGGATTTGCGTCCCCGTTTTCTGCCTGGTCCTTGTGGTTTGTATTGATCCAGATCCAGGTTGGCTTGAATACCTGTTTGGTTGCTATTTCCCCATTGCCTTTTGGCTGTATTTTGGTTGATGTATTCCAGCTGTAGGTATGCCATTTCTATCTTCTCCAAGTGTTCCTGGGGAATGGCATCCACGCCCAGTTTGGACCATTGCTCATTGACCTTTTGGAGATCAAGATCTCCCAAAATCTCCTCCAGAGGATTGCTTGAGGTTGTAGTGGAGGGCTGATCTGGTTGCGGTTCAGTGCATTGCGGGGTTTGCATTGAGGTGTGGCCGGTAGTAGTCTGGTTGGAAGCGAGATTTGGGTTTTGTTGCAGTGCCTGGGCTTGAGAAGAGACAGAGGTTGTGCTTGGAGCATTGATCGTCGTCATGGGTTGATTGGATAACGGTGGATCCTGAGCAGTGGGGGCCTGTGAGACTTTGGGGTGCTCCGGTGAATCAAGGTTGCTCAGAACTTCAAAGCTGTTTTGCTGTGTGGAGGCTTTATTGGTAGGGTTGGTATTGGTGGGGGGTTTTGTAGGCTTTTTTCCTTTCTTGCCTCTGCTCTTTCTTGCGACTGTGGTGAAGCCAGGCGTTGGAGTAGCCTCTTGTTCCTGTTGGGCCTGAGGTTGTGGTTTATTTGCAGTGCAACTGTGACTTAGATGGCCATGTTGTCTGCATGTGCGGCATCTGAAAGGGATATTTTCGTAGTCTATGGTTTGCTTCCATTGCACTTCTTTATGGATCAGTTCCATATGATCTGGGAGGGGCCCTGAGATGTCCATGTAAACACAGAGTCTAGCATAGGCTATGTACTTACCTTGTATAGTGAGATCTGAGGCTTTGATGAAGACTCCCAACTGGTTTCCGATGGCCTCCAAGATGCGTTTGTTCCAGTAATCCACAGGTAGAGAGTGCAGACAGATCCATACTGGAACTTTCTTGAAATCCTCCTACTCTGGTGCAAAGTTTGGCCTCCAGTAAGTTATGTATAATCCTGCAGAGTTGTAGAAATACGGGCCGCCTTCGAATATGTGGTCTCTGTCATCCTTGTGAGCGAAAATTACTGTGAAAAAGCCTCTCGATCCCAACTAAAGATTGTAGTCCCCTTTAGGTTTCCATTTTTGGTTGATCCACCAGCATAGGGCCTTTTCGTGAAGTCTAACCCCCATGAATCTACAGATCAGGGCCTGCTTGCTCATATGGTCCCTGTACTCCTCGATCCAAGGGTCATCAATGATTAGTTTGGGTATTTTTTTTTATATGGGCTTGCATGTGGACTGAGTTTTCTCACGGCGTTGTCCTGGAGTTTGCCCTTCGGATGCAGATCCTTTGGGCACTGAATCGTTGCTTTGTTATGCTGCTCTGGAGCTGGATGGAGTATTGAAGGCGTCCGAGGGTATGCTGCTAAATATGAAGGGCATGGAGTTTGGGGGGGTTGAACCCCCCCCTGTGTTATGCATGTGTCGAATCAGTTCAGAATGGCCCTGAGGGATCTATCTGTCGCGTTCCTGAATGGTTGGCAGGGTTGCAGAGCCGTGATCAGGAGCTGCAGAGATTTGGCCCTAATCGCCTCTTCTTAGAAGCCCCAGCCAAGTCAGGATTATCTGCCAAGAACCATCTTCATTTGTGATGCAAGATTAAATAGGAGAATATCTCAATAAGGGTTGAATCTTGAAGGCCATGTGTCCCTAACTATTTAGCTTTCATAATATAACCTGATTCTTGTCTCCCAACATTTTGTTCCCCATACACATAAGGAATAATGTATCGTTATGTTTCAATTTTACACAATCTTTCTCTCTTCATATCTCTCTCTCTCTCTTGGCTATTTTCTTTCAATACACTTTATTTTGATTCATTGATGTTCTTGACGATTATATTGAAAGTATTATACTAATTCATGTTTCTACATCATTTTTGAGGAAATGGGAATATTCACGCCATCAATCCTATATGTTACCTTATCCATAGCATTGAACCTTTCCTATGTCAATCCTTAGAGAACCGAAGGCAATATTTTTTGTGTATGTTTTCATTTGTTTTCATTGATGTAAAGTCTAGTAATTGTTGTCAATTGATGTCAAGCTCAGGGGGAACTTGTTGATTTCTAATGCATGATGCTTATGTTGTTGATGTCTTAGTTATTTCTATTAAAAATATTCTCATATTATGATGACTCAATTGCTTTCCGAGTAGCCTATCTTTGAATGAATTTTAATTGTAGGTAGGCTTTTCAAAAGCACATAATTATTTTTGGACAAATAACCCTCTCACATCGAATTCCATCGATATATTTCACTTGGTCAAATTCCCAAGGAATGAGGAGAAAATTTGTTTTGAAGTTAAGGAAGTGCTAACAAGTAGAAATGGCTTCAAGGAATTTAAGCATTTGTTGCACATAGTGTTTTCATTGATGAAAAAAATTTGTAATTAATGATGCAAGAAGCAACAAGACCCTCTATGAAACAATATGATAACTATACCTTGCATAAGGTGACATTGCATGAAGATATGGGTGCTTGAAGTTATTCAATATTTTGATGTTTTTATTTTGATCAAAGGATTCTACAAATAACATGGTTGTGTAAAAATCATTGATGTCTTTCCAACAATATATTATACTTAGAAAAAATCCTCCCATATGAGAAGTTATGGCTAGTTAAAACTTAGCATTAGATTGGGTCAAGCTAAAGGGAAAACTATAGGGCCAAACCCAAATTATTAAAGGATTAAAGGATGTGTAAGTTTAGGGTGGATACACCATTTAAAAGACAAATTAACAATCACGAGCATGCATAGTTGTACACCATTTATTGTTATTAAATGGCATGCATGTCTTGGGTCAATTAATGGTGTTCCCAATATGTTAATGACCAGAGGACGACAAAGATGTGTCATAGTTAAACATCCATGTTAGACCAACTGAATAGTGACACATGGAAATTTGTTGTTTCATAATTACATGGCCCCTTTGAATGAGTGACACATAACTTATTTTCACAATCAGTAGTGAGAAAACATCTTGGATACATGGCATAAGTCCATAGGGTGTAATGTGGCATGAAAATTGGTAGAATATCAATGTTTAAATGAGCATAATGATGTGGCGTCAACTGGGACTACCATGTGGCAGTGACAAATGGCAATTTTGGATTTGTCAGAATCCAAATAACATGTGACAAGTACACCCCTCATAGGCCATCACCTAGCATAATGAAGTCATGATGACATCATCACACAAATGACCAATGACCCTATGGTTTAGATCATATTAGCTAGGTCACATGAAATAGGGCTCCTTGTATTTAACCCCTGGGCACATTATTTTGTCTAAATGGTAACATGGATGTGGTTTTGAGTTTTAAAATCAAGAAAATATGGGAATTTCTATCAATGCATGGTAAACCTTTAGATACCATGGGACCACCATTCGTATATATATGTGTGTGTGTGTCCACAACACCAACCAGAAACAAAATTCAACAATGATGAGTTCTTTCATATGTAATACTTGAAAAGGTTTGATACCATGATATAACATGGTTTGACTAAAAGAGAATTTTCCTCTAGTTTGTATTCTAGTTTTATTCATTTCATTGGGGAGATCTCATCGCACATGTCTATTGAAGGATTATGGTTATACAAGAACTAGTTTCATTGCATTTGGTTTTCCACATAGATTTTTCTCAACATTAATACATTGAAAGTGATGTTGTATGATTAATTGACATGGATACAACATGGCCTCACACATTTGAATCATGACTTATCGAAGGATTGAATCAGTGTAGCCTCGTAGCATGGACTTAGGAAACATTTCATATTTGACAACAAATTCAATTGATAAACATAATATATCAAGGAACACCGAGTAGCTGAGTTCGTAGAAGCCTAGTGTTAGGTATACAAGCTTGTGGGTTCAACCTTCACCACTTAATAGGTTCGACATTTTTTTAATTTATACTGCTAATTTGTCTCATATTTAACAATTTTGCTAGCTAATATAAGCATCTGGTAGTGTGCCTCAAAAAGGTTAATTTCTAGAACAATTAATTTAATATATGGTATATTATGGTTTTTTATGAGTTATAGGAGCATTATTTGTGCAAATTGAGATCCGAAAGAAGTTATATGATTGTAGTTCAAAGATGAATGTAAACATAGGGTTTGATGTTGTTTTTACTCATATTTGATGGACATAATATATTATTTTTGTTTTGAAGGTCTATGAGCATGTTGTGGGTATTTTTGATAGGTGAAGTAAACAAGTTTTGAGAATGAGTTTCAATGACCAAATTGAAGTTATGGTTGAACAAGAATATGGTTTGAAGTATGACATCCAACAAGAGTGATTTATATGACATTTTAGTGTAGGTTGTATCGAAGTATAGTGATTTCAATTTTTGTGGAAGAGATAGTGATTGGTAAAATGGTAGTGTTTATGGAAGTAGTAATGTTTATAGGTTGTTATTGCAATTTGTGATAGTCTCCTTATATGCATATTTAGTGATATATGATGATAGTGGATCCAATTTGAAAATGAAATAAAATAGAGATTCAAAATGAAATTGAAGAAGTAATTTGGAGCCTAAACTATATTGGAGCCTAAACCAAGTTCGAACATAATCATTATTGAGCTTGGAGCCTCAATTATGTTGGAGCTTACTCATTCTTGCAGTTGGATCTTATTACGTCCCTATAATACTAGTGTATTCCCCCATTATTATTGTCATTATGGCCCCTTATTGTATTGGTGTTCCAATATTGTCCCCATATTTTTCTTATTGTGCCCCATAGAATCCCAATATTATTATTGTTGCACCCTTACATTATTACTGTTATGTCGGCTCTGACTATATTTTGACCCCTTAGACTCCTATATATAAAAATGAGGTTTTTTCATTTGTATCATCCAAGAATTATTCATTTGTGTAATGTAAAAGAGGTTTCCCCCTCGAAGAGGCTTATTTTGAAGTCATTGATCTATCTGTTCTTCTATTATGTGAGTTGGTTGCATAACATTTAGTATCACAGCTTTCGATTCTGGGGTTTCACTGCTTCAAACAGGCCATCATGGAATTTCCACTATAACTCTTTTTCTATGAAGCTTCAGAAGCGGAAAGAAAAACCGGTTTGATAGGAAATCATTATGAACTTTTTTTTCAAATTTCAAACTATTTCTCGCTATATTTGTGGAGATATGCACCGAGGAATTCAGGGTTTTTGCAGGCTCCTGAATTCCATCTCAAATAGGTGACCTTGGGAAGATATTTATAACTTTCTCTCTGAGAATCGGATTAAAATTTTGTAAATTGGTGAAGAAATATGATGGACTTTATTGTGTTGGGTATCGTTTTCAGGGCCAAATATTGAAACAATGACACGTGGAACTTCGTACAAGTTCACTCTACTAAACGAGTCTATAGTCTAGTCATTGTCTGAGATTGGGCATAACTCTTTCTTGGAAAATCCAATATTGATAAGAATTGTGGGCTTGGAAAGAGGACTCAGAGGGCTACCACAGGAAGAAATTTTAAACTTTGTAGATCCGAAATTACAGATATACAACAAATTCAATATCGATCTCCTACAAAACGGAAAAAAGTGTGTAGTTTTCGTAAATTTTGTTCGAAAAAATAGTTTAAAGTGATAAAAAGGGCATAGTGAAGAAATTTATCATTAGTTTATGCTAGAGATAAATAAAATGTAAACACTTAGTAAGAAACCTAAAAGGTCTACTATGACACCTGAACGAGAGGAAGAAATGTAACATGATATATCAAAATTACGAAACCAAGTGCAACAAATTTCGCTCTCACAAAAAGTAACTGAAGCTAAGATGGATGGTTTAAAGAATGGAATGGAAGCTAAGATGAATGGTATATAAGAAAAACTTAAAGGCAACATGGAAGATTTGAAGATCGATTTGACAAAGTTGCTACAAGAAATGCTTGTTAATGGTGAAAGGGTAGTAAAGGAAACTCATGATGAGAACAAAATAAATGTTAATCATCATTTCATAGACTCTAACATTGGATTGAAGACCCACCAGTACCAAATATCGATATGAGGAAGTTTGATAGCAAGGATCCTGTATCTTGAATACTACAAATGGAGCAATTTTTTGATCTCCATAATGTGCAAAACACACAAAAGGTATGCATTGCAACTTTATATTTGGAACCCAATCGGTTTGTATGGTATCGATGGATTTTCTCTTGCAAAAAAAAATTTCCACGTGGTCAATTTTTACGGAGGAAATCATGGCACATTATGAGGATACAAAGAGAAACACCTTCTTTAGCCAATTGATAAATCTGAAACAAAAGGGCTCAATGGTGGAGCACATTGAGGACTCCCAAAAACTGAATATAAGGGTAAAAGATATTCTAGAGGAGCATAGGATTGATGTGTTCATATAGAATTTAGAGGATAACATCCAACATGAGGTTCACCTTTGGGAACCTAATTCATTGGAGAAGGCATTCAGGTTGGCAAGAAAAATTGAAAGAAAAATTATGGAAACAAGGAAGCCTACCACTCACAACTATAAATATGGAAGTGTTGTTTCCCCTAGCCTTCCACAACCTATGAGGTTGACACCACAACAATTGGAAGAAAAAAGAGAAAAAGGGATTTGTTACAGTTGTGATAGAAAATACACTAAATGTTATAATTGTGCTGAGAATAAATTATTTTAAATAGATTGTGATGAGGAGGAATAAAAAGAACAAGAAACGTCAAAAAATTATCATATACACCATGAACAAACCCTAGAGAAATAAGAAATGAATTTGACCATATATTGTAATTCATTGAAGGAATCACCACTCCTCAAACTCTCAAGATAGAAGGACATATCAAGAAGAAAAAGGTAATAGCGTTGATTGATTCGGGTAGTACCCATAATTTTATTCATTGTAAGGTAACCAATGAATTAAATTTCTTCCTATATCAAGAACTAGAGTGTCAAGTGAAGGTTGCAAATGGAGGAACCATAAATTTATCTAGAAACTACCATAATATCAAGCTTTCCATGGGAGAATGTGTATTGAATTATCCAATGGTTTCCATTCCAATGGGTGGTGTTGATGTTGTACTAGGAGTTTAATGGCTACAATATTCAGGTACAATAGATTTTAATTTTCAAGAACTTTTCTTGAATTTTTTGGGAAGGAAAGGATGTTTAACTAAGGGGTATTGTAGGGAAATCGAGAAAGATAATTAGCTCTAATGGCATGATAAATCTTCTAAAGAAAGAACAATGGGGTGTAATTGCACAATTATGTTCACCAGGGCTTGCCACATCGAAAAAATCTATTTCTCCAGATCTCCAAAAAGTCTTGAACAATCATTCCAAGGTATTTGAGACCCCAAAAGGCCTCCAAACTATTCATGATCATGATCATGCTATTCATTTGATTCCGGGAAGTGTTCCTCCAAACATCAGGCCTTACAGATATCCCTATGCCCAAAAGAGTGAAAATGAACATATGGTTGCAGAAATGCTAGAGGTTGCTATAATTCAACCCATTCAAAGTTATTTCTCTACTCCAGTAGTATTGGTGCACAAGAAGGATGGATCATGGCACATGTTTCCCATTCCTGTCATTGATGACTTATTGGATGAATTACATGGAGAAATTTACTTCACCAAGTTGAATCCTCATTCAGGATATCATCAAATCAGAATGAAGACTGGTGACATTTCGAAAACAAAATTTAGAACTCATGAGGGTCATTATGAATTTTTGGTCATGCCTTTTGGCCTTACCAATGTACCTTCTACATTTCAAGGCTTGATGAATTCCATTTTCAAACTCTTCCTTAGAAAATTTGTTTTATTATTTTTTCATGATATACTAATCTACAACAAGTCTTGGGAGGATCGTGTTCAACATGTTGATTGGGTGTTCAAACTATTGGAGGACAAAACATTATATGAAAAAAACCTCCAATTGTTTCTTTGGAGTATAGGAGGTGGAATATCTAGGTCATATTGTATCTCATGAAGGTATTAAGGTAGACCCTAGAAAAATTAAAGCCATTAAGTAATGGAAAATTTCCACATCAATAAAGCATTTGTGAGGATTTCTCGAGTTGACAAGGTATTATCGCAAGTTTGTTAAGAATTATGGGAGAATAGCAACACCTCTAACAACATTATGGAAGAAAGATGCATTTTATTAGACTCCAGAAGCAACAAAGGCCTTTGAAATTATTAAAGAGGTAATGTGCCAATCACCGGTCTTAGCTATGTCAGACTACAAAAACCTTTATTCTGGAATCCGATGCCTCAGAAAATGGAATTGGTGTTATTTCAATGCAATAAGGAAGACCCATTGCTTTTGAAAGTTTTCCAATCAAAGGAAAATATTTACACAAAGCTGTTTATGAGAAGGAAATGTTGGCGATACTACAGGAACTTAAAAAATGGAAACCTTACTTAATGGGAAGACACTTCAAGGTAAAAATGGGTCATGATAGTCTTAAAGGTAGAAAATCCTATAGATTCACAAGCTTATGTAAAGTACTAAAGCACAAGACAAGAATCTACTTCTATTTTCAACCAACAGAAGCCAATAGATTGATGAAAACAATATGAACAAGAAGAAGATAAATCAGTGGCACATAATACAAGATGTATCTGGGGAAAGCCACTGCTCAAAACCTCACTATATGGATTGCATATATCATAAATATGAGTGAATATACAAATCTTGTTCTCACTAGAACAATTCCGCACAAGTATGCTCAACTCTCTCAACTCACAAGTTGGCTCTTGGCCAACACTTAGCTAATTATGCAACTCTCCAAGCTCGTAATTGCTTGTGTAATTCATATGATGAATAGTCATATTTAAAGGGAATTCATTCTTCCAAAATTGCACAATCCAAGCATAGGATCAATCTCTAATGCATGCATGATATTTACACTCCAGTAAATAATACCACTGATAGTACACTGCCCCTGCACTATAGTCTCAACTGGGTCTTTCTCTGAAATGACATGCATGAGTTTCTCATGATATAATATTCATTTAACTAGAGTAGCACTAGTGCATCAACTAACTGTTAGTCCTCTATTAGTTCCTCAAATAGTTTGGAACCAATTTAACTGAACTCAACTCAGTAAACTGAGTGATCTAATTTCCAACTCAATTTAAACTCATACTGGACCTCTAAAACTTAGGGATAGCATATACATGACTACAAAAAGACTTCCAACTTGAAATTCCTAAGCTATTTAAGTTAATTAAACTTAATTAACTATTTACAAGTTGCTATGCTAATAGAATTCGATTTTAATTCTCAATTTAATTTAAGGACAAATTAAACTATAATTTCTTGTTTCTATTTCTCAACACTCCCTCTCAACAAGAAAGGGATTATCAGTTACCTCGATCCTGTCTCTATGAAAATCGAATTTACATCTTGACAATGCCTTTGTCAGAATGTTAGCATCTTGATCCTCTATGGGAATTTACTCTAACATCATAAGCCATCTCAATACACAATCTCTAAGATGATGATATCAGATATCAATATACTTGGACTGATCATGAAAAATTGGATTTTTAGAGAGTTTCATACAACTCTTATTATCGAAGTAAATCACAGTTGGATCTATTTTCTAGCCAAACACACCAACCATGATTTTACTCATCTATATTGCCTCACATGTTTCCTAAATTGCAGCCATTTACTCTACCTCTGTTGAATTGAGTGCAACCGATCTATGTTTTCTATTGTACCAAGAAAATGTTGTTGACCCAATACTGAAGATACCTCCTAATGTGCTTTTTTTGTGAGATGGAATCCCTACTGAATCTACATCAGTGAAGCCTTCAAGCTTCTCTCCCTCTGTCTATCTATACTATAATCCATACTGAGACATTCCCCTAAGGTATCTCAACACATGCGTTTTTTCCTTCCAATATAGCTTGGTAGGCCTAACCATCACTTGACTAAGATGGTTAATTGCATAGCACATATTTGGTCGCGTGTTCACCAAGTCAATGAGTAAACTCACAAGCTACCTATAAACATTAGCTTCCACTACTTCCCCTGAAGTAGCATGCTCCTTCCTCCAGTTACCTGTTAGAGGAATCTACATGGGTTTGTTTGTCTCCATGCAGAATCTCATGAGTATCTCATTGGCATACTTTCCCTGAGACATAAACAAATCCCCATCTTCTTCCCATACCTCCATGCCAAGACAGAAATTCATGAGCCCCATGTCCTTCATCTCAAACTCTCTTGCAAGTTCCTTCTTGCAAGATTTGATCAATTGATCATCACTTATCAGTATGAGATCATCAACATAAAGTACATTAATAAAAAATTTACCTTCCACCACTATGTGGTACAGGTTCACATCCACTTCACTTTTCATGAAATCCAACCCAATGAAGTAGCTATCTATCATGGTGTACCAAGCACAAGGTTCTTGCTTCAGCGCATACAATGCTCTCTTGAGCTAGCACACATGCAACTCTCAATCAAAGGTATCAAAACCTTCAAGCTGCTCTATGTACACCTCTTCCTCAATCATACCATTAAGGAAGGCTATCTTCACATCCATCTGATGCATCATCAGTGCTAATAGTGCCAATATAGATCTAATTGACAAGTAACTTACAACAAGAGAAAAGGTCTTATCATAGTCAATCCCCTCTACCTATGAAAATCCACGGGCCACAAATCTAGCCTTATGCTTCTCCACACTACCATTTGTAGCTTGCTTTACCTTGTAAAGTCAATGGGAGCTCACCACTGACTTGTCCTTCGGTCTCAGGACCACATCAAAAACATTGTTACAAACTATGGAGTCATACTCCTCCCCCATGGAATCAACCCAAATTGGTTGTTGCAGTGCTTCCTTAAAGGAAGTTAGAGCAAGATGGATCTATCAAAGCACATTCGCCAATAAAACCCATGTATCCAGTGTACCTCTCAGATAGCCTCCTTTGCATGTGCTCAAAAGTGGTTTCTCCCACATTCTCTCGTGCATCATCCAACAATCTGACAGCCTCTCTGGTGTGTTTTCTTCCCTCTCTGGAAGACTCTACCTAAATGGATGTCTCCACTACCAAATGCTTTGCATGTGGCTTCTCCACATCAATCCGAGGCTCCTCAATCTTAGGAGCTAAGATATCCTCATCTACATTCAACTCAAGTTCCCTCTCAAGGGAAACTCAAATGGCCTTTGCCTCATCGAATCTGACATCCTTGCGAACCATTGTCATCTTGTTGGTCGGTAAGTACACCCGATAGTTATGAGGTGTATCAGTATACCCCACAAATATCCCCAAATTTGTTTTTGGCTCAATATTCTTATGTGCATCTTTGGTCACATGGAAATATACCGATGACCCAAAAATCCTGAAGCAACCAACATCTGGCCTCTTACCAGAATAAGCCTCCTCTGGTGTCTACATCTCAAGTATCCGATGTGGTCTACGATTCTGAATATAAATAGTTGTGTTGCATGCCTTAGCCCACAATTGTAGTGGTAGGCCCTGACCATGCAACATGACCCTCACTACCCCTACTATGCTTCTATTCTTCTTCTCAACCACCCAATTCTGCTAAGGGTTATGGGGTACCGTGAACTCTCTCTTAATCCCTTCCGCTGCACATAAGTTCTTAAAATATTTTGAGACATACTCACCACTATTATCACTACATATATCTTTAACCTTCTTTCTTGATCCTCTTTCCACCAATGGTTTAAACTCACAAAAATTTGTGAAATTTTGATCCTTTTTCTGGATGAAAAATAGCCAACATTTATGAGAATAGTCATAAAAAAATATAACATAATACATGTGTTTAGTTGTGGATGCTATCGAGAATGGTCCACACACATTTAAATAGACTCACTCTAGAATAGCCTTTGGTTGACTATGTCTGTCGTGATAGGAATATTTTGTGTATTTTCCCAAAGTAGACCCCTTGCATGTGTCAATTTTCTTAAGTGTACCTTTGGGAAGACTGGTAGAGATCTACTACAATATCTTCAAATCCCCATGATGGAGTAGCCCAATTGCATGTGCCACAACTCACCAACTTCTCATCTCTACACCCATTCCACTTTGGTGCTCAAAAAAGAACATTCCTCTACCTCCAGCTTATATATATTCTTCACCTGAATCCCTATCTTCTTTACTTGACCCGTGGCTATGTGTTGAAGGAACGCCTTTCCTTTAGAGAAGATCACATCATAGCCTCTATCCTCAAGCATGGAAATAGATACCAAGTTCTTTTTCAAGCTGGGAACATACATAACATTCTTCAAGGTGAGTGGATCGGCATGCTCCCTCTGAAAGATAATCATGCCCAATCCAGTAAAACTATAATTCCCATCATCACCCATCTCGATATGCATCTGGAGATCTTCCTCCTCTAGGTCACTGAATAACACTTTTTCACCAGTCAGGTGGAATGAAGCTCCACTATCTAAGTACCATACACTTCCCATCATTGATGAATCCATGCATGCAATGAAGGAAATATCCAAATCGAATTGAGAGGCCAAAGCCTCACCCGCCGCTCCTCCTGAGGACATCTTCTTGGACTTCTTAAGTGGATAATTTGTAGCAAAATGGCTCAGATCATAACAATGGAAGCACTTAACTTTCATCATGTCTTTCTTCTTACCTCCATGATAAGAATCTTATTTAGAATGGGAAGCTTTCCCTTTCCCCTTCCTTGCCTTAATCGCTAAGGTAGAGTTCTCTTCATCATTATTCTTTGATGAAGAGATATCCTTAGTGTTCCTTCTGATCTCTTCCTGCATCAAATCTGACCACAGTCATTCCCCATTCGATAGCTTCTCCTGACCATTGACAGAGTCTTGATATATATGCCAACTCTTTGGGATTCCTTTAAGATCAAGACTCACCATTTCATCCCCGGCAACTATGATTCCAACACTTCCAAGTTCATCATGACATTGAGTGAACTTGATCAAGTATTTTGGAATAGTCTTCCCTTTCTCCATTTTGATTTTTCAAACTTTGTCCTTCAATGCCAATTTCCTTTGGTCATTGTTGTTCTGATACAAGTTCGTCAATGTTTTCCACATAGCATATAGAGTTTCCTTGCCATGTAGACTTGAGAAAATGTGGTCTCGAACTCCCTCAAGGATTATCTGCCTCGCCTTCCCCACATACTTCTTCCATTTGGCCAAATTTTGTGTATCCGATGTTGTTGGCATAGGAATTTCTTGATCAACAAATTCCTTCAAGCCATTATCCTCTAGCACAACCTCCATTTTGTCCCTCCAGGCTACAAAATTCAAGTTTCCTTTCAATGCATACTCGAGCCGCAAACTGTAGAACACCATCTATAGATCTGGAAGTATGTATTGCAAATTCAAATTTCACATGTAATGCAAAACTCAAAACTTTGAAATCCCCTCTAGTATATTGTTCTTAGCTCCAATATCATGTAGAAAATCCTATAGATTCACAAGCTCATGCAATTTTCTAAAGCACATGACAAGAATCTACTTCTACTTTCAACCAATGGAGGCCAATAGATCGATGAAAAATAATATGAACAAGAAGAATGTAAATCAATAGCACATAACACAAGATTTATCTAGGGAAATCCACTACTCAAAACACTAGTACTTATATTGCATATATCATAAACATGTGTGAAGATACAAATCTTGTTGTCACTAGAACAATTCTGTATAAGTATGCTCAACTCACTCAGCTCACAAGCTAGCTCTTGGCCAACACTTAGCCAATTTTGCAGCTCTCCAAGCTCCTAATCTCTTGCGTAATTCCTACGATGAATAACCTGTATTTCGAGGGAATTCATGATTCTAAAACTATGCAATCCAAACATAGGATCAATCTCTAATGCATGGATGATATTTACACTCCAGTAAATAATTCCACTGATAGTACAATGTCCCTGCACTCTAGTCTCAACTAGGTATTTCTCTGAACTGAAATGCATGAGCTCTTCATGAGGGAATCTTCAGTTAACTGGAGTAGCACTAGTGCACCAACTGACTGTTAGTCCTCTATTATTTCCTCAAATAGTTTGGAACTAATTTAACAGAACTTAACTCAGTAAAATGAGTGATCTAATTTCCAACTCAATTTAAACTCATAATGGATCCTTAAAAATTAGGGAGAACATATACATGACTATAGAAAGACTTCCAACTTGAAATTCCTATTATAATTAATTTAATTAAACTTAATTAACTATTTACAAGTTGCGATGACAATAGAATTCAATTCTAATTCTACCTTTAATTCAAGGACAAATTAAACTGGAATTTCTTGTTTTCGTTTCCCAACACTAAATACCTTTTTCAAAAAATATTATTTTGAAAAGAGAAGAAAAAATGAGTCACAAAGATGCTAGGTTATTACTTTGAAATCATCTGCAAAAAAGGGAAGAAAAATTTTGTTGCAGATGCACTCTCAAGTAAGGATGAGGATGTGGAAGAATCTTTTTGTTCTATTTCTACTATCCAACCAGATTGGATAAATGAAGCAAGGGATGAATGGAAGAATGATGAATAAGTGTGGGAACTCTTCAAAAGTTGTAGCAAGATCCTAGTACATCTAATACATTTAGCTAGAAAAATGATTAGTTATGGTACAAAGATCGCTTATACCTCTGTAAGAATTCCAAACTCAAACAAAAGATTCTTATGGAATTGCACACCTATCCCTTAGGATGACACTCAGGATTTTGTAAAAATTACCATAGGGTTAAGAAGGAATTTTTATTGGATGGCTTTAAATTTGATATTCAGAAGTTTGTGGAAGAATGTTTGGTTTGCAAACAAAATAAAGTTTAGACATTTAAGACCTTGGGTCTGTTACAACCTTTATCCATTCCAAGTCAATGTTGGGAGGAGGTTTCAATGGATTTTATCAGAGGCTTACCCAAGTACGAAGGAAAGAGTGTCATCGTGATGGTAGTTGATAGACTTTCCAAGTATGCACAATTTTGTTCATTATCTCATCCATTTAAAGGCATTACAATTGATACTGCATTTATGGAAACAATTCAAAATCTATATGGAAACCCAAAGATTATTGTAATTGACAGAGATCCCATTTTTACTGGAAATTTTTGGACGAAATTATTTTCTTGTCTAGGTACTTAGTTAGCTCATATCTCATGTTATCATCCTCAATCTTATGGGAAAACTGGGATAGTGAACAAATTTTGGGAAGGATATCTTCATTACTTTGCATCTGATAAATGTACACAATAGGTCAAGTGGTTAAGTCTGGCTGAATGGTGGTATAATATTTCCTTCCATACTACAGCAAAAATAACCCCACCTATGGCACTTTCTGGATATCATCCACCATCCATCACATCATATTTAAGAGAAAATTCTAAGGTTCAAGGAGTGTAAGATCACATCGAACATCAACAACAAGTTCTCCAACTGTTAAAGGATAACCTCACTTCGATGCAGAATAGATTGAAACAACAACCAAATCAACATCGTATCGAAAGAAGCTTTGATGTAGGTGACTGGGTATTTCTACAACTACAACCATACAAACAAATGTCCCTCAAGCAAGATAATAAGGAAAATAAATTATCACCAAAGTATTATGGTCCATACAAGGTTTTTCAAAAGATTGGTACAATGGCATACAAATTGGAGCTTCCTACATCTTCACGAGTGCACCTATTTTTCCATGTCTCATGCTTAAAGAAGGTCATAGGTGACAAGTTCCCAATTCAAACAATATTGCTAGAAATAAAAAAGGAAGGAAAAGTCATATTGGAACCTAAAGCAGTCATAGAAAGAAGAAATTGACAGCTACAAAATCAATCAATTTTAGAGTATCTCTTTAAGTGGAATAACTTAACCACTAAAGATTCCACATGGGAGGTTGAGAATTTTATACAGAAGAATCCAAAACTTCTCAAGCATTAAGGAAACAACTTTTTTGAAGGTGAGGGCCATGTTAGGTCCTTATAGTACTAGTGTATTCCCCTATTATTATTTTCATTGTAGCCCCTTATTGTTATTATTGTGCCCCATAGAAGCCCACTATTGTTATTGTTTTTCCCTTACATTATTATTGTTAGGTCAGGTTTGACTATATTGTGACCCCTTAGATTCCTATATATAGAAAGGAGGTTTTTTCATTTGTATCATCCAAGAATTATTCATTTGTGTAATGTAAAGGAGGTTGTCCCCTCGAATAGGCTTATTTTGAAGTTGTTGATCTATCCCTTCTTCTCTTTTGTGAGTTGGTTTCATAACATAGCCTTAATAAAGTTGTAGACTACAATGACTGTCCTCTTTCATCTTATTAGGTTGGTGCCTCAATAATTTTGTAGCCTACCGCAAGTGGAAGCTTCCATATTTTTTGGGGTAGTTGCCTCTAACAGATCGGAGCCTACAAATTGATGTAAAGAATGAAAGATATATTAGAGGAAGAGTTATTTGTTTTCTCCCATTTTTGTTTCCACCTAAAATATATGTCTCCTTCTTAGGTGATGCCTTGTGGTGTTATATCTATTTATGTTCATTATATGGTGATACATTGTGGTAAATAATGATATAATATTTATGATCAAAGTGAAATGAATGTATAATTAATTAACATTAAGAAATTGTAAAATTCAATTCACACTAATTCACCACCACCACCCCCCCCCCCCCCCCCCCCCCCCCCCCCTTAGTGTGAGTTTTGGTCCAAAAAGTGGTATTAGAGAAGGTACCTTAAGGAAAAATTATCTACTGTAATGTTGAATATCAAGTAGAAATGGACGCTACAAGAGAAGTGGGCAATCCAACTATGTTTGATGGAATGAATTATGTATTATGGAAGATAAGGATGCAAAAATATCTCATTTCTTTAGGAGGATAAGATTGGGAAATTGTGAACACTGAATAAATTCCTTAATACCATTCCAACATATGTAGCAGAGAAGGAAGTTTATATGTATATTGCACAAGATAAACATGTTATCTTAACTGGTTTAGGAGAGTCAGAATTGATCAAAATGATGTAGTGGAAGTCAACTCATGATGTATGGAATAAAATAAAAACTTATTATGAAGGAGATAAGAAAGTTAAAGAAGTATAATTGCAAGCTCTTGGGGGCCAAATTGAAATTTTAAATATCGAATATGATGAGGACATTAATTCATATTTCCCTCATGCACAAAACACAATTAAATCCACTACAGGTCTTAGTGAATATGTCTCTAATAGTTATGTTGTTCAGAATGTTTTGAGATCAGTTCCATAAATATTCAATTCTGAAGTATCATCCATTTAGGAACTCACAAAGGTTTACAAGATGATAGTAGATCAACCTCATGGAATTATTTCCTTATATGATTTAAGAATAAAGAAAAACAATTCAGGATTCAAGGAAGTAACTTCTAGGGCACCAAAAGAAGAGAAAAAACAAAAGGATCAAGAGGAATCAAATTTTAATCAACAAAAATCCGAGTTTGTTCAAAAGCTCAAAAGAGGGAAAAAAAAATTCAAAGGTAAGATTCCTTTAAAATTCTTTGAATATGGAAGAATTAGTCATCGTGCATCTAAATTTCCTTATGCTAAGATGATTAAAAGTGATGATAAATTTACTTTCGAACCCAAGTATCAAAAGAAGAAGAAAATGGGAAGGAAAATTAAATTTTACTCAAAGTAACTAAGTGACAGTGAAAGAAATGCAAGCATGACTAATGAAGAAAGGAATCAAATAGTATTCATAGCTGAGGTTGAAGAACCTGAAGTAGAAGTGGATCTTGAAGTAAATGAAATCAAGATTATTAGGAAAAGAGAAAGTCACTTTATGCAATAGCTTCAAGAAAAGAGTCTTAAAGAAGACATTGTTGTTGCTCTCAAACAGTAACTAGAATAAGCAAAAATGATGAAGGAATTTCTATTAGGAAATCTAAATGAGAAGGAAAAAGTATGTGAAAGCCTAAAAGAGGAAGTTGTCCTCTTAAGAGAAGAATTTGTAGGATCATCCTTGATTATCAAAGATGCAGTAGGACACTCTGTGAAGAAATATGATAGTTTTGCCTTTCACAAGGTCTCATTGCATGAAGACATTCAACTTCATGGAAGTCTTTACTCATATGAGTTAATAATAAATAAAGACAGTTTAGGAGTCAAGGAAGAAACTTCCAGGGCACCAAAAGAAGAGAAAATGCATAAGGATCAAGAAGACTCAAATTTCAATGAAGAAGAAGCCAAGTTTGTTCGGAAGCTCGAGAGAAGAACGAATAAGTTCAAAGATAAGCTTACTTTCAAATGTTTTGAAAGTGGAAGAATTGGTCATTATGCATCTAATTTTCCTTATGCTAAGATGATTGAAAGTGTTGATAAATTGAGATTCCAACTGAAGTATCAAAAGAAGAAGCAAACGGGAAGGAAAAAAACTTTTACTCAAAGGAACTATGTGATAGTGAAAGATATGCAAGCATGACTAATGAAGAAAGGAATGAAATACTATTCATAGTTGAGGTTGAAGAACCTGAATTAGAAGTGGACCTTGAAGGGGGGGATTCAAAAGCTAATTAAAGGAAATCAGGATTCTTAAGAAAAGAGAAAGACAATTGATGCAATAGCCTCAAGGGAAGAGTCTTAATGAAGACAATGTTGTTTCTCTCAAGCATGAACTAGAAGAAGCAAAAACGATCAAGGAATTTCTATTAGAAAAACCAAATGAGAAGGAAAAAATAAGTGAAAGCTAAAAGAGGAAGATTTCCTCTTAAGAGAAGAATTTGAACAAATGAATTCAAAGTTCCATAATGGGAATAAATCCTTAGATAATATTCTTAGCATGCAAAGGGATCCTCCTCTTATCAAGACAAATATTGGCTATTAAGAATGTGAGGCATCCACTATCTAAGTACCATACACTTCCCATCATTAATGAATCCATGCATGCAATGAGGGAAATATCCAACTCGAATTGAGAGGCCAAAGCCTCACCCGCCACTCCTCCTAAGGACACCTCCTTGGACTTCTTAAGCGGACAATTTGTAGTAAAATGGCTAAGATCATAAAAATGAAAGCACTTAGCTTTCATCATGTCTTTCTTCTTAACTCCATGATAAGAATCTAATTTAGAATGGGAAGCTTTCCCTTTCCCCTTCTTTGCCTTAATCGCTAAGGTAGAGTTCTCTTCATCATTATTCTTTGATGAAGAGATATCCTTAGTATTCCTCCTGATCTCTTCCTCCATCAAATCCGACCACAGTCATTCCCAATCCAATAGCTTCTCCTGACCATTGACAGAGTCTTGATATATATACCAACTCTTTGGGATTCCTTGAAGATCAAGACTTACCATTTCATCCCTGGCAACTGTGATTCCAACACTTCCAAGTTCATAAATCACATTAAGTGAACTTGATCAAGTATTTTGGAATAGTCTTGCCTTTCTCCATTTTGATTTTTTGAACTTTGTCCTTCAGTGCCAATTTCCTTTGGTCATTGTTGTTCTGATACAAGTCTATCAATGTTTTCCACATAGCATATAGAGTTTCCTTGCCATGGAGACTTGAGAAAATGTGGTCTCGAACTCCCTCAAGGATTATTTGCCTTGCCTTCCCCACATACTTCTTCCATTTGGCCAAATTTTGTGTATCGAATGTTGTTGGCATTGGAATTTCTTGATCAACAAATTCCTTCAAGCCATTATCCTCTAACACAACCTCCATTTTGTCCCTCCAGGCTACAAAATTCAAGTTTCCTTCCAATGCATACTTGAGCCGCAAACTATAGAACACCATCTATAGATATTGAAGTACGTATTGTAAATTCAAATTTCACCTGTAACCCAAAACTCAAAACTTCGAAATCTCCTCTAGTATATTGTTCTTAGCTCTGATATCATGTAGAATATCCTATTGATTCACAAGCTCATGCAATGTTCTAAAGCACATGACAAGAATCTACTTCTACTTTCAACCAGTGGAGGCCAATAGATCAACGAAAATACTATGAACAAGAAGAATGTAAATCAATAGGACATAACACAAGATTTATCTAGGGAAAGCCACTAATCAAAACCCTAGTACTTGTATTGCATATATCATAAATATGTGTGAAGATACAAATATTGTTGTCACTAAAACAATTCTGTATAAGTATGATCAACTCACTTAGCTCACAAGCTAGCTCTTGGCTAAGTATGATCAACTCACTCAGCTCACAAGCTATCTCTTGGCCAATGCTTAGCCAATTCTACAGCTCTCCAAGCTCCTAATCTCTTGTGTAATTCCTAGGATGAATAACCTTTATTTATAGGGAATTCATGCTTCTAAAACTGCGCAATCCAAACATAGGATCAACCTCTGATGCATGGATGATATTTAAACTCCAGTAAATAATACCACTGATAGTACATTGTCCCTGCACTCTAGTCTCAACTAGGTATTTCTCTAAATTGACATGCATGAGTTCTTCATGAGGGAATCTTCAGTTAACTGGAGTAGCACTAGTGCACCAACTGACTGTTAGTCCTCTATTATTTCCTCAAATAGTTTGGAACTAATTTAACTGAACTTAAATCAGTAAACCGAGTGATCTAATTTCTGACTCAATTTAAATTCATAGTGGACCCTTAAAACTTAGGGAGAACATATACATGACTATAGAAAGACTTCCAACTCGAAATTCCTATTATAATTAATTTAATTAAACTTAATTAACTATTTACAAGCTGCGATGACAATAGAATTCGATTTTAATTCTAATTTTAATTCAAGGACAAATTAAACTGGAATTTCTTGTTTTCGTTTCTCAACATTAAATACCTTTTACAAAAACTATTATCTTCAGAAGAGAAGAAAAAATGGGTCACAAAGATGCTAGGTTATGACTTTGAAATCATCTACAAAAAAGGGAAGAAAAATTTTGTTGCAGATGCACTCTCAAGTAAGGATGAGGATGTGGAAGAATCTTTTGTTCTATTTCTATTATCCAACCAGATTGGATAAACAAAGCAAGGGATGAGTGGAAGAATGAATAATAAGTGTGGGAACTCATTTAAAAGTTATAGAAAGATCCCAGTACATCTAATACACTTAGCTAGAAAAATGATTCGTTATGGTACAAAGATCGCTTATACCTCTGTAAGAATTCACAACTCAAACAAAATATTCTTATGGAATTGCACACCTATCACTTAGGATGACACTCAGGATTTTGTAAAAATTACCACAGGGTTAAGAAGGAATTTTTTTGGATGGCCTTAAATTTGATATTCGAAAGTTTGTGGTAGAATGTTTGGTTTGCAAAAAAATAAAGTTTAGATATTTAAGACCTTGGGTCTGTTACAACCTTTATCCATTCCAAGTCAAAGTTGGGAGGAGGTTTCAATGGATTTTATCAGAGGTTTACCCAAGTACGAAGGAAAGAGTGTCATCATGATGGTAGTTGATAGACTTTCCAAGTATGCACAATTTTGTTCATTATCTCATCCATTTAAAGGCATTACAATTGATACTGCATTTATGGAAACAATTCAAAATCTATATGGAAACCCAACGATTATTGTAACTAACAGAGATCCCATTTTTACTGAAAATTTTTGGACGGAGTTATTTTCTTGTCTGGGTACTTAGGTAGCTCATATCTCATCTTATCATCCTCAATCTTGTGGGAAAACTGGGATAGTGAACAAATTTTGGGAAGGATATCTTCATTGCTTTGCATCTGATAAATATACACAATGGGTCAAGTGGTTAAGTCTAGTTGAATGGAGGTATAATATTTCCTTCCATACTGCAGCCAAAATAACCCCAGTTATGGAACTTTATGTATATCATCCACCATCCATCACATCATCTTTAAGAGAAAATTCTAAGATTCAAGCAGTGTAAGATCACATCGAGCATCAACAACAAGTTCTCTAAGTCTTAAAGGATAACCTCACTTTGGCGCAAAATAGATTGAAAAAACAACCAGACCAACATCGTATCAAAAGAAGTTTTGATGTAGGTGATTGTGTATTTCTACGACTACAACCATACAAACAAATGTCCCTCGAGCAAGATAAGAAGGATAATAAATTATCACCAAGTATTATGGTCCATACGAGGTTTTGCAAAAGATTGGTACTATGGCATACAAATTGGAGCTTCCTGAATCTTCTTGAGTGCACCTATTTTTCAATGTTTCATGCTTAAAGAAGGTCATAAGTGACAAGTTCCCAATTCAAACAACATTGCTAGAAATAGAAAAGGAAGGAAAAGTCATATTGGAATCTAAAGCAAGCATAGAAACAAGAAATCGACAACTACAAAATCAATCAATTTTAGAGTATCTCTTCAAGTGGAAGAACTTACCCGCTGAAGATTCCACATGGGAAGTTGAGAATTTTAAACAAAAGAATCCAAAACTTCTAAAGCATTAAGGAAACAACTTTTTTGAAGGTGAGGGCAATGTTAGGTCCCTATAATACTAGTGTATTCCCCCATCATTATTGTCACTGTAGCCCCTTATTGTTATTTGTGTGCCAATGTTGTCCCCATATTGTTATTATTGTGCCCCATAGAAGCCCACTATTGTTATTGTTTTTCCCTTACAATATTATTGTTAGGTCAAGTTTGACTATATTGTGACCCCTTAGACTCCTATATATAGAAAGAAGGTTTTTTCATTTGTATCATCCAAGAATTATTCATTCGTGTAATGTAAAGGAGGTTGTCCCCTCAAATAGGCTTATTTTGAAGTTGCTGATCTATCCCTTCTTCTCTTTTGTGAGTTGGTTTCATAACATAGCCTTAATAAAGTTGTGGACTACAATGATTGTCCTCTTTCATCTTATGAGATTGGTGCCTCAATAATTTTGTAGTCTACCGCATGTGGAAGCTTCCATATTTTGAGGGGTAGTTGCCTCTAATAGGCCGGAGCCTACAAATTGATGTAAATAATTAAAGATATATTAGAGGAAGAGTTATTTGTTTTCTATGCCTTCTGGTGTTATTTCTATTTATGTTCATTATATGGTGATACATTGTGGTAAATAATGATATAATATTTATGATCAATGTGAAATGAATGTATAATTAGTTGACATTAATAAATTGTAAAATTCAATTCACACTGATTCACCCTCCCCACCCCCCCTTAGTGTGAGTTTTGGTCCAAAAAGTGGTATTAGAGAAGGTACCTTGAGGAACAATTAATTATTGTAATGTTGAGTATCAAGAAGAAATGGACACTACAAGAATAGTGGGAAAGCCACCTATGTTTGATGGAATGAATTATTTATTATGGAAGATACAGATGGAGACATATCTCGTTTCTTTTGGAGGATAAGATTGGGAAATTGTGAACACTGAATAAAGTCCTTAATACCATTCCAGCGTATGTAGCAGAGAAAGAAGTTTATACATATATTGCACAAGATAAGCATGCTATCTTAAGTGGCTTAGGAGAGTTAGAATTGGTCAAAATGATGCAGTGCAATTCAACTCATGATGTATGGAATAGAATAAAAACTTATTATGAAGGAGATAAGAAAGTTAAAGAAGTCTAATTGCAAGCTCTTGGGGGCCAAATTGAAATTTTAAATATCAAATATGATGAGGACATTAATTCATATTTCCCTCATGCACAAAACAGAGTTAAGTCCACTACAGGTCTTAGTGAAGATGTCTCTAATAGTTATCTTGTTCGGAAAAGTTTTGAGATTAGTTCCATAAATATTCAATTTTAAAGTATCATCCCTTTAAGAAATCACAAAGGTTTACAAGATGATAGTAGATCAAACTCATGGAAATATTTCCTTATATGATTTAAGAATAAATAAAAACAATTCAAGATTCAAGGAAGTAACTTCTAGGCACCAAAAGAAGAGAAAAAACAAAAGGATCAAGAGGAATCAAATTTTAATCAAGAAAAATCCAAGTTTTTTCAGAAGCTCAAAAGAGGAAAAAAATAAAATTCAAAGGTAGGATTCCATTAAAAATTTTTGAATGTGGAAGAATTAGTCATCATGCATCTAAATTTCCTTATGCTAAGATGATTAAGAGTGATGATAAATTGACTTTCGAAACCAATTATCAAAAGAAGAAGAAAATGGGAAGGAAAATTAACTTTTACTCCAAGTAACTAACTGACAGTGAAAGAAATGCAAGCATGACTAATGAAGAAAGGAATCAAATAGTATTCATAGCTGAGGTTGAAGAACCTGAAGTAGAAGTGGATATTGAAGTAAATGAAATCAGGATTATTAGGAAAAGAGAAATTCACTTTATGCAATAGCTTCAAGACAAAAGTCTTAAGCAAGACATTGTTGTTGCTCTCAAACAGCAACTAGAATAAGCAAAAATGATGAAGGAATTTCTATTAGTAAATATAAATGAGAAGGAAAAAATATGTGAAAGCCTAAAAGAGGAAGTTGTCCTCTTAAGAGAAGAATTTGTAGGATCATCCTTGATTATCAAAGAGGCAGTAGGACACTCTGTGAAGAAATATGATAGTTTTACCTTTCACAAGGTCTCATTGCATGAAGACATTCAACTTCATGGAATTCTTTACTCATATGAGTTAAGAATAAATAAAGACAATTTAGGAGTCAAGGAAGAAACTTCCAGGGCACCAAAAGAAGAGAAAACACATAAGGATCAAGAAGATTCAAATTTCAATCAAGAATAAGCCAAGTTTGTTCGGAAGCTCAAGAGAAGAAAAAATAAGTTCAAAGATAAGCTTACTTTCAAATGTTTTGAAAGTGGAAGAATTGGTCATTATGCATCTAATTTTCCTTATGCTAAGATGATTGAAAGTGATGATAAATTGAGATTCCAGCTGAAGTATAAAAAGAAGAAGAAAATGGAAGGTAAAAAACTTTTACTCAAAGGAACTATGTGATAGTGAAAGAAATGCAAGCATGACTAATGAAGAAAGGAATGAAATACTATTCATAGTTGAGGTTGAAGAACCTGAATTAGAAGTGGATCTTGAAGGGGGGACTCAAAATTTCATTAAAGGAAATCATGATTCTTAGGAAAAGAGAAAGAAAAATGATGCAATAGCTTCAAGAGAAGAGTCTTAATGAAGACAATGTTGTTTCTCTCAAGCATTAACTATAAGAAGCAAAAACGATCAAGGAATTTCTATTAGAAAAACCAAATGAGAAGGAAAAAATAAGTGAAAGCTAAAAGAGGAAGTTTTCCTCTTAAGAGAAGAATTTGAACAACTGAATTCAAAGTTCCATAATGGGAATAAATCCTTAGATCATATTCTTAGCATGCAAAGGGATCCTCCTCTTATCAAGACAAACATTGGCTATTAAGAATGTGAGGAATCCAAAAATAATGAGACCCCATGCTCATAAAATGAAACACACCCCAAAAATATTGATAATAGTTTTATATGATCAATTAGCATCTCACTTCAAGATTCAAAAATGTAGTACCTCTAGCTAAGCAGTTTCACTTCAATGATTCTCAAGGAAATTTTGGAAAAGAGAAAAATGAAAGGAATTAGAATGAAGAGAAAGGATCCACAAATAGAAATGATACAAGGAATAAAATTAACATGGTTCATCCTGAAGAATCCACAAGAAACAATGGAACATGTGTTGGAAATAAACAAATGAGTATGTCTCATGCAAGGGTTGAACAAGAAGGAAATATGACTTCTCCGAGAAGAATATTCAAAAGATTGAGATATTCTTATTTTCCTAGGAATCAAATTAAGTTCATTGGTTATTGGTTCTTATGTACAATGTTTGGACACAAAGTGTAGGATTGTTGGACCGATGAAATGATTAGGTACCTAGATGGATACATGTGGACCAAATTAACATAATTCCTTAGTCATCTATGAAAATGTTGAATCTCGATGTTTATATATCACGAGACTGCAAACTTAACTATGGATGGTACGATAGAGAAATATTTCCTATCAGTGCTATCAGATTGAGAATAGGTGAAGGAGGACCTCGATTAGGTTCAATTCCTCATAACTAATCCCTTGAACAAAGTTTCTTCAAGATCATTACTTTTCAAATCAAAACTTGAAGAAGAAATTATTGTAAGAAGGAAGTATGTTGAATATGTTTTGATGGTGATATCTTAGATGTAAAAGGAATGCACACATATAACACATTTCTCTAGATAAAGAAAAGAGCACAAATATCATGGGAGTACAACAACAGTGGAAGCATAGTCTCAAGGGAGAACATAAACAATCATAGAAAAATAGTTGAAGCATGATCTCAAGGGGAGTATAAGCATAACAATATAGCCATGGTTTTAGGGGGAGAACAAGAAGAGTCACAAGAAAGCATCAAAATCAAGGTCTTATAGGGAGAATATATGTTAGAAATAAAGGAGAATGGGTTAGTTAGATCCACATGAACATCCAGGTGTCGATATTCATATAGGATCATTATCATGGTGATTTTCTATAGATATTTATGGCCCTTTACCATTGATGTAAAAGGGGGAGAGATTACATACATTAAGATAATAAGAGGAAGGAATTTGAACATAGAGGTATTGTAGGAATTGTACCTACCTTTGAGCAGGGATATATTTTTTCCTTCACTTCTAGAGGAAGAGTTATTGATTCTTTTTGGCATCGAATGGCCATTAGTGTCAATGGGTGTTACGATCAATGGTAAAGGCAGATATTGTTTCACATAGTGTTTTCATTCATGACAACAATATGTGATTGATGTCAAAGGGAATGTATGGGACAACAATAGTAGGACTATCCTTGATTATCAAAGGGGTAGTAGGACCCTCTGTGAAGAAATATGATAGTTGGACCTTTCATAAGGTCTCATTTCATGAAAATATGGGTGCTTTAAGTTATTCATGTTTTTTATGAAGTTATGGTGCTCAAAATATTCAACAAATAGAATGGTTGCGTAGAGCTCATTGATAAATTTCCAATGATATATTATTCTTATAAAAACCCATCCTAGATGAGAAGCTATGGTTAGCTGAAAATCAACATTATATTAGGTCAAATTGCAAGGGAAAATTATAGGGCCAAACCAAAATTATTAAAATGTTAAACACTGCACAAGTTTAGGGTGGATCCATCATTGGACAAATAGATCAATGACCATGATCACATGGAGTTGGGCACTAGTTAACATTATTAAAGTGTGTGCATCTCTTGGGTCAATCAGTGATGCTCCTAATAGGTCAACCACTGGGTGAAGGTAAAGATGCATGGTAGATAAACATCTAAATTGGACCAACCAAATAGTGACACGTGGGAAAGTGTTAGTGGATAGTGACGTGGCTCCTTTGAACAAGTGACACATAACTTATTTTCATAGTGAGTTGTGACACAATAGCTTAGATATGTGGGAGAAATATGCAAGGTTTAATGTGGCATAAAAGATAATGTCAGATGACACATGGAAGAACATGTTAATGTTGATTTTAGAACAATAATTTGGAACAACTTGGGGCTTCAGTGTGGCAGTGACAAATGCCAACTTCTGACTTGTGAAAATACCAAAAATAGGTGACACATGGAACCCCTCACAGGTTTCCACATAGCATGATGATTTCATGCTAATATTATCATGAAAATGATAAATGACCCTTCAGTCTAGGTCATATGGGGAAGGTCACATGAAAATGTTGCTCCTTGGATTTTACGCATTGGCACATCTTTGGTTTGAATGGTCACATCGGTGTGGTTTTGAGTTTTGAAATCTAGTTAACTAGGGTGTAGCTATCATCCCATGGTTGAAGCTCAGAGTTTTATCACATGTGATACAATGAGTTCTACAGTATGTAATAATTGTGAAGGTTTGATACTATTATCCAATATGGTTTGATTAAAAGTCAAGTTTCTCTCTGGTTTGTATTCTAGTTTTATTTGTTTCATTGTCAATATTTTATCGCACATATCTATTGAAGGGTTATGTTTAAACAAAAAATAGTGTTGTTGCATTTGGTTTTTCATTGAGATTGTTCTCCTTGTTGATACATTGAAAGAGGGGCTTTTTTATTAATTGACGTGGATAGAACGCTACCTCACACATTGTAATCATGGCCTCCCGAAGGACTAAATCAATGTATAATCATGCCATGGGGTCGGGCCACATTTAATATTTGACAAAAAATCAAATTCATAAACATAATATATTGAGTAACATTGATTAGTTGAGTTGGTATAATTATTATGTTAGGTTTATGAGGTCATGTGTTTGACGTCCATTGATTGACATGTTCAACATTTTTGTGATATATGCTACCAATTTGTTGCATATTTAACAATTGTCAATGGTCAGTTTCAGAAATATAGAAATGCACCTAGAAACATGACTCATGTAGAATAGTTAAGTTAATATATGGTATATTATGGTTTCTTATGAGTTTTTGGAACATTATCTGTCCAAATTGAGATCTCGAAGAATTTTTATGATCATAATTTAGAGATGGATGTATATAGAAGGGTATGCTGTTGTTTTGACTTATATTTTGTGACTATAATTTCTTATTTTCATTTTGAAGGTCCATAAGAATGTTGTGGGTGTTTTTGATACATGAAGTAAATAAGTTTTGAGAAAGGATTTGAATGATCAAATTGAAGTTCTAGTTGAATTAGGACCTAGGTAGTAGTATTACAACTAGCAAGATTGATTGACATGACATTTTGGCATAGGTTGTATGGTAGTGCGGTGGTTTCATCTTGTGTGGTAGAGACCATGGTTGGTACAATGGTATTGTCTATGGAAGTGACAATGTTTACAAGTTTTGCTTGCAATTTGTGATAGTCTCTTTATACATAAATTCAACGATATATGATGATAGTGTATCTAGTTTGAAAATGAGATGAAATAGAGATCCACAAGGAAGTTGAAGGAGGTTGGAGCCTCAATTAGGTTGGATCCCAAAGTAGGTTAGATCCTACTAATTATTAAGGTTTGAGCCTCAATCAATTTGTAGTCTATATTGAGCAATTGCTTGCATCTTTTGTGTTTGGTGCCTTAATCAAGTTGTAGACTACTACAAGTGGCATATTGGATAATTTTTGGGGTACTTTCCTCTACCAAATTGGAGCATGAAAATTGATCTAGGTTGGTGGTCACCAGCATATTCCACCTAGACCTCTAGTTGGTTTCATCAATTTCCTTGCTTATAGGAGCATCGGCTATTTTGAGCAGTTTTCCATGTCCTAAACTTCTGAAGTTGTTTTGACCCCCTAAACGATGTTTTTTGAGGTATGTAGTCGGCCTGTTACCATAAGTGAGGATGTATGAAAAATATTGTATTAGTCAGACAGATATTTCCAATGATTTATCATACGCACCAAACAGATATCATATGACCAAGTTAAGACCCTCGGAAGTTGGTTTCCCATCTAACCCCAATGGAGCCCACAAACTCTTGTGTTTCATCTCCTGGGGTTATGGTTTTGGTTGTTTAGCGTTTTCACTTGTTATTCAATAATGAAAAGGCCCTTGAGCTTCATTGTAACACAACTAAGACGGATGTAGATACCACATCTCTTCTCAAAGATAAGCTACCATTGTCTGAGCTAGTTTATTTCCATTCTGTATGTAACCATATTTCATTTCTTGATATTAATAAAATGAAGTTTTATTTCTGCTGCATATATGTGTTTAAGTTTATATCTGTATTTTTTTATGTTCCTTCATAAGTTTAGATCAATGAATCATAGTGGTCTTCTCTTTCTTTGTTTCTCTTTGCATGTCCCCAACGAGGTCAAGGTATAAGGAGTTAGGGCTCGAACTAGTTGAACCTTTGCAAGGTTTTCCTTGAAAACCCCGCCTACCTCCCATTGCAGAAGAAAAAAAGATCAAGGGGCAGGAGATTCTTTCAAAATATTGCTCGAGGAAGCCCTCGAGCGATAGAGAAACATGATGATGGATAATTTTTCCTAGATCCTTCGGCGACTACCCACAGGTGACACATCTTCATCTAACGGCCACTCTCGACGTGCCACTCCTTTTAAGGTACAAGCTAACTTTGATTGTTAGGTCCCTATAATAAAAGTGATTCCCCCATTATTAGTGTGCCCCATAGAATCCCACTATTGTTACTGCTGTGCCCTTATGTCATTACTGTTATGTTAGCTTGATTATATTGTGACCCCTTAGACTCCTATATATAGAAAGGAGGTTTAGTCATTTGTATCATCCAAGAATTGCTCATGTGTGTAATGTAAAGGAGGTTTCCCCCTCAAAGAGGCTGAATTCTAAGGTGTTGATCTATCTTTTCTATATTTTTGTGAGCTGGTTTCATAACATTTGGTATCAGAGCTTTGGATTCTAGGTTTCACTGCTCCAAACAAGTAATCATGGAATTTTTGCTATAACACTTTGTCTGCGATGTTTTAGAAGCTAAAACAAAAACCCATTTGAGCCGAAATCATTTTGAACTTTGGGTTTGATCTTCAGAGCTTGTCTTGCAATATGTTTGGAGATATGATCTGAGGAAGTTAGGGTTTTCGTAGGCTCTCGAATTACATTCCAAACAAGTGACCTTGGGAAAATTGTCATAACTTTTGTTTTGAGCATCCAATTCAAATTTTGTAAGAAGTTTCAAAAATAGGACAACATGTAGTTTTTCGTATATCAGTTTCAAATACTAAGGTTAAAATAGTGACATGTGACACTTCGTACAAGTTTTCTCTACTGAACTAGTCTATAATCAAGTCACAGTGGGAGATTTGGAATAACACTTCTTTGGAGAATCCAATCTTGATCAGACTTGCAGGGTTAGAAAGAGAACTCAAAGGACTACTGCAAGATGCAATTTCAGATATTTGAGATTCGCAGTTACAAAGATACAATAGGTTCAATATTGAGCTCTTACAAAGTGAAAAAAAGGTGTGTAGTTTTTTTAAAATTTTGCATAGGATTGGTATGAAAGTTTGAAGGAATTCAAAGGAAATAGTGAAGAATCATTAGCACAAAGAAAGAAAATGGAAACACCTAGTAGGTAACCTGAAAACTCTAGCATGACTCATGCAGAAGATGAAGAAATGCAACATGATATATCAAAATTACAAGACCAATTACAACAAATTTCACTCTCACAAAAGGTAACTAAGGCCAAGATGAATGGCGTGCAAGCTAATATGAATGCTGCGCAAGTTAAGTTAGATGGCGTGGAAGCTAAGATGGATGGTATGGAATCTAAGATGAATGGCATGGATGCTAAGATGAATGGCATGGATGCTAAGATGTAAGAATTCAAGATAAATTTGAATAAGTTACTACAAGAAATGGTTACTAATGGTGAAAGGGTAGTAAAGGAAACTCATGATGAGAAAAAAGAAATGTTAATCATGATTTCATAGACTTTAGTGTTGGATTAAAGACCCACCATGTTCCAAAAATTGATATGAGAAATTTTGATAGTAAGGATCCCAAAACATGGATACTACAGATGGAGCAATTTTTCGATCTCCATAATGTGAAAAACACACAAAAGGTAGATATTGCAACTTTATATTTGGAACCAAATCAGTTTGTATCGTATTCATGGATTTTCTCTCGTAAACAAATTGTCACTTGGGTAATTTTTACAGAAAAAATGATATCACATTATGAGGATACAAAAAGCAACACCTTTTTTAGCCAATTGATAAATATCAAACAAAAGGGTTCAATGATGGAGAACATTAAGGACTTCCAAAAATTGAACATAATAGTAAAAGATATTCCATAGGAGCATAGGATTGATGTGTTCATAGGGACTTTAAAGGATAATATCCAACATAACCTTTGGGAACCTAATTCACTGGAGAAGTCATTCAGGTTAACAAGAAAAATGGAAAGAAAAATTCTGACAACCAAAAAGCCTACCACTCACAACTATAAATATGGAAGTGTTGTTTCCCATAGACTTCCACAACCTACAAGGTTGACACCACAACAATTGGAAGAAAAAAGAGAAAAAGGGTTTTTTTATAGTTGTTATAGCAAATACACTAAAGGTCATAAGTGTGTTGAGAAGAAATTATTCTACATAGATTGTGAAGAGGAGGAAGAAAAGGAACAAGAAATTTCAAAAGAAGAGGATATACTCCAGGAACAAACCCTAGATAAAGAATAAATGAAAATAACCATATCTTGTAATGCATTGGCTAGAATTACCACTCTTCAAACTATCAAGAAAGAAGGACATATCAAGAAGAAAAAGGTAATAGTGTTGATTGATTCAAGAAGTACCCATAATTTTATTCATTGTAAGATAGCCAAGGAATTGAATTGCTTTCTATATCTAGCACCAGAGTGTCTGATGGTTGCAAGTGGAGGAACAATAAATTACTCTAGAAAGTGCCATAATATCAAGTTATCCATGGGATAATATGTATTGAATAGCCCAATGCTTTCCATTCCAATGGGTGGTGTTGATGTTCTATTAGGAGTCTAATGGCTACAACCATTGGATTCAATAGCTTTTATTTTTCAAGAACATTTCATGAAATTTTGTGTGAAATGAAAGAAAGTTGAATTAAGGGGTATTGCAGGGAAATCGGGAAAGATAATCAGCTCTAATGGTATGAAAAAGCTTCTAAAGAAAAAACAACGAGGTGTAATTGCATAATTATGTTCACTAGAGGATCCCACATTGAAATAATCTATTTCACCAGATCTCTAAAAAGTCTTGGACAATCATTCCAAGGTATTTGAGACTCCCAAATGCCTCCCACCTATTCGTGATCATGATCATGCTATTAATTTGATTCCAGGAAGTGTTCCTCCAAACATCAGGCCATATAGATATCCCTATGCCCAAAAGAGTGAAACTGAACGTATGGTTGCGGAAATGCTAGAGGCTGGTATAATTCAACCTAGTCAAAGTTCTTTCTCTGCTCTAGTAGTATTGGTGCACAAGAAGGATGGCTCATGGCCCATGTGTCCGAATTACATGGAGATAAACAAGCTCACTATTAAAGATAAATTTCCCATTCATGTCATTAAAGAATTATTGGATCAATTGCATGGATCAATTTACTTCACCAAGTTGAATTTTCATTCAAGATATCATCAAATTAGAATGAAGATTGAGGACATTCTGAAAACAAAATTTAGAACTCATGAGGGTCATTATGAATTTTTGGTCATGCCTTTTGGCCTTACCAATGCACCTTCTACATTTCAAGGTTTGATGAATTCCATTTTCAAACCCTTCCTTAGAAAATTTGTGTTAGTATTTTTTGATGATATACTAATCTACAAGTCTTGGAAGGATCATGTTCAACATGTTGATAGGGTTCTCAAACTATTTGAGGAGGTTTCAATGGAATTTATCACATGTTTACCCAAGTTCGAAGGAAAGAGTGTCATCATGGTCTTAGTTGACAGACTTACCAAGTATGCACACTTTTGTGCATTACTGTTCCATTTAAATCCAGTACAGTTTCTACTGCATTTATGGAAACAATTAAAAAGCTACATGGAAATCCAAAGATTATTGTAAGCGACAGGGATCCCATTTTCACTGGAAATTTTTGAACAAAATTATTTTCTTGTCTCGGTACTCAAATAGCTCATAGCTCATCTTATCATCCTCAATCTGATGGGAAAACTGATATAGCAAACAAATTTTTGGAAGGATATCTTTGTTGCTTTGTATCTGATAAAAAGACACAATAGGTCAAATGGTTGCCTCTGGCTGAATGGTGCTATAATGCTTCCTTCCATACTGCAGAAAAATGACCCCATTTATGGAACTTTATGGATATCATCGACCATCCGTCACATCATATTTAAGGGAAAATTCTAAGGTTCAAGCAATGGAACATCACATCGAGCATCAACAACAAGTTCTCCAACTCTTAAAGGATAACCTCACGTTGGCACAGAATAGAATGAAATAACAAGAACATCAACATCACAACTAAATAAGTTTTGATGTCAGTGACTAGATATTCCTACGGCTAAAACCACATAAACAAATGCCCCTCAAGCAAGATAAGAAGGATAATAAATTATCACCAAAGTATTATGGTTTGTACAAGGTGTTGCAAAAGATTGGTACTATGGCATACAAATTGGAGCTTCTTGCAACTTCCCGAGTGCAACCAGTTTTCCATGTTTCATGTTTAATGAAGGTTATAGGTGACAAGATCCCAGTTCAAACAATATTTCCAAAACTTGAAGATGAAGGAAAAATCATATTGGAACCAGAAGCAGTCACAAAAACAAGAACTCGACAACTATGAAATCAATCAATTTCAGAGTATCTCATCAAGTGTAAGAACTTATCCACTGAAGATTCCACATGGGAGGATGAGAATTTTATACAGAAGCATCCATCACTACTCAAGCGTTGAGGACAATTATTTTCAAAAGGAGAGGGGCATGTTAGGTCCCTATAATACCAGTGATTCACCCATTACTATTGTCATTGTAGCTCTTATTGTTATTATTGTGCCCTTATGTTATTACTGTTATGTCAGCTTGATTATATTGTGACCCCTTAGACTCTTATATAGAAGGGAGGTTTAGTCATTTGTATCTTCGAAGAATTGTTCATTTCTGTAATGTAGAGGAGGTTTCCCCCTTTAAGAGGCTAAATTCTAAGGCGTTGATCAATATTTTCTATCTTTTTGTGAGTTGGTTTCATAACATTGACATTCTCATATTCTAAGGCTAGATAGATGGAGACATCGTAGATAGATGGTTAAATATGTTGGAAGAATATTTTTCGGTTCATGACTTTTCCAACCAGGAAAATGTTACTTGTTCACTCCTCAAAGTCGACCCCCATTTCAAGGACTGGTGGGAAACCTACTGTGAACAAAATGACGAGAGGGAATCCTCACTTTTTTCATCTGCACCCACTTTGAATTATTTCTGAGATGCCATCAAGGAACAATATTACCTTGTCAGGAGCTTTGAAGATGAATACATAATGTGGACCATGCTATGGTAAGGAAGGCACCAAGATGTGCCAGAGTTCATAAATGTTTTCCATACGCTTTGCACGAAGCTAGGTATGAAGGATTTTGAGTGATATTAGTTACTCAAGTATTGTGGCTATCTACATAAGTACATCAAAGACTAGATGAAGGTCATGGACATCCCCTCGCTTTGTGTTGCCTATCGATATGTTGTCAAGATTGAGTATAAATTTGAATCGAAGAAGTGAGACTTTGGATCTATGAATTCGAAGGTATAGAAAGGTGCCCCAAAAATGCAGAACAAAGGACAAAACCAAGGCGGGATGACTCAGGACAACCCACCAAAGACACAAGCAAATAACAATACCACGAAGAAAAATAAGGACACAAGGAAATGGTGCGAGTTCCATAATAGCCCCACTTACAACACAAATGAGTGTCGAATCAAGAAGTCACTAGTGGCTAAGTTGAAGGCTTTCGAATTAGATGCATGTTCCGACTTTGAGTCAAAAACTGAAAAGGGGAATGAAAAGGGGAAGAAGATTATTGGTGTAGAGCATAGTGCCACCACTGAGATCTAAAATATTGAGCTTGAAGATCCAAAGGAGGGGGAGTGGCTCTTCCACTCTCAAATGTGGGTGAAGGGTTCTTTGCTGTAGTTCATTTTTGACAGTAAAAACCAAAAGAACCTTATTTTAGCAGAGCTCATGAAAAGGTTGGGCCTATCGACCACACCACACCCGTAGTTGTACACCATTAGGTGGCTGCACCAGGGGTGAGATTGTCGGCCAACAATGCTGCCTTCCCTACAACATCAAGACCTTCACAGATGAGGTATTGTGTGATGTTTCTCCTCTTGAAGTTTTTGTTGTATTATTAGGCCAACAATACTTGTGGAAGTGTCATGTTGTGTATGAGTCTAGGCCTCGCACTATGATTATTTCATTGGGCAATAAGTTATATAGGATACCAGAGGTAGCACCGCCTACCACTATCTCATTATTGGAATTTTGAGGCCTAAAATAGGCATCCTTAGAAAAGTGTACAATCAAAATAAAATTTATAAGAACCAATGGGATTCAATATGATGATATCAATCATGGGGGGTGATTCACCATTTGTTGAGTAAAAAGGTAAAAAGATTAAAAAATAGTAAAATAATAAAACTACTTTTCCAACTTGTATTTTCAACTTATCTCCCTAAAGGTTTACTCAAATTTCAAGCAGGAGTACTCATTGGATGAAAAATTTAATTCATCATCCAAGAAGTACCCATGTTGCATACTTTCGATCGGCCCTGGTACATGAAAAGTGAGAAATACATGAAAAGACGTGATTGCAATCACGTTTTTCAAGTATTTCTCATTTTTTGTGTATGAGGGCTGATCATAAATATGGAACATGGGTACTACTTGAATGAAGAATTAAATTTTTCATCAAACAAGTACTCCTACTCGAAATTTCAGTAAAACCTTTGAGAGATAAGTTGAAAATATGAGTTGAAAAAATAGTTGTTTCTTTTTTCCCTCTAAAATTTGATGATATAATCTAATTTTATTTTATTATTTCCACTATTATTTTATAATTTGCTTAGGAGGCCGATTTTAGACCTCAAAATTCCCCTAATGATTTGATCTCTGTTAAACAATGTGGTAAGGTGATTTCTAAGACTAGGAAATTTCTCTTCCTTATGATTCACCCTCATGGAAAGAAGAAGATTGTGGCAACATCCACAACCTCTAGACAGGGCTCCCCCGAATGGAAACAACTGATGGAAAAGGTCATGGAAGAGTACAGAGACATCTTCACCTCACCCACAGGGGTACCCCTACACTGTCAAGTCAAGTACTCCATCGATTTGGCCCTGGGCGTGCCGCTACCCAAGGAATTGATCTACTACAACTTTGTTCTAGATTACGATGAAATTAAGTGGCAAATTCAGGAATTGTTATAGAAAGGGAACACCAGGCCATGTTAATCACCCTCTGGAAGCCTGATCATGTTTGGATAAAAGAAAGATGCCACCTAGAGATTTTTTATTGACTATTAGGCACTAGACAAGTTCAATATCCAAAATAGGTATCTAATCCCATGGATTGATGACCTTCTAGACCAGATCAAGGGGGCCAAATATTTTAGAAAGATTTACTTGAAGTGCAGGTATCACCACAAACCAATTGAACCCTTTGATGTGTGGAAGACTACCTTCAAATCCAAGGATGACCTTTTCGAATGGCTGGTCATGCCTTTTAGGTTGACGAATGCCCCCACAACCTTCATGTGACAGATAAATGACCTTGTACATCCCTTTACCAACTCACTCATGGTAGTGTACTTAGATGACATCTTTATCTTTAGTTTGAGTTGGGAAGGGTACATACACCATATCTGACAAGTCCTCCAAACCCTGCGACGACACAAATTGTGTGCCGATTTCGAGAAACACACTTTTCGTATGACTCTGTAATGTCCCCTAATAATAGTAATAATAAATAACATAATATAATATTAAAAAAATAAGAAGATAAATGTTAAACAATAAAGAAAAGATAATAATAGTAAATAAATAATAAATAATGAAGGAAATATAATAATAATAAATAAATAAATGGAATAGTAAATAACAATACTAGAGTTCTAAATAAATATAAATAAAAGTAAACTATAAAAATAGTAAAAATAAGTAAAATTATCAAAAAGTAAAAATGAATAAAATAAGAATGAATTATATTAAAAAAATTATTAAATTAAGTAAAACTTAAAATAAAGAAATAAAAGTTGCATGTTGACACATGGAATGTGTGCATGCCATCTCCTCTCCATTGTTTGGTTTATTTAAAAGACGAAGAGGAAGATGGGACTCATCCTTCCTTCCCCCATTCTCTAGGGAGTAAAGTGTGGTGAGACAAAAGATTCCCTGATAGTAGTACGTTGATTGAGGGCTCAAGGATGGCCAATTGTAGAAATATTATATGCAACTGAGCCTACGATTAGGTGAAGAGTCATTCCCAAAACTTTGTTCTGTTTAACAAGATTCAAATAGAATTCAACTTCAAAATTACAAGTAAAGAATATGATCGCTATAGGTAAGTTGCCTTTTCTCATATTTCTCAAAACATCTATGCTAATTAGTTGAATGGAGGTGTATTGATTGTAAATTGCATAATTGATTTAATTAGTTGCATGTTTTAATTTTAGGGTTATTACGTATGGTATCAGAGCGAGTTTAGACGCTTTGTGACCTCTAAATAAAAGATTAAGAAAAATACTTAATTAAATTTATCAATATATTTTGTGATAATAAGGAAGAATTTAATCAGCACAAAAAAAGTCTTTTTACAATTTGTTCATCCAAAAAATTAAATAATTTTAAATAAAATTATTATTATATAATTAATAGATAAATAATATTTATAAAATAGATAAACTTTCCTTATTCTTGAATATAAAACTGGGTGCTTTTCTTTGCATGTAATTATATACGTGTATTTTTGAATCTATGGTTATAGCTTTAATTTAAAATAATTCTATTGAAAAATAACTTTATACAACTATTATTACAATATTGCATACATGCATATTTTAAGCATATTATAATTCCTTTTATTAAAAAAAATTAAACGAATACAATCCTACATCAAACCTTGCATTAATAACGTATTGGTGAAAGAAGGTGAGAGAGGCTCTACCCGAGTGGAAAGAATTGAGGAGATATTTATATTGAAAGGGTCTGGTAACTTTCAAGAATGAAGTTAAAGTGGTTAAGAATTTTTGTCCTATCTCTCTCGGAATTTTGTTGTTTGCTTCAAGTATTGAGCAACAAATTTAATCTTACTGACTTGATCATCATCTCCTCTGTTCTTAACATAATATTGAGAATTCGTTATTAAGTACGTTATTATAAAAATAACTCACCATGAAATAGGAATATTGTTATGGTTCTTACTACAATGTATTGTGTTATAAAATTATAGTTGTAAATTTAGATTCATGATATTCTAAATTTAATCTCAAAATATGATAAAAATCTGTAATCTCATCTCAATTATAATATCTTACGATTATGAAACATTATACAATTTAAGAAAAATAAATAAACAGATTGCAAAATAAAATTGCATTTAACATTTTGAAATGAAAATGGAAAAACATTAAGAATTATCCTTTTACCTTTATATGCATAATATATAGATTTTTATTAAAAATTTTGAAATATAATTGAATTCAATTCGGTTAAAATTGTATTTATATATGTAGCATAAAGATTTTTATTAAAAAGTTTGAAGTAAAATTGAATCCAATTCCGTTAAAATTTTAAATATTTTTAGTATATTTTAGAATGTATATAGATTATATAATGCATATATATGTTTATCTAATTTGAATGTGATATCATTATATATAAAAATAAAACAAAATAAGCCAATAAAATATGACTATTTCTTTTATAATGACAAATTACTTTATGGCATAATTAATTTATTGATAATAAATATCATTTATATTTGAATAGAATATAAATTACAAAAGCTATTATTAGTAATATTTAGTAATGATGGTTTTTATTTATGAGATTTCTAATTGATTACATAGTATGGATTTACTTTTAGGACATTGCTTTTCAAATAGGGAAAGAATAATTGTTTATACAAGGAGTTTGAAGACTTATGAAATAGGGATAAATAATCATATTTTCCTTTTATCTAGGGGAGGGTATTTTTGGAGTAATATAAAATCTATAGAAATTTAAGTTTTGGTTTGAAAGATATATAGCTTTTTTGGAAGTGTTAAAAAATAAATAAATTAATTGAACATCTGAATCATGTCAAATTGCTTAAATTTTATGGTACAATGTATGAGCTTACAATTTTGTTTATGTCAACATGGAAATGTTGAATTATAAAGAGTGATGATGTTTCATGATATGATGGTATGAGGATAATGATGTTGTATGCTCATGATAGATATGATATGCATAGGAATTATGATGTTATGATAAGAGGTTTATTAACATGTGGTTCATTTACTATGTAATGATATGTCTTTGATGATATGTTGATGTTATAACTTAAGATGACATTATGATATGAAGCATGTGGTAATTGTATGTAGATTTATGACATGGAAAATTTTGTGATAACAATGATGTTATGTTCTCATGATGGCATTGATCCAAAATCTTTTGCTTATAGATGTGCTAAAGAATTACATGCATAAATTGTAGCTTAAAATAGAAAACTTAATGTACACATGAGAGAAGAGGAGAAACACATAAAGCATGAAAGAAGACAACAAGACTTGATAACAAAGTTTGTCCGACTTGGACTACGTCTCCGAGCCCTGCTTGATCAATGGGGAGGCCTTCATTCATTAAGTGGCATGAGAAAAAAGAGTACAAGCATCAGTTACAAAAAGGCGTTTTATACCTCCATACTGAAAAATGACCGAAAATGCGGAACTCTAATGGAGAAATAGACAATTCCATTGCATTCGTGGTGTCGAGAAGTGCTGAAACCATTTAAAAATTTGTCAAACTTTGACAAGGTGAAAATGTGGCCCTCCTTCAAAATTCTGCCTCGAACTGTGTGCATTGCCTCCTCTGCCTGGATGCAATGACAAACTGCATTTAAATAGCAATTGGTCGACGGATTTCTCAATAAGCCCGTTGGCGGAATGGGTTAAGGTCCTGGATAGTATGGAGAAGGTCGGGGGGTCACATCCCCTCCTCCTCCCTTTGTTTACATAACAAATCTTTTTTTTAAACTAAAATGTTGGTTTGGTTGGGCCCACCCACCGTACCTCTGTTGTCTCCATACATCACATGGCCAGTCATTGCGTGTTGGGGCTGGGTCCGTGCCCTAAGGGGTGGCCCACCCAATCCATTTTTTTGTTTCATGGTGTGGGTTGTGGCTCCATGGGAGGTTTCGTGGATCCGTGGGAAGGTCTAGGGGTCATGGCCTACCCCTCCACCATCCATGTTTTTTTTTTATTATATGCGGATGAGCGTTGGGGTGGCAGGGTTGGTGGCCCACCACCCCCCTTTTTATATATTTTTTGCTATATAAAAACAAATGGTGCAATTTTGGAAATTCGGTTTTGGACCGAAGGAGTCTTTTTAATGAGGCCATGATTTTTCCCAAAATCTAGCCGAAGTTTTCCGGATTCCATCAGCTAGAAACGTCCAAATTATGCCTTCATTAATCCTGCCCAGTCATCAAAATTCAACCCAACTTTGACTACCTCGATCTCCTTCATACGAACCTGGGTTGGAGTGTCATTCACACTGTTGGAACCAGGGCGACGAGCACTTCGATCTAACGTCAAGTTCATCACGTTTTCGCCACTTTGAATTTTGATCCTTTTCCATGCCACTAGTGTCTGGAGATCCTCCTGGATCAATCCTCCCCATTGAGGACTATTGGTATCATCCCAAGACCCTTTTTCCTTCCCAAAAACATATCATTTGTCCATACATTTTCATCATATATCCCTCAAAATCCTTGAATATTGATTATTAATCGTTTTATAGTTATTAAATTGCATAGAAATTAATTTAGGGGTTTTATGTTCAAGAATTGGAAGTTTTTGATGACCTAGTTACAAGAAGTACCTACATCCTGTAATGAGCTTATCGTTTGACATGTGGCGCAACAGATGAGCTAGAATGAAAGGCATGGGCAAAAAGCAGAATGTCCAAGCATGGACAAACTCCTATCTCCCAGCCAAATCGAACCTCCTATGTATGCAGTCAACTCAAGTCAAAGCAGGGCACTCTGACAGACAAAAGCAGAAACAACATCGTTCCATTTTCATTTTAGTCTTTTTGTTCTTTTTGAAACACTCAGCATGGAAACATTTTGAAAAGGCTTATGTGATAAAAGCAGCAACATCCGAATGTACATTCATTGTATCGATGACATGGCTGTGCGTACGCATATGTAAATACAGTCAGGGTTATGTTTAGAGTTTAGTTGTTGAATTGTTAAATCGTTTTTCTCAGAACAGAGTTTTAAGTTAATACACAGACCTATTCACAGTCACGACGTGTGTATACTTCTTGCGTTGATTTGATAGCTGATCAGTTATAGCCAGTATACCCTTAGGCGCGAACGGGCCCTGCGTTCTTCGATTGGTATACTGTTCATTTGTTTTGTTACATTTCAGTTATCACATGTTCGCACAGTATTTATATTGGATTCGATTTATATAGCATATGGTTTGCATCACAGTACGATTACATAGCTTTCAATTTACACAGTTCATGGTTTGCATAGTAGTTACATAGCTTTTGATTTCAATAGCCTTTGATTTTCATTGCATGTCTATGGTGTGCGTTTATGAATGGTTTATGGTTATGTTGAATGGTCAGCACTAGGATCTGGAAGGGAGTCTTGTAAGGGATTCGATCCTTGTGTGACTTATAGAGACATTATTATAAACTCTGTTTTGTTTCACAGTTCATTTATGTTCTCTTTATATAGTTTAATAGTGTAAATATCTTTGCATGCTGTGTGTGTTTACCAAACAAGGGTTTTCTGGGTGATATCTCTGTAAGGAGGTTAAAATCATTGTTACAGTCATACACAGTACTTAGGTTCATGGTTTGATTTGATAGATGCATCTCATAACAAGCACTGTAATCAAGCATATCAGTAGAGTAACCTAGGTGTGTGAATGTTAGGCTACATATTCCGGTCTTCCGTAAAGAGGCCTTGTATCCTACATCCTAATCACTTGGCCAGACATTCTTTATGTCTATATATTTTAGACCATGCCTCTAAGCTTACGCACCTCGGTCGATATTAAATATAGAGTCTAGTCTAGTACCCTAGCTGGAACCACTACATTTTGGCGCCGTTGCCGGGGAGGCATACGTAAAGGATTTAAACAAAAAGAAAAAAAAAATCAATACACAAAAACCAACAAAAACACAGTTAGAAATCATGTTCATTTATGCCTAGACTTAGAGACAATCAAGGGAGATTTGTAAGAACCCCCCACCATCTCAAAACTAACCCATCATCATCAGGAGCAGACTCTCCAGGGAATACAACACCATCTGAGGAGGATATCCAAACATTGGCAGAAAGATTTTATTCGGGACAGCACATTACTCTTGCTGAGAGGGAAATTCTATTTGCATATAAATTACAGCAGCAACCCTTTCCTAAATCTTCTACACAAGGGAAAAGTAGTACCATTACCAAGCAATCTTCCTTTCTCTCTTTTCCACCAAGAGACACCAAGAGACCAATTAGAATGGCTGAGGAGGGATCTGGATCAGCTCCCCATCAAGAGGGGGAGGAATCAACTTTTAAATTCCCTATACAAGAACCACAGGAGGATGAGGAGATCAAAATGAAAAATATACCCCCATCCGTGTTACCCAATTTCTATGGTATGGCTTCAGAGGATCCGGACTCATTCTTATTCGAGTTTGACATTGTATGTCAAACTTATGGCTATACGGATGATGCTCATAGACTGAGATTGTTTCCAGCCACATTAAAGGCAGCAGCCTTGAAATGGTTTATGGGGCTGGGTGAGCATGCCATAGTAGATTGGGATGGCATGAGGAGAATATTTCTGAGGAAATATCAGCCTTATTGCAGAACCAAAGACTCTAAAGATGACATCTTTAGAATGAGTCAGCAGGAGGATGAAACTTTAGAAGAATATTTAGAATGGTTTGTCTATAACTTGCAAAAATCTAAACACCGAACAATGCCTCCTGATCTAGTCCGCACAATATTCTTGAAAGGTATCCGGGAAGAATACATGGATGATCTCAACTTAATGGGAAAAGGTGACATCTCTGCCTTACCCTTTGAAGAAATAGCTGAACTGTGTGAGAAATATTCAAGAAGTAAAGCCAAAATGGGAAAGAGAACTTTGTCATCTAGGGTCACAAAAACTGCCTCTGCTAGTGTCACCCGGGCTGAAATTGGTAATCTTTTAGAAGAGTTCAAAACAGATTTGTTGAGCACTCTAGGAAACCAAATTGATACTTTAAAAGCCAAAAAGAAACAGGAGGAAGAAGACAATATCATGGCTATTTTCTGCCCCAAGTGTCGCAAGAAACATGCATTAAAATACTGCCCTCTAGACAATATCCAAGTATGTGCTTTCTGTACTGAGCATCATGACATGTTTAACTGTCCTAAAGTTAAAATTTTGCAGAACTGTAACATGGCAGCCAGCACAGAGATGGAGAACGTGTACTACATGGGTGCAAAGTGACCATGGCAGCCAAGGCAAGCACCCCAAGGTATGTTTCCTAATCAAAATATGCAATTTCCTATGAATGATCAGATGTATGCACAAAACTCATGGAATATACCTATGCCATGGCAGCATGGAAACCAACAACAAAATCAATGGAGACCGTCTCAACAGTATTCCCAATCTTACCATCCATATCCTCAATCATACCCACCTTACTCACAATCATATCAGCAGTACCAACAGCCATATCCATCACACTCACAGCCATATCAGCAGCACCCTCAGCAAGTTGTTTATCAGCCCCAACCCTCTAAACAGACCTTGCCTGCTCCTCCACAAATAAATGTAGCACAACTTCAATTTACAACTAACCCACAACCTCCGAGACCCACACAAATACCTGCTCAAACTGTCCCAAATCCGAACAATAGAGCAGAGAGGCCAGCCTATAATGTAGAGGAAGGAACTTCCTACTCCACACTGCCTTTGCAAAACATTAATCTGAGGTCTGGTAGGGTGCTTCAAAAGGATTCTCCACTAACAGACCAGCAAGAAGAAAACTTAGAAAAAGAAAATGAAATGACAACTCAAACAAAACCAAGCAGTGAAACCAAGGACAAACAGATGCAATCACTGCAACCACCTTTTCCAGACCGTTTGGTCCAAGTAAAACCACCACTGCCTCCACCACAATTTGATGTCTTGGATGAACTTAAAAATGTCTACATAAAAATCCCTTTGCTGCAAGCTATAAAGGACATTCCTATCTACACCAAAGCCATCAAAGACATGTGTCTCAAGAAACCTGCTAGAAAGAGGATTGATCCTCAGACCATTCATGTTTTAGGAAATTTAGCAGGCCTTATGACCAATACCATCTCCATGGAGAAGTATGTTGATCCGAGCATTCCAAAAGTGACCACCATCATTAACAACATACGGATTCCAAACACTTTGATAGATCTAGGAGCCGCAATCAATGTCATGACCCTTGAAACCATGAGAACACTCCAGCTTATGAATTTGCAACATACCACGATTGTTCTTGAACTAGCTGATAGGTCCAAAGTCATTCCTGAGGGGATTTTGGAAGATATCATTGTCTCACTAGACTCTTGGGAGTATCCAGTGGATTTCCTAGTCCTTCAACCCAAATCCAATCTAGGAGGACATCCTATCATTCTAGGTAGACCATGGTTAGCGACTGCTGATGCATTTATTGGATGTCGATCAGGTAACATGATTATCTCCAGAGGGACCGAAAGGAAACAACTCACCCTCTATCCATCGGCACAATCACCTGCAGTAACACATAACTTGTGGCTTGATGATAAATTTAATGACAAAGAGGAAGTACAATCTGTTTTTAGCATTGACCAAATCTATGATTTCCACGAAGACAATAATGATTTGGTAGAACTATTTCTTTCTCAACCTGATGTATCTGAAAATTTGAGAAATGAACAATATAATGCTGCCGATGTACTTCTGGCTCAAAACTTTCAAGAAACATGTACTATCCACTCCTTGCAATCTACATTTCATGATATCTTTCCAGTTCAATCCATCACCAATACTCAGAGTCAAGTCATAGAGATCAGTCCAGGGAAAACTTTGAACATAGGCAACCACCTAGACTCATCTCAACAAGAGAAATTGATTAGACTCTTGACGAAGTACCAAAAAGCCTTCGCTTGGGATTACACTGACATGCATGGGATTCACCCCGACACATGCACTCACCACATCTACACAGATAGCACCATTAAACCGGTGAGGCAACCACAACGAAGAATGAACCCCATGCTCCAAGACATTGTCAAAGAGGAGTTGCAAAAACTTTTGAGAGTCAACTTTATATATCCTATTTCTGATAGTCAGTGGGTATCCCCATTGGTTATTGTGCCCAAGAAAAATTGCAAGTGGCGCATCTGTGTTGATTACAGACAGCTGAACAAAGCAACGCTTAAAGACTACTTCCCACTGCCATTCATTGACCAAGTGTTAGACACCCTAGCCGGCAAATCATCATTTTCCTTTCTTGACGGTTTCAGTGGCTACAACCAGATCCGGATTGCCTCTGAAGACCAAGACAAAACCACCTTCACCTATCCTTGGGGCACCTATGCCTACAATGTTTTGCCATTTGGACTTTGTAACGCTCCAGCTACATTTCAGCGAGCTGTGTTAGGTATTTTTGCTGATTTGATTCATGATTGTGTTGAAGTGTATATGGATGATTTTTCAGTAAATGGAAATTCTTTTGAACATGCATTAGAAAATCTAGAGAGAGTTTTGAAAAGGTGTATTGAAGCTAACCTGTCCCTCAGCAACGAAAAGTGCTTCATGATGTTAAATGAAGGGATAGTGTTGGGCCATTATATCTCTTTTCAAGGCATCCAGGTTGACCCAGCCAAGATCCAGATTATTGCCGATTTGCCTATTCCACAGAATCAGAGAGAGGTAAGAAGTTTTCTTGGGTATGCTAGTTATTACCGCAGATTCATTGAACATTTTAGCAAGATAGCCTTACCTTTGTTTAAACTTCTCGCCAAAGATGTACCTTTCAATTGGACTGCGAACTGCCAACATGCATTTGAACAACTCAAAAAGAAACTATCTACCGCACCAGTCCTGAGGGGGCCTAATTGGAGTTTACCATTTCATATTTTTACCGATGCATCTGACACTGCCATAGGTGCATCCTTAGGCCAAAAAGAAGAATCTTGTACATATGCAATTTATTTCATTAGTAAAAATCTCACACCTGCCGAGCTAAACTATACAGTTACAGAAAAGGAAACACTTGCCATCATTTATGCTGTGAATAAATTCCGCCATTACATAACTGGTTATGAAGTCTTTGTACATACTGATCATTCTGCCATTCGACATCTCATGAATAAACCAATAACTAGTGGCAGAGTTACCAGATGGTTACTATTGTTACTGGAATTTAACATCACAGTGTTAGATAGACCAGGCAAAGAAAACCAGGTGGCAGATTTTCTGTCTAGACTGCAAAATCCAGGTGAGATTGTTCCTGTTGAGGATTCTTTTCCGGATGAGCATTTATTTGCAATTTCCATAGTAACTCCTTGGTTTGTTGATTTAGCTAATTACTTGTCTACAGGTAGAACACCTCCACATTTCACTGCAAAGGAAAGGAAAAGACTGATCAAACAAAGTGCTAGATATTCATGGCTTAATGGCGATCTCTTTTACACTGGTTTTGATATGATCATTAGGAGATGTGTACGAAATGATGAGGTAATTGACATTTTAAAATCTTGCCATGATGAACCATGTGGTGGGCATTTTGCAGCGAAGCGGAAAGCCTTCAAAGTTCTTACTCTTGGATACTACTGGCCATCCATTTTCAAGGATGCCAAGAAGTATGTAAAGAGTTGTGACAGCTGCCAAAGAATGGGCAGACCAACAGCTACCGATCAGATGCCCCTTCAGCCCCAAGTTCACTTAGAACCATTTGATAAGTGGGCTCTGGACTTCATAGGACCTATCAACCCAGCCTCTAATGGTAAGAAGTACATCCTAGTATATACTGATTACGTCACAAAGTGGGCAGAAGCAAAAGCACTGGTAAGAGCAACCGAACACACAGTAGTCAATTTCCTTTTTGAGGAGATCTTTGTGAGGTATGGAGTGCCAAGAGAAATTGTCACTGATCAAGGTACTCAATTCACCTCCAAGCTCATGAAGGACATCACAGACAAGTACCAAATAAAGCATAGGAAAAGTACCCCCTACCATCCGCAGGCCAATGGGCAGGTGGAATCAACCAACAAGACTTTGGAGGGGATCATTACCAAAACTGTTGCAATGAACTGGAAAAACTAGGAAGAAAAGCTCAAAGAGGCACTCTGGGCTTACCAGATTACTTGGAAAGATACCACCAGATTTACACCATACCAATTGGTGTATGGTAAGGATGTCATGCTTCCTATTGAATTCCAAATTCACACTTTTAAATTAGCTGCAGATTTACTAATTGATTTGGATCAAGCACAAAAAGAGAGAATCCAACAGTTGAACCAGCTGGATGAGATGAGGCAGCAAGCAGAACAAACCACCACCCTCATGCAACAGCACAGGAAGCAATGGCATGATTCACACATTAAGAAGAAGCACTTCAAGGAAGGTGACTGGGCTCTGCTTTTTGATTCAAAATTCAAGGATCATAAAGCTAAGTTCACCACTCATTGGATGGGCCCCTATGAAATTGTTCAGGCTTATGACAATGGTTCAGTAAAGCTCCAAACTATTGATGGCGAAGGTCATTCCTTCACATTCAACGGTCATCACCTGAAGCTGTACAACAAGCCCATCAGCAAGCAAGATTTTCTCCATACACTATCTCAGCAAGAAGAGGTTGAGATACTGCAGCCCTCAGCTGCAGTATCACTGCCTTAGTTTCATTTCCTTTCAATTTCAAAATTAAAAAGAAAAATAAAAAGAAAAAAAAATAAAATAAAATAAAACAAAAACAAAAACAAAAAAATAATAATGGGTTAGATGTGAAAACCAGTATGTGGCACAATCTAACCCCGAATTCCTACCTGAAAACCAATTTATTGGCGGGTATGAATTCTCTTTCTTTTGTTCATTATTTCATTTCTCAGTTGAATCATGACTTGAGGACAAGTCAAACCTCAAGTCGGGGAGAGAGGCATCAGCATGCCTGTTCTGTTACTTTTATCTCTCCGTTGTAAATACTTCAGATTTCTTATTCTATATTAAATTTCCAACAGCAGCTTGTTACCTGCAGTAATTCCAGACTTTAACAAATAAGTTGTTCTGTCATGATTTTATTTCAGAGGGACCTGGTTATAAATATTTTGCAGGGGGACCTGTTCTGTTCAGACATCTATGCTACCAACACCAGTAGTCCAACACCAGCAGTCATGGGACCTGTTTAAGATTTTCAGAAGGGACCTGTTTCAGCAATTGACACCTATTAAGACATTCCAATCAGCAGTAATGGGACCTGTTTAAAACATTCAGTTGGGACCTGTTAAAACAAAGTTTTTGACACAAAAGGCTACTTCAACAGACTTTCACCAAGCTTTTACAAGGATTTGGGTACCAACACTTCAGCAAATGGCAAGCTCAGTGAACCTGTAACAATACAAAGAGCTGCATGAACATCTTCAGTTCTCTCAAGGGACCTGTACATTCAAATTTTTTTCAAAGGGACCTGTTACATCTTCAAAAAAATTTCTCAAAAGACCTGTGCATTCAACCTCCCTCAGAGGACCTGTCAAAAAGAACAGTCAAAAATAATTAGCAACTCAGCATGTCAAATGATCAACAAAGGAGTAATGTATTTCTGTTCTTAAGCATTTAATTTCCTAGATTGGTTTTTAATGTAACTTTGGTGACTATAAGCTGTTGTAATTGATTTCAAGGACACCCATATACATCAATCCATCACCCTTATCCCACCAATTCTCATCATTCCCCTACATTAACCTATCCATATCCATTACCAACACATCTACCTTGTCATATACCCTACAGGCATACCAACATTCTCTATGTGACCGAATGCTAATTGAAGAGGGCACGTGGTGAGCTGTGTATTTTTAAATAGAAAGGATGAGATAGATGTGGAAGTGGCCTATATATATATTTCACTCCATACAGTCAAATCATACCAAGCGGCCTATATATATTTGACTCCACACACAGCCGAATCATAACTTCGCCACCCAGCATTATAGCCCAGCACTATGGGTATGCTCTCAGCGTTCTTGTGATAACATGCATGCAAGCATACAACACTCTGTTTTTAAATGTATGATTACATTGTAAAGTGAGTACAACCCGTTATTTCACTTCCATAACGATGAATGATTCCCATAACTTCCAAGGTGAGAATCAAAAGCAAGGAGCACGAGGAGATTATTATCATTTGGGTGGAGTTACAAAGTGAAACTCTGAAGCAAGGAGCGCCGAGGAGAGTATCACCGTTTGGGGTCGGTTTACACAGTGAAACCAGTGAACGCCAAAAAGGGAAAGCATCACCATTTTATTTCTAACTCCCATCACAGTCATATCGACCGGCCAAGCACCATATTGAAGACTGAAGGAAGCGATATATACCAGGTAACCAACTCGACATTTCTGTGCTTAAATTTTAAAGGGTATAGACAGAGAAGGGTTAGAGGCACAACCCTCTGCCATCACCATGACTAATAGGGTCGAACCCAGTATATTTGACAGCTTACAATACCATAAAGATTGCATTGAGATTCTTAGAGAAGCACAGTGGTTACCTTTTCTGGAAAAATTCCATGGGAGTAATGAGGAAATCACCAAGCAATTTGCCTTCACCTTTAATGGAGAAAAGGCCCTAATAGGCACCTTCTCCTTCAGAATCTCAGAGGATACTATAGCTCAGGCAATTGGACTCAGTCCTGAGGGAGAGAAGTACTTTAAAACCAAACAATTTAAGGAGAAATCATGGACACAGTTCATGTCCAGATCTAGAGTTTCCTCAGTAAATTGGAAGAAGGGTGTTCCAAGAAGCTGGTTAGTTCATCCTTGGGATGAAATGGTTTATATTCTTCAAAAGTTCATAACCTGTGAAGGTAGGTATAGTATTGTTTATCTATACCACATCAAGCTACTCCTCCATTTAAAGAAACAATGTGTAATCAGTGTGCCATATTTTCTGCTGCAAAGTTTAACAAAGATGGCCAAAACTATCCAGAAGAAAAAATGGAATGAAGACAAAAGCCTGTACCATTTTGGCCTAATTAAAATCCTCATTGAACATGAGTTGCAGAAGCGAGGGAAGCCATGGAAAGAATTCTTAGTTGTCAATCAAATCAGAGATGAGGAGGAAAAAGAGGAAGTGCAAGAAGCTTCAGGGTTTATGAAGGACATTGATGAGGAAATTCCAGTGTCCAAAGCCAGCAGAGCACCTCTACCTGTGGGCAGCATAAGGACCAGGAACATGCAAAAAGAGGATGCCAAGAGAGCTGAGAAAGACAAAATTTTTACCACCTACTCACGAAGAACAAGGAGGACACCAAAAACTCAGCTGCAAGAAGACCAGTTTGAATCTTATGCACCTGCACAAATGGATGCTGGGAGTGGTGACCATTCACTACCAGCACCAGAAGTTGACATAGAGGTAGAGAGCCATAACAAACAAGAAAAATGTTCACCACCTCCCACCAAAAGACAGAAGAAATTAGAAAAACAAATTGAAGAATTGAAGGAAGAGCTCATGGAAGCTAACATGTTGGAAAAAGTTATTAAAAGGGAAAATGAAATGCTCAGGGCGCAAAGCAAAGAAACACAGAAAACAAATGAAAAGCTAAAGGAAAGAAACAGTGAGTTGGAGACTGAGCAAACTGAGATTTCCAACTGGGCCACTAAGTGGTACAATGAGAAGAAGGCTCTTAAAGAAAAATATAAAAAGTTAAAGCAGGAGCTCAAGGGACAGAAAGATCACCAAGTGCAGAAGAATGTAGATACCTTGCTCAAGGCAGCAGAGATCCATGCAGGGACAGAGTTCAAGGGGAGTACTTATGGGGTAGCATGAGGACATGCTAAGTCCTTAAGTCGGGGAGAGATGTTGGTATCATCCCAAGACCCTTTTTCCTTCCCAAAAACATATCATTTGTCCATACATTTTCATCATATATCCCTCAAAATCCTTGAATATTGATTATTAATCATTTTATAGTTATTAAATTGCATAGAAATTAGTTTAGGGGTTTTATGTTCAAGAATTGGAAGTTTTTGATGACCTAGTTACAGGAAGTACCTACATCCTGTAATGAGCTTATCGTTTGACATGTGGCGCAGCAGATGAGCTAGAACGAAAGGCATGGGCGAAAAGCAGAATGTCCAAGCATGGACAAACTCCTATCTCCCAGCCAAATCGAACCTCCTATGTATGCGGTCAACTCAAGTCAAAGCAGGGCACTCTGACAGACAAAAGCAGAAACAGCATCGTTCCATTTTCATTTTAGTCTTTTTGTTCTTTTTGAAACACTCAGCATGGAAACATTTTGAAAAGGCTTATGTGATAAAAGCGGCAACAGCCGAATGTACATTCATTGTATCGATGACATGGCTGTGCGTACGCATATGTAAATACAGTCAGGGTTATGTTTAGAGTTTAGTTGTTGAATTGTTAAATCGTTTTTCTCAGAACAGAGTTTTAAGTTAATACACAGACCTATTCACAGTCACGACGTGTGTATACTTCTTGCGTTGATTTGATAGCTGATCAGTTATAGCCAGTATACCCTTAGGCGCGGACGGGCCCTGCGTTCTTCGATTGGTATACTGTTCATTTGTTTTGTTACATTTCAGTTATCACATGTTCGCACAGTATTTATATTGGATTCGATTTATATAGCATATGGTTTGCATCACAGTACGATTACATAGCTTTCGATTTACACAATTCATGGTTTGCATAGTAGTTACATAGCTTTTGATTTCAATAGCCTTTGATTTTCATTGCATGTCTATGGTGTGCGCTTATGAATGGTTTATGGTTATGTTGAATGGTCAGCACTAGGATCTGGAAGGGAGTCTTGTAAGGGATTCGATCCCTGTGTGACTTATAGAGACATTATTATAAACTCTGTTTTGTTTCACAGTTCATTTATGTTCTCTTTATATAGTTTGATAGTGTAAATATCTTTGCATGCTGTGTGTGTTTACCAAACAAGGGTTTTCTGGGTGATATCTCTGTAAGGAGGTTAAAATCATTGTTACAGTCATACACAGTACTTAGGTTCATGGTTTGATTTGATAGATGCATCTCATAACAAGCACTGTAATCAAGCATATCAGTAGAGTAACCTAGGTGTGTGAATGTTAGGCTACATATTCCGGTCTTCCGTAAAGAAGCCTTGTATCCTACATCCTAATCACTTGGCCAGAGATTCTTTATGTCTATATATTTTAGACCATGCCTCTAAGCTTACGCACCTTGGTCGATATTAAATATAGAGTCTAGTCTAGTACCCTAGCTGGAACCACTACAAGGACCTTTTGGACTGCCAAAAGATTTATTAGTCAATTGGCAAGTGAGGGAATCATTCCCTCACTCTTTCTTTTTCCAGCCATTTTGCCTTGCTAGGGTGCATCCCCATGAAACCAACTCAAAGGTATTCCACATCTACCCCTCATGAAGTCCTGGTTCTTCTGTCAAGGATGATGTCTTCAGGCAACTCATCGAGATACTCTGGTGCAAAGTCATCAACTGTAGGAACTGTGCCCACCTCTTCGGTGTCCATAATCAATGGTGGCTCATACAGCTTTAAGCATTCACTACAAAGTACATTTGCATGTATATCGATAAATCGAGATGAAAGGCATTGTTTCTAATCTTCTCCAAAATGGTGAATGGACCATATCAGATTGGTCACAACTTCTTCCCTTCTCCCTTACTTCCTGTCCTTGCTGATATGGAACCACACTTTTTCACCCACTTGAAATTGATGGTCGACTCAGTGTTTTTCATGTCGAGCCTTGTACTGGGCTTGACTTTTCTCCAACTGCTTGTATATTGCTTGGTGAATCAACTAGATTTGTTAAATGAACCACTGCGCTTTGTCCCTGTCATCACGTCCACTGGAGTCATCTTCCCTTCCAAAGACCATATCAAAAGGGTCTTTTGCCAAGTAGCCAAAACATGTCTCAAATGGTGAATGATGTGTAGATGAGTGCACTACTCGGTTGTAGGAATGCTGCACATATCGAAGATGCTCATCCCACAACTTAGGATGTTTCCCACAATAGCCTCACAACAAGTGTACCACGGTGTTGTTGAAAACCTCTGTCTGTCTGTCCATCTGTGGATGGAATGTCATGCTTCTGTTCGAATTGGTGTCCATCATCTTCCACAAGCTAGTCCAAAATTCTCCAATAAAGTGAGAGTCCTGATCTGACACAATCGATGTGGTAAACCCAAAATGGACCCAAACATGCTGAAAGAAATGATGAGTAGCCTACTCTACAGTGATATGATTTTTACAAGGCATCAAAATACACATCTTACTAAAATGGTCAACGACAACATACAAATAGTCGTGAATTTTCCTAGACAAAGACAAAACTCCTACAAAATCCATCGACACACTTTCCCATGGATGACTCAGAATAAGGAGTGGTGTGTAGAGCCCGAGTTTTCTATTAGAGGACTTTGAAACAGAACACATCACACACCCCTTTACATAGCGAGTCACAATGTTCTTCATGTGAGGCCAAAAACAAAATCCTTGTACATGACACAAATTTTTTTCAATACCAAAATGACCAGACACAAGGGAGGTGTGGCCCTCCCAGATTACATGTACCCTTTCTCCTGCGGGTATGCACAATTTCCCAAGGTGATACAACAGTTTCCCCTACAAGTGATAGTTGTCCACCTGTGAACCATGGGTTAGTTTTTCATAAATCTCCTTAAAGTCATCATCGTTAGCATATTGTTCAACATAACTTTCAAAAGATAACAAAGCATTATGCAAAATACCAAAAGCAAAAATAGGAGGGTGAGATAGCATATTGGCCACTTTGTTGCTAGTGCCCTCTTATACTTTATTACCATATGAAACTGCTAAAGAAAACCCATCCACCTGAAATGATGACATTGTTGCAACTTGGTTTGTGAATGAAGATACTTCAAGGGCTGATCATCCGTATGGATGATGGTCTCCTTGCCGATTAGGTAATGTTTCCACCTTTTCACACTCTGGACCAAGGCATATAACTCTTTGTCATAAGTGCGATAGGAGAGAAATTCTTTGAATGGTAACATATAGGCTTCTTTTGCTACATCAGTACAACTCCCATGGCATATTTGTTGGTGTCTGTCTCGATCTCAAATGGCTATTGGAGATCTAGGAAGGCCAATACTGGTGTGGTGCTGATCTTTTCTTTCAAAGTTTCGAAGGACTTCTACTGCTTTCCTCCCCATTGAAAGACTCGCTTTACACTTGTCAATGCATGTAAATGTGCTACAATAATAGAGAAATTGGCAATAAATCTCCTCCAATATTGTACTACACCTAAAAAGTTGCGAACCTCGGTTACATTAGTAGGCTTAGGCCAATTTACAATTGCTTCAACTTTAGAAGGATCAATTTTTGGTTGACCATGACCAACAAAATGGCCTAGGTAAACCAAAGAGGTTTTCCCAAACTCACACTTTGACAATTTTACATAAAGTTTTTCATTTTTCAATACATCAAGCACTTTCTACACATGGCATACATGTTCATTCCAACTTTTACTAAAGATAAGAATATCATCTAGATAGTCAAGAATAAATTCATCAATGAAAGGCCTAAAGAGAGCATTCATGACCCTCATGAAAATTGCTGGAGTGTTGCAAAGTCCGAATGACATCACCATCCATTCGAACAACCCCTGTTTGGTCTTGAAGGTGGTTTTCCACACATCTTGCTCTGCAATTCAGACCTGGTGATAATCACTACGCAAATCCAATTTGGTGAAATAGATAGGATTCTTTAACTGATCTAATAAGTCATCAATGCGAGGAAGGGGGTAATGATTTTTTACCGTGATTTTGTTTAGCGCTCAATAATCCACACACATCCTCCATGTGCCATCTTTCTTCGGCACTAACACAATCGGTGAGCCACATCGAGAAGTGCTTGGTCTGATAACCCCTTGGTTCAATAGTTCCTACACATGCTTTTTGATCTCCTCCATCTCAATGGTCAATATCCTGTACATGCCAATATTTGGTAAAGGAGCATCATGCTGCAAATGGATCTCATGTTGGATTTCCCTCTTTGGAGGTAATACCCTTGGTTCCTGAAACATCTCATCATATTTAGAAATTAATTCACATAATTCCTTTCTATGCACATGATCACAACCCTGGAAAGCATCGGATAATTCTGCATCTTTTCCCCTTACAACCATAAGCATGCAACCCTTACTGGAATTCACCAACCTCTTCATTTGTCCTGCACTTACAAGGCAGGCATTGATTTTAGTTTTATGAGCCCTTACAGTATATTCTACCCCATATTTTGTGATTTGGTATTTGTTTTCATGACGGAAGAATATTGCCTTTCTGTCATACAGATATGGACTCCGTAACACCATGCCATAGATATCCAATGGTATCACATCAAGTTTTACCTCATCCTCTAAGTTAGAAGCAATCACAAATTTAACCTTACACTGCTCAGTTACATTCAGTTTTGCTTTATCATGTATCCATCCAATTGGGTAAGGTTTTTGATGTGGTTTGGTTTCCAAGCCTAGCTTCTTTACCAAGGACTCTAAAATTAAGTTTGCTTGGGATCTGATATCAAATAGAGTTTCCAATTTTGTATGATTTATGATCTCTAATATGAAATAGCTCAATTCTCTTTCGTTCATTAGGAAGACACTCATCTATTGAACTAGTGCCTTCATGTGATTCAAAATTAACATGAGGTGTAAGAGTAACTTTTGTTCTTGCTGCTGTGATCACTGCCTCATCTCCAAAATCGGATCCAAGGTCTTGCTGCACAGCTGCCATTGTCTTCTTCTTGCCTTTTCCTCCATACTTCTTTGGTCTCTTTTGCGGGTACTATTTCCAACAATGATCATCATCATGACCTTCCTTATTGCAATGATTGAAATAAGGTCTTTCTCCTTCATCTTTCTTGTTTGATGACGTCCTCTTCTCCTTTCCTTTTCCTTTCACTTTGGGTTTGCCATTTGGAGGTTTGAAAGGTGGTTTCTTGAAATGATCATCTCTTTCATTTTTCCCCCTGTTCTCAAGATGAATTTCCTTTACACCAGCGGAGTCAATAGTATTTGGTTCAAACAATAATAATGAATGTCTAAGGTAACTATGTAATGATCCAATATACTTAGTTACTACTTCAGGTGAGTCAAGTGCAATGCCCAAATTAAGTGCATGTTTTCTAAATTCCTCTGTAAAGATTTGAACATTCTAACCTCTGCCTTGCCTTAAGTATTTCCAATCCATTAAGGCTTTTTGTTTATAACCTAAGGGATAGAAATGTTCCTTTAATGCAGAAATGAAATTAGGCCATCAAGAAAGAATATTACCCACACTCTTACTGCTTCGCAATTTTCTCTCCCACCAAATGAGAGCAGTGCTACTTAGCCGAAGAGAGGCCAACTGAATCTTTGCCTCGTCCTCATCGATCGACTAAATCCTGCAGTAGATTTCAATTTGTCTAATCCAGTTACTAAGCTTTAATGCATTACTTTCACCGTTAAACATGGGAAGATCAAATTTGACATCTAATTTAAAGAAAGGTTTCCTAGATGCATCCCTTGAATTTTTATGATGATGGTGATGAGAGGAAGAAGAACTTTCACTCACGGAAGTAGAAGGAGGGGGTTCTTCTCCACCATTTCCATGCATTGAACCTTGTTCTTTTGGTTTTCTCTCTTCTCGTTTCTCCAGCCTTCAAATCAACTGATCAACATTCTCTGCCATTGTATAGAAGGTTTTGCAAAAATTGTGATCCTCTTCATGATGAGCCTCTTCATCCGCCATGTTTCTCCTTTGATGTGCACACCCCGCTTCGAGATTGAAAGAATTTAGTTTCCCTCGCCTCTTTGGAGTCTATTTCTTGTTAGCATATAAACATGCAATTCACATCTAAAAAAAGACCTGCTCTGATACCATTTGATCCAAAATATTTTGCTTATAGATGTGTTAAAGAATTACATGCATAAATTCTAGCTTAACATAGAAAACTTAATGTGCACATGAGAGAAGAGGAGAAACACATAAAGCATGAAAGAAGACAACAAGACTTGATAATGGAGTTCATCCGACTTGGACTACGTCTCGGGGCCCTACTCGATCGATGGGGAGGCCTTCATTCATTAAGTGGCATTAGAAAGAAGAGTACAAGCTTCAGTTACAAAAAGGAGTTTTATACCTCCATACTGAAAAATGGTTGAAAAATGCAGAACTCTGATGGAGAAATGGACAACGCCATTGTGTTCATGGCATCGAGAAGTGATGAAACCATATAAAATTTGTCAAATTTTGACAAAGTGAAAATTCGGCCCTCCTGCAAAATTCTGCATCAAATTGCGTGCACTGCCTCCTTTGCTTGGGCACACTAACAAACTGCATTTAAATAACAATTGGCTGACGGATTTCTCAATAAGTCCATTGGTGGAATTGGTTAAGGTTCTGGTTAGTATGGAGGAGGTCGGGCAGTCAAATCCCGCCTCCTCCCTTTTTTTACATAACAAATGGTTTTTTTAAACTAAAATGTTGGTTGGGTCGGGCCCACCCACCGTACCACCACTGTCTCCATACATGACATGGTTGGTAGTTGCGTGTTGGGGCTGGGTCCATGCCCCAAGGGTCGGCCCACCCAATCCATTGTTTTGTTTCATGGTGTGGGTTGTGGCTCCATGGGAGGTTCCGTGGATCCGCGGGAGGGGTCAGGGTTCGTGGACCACCCCTCCTCCATACATGTTTTTTTTTATTATTATATGTGGATGAGTGTTGGGGTGGCAGGCTTGGTGGCCTACCACCCCCCTTTTTTAATATATTTTTTTGCTATATAAAAACAAATGGTGCAATTTTGGAAATTCGGTTTTAGACCAAAGGAGTCTTTTTAATGAGGCCATGATTTTGCCCAGAATCTAGCCAGAGTTGGCTAGATTCCGTCCATCGGAAAAGTTCAAATTATTCCTTCATTAATCCTACCCAATCATCAAAAGTCAACCCAACTTTGACTGCCTCTATCTCCTTCATCCAGACTCGGATTGGAGTGTCATTTGCACAATTGGAATCAGGGTGATGAGCACTTCGATCTGATGTCAAGTTCATCGCCTTTCTGCCACTTTGAATTTTGGGTCTTTTCCATGCCACCGGTGTTTAGAGATCCTCCTGGATTAGGCATGCAAGGCTTGTCATGTGGATTATTTTCTATGATAATATGGTGTTATAGCTAATGTATTGGATGTATGTTGAGATGGGTGATTGAAAGGAAATTCACAAATGGGCCGAGAAGGCCGGTTTATTTGAGGATCTCATAGGATCCCATACCTGTGAGGGAGAATATGTAACACCATATGGGTTGGGGACAAACTCAATCAACACTACATATGCCAATGGTTCATTTGCCTTATATAGCTCTTGATGGATAGCTCTTGAGGGGCTATGGGACCATCTTGAGGAGGCCAAGTGCCTAATATTGTAGGTTAGGTGCCTGATATTGGATTGGGATGTCAAAGTCTAGTGGGGGTGTAAGGACTTTGATGCTTGGGGTTGTGCACCTTTGTAGGTGTGGAGGGAGTGGGCTAGCCTTACGAGATGCTCGAAGTCATTAAGTACTGGGAATGGATGCCTGCCTTGGGGCAGATGAGGTCTGAGTTGGGCACGACCCTTGGGGCTAGCCTTCGACTATGGTACAGATCAATGAGGCTTATGCCTACTTCCAAAAGTGGGAAAAAGGACAGAGATTCCTTGAGGTTTCCCAGGTGTTGTGAAAAATTTTGATGCTTGCTAGTTATACTACTTTAGCAGAGGGTGTAGGGCAAACATGAACTAATAAATAACTAAATAAATAAAACGTTAAATGATTAAACCTAACTTTAGGACAAAGTTCCTTAAAGGGGGGGAGTATGTAATATCCCCTAATAATAATAATAATAAATAATAAATAATAATATTTAAAAAAAAAAAAAGATAAAAAAAAAAGAAAAGATAATAATAGTAAATAAATAATAAATAATGAAGAAAATATGATAATAATAATAATAAATAAATAAAATAGTAAATAACAATACTAGAGTTCTAAATAAATATAAATAAAAGTAAATTATAAAAATAGTAAAAGTAAGTAATGTTAACAAAAAGTAAAATAAAATAAAAAAGAGTTAAATTAAGTAAACTATAAAAATAAGTAAAGTTATCAAAAAGTAAAAAGGAATAGAATAAAAAAGAATTATTAAATTAACTAAAACTTAAAATAAAGAAATAAAAGTTGCATGTTGACACATGGAATGTATGCATACGGTCCCCTCTCCATTGTTTGGTCTATTTAATAGATGAAAAGGAAGATGAGAATCATCATTCCTTCCCCCATTCTTTGGGGATAAAAGTGTGGTGAGACAAAGAATTCTCTCGTAGTAGTACATTGATTGAGGGCTTGAGGGTGGCTAGTTGTAGAAAGATTACATGCAGTTGAGCCTACGGTTGGGTGGAGATTCGACCCCGAAACATTGTTTTGGTTAGCAAGATTCAAATAGCGTTCAACTACAAAATTAAAAGTAAGGAATACGATCACTACAGGTAAGTTATCTTTGCTCCTATTTCTAAAAAATTATATGCTAATTATTTGAATAGAGGTGTATTGGTAGTAAATCACATAATTGATTTAATTAGTTGCATGTTTTAATTTCGGGGTTGTTACAAAACCATGTTCAATATCTAGGGTACATCATTAATTAGTGGATGGTGCATGTGGACCCAGCCAAGATACAAGCTATTAGATATTGGCCACCCCCAACCACTCTAGCAGATCTGCGCAGATTTCTGGGCCTTGCCAATTTCTATCATAGATTCGTGTTGAGATTCTGTCATATGACTTGGCCTTTGATTCAAGTCACTGAGGGAGGAGAGAAAGAAAAATTATTTTGGTCTGAATCCCAACAAATTTCATTTGTCGAGTTGAATAATGACCTCTCCTCTACACCAGTGCTCACATTACCAGACCTGCAAAAACCATTTGAAATTGATACATACGCCTTCAACTATGTTATTGATGTAGTTCTTACCCAGGGACGGAATCCAACGGCATATCACAGTGAGAAACATTCAAATACAGTCCAAAAGTATCCCACTTATGACAAATAGATATATTCTATTGTGCAGGTCTTCCAATAATGGAATAATTACATTTTGGGGAAGGAAATGGTCATCCACATAGACCACCCAACAAAAGTAGTTCACACAGATATAAGGGAAGTTGCAGAATAATTTCCATCAAAACTGGTCCACATATTTGCAAAAGTTTCATTTGAACATAGAGTGCAAGAAGCGTAGCATCAATAATGTTGCAAACTATCTCAGTCGACCACTGGTCATGGCATTGACCATTGTGCTCGACTCTTGTGAACACAAGACTTCGAGGTGGTCACATTTTTACAAGAGAGATCCAAAATTCAGTAGCACCTACCAGATTCTCCTAGAAGGCAAGAAAGTTCTGTATTTTCACCTCCATGGCACATGTTATGCCACATGGGACACCTCTGTGTTCCTACAAGTGAGTGTGCCAATATGATTTGGGCAGTGCACTACAACCACTTCGTTGGACACTTTAAAGTAGAGAAAAAATTGGTAGTGATGTAGAAATATTTTTATTGGCCAAAATTTGACAAGATGTTGGGAAGTACATCAGATCCTACACTGCCTGTGTCATTGCCAAACAAACAATCAAGAAGAAAGACCTACATACTCTTATGCCTACTCCTAGTCGGCCTTGGGAATCCATCTCCATGTATTACATTGTTGGGTTGTGTTATATTATTTCCACGACTAGCCCACGTAGTTAACTCAGGGGTTAGAGGGGGGGCAGAGCCCCCCCTTCATTGCGTTGATTGCGTAGTGGGGGGGTCACAGGGGGGTTTGAGGGGTGCAAGTAACCCCACTCTATGGGGTCCAAGGCAGCGCCCCGGAAAATTTTGGTTTTGGAACCTATGTTGGGTTGGGCGGACCCATCTATGGTTTTCTGCATGAATTTTGCACATTTTTTTGGATGTGATGGTTTTCGGTCCATGGTATTGGATGCTTTGCCATGTATAAATATGTATTGTAACATTGAAAGGAATATAATGAAAAATAAACCTGGTAGTCTTGGTTTTGGGATCCAGGGGAAAATCTCTGTGTATATGTGTTTTATGTGTTATGCTCTCGCATTGTTTATTTTCTGTGTTTTAGAATTCATATGCAGGTAATTTCTGTATGGGGTTAAAACCTACATTTGGTATCGGAGCTATTTTGGCTTCAAGGGGACACCTTTGTTGCTGAGGGGTTTCGCTCGGGCCTGTGGTAGACCCAGTTTAGTGGGAGATCTGTGAGATCGATTCTAGTGGCAAAAGAAGATGGTGAGCAGTGAAAAGATAGAGATCAAGAAATTTAATGGTCAAAGTTTTGAGTTGTGGAAACTCAAGATGGAGGATCTATTGGTGGATAAAGATCAGTGGATCACGGTAGATCCAGGTACTAAACCAACGAGAGTATCCAATGAAGAATGGAAAAAGTTGGATCGGAAGGCAAAGAGAACAATACAATTTTGTGTCTTAGATTTAATATTGTTGAATGTATCAGGGGAAGCTACAGTGAAGGCTTTGTGGGAAACGTTAGGGACTTTGTACCAATATAAGTCTCTGGTGAATAAACTGTTCCTACGAAAAAAGTTGTATAACCTGAGGATGAAAGATGGAGACTCGGTGACAGAGAATCTGAATGCGTTTAATACTCTGGTAAGTCAGTTATCATCTGTTGATATAAAAAATTTAGATGAAGATAATTGCATTAGTTTGTTGTGTTCTCTCCCAGATTCGTGGGATAGTCTGGTTATTGAAATAGGTAGCAATGCAACTTCCTTGCAGTTTGATGAAATAGTCTCATCGTTGCTGACGGAGGAGATGAGACAGAAAAATATGGAAAGCTAGAATGGTGATGCCTTGTCTGTATGAGGACGGTCCCAGAATAGAAAGAAAAATAATTCATCGAGTGGGAGATCTAAATCTAGAGGGAGATCTAAATCTCCAAGAAAACATGTAAAGGTGGTCTGCTGGAAATGTGGAAAGGAAGGGCACTACAAAAGGGACTGTAAATCTAAAGCTCTTGACAAAGGAAAGAAATCTGATGATGCTCCTTCTACAGAGGTGAAAACCACCTCAGATGAAGGTGGGGATGTGTACTTGGCTTCTTCAAGTACACATGCAGATCATGAGGCATGGTTGATTGACTCAAGTGCATCCTTTCATATCACTCCCCATGGACAGTAGTTTTGCGAGTATGAGAAATATGATGGTGGTGATGTCTTCTTAGGGGATGATAGGAAGGCTAGAATCATTGGTCATGGAAAAGTAAAGTTGAAGTTGTAAGGTGGAAGGGTTAGAACACTTTTGGGTGCTCTACATATTCCTGCATTGGCTAGAAATCTAATTTCTGTAAGCAAGCTGGATGATGCAAGTGTAAAAACAGTGTTTGAGAAGGATACCTGCAAGATGGTTCGGGGAGCACTGATATTGCTGTGGGGAGTTTGGATTGGAACTCTGTACAAGCTGCAAGGTAGCACTGTTGTTGATGAGTGCAACAATTCTGTTTTTCCTGAAAGTGGAGCAGAAAATCTAGTGGTCTCTGGAGAGAAGAACATGTTGTGGCATCAAAGGCTTGGACATATTGGAGAGAAGGGCCTTCGAATACTTCATGGTAAAGGTACAGTAGAAGGTATGAGTAATAGCTCTCTAGATTTTGATTTCTGTGAAAATTGTGTATATGGGAAGCAAAATCGGGTGAGTTTCCCCTCTGGTGGTAAGAGGGTGAGACATATATTAGAACTTGTGCACAGTCATGTGTTTGGACCTGTGAAGATTCCATCACTGGGTAAGTCTATGCACTATGTATCAGTTATAAATGACTTCTCAAGGAATACATGGATATATTTCCTTAAAAAGAAATTTGAAGTCTTTGACAAGTTTAAAGAATTTAAGGCTCTGGTGGAAAACTAGATAGAGAAGAAGGTAAAGGTGCTGAGGACAGATAACGGTGGAGAGTTTTGCATTAAGGAATTTGAAGAATTCTGTAAGAAGTGTGGTATATCATGGAAGAAGACTACTCCATATACACCTCAGCAAAATGGAGTTGCAGAAAGAATGAACAAGACATTGGTGGAAAGGGCAAGAAGCATGCTCAGTGGTGTTGGGTTAGGACAATAATTCTAGGCAGAGGCAGTGGATATAGCATGTTACCTAGTCAATAGATCACCTTCATCAACATTGGAGGATAAGACTCCACAAGAGGTATGGACTAGTAAGAAACCCTCTCTTTCACATCTGAGGGTATTTGGATGTGATGCATACATACATGTTCTAAAGGAGAAACAAACCAAGTTGGATAGTAAATCTGAAAAGTGCATCTTTATTGGGTATAAGGATGGTTTAAAGGTTTATAAGCTTTGGAACCCAGTAACAAGGAAGGTTGTGTACAACCGAGATGTGGTGTTCAGAGAGGTGAAAGATGTTATTAAACATGAAGACCAACCAAAGGAACTTGAGAAGATAAAGTTTGAGCTAAAGGAGGAAGAATCAGACTCTACAGTAGAGGAGAAATTAGAAGATGGAGAACCACAAACTCCGGGTGTGATAAGATCAGTTCGAGAAAGAAGGCAGCCAGAAAGGTATAGTCCATCTACTTTCTGTTCAAATTTTGCTTTATCTATTACTGATGATAATCCCAGAACTGTGAAGGAAGCAGTAGATTTAGAAGATGGAAAACTCTGGAAAGAGGCCATGGTTGATGAAATGGCATCTTTGCAAAAAAATGAGGCTTGGGATCTGGTGGAGTTGCCAGCTAGAAGGAAACCCATTGGTAGCAAATGGGTGTTCATGAAGAAGACAAATGTAGAAGGAAAGGTGGAGAAATACAAAACTTGGTTGGTAGCAAAAGGTTATTCCCATGTGCCGAGAATTGATTTTGGTGATACTTTTTCTCCTATTTCCAAGGTAACTTCTATTAGATTACTTTTATCTGTTGCTGTTGTTTTTGATTTTGAGGTAGAACAGATGGATGTGAAGACAACATTTCGTCACAGGAATCTGGAAGAGGAGATCTACATGAAGCAACCTGAAGGATTTGCGGTGAAGGGTAAGAAAGAACTAGTATGCAAGTTAAAGAATTATCTGTGTGGGTTAAAACAATCACCAAGGATGTGGTATCAGAAATTTGATACATTTATACAGGGACTTGGATTCACTCGAAGCAAGGCAGATCACTGTATGTATTTTAAATTAATTGGTGACCATGTTATTTATTTGGTCTTGTATGTGGATGATATGTTGCTGGTTCAAAATGACAACGAAATTATCTAGGATTTGAAGACCCAATTGTCCTCCAAATTCGACATGAAAGATCTTGGTGTTGCAAACTATATTTTGGGCATGGAAATAAAGGAATCAGGAAAAGAGGAATCTCTGGTTAAACCAGAGGAAGTATGTCGAGACAATATTGCAGAGATTTAATATGCAGGATAGTAAACCGGTGAAGGTTCCTATTCTTGTTGGTGTAAAGCTATCTGCTAAACAGTGTCCCAAGACACAAGAAGAGGAAGATGACATGTCTGGTGTTCCATATGCAAGTGCAGTTGGTAGCTTGATGTATGCAATGGTCTGTACTAGACCAGACATTTCACATGCAGTGGGAGTATTGAGCAGCTTTATGTCAAAACCAGGAAAGGATAATTGGACAGTAGTGAAGCAGGTTTTCAGGTATTTGCGTGGCACTAGTGATTATGCTTTGCTCTACCAAGGAAGACTAGGATTGAATGAAGTGTTGGATATTCGTGGCTTTGTTGATGCAGACTAGGCTAGAGATCTGGATCAGAGAAGATCTACAAGTGGGTATTTGTTTAACCTATTTGGAGGTGCAGTCAGTTGGATGAGTAAGAAACAATCTGTAGTGGCACTATCAACTACAAAGGCAAAATACATGGAAGCCACTCATGCAAGCAAGGAAGCCGTCTGGTTGCAAAGATTGTGTTCAAGTATGGGGTTAGTACAGGAAGCTATAAGGATAGCCTGTGACAGCCAAACTGCAATTTTCTTGGTAAAGAACCCTGCATATCATTCAAAGACAAAGCACATTGATGTTCAGTATCACTTTCTGAGGGATATGATAGAAGACAAAATGGTGTTGCTGGTAAAGGTGGACACTTTGAATAATACTGCAAATACATTGACAAAATTTGTGAGCTCTGAGAAGTTCTCTTGGTGTAGAGAAACAATGGGCATTCCAAGGCTGGATAAACGACTAAGCTCTCTTGTGGCTCACTATGGAAAGAAAATAACAAGTGGGAGAATGTTGGGTTGTGTTAACCGGGGGGTTAGACGAGCGGAAGAGCCCCCCTTCATTGTGCCGATTACGTAGCGGGGGGGTCACAGGGGGTTTGAGGGGTGCATTTAACCCCAATCTATGGGGTCTAGGGCAGTGCCTTGGAAAATTTTGGTTTTGGAACCTATGTTAGGTTTGGCGGACCCACTTATGGTTTTGTGCATGATTTTCACACATGTTTTTGGATACAATGGTTTTCGGTCCATGGTATTGGATGATTTGGCATGTATAAAAATGTATTGTAACATTGAAAGGAACATAATGAAAAATAAAGCTAGTAGTCCCAATTTTGGGATCCAGGGAAAACTCTCTGTGTATATGTGTTTTATGTGTTATGCTCTTGCATTGTTTATTTTCTGTGTTTTAGAATTCATATGCAGGTAATTTCTGTATGGGGTTAAAACCTACATACATGTTAGGCCTTCCTTCTACTAAGCATGGGAACAACTGTATGTTCGTGGCCATTGACAGATTCTATAAGATGGCTATTATTGTGGCCTACAAGAAGAGTATCATAGCAGAAGCCACTACTAATATCTTATTTGAACAAGTGTGGGTCTATTTTGTGATCCCACATTCATCGTACACATTTTGCGCATGTACAACTCAAAGCAACCACAAACATGGGACGAAATCCTACCCTATTTCTAGCACAACTACAACCGAGCTCTCCATAACTCTACTAACCAAAACCATTTTTAGGTGGCATTGGGATTCCAACTAATATGTCCCATTGGTGTGGCTAGACCATTTGCAGCTACTCAAACAGATTTAGGTCATGTCCATTCAAAGTTAACTGGGCTAACAACTTCATTGAATGCATTCCGAACATACACCAGTACTTCCATGACATAGTGAACAGAGCCAATGCTAAGTACAAGCAGTTTCATGATCAGCATAAAGTGCCACACAATTTCTAGGTGGGTGACAAAGTTTGGTTATCTTTGCAAAAGGAGCACCTCACTTGGCCCCACTGCAAGCTTAGCTTGCTCTGATATGGGTCATACACCATCCCCAAGGCTTTAGGGGATAATGCCTTTGACCTCAGCTTCCCACCACTCGTTGGTATACACCCAGTATTCAATGTAGACGGGTTGCAACCATAGTTTCCTCTGTTTTTGGACACATCTGACAGCACAGAGAAGTTGACACCAATAAATATTAACCCAAGATGCATTGAATAGGCCACAACTAACAAGATTATGGCAACAAAAATTAAGAATGCTCACCACCAGGGGATCTAACTATATCGACTTGTCAAAGTAGGCCAACTCCTTCAGCAGGGCAAGTGGTTCACCAAGGACCAGGTTCAACAAACATTTCCTCACACCATGGAGTCTTACACATAATGGGGACAATTGATTCCTAAATGGGAATGACATATCCAGGTGGAAATTGGTGGCCATCTACCTATTCCACCTAGACCTCCAGTAATTTTTGTTTGTTTCCTTTATTATAACAACATTTACTATTTTTAACAATTTTTTTGGTCCTGAACTTCTTACGCTGTTTTGACCCCCTAAATGGCATATTTTTGAGGTCTGCAGTAGGCCCCAAGCCATACAAAAGGGCCTTCGACAAATTCTATAGTACTTGAGGTGATATTTCCAACGAGGTGTCGTATGAACCAAATGGAGATCATATGAACAAGTTATGACCCTGAGAAGTTGGCTGCCCAACTAACCCCAACGGGGCCCACAAACTCTTGGCATTTCATCTCCTAGGGTTAGGGTTTTGGTTGTTTAGGGTTTTCCTTTTTATTCAATAATAAAAATTCTCTTGACCCTCATTGTAACATAGTTCAGAGGTGTGTTGTCATAACATCTATTCTCACAGATAAGATACCATCATCTGATCTAGTTTATTTCCTTTCTGTATGTAAGCATATTTCAATTCTTGATATTAAAGAAATGAACTTTTATTTTTGCTGTATATCAGTGTTTATGTTCATATTTGTATTTTTTTGTGTTCCTGCATAAGTTTGTATCAGTGGTATCAAAGCGATCTTCACTTTCTCTATTTTTCTTCGCATGTCCCCAAAGAGGTTAGGGTATAAGGAGTTAGGGCTTGAACTGGTTGAACCTTTGCAAGACTAGCCTTGCATACCTCAACAGCCTCCCATGGAGGAAGAAAACAAAGATGAGGCGGTCGGAGATTTTTTCAAAATATTTCTCAAGGAATCCCTCGAGTGAAAAAGGAAAATGATGATGGATAAATTTTCCCAAATCCTTCAACGACTACCCATAAGTGACATATCTTCATCTAGCAGCCACTCTAGAGGCAACACTCCTTTCAAGTTACAAATTAACTTTGAAATTCCCCTATTTGAAGGATAAATAGATGAAAATGCCATAGATATATGGTTAAATCTATTGGATGGATATTTTTCAATTCGTGACTTTTCCAATCAGGAAATGATTACTTTTGCACTCCTCAAAGTCGCCCCCCATGTCAAGGACTCGTGGGAAAACCACTGTGAACAAAAGGACGAGAGATAATGCTCACTGTTTTTAGCTGCTCCCACTTGGAATTACTTTTGAGATGCCGTCAAGGAAATATATTAACTTGTTGGGAGCTATGAAGATAAATACATAAAATAGACCATGCTGAGATAGGGAATGGGCCAAGATGTGTTGGAGTTCACAAATGTTTTCCATACCCTTTGCACAAATATAGGTATCAAAGATTCTGAGCAACATTTGGTACTCAAATACCATGGTTTTCTACCCAAGTACATCCAATACCAGATGGAGGTCTTGGACATCTCCTCACTTGGTGTTGCCTATCAATATGCCACAAAGATTGAGCAGAAATTTAAACAAAAAAATCGAGATTTTGGATCTGCTAATCCAAAGTAAGGGAAAGACACCCCCAAACCACAAAACAAAGGATAAATCCAAGGCATGGTGACCTAGGAAAACCTTCCAAAGATGCAAGCAAAGAACAACACGACAAAGAAAAAGAAGGATATAGGGAAATGGTGTGAGTTCCATAAGATCCCCACTCACAACGTAAGTGAGTGTTGAGCCAAGAAGTCACCGGTGGTCGATCTGAAGGCTTCCAAATTAGATGCATGTTTCTACTCTGAGTCAAAAAATGAAAAGGGAATAACAAAGGGAATTGAATTGTTGATGTGGATCCTCCTGCCACTGTTTCGACCACCAAGACCCAGAATATTGATCCTGAAGATATAGAGGACGTAGAGTGACTCTTCCACTCACAGATATGGGTGAATGGTTCTCCATTGCAGTTCATTTTCGATAGTAGAAGCCAAAAGAACCTCATTTTAATAGAGGTCGTAAAGTAGTTGGGCTTACCGACCACACCACACGTACATCTGTACACCATCGGGTGGCTTTAGAAAGGGTGAGATCTCCACGTTAGCCAACAGTGTCACCTTCCCTACATCATCAAGCCCTTCATAGATGAGGTACTTTGTGATGTTTCTCCTCTTGAAGTTTGTGATGTATCGTTGGGAAAACCACACTTGCGGAAGTGTCATGTTGTGTATGAGTCTAGGCCTCACACTTTCACTATTTCTTTGGTAAATAAGTTATACATGATATCAGAGGTAGCACAACCTACCGTTGTCTCTTTGATATTTGTGAAGCGATGCGGTAAGATAATTTCCCAAACTGAGAAATTTTTCTTCCTTATGATTCGCCCTCATGGAGAGAAGAAAAATGTGGCCACATCCATAGCGTCTAGATAGGGATCCCCCGCACAACAAAAACGGATGGAAAAGGTAGTGGAAGAGTATAGAGACATCTTCACCTAACCCATAGGGGTACCCCTACACTATCAAGTCAAGCACTCCATCGATTTGGCCTCGGGCGCGCCGCTACCCAATAGATTGATCTACTGATGCTTTGTTCTAGATAACGAATAAATTAAGAGGTAAATTTAGAAATTTTTGTAGAAAGGGCAAATCAAGCCAAGCTCATCACCCCATGGAAGCACGATCGTGTTAGTACAAAAGAAATATGGCACCTAGAGATGCTATATTGACTATCAAGCACTAAATAATATCATCATCCCTAATAGGTATCTAATCGCATAGATTGATAGCCTTCTAGACCAGTTCAAGGGGAGAAAATATTTCAAAAAGATTGAATTAAAGTCTGAGAATCAATAGGTACCAATTCAACCCTCTGATGTGTGGAAGACTACTTCAAATCCAAGGAGGGCCTTTTCAAATGGCTGGTCATGCCTTTGGAGCTGACGAACTCCCCCGCAACCTTCATGCAACTGATGGATTACATCTTGCGCCCCTTTACCAACTCGTTCGTGGTAGTGTACCTGGTGTTGGGCCACCAATTTGTCATTTTTATTATCACTTTTTAACGTCTATTTCATCCATTTCTACCATTCTTTATCACATCATTTATCATAATTTATCGTATAATTCCATTTTATAATTATTTATGCTCTAATGGATAAATATTATTTTTTCTCATTTATTTTTAATATATTCAAGATTATTATGCATTATTTTTCCAACGATGGTTTATTAATGAATTTTCATCTCTCTCTATTTTAGCCTCCAAGATATTTTCCAATTTGCAAATTTGATTTCCAGCTCATAATCAAATATTCCAGCTCATAAATTCAGTGGGATAAAAAGTGGAAATTTTTCATTGGACATTGCAGACAAATGAAGGTGAACCTTGAAAATGCGAGACATGGGTTTTGTGAAGAACTTACCAAATTAGTTTTGTAGAAGGAATTTTTCCAAAATTTGGTTTACATTGAGAGAAACACAAGGTTCTTCAATGACAATTTTATTAGATTTGTTGTTGTGAACGATTTCCAAATTCTTCCAATTGCAATACCAGATTCAACTTGTTCCTGCTGAATGATGATAGGAAGATATTTCAGATCCGATCTTTTTTATTGAGTTTATGTAATCAATCCAAAATTGTAATGGAAATCATTTTTTAATCAAATTTTTTATAACTTCCATTTCATCTCTGTGTATTTAAATGAAAACATAGATCAAAGAGGGGGGGATAATTAGGAGATAGGAGATGGACAATTATTATATAGGATGTAGGAGAAGAGATAAGAGATGAGAAATAGGAGATGAACAATTGTTGAATTTGAGGCAAAGCTAAGAGCTTAATTATGTTGTAACTATTTCCCTCATATATTTTAATGAAGGAATCTATCCACTGATTTCTACATTTTTTACTTGTATTCTGATCTGAATTATTTCTCAAGGCATAGCTGAGTCTTGGGTAGTTGGGCCCACTATATTGGATGAGGTGTTGCCCTGAGCATGTAAATTAGTGTAGTTATGTGTTTGTTTATTTGAACTTCAATTTCCATTCCTTAAAGTAGATTTCCTTTCATTTAACTAATTTGTTATTTGCTCCATTTTCTAGATTTGTTATTTCATCCAATTTCTAGATTTCATTTAATTTACTGCTCTAGATTAGCATTTGAATTATGTTGGGTGCAATAGATTAAATTTCCAATTCAGCATTGTGTGGTTTAATTTAGAAATGATTTAAGTTGTGTGATTAGCATAATTGTTTTTCCTGTCGTTTACTTTACGCTTTTTAATTTTAGTTTTATTATTCAAGTTTTACATTTTATTTCTTGTTGAATGAGCCTGATAGTATAGAACACAACCATATAGAACCAGTGTTAGCTATTGGTATTTTTTATCCATATATTTTTCTAATTTCCTTGAAATAGAAAGACTCTACTCAGGTTGACAATTAATGTCTAGGTGATTAGTTTTGTTTTCATTAAGCAATTAATTTCCCCAACATTTTGGCACCATTGATGGGGAGGTAGTCAAATAGCACTACCATACTAATATATGGTTGCAGATGCATACCTAACTTCGTGAGAGCTAGATATTGAAGACGGAAGGTAAGAACCTATGTACGCATCCTGGGAAACCAGTGATGGGTCTACCCTCAGTAGTCAGGCTTAGGTCATATAGCATGCATGATTAAAAGTAGGAAGATTAGAGGTAGGAACTTGGATTTGTTTTATCATTTCACTCAAGTGGTGATATAAGCACCACCCATTTCACTAACCAATTGACAGGAATATTTGAAAGAGAAGTCTCAAACCAACACATGAAGAACATCTTCTATTATAGTAAGAAATGGCTCACATTGCTACTTTTGAATTCCCTATCAAAGATCTAGGAGGAGTGACACAAATTCACATAATTTCCCCATCTTCTCTACTAAATTTTCATGGTTTGGAAAATGAAGACCCAAATATATTATTATTTGAGTTTTAAGTACTTTGTGGAGGATATGACTATTGTACTAATGATCAAAGGCTGAAAGTGTTTCCTCTTACTCTAAAAGGAGCCGCTCTTCGATGGTTCATGAGCCTTGGTGGGAACTGCATCCAAACATGGGAGGACATGAAGAATGTATTCTTGATAAGTACCAAGACTATTGCAAGGCCAGTGAATATATTTTCAATATGATACAAGGGAAAGATGAAAGCTTGGAGGACTATGTAGAGTGATTTAAAGACAACTTTTAGAAATAAAAGCATAAGCATTTGAAAAGATAGATCTTAAAAAAACTCCTTCTTAAAGGAATCAAAGATGAATTTTTAGAACTCTTAAATCTAATAGGAAAAGGTGAAGTTTTTAAGCTATCATATGATGATGTTTGTAATTTATGCATAAGGTATTCAAGAGGAATCTCCAAGGCTGGAAAGAATTCTAGAGAATTTTCTACTTTATTTTGCAAATCTACTACAAGAATAAGAGATATAGGAGTTGAAATCGATGATTTACTTGAAAATTTTAAAAATTATTTTTTTAGCTCTCTAAATTCACAATTGGATGTTTTTCAGGTTTAGAAAATTCCAGAAATTGAAGAAGTGCTTTTCTCTCATTTCCACAAGGAGCATCCCATATATAGTTGCTCTTTCTTATCTAGGATGGAAGCATCATATCAAATAGATGGAGAATCTACTACAATTTCACAACCATGGAAATCGTGGCCTACATGTATAGTTCAAAACAATTCCTCTCCATTTTCTTACTTTCATAATCCATTATGAAATACTCCTATGTTAGGGCAGCCATGTCATTCTGAATATAACCCCCACCAATATTGTCTAAATCTTTGGCATGGTTCATCTTATGATTACATGGATACTCTCCCACATCTTGTAGCACAAACACATCATCCATATTATTTTCCAGCTTTTCAACAACATGTTCCTTGTCTATCAAAACCATCCACACAACCCAATCAACTACATCATCAAAATGCTCTATGCCCTACACAACTTCCTTCTTAACTCATTACACACCCTCACCATAATAAACCAGTACAACACTCTTACAGTGTTGAACTGAAAAATTCACCTACCCTTCCCACCCATTCTATCTCACATAAACCATTGCAAAAAACCTCTATTGAGATTGGGAATGTTTCAAATCCAAAAATTGTAGAAGTTATGGAAGAAAATGAGGTTTCTTTTAGTCTGCATCAACAAGTTGTTTTAAAAACTCAAGAACTTCATGATATGATGGCTATGGGAAATCAAGAAAGTAAAGGATATATTGAAGATTGGTTTCACTCCATCATTTGTTTGTATCATCACTCCATACTTCAACAATTTTTTACACCATCTTTTCAAGGGAAGTTGGCTTCTCATACCCTACTATTTATTAACATGCATTTTTCAAATTTGGGTATATACATACTGGAGGCCTTATTTCAAAAATTTCTCCATTGGAAGTACTCTTATACGTAAGCATATTCATTTTTAAAGCAGAGTAGGTTAGTGTAGAAAATAAAATAAATAAAGACATAAATAAATACATTTTTTGTTTTTATGTAAAAATAATTGTTTTTGTTGCAACACGTTATGGAAATCAGCATTGATGATAAATGTTTTAATTTGTTTATGTATGTATATGTATTATATTAAAAATAATATTTCTACAAATGCTCATATTCATTTTTATCACCAATTTGGAAAACTGCTTGAATATCATATTTTTTGGCTTGCAAGTTGATGAAATTTCTTAAAACACAGTCAGGATAGTCATGTTTTGAGCGAAAAAAAGAGAATATTTTTAAAACCCATTTCTATCCTAATTATCCCTTTATGTCTACTTTCCAACCCAATTTTAATCACTCAATTTGGATTCGAAACGAAAGTGTTATAACCAAAACATTGACATGTCTAGTAGGTAGGTCAGGAAAATAGTTGGGACAGTCAGGTTTTGGAGGCCTAAATGAATATATTTTTAAAACATATTCTTATGGTGTATTCCTCTATGAATATAGTTTATAGGTAAATTTTAATCACTCAATTTCGATATCATATGAGAAATTTATGGCCAAAATACTAACTGCCTATCATAAATCTGCACTTTTAAAACTTTGTTTTTCCAACTATTCACTTGCGTATTTGACCCATCAATTATTCTCGTCTTCAATACCTGTTTATATTGGAGAAAAATAAATGAATCTATTTTAATCTCCAATTTGAATAATTTTAATCTGTCATCAAATGAAAAAATTATGATTAAAATATTAACTGTTGGTCTAAGTTGGGAAATCGAAAATGACTCTGTTATGCAGGTTGTTCTAAGTAAACTTAACATATCATATCACGAAATTTTTAAAATCTATTTATATTGGTGATATAAATTTGACTTATCTCTCATTTGGATTTGGAATCACTCAAATCGGACAAAGAACAAAGGAGTTATGATTAAAACACCGCTGGTTAGTATGGCCGACCACTTCTCTTCCACACGTGACAAATAAATTTTTCTTTCTTTATCTTTCTGTGGATTTTCTTTAGACAGTAACTACTTGTTATTTTTGCATATTCCGTGGATTATGAGAGCCATATCACCTCTCTTCTTCCATGATTTCATATTTTATTGTAGGTATACACTCATTTTTTTTGTAGGTCCCAGGAGAATAAAAGAGGTCAATTTATGAACGAGTGATTCTTGAAAGAAATGTTAATGAAACAAGGGAATTTTATCCAATTCATTACCTAACGGATTCATAATAGAAGAAATGGAGAATTGATTTCCATTTGAAGATTCATGTCACTACTGCCAAAGCATTTTTCCAAGAGATCATTTTTTTTTCCATTGACAGATTGATGTTCTCTTAGGAAACAACATCATAACTGTTAACTTAATTAATTTATTTATTTACTATTTTTAAATAAAGTGTTGTTTCTTTTCTGATTTCTCTTATGTTTTTGTGTTTTAGTTGTTTCTTCCTTTAGAGTTGTAGTTGTTGTTCCGTTGGCGAATACACAGTTGTTGTTATGTCAAATGAATAGTTGTTGTTTGGTAGAACGGACAAATTTGATTCCTTTTTGGTGTGTTTATAATTGTTGTTGAATCAATTGAACAACTATTGTTGAGTCAATTGAACATCTGTTGTTTGGTAGAATGAACTGATCCAATTTTTTTTTGGTGTGTAAATAATTGATGTTCAATCAATTAATTAGTTGTTGTTCAGTCAATTGAACAACTGATGTTCGATAGAACGAACAACCCTGATTTCTTTTTGACATATTTATAATTGTTGTTCAATCAAATGACTAGATGTTGTTCACTCAATTGAACAACTCTTGTTCGGTAAAACAAATAGTTGTGATTTATTTTTCTTGTGATCAGTAATTGTTGTTGCAATAACCACACAATTGTTGTTCAATTTTAATCAAGTAGTCATTTTTCTCTCCTATGATTTCCTATCAAAACCATCTTTTTGAATTGGGAATTTGTACCCAAGATAAAGGCAAAATAGTAATATTAATACCATTATGACTTGTAAAATTTTTGATGGCTATCTTTATTTCGAAACTGGCCTAGTTTATCTATATAATGACTGGTTGAATATCTTCTCTTTGGACATATCATAAAATGATTCACTATCTTAATACCATGCTGGTTTATCTTTCACACTTTCAATTGATAATTCCCTTTGGTATGATGATATAGGGATAAAAGCGTAACTTTCATTGGCATTTTTTACTTCTCACGCCATCCCTAACTCTTAAAGAGTAAATGAGCCTCCCTCCCTTTTCAATAAAAGTATGGAAATACAGTACAAATCTTCTTAAAGAGGATAGGGAATATCATTACGAGTTAGCCTACCATGATCATAAGGATGTAACAAGTGACATTCCATTATGGCCATCACACAAGGGTAATGGCCTTCTAGATATTCAAAACTGGGAAAAGGACAAGAGGTCTCATCACGAGCCAGCCTGATCACTTTGTTATATCCTGGTGAATGACACTGATTATCTAGTTACCATGCCAACATAGTGATCTCTTTACATAAATAAACAACCTTCTAAATACTAAATAGAGGATTCTGGCTCATTTTTGTGTTAAAAAGCAACCATGTCGAGGATATGAACACCTCTTCGTAGCAGTGGCTCTGCCTATGGTGTTGAAGTTCTATGTTACATTGCCATTATTCTTTATCCCATTATTTCATATTGATTCATTTCTAAAGGTGAATCAACCATTTGAACAATGTTTATAACTATATTAACCAATATGCATAGTAAACTATACTTTTATATGAATTATACCAATATTGTCCAATCAATTGATACCAGCAGTCATTATTATCTATCGCTTGTCATGCTTTCATCATATTTTTCCACCTAAGGAAACATCTCTTCTCATAATGATCAATTCTCTATTTTACTGCTTTGCAGTCATTTCCCATCTTTAGGATTTGTACTACTCTAACCATTTTTTTGCCATATTTACGCTGCTCTAACTATTGTCCTGCCGCGTTTATGAATCCCCAACGTCCTTTCCCTTTTTCCTATGCTTTATGGTCATGGACGCCATTTTCTAATTGCAGGGGGGGAGGAGAAAAAAAAGTATGGGGGAAACTCTATTCATAGCAAGCCCACACTATTACAACTAAAAGAAGAGGCTCAAGTAACTCGCAAATGCAAACAATTGTTTTGACAAGATGTGCTTGCATGGCTTCCACCTTTTGCATCACTCTCAACATCAGCTTAGCCTACATCAGCTTCAACAAATGCCAGTCCATACATGACATTCCTCATTTTTTTGGAGGTAAAACTTGAGCTAAAAGAACATAAGTTTTTGATTTATTAAAAATTTAGGAGAATTTCATGAAAATTCATTGAGCAGTATTTATCATCATTCATTCCACAACTTTACCACTTCCCATTTATCAGATACATAGGATATTTTAGTTTGGGGGAGTGTTACTTTCATTCATTTATTTATTATGACCATGCCATCATCCATCAATCTCCTTATTCATTCTCAAAACCTCCATTATTCCATGTCGTTTTACACCAAGCATAGATTTCAACAACGATTGTAGAAACCACCTAAATTTGTTTTCTAGTATTACATGAGGGCATGCTAATTCTCTAGTTTGGGGGAGGAATTGCTACACATGATAGATCTTTTCTACTTTCTTTCTCATTTAAGGCATACAATTTCATTCTTATACAGTGTAGAAATTGATTTGTGTATATATTTAAAAATATGAACTGAATTCTTATGATTTTTGGAGAGAATAGAGGTATCATGAAAATACACAAACCCAGAAAATTTCAAGTTAAATTAGTTTGTAAAATTTCATAAATCATGCACTGTCACCTAAAACCATTTCGCGTATATCTCATGATTAGTGCATCAAAATGATCTGATTTTTTGTTTAGAGAAGCATTCATATAGTAGAAATATGTTTGCAAAATTTCAGCAAAATATGGTTTGTAGTTTTTGAGAAAATGGTTAATGAAGTTTGTCGTTACTTATATCATATTTTGTTGCAACTTCATATACATATAGTTGAAAATCAATGTGAAAATTGTTATGCCTTCATCAACACGCTAAAATTGAATATTCATTATTTGAGGAAGAAGTCATTTGTTCCATCAATTTTATGAGTTGGGATGAACATTTTTGTGTTATAGCTTGGTTAATACAGAAGCTTTGGGTTGCATGAAGACATGCAACATACTCAGTTTGGGGGTATGTTGGGCCAGTAATTTGTCATTATTATTATCACTTTTTAATGTCGATTCATCCATTTCTACCATTCTTTATGACATCATTTATCATATAATTCCATTTTATAATTATTTATGCTCTTATGGATAAATACTATTTTTCTCCTTTATTTTTAATATATTGAAGATTATTATACATTATTTGTTCAATGATGGTTTATTAATGAATTTTCATCACTCACTAGTTTAGCCTCCAAGATCATTTCCAGATTGAAAATTTGATTTCCATCTCATAATCAAATATTCCAACTCAGAAATTCGCTGGGATACGAAGTGACAATTTTTCATTGGACATTCCAGACAAGTGAACGTGAATCTTGAAAATAAGAGACATGGGTTTTGTGAAGACCAGTCCAAATTAGTTTTGTGATGAGCAGGTTTCCAAAATTCGGTTTAGATTAAGAGAAATTCAAGGTTCTCCGAAGACGATTTTCTCATATTTGTTGTTGTGGCCATTTTCCAAATTCTTCCAATTGCAATATCAGATTCGGCTCATTCCTGTTGAATGATGATGGGAAGATATTTCAAATATGATCTTGTTTATTTAGATTATGTAATCAATCCAAAATTGTAATGGAAATCATTTTTTAATCAACTTTGTTGTAACTTCTCTTTGCTCTCTGTGTATTTAAATGAAAACAGAGATCAAAGAGGGGGGCATAATTAGGACACAAGAGATGGACAATTATTAGATAGGATGTAGGAGAAGAGATAAGAGATGAGAGATGGGAGATGAACAATTGTTGAATTTGAGGCAAATCTAAGAGCCTCATTATGTTGTAATTATTTCTCTCATATATTTTAATGAAAGAATCTATCCACTGAGTTCTACATCTATCACTTTTAATCTAATCTGAATTATTTCTCAAGGCATAACTGAGTCTTGGACAATTGGGCCCACTACCTTGGATGAGGTGTTGCCTTGAGAATGTAAATTAGTGTAGTTATGTGTTTGTTTATTTGAATTTCAATTGTCATTCCTTAAAGTAGATTTCCTTTCTTTTAACTAATTTGTTGTTTGTTGCATGTTCCAGATTTGTTATTTAATCCAATTTCTAGATTTCATTTAATTTATTTCTCTAGATTATCATTTGAATTATGTTGGGTGCAATAGATCAAATTTCCAATTCAGCAATGTGTGGTTTAATTTAGCAATGATTCAAGTTGTGTGATTAGCATAATTTTTTTCCTTGTCATTTATTTTATTCTTTTTAATTTTAGTTTTATTATTCAAGTCTTACATTTTATTTCTTGTTGAATGAACCTCATAGTATAGAACACAATCATATATAACTAGTGTTAGCTGTTGGTAATTGTTATGCATATATTTTTCTAATTGCTTTGAAATAAAAAGATGCTCCTCGAGTTGATAAGTAATTTTTAGGTGATTAGTTGTGTATTCATTAAGCAATTAATTTCCCCAACACTGTACGACATCTTGATCTTCAACCAGATTTGGGAAGAACACATACACAATATCTGACAAGTGTTCCAAACTCTGCGACAACAAAATTTGTGTGCCAATTTGGAGAAATGCACTTTTCATATGACCCAAGTTCAATATTTGGGGTACATCATTAATGAGAATGGTGTGCATGTGAACCCAACCAAGATACAAGTTATTCGATCTTGGCTAGCCCCAAGCACTCTAACAGAACTCTGCAACTTTCTAGGCCTTTCCAATTCCTAGCGCAGATTCTTGTTGGGATTCTATCATATCACCTTGACTTTGTGTCAAGTTACCAAGGGAAAAGAGAAAGCATATTTCTTTTCGTCTGAATCCCAATAGAAGGCATTTGTCGAGTTGAGGCCTCACCTCTTCTCTACACTAGTGCTCACATTCCCTAACCTGCAACAACCATTTGAAGCTGAGACAGATGCCTTCGGCTATGTTATTGGTTCAGTTCTTACCTAGCAGGGGCATCCTGTGGCATATCATAGTGAGACACTTTCATATATAATCTGAAATTATCCCACTTATGAAAAATAGATGTATTCTATTACGTAGGCCTACCAACAATGGAAGCATTACATTTTGGGGAAGCAAAATATCATCCACACGTACCACCGACCCTTGTAGTTCATTCAGACATGTAGGAAGTTGTAGAATGATTGCCATTAGAAATGGTCGACATACTTGCAACAGTTCCATTTGAACATAAATTACAATAAGGGAATCATCAATAATGTTGCAGATTATCTCAGCTGACCACCAGTCATGGTGTTAACCACTATGCCCGACTCTTGTGGACACAAGACTTAGAGCTGGTTGCATCTTTACAAGAGCCATCTAGAATTCAGAAGCACATACTAGATGCTCCTAGAAGGGAAGAAAGTTCCATATTTTCACCTCTAGCATAGACGTTTATGCCACATGGGATACTGTTATTGATCAAACGTTCAACAAAATGTTGGGAAGTATGTTAGATCCTGCACTGCCTATGCCATTGACAAACCAACAATCAAGAATAAAGGCTTATATACTCCTCTACCCACTCCTAGTCAACCTTGGGAATCCTTCTCCATGGACTACATTTCAGGCCTTCTTTCTATTAAGAATGGCAATGACTTTGTGTTCATGGTCACCGATAGATTCTCTAAGATGGCTATTCTAGCAGCCTATAAGAAGAGTATGACAATAGTAGCCACTACTAAGATCTTCTTTGAATGAGTGTGGGTCTATTTTTGTATCCCATAGTCCATTATCCCATATCGAGACAACAAGTTCCTCAGTATATTTTGTCAGGCCAGGCAGTAACTCCTTAAGGCAAAAATGATTCGTATGTATTATTCCATCAGATAGGCCTTCATTATATACATGAGGGAGAGATTGTTCACTTCATCTCCTGATGACTGTTCATATTACTTATTTATCTATTTACATTATATTCACCCAATCCTGAGGATTAGGTGTCAACATTTCCCCCCTTAATCTGAAGGGATATTGGTGAGTCGAAGCATCATTATGAATCGTTCAAGCTTTTCTCTTCCAAGTGCTTTGGTGAGATGTCTGCAATTTGCTCATTAGTGGAACAATGATGGAGATGGATTGTTTTGGCCTCAACATGATGTCGAATCAGATGATATTTAGTATTTATGTGCTTCGTTCGATCATGGAACTTTGGGTTCTTGGCCAACTTTATTACAGAGGTATTGTCAATCATGAGTGGAGTTGATTTTACTTGTTTTACTTGGAAATATTCAAAATTTTCTTAAGCCACACAATTTATTTTTTTGCTTCAGCTGCTGCTACGTATTCTGATTCTGTTGTGGAATCTTCTGGAACTGATTGTTTGCGTGATCTCTAGGAGACAACTCCTGATCCAAGACTCATAGCATATCCTGAAGTAGATACCCAGTTTATTTGTCTCCATCGAAGTCTGAAATAGAGTATCCAATCAAGCTGAAGTCATCCACTTGTGTATACTTGATTCCAAAGTCTTGAGTTCCCTTAAAGTACATTAGAACTCTTTTTGTAGTAGACCAGTGTCCCTCACAAGGCTTTTGCATAAACCTGGAGAGGATTCCAACAACAAACGAAATGTCTGGTTTGGTAGTAGTTAGGTAGTTGAGACTTCCTACCAGCTTTCTATATTTTGTTGCATCCTCAAATTCTTTTCCTTCAATAGATGTGAGCTTTAAGTTTTGTTCCACTGGAGTAGTAAGAGGATTGCATTCTGTCATGCCAAACCTATTCAACAGATCTCCAATGTATTTCTTTTGAGAAAGAAATATGGACTTCAGACGTTGGGTTACTTCAATGCCAAGATAGTAATGAACATAGCCCAAATCAGTCATTTCAAAACTTTTCCCCAATTCCTTCTTTATGGATGTAATGTAGCTTTCACTATTCCCTGTCATCAAAAGATCATCTACATATACCACAATATATACAACCGTTTTTCCAACTTTCTTTACAAATAAAGTTGCATCATCAAGATCATAATGTTTGAAATTGAGTTTTAGAAGATGCTCAGTTAGTTTTTCATACCAGGCTCGCGGTGCTTGTTTGAGGTCATACAAGGACTTCACAAGTTTGCATACTTTATGTTCATGTCCTTTCATAGCAAATCCTTCAAGCTGAGACATAAAAACATTCTCTTTTAGATCTCCATTTAAGAAAGCAGTTTTTACATCCATTTGATGGACTTTCCAACCGTTCTGAGCTACTAGGGAAGAGAGTGTCCTGATGGTAGCCCATTTTGCTGTGGGGACAAAAGTCTCCTCATAATTGACCCCTTCCTTCTGTGCAAAACCTTTTGCCACAAGCCTAGCTTTGTGCTTGTCAAGTGAGCCATCAGCTTTATACTTGTTCTTGTAGACCCAATTGCAGCCAATTGGTTTGGTTCCTAATGGAGGATCAACCAGCTTCCTAGTGTCGTTCTTTATAAGGGAATCATACTCCTTTTGCATCGCTTCTTTCCATTCATCATGAGAGGTAGCTTCTTTGAAGGAAGTTGGTTCAAAATCTGTAGACAATTTCAATTCACAATCATAAGAAACATCCATATCAACAGGTGAATTAGAGTCATCTACATCAGCTCCATTTTGCCAGTTTGAATTTGTAGTTCCTGTCTTCCCAATCTCATCAGGATGAACACTTTCAAGTGTCTTTGTTAGCCACTTTGGGGGACCATTTTCAGATGGTCCAGGCTGCTCCGCTGATTGAGTTGGCACTGAATCAAGATTGAGTCTCCCAATTTTGTCAATCACATCACTTAAAGCATCATCCGTTGTTGAAGTTTCATGCAGGGGAGAGTGTTCTTCAGAAGAAGATTCCACATGTTGATCTAATATAGGAATCCCCTCTTCAAGACGTGGAATTTGATTATCAAATTCTTGAAATGATTTTTCTTTTGCGAATATATCCAAGCGATCAAGTTGCCGCTCAACAACATTGTTAGTTTTGGACGATTCAAGAAAAATTACATCTCTAGATATAACAAACTTTTTACTTACTTCATCATAGAGACGATATGCTTTGGAGGTGTTTGAATACCCCAGGAAGATACACTTATGACTTCTAGCACCAAGTTTGTTTCTATGTACCTTTGCTATCAAGGCATAACAGGTGGAACCAAAGACCGTGAGATGCTTTATCGAAGGAACATGTCTATACCACATTTCATATGGAGTCTTGTTTCTAATAGCATTAGATGGAAATATATTCTTTATATATGTAGCACATAGAACAACATCAGCCCAAAACATTATCTTTACATTTTTTAAGAAGAGCATGGATCTTACCATATTTAAGATTGTCCTATTCATTCTTTCAGCTACACCATTCTGTTGGGGATTATAAGGTACAGTTGTTTGACGTTTGATCCCATGTTGGTGAAGATAGTTTTCAAATTCATTTGATGTGTATTATTTTCCATTATCAGTGTGAATAGACCTAATATGAGATTGTGCATCATTTTCAATCCATTTATGAAAATTCTTGAATGTTTGAAAAGCATCAGATTTTTTCTTCAATAAATAAACCCAACACATTCTGGTGTAGTCATCAATAAATGTCATCATATATTTATTTCCATTTGCAGAAGGAATAGGCATTGGACCACATAAATCTAAATGAATGAGTTCAAGTTTTCTATGTGCTCTTGAATGTGAATCATGAAAATATTGTTTGCTATGCTTTCCTAGGATGCAAGCATCACATTGCTTAAGTTTCCTAGGAATTGTAGGCAAACCAGCAACACCATTTTTCTTCAACAAGTAGAGGCTATCATAGTTCAAATTTCCAAATCTAGCATGCCATAATAAACTTGATGGAAGAGTACCTTCTTCATGATGAGAATTGTATGAGAAATGTTGTGCCCGAGCAAAGGTTCCTTGCAGCTTGAGAAGCCTTTCTTCTTCTATTCTCCTCATGACAAGTGAGTGGTCAAATGATTTTCTCACCTAAAGCTTGCCATCAAACATATGAATGGAGTGACCTTGCTGGTGGATGTGAACCAAGGACAACAAGTTTCTCTTCAGCTGTGGGAGATATAGAACATGGTGCAGAAGAAAGTCTAGAAGACTAGGCAATTTGAGCCTGATTGTGCCAAGCCCTGATGGCTTGATTTTTGATTGGTCTGCAAAGTATACTGCTCCATCAACATTGTTAGTAAATTCTTCAAAAAAATATTTTCTATGAGTCATGTGGCAGGTTGCTCCTGAATCAAGCAACCAATCATTTTTCCAAGAAGCAAATGAAGCATTAAATAAATCTTCATTTACTCAAATATTACATTGTGCCACAACATAGTGAGCAGGTTCAGGTGCTTTACCTTTGTCTGTATCATCAATTTTACCTTTCTGTTGGTTTCTTTTCTGCTCAATTTTGTCCCATGGTAGCTTGCATGTAGAGGCATCATGTGATCCATTTCTTTTGTAGTGTATGCAGTGCAAATCTGCCTTTTCTCCTTAAGAGTGTCTACCCCCCTTGCCTCTAAAATATCTTCCTTTTCCTCTTCGACCACCTCTTCCTCTTGAAGAATCTTGAGCAGGATGCTTTTCTTTATGAGCAAGGCACACAGCCTCTTCAGAAGATTCAGGGGCTGTCTTCTTTCCAAAAGCTTTCTCTCTTTCAGCAAAATTTTTCACAAGAGAGTCAAAGGTGATATCTTTGAGATTACCATTTGCTTGCAATGACTCAAGATAATTGGAGTAAGTAGGATAAAGTGCCTTGAGAAAAGTGATAAGAGGAATATCCAATTCAACCTTAGTGGATTTGATATCATGCATTATGCAAGAGCAAGAGGATCATTATTTTGTAGTTCAAGAGTGAAGAGTTTAATCATGAGTTGAACAACTTCAAGTGCAGAATGTGAGTCATAGAGTTATTTCAGCTTTTGTAAGGCTTCAAAGGCAGTTGAAAATGACGAAATATGGCGACTCACCTCTTCATTTACAGATGTTGCGATTAAAGCATAAGCTTTGTTGTTCTTGTTTTCCCAAATGACGAGCTCTTTGTCTGAGGTAGGCTGTACTGGTTCATTTTCTCCATCTTTGACACACACCCCTTTCCACAACTCATTGAAAACGAGGGCGTGTTTTATCATCTGAGACCATTCAGGATAGTTCTCCTTGCCAGTGAGAACTATTCCCACCATGGATATGATTGAATGCATTCTGTAAAAAAAATTACTTCAGCTGGCAAAAAATCTGTGTAGTGTAAAAATACTTCTACTGGGAAAATGTGCTTCAAAATACTACAACCTTATTTTCCTTCTTCATTTAATATACAAAGATCAACAATATGCATATCATAGTTTTTTTTTTTTTTTTGTATTATAGTATGGTTGCAATTCAAGAGAAATAATAATAAGTTATTATACAAGTCTTCAAACTCAGCTTCTGGATTTTTGCATCTTCAAAACCTTCTTGACAATCTTCTGTTCTTTAACCAAAAATGCTCTAATAATTCGGTCACGTACAGCTGAACCAGATAAAACACCTCCATAGGCAACGGAACCAATATACCTATGTATATTGCAAAAGACTGTTGCGTGTTCGATCCACGCTCACCACACTGTTCCCCGTTTCTTCTAGGAGGATCTGCTATCGAATCAAGTCTTATTTGCAGAAGGAAATCTAGTGTTGTTTAGTGGCTTCTGTAGGCTAAAAACAATAGTTTGCAAACAAAGATAAAATATGATATCTACATTCAATTACTACTGTAGCAACAACCATACATGTTGATTCCCAAAATCAAGCTTCTCAATTAAATATACGATATCTGACAACGGAACCATGAAGTCTCTTATCCTTCTGACATGAGGTAATAAAATTCAGATAGACCGATGCATAGAGATAAAAGCATAATTGGGACTCCAAATTCCTCAAGCGATTCCGGTCACCCTATGAGACAAACATAATGGATTATATTGTCATATACGGTGAAACTGGAGGACACTTCACGTGGTTCAATTTTCTTCTGTAAAATCATGGAGGATTTCTAGATAGATTTCGGAAGATCTGGTTACAAGCTAGAAGAAAAAAACAATTCACAGCACAGCATTTCTGTCACAACCGGCAAGCTGGAGGCTAGCATATAGCTCTACTATCAATAGGATTATTACAGAACCAAAACATAAGACCACTTGCAGACAAAAAATTTTAGCGCAGCATCAAGTTTGCCGAGTGGTTGAAGGTGCCAGACTTGGTGGACTGGTTTATGCACAATGTTTAGACAAAGGCAGTGACTGTGGAGGGGACAGAGGGACAGAGAGCCCAGCAGTGGATAGACTACATGAAACTAGCAGAAGGGAGTTACAAGACTATGCCAAAAATGGAGCTGGCTCTGATACCATGTCAGGCTAGGGAGTAACTCCTTAGGGAAAAAATGATTCGTATGTATTATTCCATCAGGTACGTCTTCATTATATACATAAGGGAGAGACTGTTAACTTCATCTCCCAATGACTATTCATATTACTTATTTATCTATTTACATTATATTCACCCAATCCTGAGGATTAGGTGTCAACATATTTTGGTTAAGCCTCTATTTAATACTGGATACCAAGATCACCAAATCCATGACCTTCCACCCCCAAACTAGTGGCCAAATGGAGGTAAAAAACAAGAGGATCATGCAAATTTTATGCATGTACAACTCAAAGAATCCACACACATGGGATGAAAACCTCCCCTATGTCTAGCATAGCTATAGCAAATCTCTCTATAGCTCCACTGGCCACAATCATTTTCAGGTGGGGTTGGGATTCCAGCCACTATGTCCCATTGATGTCGCCATTCCATTTGTAGTTACTCAAGTAGATTCAGCTCATGTTCATATGCAGTTGATCGGGCTAACAAATTCATCACATCTGCCAATAGGTTCATGACATATTGGATATAGCTAATGATAGGTATAACCAACATCATGATCAACATTGATTGCCACACAATTTCCAGTTAGGCGTCAAATTTTGGTTACATTCGCAGAAGGAAAACCTCATTGGGCCCCACTGTAATCTTCACCCACTCTTTCATGGGCTGTACACCATCATCAAGGTTGTAGAGGACAATTCCTTCAAGCTCAAAATCCCACCAATCCCTTATACGTACCTAGTATTCAATGTGGACCCGTTGTGAACATACTTTCCTCTGTTGTTGGACATATCCGACATCGCGAAGTAAATGACACCAATAGAGCTCAACCCATGTTGCATTGAGCAAGCCACTACTAACATGATCATGGAAACATATATTAATAACTCTTGCAAACATAGGATCCAACTATATTGAGTTGTCAAAGCATGCCAACTCCTTCACCAGGGCAAGTGGTTCACCAAGGACCAGATTCAACAGAAATTTCCTCACGTCATGGAGACTATGCACACAATGAGAACCATTGCTTCCAAAGGGGGGAGGATTGATCTAGGTGGATATTAGTGGCCACCCACCTATTCCACCTAGACCTCTAGTCAGTTTTGTCCATCTATTTGATTATAATAACATTTATTATTTTTAGTAGTTTTTTCAGGTCCTTAAGTTCTCGAGTTGTTTTGATCCCCCAAATGATGTTTTCTTAGGTTCGTAGCAAGAAAATTTTGTGGTAATAAAGGATATATTTACAACGAGGTATTATACATTCCAAACGGAGATCATATGACCAAGTTATGACCCTTAGAAGTTAGCTATCCAACTAACCCCAACGAGGCCCAAAAACTCTTGTTGTTTCATCTCCTGGGGTTAGGGTTTTGGTTGTTTAGGGTTTTCCCTTGTTTTTCAATAATAAAAATTCCCTTGAGCCTCGTTGTAACACATTTCAGAGGCATGTAGCCATGACATCTTTTCTCAGAGATAAGCAACCATCACCCGAGCTAGTTTATTTCCATTATATATGTAAGCATATTTTAGTTCTTGATATTAATGAAATGAAGTTTTATTTTTGCTGCATCTCTTTGTTTATGTTTATATCTATATTTTTTGCATTCATGCTTAAGTTCGGACCAAAAATTGATCTAAATAAATAAATATTGAGTAGCAGATGGGTTTGTGGTTTTCTCCCATTTGCGTTTCCACCAAAGAGTTTGTGTCTCCTTCTGATGTGATGTCGTTTTTGCGTTGGATCTAGTTATATTGATTATATGATGATGATGCATTGTCATAACTCATGATATAATTTTTTTGATCATTTCTAAATGAGTTAATGATTAATTGAGATTTCGAAATTCCAAAATTAACTTCACAATAATTCACCCTACCCCTCTCTGTGTCACTCTTGGGCTAACAACATCTAGGTCATATGGGGTGTAGCTAGCTTGTATTTGAAAGAAATAGGAAAATTCTAGATTCATTTGGACGTCTGGGCATCATGATAAATTTGGGATACACCATGGAATCCAAGCATCTAGACCCATGTGGGATGCACCGAAGCATCCTGGCATCCAGACTCACATGGGATGTGTCCACTAGTTACATAGTTGGAACATGTTGATTTTATATTTTCTAAATTTATCTGGGCTTTAAGGGTATTCTGACATCCATATATTTGGGGTTTCCCAAAGAAACAACTTACAAGAATGGTTGGATATTATATTCCTCAAAGAGGTAGTGGCCCCCCTGGCAACTAGCAGATAATGAACTAACAAGATGACAAGTGGTAGTAACATCACATATGGGTGGGAATTACATGGAAAATAGGTGGTAGTGGCATGCTAAACATGTGGTAGGACAACTACATGGAAGTCATAGGTAGTGAAATGTGGCACCCATTTTCAACATTTTTGGCTGGCCATATGGACACATGGTAGAGGGAATGTGGAAGGTGTAGGAAATCCCTAGATGCATGGAAAGCCTTAGTTGGTTGGCACAAATAATGTGGTAGCTAAGATATGATGATGATGTGGCAAGGTAGTGGACCATGAGAGGAGGCATCTGAGTATCCAAACCTCCAAGCATGGAGCATATATGCACATGGATGAATGACTTAGATCCAAATGGATCTGAATTTGACCAAGTCTATGAGGATTGGGTCATACTAACACTTGGTTAATGTTCCAGGCCCCCAAGCCACCTATAATGTTCATAGTTATCCAATTATCGAGGTTGACAGGAGAAAGTGGTTTGATAGTTGAAGAAATGGTTGGATTCGATATTCTCCAAATGAAACCCTTAATATATGTTTACACATGGAAGTGGATCCCACATCATGGTTTTGAATGACTTCTAGACTCCTTGTTATTATTTGGGCCTCCATATGTGAAGCAACATAATTGGTCATTTTTTCGAGAGTGGGGACTATTAGACCCCCATGTCTCATAAAGTTTGGATTGGAAAGGGGTCCTCAAAGTGACTCTATTATCATTGGATTTGAATGTCACATGGGATCATCTTATGCACTTCAAAAATGTAGTGGATATTTAAATTTCACATAAAAAAAAGTTTCCCTCCCATTAAATCTTAGATAAGAAGGGGGGAGGATTGATTCCTTTATCGTTAATTTAATCGGATCAATTAAAATGAGTTTTAGAAATTGTTTATTATTTAACTGGGGGTGATCTGTACTAGTCTATGGATACGTATCCATGGATATTAAGCCCTTGGTTTAGGCTAACAGTCTCATCCAAAAAATTGCTAAACACAAGGGTATACAATTGGATAAACTTTTTCATTTGGGTGGAAAATATTAGTTAAAGGATTAAATATTGTGAGAGAAACATTAAAGGTGTTAGATCTATAGATAGAGACAAGGTGACATGAGAAGTAGTTTTTTCCATGAGAATCAAAGATTTGTAGTTGCTATTGTCAGAAAAAAGAATAGTTAGACTGAATTAAATGGGGAGAAAAGGGGGAACTTGATAGAAAATAAAAGAGAATAAAAATTGAGATAGAACTGAAGATGATTGTTTGTTAGAGGTTAAGTGTGAAATTCAACTGAGTTTTGAGACTGAGAAATTATTTTAGTGATTTGTTTCAATTAAATAGCTTCATATATGAGTTTGAAAATTGATGAGAAAGGGACCAATGTGGCTAGAGTAGGTTGGTTCCTATAGATTAGGGGATTTGAGTATTCTTCATGTTAGTGCTTACAAACAGTGGGATTTGGTGCTTCTAGAAAGTGTGTGCTTGTAAAGAAAAGAGGGTTGGAGCTTCATGTAATTTGGTTCCTACATAATTTAATGTGATTTGAAGTGGATTGTTTGATTTACATCATAACGAAAAATAGTTTGTGGTTTTATCATGCATGGGTTTCCATGTAAATTTCCTATTTTCAATATCTTATCTGAATTGTGAATCATGACATGAATGAATGTGTTTGATTGGTTAACTAATTATTAAAATCATATAATATTAATTCACCTCCCCTCTCAGTATTATCATGATTCCCAACAATTGGTATGAGAGTGGGTTCCTTTCAAAATATTCTTATAGAGATATGTTGAAATTGTATAGACAATTCCAAGAACTCCTCCAACAAATCCAGAAGAAAGAATGACATACTCAAACAATGCAAAGGCAATAAATGCGATCATGTTTGGTCTTAATCAACTGACCTTCTCATGGTAACGCATTTTAATTCTGATAGGGATATATGGTTAATATCTATAGAAGCTATGAAGGAGAGGTTAAAGTGAATAAAGATAAACTTAAAACAGATATAATGAGGTTTGAAACCCTAAATATGAATGAAATTAAAAATATTGCATAAATATTTGTCAAAGTTCATGAAGTAGTTATTACCAACAAAGGTATTAATGAAAATCTTGATGAAGATGTTGTTATCGAGAAAGTGTTGAGATTTCTTTCCATGAAATTCAATGCCAATATTTGTTCCATTTGGGAGATGAAGGACCCAAAATCACTAACAATGGAAGAATTACATGAAATTCTTACAACATAAAAAATGGGGATTGGAAAAGAGAGGTCAGAACCAAAGGATGTTTCCTTCAAAGTCTCAAAGAAAGTGAAAGAACACTAATATTTCTCCAGTAATTAGTCATATCTAGAGGTAGCTCAAATTTTGAGGAAGATAAAATGGGGATCTGTAAAATATAATGTAAGTTACCTCTTAAGCTTTTTGATAATGATAGAATTGGTCACTTTTCTTCTCACTATCCATTCTCTAAAGCTAAAAACATAAAAAAAAGGAAATAGATCAAAAGAATATAGGTAGATATCATAAACATAAGAAGGGAAAATATTAGAGAAACAAGAGATTCTACTCCAAATAAGGCATATGTTCATCAAAAGAGAGCAATGACCATACATCTCATGATGACCATGATGAATTCCTACTCATGTCCATGGTGACTAAATACAATTACCTAGATAATTCAGTTATTGAGGAAGAATTTTGAGTAGTTTACCTTGAAAAAGAAATTAGTTCTTTACATGCATTATGAAATATGAGAAAGAAGAACAAATACTTGAAGTAACTCATTGTTATGATGAAGAATCCTTCAATCTTTAGCACACTTATTTAGAAGAAGAAAATAGAACTAAATAAATTCTTCTAAATAAATTGAAGGACATGTAATAGAGTCATGATACATTGAGTCGAAAAACAAATAATTCGATGACTATGATGGACATAGAATCAGAGATTCTCGATAGAAAGGAACTAGGAACAATCCAACTATGTCTGGCAGCATTGGTGGCATTCAACATTTCAAAGGAAACAATAACAGAAGGTTTAATGATGACATTGTTAAAACTATATGAAAAACAATCAAACTTAAATAAGGTATTTCTTATGAAGCATCTGTTTAATATGAATATGTGAGAAGGTGGATCTATTGTTGATAATTTAAATGAATTTAACACAGTCACTATTCAGTTAAGTTCTGTAGGGGTAAATTTTGATGACGAAGTTAGGGATCTATTGCTTTTGTGCTCATTGCTAGAAAGTTGGAATGGACTAGTTATGGTTATTAGTAACTCTATATTTGGATCTATGACTTTAAAGTTTGATGATGTTGTTGGTGTTATCCTTAGCGAGGAAATGCGATGGAAAAGCTTCGATGAGACATCATGTAATGTTTTGAATGTAAAGACTAGTGGAAGAAAAATGGAAAGAGGAAGGAACCCAGGAAATCATAGTAAGACAAGAAAAGGCAGATCCAAATCAAGATCGGGGATAGTGTGTTAGAAATCCAGGAAGAAAGGACACTTGAAGAAAGACCGCACATCTCATAACAGAAAAGAAGGATATGGACAACAAGAGAACAATAATGAAGTGAATGTGACAGGTGATGTGTTTCAAGATGCTTTGATTCTTTTATTATAGAATATTATGGATGCCTGGGTGGTAGATCTAGGGGCCTCATTCTATGCCACACCTGATTGGAAACATTTTCATGACTACGTTCAAGGATATTTTGGACACATTCGTTTGGGTGATGATAGACCATGTAAAATCATTGGAATGGATAAGGTTTTTATAAAGCAACAAAATGGAAACCAGTGGCTATTGAAGGAGGTAAGCCATGTTCCATATTTGAAGAAAAATATAATTTCAACCAGGTAGTTAGGTGGTGAAGGTTGTGTAACTACATTCAAAGACAAAACCTGGAAGGTCACTAAAGGAGCCTTGGTAATAGAAAAAGGAGAAAAGGTTGGTACATTGTATTTATAATTGTGTTAATGCTTTAACATCCATAAGAGAAGATACAACATTATGGAATCATAGGCTCAGGCACGTGAGAGAGAAAGGGATGCAAATTCTTCACTCAAGAAATTTGTTGTCGGGTTTGAAGCATGTTGATGTGGATTTCCGTGAGAATTGTGTTTACGAAAAACATAAGAGAATCATCAAATTTGGGAGGAAAAGAAAGAAAAAAAAGATTTTGTTCACACAAATGTATGGGTACTAGTTCAGGTATCATCTCTTGATGGTTCTTCCTATTATGTTACTTTTATTGATGATGAAACTAGAAAAACCTAGATTTATTGTATTCAACAAAATTTTTATGTATTTGATACTTTCAAGAAATGGAAATATTTGGTTGAGAATGAGATAAGAAATAAGTTTATGTCTCTCAGATAGAAAAATGGAGGTTAATACTATAGTGAAGAGTTTGATAACTATTGTTCAAAACATGGAATTCACAGAGACAAGACAATTTCAGGAATGCCATAGGAAAATTGTGTGTCAAAAAGGATGAACAAGACAATCATGGAGCATGCAAGGTGCATGAGATTGCATGCAGGATTTCCCTTAGAAATTTGTGTAGATATTGTATATATTGGTGTTTATCTAATAAATATAGGGCCTTTAAGTTCCTTGGATGGTGGTATTCCAGAGGAGGCATGGAAAGGTAAAAATGTAAATTACTCATTTTTAAAGACTTTCAGTTGTGAAGCCTTTTTCTACATTAATACAGAAAATAGAAAAAAGCTTGAGGAAAAATCAAATAAATGTACCTTTATTTGATATGGTGTTAATGATTTTGGTTATTACTCATATAATTATGAAAATCAAAGAATTAGGAGCATAGATGTCATATTCAATGTAAATGTATTGTATAAGGATCAGATGCAGGAAAAAGAAAAGAAATAATATGCAGTTCTTGATGAGATCATAGAGAAAGTAAAGGTGCATAAAAATCACAATGATCAGCAACCACAACCACAACAACAACCACGATAGCAACAAGCACCTCAAACACCTAAAAGTGGTGTTAGAATATCTACCCAGATAAGGAGATCCCTTGAACGATACACTCCTTCATTATATTATGTATTGTTGAATAATTATGGTGAACCCGAAAGATATGAAGAAGCAATGCAGATAGAAACTAGGAAGAAGTGGGACCAAGCCATGGAAGAAGAAATGGGCTCCTTGATGCATAACCAGAATTGGGACTTAGTCAAATTGCCTACAAGTAAAACAACATTGCACAATAAATGGATTTACAAGTTGAAGGAAGAAGATGGAGGGAAAAAAAGATACAAGGCTAGACTTGTGTTGAAGGGGTTTGCACAAAATAAAGGTATATACTTTGATGAAATTTTTTCTCCTGTTTTTAAAATGACTTTAGTCAGAACTATTTAAATTCTAGTGGCAACAACAAATTTACATATTGAGCAGTTAGATGTAAATACAACCTTTCCCCATGGGGATTTGGACGAAGAAATATATATAAAGCAGCCACAAGGATATGAGGTCAAAGAAAAGGAGAAATTAGTGTGCAAATTGAATAAGAGTTTGTATGGCTTAAAACAAGCTCCACGGTAGTGGTATCTAAAATTTGACAGGTTTATGTCTGAACAAGGTTATACTAGATGTCACTCTGATCATTGTGTTTATCTAAAAATAAAAATGATGGTAGCAATATTATATTTCTATTGTATGTAGATGATATGTTTGTTGTAAGGTCTAACATGTAGGAAATAATGTGCTCAAAGTAAAATTGGAAAATTCATTTGCAATGAAGGATTTGGGTGTTGCGAAACAAAAACTTGGTATGAGAATAACTATGGACATGAAAAAGTGAAAATTAACATTGTCTCATAGTGAGTACATAGAAAAGGTGTTGAAAATATTTAATATGCAGAATGAAAAACTAGTTAGTATCCTTTGGCTATCCATTTCAAACTAAGGAAGAGATGTGTCCCAAGACCCAGGAAGAGATGGATTATATGTATAAAGTTCCATATCCATCAATAGTTGGAAGCTCAATGTATGCAGTGGTTTGCACAAGGACTGATATTGCACATGCAGTGGGAGTTATAAGCAGGTATATGAACAATCTAGGAAAAGAGCATTGGATGGCAGCGAAGTGGATTCTTAGGAATTTGAGAGGCACCACAAATCAAGCATTATGCTTTGGTGGTTCAAACATTTGTCTATAGGGATATGTTGATGCATATATCTTAGGTGATAGAGATAATATGAGCACCATAAGGTATGTGTTTGCTGTAGGTGGAACAACTCACAGTTTCGTTTCAAAGATACAAAACATTGTTGCACTTTCAACAACATATGTAGAGTATGTTGTTGCTATAGAGGCTGTTTAAGAAATGATTTGGTTACAAAGGTTTATGGATGAGTTTGGAAAGAAGTAGGAGATGGGAAGGTTATACAGTGAAAACCATAGTGCCATTCATATTACAAAGAATTCAACATTTCATTCCACGACTAAACATATATAAATAAAGTACCATTTCATACAATCAGTGTTGGTAGATGGACAGTTGAAGCTAGAAAAGATACACACTAGCAGAATCCTACAAACATGTTAACAAAAGCTGTACCCAGGAGAAACTAAGATCCTACTCAGTTTCAATTGGTCCTCAAGTATGATGATGAAGATGAGAAACAACCAGGTCCAAAGTGGGAGCATTATCTGTTATGAAACCAGCTCACAAAAATATAGAAAAGAAAGATCAATACATTAGAAATCAGCGTCGTCGAGGGGGCAACCTCCTTTACATTACACAAATGAGAAATTATTGGATCCTACAAATGACAAGACCTCCTTTCTATATATAGGAGTCTAAGGGGTCATAATATAATTAGAGCCGACATAACAATAATGATGTAAGGGCACAACAATAACAATAGTGGGCTTCTATGGGGCACAATAATAACAATATGGGGACTACATGGGCACAACAATATAATAAGGGGGTTGCACTAATAACAATAAGGGGTTACACTAGTAGTATAGGGAACTAACCTGCCCCTCTCTTTAAAAAAGTGTTGCCCTCAATGCTTGAGTATTTCTAGTGCTTCTGTATAAAATTTTCATCCTCCCATGTGGAATCTTCAGCGGGTAAGTTCTTCCACTTGATGAGATACTAGGAAATTGATCAATTTCGTAGCTGTCAGGTTCTTGCTTCCGTGAATTTTTCAGGTTCCAATATTATTTTTCCTTCCTCATCAAGTTCTAAAAATATTGTTTGAACTAAGATCTTTTCACCTATAACCTTATTTAAGCATGAAACATGGAAAACTAGGGGCACTCGGGAAGATGCAAGAAGCTTCAATTTGTATGCCATAGTACCAGTCTTTTGCAGCACCTTATAAGGACCATAGTACTATGGTGATAATTTATTATCCTTCTTAGCTTGCTTGAGGGACATTTGTTTGTATGGCTGTATTCATAAAAATACCCAATCGCCTATATCAAAAAGCATTTCACTACGATGTTGATCTGCCTATTGTTTCATTCGATTCTGCACCAAAGTGGGGTTATCCTTTAAAAGTTGGAGAACTTGTTGATGTTGGATGTGATCTTTCACTACTTGAACCTTTTTCCTCTTGATATGTCCTTCTATCTTGAGAGTTTGAGGAGTGGTAATTCTTTCCAATACATTACAAGATATGGTCATATTCATTTCTTGATACTCGATGTGATCTTTCACTTCTTGAACCTTTTTTTTCTTGATATGTCCTTCTATCTTGAGAGTTTGAGGAGTGGCTGTAATTCTTGCCAATGCTTTACAAGATATGATCAGATTCATTTCTTCTATCTCTGGGGTTAGTTCCTGTGTATATCCTCTTCTTTTGATGTTTCTTGATCCTTTTATTTCTCCTCTCCACAATCTATGTAAAATAATTTCTTCTCAGCACACCTATGACCTTTAGTGTATTTTCTATCAAAAATGTAACAAAGCCCTTTTTCTCCTTTTTCTTCCAATTGTTGTGGTGTAAACCTTGTAGGCTCTGGAAGCCTAGTAGCAAAACACTTCCATATTTATAGTTTTGAGTGGTAGGATTCCTTATTTCCATAATTCTACTTTCATTTTTTCTTGCCAACCTAAATGCCTTCTCCAATGAACCAGGTTCCCAAAGATGAACCTCATGTTGAATGTTATCCTTTAAAGTCCCTACGAAGACATCAATCTTTTGCTTCTATGGAATATCATTTACCCTTATATTCAATTTTTGGAAGTCTTCAATGTGCTCTGCCATTGAACCCTTTTGTTTGATATTTATCAATTGGCTAAAGAAGGTGTTGCTCTTTGTATCCTCATAATGTGCTATCATTTCCTCCGTGAAAATTGATCAAGTGATAAGTGGTTTACAAGAAAAAATCCCTTTATACCATAAAAATTGATTCAATTCTAAATATAAAGATGTAATATGTACCTTTTGTAATATTTGTACATCATGTAGATCAAAATATTGTTCCATCTGTAGTATCCAATTTATCGGATCCTTGCCATCAAACTTCCTCATATCACCTTTTCTTGATTTTAGGAGCTCGATGTTGAAACAAATGTAAATCTGTAATTTCATATCTCCAAGGTCTAGAATTAAGACCTGTAGTAGCCCTCTACATCCTCTTTCCAATGCCACCAGTCTTATCAAAACTAGATTCTCCAAGAAAGAGTTATGCTCAATCCCCAAGATGACTTGATTATATAATTTTTTAGTAGAATGAACTTATATGACGTTCCACGTGTCACTATTTCCACCATCAGATATGAACAAGATACAAACAAAACTACAGTCTGTCCTCTTTCTGTAACTTCTTAAGACATTTCAATCTGATACTCAGAGAGAAATTTATGACGATTTTCCCAAGGTCACCTATTTGGAATGTAATTCCGGAGTCTGCAAAAACCCTAACTTCCTCAGATCATATTTTTGAACCTATAGCGTGACAAGATCTACAATTTATACCTGAGGTTTAGAACGACTTACTCTCAAATGGGTTTTTTTTTAGCTTCTGAAACATCGTAAGAAAAATGTTATAGTGAAAATTCCATGATGCCCTATTTGGAGTAGCGAAACCCTAGAATCCAAAGCTCTCATACCAAATGTTATGAAACCTACTCACACAAAGATAGAAAGGAAAGATCAACACCTTAGAAATAAGCCTCTTCAAGGGGGAAACCTCCTTTACATTACACAAATGAACAATTCTTGGATCCTACAAATGACAAGACCTCCTTGCTATATATAGGAGTCTAAGGTGTCATAATGTAATCTGAGTCGACATAACAATAATAATGTAAGGGCACAACAATAGCAACAGTGGGCTTATATGGGGCACAATAATAACAACATGGGGACTACATGGGCTTAACAATGTAATAAGGGGGTTGCACTAATATCAATAAGGGGTTACACAAGTAGTATAGGGACCTAACATTGTCCTGCAAGTGAAGCGTTAGTGTAGTTTCTATAACCAGTCTCCAAGTGGGAGATTGTTGGTTGTGGACCTTAATTATCTTCCTGAATATTTAGAGGTTTTTTTTTGTTGCGTTGGATCCCTGTTCCTATTAGGGCAGCAACTCCAACCATTTAATCATTATCAATGGGGGGGAGATGACTTTGATGAGGCCCACCCCTTGCGAGGGTTCGAGGGAAATGCCCACAAAGCTAAAAATATATGAAAAATTTCCTTGTAAAATATTATAATTTCATAGTCAATTTGGTTTGTTCATTAGGAAAATGATGTGATGGTAGAAGTTATGTTAATTTAGTGTCTTTTTCCCTAGAAGGAAACCCTCATTTTATATGAGGCAATTGTATTGCGACTATGTGTGATTATTTTGAGTGAGAGAGAGGAGATGACTTTGATGAGGCCCGCCCCTTGCAAGGGTTCGAAGGAAATGCCCACAAAGCTAAAAATATATGAAAATTTTCCTTGTAAAATATTATAATTTCATATTCAATTTGGTTTGTTCATTAGGAAAATGATGTGATGGTAGAAGTTATGTTAATTTAGTGTCTTTTTCCCTAGAAGGAAACCCTCACTTTATATGAGGGAATTGTATTGCGACTATGTGTGATTATTTTGAGTGAGAGAGAGAGGAGAATGTGTGGGAGAGAAGAGGAAATTACAATAGATTTGTTATAGGTTGTATCTCTTCATTTCGCTGGATAATATAAATAGAAGGAATGGGTGTTACTCCATGGACATAGCCCAAATTAGGTGAACCACGTATATTTGTGTCTCTCTTCTTTGATACATTTCTATATTTGTGTTTCTGCAATTTTTTTGTATTTGATTACTTCGTTAATTAATTTCTAACATTAGGTGCATGATAGAAAATGGGTTTATATTATTTTCATTGGTATTTATTTCAAGCTTGTGCTTGATAGGTTGTTTTCGGATGGTTAAAGTTGGATGAAGTCGTCCAAGGTTTGAACCCCACGGCCTCCCCAAATATGGCATATTATTTTATATTTTTGGCGGGCTTGTTGAACTATTTTTTGCGTTATGTTAATTGAGGTGGCGGTTGATAATTGGGCCACTACTTCTGCGAGCCGGGCTTATGGTCGAAGCAGGTTCGACTTCCATCGGCCTCTGAAATGGGTGGTCACCATTATATATGGTCATTGGCCATTTGTTTTATTTTTAACATAAATCCATGGGAGAGGTGTCGAGCAAGCCTACCACCCCTGTTAATATATATATATATATATCTATATATATATATATATATATATATATATATATATATATATATATATATATATATATATATATATATATATGATATTTTTTTAAAAACAAAATTTCAAAATCGTCTACCATTTTTTAAGGATCCCTAGAAATTTTAAGTACGTGACAAATTTGCCATTTCCAACTGCTGGAAATTGTCATCATTAAGTTTCAATGTTTTGGCTCATTAAATTCTACTACATTTAGCAGGTCCACCAATTTTAGCTGGGCTCCAAATTTAGTTGGCGCTCTGCGAAATTTAGCCAATAGGCCTAGTTGATCAAAACTTTGATTGGTCTTAAATTTTGCATATGAACTCTGATTGAGGATTTGTTTGCACCGTGGGAAAGTTTTCAACGAGCTCTTTGAATTGATATTAGTTTCATTAAAATCGAAGGGCTTTGCATTTTAAGCCTTTCTTGAGCCCTCTTTGTTTCTCGAGCCACCTAGATCATTCCTCCCCACTAAGGAGATTTTAGTCGTCCAAAATCATGAACATAATTTACAATTTGATTTACTCCCCCATCTGCACAAGAAATTCCCTAAAATGCCACACTTCGTTCTCCTTCACCATTGTCCTTCAGAGCCATAAGCAATTAACCAACACTTGTACTCAATGAAAACCTATAGTACATCTTGAAAAATACATGACCTATCATGACCCAAGAAAACCCCATACTTTCCAAAAGTTTATAACTCACTCTTTGGTCAATGTTTTGCACCAAAGTCATAACAAAAATTAATACCGCCAGCCATTGACAAAAAGGGCCAAAAATATCACCATGTTGCTTTCATAAGTGACGACAAACACTTCGTCACTTTTATAATCATTTCGTAACATGTGATTTACAAAATATGGCCATTCTCAACTACTTAAAATTTCTACCCATCTCTTACCCAACCAGGCTGATGGGCTCTCTTCCTGTAGTTGGATTTCTCATTTACTTGCTCCATTCATAGGTTCCTTTTCAAGATCTTTTTGGTCCTTCAGTTGTTGCTCTGGATGAAGCTCCCAACATGTGGCTCTCTGATGTCTTGTCCTCTTTCTTGCTGCCATTATTTTCCAACACTTGGAAACAACATGCCTATACAAGCCACTAAAAGTACATGGTTTTCTAGTCTACAAATTTCACTCATCATCAATATTCTTGTAATCAGAATGAATATTAGAATAACAAGACTTTTTATACCTTTCATGATTTTCTTTGGTGTGAATCTGATGAGAAGAACTTGCCTTAGCTCTTCTTTTGCAATTCTCACATTCAGGGGAATATTATGATGTGTTCTTGACATCCTCTTTCCTCGATGGTTTCAGAAATGACTTTGAAGCTTCTATTTCCTTCGAACACTATCCTTCAATGTACCCCAATCCTGAAAATTGAGGCCTTTATACAACCTCCAATGGCTGAGTCATTCCTTGGCCATTAACACCAAGTGCTCCTCCTTTATACCCCATCTTGTTGAGGATTCTCATGCCATTTCTTGAAATGGGTACCTCAAGGCTTCCAATAGAACTAAAATGATGTGAAAATGAAACTGCAGAACTGCATGCAATGTTTACCTCAGTTGTTGATTCTAAAGTAAGTGATGATGGCTTCACTAAGCATTTGTTTCACTTCAAATTTTCCAAGGCCTCTTCCATGGCTCATAATTGAAGTTTCACTATTTTGTTCTCATCTTCTACTTCTTGTAGAAGTATATTCAATTCAACATTCTTCGCTTGAAGACTTTTGTTGATCTCTTCATTTGAATGATGAGAAGAAGATGAGGAATAAGTATGTTCATCGAAAGATGGAGATGGAGCATTGTCCTCTTCTCTCTCTTTCTCATGTTCCTATTTTTTCATTTTCTCCTCATAATATTTATATATTATATCTACCATTCTTTCCATCCTATAGAAGGCCTCGTATAGATATGTGTGATCCTCCATTTTCCTTCTTGTTTCACGTTCAATCTCTCATTATCATTCACACTCGCAAATCACATCAACAAGAAGTCTGCTCTTATATCGAACTTGATCCATCTTCTCTCAGCTATCAGAATTAACTAATATATTTTACTTGTATGATGTTAGAATAATTACATGTGAAAGAGTATGAATAAACCACATGTGCATACCTTAAATAAGATAAAACATAAATGCAACCATCAAATCAAATAAAACACACACAACTTGATAATAGAGTTCATCAAGTGTGGGTTACATCTTCGGGCTTGGTGTCAAGAGTGGGGAGGTCACTTCATTAGATGCTGCAAGATGATGATGAGTACATAATGTATTGTTTGTCAATACAAGGAAGAACTCCCTTAACTAGAGTAACATGTCTCTCCACGATAATTTCTTCTATAAGAACTTCCATTCATAAAAGATCTCCTTCAGCATGAAAAAAATATCAAACTCTCAAATCAAGTGACATACAAAGATCCTCCAACATAATGGGAAACAAGGATCTCAACATCAAATTATAATCTCAACAAAAATCAAAAGAAGACATATCATCAGTGCATATTATACCTCCACTTTCAGGAATGGCTTGAAAATTCACACCTTTGCTGAAGAGATGGACTACAGAGTTAAATTCCTGGAAAAAAAGTCATGAAATTTGACTGCAAAATTGACCCCTTTATAACTCGGTCAAATTTTGGCTATCCAAGAATCTCAAAGATTCCTAAAAGATTCTCTTTTGCGAGATGACTCAAATTTGGCTGCTTAAATGAAGAAATGGATCACATCGTCATGTTCCTTGTGAAAAACTGAGAAAATGAGTATAAAGTTGGCATGCTTTTGAAACTGTCATTTTCGGGCCTCTAGGGAATCTTCTAGATTCGATGTAGATTCCGGCATCATTGTTCCACTGTTCAATGCCGGTCTCTGGAAAAAATACTGCACTCCTGGCGAAATTTTGATTGACTTAATTATAAACTTGGCATAATTCTAATTCTATCAAAATTTTTCTCCAAGGAATCTAAAAGATTCCTCCAACATTCCATCAGTTCATGGTTCCACCACTGAAATCATGGTTCCACATCTCGATATCTATGATCATGCACACACCTCCCACTCGTGGTTACTCCTCTCTCTATTGGGAACGTGAGAGAAAATCGGTTTATATTATTTTCATTGGTGTTGATTTCAAAGTTAGGCTTGATAAGTTGTTGGCGAGTGGTCAAATTTGGATCGGGTAGTACTGGGTTCCAACCCTGCAACCTCCCCAAATATGGTGTATTTTTTATATTTTTGATAGGATTTTTGAAATTTTGGCATGTTATGTTAATTTGGGTGGCAATTGGCAATGGGGCCGCCGCTTGGCCGAGCCGACCACATGGCCGATGCAGGTTTGACTCCCACTGACCTCCAAAATTGATGGCCAACATTATATATGGTTGTTGGCCATTTGTTTTATTTACAAAATAAAGCCAAGAGATGGGTTGGTAGGGGTGGTGGCCGACCACTCCTCTTAATATATATTTTTTACTATTTTTTAAAAAATAAAAATTCAAAATTGTCTGTCATTTTTTAAGGGTCACCAGAAATTTTAAGTAGGTGACAAATTTTCCATTTTTGATTGTTGGAAATCATTGTTGTTAAGTGTTGATTTTTCACCTCATTAACTTGCTCCATATTTAGCAAGCCCGTCATTTTTAGTTGGGCTACAAATGTAGCCGATGCTCTACTAAATTTAGGCAATGGGCCTAGTTGACCAAAACTTTGACTGGCCATAAAATCTGCATACAAACTCAGATTGAGGCTTCATTTGTGCCATTGGAAACCTTGTGATGATATTTTTGATATGATCCTAGGTGCATTGCAATCCAAGAAATTTCCTTTTTAAGCCTTTCCTGAACCCTCTTTGGTTCTAGAGCCACTTGGATCATCCCAATTTGGTGAGACATGTCTCATATTCCTATGGTGAATCTTACTAGAGAGCTTCCTTAGCGATCCATAAATGATAGCCTTACATATAATTTTCTTTTCAATATGGATCTTTGAGAAATTTCTACTACTCTATAATTCCTATAATTATTTTTGTGACTAAGATGTAAGAAACATTTTTAATATATTTCAAGTCATTTTTCCTTAGATAATACTACTATAAAGGCTTCGTTGAAATTACTAAATCCACTCAATGAAGTCAAGGGATGAAATGTATCATCCAATAATTTCTTGTGCTCATAATCACTCCAATTCAAGGTTCAATATAATTTAACTCCATTCAATGATGTATGAATGAGTTGGCCATTATTTAATGTATTCAAACCACTTAAGAAGAATACATGGTCCATGTAATCATTTTAAGTATTATTAAATGGTTTAAAATGATATGGTAAATAAATATTTTTTAAAACCATCTATTGATCAACACTATGAGAGAATAACCATTGGATAACTTTTACCCAAGCAAAACCACTAACCCAAGGCCTACCAAATTGAGGTAAAACATGAGAGACCAAATAATGAGAGAGAAGAAAGATTTGAATAGTCTAACTTTCAATTTGGTGGCATTATTAGCTCTATAGTCTTTTGAAACAAAAATTACAAGCTTCCCAAGACTCAATGACCCAACATGGAGTGGTGCAACCATATAGGTAGCCATATTCACCACGTGAGTGACATATACAACCCAAGTATGGTCTCCAAGAAGGAAAGAATGACCTAAAAAACATTTATGTGGGATTAATCAATTGTGAATTTAATCATATGACCATGGGAGGACTAAAGGGTTGTGTATGGATTCCTATATGACTTTAGGAAATGTATACTCCTTAGGAAAATAATAAAAATGAACTACATTAGCCATGGAAAATAAGGAAAAAATTACAGCTTCTCCAATAGTCAACAAGCTTGACAAAGTAGAATTATAAACTCTCTACAATATTTCTTTTACCTTATATTGAAAACCATGGATCTATAATATCTAGAGTAGATGGAAGGAGGATAATAGAGAGATGTTGGAATTATTTGATGGATAAAGAAAAATAAGAACATAAAAGTGAAACTTAGTGTTTATCTTGGAAACCCAAATGGGAAAACCAACATTCAATTTCTTTTTACCTTGATATTTTCTCAACAATGTATAGGAAGGGATTTTTGTGGGAATTCTCTGATTCCCTTCCAAGAACCATCTTCCTTTGTGATGAAAGATTAAATAGGAGAATGTCTGAATAAGAGTTGATTCTTGAAGGTCAAGTGTCCCTAACTCTTTAGATTTCATAATATAACATGATTCTTGTCTCCCATCATTTTATTCCCCATAATATAACATGTTTCTCTCTCTCTCTCTCTCTCTCTCTCTCTCTCTCTCTCTCTCTCTCTCTCTCTCTCTCTCTCTCTCTCTCTCTCTCTCTCTCTCTCTCTCTCTCTCTCTCTATTGTTTTCTTTCAATACACTTTATTTCCATTCATTTATTTTCTTGATTATTATATTAAAATTATTATATTAATGTGTGTTTCTACATCATTTTTTAGGACATGGGAATGTCCTTTCCATCTATACTATATCTTACCTTATGCGAAGCATTGAACCTTGCCTATGTCAATCCTTGGAGAACTGAAGGAAATAATTTTTGTGTATGTTTTCATTTGTTGTCATTGATGTAAAGTCTAGTAATTTTTGTCAACTAATGTCAAGTTCGGGGGGATATTTTTGAGTTTTCATGCATGATTCTTATGATTTTATTGTTCTCTTAATTGTTTCTGTTAACAATATGTTGATCTTATGATGACTCAGTTGTTTTCCAAGTAACCTATCTTTGAAGGAACTTTATTTGTAGGTAGATTTTTCAAAAGCACATAATTTTTTTCTGGATAGATAACCTTCTTAGAGAGAATTCCATTGATATATTTCACTTGGTAAAATTCCCAAGGAATGAGGAGAAAATTTGTTTTGAAATGAAGGCAATGTTAACAACTAGAATGGCTTCAAGGAATTTGAGCATTCGTTGCACATAGTGTGGTCATTGATGACAACAAGTTGTTATTGATGATCAAAGAAGCAACATGACCCTCTGTGAAACAATACGTTAGCTAGACCTTTCGTAAGGTGACATTGCATGAAGATATGCGTGCTTGAACTTATTCAATATATTATTGTTTTTATTTTGATAGGAGGATTCTACAAATAACATGGTTGTGTATAACTCATTGATGGATTTCCAATGATATATTCTACTCAGAAAAACTCCTCCCACATGAGAAGTTATGGTTAGTTAAAAATTATCATTAGATTGGGTCAAACTACAAGGGAAAACTATAGGGCCAAACCCAAATTATTAAAGGGTTAAAGAACGTGTAAGTTTAGGGTGGATACACCATTGAACAGACATATTAACAACCAAGAGCATGCATAGTTGTACACCAATTAATGCTATTAAAGGGCATGCATGTCTCGAGTCAATCAATGGTGCTCCCAATAGGTTAATGACCAAATGAAGGAAAATATGCATGATAGTTAAACATCCATGTTATACCAACTGAATAGTGACACATGGCAAATTTTTTTTCATATTTACATGACCCATTTGAATGAGTGACACATAACTTATTTTCAGACTCAATATTGAGATAACATCTTGTATACGTGGCAGAAATCCACAAGATCTAATGTGGAAAAAAATACAACGTGGCATGACAATTGGTAGAATATATCAATGCTAACATGAGCACAATGACGTGGAACCAACTAGGACTACCATGTGGTAGTGACAAATGGAAATTTTTTATTGGTCAAAATCCAAATAAAATGTGACAAGTGGCACCCCTCATGGTCCACCACCCGGCATAATGACATCATGATGACATCATCACACAAATGACTAATGACCCTTGGGTTTAGGTACAATTCACAAGGTCACATGAAAAAGGGATCCTTGGATTTAACCCGTCAACACATTATTTTGTCTAAATGGTCACGTGGATATTCTTTTGAGTTTTAAAATTGAGAAAATAAGGGTGTAACTATTGGTGCATGGTCATCCCTTAGATGCCATCGGACCACCATTCGTATATATGTGTGTGTCTCCACAACACCAACCAAAAACACAATTCAACAATGATGAGTTTCGTCATATGTAATACTCACAAAGGTTTGATACCATGATCTAATATGGTTTTATTGAAAGTGAATTTTCCTTTGGTTTGTATTCTAGTTTTATTCATCTCAATGGGGAGATATCATCACTCGAATCTATTAAAGAGTTATTGTTATACCACAACTAGTGTCTTTGCATTTGGTTTTATGCATAGATTGTTCTCCGCATTAATACATTGAAAGCAATGTTATATGATTGATTGACATGGATACAACATGGCATCACACATTGGAATCATGACCTATTCAAGGGATGAATCAATGTCGCCTCGTGGCATGGAGTTAGGAAACATTTCAGATTTGACAACAAATTCAATTAATAAACATGTTAGGTTCCTATAATAATAGGATTCATAATTTTGAATTGGCTATGGTTAGAATTGTAATATTGTACATACTTTTGCTTTCTCAACAATGTTTTCCCATATTAAAATAAAAAAAAATGTAAAGAGGGTATGTCCTAAAAGAATAATTGAAGGAAAAAAAAGAAAGAAAATGATCAAAAAAGTAAAAAATATGAACCCCATAAAAAGAGATAAAAAATATATCATGAAAGTGTGCAAATTCAAATGCCACTATCTTTTACTTTACTGTGCAAAATAAGATTATGTGCAGCTTATCAAAAATGGCGCAATCCATGATGGTCAAAAAGTTTAATCTTGACTCATTAATGCTTTAAATTTCATGTTATAGATAGAGAATAAAGATCTCGCCAAATTATTTAATCTTGGCAGATCAGTAATTAGGTAGAGAATAAAACTAAGCTCATCAGTTTAATCTGAGCCATTGGAAGTTATTAGGTTAGAATTAAATAGTTTTCTTATCAAAAGAAAAAGAAATAAAGTGTCAGCAAGATCAAATGCACCCATTGAAATGAAGAGAAAATGCTAGGGTAAATAAAGGGTAGGTAGAAGAAATGTTGCAAATGCACAAGGTTGCTAAGTCAAAAAGCACATTCATTATGCTTAATCCTATGTTTCATGTGCAGGAGGATTTATGAAAGAGAAATGACATTCACTAAAGCTTATTTACTAATTTCCCCTCATTTCACTTGACCCTCATATACTTATTTGTTGATTTCCCCTCATTATCCCTTCATTACTTGTAAAAACCCTTTCCCTTCATTTTGACCTTTTATCCCTTTGCTTCACACATTTCCCTAGACATTACCCTTCAAACATTCACTCCCCCTTCCCAAAACCCCTTTCCCTAGTGTGAAACTCATTCCCATCACAAATGTTACATTTCTCCCTTATTAATTTCCTTTTTTCCCCTCAAAAACCCATTAAACCTCTTTTATCCTAAGTTATTTACTATACCCCGATTTATACATTAAAGTCCCACACGTTATAAATTCCCCAACAACCTTTCAACTCACCAAACCTTCGTGTCTAGTTAAAACCCCTACCATATAACCCATAGTCCCCACCTTTATTAACCCGCTACTTATATTAAAAACCCATCATTATCTGTTAATTAATTACAATTCGGTGTAATTAAACTCGGGACCCTGCCAACCACTTTGCAACTCCGTCCATGCAACTTCACCACGCGATATCCCTTTGATCTCCTACCTCCAAATCCAATGGCGCATAGCCATATCATGTGGATTAATTGTCCAACAATTAACGGCCCGAGAGCAAGCGAGATTTTTGGTTTTGGTCGAGCATTATTTGGCTACGTGGCAACACCAAGTTATATCACGTGCTCACAAAAAGTACTGCCCGCCATCCAAAAGCGATGCAATATGGCCTAAAACCACCTCCTCGCCTAAACCAAAACTGCCCACTGTTCATTCAATAAATCTTGTGCCAAAAACTAACTGTTATTGGTTATGTTGAAAATTGCAACAAGAAATGCTAAAAATAGAAGTGCTAAAAATAGCACTGCTATAAATAGTAGTTTGGGTACCAGTGTTGGACATAGCAGCAAGGAATGAAAAATGGAAGTGCTATAAATAACATTGCTGAAAATAGTAGTTCAAGATAGATTCCTATTTTAGTTAGTCCCTGAATTAAAATAGAGAAGTAAAAATTCGAATTTGATCTTAGCAGTTGTTTGTAAAATAATTAATTAATTATTCTTGAGTTAATTAGTTGTAGAAAATCAAACATGAAGTCTGTGTGGGCAAGTGCAACAGTTTCTCCATTAATTGAGGAATTTATCCATCAGTTAAAGGATAAGGATGAGTTTTAATTATGAGTTGTAATTAGTTGGCTCAGTTAATTGAGTCAAGTCCAATTAGATTAATTCAAATAATTTGTTAAATTAATTGTGAGTTCAGTTAGTTGATGCATGCATGCATGTAACTGCTGTTCTCCAGATAATTGAATTTTCTCTCATAAATAACTCATGCATGTCAGTTCAGACAGAGACCCAGTTGAGACCAGAGGAGGGACAGTGTACTATCAGTTCGATGGATTTTTCCTATACAGGAAAATCATCTATGCAGAAGGATATATCTCCTTTAGGATTGCACAGTTAGATCAGAGGCTAGTGAGTGTGTGAAGAGGCCAATTCACACAGGTGGTAACACTGGACCCCAAGGAAAACTACGCAAGGAAATAGGAGGCTAGGAGGGTAGAGGAGAAGGTTGTGAGAGCCTTTGACTACCTATAAGCAGTAATGTTTGATTGCAGAGAGAGAAGGATAGCTTGAGAGATGATTATTTTTGTAACTTGAACAAGATTTCCACTTGTATGATAATACAAAGTTGGGATTTTAGGCTAAGGCTTTCCCCAGGTTATTTCTTCTATGTTATGTGTGATTGATTTCTCATTCTCAATTATATCTGTTCTTGTTTAATACTACTAATATGTGATAAAGCTTCTGCAAAGTGTTTGTTTAGTACCTTGGAGAAGAAGGATCTCCAGATGCAGATCACAATGGGTAATGATGAAAAATATGGCGTCTCAGGTGTAGGCACAGTTGTTTTTCAGAGGGAGCATGGAGCTCATATTACCTTGACCGATTTCAAGTATGTAGCAGGATTGAAGAAAAACTTGGTGTCAATCGTGATGCTGGAAGACAGAGGCTATGATGTAGTCTTCAGTAAGGGAAAGGTTTTCCTTAGACACATCATCACTAGACAGATGAAGCAGATCGGTTCACGAGTCAAGAACCTATATGCTCTTGAGGTTCAAGATGCATGCAAAGCCTTGAGGAGTAAGGCAACTGATGGAGACTTGGTGGTTGAGAGGGAGAGCACATTACCTCTCAACATGCAGCCATAGGAGAAGTCTCAGAAGATTGTGGAGGAGCCATGATTGGTGAAGCAACTTCAAGACGTTGTGGAGTAGCCACAACTGGGGAAGCCGAGAGGAGACAAAGTGGAGGCATCCATTCATGCAGAGACCTCCAGTAGGGGGAAATTTTGAGCCAAGTGGGCAGAGGGATCACATGCATCCATACCTCCAGGTGTGAGGTGGGGCAATGTGAAGTGATAGTCCCAAGAAGGCTGAAATAGGAGCAGGATCCTTGAGGTACCCAACCTCTTTGATTAGACCTTGCTATGGGAGCCCTGATGAGGAGTAGCAAGACTGGTTGAGTGGGTAGAGGTAGATGTGGATGGAGTGCCAGAGAGAGTTATAGTACAGGAATCCCAAGACAGTGTAGAGCTAGCAGGCTACAACAATGCGAAAGGCACAGGAGTGTTGCACCAGTGCAGGATGGCACTGATAGGTGTGCAACAATGCGAGATGCATGGAGTGTTGTAGCAGCTCAGAGGTCACAGAGGGAGCACTTGTCAGTGGCAGAGGAAGCTTTAGCATCAGAGGATGTTTCTAGCCCAATAGGGAGGTCATCTGGGAGATTTTTTGATTCTAGAGTTGCTGGAGAAACAACACTTGGGAGAAGTGTTGCATGAAGAACATTCCAAAGGTTTAGGATCAGGTTCGAGTTGAATTCCTTTCTTGTTGAGAGGGAGTGTTGAAAATAGCAACAAGAAATGCTAAAAATAGAAGTGCTAAAAATAGAACTGCTAAAAATAGTAGTTCGGGTACCAGTGTTGGGCATAGCAACAAGGAATGAAAAATGGAAGTGCTATAAATAGCATTGCTAAAAATAGCAACTCAAGATAGATTCCTATTTTAGTTAGTCCCTAAACTAAAATAGAGAAGTAAAAATTCAAATTTGATCTTAGCAGTTGTTTGTAAAATAATTAATTAACTCATCTTGAGTTAATTAGTTGTAGAAAATCAAACATGAAGTCTATGTGGGGACATGCAACAGCTTCTCCATTAATTGAGGAATCTATCCATCAGTTAAAGGATAAGGATGAGTTTTAATTATGAGTTGTAATTAGTTGGCTTAGTTAACTAAGTCAAGTCTAGTTAGATTAATTCAAACAATTATTGAATTAATTGTGAGTTTAGTTAGTTGATGCATGCATGCATGTAATTGCTACTCTCCAGGTAATTGAATATTATCTCATAAATAATTCATGCATGTTAGCTCAGACAAAGACCCAGTTGAGATTAGAGGAGGGACAGTGTACTATCAGTTGGATGGATTTTTCCTATAAAGGAAACTCATCTATGCAGAAGTATTTATCTCCTTCAAAATTTCACAGTTAGATCAGAGGTTAGTGAGTGTGTGAAGAGGCCAATTCACACAGGTAGCAACACTGGACCCCAAGGAAAACTGCGCAACGAAATAGGAGGCTTGGAGGGTAGAGGAGAAGGTTGTGAGAGCTTTTGACTATCTATGCGCAACATTGTTTGATTGCAGAGAGAGCAGGATAAATTGAGAGATGATTATTTTTGTAACTTGAACAAGATTTCCACTTGTATGATAATACAGAGTTGGGGTTTTAGGTTGAGGCTTTCACCAAGTTATTTCTTTTGTGTTATATGTGATTGATTTTTCATTCTCTGTTATATATGTTCTTGCTTGATACTTCTCATATGTGATAAAGCTTCCGCAAAGTGTTGTAGAAGTAGATCTTGTATTGTGTTTTAGTATATTGCATAATCTATTGATCTACAGTGTGAATTTCTACAAGTTAAAAGGCCAAAAAAGCCACAATTTGCTCTTTTTGCTCATTTTCACTGTAAACCTCTGCTAAACCAATTTTGACACCCTGAACCTCTACGCATCCAATTTAACCAACTTTTCCACCTGAAGACACTGCAAACACCAAATTGAAGCAACAACTTGATAATTCAAGCCTCAGAAGCCTCTGCTGCCACCATAGAACCTTGTATGTGCATCAAACCATCAAATTTCCAGGTATTCTTGATAGAACCAGAATGACCCTATAAATTTAAATTATACACAGTAATTATCCAAGGTTAATTAATTAAATTAATTTAAAACCTTCCTAAACTGGAGAAAAGCCCACTGTGCACCCAAATCCATTTTTACAGACTGTTATTACCCTCCCCACTATTCCATACCTCTTGACCTCACTCCTAAAGCCACAAAAAGAGTAATTCAGTTCAACATACCAAAATATGGCTTCCCAAACTTCTCTGGATGTAAGACCCTTGCAAACCCCTCACTTGGATATTGAGCACCTTCCGTTAGCGGACAAATAATTTCAAATCAAGGATATTGCTTCCCCTGCCCACCTACTAAAACTCCACTATTGGAGTAAAGACATGTTTTTGAACCAGAATGATGACATTCACCTATGGGAGTTGAATTTTCCTAAGTACCTATTCCCATAGGTACACCTATTCCTAGAAATCATCCACTTCTGCCAAGCTTGCTATATTCCCAGTCAAAGAGCCATAGTCACCCCTGATTAGCAAATTTCATTCACCATTATTGTAGAATCAATTAATCAAATGCTGTAGATTTAGTCAATCCCAAATGACACCCCACTTTCCATTGAAGGCTTACTTTAACTCTACATCAAGCTAGACATTCCCAAGAAAGCTTAGATCTTTCAGACATTCATCATTGAAGAGTCTCACACTCCAATAGATGGTCCTCCTTATGTTGCCACCATTTTTTCTAAGAGAGGTAGACAAATTATAACCATGCTCTCTTACATAGTAGGGTACACCACTGATGATCATGTGGATGAGGTTGTTCTTTCTTTCCTTTATATATTTTTCCCAGGTAAGCCTCGTGCTACAATTTACAATTTTGCGTATTTCATAGTAGACAGAATCCATGAAAAATTTATCAAATTACCAAATGAGAGAGTGTTCAAATACTCTTCAGTTTTGTTTCACATGTTCCTATATTATCAGTGCAAAAAATTTCCAGTCAACATCCAAAAGTTAGACACCAAAGGTATCTGTCATCTATTGGACACCATTGATCCAAATATACTCCACTATTTTTTCCTATAAAGAATTCATTGATACATTTGTTCATCTTGTTATAAACATGATAACCAATAGCTGCCAACCCAGAATCAGTGAGGATATTAAGAGAGTTTTACAGTTGGAAAAGAACAAGAGAGTGGGAGACTAGTATCTATACTAGGACCACACAGAAATCAGAATATATGGATGCCAACTCACTCCCTACAAGCTGCCCAAATACCTCCCCATGAGGATATTTTCATTAGAGTACTTTAGGAAGATTATAAACTTTGATGAAGTCATTTTCCTGTCAGCTAGGAAAAAGACCGAGTTTAAAATGAAAAATCAATTGGGCCCTTTTATTTGTAATAATAGGGAAGTTTGACCAAAGGTAGATAAAATTTTATAGTAGATGAATTTCAAGAGCAGTTTTATGTGGCAGTTTGACCCTCATGGAGTCATTAATAAACTAATGCTCAAATTCAAATTGAGTCCTTTCATACATGATCCGAGGCTAGACATTGAGAGATTTTCCAACCAGTCAGAGTGGCTAGAAAACACTTTGATATATGTGGAGAGTACCTTAATTGATGTGAAAAATCAGATTGATACTAGTTCCTTTCTGCATGTTCCAGCCCTAGAAGAACAGATGAATATTACTCACATTCTATAGACTCTAGCTAATTAAGACAGAAACGTGAAAAGAACAAGGGAAGAAGGTTATAGCTCTCGAATGGACACCACCGATGACCAATTTGAGATCAGCTACAGGAAGAGGCCCAAGCTTAATCTTGTAATTGAACAAGAAGACACTATTGAGATAGTGGAAATCACTGACACTGACACTGACACAATGATTGGAAGAAGCAAGGGACCAACAGTTTCATAGGAAACACATCACCCTCCATTTCAAACACTCAACTTATTGCGAAACAACTTAGCATTGAAGTCTCTTCATCCAACAAGCATGTGGATAAAGAGAAACATATTAAAGAGAAGTATAAGGAAATTAAGCTGAGGAATGAGGCATTGAAGGTTGAAACTTATGCCCAATACTTCAAGCAAACACCTACAAATCAAAATATATTAATGTCAGCCTTTGACATTAAGACAGGTAAAATGAAAATGACATTCATGCAGCCTACAGTCCAATAGCCAAGATCATCAGAAGACTACAAGAAAATAGATTTTGAAGTTTTGGCTAGGGATGTTCATCCTATTGACCAAATTGAGTTCCATAAGCAGGCAGGTGAGATGATTTATTCCACTATGACAAATAAAGCAATGACTGTGCATAAACTCCAAAGCTCACTGGACAACATCACAACGTAGTATAAACTATAAAAGGCATCCTCACAGGCCAAGGACAACAGAATCAAGTCACTGGAAGACTTGGTGATTAAGCTTAGGTATAACCCCAATGATGTCAAAGCTGCAAAGAAATTGATAAAGAATAAAAATTAGGATATTGTTGCTTTGAAGAAGAAACTGAAGCTGCCTCATTCAGAGCATCCACAGACCAAGGAGGTCCTTGACAGTCAAACCCAGCAAGAGGAGATGATGGATCTCATTCTCCAATTAAATGATCAATTGAAAGAAATGGAGAAGCAGTTGGATAGATTGATACAGTTAAAACAGGCCAGCCTTGAGACAACCACTGCCACTTCCATTCCAACAGTCACTATAGTAGTACCATCAACCTCGGAAGCTTCATTAGCCCCCACAGTTCCACTGGCTACAACACTTCCAGCTGCAAAAACATCTACATCAGAAACAGGTTCAACAATAGCAGCAACTCAACCAAGTGATGAGGCAAGAAAACTGGTCAAAGCAATGGATGACATGTCCATTCAGACCACATAGATAAATAGTCTTAAAGAACGGATGGAAAGTCTGGAGGATGAGAAGAAATTGGCACAGATTATGCACAAAACTAAAGTTCAAAAGTCAATCAAGTTGACTGAGAGGGTAAAGAACCTAAAGAAAGAGTTAACATTGAAGGAGCCACTTGCCCAGGCTAAATAACAACTATGGGCCGATATCATTGAATCTGTCAATGATATTTGGCCATCTATACAAGTCATTTTTGAAAAAAATTATTTAGTCAAAGAGGCTACTGAAGCAATTCAAAGGGTTAAGGTTGAACCTGGAGACATGCCAGAAGAAGCCACCAGAATAATCCACTTCCTTAACTCTAAAAATAAATATGAATTGCAGGAGCTAGACATAGCTGACAGGATTGGCACCATACTAGAGGTGAAGAAAGTGCTCACCAAGAGAAACTTAATGATGAACCTTGAGGACAAATGCTAAACCATGGAGCTGGCTATAGATAGGTTCATGGTTAAGTTTGACGATTTGAGGCAGAAAGGTCTGCCAAATCCCTTGGTGATAAATGACAGATTGATGCCACATGAATACTACAACAAGATCAGAGAAGTGGCAAGAGATCAAGTCAATAATTCATCCATGAAAGGGATGCCTATAGGAAAGGTTCTGTACTAGACATTTGAGAACCTATTTTACCTCCAGCATGAGGTAAAACACCTTTTTTTGAACAGACGCACCTTTGCAAAGTACACAAAAGCAGATGAAATTTACAGAAAATTGGTAAATATAAAATTACCAGATGCAGACACATGGGAAAAATTAAATGACTGACTGTAAAAAGGTAAGGTAAAAGTCAAAACAGAGCAGTAAAAGAAAAGCAACAGGTCAGCTAGATGAAAGAGTATCAGGTGAAAGAGTATCAACTAAGGACAAAGTAAAAAGAACAGTCAGCGTGGAAGACCAACAGTAAAGGAGAATAAACGACAAAATATCAATGAATAAGATAGTACAACCTAATAAACAAGGACATATTGCAGCAATTAAATATTTGTCTCTATCTTCTTGCCTGAAGATATTTCTTTTTCCTAGATTAATTCCCAAGATAGTTTGGGATATTTTGTAAACTATTTTTGTATAAATACTTCATAATTCGAAGTATAGGGTGTGGATTGCTAGACATTTCTATAGTTGTATTGATTTGTAACCTAAGGGTTCATTGTAACAATTTTTCAAGTCAGCAGAGTGGACTGAGTAATAAAAATTACATTACAGGATTCATGTGTTGGGCCACTTCAGTGAAGTATTTTCTCTTTGTCAAATTGTTATTTTCTTAAGTGTTTCACAAAATTGCATGTTATCTACATTTGAATGAATTAACTAGAATTATACTACAGAATTTGTTTAAGTACACTATGCATTGAACAGTTAAACAATTTAATGTTTTCTTCTGATATCCACATTAGGCAATCCTTCATTTCTCCCTAGTTTTGGTTGACCCCTACCATTTCACTCATTATCCAATTTAAGGAACCCTTAATTGCTCCTTGGATCCGATTGAAAACCACTTCACCATCCAGCGTTAAGATCTGAATTTACTCAGCTAGCATGCCCTGTAAACACTATCTTTAGAACTTAATCTAGTCCTATTTATTTGACACTTGACCCCACAGCCCAATGGTAAAAGACATCACTCTATCCATCTAAGTCAGTGATTCCACCACCAAATCAAAATCAAAACCTAAGTACAATCATAACTAGCCTAAAATCAATTAGCCAAACAAAGTTAAAACATAAAGAGAGAGCCCTCTGAGCATTAGGAAGGCTAGATCCTAATCTCCAAAGTAGGTTTGTGGTTACCTCCATCATTTCTTTCATAACAATTCTAGAGAAATTTTGGATTGATAACATGTTGGTGACCATACTAGGGACCAGTCCTCAGTTTGATAAAACTTTAAGGAAATATTAAATCTCATCTTTTACCCCTTAAGGTCATTTTAGAGTTGTTAAAAAAGTTCATAAAACAATTAAAAATAAATAAATTCTGGCTCCCAAAAGAACACTCTATACCAGGGCAAATCCATATCCAAACCCTACTACAATAGTTGATGATACTGACATAATTTTAAGGAAACCAAAAAAGGTAGAAACTCAAGGAAGTAATAGTCAGTTAATTAAAGCAAATTCCCTCCCCAAATAATTATCAAGTTTAAATGATATTCAGTTTGATTTATCATTTGAGCTTTCTATGTTTAGAATCAAATCTGAAAATTCAATTCATGATACTATAATAGACCCCAATTTTATTCAATTTATTGAGTCAAAAAAGGTGCTTATACATCCTAATTTAGATCAACACGTTTTGGATACTTTTGATAAACTAGAAGCTTTAACCTTAACCTTGATAAGCCATATAGACGAGGCCTATCTTCAACAATCAGTTGAATTAGCTGCCTTAACTACTCCTACCCCTGAAATTTCTACAAAGTCTTCAAAAACTGTAAATACAACTTCATTTCCTACCACCTCACCTATAAAATCCACCACAGCTCATTCCCTTAAACCATTCATACCTCAGCTTCCTCTCCAACCAAACATCTCAAGTTCATCTAGTTCATCTACAGCCATCTCAAGTCCTTCTTCAAGCACCACTACTTTGCCCCACAGTCAAAAAAAAATCTCAGCCATGGCAGACAGATATGCACCTTTGGTTTTACCATCCCAACTACATGCCATGCCCCAAGACTATCAAAGTAAAATATTTTTGTTTGATGATACTGGTCAGTATACTGCCCAACAGCATGTGAATAAAATCATTGATTACTTTGAATTGCGTGAGATTGATAAGTCTGATATCCAAATGAGGCTATTTTCCCAAACACTGACAGGGGATGTTAAAAAATGGTTCAAAGGTTTACCTGCTAATCATATTGTAGATCTAGCTGCTTTCCATAGATTATTTATTGATAGATGGGAAAGAAAGAAAAACCCCTTACAAATATTGTATGAATATGATAACATTAGAAGAGCTCATAATGAATCTGTTCAGGATTATTGTACTAGGTTCAACAGTATCTATAATGCAATCCCTGCAAATATTAAACCTCCACCAGACTTAGCACTAATAAAATTTCCTCTTGGGTTTGACATTGATATGTCTTACCAATTGAGGGAAAGAAACCCTAAAAAATTGGAACAGATGCAAAGTAATGATGTTAGTGTAGAAACAAATTTATTAGCTAAGAAAGCTAGAATGAGAAATAAGAAAAGAGTTTCCATTAAGGAGGAACCATCCACTTTAGATGGTAAAATAGATAGTCTAGCGAAAAGTGTAGAAAGGATAATGGATAGATTAGAAAACATGGAAAGAAAAACTCAGTGGGAGAATCAACAAGTACCCCCAATTAGAAACCCCAACTTTAGGAAGAATCCTAAAACTGGTAAAACAAGAGATGTTATACCAGATCAACAAATTAGACCACCCTTCTAGGAAAATTATGCTGAGGTTTCACAAAACCATGAAGAAGAGGAGGACACCCAGATAAACCTATTAGGGATTAAAAATGAAGATGCTATTTTTCTTACTCAGGAATAACAGGAAATGTACATGTTACTACAATTGAAACTAGAATGTGGGGAGTCCTTTGACTATAAACAAGGCTATGAATCTACTATTTATGAAGTTCACAAACAGTATAACCTTAGAAAAAAAGAGAATACTGAAATTCCCACTAAGAAAATTGATGAGACTCATAAATGTTAATTATATGGGCTCATTTTACCTCCTAACCTAGTCAAATCAACCATTCTCTAAGCTTATTGTATGATTTTATGATTATATTTATGCTTATGGGGTGAGTTGAGTTAGTTATTATACCATGTGGTCTAACATGTGTTTAATGCAGATTATTGATGGATTTCGAGGTCAAAGTCAAGGATCTAGTCGTCAAATTGTAGAAATAACTTGAAGTAGATAGAGGAGAGGAATTATAGGAGGGAATCCCCCTCATTTATTGCTCCTCACTTCAAATTCCCCTTCATTCGACTCGGAGTAGAAGCAGTCGAATCATGAATTAGAAGGCAACCAAGCAAGTGGAAGATGATTGATAGTTATCTCAAGTTTTGGGAGCCAAGCCTCCCTGATTTTAAGGAAGTCATTGGTAGCTTCAGATGCATAAGTAGAGAGGCCTAGGGCCTCACTAGGGTTGAATTTTTTCTTGTGTAAACTCTGCTCAAATTTCTAGCTTACTATTTTGTGACAATTTTATGTAATCTCGCTATTTTTTTATAATGAAGATGGAATCCTTTTTGAGCTAGCATTGAGTTACCTCAGAGGGCTAAAGCTCTTCGGTTAGGGCCCAATCCAAGCAGCCAAACTCCTCTTTACTTGTATTTGTATGCTTTACTTTAGTTGTAGATTAGTTTGCTGTTAGATGTATTTCTCTTATGGTTAAGAATAGGTTGCTTTTGATGATTTAGTAGCTTGCTTCCATTCATGCTTTCTATAGCAAGCTAAGTAGTGATCAGAGAAGATTCAAAAGGCTAGCAACAATGCCTTGGCCTCTCTTCCTCCCTCTAGGACCATGATTTGAGGCAAAGAATCTCTTGCTGCCCCAAAAACACATATTTTCCTCATTCCTAGGACTTCTAGTATTTGCAGCTCCCTAATAGGTTGATAGTCCAGTTTTTCTTTGCATTATATCCTCTTTATCATGTTCACTTCTTGATTTGTAATAGTCCTTTTGCATGCTTTCCTTTCTTACAAGATTCCCAACATTTCCTTCTATACATCATAGTTTAGGCCATTTTAATGCAAAACTCTGTTTTTCCTAGGATGCACTTACTTCATTGGTTGCTTGATTTTCTTGGTTGACTGTCAGTTTCTATGTAGCTAATCTCTTTTAGTAGTATGCCAACCTACCATCAATCACACCATCCATCTGATCCATGCCCTATAGGTCTCCCAAACCTCACCTCAATTCTTCCCTAGTTTCCTTCATTTTTCATAGAACATTTTCCTCTCTCCTTGAGCAAACCCAATCATCTTTCTCTCTCCTGGTGATTCATGGTAGACCTTAGGCACCCTAACACCTCATTCCAACCTTCATCCACCTTTTCCACCCACTCTCACACCCTCAAAATAGTGAAAATTTATCTCAGCCTCCTCCTATAGGCCTCCTGTAATTTCCCTATTTTCCTCCTGTAGTTTTCCTGTGTTCTCCTGTAGTTTTTCTTGTATGCTTTCTTTTGAAGGCTGAGTGTGGAAAAAGCCTCTAGAAGGCCACCTAAGACCTCCTAGGACCCATCCACACCATCCTACATCCTCCCAAGCTCCAAAACCGCCCTCTAATGCCACTTATTCGCTGCCACCATGGTAAATTTTAGGGGCGAATTATAGCCCAAAGGCGAAATTTGAGGGTTTTTACATTTTAAGAGGGCAAATTTTTTATTAAAAACCCTTTTCATATAGCTAGCCCCAATTTTATTTAAGACATAATTAATTTTTTGATTTTAGCCCAAAATAAAAAATGGGCGGATAAACTGACCTGGGAAATCATATTCCCTTAAAATCGCCGAATTTTGATATTTGCCCCTGGTTTGGGAGATTAAAATGATTTAATACCTTACATTGGGTGCAATTTTTTTTAATACCATGGGCCAATACCACATGCCCAAAAACCATCTCTCATTTCACAATCAAAATATTTATAAATATTTTATTTGAATTTAATTTTATAGCATTTTTTAATTAAATCTAAAAGAAAAAATATTATAATTACTTTTAAGATATATCTAAATCCCTTATCCCATTCAAATATTTGAGATATAAATAATAGTTATAAATTAAGATCCATTTTACCATATAAGTTAGTCTAATAATTTTGTAACCATATTTAAACTTTATTAATAAGCACATAAAAATTTAATACTTATAATATAACAATTTTTTTAACCATGGATATTCACCCCCACTTTACCATCGACATTATTAAGTTGTGAACATGCTTTGTTACAATATCATGGGCTAATACGATGACTTATCAATACGACATGCCCAAAAACCATCTCTCATTTTACAATCAAAATATTTTATAGTTTTTTTTTTTTAATTTAATGTTATTACATTTTTTATATGGAAAATATATTGTAATGTCATGTTATGTTATCTAAACATTATGACTCAATCAAATTTAAAAAATTGATTAATTAATTAATTAAAAATTAAAATATTTTGACTCAATGAAATTACATAAAAATAGAAATTACATTAAAAAAATAAAATTAATAATTATAATAATTAATAATTAAACAAACCTAGATCCATTTTAACTTTGGATCTATCTAGAGATTTGATAATTAATAACCCTATGTTAAAATGAAAAGTCTACGTTATTATTTTATGTAAAAAATTTAGGTTATTATTTTTTTTAATCAATTTTTGTTGAGTAAAGGTAAATTTGAAATAAAAATAAAAATAACTCTACCTAAAAATGAAAATTGTACATTATTATTTTTTTATTATATCAAGAGATATTGATTTGTCCATTACTCATTTTTGAGCTCAAGGTTTATAAGAACCCATGGTATTCATGTGGAATATAGTCTATTTAAAGGGGGAATTATACCATCCTAAATCCATCTTCTCATTCTCCCTCTTTCTCTCTCTCTCCCTCAGTTTTGATTCACATTTCACATTAGCCTTAACTGTTGATCTCTCAAGATTTGTCGATCTCTCAAGCTTAGAGAGGGATGGATCTTGGCTCATGTATATCTTAAGACAGGTATGCTATGAATTCTTAAAGTAGTATACTTGGATTTTCAAAATGTAAGATTTTTTTTACATAGGGATATCTTAAAGTCATATACTTGGATTTGCAAAATGTAATATTTTTTTTTCACATAGGGATATCATTTGCTTTTGATTATGGTCTTGCCTATTAAGTGCCCATATTCTGGTTTTGATGAGTTTTGATTATGGTTTCGATCAGGTGCAACGTCTATAACCCTTTCTTATTAAGTGTCTATATTCTAGTTTTGATCAGGTGAAGTGTCTATGACCCTTGTCTATTAAGTGCCCATATTCTAGCTATCATTTGGGAGGTTTTTTTTTATTGCATCAAAGGATGTTGTCTTGTTCTGTGAAGTTACCAATGGTTTTTAAGCTCCAGGTTTATGAGCACCCATGGTATTTCCCATGATATTCATGTGGAATATAGTCCTTTTAAGGAGGGATTAAACTAGCCTAGATCCATCTTCTCCCTCTTCCTCTTCCTATGCATCGAAACGATTAGTTTTGATTCTCATTTCCCACTCGCTAGGTTTTGATTCTCATAAACTAGCCTAGATCCATCTTCTCCCTCTTCCTCTAGGTATCCCTCGAAACCCTCGGTTTTGATTCTCATTTCCCACTCACTAGGTTTTGATTCTCATTTCCCATTCACCTTAACTAAGGATGGATCTAGGTTGGTGTGTATCAAAAGAGAGGTATATTCTAAATTCTTGAAGTGGTATACTTTGATTTGCAAAATGTAATGTTTTTTTACATAGGCATATAGTTTATTGGATTTGCAAAATGTAAGGTTTTTTTTATAGGGATATGGTTTACTTTTGATTATGGTTTTGATCAAGTGAAGCATCTATGACCCTTGCCTGTTAAGTGCCCATATTCTACATATCACTTGGGAGGTTTACATAGGTTGATCATGATTGTGAAATCCTATTCCAAAACAAAGACTTCTTTCCACTTAATTAATCTTTTTTTTCATTTTAAATTAAAACAAAAATCAATAACATGAAAAATATCAATTATGGGGCTGAAAAAAAAGTTAGAAGCATTAGTAGTTGTTGGGAGATTTCAAGTTTTCTAATATCATGAGAAAAATCTTTTTTTTGTTGCTTTATATTTTATAATTTGTGTACAGTAAAATATGGTATATTAACGAATTAATCACTTTCTATCTTAATCGTTAATTTTTTAAATTCATTTAAATTATAATTAATTAACTTGATATAAAAATTATTGATGAGACAGTATTATATAAAGGGAAAGTGATTTGATCATTATAATTACAAGTTGTCCAAATTTGTGAGTGAATGATTATCTTCACTTTCAATTTCTGAATTGAGATATAATTAAATTTGTAATGGTTTATTTATATAATCATCACTCAAACATGATAATTTTCCACAAGGAGGTCACTCACAAAACATGAGATATATATATATATATATATATATATATATATATATATATATATATATATATATATATATATATATATATATATATATATATATATATATATATATATATATAATTCCAAAACTAAAGATGTCATTTCAAGTTACAAGGGTTTGTCTAATATATATATATATATATCTATCTATATATATATATATATATATGAAAATTAACCATCATGCAATATAATATTATGCTGACTCCGTTAAATTAAAACATAAATTATTATTTTAATATGATAACTATAATTATTATTTTATATGTGTCCTTAGAGGTATCCTAAAGTGTTGTTAGATTCTAGCTAGTTCATTTTTTATCATGTTAAGGAAACAATCATAGTACCTAAGGTGAACATGTATATTCATTTTAAAATTTAAATATTTTGTAATAATTTTTGTCAATATAGACAATTTTAAAACTGAAATTCAGTAAGCAAAATCACAACAACACTTATATACTAATCTCTCTCAAAACTACATCTCTCCCTAGACTTTTGTAATTAATATACATTTAAAAAATAAATATTCAAAACTGAAAACTAAATCTCTCCTTAGTTTCAAATGTTATAAAAAATCTTTTTTAATTAGTACATATTTAAAAACTAAATATTCAAAACTTATTTTTATTCACACCGAGCCAAGTTTTCCAATGATGGTCTAAAATCCAAAACCCTAGTAGAAAAAAATATTCCTTGCCACATGATAGGCTTCTTTGCGCTTAGAATGCTAGGAGGATGATACTAAGATGTAAAAACTGGCAATCCAAAAAATATTGTAAGATAAAGAATAAAAAAGTTAATTACATTATAATTTTTTTGAGTTGAATAACAAGCTGCAACCCTCGAAATTTAACAAAACATTACTTAAATCATTATTAGGCTATTTACCTGCTCACAAATAGTAAAATCTCATCTTCCTTCTTAGCTCTTCGAATATATGTAGGGATCTACATTTTAAGGATGTCGCTTTGAAATGTTGAGCATTTTTGCAGGGCAGAAACCTCTTCTTGGGCTGATGAGAGGAGTTCTCACTTATTTTCAGCTAGGGCTTTGCATTTTGGGGTTTCATCTTGATACATAAAATTCCAAGGGAGACACAGGCTTATTATCATTGTTTTGCTTGGCCGCAGGAGTTTTAAGGCTGATTTATATTACAAACCTTTATGCTCTATAACCTTTCATGCTGATTTTCACCATGCGGATTTTATTAATATGTTCTTTTAGTATGTAATGTTGGATTTTTTATGCATTTTAGTACTAAAAAGTTTTTGGTTTGGGAATATTGTTGATACAGTTGGGGCATACTTAATGATGGACATGGCTATACCTGTACAATTTGTTACAACAAAAAAATGGGAGAATTCTATTTCTAATACTCATATTTGTTCATCTCCATCTAAAGATAGGTAGGATGAGTAAAAAACATTTCACAAAATCCATGCTCTAACATAGCTACTTGGCAACTATTTTACAAACTAATTATATAACAAGATACATAGATAGATCATTCCTAATTTTTCAATAGGACTCAAAGGAAGTACCCAAACTCAATGAGCAAGGATTGTAATACCAATGCTTTGTTCCATTTAAATTCTTGTTCTCAAATTTCTTTCCCAAATTTCCTCCCTCTCATGACTGGCATAGAGCTTAATGTTTGTTTAGCTACACTTGCATAAGTGAGAGTTCTAATGTCTACCTTTGTTACCCCTAGGCTAAGGGAACATCTTCCCTCACTATCTCTAATCATTGTTTCTCCCATGGATTATTAATTTGTTGTTTCACCATTTTTCCCTTGTATTTCTTCTCAATTTTTCCATTTTCACCTTTTTTATTTTTTGCACTTATCTTATTCATGTCAATTTTCTAAGGACTTATTGTAGCTCATTTCCCACTCCTCACTCATATATTTATATTCCAATACATGAGAAATATATTTATATTCCATATGAGTAATATGCATATTTCAGTCCTTGAGGGATTGCTTAGAAAACAAGGCTCATAGTCATTACAAGAAATACTCATTATGAGTCCAACACATTGTCACATGTAGGATTTCTCCCTACCACCTGCGTTAAACCTAATTGACTTTCCATAAGAAATATCTTTATATTCCATATAAGGAATATACTTGTTTTGGTTCTTGATGGATTGATTAGCAAGGCTTCAAGCCATTACAAGAAATAATCATTATGGACTTTGTTAGTCCTTTACAAAGCCTTTATTATTCAGTGAAATATTCACCAAGATCTTACAAGATTTTATAATCCAATGAAAGATTCGCTATGATTTTACAAGATAACATAATTTGGTGAGAGATTCACCAAAAAAATTATATATACATATTATATTATTGATAAAATCGCCTTCCATTTTTCCTATGTATCATGGGGATTCGCCCATTTATTATATATATAAATTTAGGGGGGTTCTTAAAATTTTCCTTGGCTACCACACTCACACACAATAAATTAGATGCATGTTAAATTCACATAAAAATACATAAAAATCCAAAAATATGTTTTTTTTTTTATTTACTTCTAGAAATAGCATGGTTAGATGTTGTTTACTTCCTTAAGTAGGTAATGGCATTTCTTTCATGGTTTTCATAGTGTTTTTGGCAAAAGTAGAATTAGCTTGTTAATTAGGGTTTACTAGGTTTTGATTTACATTCCAGTCTTTCTCCTTTCTGCAGTTAGAATAGCATCTGTAGAATAATCTTTCTTTCCTTTTAACACACATAGAGCTTCTTCTAGAATCTATAGAAGTTGGCTTGAGCTCCTAGTGATCTCATGTCGGCTAACCAAGTGACAACCTGCAGTGAGAACTATTACTTGTGATATAGCACCGACACTTCCAAGTTTGTTACGAACTACTGGGTTGATAAAAGTAAAGTTGGTAGTCAAGGAGTTACAACATTCTCGCTGCAATACTAGCACTCATCACTTTTTAGCGCCGTTGCCAAGGAAGCGTCAGAGTATTCTGTTCATCAAGTTCATTTGAGCTAGTTTCAATTTGTTATGTTCAATCACAATTTCAGTTTCTGCAGGTACTTTCATGTGGGGAAAAAGAAACAAAAAAACCAACCAAAAATATTTCCTTTCATGCCTTGTAGGAGTAGAGATAACTTAGGAAAAAAATTTCCCAACACCCCCACTGCTTCACACAACCAACCTTCTCTCTTCTTCAGTGGCTGCAATAAAAAAGAACCCTTAGGTGAACATCCAGACATCTTTGAAGAACCTATAGGAGAAGAAGAAGAAGAAAACATTCCTCTGGAGCCAATGGCTGAAAACAAAATTGCTAGGGGAAATGGAGAGAGAATAGAGGATATGTTCCCCATTTGGGAGACCAATGGGGACACCAAAATGAAGAATATAAGTCCTTCAGCCCTACCTCACTTTCGTGTTCTGACTACAGAAGATCCTGACACCTTCTTGTTCGAGTTTGCTGTCGTTTGTCGAACTTATGACTATGCAGAAGATGAGCAAAATTTGAAACTGTTCCCTTCTACTCTCAAGGACACAGCACTGTGTTGGTTCATGGGATTACTCGGCAATACTATCACAACTTGGGCTCAGATGCAGCAGGCCTTTAACAACTAGTATCAAGACTATTGTAGGTCAAAAGATACTAAAGAAGAAATCTTCTGAATGGCCATAGGAAGTGATGAGTCCCTAGAAGGCTATGAAGAGAGGTTCTATCTCAATTACAAAAGAGCTAGGTGTACACTTGACCCTGAGTCTCTGAAGTTGGTCCTGCTTAGGGGAATTCGGGAAGACCTTTTATACACCCTCCATCTACTAGCTGGGGGATACATCTACCAACTATCCTATGAGGACATAAAGACTATTTTAGAAAACATTCTAGAGCATCTAGAAAGAAAGGTAGGGGGAGTCAACCCATAACCAATACCTCTTCTTCCAATTCATCCATTAAAGGTGAAATTGGAAACATGTTGGAAGACTTCAAGAGTGAGATGTTATAGACTCTTGCCATGCAAATGGATACCTTACATATCAAAAGAAAACAAGAGAAAGCAGAGAGGGCTTTGGCCATTTTTTTCCCTAGATGCACCAGGAGGCACCCTAGGAATGAATGCCCATTGAACTCTATAGAGGTTTGTTCAGTCTGTGAAGAAGATGATTCTACAGATAAGTGCCCTTCCTTGCCCAGACTTAAAGTTGTATACTAAGGGGCCAAAGGAGTCACTCAACAGATCTATTACATAAAACAAAGGAGGTAGCCTAGACCTAGACCATACCAGCAGGGGATGAAAGGGACATCTCAGGCATACTACAACCCCAACCAAGTCACCTCCATACCTTCTTGGGGCCCCACTACTCATCCTTCCTAGTCCATGCCTCTTCCCTGGTCCTTCACATCTCAATATCATGCCCAACCAACCACCCATTCATTTCAATCCTATGCTCAGCCGCAACCTCAGTGGAATGCATCTCATCAAGGGTGGAGGCCCCAATACAACTCTCCTCCCACTTTTCTACCTCCACCACCTACCCAACCACAACCGTTACCTTCTGCTCCACCAAGGCAACTCCAAATGCCTAACTAGCCAAATCTGAACCCGAACAATAGACAGGCTTAGCAAGTGTATATTGGGGAACCATCATGCCCAACTTATGCTGTGGAGATTCAAGAAATTAACTTGCGATCTGGGAAAGTTCTCCCAGATAACCAGCCTCCACCCAGGGAGGTTAAGGAAGATAAAGAGGAAATCGAACCTAAATAAAATCCACCCTTTCCTGAGAGACTATCCATGACAATCCTGCCTACCTGAGAAGAGACTGAACTCCTAGGAGAATTGCAACATTTATCTGTGAGGATACCACTTCTCCAAGCCACTAAAGATGTGCCTATTTACAATAGGTTGCTAAAAGAGAAGTGCTTTAGGCATCCAGCAAGGCACAAGAGAGATGCCCCAACCATCAATGTCATAGGAGAACTGTCCGACCTGATGTTGGGGCAGATAATCTGTCCAAAATATCTAGACCCTAGAAGCCCAGTAGTTGATGTCCACATCAATGGCACAATGGTCCCACATACCATGATTGATCTGGGAGCTGCCATTAATGTAATGACAAAGGACACAATGCTCAAACTTAACCTCCAAGGCTCCTTGAGGAAGACCACGACAGTGCTACAGCTAGAAGACCGCTCCATAGTGACCCCTGAAGGGATTGTGGAAGATGTGATGGTCTCTATTGATTCTTGGGAGTACCCTGGTGATTTCTTAGTTCTCTAGCCAAAGGAAGAGCTCATGGGGTATCCTGTCATTCTGGGAAGACCCTGGTTGGCTACAGCCGATGGCTACATTAGTTGTTGAGCTGGGAACATGACCATAAAGAATGGACACATGTCCAAGCAGTTAACCCTATATCCTCCTACCCAACCCTTGCTAGAACATTATCTACCACTCTAGTTGGAGGAGGAGGATGAGGATGAAGTTTATTCTGCACCACTTTGTACATTAGAAATTGCCATGGGGGGAAACTACAAGATGAGGATGATATGATTGAAAATTTGATTCAAAATCCACCTCCCAGTGTATCACCATTAGAAGACATAGTAAGAGAAACCCAAAACAACCCCTCAACTAATCTCTATGTGGCTGACCCCGCTTCTCTCCGTGTTAAAAATACAAAGTTCGGCCCAGAAAGAACATTGAAAATCAATCCATCCCTATCTACTTCCTAGGAGAAGGAGTTATGCAGCATACTGAGAAAACATCTAGATGCCTTCGCCTAGAGTTATAAGGAGATGAAGGGAGTGAACCTTTCAGTATGTACTCATCATATATATATCAAGGAAGATTTTAGGCCAGTCAGGCAGCCTCAAAGGAGGATGAACCCAACACTTAAAGATATTTTTAAGGAAGAACTGCAGAAATTGCTTGATGCACGGTTCATCTATCCCATCTTTGACAGTGAATGGGTCTCTCCTTTGGTGCTAGTGCCAAAGAAAAATGGTAAGTGGAGAATCTATGTCAACTATCAGGAATTGAACAAAGCCACTAAAAACGACCATTTTCCTTTACATTTCATAGGTCAAGTGTTATATGGTCTGGTAGGGAAAAAGTTTTTCTCCTTCCTAGATGGGTTTAGTGGGTACAATCAGATTCAAATTAGCCCAAAATACCATGATAAGACCACTTTCACTTGTCCTTGGCATACCTTTGCATACTGGGTCCTTCCTTTTGGTTTCTGTAATGCTCCGGCCACTTTCCAAAGAGCGGTATTGAGTATATTTTCTAAACTGGTTCATGATGCAGTAGAAATATACATGGATGATTTTACTCCTTATGGCTCTGACTTTCAGGAAGCTTTATCTAACCTAGGAAAAGTTCTAGACAAGTGTATTGAAATGAACCTATCCCTCAGTCTAGAAAAATGTGAACTTTTTATGACTATAGGGACTGTGCTAGGTCATGCAATATCTCAACAAGGACTGCAGGTGGACCCCAACAAAATTGCCATCATCCAAAGGGTCCCACCAACTCAAAAGGTGAGAGATGTCAGAAGTTTCCTAGGTTTAGCTGGATATTACAGGAAATTCATTAAAGACTTCAACAAGCTAGCCCCTCCTTTTTTTGGCCTCCTAGGCAAAGATTTTGAGTTCATATGGTTGGAAAACTGTCAAGAAGCCCTAGATACCTTGAAGAGCAAGCTAGTGACTGCCCCAATTCTCAAAGGCCCAAACTGGGCCCTACCTTTCCACATTCACACTGATGCCTCGAACAAAGAAATAGGAGCAACCTTAGGACAAATTGATGAAAAGTTACCTTATGCCATATACTTTATAAGCAAAAACTTGTCAAAGGCAGAGTTAAACTATACAGTGACCAAGAAGGAACTCCCAGTCGTCGTGCATTCCTTAAACAAATTCAGACATTATATCACAAGTTATCAAACCTTTTTGCACATTGATCATGTTGCAATTAGATATTTAATGAACAAACCAGATGTAAATGCTCGTATTATTAGATGGTTGCTTTTATTGCAGTAGTTTGATCTGACCATTATTGATAAGCCTGGTAAAGAGAATGTTGTTGCTAACTTTTTGTCTAGAGTAAATTTTCCTGCAGGTGAAGAAGGAATGGTGGATGACCAAATGGCAGATGAGCACCTATTTGTTATATTAGTACTCTCTCCATGGTTTGTTGATATAGCAAACTACTTGGTTTCAACACAGTTCCCACCACACCTATCCTCAAAAGAGAAGAGTTAGATAGTAAGGAAAAGCACCCCTTTCACCTATATTGGAGGCAATCTCTTCAAACTTGGCCTAGATAAGATCTTGAGAAGATGTGTCAGGGAGGAGGAAGTCTTTGACATCCTCCTGACCTGTCCTTGTGAAGGTCATTTTGCAACAAAAAGAACCACCTTCAAAATATTGCAAGCAGGCTACTACTAGCCCACTCTTCATCGGGATGTGAGGAGATACATGAGCTAGTGTGATTGGTGTCAGAGGATGGGGAAACGCACTCCAAAGGATGAAATGCCCATGCAACCTCAAGTGAACTTTGAGCCATTTGAGAAGTCGGGCATGGGCTTTGTGGGGCCTATCAACCCTCCTTCAAAGCAGAAGCAATACATCATTGTGTGCATCGACTACCTAACAAAGTGGGCAAAGACAAAAGAAATCAAAGCAGCGACAGAAGAAAAAGTAGTTTATTTTTTGAGGGAAAACATATTCTACAATTTTGGATATCCGAGAGAGTTGGTCACAGACCAAGGCAGTTAGTTCACTTCCAACCTGATTGAAGACCTGCCCACACATCATAAGATCAAGCACAAGACTTCCACCCCTTACCATCCATAGGCCAATGGGTAAGTGGAGGTCACTAATAGAGCATTAGAAGGGATCCTAACCAAGGTAGTGAGCAACAGCAGAAAAAACTGGGCAGATAGATTCGTTGAGGCCACTTGGGCCTACAACAAAACATGGAAGACCACCACTGGGTTCACATCCTATGAACTGGTTTATGGGAAGAAGGCTTTGTTGTCAATAGAGTTTAAATTCAATACCTTAAGGATGGCAGCTAAGCTGGACCTAGACCTCATCCATGCATAGAAGGAGAGATTACTTCAACTCAATGGATTGGATGAATACAGATTGCAAGCCCTTCTTCATACAGAGGTAGTTTAGCTTCAGACAAAGATATTACATGACAGAAATATCAGGGAGAATCAATTCCAAGAGGGAGATTGGGCACTACTTTATGATTCAAGATATAAGGATTTCAAAGGAAAGCTAAGGACAAGATGGCTGGGACCCTAAACTGTGGAGAAATGCAACGACAATGGTTCAGTTCTGATCAGAACCATTGATGATGGAGCCATCCCCATGCTTGTCAATGGACATCGGTTGAAAGTCTACAAGAAACCCCTCTCCAAGCGAGAGTTTATTGAAGATTTGAATAAAGTAGTGATGGTAGTGAAGCATGCCTTAGCTTCCACTTCACCCACTCACTAAAGAAAAAGGAGAAAAAATAAGGACTCTAGTGAAAACCTCCCTGAGGCACTTGAGTCCCATCATTGGGTTGAAAACCTCTTCTGAGGCAGCCCAGTGATGTCAAAAAAAAAAAAGAAAAAAAAAGACTAACATCCCTGGGTGAAAACCTCCCTTGGAGGCACCCAGGGTAGGAAATTAAGGTTAAAACCTCTCTGAGGCCCCCTAGTTGTTTTCAAAAAAAAAAAGAGAGAGAGAGAAAGAAAAAATGAATTTTGATTGCATTGCAGGTTTTCCGGAGGACTACAGCGGGCAGAAGAAGGTGCCAAGGGGACCCTAACATTCATACCAACATCCATCTTATCTTCTCCACACCTTCCTCCATCATTTTTGGCATCTTTTTCACCCAATTGTACCTCTTTTTCCAAAACTGTGTTTTCTACAGGAGGCTCTATTTTTTCAACAGAGGCTCCTATAGGAATTACAGAGAGCCAAAAATTTCTACAGGAGGCAGTTTGAAGGACAAGAAAAGCTTCATGAGGAACCCATAATCCCTCTTACCATCTTCAAACCTCCATGCCATCATTTCCAAGCCTGCATCACACTCCAAGCATCATTATTATTTTTTTCTTTCCAAGGAAAAACCACAGAAAAACAGTTTCAGTTTTGAAAAAATAAAAAAATAAATAAAAGGAGGAAAAGCAACCATTAATTTTACTTGAAGCTTACCCACTATCCCTCCATCATTCATCTCCACCTCTGGCATCATTCTCGAGCTCTCAGCACAAGGAAATAGCTGAAGCTTTGAGGGGAGAAGTAGCTACAGGAGCTCCTGTAGGAATTCCTGTAGCAGCTGATCCCATAGATGTCTAGCACCAGCAGCAAGGGACAACACATTTGAAGATTGAAAGGGAACATGCAGCTCAGCTCCAGCAAAAGAAGAACCTACAAAAACACACAACAACACATCAACAAGTAGAGATAGCATGTAGGAAGGAAAATGAAGGCATGTAGCAGGGAAAATCACAGCACGTCACAGTCAATGGCAGCAAATACACTTGGATCACAGGTAAGTAGCTAAGTCACTCCTCTATCTGCATTTGTGTAATTAGGAATCATACGAAGGAAATGAGATGGTTGAAATCAGAAGAGGAAAAGGTGGCCAGTTAACTTGGCCACCTTCATTTAGTTGACTCCACTTAACTGAGATGTCACCCACACGTGCGCACAGTCAACTCAAGCAAAAGATGCAAAGGACAGGTTGTGGAAAGAAGAGTTAACTCTGATGCAGTAATGAGGGGATGATTATGAGGGGTGTCATGATGACCAAGTAGGTGGGGACCAATGGTCCATATCTGGGCAATGTACACCTTGCCAGCTTAGCATTCATAACCGAAAACAACCATAAAAGGTAATGAGCACTCTTCCACGTGCATTCTCACCACCTTCTCTTCAATTTCTCCTCGTAACTCAGCCACACAATAGTCTTCTTATGCCCCCACAGCCTCGTATCCACCAACCTCCATCGATTTCCTCCATGTTTTTCCTCTTGGCATTTTCTATAGGAGCACCTACAGGAAATCTACAAGAGGGACAGTTGGCTTCTCCAGGAGGGGTAGTGAGTCATTTTGAAGGGAGAAAACATGATTTTTGGCACAAATTTCAGTTTGAAGAGGTAGGGTTCATGAATGCCCTCTATTGAATATCAAAATGTAAAATAGCTGGTCTCAAATTGAAGATAAAATGAGCCTTTAAGAGGGTAGAAATACATAAAAAAAAATTATGTCCTTTTTAAAAAAAATATAGTCCCCTCTGCTTTTCTATTTCACTCAAAATTCTTTGTCTCCACATCTATATCTGGTTCTTCCAAAGAAGTACAGGCAATATGAAAAGGGGTTTATGAGAAAAGAGCCCACTAACTCGATTAGACTCCATGCACCTCCTCAAGTGGTGGAAATATTTACAAGGGCAAACTGGATGAATTTCTTTGAGAAGTTTAGAGGGTTTGATGATGAAATTGCCCATGAATTTTCTCTCTCTTTGGTCCCTCACACAAGAACTCATGCTACTGAAACCATTAGAGGCCTCTCCATTGAAATAACCCCTAAATTCATCTATAGGGTCACTAACCTTCCTCTTGCACTGCCTTGGAGTAAAGATGAGAAACCAATTGGCCAGGCTGCCAAGAGGAAATTTTTCCAAGATAATGAAACCCCTGTTGAATACAAGAATGGAATTAGGAGGGCTAGTATACCATAACCCTGGGATGAGGTTAGCTACCAAGTGATCAAATACATTTCTTGTGAGGGGAGGCACAAGATTGTTTATGGATATCATTTTAGAATCCTCCAAGAATTGAGATATGGTATGGATACCCTAGCACATCAAAAGCTCAGTATCCCTTACTTTCTCCTTCAGTCCCTCATTGACTCCAGCACCAAGGTACAAGAAGGAAATTCATAGCAGCTAGCTCACCATGCCCTAATCAAGATCCTAGTAGAAGAATTCCTCCATATCCTTACAATCCCTATAGCATGGGAAGTTTTCAGAAGTATGACAACTGAAGATGACATCAAGGCATTAACCTATGATGTTAGTCCTATTGTCAGTGAGGAGGGAGAACAACAAGGAGGAGAAGATGAAGCCAGTGGTGACATAGCAGAGCAAGAGAGGAAGGAGGAAAGAAAAGAAATAGACTAGGGGAGAGTTGAAGAGATAGAGCAAGAAGAGGAAAAAGAGATAGAAGAGGGAGAAAAGGAGGCAGAGAGGGAAGAGCAAAGAAAAGAGTCCCCTGAAACTTGGGAAAGAGAAGTAACAACTGCTCTCACTGCCCTCAGCACACTAGTCAAGTAGAAGCAAAAGAGGAAAAGAAAAACCTCCATGTATTTTAGGGCAAGGAAGAGTACCAGAATTAAAATAGGAAAACCTTAGCCCTGATCCAAGACTTCCATTAACATTGAAGATTCACCATCTGCCAAGGTGAAAGAATCTCCTTCCAAGACACCCATAACCTATGAGAGGAGGACTCCAAGACCTTCTACATGGAAGGGAAAGGAAATTCTACAGGACCCTAAACCAGACCTATAGAAGGCTGAAACAGTCCTACAGGAGACACTGTCCAAACTACAAGAGACACAAAAACTTGAGGAAAAGATAGGAGGATAGCCAGAGGTGAAAGAGGAAGTGCAAGAGCTACAAGAACTTGACCCCCAGCCTAGTCTTGACTCCTATTTCAAACTACTTGAGGGAGGCAAGATAATCCCACAGAAATTTGCAATTCCACTATTTTTCGAATTGGAAAAAGAGAGAGTGAGAACACATAGGTGGATGTAGATAGCCAAGTCCAAAGGAGTTGAGGATAGTGGCCACATGGAAAACAAACTTAGGGAAATGGGAAAGGAATTGAGTGCTCTTAGAAACAGAGAAGCCATTACAAGAAGCCACCTTGAGAATGAAAATGAGTTACTAAGGAGGCAGCTATAGGAGAAAGATACCCATTTGGCATACATGGCCAGCTTATCCATAGAAGCATTACAATGTAGAACACCAGCCAAATCTTATGGCCTCTATCTGAAGGATCAATGGCTTCAATTCCAAATAAAAACATTGGCACAAAGAGGCATAATGCCTTTCCAAGACTACAGGCAGTTCATGGATTTGTGTGACCAAAGCACCTCTGAGGACAAAGCAAAGATGGCAGAGTTCTATCTACACAACATGGCCCTCAAAGACCTGAATGTGTGGGACCCCAATGCCAAGCTAGGGGATCTGTAATTAATGGCCATGGCATCATGGATGAAACATGAAGAATTGAGGGCAGTAGAAATGAAAATATTGTTAATAAAAGAGCCGAATGAACCATTGATGATAAGAGTTGAGCCATTAGATCCTATGGCACTCATCAGCACACACAACCTGCTTGCCAATGAACCTCAGATTGCCCCTAAATATCTAGCCAATCAGGAACAAGCCATTACACACTTTGAAGATATGTTTAGGCTACTTGGGGAGGACTATGTGCATGCAAGCATGAGAAGATAGAACACCCTACCCCATAGCTTGCAGATCAAGGAATACCTTTCCCCCATGAGGCTGAAGGAGGCATTGAAAAGAGTACCAATGTACAAGCGCTCTATGCAAAGGCTGAAGATCAACTGGATTGGCCTCAAACTAAGTCCTCCACTCATATTAGGCATGATGGAAGGTAGAAGAGAAGAAGAAGAGAAGGAGTAGTGGAAGGACATAGAAAGAAAGGCAGGATTTTATGGATAACATGAGAAGACCACATCAGAAGCCTAGGATGCTAGGGAGGCCACCAGGGCCATAAAAGACGAAGAGATTGAATAGGTTGCTCAGAGGATGAGCAACACCTTCAGTAGGGGGGTGATGATGAGCCTCATAAATGGTTAATTATAAGGGCTCATTTTACCTCCTAACCTAGTCAAATCAACCATTCTCTTAGCTTATTGTATGATTTTCTGATTATATTTATGCTTATAGGGTGAGTTGAGTTAGTTATTATGCCATGTGGTCTAACATGTATTTAATGTAGATTATTGATGGATTTCGAGGTCAAAGTCAAGGATCTAGTGGTCAAACTGTAGCAATAACTTGAAGTAGACAGAGGAGAGGACTTATAGGAGGTAATCCCCCCATTTATTGCTCCTCACTTCAAATTCTTCTTCATTTAGCTCGGAGTACAAGCAGCCGAATCACGCGCTAGAAGGCAGCCGAGCAAGTGGAAGATGATCGATAGTTATCTCAAGTTTTGGGAGCCAAGCCTCCCTAATTTTAAGGAATTGGTAGCTTCGAATGTATAAGTAGAGAGGCCTAGGGCCTCACTAGGGTTGACCTTTTGCTTGTGTAAACTCTGCTCAAATTTTGAGCTTACTATTTTGTGATAGTTTTATGTAATCTTGCTAATTTTTGATAATGAAGATGGAATCCTTTTTGAGCTAGCATTGAGTTACCTCAGAGGGTTAAATCTCTTAGGTTAGGGCCCAATCCAAGCAGCCAAGCTCCTCTTTACTTGTATTTTTATACTTTACTTCAGTTGTAGATTAGTTTGTTGTTAGATGTATTTCTCTTATGGTTAAGAATAGGTTTCTTTTGATGATTTAGTAGCTTGCTTCCATTCATGCTTTCTGTAGCAGGTTAAGCAGTGATCAGGGAAGATTCAAAAAGCTAGAAACAATGCCTTGGCCTCTCTTCCTCCCTCTAGGACCATGATTTGAGGCAAAGACTCTCTTGCTGCCCCAAAAACACAGATTTTCCTCATTCCTAGGACTTCTAGTGTTTGCAGCTCCCTAATAGGTTGATAGTAGCGTTATACTTTGATTTAGATCCTCTTTATCATGTTCACTTCCTAATTTTCAATATTCCTTTTTCATGCTTTCCTTTCTTATAGCATTTCCCAGCATTTCCTTCTATACATCATAGTTTAGGTCATTTTAATGCAAAACTCTGTTTTTCCTAAGATGCACTTATTTCATTGGTTGCTTGATTTTCTTGATTGACTTTCAATTTCTATGCAGCAGATCTCTTCCAGCAGTAGGCCATATTACTAGAAATCACACCATCCATCTAATCCATGCCCTATAGGTCTCCCAAACCTCACCTCAATTCTGCCCTAGTTTCCTTCATTTTTCATAGAACTTTTTCCTCTCTCCTTGAGCAAACCCAATCATCTTTTTCTCTCCTGGTGATTCATGGTAGACCTTAGGTGCCCTAACACCTCATTCCAACCTTCATCAACCTTTTCCACCCACTCTCACACCCTCGAAACAATGAAAATTGCTCTCGGCCTCCTCCTGTAGGCCTCCTGTAGTTTCCCTGTTTTCCTCCTGTAGTTTTCCCGTGTCCTCCTATAGTTTCTCCTTTAGGCTTTCTTTTGAAGGCCGAGTGTGGGAAAAGCCTCCAGAAGGCCACCTAAGACCTCCTAGGACCCATCCACACCATCCTACATCCTCCCAAGCTCCAAAACTACCCTCTAATACCACCTGTTCCCTGCCACACTCACACACAATAAATTAGATGCATGTTAAATTCACATAAAAATACATAAAAATCCAAAAATATGTTTTTTTGCTTATTTACTTCTAGGAATAGCATGGTTAGATGTTGTTTACTTCCTTAAGTAGGTAATGGCAGTTCTTTCATGGTTTTCATAGTGTTTTTGGCAAAAGTAGATTTAGCTTGTTAATTAGGGTTTACTAGGTTTTGCTTTACACTCCAGTCTTTCTCCTTTTTGCAGTTAGAATAGAATTTGTAGAGTAATGTTTCTTTCCTTTCATCACACATATAGCTTCTTTTGGAATCTATAGAAGTTGGCTTGAGCTCCTAGTGATCTCGCGCCGGCTGATCAAGTGACAACCTGTAGTGAGAACTAGTACTTATGCATATAGCACCGATGCTTCAAGTTTGTTACGAACTATCGGGTTGATAAAAGCAAAGTTGGTAGTCTAGGAGTTGTAGCATTCTCACTGCAATACTGACGCTCATCAAAAATCAGTCCAAACCCAAACCAAAAAAATAAAAAAAGCTCCTGTGACCAAAGTTCTACAAATTCTCTCTAGAGGAAGTCAAGAGACTTCCAACCCAAAAATTGTAGATATAACTTCAGCTGAAAGTCAAACTAAAACTATTAATCAAACTATCCCAAATAAGAGAATTCAAAACAAAACTACTGAAACACAAACTGAATTGCCAAATGCTGAAAAACAAGATGAAGGTACACAGACCACATTTGCTAAGGAAGATCTCATACAATTAGGAAAAACTCAATTGTCTTTCAACGTTAAGACTGAGATAGCCAAGTTGAAAATATTTGTTCCTTTGACGGAGTTGGTGAAAAATGAATCATATAGAACATAAATCACTGAAACACTAAACATAAGCGAAAGAGAAGATGCAGTAAACCTTAATGATGATCAACCTGAGTTATTATTTGGTCCAGAAGTCAATGGAAAGCATCAACAAGGGGGTATCCCTCCATTCTACATTAGCTTAAATGTTCATGATAACATTTTACATAATTCTATGATAGATTCATGAGCATCCCACAACCTAATGCCTAAAGCAATCATTGAGAGATTAAAATTAGTTATCACCAGACCATATAAGGACCTCTTTTCCTTTGATTCTATCCAAGTCAAATGCCTTCGCTTGATTAAAGATTTGTGTGTGACTCTCGCCCAATTCCCAACAAAGATTATTGTTATGGACATAGTAGTTTCTGATATCCCACCCAAGTATGGAATGTTATTATCATTCTCATGGGGAGAAAAATTTCAGGGATCTATACAGTTGGACATGTCATATGCCACCATATATGTGTTTGGTCAAAAAAGAAAGCTTTACAGAGAAACCTTGATGAAATACATGGTAAGTAGTTCAGAGAAACCACAAAAGTGACAGCTTTAGCCCAATAATCATTTGGCAAATGCCTTGCCTTCAACATACTCCTTGCCATTTCCATAATGGTCTTATTCTTCCTTTCCACCACACCATTTTGCTGAGGTGTATATCTTGTTGTAAATTGCTTGTGAATTCCATGTTCCTTGCAAAATTGAAGGAAATCATTTCAGATGTATTCTCCACCTCTGTCAGTCCTAAGGACTTTGATGTAGTGTCCACTTTGCTTCTCAATAAGAGCCTTGTACTGGCGAAAGCACTCAAACACTTCACTTTTTTTTTTTTACGAGATAGACCCAGGTCTTCCTTGTGTACTCATATAAGAAGGTCAATACATAGTGGCTCCCACCAATTGATGGTGTCTTCATTGGTCCACATAAATCTAAGTGGACAATCTCCAAAGGTGCCTTTCGCCTTACTGACTTTCCTGCTGGAAATGTCTCTCTATGCTGCTTGCCCAAGATGCATCCTTCACATATGTTGTTCAGTTTTTCTATGAGTGGAAAAGCTTTCACCATGCTTTTGCTATGTAGAAAATTCAAACCTCCAAAGTTGAGATGTCCAAATCTCAAATGCCATAACCAATTTTCATCTTTGACTTCTGCTTGATAGGTCACTTGTGTGATAGTTGTCTCTTTTCTTCCATCCTCTTGTGAGTTCATTGATATTTGTGCTTGTGCACCTTCTTTCAAATCTGATCTTATCTTTAGGGGAAACATTCTATTGTTTGTCATTTGAACCTTTGCAATCAGTTCTCTGCTTGGAGGCCTATCCAAAATTGTGCACTCATCATTTTTAAAAAAGACATTGTAGCCCTTTTGCATGAGCTGTCCAACACTTATGAGGTTATGCTTCAGACCGGGGACAAAGTAAACATTTGAGATGTACTTCTTCTCCCCTTTCTTTGTTAGGATATTAACTCTTCCTTTTCCCATGACAGAGACTTTGCTATCAGTCCCTAATGTCACTTCAGATTTCACACTTTCATCTAGGTTGGAAAACATTTCTACGTTCCTTGACATGTGATTGCTACACCCTAAATCTAGATACCATATATCACTTTGTTTTTTTTGTGCTACATTACAAGCTAAAAACATGTTATCATGGTTCTAATTTTCTTTTGTGAAATTTACACTTGGTTTGTTACTAATGTCATATTGCTTCTTTCTACATTCATTTGCATAATGACCATACTTCTTACAGTAATGACATTGAACTTGAGATTTATCATACCTCTGACCTTGTGCTTGATTTTGGTTTAGGCCTTGACTTGGATTTTGATTTTTTCCCCTTCCACTAGAGCTTGAAAGGCTGCTTCTTCTACCTCTGTGTGGGCTTCTCCCTCTTTCTCTAGAATATGATCTTCCTCTGCCTCAACCTTGACCAAAGGAAACTTGTGTATTGAAGGCATGTTCCAATGAGGAGGTTGTCGCTCTATTTAGTCTATGTTCATGAGAAATCAATGATGCATGAAGCTCATCAACTGAGAACTGTGAGAGATCCTTTGTCTCTTCTATGGCCACAACAATGGCCTCAAACCTTGCTGGAAAACTTCTCAAAACTTTCTCAACTATTAAGTGTCTCACCATGATACCTTATTTCAGTAACCACCCCACTTGCATATGTAAAAAATGAGTCTATATTATCAGACTCTTTCATACAAAGCGTTTCAAAATCTCTCCTCAGCATTTGTAGAGTTGTTGTCTTGACTTTTGCCATGCCTTGGTAGGCTGTCTGGAGCATGTCCCATGCTGGCTTGGATTTGATTGCTGCTGCAACCCTTGGGAAAATACTTTGATGAACTATTTGGAAAATATAGAACAGGGCTTTTGAATCCTTCTTCCTGTTGTCACTAAACAAATCTCTTTCTGCTTGAGACAAGGCATTGTATATTGTTGCATCTGCTGGTTCTTGAAAACCCTTCTCCACCAAATCCCAAATGTCTTGAGAAGAAAATAGGGCCTTCATTGTAATAGCCCAATAATCATAATTTTTGCCATTAAACTGAGGTATTTGAGGATTAGTCAAGCTTTGCTTGATGTTTCCATTTCTTAGCGTAAAAAAGAATGGTAGGCAAGGTAAACTTCAGTTGGGGAAAGGTAAATCTTTGGTTGCTGCTTTGGTTTCTGCAAGCAACCAACCACACAGGGACTTTAATTAAAACACAGAGTTCACTCACTACAAAATAGAGTAAAATAAAAGAGGGTTGCAGAAATTTACTTGTGAAGGCTTAAGACCACATGGAAACATAACATACTTTTGCTGCTTTGGTTTCTGCAAGCAACCAACCACACAGGGACTTTAATTAAAACACAGAGTTCACTCACTACAAAATAGAGTAAAATAAAAGAGGGTTGCAGAAATTACTTGTGAAGGCTTAAGACCACATGGAAACATAACATACTTTTGATTATAATATAAAACATAGGAAAATACATTGGGGGTGATAAATTGGAGGCTGGTACTCCAACTAAAACACTCACTGGGTTGCAGAGTAAACTTCTATAAAACTCCGTAAAATTGGTTTTCACGTGCCCACCAAAATTTCCTCCATGATTTTCTCCTCACAGACTCTCGCTCCCTAACTTCCCCAACATGGGCGATTTTATATTGTGGAGTGTGGGCAACATTCGCCAAATGAATGTTTGCCCATATCTAATTAATAAACTTCATTAAATTCCTTAACCTCTATGATGTTTTAATGGAATGGTCCGCTCTCTGTTCTCTGTTCTGACTTTTGTCCTTTTGCCTTGCAAACAAAATCGCAACCGTGCATTGGTTGATTGTGCAAGCATTGTATTGTCACTGTGTTAAGGCGATGGTTGGGATTATTATTTCCAACAAATTAAAAATAAATGACACGTGAAAACGAATAGTTGTGTGCCTGATTTTTGATGATGATGGTTAACGTCCGCTGAGACCAAATAATGATCTATCGGACCTAAATAGACAAATTATTTATTTTGATTTAAGATTTTATTCCTATGCTCAAAAAGCTTGGAGAGAAGCCTCCCGAGTTCACTATAATTTTGGCATTGTAAAAGGCTAGGAAGGTCAGTATTGTAACAAAGATTGTGAAATTGAGATCTAATGTGGTTGTATGCAGGGAACTCTAAGAGGAAGTGGTTTTCATCCTCGATGCTCCTATTCTCACAAATATGGCAGATCCTTTCCGTCCATGGTGTTTTAGGAACTGCCCAACGACCTGTTTCACTATGGAGCTCATGAGAATTCGTTCTAATCTTTGCTATATTAATTTTCTTCTTTGAGCTAGTTAAAATAGAGAGATACTTTTGATCTTCAAGGGTGGGGTTGATGACCTTCTTATAATAACTTAATTTTCTTTTAGACGCTAAATCTTTCTCACACCACAATTTTTCTTTGAACTTAGAAGTAACAATATCTTTAATGTTATTTATGTTTTGCAAAGCATAATTCTCATTGATCTCCCAATAGTTTAACCAGGCCCTTGTGTCTTTATGCCATCCTCGGTTAAGCCTTAGGTGGTTTTGGCTGGAATTTAAAGCTAGCTTAGGAAGTCTATGATCGTCTATGTTATTGAGCTTGTGCTTGTACAACAGAAACCTGAGCATAGCTAGGCTCTCAATAGGGGAAAGACCTGCTTCTATAAGGAGAATAGGATAGGGTGTATTACTTTTAATTTTCAGGTTATAAGTTATAAAACGCTTCTGGATTTGCTCAATCTTTCTCCATGATTCTCTGGAGATGCTGCAGCCCCAAACTTCACAGCCATATAAGATAACAGGAGTGACTAAAGTTTCAAAGAGGAACTTCTTTTTATCCCACATTACGAGGTTTGCTGTTTTACAATTATTTTCAAGACCAAAATAAGCTTTCCACCCCCCATTGATCCTTTTCTCAATGCTATGGTTCCAGTTGAGCTTGTGATGGATATCAATTCCTAGGTACTTGTAAGAATACACTTCCTCCAAGTTATTATTGTCATACATAAAATTAGCGCAAGTGTCCTTCTTGGATTTGATAATCATAACTTTTGTTTTGTCAGTGTTAATAGTCATACCCATGGTAGAGCAGAAATCCTTAAGAAGCTTGAGTTGCTTATCAAAATCAGAAGGGCACCTTGCCAAAAGAACAATATCGTCAGCATAGAGAAGAAGGATAACGACTATCCCAGCTAAGATCGTGTCATCACATCCTGCTTCTTCTAAATAACCTTCGAGCTTATCGATGTAAATGCCAAATAGGGTAGGGGAGAGGGGACAACCTTGTTTAACTCCGATGTTACACTTAATATCTTTCGACCACCCCTCATTGTTCTTTAGCTTGGCAATTACATTCTCGTATAGCCTTATAGCAGTAGCTCTCAACTCAAGAGGAACCTTTAGCTCTTCTAACCTATTCCAAAGGTTGTATCTAGGGACCGTATCGAAAGCCTTTCTAAAGTCTACAAATCAACAAAAAAAAAATTATTAAAAAATCATAGTTATAAATTGATTCATAAAATTTAAATGTTACATAATATTTTCAAAATATTAAATATTAAAAAAAAAAAAAAAAAAAAAAATCAGCATAATTTACTTAAAAAAATAAATGGAAATGCTAGGCTCTATCTAGTTAAGCTAATAAAATTAGTTAATTAAAAATCTTGAAACCATATAAGTAAATCTTAAAACCATATAAATAAATATCAAATCATATTTGAAAGTCTAAATAATCTAGTACAATGATTAGTGGGTACAATTATTAGTGATTAAGTTAATAAAATTAATTAATTAAAAATCTTAAAACCATATAAATAAATATCAAATCATATTTGAAAGTCTAAAAAATCTGGTACAATGATTTAATTCATAGAATTTACTTAATATTAAAAAATATTAAATATTAAAAAAAAAAAACCTCTACATAATTTACTTAAAAAAAATGGAAGTGCTAGACTCTATGTAGTTAAACTAATAAAATTAGTTAATTAAAAATCTTAAAACCATATAAGTAAATCTTAAAACCATATAAATAAATATCAAATCATATTTGAAAGTCTAAAAAATCTAGTACAATGATTAAAAAAAATGGAAGTGCTAGGCGCTATCTAGTTAAACTAATAAAATTTGTTAATTAAAAATCTTAAAACCATATAAGTAAATCTTAAAACCATATAAATAAATATCAAATCATATTTGAAAGTCTAAAAAATCTAGTACAATAGTGGGTGCAGTGATTAGTGCTTAAGTTCATAAAATTAATTAATTAAAAATCTTAAAACCATATAAATGAATATCAAATCATATATAAATGAATATCAAATCATATTTGAAAATCTAAAAAGTCTGGTACAATGATTAGTGGTTATGGTTAAGTGAGAAGATTGATAAGATAATCCAATTCCAAATAAGACTATGTATGTATGCCTGGACTGAAAGCTACTTCATACAAAATTCTTCGATTAAACAAAAACTAAATCATATACGAAAGAACCATTCAATGAATTTGGAATACTTAACTAATAAAACAAAATATAAAAAAGTCTACATCTCAATGACAACTGAATAATCTCAAACGGACCACAAAAAATGTCTATCTCAATCACACCACTGAATTATCTCCGACGGACCCAGCCAAAAATATTATTGACTTGTCTCCAACGGAACCACGAGAAAGAAAAAAAAAGCGTCTCCATCTCAATCACCACTGACTTATCTCCGCCGGCACATTAAATAAATCTCCACCACAATCGCTACTAAAATATCCCAATGAACGAAAAAATAAAAATAAAAAATTCTCCACCACAATTACCTCTCATTTATCTCTAACGCACCTAAAAATAAAAAATATAGATATATATCTCCATCTCAGTCACCGCTAAATCATTATTCAGATGGACCAAAAAAATCAATCATAATCAAATTTCATAGAAATGACATGAAGGTCAAGAAAAATATTAAAATCAGGAAGTAAATATCCCCACTGATTATATCCTTGTAATCATAGAATTGGCATTCGAATAAATGCCTACGGGCAGCAAATGCCAAACCGCAGGGATAAAGATATTGCTCCAACAACCTTTCCTACCAACAGAATATGCGGACGATAACAATTATCAGGACTGCTTTTGCAGACTCAAATGAAAGCAATTTCAATAAAGATCTCTTTATTTTTGCGGGGCCTTCCCTTAATTGCGGGGAATTTCGATAAAATCTGTTGGCAAGGCCTTCCGTTAATTACAACCAATTTCGATCAAATCAGATTATCTTGGTAAGGCTTTTTCTTTCAAAAAATATTTGAACAACGTTAAAACCCTGGACGGTTGATATTCTGGAACTTCATGCCCCGCCCCCCTCACGGTGGCAAATGTCAAACCCTTGTAAATCACACTATATCCACCGACCTGCACCACCGGCGAGAGCGCATGGTGAGATAAAATCAATATTATCATCAAGAGTTTATCCGTCAAATTAATGACACTGGTTTTATTGTGTATACCTCGTGGCCGTTAACCCAGGGGTACCATGGAGTCTCAATTGGAAGCTTGAGCTCATTGATGGAGAGTCTTGTCGCGGTCACAGGAACTCTGGCATCCGTGTCTCCACTGAAAACCAAGCAAGAAAAAGCTGTTGTTAAAATACATGAATGAACAGGGAATTTCGTTACGCTCTAGGAATTAATTGAAGTAGTTGTTTAGAAATGGATCTAATTCAAACTTTCAACAAACCAATCTTAAAAAAAAAAAATTCAAAATACATTCCAACGGTTATTAAAATTGTTTTATGTACTTATACCTGAAAACAAATATTTGCAACCCACTTGCAATTAGTTGACGATAAATTGGTAATACAGTTGATGGAGAATCCGCCCAATGCAGAACATCACTGATACGGATTCACGTGAAACCATATTTTAGCACATTAAGTTGTGAGCATAATGAGATTGGAAAAATAAATTATCGCAATAAATCATATTAGTAACTAGTTCTAAAGACTGATACCTGCATTCGGTCCAGTTATAAGCTATGCTTGTTACATTTGCATGTATGGCTTTCTGAACTTCGGGCCTATTAAGATACGCGGATACGTAGTTGTCGATGCAAGGATCATATCCTGGAATTTCCGCTTCTTCTTGCTAATTACACATCAATCATAAGTACAGTCAATCTTTAGCAAAAGCATTGATGCATTTGAGATGTCAACCATAAAAGAATAAATATAATTTGCTCTTACCCTAGCCAGTCGGGATGAATTATCTATGCATATGGGAGCATAGATACTGTAAATATCGATATTTCCCATTTCTTTATAAACTTTATCTTCCAAATCATTGCAAAAGTCTACATTCAATTTTGAATCATTGCAGCTGCCAATTACTCGCTCATAAAGTTGATCTGATATCAATGCATGATTCCATGCGTACTGAAATGTTCCAATAAAATCTGTTTCACTATTCATTACGCCATTTCCCACCTGCATAAATTGAATGTGGGCGCTTCAGATTGATTGTGTACATAAGTTTCCACATTAGAGAATTTAGCGCGATGGCTTTCTATACTGTTTGCAAGTTTTATACCCGAAATCTTCGCATAGGTAATAATAAAAAAAAAATTCGTATATAGAATTCTCTTTGTATGCATTTTGTTTTGAGACCGATGAAGTTTTTTATAAGTCAAAAGTGTGAGTTGAACGTCTCACCAATATTCCTCTGAAATTAATAAACGATGCCTGCGACAAATTTTGGTGCTGTAAAATTTTTGAAGCTAACTCGGGAACGTAATATCCTACAATCAATAACCAACGTTAACACCGTCACTGAAAAATAAATATTTCCTTCTCGATCTTCGCTGAAATAGTTCGTCTTACAATCACCAACAGTATCACAGTTGTTAACAAGTTCTAGTACAATGTCTGTCAAAAGTATTGTATCTCTGAAAAATGAGACTCGTGCATTACTTATTGTGTAGCAACTTGCAATTACTCTCATCAAAGTTTTAATCAGAACTAAATTGAAAATAACAAAACGGTTAAGGCACCCCAGGTATTGCAAACGATACTACCTGCATAACTTTCGCCTGCAATGTAAAACCTTCGGGATTTATACTGAGGAAACCTGTTGAACCAGTTTACCAGGAATGCATACGATTGTTCGGCTGGAATATAGAAAAAGCACATTAAAAAGTTTAGATTTCCTAGCATCGCTTAAACGCTCTTTCTTTTCGAGAAAAACGACAAAATAATTTACTAAGGTACCCGTAAGTTTGTCGCCAGTTTGCGTATAATCAGAGGTTGTGTTCGTGTAGGAGAATCCGACGCCTGCTGGAGACTCCAAAAACAGTACGTTCGCCGCTGCGGGAAGCATGGACCTTTTAGTAATTTAACCTAACATAACATCGAGTTAAAAATGTATCCAAAAAGAGTCATTATCCTGAAAGAGTTTGTAGTCCTATTGAGTAGGAAAATATTTTTCTATGGTCCAGATTTCAGTACATATTATATGCATTTATTCGTTGAGTATATGGATTTCTTTTAAAAAAATAGAATATTAAGTGTGTATATTGGTTAAAAAAATTGTCGTTTCTAATATTGGACTTTATAAAAGAAGATAAGATAAAGAAGAACATAGAGTAGGTTTGTGTCCACATAATGTAGTGTCACAAAATTATTTGTCTCTCAATTCAACATATATTAATATACATTAAGTAATCAAATAGTAAATTAATAATTATAATTTTTTTGGTGATATAAATAATTTTATTATATTATTACTTTAAAATTTAATTATTATTATTAAAATTAATAAAACAATTAATATTTAATTATTATTATTAAAATTAATAAAACAATTACGTATTAAGTGAAATTATAAAATTGAGACCATAATTTAAAATTAAAATTATAGCACAAAAGACATAAAATTAATAAAAAAATTTAAAAGTATAATTAAATAATAATAAATTTTCAAATTTAGTAATATAGATTGAGTAGGTTTAATGGTTAGTACTATATGTTTTTTAAAATGTGTTTAATTTTAAGAGGTTATAAGTTCAAAACTATAGAGATAAAGTAGGTATGTTTTTGTATATTTAGCAAAAATATGTATATTTTTTAGATTTAACCGTCAAATCACTAAATAAAGTTTATGTAGATCTCATACATTAAATGTAATATCTAACTTAACAATAACTTTAAAATTAAATAATAATAATAATATATTTAAATTAAAAATAAATAAAAAAATTACATATAATATTTAAAAACTTGACCACTAATAAAACTAAGCTAATGCCATCATAATTACTACCATGAAAAGTGAAGCCATCTCAGCTCATACTCTGAAATGTTGAAAACTATTCAAGATCTACTCTGAAATTTTGAAATCTATTCAAGATCTGTAATGTGAGAGCTATGCCAGATGGAACTAATTTATGTTGCAAAAACGTGAATTGAATCCAGTAAAAACTTAAGGTCTATAGATCTGAATGAACAAATATGCATATATTTCTCTACAATTCCCGCATATAAAAAAGGGCAATACTGGCCTCGGTTCCATGCGTAGCGATTATGGCTCAGAGTTCTTCCGTCTCGGTTAACGCGGAAAGGCCCTAATTCCGCCATTGCTCCGATTCCTACCGAGGAACATCCAGGCCCTGCGACAACATCCGTTTGTGAGAACCAGGAGAGCTAAGAAATACAATTATTATAGGAATATTCAAGGGAATTTACCGCCGTTAAGCCAGAGAACCAGCGGCTTCTTGGAGGGATTTCGAGTGGCCTCCGCGAAATAGTAGAAAAGCGCTCTGCCTGCCTTGGCATCGACGGTTACATATCCAGAGTACTGCCGGAATTTGAAGCCGGTTGGCTGCCCGGGGAGCCCGTGTGGGAGATAATCGGCTTCTTGCGAGGGCCCGTCGGTCAAAAATTCAGAGTCATTCTTGAAGCTGATCGTGGCGCTTTCACTCTCCCACTTTGTAGTTTTAATGGTACGGCTTCTGGATCTTAAAGCTTTGCGCCACGACTGCAGTTTGTCACCTTGAGAGGTGAGCTGATGACACGGAACAACCGCTGCGGCCAAAAAGATTGAGAGAAGAAAAAACTGCATTCTCTGCATCTTGAGAACCAACGAAAGGAGAATCCCAAGTCGTGTTGTTGACTAGGGTTACGAATTACAGACTAATATAAGGAGAAGCCCCTTGACAATCAACCAACGGAGGAGAATCCCAGGTCCTCTTGTTGATTAGCGTTATCAATTACAGGACTACTCTAAATAGAGGCCTCGATTGTTACCAAAATAGTTCAGGAACATCAGTAAAGTTAAATATTTGGCTTCGCTCATCTCTGTTCAAGCGTTCAAATATTCCAAAATTTACAAAAGATTAAGCCATCTTTTTCAAAATGTTGAAATATCCCAAAACTTACCCAAAAATAAGGATAACGAAGAAAGGCCAGATGCATTACTTAGAGCCGCTGAAACAGGTACATCCCAGAAAGAGGTGGATTGGAAACCGAGGGAGAAGAAGTCCGTCGATAATCCTGAAGAAAAAGTTGTTTCAACATGTCACGTATACAGAGTCGGACATGTCACGTATAGTCAGGGCATCGACAAACATGATTACGACGGTGTTTTGGTTTTTACAAGCAAGGTTGAATATTACATACTTTTTAACGTTATAAAAATGGTGGTATTTACCAATCATGATATTGACAAATGATGTCTACAAGTTGACATGGAAACTAATGTGTTGGAGACTTAGTTCCTTTAGATGGGGTGTTATTAAGCGAAAGGGTGGGGGGCGTGCTGCCACTATTTTACCTGAGCATGCGATTGCGGGGTTTGATATCACACCCCATAGTGGATGTTCAAGGTTTGCTTTGACAAAAGGTGATGCCATTTTGTAAATATACATCATGGTTATTAAAATTATTTATATCTTTTACCTTAGTCACATTTTCTTTGCCATTTTGTAAATACACACTATGGTTACTAAAATTATTTATATCTCCCACACTAGTCACATTTTCCTCGATTGCAATTTGATCTCTCAACGTGATCTCTCACTATGTATGCCAAAGTTTTTCCTTTGTGAATAATCATTCTTTGCAATCTCTAACCATGGCAACTTCAGCCTCACTTCTAACACTCCACAGTTTTAATAACGTCGATCGTTAGAGAATCTTGCCCCAGGAATTAGCCAACAACAATGTTTGCAAATAATAATTGGGATGCTTTACTAGTTCATCTCCCTATCAATCAAGAGAGCTTGCTAGGAAGGATCAACATATTTTTGTTCATTCCCATAAGTCGAGTGAGTGAAGTTCTCCCACTTCCAATTTTAACAACTCTAAAGAGAATTATTTCGAGTTCACTTGAGATTTTGCTTCGTATAGCCAACATTCCTTTCTTACAGGCGTGTTAGGAAATTCGCTTTCTTCAAGCGTCAAGCACGTTGGAAAAAAAATCCAACCACCATGGATTACATTTGTACTTGTCAAGGAGTCTTTATCTTGTGCATAAGTATTCCTCTTCCTTTCTGATTCCTTATTTGGTTTCTACTCATGGTGTTATTGCTTGGTTTTCCATCCCTTATGGATGTTCTTTGTTGTCGCTTTGGATGATTCTATCTAAATTTCATCTTTGGGCTCCTATACCCCACTTGCACCTCTCCTTCTCTAATAGTGCTTCCCCTACTCGACACTTTTCCTCACAGGCTCTCCTCTCATCTCTCTTATTTTCCATTAACCTTATTATTTTTTTAGAGCCACATTTGCGGCTCTATCCTTCACACCTAACTCTCTTGATTATGGGCCTCTCTTTGCCTCCAGACACCCATCTTCAAGGTATTTGGTGTTTCCCCTTCCTTGTGCTCCCATCATGCATTGCCAGTGTGCCCATGTCTACCCAAGAGTGGAAAATTACATGTACTCATCACCAATTGGATGAAACTATTGCTTGGTTTAGAGAGATTATCCCAAGCCCTATTTAGGATGAGGTCCATCATGTCAAGAGAGACAGGACCTCCCAAAGGCACCACCCCTCAAATACCAAGGTTCTATTTGATTTTGATGATTGGGTGCGAGACATTGCGCATACACATGGGAACTTTAAAAAATACATGCACATGGTGGATGTATATTGGAATTTGAAATTTTTCTTAGGAATGGTTCTCTTGGTCCAATATGAGCATAGAGTAAATCTTCTCCACTCTATGAAACACCTGCACTAACAATGAAGGACGTAGATCGACGACTAGAGCGAATTATCACCTTTTCATCCCTCCCTCAGTTGGAGGCACGCTATGAGACAACAAGGATCCTATCCAACTCGCAATTACTGATTCATACCCCTCTATTTAGTATCTTTCTATGTCTTTGGTTTGTTCGTTTCGAGTTTATTTATATTTTTTCCATGGCTATCAAGGCCCATATTTTAGTCTCTCTATGGTAAATTTTGAATTTCTAGGCATGTTGACATCTTTTGCCTCTCTAAGAAGGGTGAATTTTTGGATATGGTTGAGATTTTCAAGTGGCCAACCATTTTAGTACTTTCATGTAATTTCTTGTTTAGAAGGAACTACAAAATTTTACTCCATAAAAGAGAGTTACAAACTTAATTTAATATGTGTACATGTTAAAGACACTCACAAGTAGCTCAATTGGAGATGGCTGTAAAAATGAAGTATTATATACCACGATATTCCATATTCAAATACCCCAAGTTTACCTATGGGGCATGTGTTTGGGGAGACATGGTTCACCTAGGGGTTATAGTGGTGGCAGTTAGAATCAACCCAGTGTCATGTGGGTATGAGACCTAGTTGTTGATTCCTCTTGTGTGTGTATGTGTGTGTGTTTGTGTGTAGAAGTTAGAAATATTTTGTGATAGTAGAATACGGGATATGTTAGGTCCCTCTAATACTAGTGTATCCCACTATATGTTATTGTTAGTGTAGCCCCCTATTGTTGTTGTTGTGCCCATGTATCCCCCATGTTGTTATTGTTGTGCCCCATAGAAGCCCACTATTGTCATTGTTGTGCCCTTACATTATTATTGTTATGTAGACTCTGATTATATTGTGACACCTTAAACTCCTATATATACCAAGGAGGTCTTATCATTTGTATCATCAAATACTTGTTTATTTATGTAATGTAAAGGAGGTTTCCCCCTCAAAAAGGCTAATTTTTAAGTCGTTAATCTATATTTTCTTCTAATTTGTGAGCTAGTTGCATAACATTTGGTATTAGAACTTTGGATTCTACGGTTTCAATTCTTCAAATAGGTCATCTTGGAATTTTAGCTATAATAGTTTTTTATGAGGCTTCAAAAGCTAAAATTGCAACTACGTGGAGCCAAAATATTAGTGAACTTAGTATACTAATTTTAGATATAGGTTCGCTATATTTTCGGAAATATGATATAAGTTAAGGTTTTTGCAGGATCCAAAATTCTATCTCAAACACGTAACCTACGGAAATCGTCATAATTTTCTCTTTGAGCATCAAATTTGAATTTTGTAAAAAGTGACTGAAATTTTACGGACTATAGTATCAATTTCAAGTTCAAGGTCAAAACAGTGACCCGTGGCACTATGTACAAGTTTGATCTACTGAATGATTCTATAATCAGGTCATTATGGAAGACTCGGGATAACTCTTTCTGAAAAATCCAATTTCAGTCTAACTTATGGGGTTGGAAATAAGACTCAAAAGGCTACCACAAAATGAAATTTCAGACTTTGGAGATATGAAATTACAGAGATACAACAATTTCAATATCGAGCTTGTTGAGAGATTTAATGGGTGTATTAATTCTCCTGCATCTATATGTCAATCTGGTCTCGTAAACATGAGTTGTATTGTGCTTTCTGAATTCAGTTCTTGGTCAGAGTTCTAATAGTTCCCTTTATAAAATGATTTAGCTGATTCTAGCAGACAATTCATCGAATTCTAGCAAGCATAATCAATAATCAAATTTTAACTTTGAAACTCTTAATGAATCTGTTTTTTAAAACTATTGTACTTAAATGAAATCCCACTCTGAATCACGTGATATATGCTAAGAAAAAACTTTTGATCCAAATACTTCATCAAATAACTCAAATCCCATGAAAACTCTAAGAAACCCTAATTCTATTACCTATGCTACTCTTGAATGAAAAGTTGTAAATTCTAATCTTCTTCAAGCATGTTCGAAAGGCAAGTAGATTTGAAACTAAAATTTTTAAAGGTAGCTTCAAATCTTTAAGACTCTCTGATAAGCTTCACTCTTGAGCGCAACTTAGAATAATTTCCAACTAAAAACCTATTTCAATCATCTTACTTGTTTGACTAAGTACAAATCTCAAATCTATGCCTGAAATTAAGAGGACACAATAACTTTCAATCTGCTATCAAACCCTCACTTAACAAAATACAATCTTCTAGAATTCAACCATCATGAAAGGAAAACTTAACTAAATGAAATACCAACTCTTGTTATCAAACCCATGAAAGCTTCTCTTCAAACTGATAAGCCTATGTCACTCCAAACCTATACTCTATTTCAAAACAATAGAAATTTGAATCAAAAGTAATCTTTTCCTGATCCAATCAATCAAAGAGAGAAGTAATCCTTCAGTAACTAACTATTCTTCAACTCTGTTCTGGAAATCGGTTTTTAATGCTTAATACATGCTCTGCTTGTTTGCAAGTTATGAATGGAAAAGAGAGAGCGGAGTTAACTATCTCAGCAACTCAATTATCCCAATCATTATAAAACCAAGTTTAATTGACAGTTTTGGGATTTTTATGTTAAGTTTCAATGATCTTATGAGATCGATCAATCGATACTCCACACTGTGAATTCTATTTCTTTTGCTGCATAAACCTCACATACAACATTCATTCAGTGTTTCTCGAGTTCAGATAAGTATTTGTAATTAGGATTTTATGGAGGGATTGAGATGATCATTGAGTACAGGCTTGTGATTTGGGTTATGCCTATGATCGGTCAACGTTGTTGTGCAACAAGAGATGGAACAATCACGTAGAGGCTATGAAGATTAGAAGCAAAGGATCGAAGCTATCAACATGATGGGTTGAAGACGAAGTGAACAGAGGTTACCATTAATTCGTTTTGAAAACAGAGAGTGCCTAAGAAGAAATCAAAGGAATGTGCTTTTATTGAGATCAACTTGTAGTGAATGCATAATCCAATCAACTATAAATTCTAATTAATCTACTCATTCACCTTATAACCAAATCCAACCTTATGAAAACTAGCTCACTCAGAGACCAAAGAAAGATATGCCAGAATTCCAAAATGATGTTATGTAAACAAAATGAATTCAGAAGCTCTGGAAACAAATTAACACAATCAATCAAACACTGGAAACTAGATTTAAATTCTCTTCAGAACAATTTAGAGAAGTGAATTAAAACATAAAGAAATCAAATTGACTACTAGCTATGGAATTAAATTGCCCAATGGTGGTGGGACCTTGCCACTACCGGGTATGAAACTTACTGTAAAATTAAGAGGATCAGATAACTATATCAAACATTTATAGCTCTTGCAATCACAATTTCTTCTTCAACACAAAACCAAGGCAAGGATCTTTTCCATTGATAAATCTCAGTAGAACAATAGTAAAATAGCAAAGTTTTGATTCCTCAATCTGTATGCATGTATCTATCCCTTCTACATTGTTTCTATAGGATTTATAATTGAGTTTACATTACAATTTAGTAAAAATAAAATCATGGAGATTCCAATCGGATTTCCATTCTAATCCAAGCTTAGCAACCAACAGTTTGCCATACAAGATCTAAATGATAAGACAGAATTATGTTATGGAAGCTGAAAGCTGGCTATGCATAAGAAGCATCAATCTTCCTTGTTTAATTTGATGAGGTCACTTTGACTATCGTGCTCATCCTTAAGTGAAAATCTTTAAGTGTAATTTCCTAGAGTGAAATTCTAGATTGCTACCTTGAGTATAGTTCCTTCTTTGAGTGCAAAATTCTCTTTTGATACAGAATTCTTGGGTCCCTGTGAGAGCAATCTTCACATCTATCATCCATAATGATTATTAAACAAATAAGCACATATGCAACTACCTAATATTGATCATCAAAATAGCTAAAACAACACCATTTGTAATGCTTTTACCTTGGATAGGAATTTGGTATAGTCCAGGCACATGGAGGTCAAAATGACATGAAAAGAGTTCAATTGTAGGTTAAAACAGGGAAAAATTTAGTATGAAAAGTGTATGAGCAGAGACAAAAGCGGGGTCCAACATCTCCTCCACACTTGAGGTGATGCATGTCCTCATGCATCTCAAACCAAAAAGAAATTGAATAACCTAAGTGTTTGGTCAAAGGCCAGTTACCTTGACCAAGAATTCAAGTCCTCTTTTCGCTGGCACTAAACATTTGGCGAACTACCTGGTTAAATTTTGAGTGTTGATACTTTTTGCAAGACAAGTCCTGGTTGCTTTCCATGTTAAAAGTTGTCTATTCTTTCTCTTCAAAGCATCACTTTGAGCGAAGAGTCTCACGTTACTATCATGCAGCTGATCATTCACTCCTCATACATAGTGAAATAATAGCTTAAATTTATGAGCCTGATCTTTGAGTTTACCAATCCTTTTCTAGAGTTTGATCAACTTAATTCTTAGGTTCTCCTCTTCTTCAAAAACAAGTGTCCTTGCTAGAGTTGTTGGAGCTGTGGATTGTTGGGAAGGACTTCCTCCAGGCATCTGACTTACACTATTTTTAGGTGAAGAGAATTGATGTTGTTGATTGGCTGAAGGCTGAGCGGAAGTATGCAAATCCTCGGCAATGTCATCGGGAATTTGGGACTGCAATGGAGGTGAAGGAGACTGAGGGAGAGATAATGGAGATTGAGCAACGAACTCTGGGGAGGAGGTTACAAACACTTGTTGAGGATAGTATAGCATCTTGAAATGCAAATGGGGCATGACGAGTTTTGTTCATTTTTCGAGTCCTTCTTCCACCTTGTATAAGAGTTTCTATATTAGGAGCTGATGTTTTGTGAGCAGGAAACAAGGTTCTCCTAACCTTGTTCTTGGGTTGGCTACTTTTATTGACCTATTGAGGGAATTTCAGCTGGCTCATCTGTGGAGGTTAAGGCCTCCCTTCTCCTTTTCTCTTTTTGCTTCTTTCCTAATTGTATCTTTGAAGGCTCAGCTGCCTAGCTAGAAGAGGGATCAACAATTTTAAAATTCCTAGGAGGAGGTGACATAGAATGGGCAAGAGAAGTGGGGGAATTAGGGGTACTTTGTGAGGTAGGTGCAGGAGTTTCTCTCCTAGAATTCAAGGTTCTAATAACAGGGCTCTATCTCCACTTGACCTGTGTCTCTTCCCCTGGAAATTTCTCTATGAGAAAGTCTTCCCAATACTTCTTTCTCTTACTCAGTTCAACCACAATCAAAATTTTAATCAAACTATGATGGTAGAGGGAAGTCTCTGGTTTCTTACCCTCATATTGTACTCCCCTGGCCATCCTGTGGAGGCTATATTTCAAGAAATTGGGAATATTTATGGAGCAGCCATCTGTTAAATGCATCAAGAGCCTGATATGATATTAAAAAACGATGTTGTACCTTCCTTCGTAGTTTAAGAAACATTGGATCATAGTTAACAGGGGATGTCATTGATCCTGAATGTAGGTATGCAAGACTCCTTTGGCCCAACTTACTGACTGATAAGCCAGTTTTAGAAATGCTGCACAATTGGGAATGTGTAATTGGCCACCCTTGAATAAATTCTCCCCACTTGAAGGTAGCCATATTGCTTCACTGAGAGACTACTCTGTGATATTGAGTTTCAATTTTCCAACTTTGGCTCTCTTCTCGTCAAACATTTGGGCAAAGGCCAAAGAAACTACATCGTTGTACCCTTGAAACTTAATTAACCATCCCTTCTCTTCGATGTCTGCCTTACAAGACTGATATTCAAGGGTCCGCGAAAACTGGCCAAATGTGGGCTCTTTCTTATCCACTCCCATTGTCAAATTCTGAGCACACCTGTAGAATTACGAGACACCTCTGCAATGAGAACAATTAATCTAGAGTAATCATGAATAAATAGAAATGATGCGGCGATTAAAAATTTAGGAATGGAACTTAAGGTAATGCACTTAGAAAGGAACGTGTATTTCATGTTGGAGTCATGGGCATCAAGAGCAATAATGCGCTGGCCACCTTCTGGAGTGAGAGGTGAAAATCGTTCATCATTAAAACATCTCACCTGTGAACAAAGCCACCACTGATATGGAATAGACTCAGCATCGACCTCAAGCAAAGACTACTCGTCAAATCATACTAACACCTATGCGTACTCTAAGGAATAATACCCTGCATCCAACCCATATTATGACTATACATGAGGAAGGGATAGGAATCATAATCAAGAGGAAGCTGAAATGGACATTGGCTTAATCAAATCCAAGAATACGTTAGGATGTGGGGGTGGAAATAGGAGTAGAGCCCGAGATTTTAGGAAATTAGTTAAAATACAATTACATTTTGTGAGCATTAGAACTATACGAGACCAAATTAAGTAATTTAAGTGCAATACCTATGTCACTGTAACGATCTTAGGTATAGAAGATAGTGTGAACACATTCTAGATCCATCGGTTGAACATGTTCCCTCATTGTGCAGAGAACAATGATTTCTGCAATGATCTGACAGATCCAATCTTCTTAGAAGACTTCTTGATGCTTTAGCAGCAGAGTTTTCATACTTTTGAGAGACCGATATGTTTTAAGAGATTGATTGTGCATTCATATCATTAAAAATATTGTAGAATCTTGAAACAACTAATTCTCAGGAAAACTCTAGCCCAACATTAAGTACTTGAGAACAAAACTAGTTAAACATAGGAAATAGAACATAGATCTGTAATTCAATTGACAAATTGGCATCAAATCTGCTATGGAATAGCACTAGAACCCTTTTTATCATCTCATGGTTTTCTTGACCAAGCCTGAGATGACAACTGCCTGGGGAATTTCTTATTTAGGGAGATGGAAATGTCCAGAAAGAGAGCTCCAAGGGGGCTTCTTTTCTGTAATTATTCCCTTGGGCCTGGAAAAGAATAATTCAATGCCCAAAGGATCCCTAAACTACCACTACTTTATTATTTTAGCGAGCCTAAAGTAGTTTGTGCTCGAGGCATTCATGTTTAGAGAGTTTGAATTGCCCATAGTAGACTCCAGGGGGTTTCCTTTCCATAAACATTTCCTTGAGCCCGGAAAAGAACAATTCTATACTCAAGGAATCCCTAGACTAATACTGGTCCATATCATTTTGCAAGCCTAGATCAGTCAATTCTCGGGAGCTTCATGTTTAGAGACTCTAAAGACCTACAAAGAAGATTCCACCAGTTCCTTTTCCATAAGTAATCCACTAGGCATGGATAAAGGAATAAACTTGCTCCTGGTGAATTCCTCCTTTATTCTACATGGGCTATGGGGAGAACCACCTATAAATATAAAAAAATAACAGCCCATTGGTTTATATATATATGTGCATAAGTAAATATAAAGAAATTAATCAACTCAACTAGCAAGGGACTGGTTATTTGCATGAATCAACTCCAACCCTGGATCCTTTCATACTTCTTGCAAAAATTGATCACGTGAAAGTGGTTTGTGATAAAATTTAAGCCGATGACCATTTACTATAAAAGAAGTCTTATCATCATCGATAGTACAAATGCGAACTGAACCGTTATCAAAAAATTCATTTACTTCATACTGTCCTGACCATCTGGTAGAAAATTTACCTCTAAAATGCTTAAACTTACTATCATATAACAAGGCCTAGTCACTTGGTGTTGTAGGGAAAAGTATCCGACTCGGATGACCCTATCCCACTCTAAGGGTGATAGTTCCTTAGCAACAACTGTAAAACAAACTACTCAAGGTTTACTTCTTTATGAAAGCAATAGAGAATGGAGAAAAGCACTAACCGTTGCCTTGCGCTTAATGTCGAATCCAAACTCTTCTCTTTGGCCGCTTTCTCACTCCTAGCTCCTTGTTCTTTTGCTTGCCCAGCTACAGTGAGATCCTGCAAAATAACAAAGAAGGAAACTACAAGAGGCATGCAATCATAACTGGTTCATGGATTAGTGTAAACCAAACATGCAGTTATCACAATATATCATTGAAACAAGAGCACATAGAAGAACCTCAATAGCTTTTATTAATGAAGAAGTAAAGGTTCTGAGAGTATTACAACCATTGAAGGCTCCAACCCAGCAACACCTCCCAGCAGAAAGAATTTCTCCTCTTCACCTCTCTCAAACAATCACCCAATAGTTCTATAGTGAAACCAACAACATATCATTACTTTGCACAAAATTCCAGCCTCCTGAGCTCATAGGAGAGAGCTCAATATATAGATGAATTGAGAAAGGATGAGTCAGCTTGCAACTGATGTGTAGCTGGCTTGTGTCCTCTCTCTCTTCAGTTAATCTTTAGTTTATCTTCAGTTCTTGAGTCCACTTGGTGAACCTTACTTCCACTTGGAGAAACAAAGCCTCTGACTCATCACAAGGCGAAATCCCTGATCCAAGTGTCATTTTTGGAAGATTCCAAAGCAATGACTCATTGTGCCACTTGTCCCATCTCGCTCAGCGCAGGTGGCCTTTGTCCCAATTGCTTTGCAACGCAGGTACACCATGGAGCAACTGAGTTTCAGCGCAGAAACCTAGTGGAGCACCTGCTTTGATTTCAGGATTGCTTGTTTTTGAGTGTTTTCAGGTGGAGAACTGATCTGAGAGCTGTTGGTTTGCTGACCTTATTCCTCTAGGGGTAGGAACATCATGTTTAGGGAACTTTGGATCCCTTGGATTATTGACAATTCATGCTTGTTGTTGTAAGGCACAAATTTGTCTATAACACTTGGGCAAAAGAATTTATTCTTGTTAAATTTGTCGTGTCATTGAGTGGCTTTGCACCAATGCGGTTCTATGGTAGGCATCTTATCAAATTTCGTCAAGTTCATTCAATTGCATCAGCCTCTGCTCTTGAGCTTCATTAAATTCATGCCCAACTAGGTGGCAGTCCTGAATGTTTTTACTTGGAACTCAATGGGCAAGAGCACTTGTTTACAATAGACTAACTCATAAGGTGTGTGTCCTGTCACATTTCTCCAAGTGATCTAGTAAGCCCATAGTGCCTCCAGTAACTTATCCACCCAATCCATATGATGCAATTGAATAGCTTTTGTGAGGATAGATTCCAAAACTTTGTTCGTGGACTCCACTTACCCGTTTTCCTGGGGGTGGTAAGGAGTCGATTTGTGATGTTTAATTTGATACTTCTTCGTGAGTGCCTTGACCAAGTTTGATGTAAATTGTGTACCCTGGGCAGTGATAATTTCATGAGGCACACTGTATCTCGTAAATATATCCTTGAACAAAAATTATACTACTGCCTTTTCAGTGGTAGCATATAATGCTTTAGCCTCCACCCAATTGGTGACGTAGTTAGTGCACACCAAGATATATTTTTTCTTCTTTGACATTGGGGAGATGGGCCCTACAAATTCTAGTGCCCACTTCTCAAAAGGTTCAATGGCGATTTGTGGTTGAAGAGGCATTTCATCAAAGGTAACTAGTCTCCCTATCCGTTAGCAAGTGTCACAACTCAAAACAAACTTCTTGGTGTCTTTAAAAAGTGTAGGCCAATAGTATCCAATACGGAGAACTTTGTATGCAGTCCTTTTATCGGAAAAATAGCCACCACAAGTCTCGTTGTGACTGGATCTCAATCATCATACATTTCATCTTCCCGCACACACCCTCTCATAATCAATTATGGCCTGGTATAAAATAGATCCCCTTCGATCCAAGAGAAATTAGCACTACACTGCACTATATTATGTTTTTCTTGGGCCGACATGTTTTGAGGTAGTTTCCCTGATACCAGATAATTGGTGACATCAACGAACCAAGGAGTAATAGTGGAAATGGAAAATAATGCTTCATCTGGAAATTCATCAGGCACTAGTGTTGGCATGCTTCCCTCCACAATGTTCAAATGAGATAAGAAGTCAGCTGCCAAGTTATCCCTTCCAAGCTTATCAATTACAGTTATATTGAATTCTTGTAAAAGCAACAACCATCTTGTTATCCTACTGTTAGTAATAGGTTTATTCATTAAAATTTAATAGTAGAATGATTGGTATGGACAAATGTCTCATAACTAGTAATATAATGCCTAAACTTTCCTACATCATGCACAACTACTAACAACTCTTTTTCAGTAACCGTATAATTTAATTCAGAAGGAGAAAGATTTTTGTTGACAAAATAAATATCATAGGGAAAGTAATCCTCCCTTTGTCCCAAGACCACTCCTAATGCAGTATCTGAAGCATCTATACAAATATGAAAAGGTAAGGACCAATTTGGCCCTCTCAATACTGGAACAGTGGACAACTTTTTCTTTAGTACCTGAAAATCCTATTGACAGTCAACATTCCATACAAAGTCATCATCTTTAGTTAACAATTTAAATAATGGTGCTGTAATTCTAGTGAAATTATCAATAAATTGTCGATAATAGCCTGCGTTCCCTAAAAAACTTCTTACCTCTTTTTGCGAACTAGGAATAGGGATACACGAGATTACCTCAATTTTTGATGGATCAACTTGAATTCCTTCTACTGACACATGGTGACCTAAAACAATCCCCTTACTTTGCATCATCTTACATTTATCACTACTAAGGACTAGATTAGATTCTTGACAACGAATCAATACTTTCTCTAGATTTCCCAAAGCATGTGAAAATTCATTCATAGAGTGTGAAGTTGTCCATATAGACCTCCACACAGTCATGGATCAAATCAGAGAAAATGGAAAGTACAACTCTCTAAAACATGGCGGAGGCATTACAAAGACCAAAGGGGAGGACTTTATATGCATAAGTACCCGAAGGGCATGTAAAAGTAGTCTTCTCTTGGTATTCTTTGGCTATTTTTATTTGATCGTAACCGATGTACCCATCTTGAAAAGAAAAATACTTCTTACCTAAAAGCATGTCGAGGACTTGATCAATGAAGGGCAGTGGAAAATAGTCATGCAATGTGGCCTTGTTTAATTCTTTGTAGTCAACGAAGATATGCCACTTGCCATTCTTCTTTGGAACCACTACCATAGGTGACACCCACCTACTATCAGAAATGGGGTAAATGAAATATGCAGCCAAAAGTTTCTGAAGCTCATCTTTGACAATGTCCTTTAATGTTGGGTTCATACGCCTTTGCGGTAGCCAAATAGGTCTCATTTCTTCATTTGTATAGATATGTTGGATGTAGGTGTCTAGATGTATTCCCCTCATTTCCAAGTAATCCCAAGAAAAAGCTCAAATTTGTTCGCGACTCATACTCATCAACTGCTGCCTTTGTTCTGCAATCAATCCTCCACCGACATGTAAGAATTTTCCTTCAAACATTTCTACAGGTTTTGTGGTGGGTTCATGGCTTTCCTCCATTGCTGCAAAAGAGGTGAAGATAGTTGGATGGGAAGTTTCCTGAAACTCATCACTAAACACATGTTGATAACCATTAAAAGAGATAGGATAATCAATGCAAGAGCTATCAGCTAAAAACTGTTGCAAAACATGTTCATTAGAATGCTCCTCGAAACCTCTAGACTGATCTAATGACAAAAAAGGAAACATACAATCTTTGTCTCCACATGGGTTTTCGAGCCATAATGGTACTTCAATAACTGTTTGAGGAGGGGGGAAAATAGACAAACTTTGGTTGTGGGGACCCTTAGAAATAATCATTTCTCCATTTCTATATCCTATCACAACATCAGTAGTTGCCAGCCATGGTCATCTAAGAACCACAGGGTGTCCAGGCCTAGAGGTTTTCAGAGAAATGAAAACGAAATCTATGGGATATTTCCAAGAGGCAATAGTGACCACTATGTCCTCTACGGTTCCCATTGGTTTGACAATGGATTTGTCTACCATTTCTAGAAGGATAGGGGTGGATTTAAGTCCAGGTAACTATAAAGATGTCATTATATCATAGGTCATTGCATTTATTGTTGATCCTAAATCCATGAGGGTATTTGGAAGAAGTAATTCGTTTATCTCAATGGTGACAATGGGATTTCCAAGGTCATTGTACTTTGCAGACAATTCGGAAATCATAGTGGACATTTGGCTTATAATTTTGATGTTCTGGTTTTTATGCCCCTTTCTCCCCAATTTCTTAATGCAAATATCTTTGACAATTTTGGTGTAAATAGGAATGTCTCTAATTGCTTATAAAAGTGGAGTTTTAATGCAGAAATTCCTTAGTTTGTTTATCAAATCATATTCAAGCGAGATCTATTATTTCTTTACAATCAGTCTTTCTAAGTATGGTGGTTCATTTGATTCTTCTTTTTGTGGTTGTTGTTGTTTTTCATTTTGCAAATGGTTTTTGAATGATGTGGAGGGCACCTCTTCCTGGATAACAACAACTGATTTTCCTTTTTTAACTGTCTTTCCTTATCGTAATTAGATTTCATTCATTGGAATGGCAATGATCATATATGTAGGAAAAGGATGAATATCAATGTTTTGCATGGGTCAAGGTAGCCTATTATGACTTGGGTTAGGTATGGGTTGTGCAGGGAACAATGTAGGTCTGGGTGGGTTCAAGGTAGTAGGTGTAAGTAACAACTGATGCAAAGGAGGTGGTGGCAGCATAAGTTATTGATACTTGTTAGGGTTATGCCCTTGCTAATAAGGTTGCATGATCAGATTATACAAGATACTTGGCATGTTTGGGTAAGGTGCATAGAATCGGGGTTGGGGTTAATAGGCATTGGTATAAGGGCTTGCCTCATGGAGGGAAATGTTCCCCTAGGGCTTTTTGGGTTGAAACCCTAGCAGACTGAAAGTTGTCTATTCAAAGAAGCACACATTCACATAGCCATTATGCTATTATAAGCAAATTCTATTGTAAAGGGTACGTACCTTAGGTCCTACGTTTGAGAAGACCTTTAGGGTCCAAACCCTTCTTGGAGTTCCCTTCTTCTCTTTTGTCCTGCAAAACAACCAATTCAAAGAACACAACAGTATATGGACAAAAACTTATAAAGAAACCATCTTCATGTTATAAATAAAGGTAGTTAGTTATGAAATCCAAATAACCATTTACATATGAATTCTAAACATGAATATCATTAACATAAAGAAGATTCACTTCGGGAACCAAGACATGTGTTTCTTTTATTATAGACAAATAAAGTACATAAAAAGGAATATTTTCACCTGAATCACCTTCAGCAGGCTCCAAGCAAAGCTTCCTTCCGGATCCGTTCCAGCCTCAAGCTTTTAACAAACTCCTTCCATGACTCTCTCCATGATGTCATAAATGGTGGATGAACATCAACACACAAGGAAACAAAGGTCTCCTGGACAAATGGGGGAAGTGCAAAAGGCACAAGGGACTTCAGACCTGGTGAGGGGAAAAATCTCAGCATAATAACCTTTCTCTCTCTTCTCTCCTCTCTCCTCTCTCCTCCCTTAGGCCTTCCCTTTGAGGTCTTTTTATACCTCTCCCAAAATAGTTTTTTAGTTGGGAGTTGGTTGGGAACAGTTGGGCCACGGGCACTAACAGGTGATCAACAGGTAAAACCCATGATCTCAGCCCGAAAATAAGGAATTTTATATATTTTTTTAAGTGTTTTAATACATATACATGGGTTGGATATACACAGACCCGCGTATACACGCGTTTAACTCAGGGCAATGTCGCGTATAAGGGATAAAACACTGTTTTTTAAATTTTAGGAACAGGTCTAGAAGGAGGGGTTGCCCTAGGCCATGAGTACAGCATCACAAACCATAAGAGTGAGATTTGGAGCTATAACAGATGCCCCCTAATATATGAGGTCAGAAGGGGTACATGATGGCCGAAATATATTATGCGAGTACATGGAAAGGAAGTCTGTCAAAAACCGAGGAGGACTTCACCATAATTCAGCCTGCCAAGCCACCAAGGGAGATCAGAAAGAAACACTGTCTGAGGCGGGCATACCCATGCTCAGAAAAAGTAAAGCATGTCCGCATATCAAGTACAAGCGGATCCACTAAGTATACAAGTATAAATGACTGAAAGATACATAATGGATCATCTGATCATAATGAACAAGTACATGTCTGAATATCACATATAAGACTGTCAATGATGCTGAAAGATGCAACGGATCGCTGATATCAAAGACTGATCCCAAAAGGTACCAACTGAACATGATGGAATAGGATGGTACTACACTGCAAACTTAGGTGCCAGCATATAGAATGTCGCCATGACTGACTGCAACATATAAAGTGGAGTGGTATCAACTAGCAACAATAGGAGAAACTGTCAAGTGAACCAATGAATGCTGATACAACCTAAGGTCTTCACCGACCGTCGCGGTACATTTCTACACCATGGGAATAAATGATCTGAATTCGACCATGTGAGAAATTGTTTGATTACCGGTCATTGATGTATACCGTTAACAAACGCGAGACTACTCACTGATAATGATAATGAGCGTCAAGGTACCCAGTACAATCTAACAAGTGTGAATAGATGAGCTAGAGTCTAACTCCTGTAAGAATCTATCGATCAGGAGACAATGATGATTTCCCACTGTCGATAGCGAAGGATCTACCACTAATGACTGCAAACCCCAAGGTACTGCCAAATGGACTCTAGATCTTTGCCCCAGAGCAATGAGTCGGAGTCGATAGGGAAAGATCTGCTAGAAGGAAGGCATTAAGGCATCCTTTATCAATCTAGCGCGAGTGTAACCCGTAGGCCAATAATGTGGAAGGAATCGGACGAAAAAAGATGTAGTAACCCAACCGAAGTACGTTTCCAGCGTACACAAGATGTGGCTAGCGCACGACAGAAACCCTCTGAACCAACCAATAATGAAAGCTGACACAGAGGTGAGGTATCCACCAATAGGGTCAAATGGAAACCAAGGTACTGCACGAATCCCAATGTGTGATAATGTAAGCTGATGTCGAACACAAGGGAAACCACTCAGTCAAAGACCCATGATATTGATCGATGCTGAGCACAAGGTGACCTATCAATAATGAAAATAGGGCCAGGGTGCAGCTCTAGGCCTATCCTCAGAGCAGGGTGTCGTCGTCGATAAGGACAAGACCCGCCAGAAAGAAGTCAATGGGGACCTTCTCAAACCGGCACGAGTCAAGGACCAATATAACTGATGTGATGATAGACATGACACTGACAACCAGGGATGGCCGACTGAAAAATGAGTCAAGAGACACCGTAGAGAGGCCGACTCAGGCTAACTTCCCTTAAACAAAAGCACGACTCAATGTGACTATGTGGTAGCATATGATGACTCTATATAAGTTCGCCATGCAGGAGGCATGAACGAACCCTCCATATGATTGGAAGAGATAACCAATCGGGGGAGAACTGACTCAATAACAAGGTTATGGCGTACCTAAGTCAAACTAAATCCCACCCATGCGGAGGAGACTTTGTTTTGAGTGCTTTGTTCAAGGGCGACACGACTGACTCTAGCTACCAACAATAGATGGAAATACTGTCCCGTTCCCGCTCTTTTTGGAATATTTAATTTTTTTGTCTTTTTCTGTTAAGCCAGAAAAAGAATAAAAGAATGCTATGGTACAGTGGAAAGAACGAGTGTCGGTGAAACAGATGATCTAGTTCCTGGGAATGGAACGTTCCTATGCTCAATGCAGGGAGGTGAAAATTGGTCAATGACACTCAAAGGTGTGTTCCTTCCCCGGGTCAAGGTGTGTCAAGTTGCAGAAGTAAAAGGTATGCAAGGTTGATTTTGCAGTCGTCATGGTCAAAAGTTGGCTTAAACACGAGTCCAAGTGAAGTCGGCTCTAGGCCAAAAGGTGCAAGTTGTCAACATGCAATGCAGTAATACAACTCAACACAAAGGAGCCTCTAGGGTATAAGGCCAGAACAAAGCAGAGAAGCTAAGTGGAATGAGTCTTCAACGCATAAGTCATGGTAGGACTACAGAGGACTCCCGAGCCTAGGGATGAAAAATCAGCATGAGTGCCAAGCGACAAAAAGGTACTAACTAGGGCACTCATGATAAGGTAGGCTCTACCACACAAGTCATGATACTTTTAAGCAATGAGAAGGTTCCGCACCATAACTTGGTGGGGTCGATCCTAAGGCAAAATGGGAAAGGAAACTGATAAGTGCACAATGCAGGCGAAAAAAACCTAACCTATATGCCAGTTTCGAGAACCAATACCTGTCAGAACGGACCAACCATAAACTTCCAAAGGAGAAATCTTCCAAGTTCTGTAAACATAAATAGGAACACTAGACAAGAAGTTAATGCATCCCACATATAAACTTCATATAAAATCTTTGTGTTATAGAATACAAAACTTGAAAATGCATACCTCATATATACAATATGGTACAGGGAACCACGCAACCTTTCGGCTTACGTATAATAGCTCTTCTGGACAAACCCCTTGCAGGGATCGGACCAAGGGCTCCTTTGGTAGTCATAACTCATGGCTTCAAAGAGTTCCTCCTGTGAAGGCAAAGCAAGATCTAAGAAATCATGAGAACTACAAGGATCAAAAGAGGGAATTAAGGGGTCCCATGTCCCTATAGGAAGAATCTCTCGGTCAACTACCGGGACAAAGTCCCAAGAAGGAGAATAATAGGTCAAAGGATCCTTCTTAGAAGCGATTGAACATTGAGGACTCAATGCCACATAATTCACCCGTGGCGGGGTAGAGTCTACTTGAACACTTGGAACAAACCAAGGGGCATTCTGCAGTAAAGTCGAATTACGGTGGTGATTATTAGATGCAAGCTGATCAATAGTGACAATATTCCCGTTATGAGGAAAGCACATTACTCGAAAGAGTGAAGACACCACAACATTCATAGCATAGACATAATCACGCCCAAGTAGCATATTAAAGTCTAAAGGGCTATCAACCACCATCACATCGATTAAGACAGTCTTCCCACCTAAAGTGATAGGCAATTGAGGAAGAACACCCATAGATTCACCAGGTCTTCTATCATAGGCTAACAACTGACTCTGAGCTGTCAACAACTTTGGGGAACCCAAAGCTTTCCAAGTCAAAGAGGATATAATACATGCAAAGGATCCTTCATCCACCATACATCGATAGATATTTGTGGAATTAACCCTGACCTTTATTTGGAAAGGTACAGCGGGAGGAATACGAGGCTCAACAAAGTTGTCCCAATCAAAGGAAACACTCCTATAACTTGGAGAGGGAACATTCGAAGAAACTGGAATGCCCCCTATACCAGAAGACTCTGTACTAGAGATCAAACAGACTCTTTTGTTAAGCACTTCACGCCCCAAAAGAGGAGTGTAATCAGGGAGCGATTTCACTGGCTCTACCACATTATCAACCAATGGTTGATGGGATTGATGAGAAACCATATCGGATCTAGGAGTATAAATACTTTCAGACTCGGACCATATCCTTTGAACCTCTGGAATACCAGGGCATAAATGAGTAAGATGGTCTCCCTTGCATATCTTACAAGGGAACTTAGGTTTAAAACTTCTACATCCAAGTTTCTTATCAACGTCCATTCTGCCAACATGACTAGCAGTGGTTTGCGGAGAGTTCTGAACATGACTTACAGAGTTCGGTGACTCTTTGCTAGTATGACTCACAGTGACTAGACTCATGCCCCCAGCATGACCTGCAGTGGCTGAAGACTCATCTCCAACATGACTGGCAGAGGTTGAGGATGAAGTGTTAGTGTGACTTGCAGTGACTAAACTTGTGCCCCCAACATGACTTGCAGTGGTTGAAGGCTCATCTTCAACATGACTAGCAGAGGTTGATGATGAAGTTCTAGTATGACTTGCAGTGACTAGACTTGTGCCCCCAGCATGACTAGTAGTGGCTTAAGGCTCATCCCCAACATGACTCCCATAGGTTGAAGATGAAAGGATAGAATTATTCTTCTTCTTTGACTTCCTTTTTCTCCGTTTTTTAGATTTCTTGTTACAAGAAGGAGGAGAAGAAGGAATCACAGATTTCTCTTTGAAAGAAGATGAACAATTAGCACCCATGTGATGCCCTTGAAATAAAGCATTCAACTGAGAGGCTTCAAGAGCATTTGGAATATTCGGAGTGGACCACAGCCAAACGGGTAGTCCAACATTTAACCCAGGAATATTCAAAGTGGCCATCAAGGGAGTACCAACGTTTCCAAAGAAAGGAAAAGCACAAGGATCTCCTTTTGGAAGGGTACCTTGGTTGGCTTCCACAGGAATATTGGCCATATCTAACTGATCCAAAGACCCTTCCCTTACGGGAATGTAGAAATAACTTTTCAAGGAATATAGATAGGCAATCAAAACCTTTGCCCTTAAAGAGGCAACTCCACCACTTCTGAAAAAGCGACCAAAAGCCTTTCAAGATCGACAGAGTGGTAAGCCGGTCACTCAGAACACAAATTCCAAACGTGACTAGACAAAAATACCTAAAGCCAACTATATACAAGGAACAAAGAGCACGCACTATAAAGTCCCTAAAGATATCAGCTAGTCAAACAGCTTCCAAGTATTTCCGCTCCGGGTGATAAGGACCGGACACCAAAATACAAGAAAGTGGAGTAAGGGGCCTTCAGAAGATAGTCTGGGATAATGACGGCCCAGTCCTATTAGCGAAGGTAACAGAGGAAGTTACGCTGACCTCCTAACAACAGCCTGCACCGGTGCGAGCCCCCAAGCTTCACAAGGGTGCCCTCCAGTAGTACTGTCGAGAGTGATGCAACATCGACCTCAGGTGCCACGGGATTCCCCTCCGCAGCCACTTGTGTAGATCCCTAGTAGTAGCAACTATGGATACCAACTCGTTGCAGAAGCCAGGTGGAACAATCGTGAGGTAAGTTCGGACAAGTAGGAGAGGGGGTATCTATCTTCCCTGTCTTCACAGACCCTCGTGCATAACTCCCAGATCCGGAGCTTTCCTAGTCTTCCTAACACTATTGGATTTTCTCTCGTTATTCAGACTCCTATGTTTGACGTTTAAATGGCCTTGGAGAGTTAACACTCCACTCGCCTAATCCAAGGCCCTAAAATCCTAAACTTGTTGGTGTAACTGACTAAAACAAAAAGTTCTAGTGAATTTTAGTTAGCGCTTGATTTTAAAATAGGTTGTTCTTTAAGTCACAAGGTAACGAAACTGAAACTAGTGATGTTTTTTGATGCAAAAGAAATTAATAAAAACTTAACTACATGCACATGCACTTTTTCCATTTTTCGATGAAAAGCAATTGCTCTAAGGTTCAGAGGAACTTCTAATAAAACAAATTTTTCTTTTCTTTTTGTTAATTCACACTTCACACTCACAAAAGTTAACAAATCTATGGATGCCTAAAAAAGTATGCAAATCTATCCTAATGCCACAAATATATGCGGATGCAAGATTCAGAACTACTCTAAAAAAATGAAAGTTGCTTGCTTATCAATCTTTATCTTGCCACTTAAAATGTCTAGATGGAATATGAGATGCTACAATTCATTTCGTCTAAACACTAGAAACAAGTTCTAAGACAAACATAAAGCACTTTGATGAAAAGGTAGTCTTGGGTATTACCCAAAATCCCCTTTTCAAATAAAAATCAGCCCTTGACCTGTGGTAGCAACCTACAGGCTTTATCAGAAGCGCTTAAGGCTTTAAGCCTTTTATGACCATGGACATATGAGGAATCAAAGCCACCTTTTTATCGGCACTCTTAATCACCCATCGGAAGCCACCACCCGAGCTTTAAAGCTCGCAAGCACCATCATCCATCTATCGGAAGCGACCCATCATAAATACGTGTATCGGGAGCGACCCACCATAAATACGTGGAAACCATATAAAACCCCCCGTTTTATAACCGTGCCCACATATATATAATTATATGTAACAATACCAAACCCCGCTTTTCCAAAATGCCGGACTTATAAATATATATATATATATGTGCCTTTATAATCTATCGGCAGGTCCGATATCGGCCGTCACCACCATAAACATTATACCGTAGACCCGATGACCCCCGATGAGGTTGCGGACCCGATCTACAATTCACCACAGTTGATATTTCTATCGCATCCGCCTCCGCCCAATAGTATTTCGTCGGCGATCGGCGATCGCTCGATGCACTATACACATATATGCATCCGCCGATATAGAACCGGACCCGACTTGGGAATTCAACCCGATATATAAAATATCACGTCCACTTTCATTTCTAAGGTTTCCGATGCGATATCGTTCCGCTGATATAGAACCGGACCCAACTTGGGAATTCAACCCGATATATAAAATATCACGTCCGCTTTCATTTTTTAATCTTCCGATGCGATATCGCTCCGCTGTCGCCGATATGCCGATGTGATGATGTTACCCGGACCCGATAAGTTCAAAGGCAAACTTAATATTAATTCAAGTCCGCCCAGTGCTCTGCTAAAGGTTTCGGCGTCGATTCTCTATGTTAATGGCTTCTCCGTTCTCAGACTCTAGTTAACCCAGATTGGCTTTAAACACAAGATTTCTTTCGGTTATGAATAAACGCACAGACAGATCGAATTGCATGAACTTTAAAAAGGTAATTTATACACACAAGACCTCCACGGGCCGCTTTAACAAAACATTGCACAAAATATTGAAATTGCTCATAAATAAAACACAGAGTCTCGGCCTTTGGCCAGATTACACCATAAAATGACCTCTATTACCCAAATACAATCCACAACACACTTTGAGCTCTCGCTCCACTCCAAACCTTACTCCTCCCTCTCGCTCACCACATTTGTCCTCTCTTTTAACTCAATAATTTCTCTAACAATCTCTAGCAACAATATTCTATTTTTAAGAGATCTAACAACAATCGTCTATCTCTTAGCTCTCATGCACACCTAAGCTAACAAATATTATCCCTAATCTAAGTAAAACAATGCCTTATTTATTACAATAACTAACAATTTGAGAAGTCATCCTTCTCGGTAATAGTCGATGAAATTTATTGTGATTAGCCACAACATGTGGACAATCCTCCACATTGCTGGCTAATGTCGATGCTCCTGTATCAGACTCCCGGGGAAGAAAAGATTTGTCCTTCAAACCTTCAAGACTCACTCCATATTTCCGTAGTTCAGCTGTTGTCAACCAACTGGAATCTTCCACTGGCTGCTCCTTCCACTTGACTAGATATTGGAAATATGTCTGCCCTCTGGTTTTCTTAGATACTCTTCGGTCTAAAATAGCTTCAACTTCTTTTTGAGATGCTTTTGGTACTTGTTCCTCCCAATCCACAGTTTGAATTTCATCACCTGTGACTTCTTTTGGCAACTCTGTTTCTGCCTCTCTGAATGGATACAAGTCTGCAATATTAAAAATGGGGGATATTCTGATCCCTTCTGGTAGCTCAATCTCATATGCATTAGCTAAAAATTTCCTTTTGATTTTACAGGGTCCTATTTTCTTCAGTTTCAGTTTATTATAAGTCCTTGTAGGAAATCTCTCCTTCCTCAAATATGCCATGACTAAATCTCCTACTTGAAATTCTTTTTCTCTGGACCTTTTCAGATCTGCTCTCTATTTATATCTTCTGCTGCTTTCCTGTAATTTATCTTTGACCTCTTCTTGTAGCTTTTGCATTTGTTCAGCAAAATCTTCAGCACTTGCACTTCTGGCTTCCTGTTTTCCCAAATCTCTGAGCTCATATACTCCTCTCGGATGCATTCCAAAGACAATCTGGAATGGACTCATTCCTGTGCTTCGGTTTGGTGTATCATTGTAAGCAAATTCAGCTTGGGCTAATGCCAAATCCCACTGTTTGGGATTCTGATGAACCAAAGTTCTTAATATATTTCCCAAGCTTCTGTTCACAACTTCAGTTTGTCCATCGGTCTGAGGATGGTAGGCTGAACTAAAACTGAGTTTAGTTCCTAGCTTCTTCCAAAGTGTTCTCCAGAAATGCCCTACAAATTTTGTATCCCGATCTGATATAATGCTCACAGGTAAACCATGCAATCTTACAATCTTAGAAAAGAAAAAATTGGCTATGTGTGTGGCATCTCTAGTCTTCTTACAAGCAATAAAATGGGCCATTTTTGAAAATCTGTCTACAACAACACATATAGAATCATTTCCTCTCTGAGTTTTTGGTAAACCCAGAACAAAATCCATACTCACTGCATCCCATGGTCGATCTGGTATGGGCAATGGCTGATATAGACCTGTATTTTGACTCCTTCCTTTGGCATATTGACATACCCTGCATTTCTCAACAAACTTTTTAACATCAGTTTGCATTTTAGGCCAATAATAAAAAGCATTCACCTGAGTGAAAGTTTTGTCTTGTCCAAAATGACCAGACAATCCTCCACTGTGCTTTTCTTTAATGATGTTTTCTCTCATTGAACATTTAGGAATGCATAATTTGTTGCTCTTAAACAACAGGCCTTCTTGAATAAGGTAGTCCATCCATTGACTTCTGTTATGGCTCATTGGATTCTGCACTGTTGTGTAGATATCCCTAAAATCCTCATCATCATGATACATTTCTATCATCTCATCAAAACCTACAACACCCACTTTGAATTCTTGCAAAATAAAACTTACCCTGCTCAACGCATCTGCCACTTTATTAGACTTACCGCTTTTGTGCTTTATTACAAAAGTGAAACTTTGTAGAAATTCTACCCACTTGGCATGCTTCTGATTTAACTTTGGCTGATTATTAATGAACTGCAAAGCATGATTATCTGAATATAAAATGAATTCCTTTGGCAGTAAGTAATGCCTCCACTTTTTCAACGCCTGCATAATAGCGTAGAATTCTTTGTCATATGAAGAATATCTCCTTTTCGCATCATTTAATTTCTCACTGAAATATGCTATCGGTCTTTGCTCTTGGCTCAACACTGCCCCAATTGCTTCTCCACTTGCATCAGTTTCCACTTGAAAGACTTTCTCGAAATTTGGCAATGCTAGAATAGGCTTTTCTGTTATCTTTCTTTTCAACAAATTAAAATTCCTATCGGATGCTTATGTCCATTGAAATGGCTGATTGACCTCCCTGATGGTCTCAAGGATTGGTGCACAAACTTGACTGAACCCTTTTATAAACTTCCTGTAAAAACTAGCAAGTCCATGGAAACTTCTTACCTCGAATACACTCCTGGGAGTAGGCCAGTTTCTGATTGCTTGTACCTTTTCCGGATCCATTTTTAAACCTTCTCTGGAAATCACAAACCCCAAATATACCAGCTCCTCTTTCATGAAACTACATTTCTTCAAGTTAATTAGTAGTTTTTCTTTCTGCAATGTTTTCAAGACTAACTTCAAATGTTCCAAATGTTCCTCTTTACTTTTGCTGAAAACCAGAATATCATCAAGGTAAACAACAACAAATTTACCTGTATATTCTTTCAGGACCTCGTTCATTAGTCTCATGAATGTGCTGGGCGCATTAGTGAGCCCAAAGGCATCACTAACCACTCATACAGTCCACTATTTGTTTTGAACGTTGTCTTCCATTCATCGCCTTCCCGAATTCTTATCTGATGATACCCGCTTTTTAAATCTATCTTTGTAAAATACCTGGATCCACTTAAACATTCCATTAAATCATCCATTCTGGGCAAAGGAAATCTATACCTGACTGTTATCTTATTGATAGCTCTGGAATCGGTGCACATGCGCCATTCTCCTCCCTTTTTCGGAGTAAGCACCGTTGGCACAGCACACAGACTCAGACTTTCTCGGATCAGTCCCTTGTCCATTAACTCTTGAACCTGTCTTGCAACCTCTGCATTTTCCTGAGGAGTTAATCTATAGGCAGCTTTATTAGGTAGACTTGATCCTGGTATTAAGTCGATATGGTGACTTATACTCCTAATCGGTGGTAATTCATTTGGCAATTCATCCACAATGATATCCATGTAACTATTTAACACAGATTGAATTTCTTCAGGCAAATCATTTAAATTGGTGGAGGTTAAAATTACCTTTGGCCTTCCTACGATAGCAAAATGCACCTCTTCGCTTTTATCAACCTCTTGTAGCAGTTCCTTGCCACTCATCAACATAATACTATTTTCAGGCAGCTCTTTGTCAACATCATTCTTTACTGGCAGCAACGTATGTTTAACTCCGTCCTTCTCTATGGTATATGTATTCCTTCTCCCATCATGAATCGCCTTCCTGTCAAATTGCCACGGTCTTCCCAATAACACATGACATACATCCATGGGCATTATGTCACATAAGGTTACGTCTTTGTATGTGCCGATCTGCATTTCCACATTACACTGCTCTATCACAATGACTTGATGACCCTTCTGTAGCCAAGATACTTTGTAAGGTGTAGGATGCGCTTTCCTTGTTAATCCGAGCTTTTCCACCATCTCTGTAGACACAAGATTGTCAGTACTCCCGCTATCAATTATAACCTTACAACACTTACCCTTTGACTTGCACGTAGTCCTGAACAAGTTCTTCCTTTGCGCAGGTTCTCCAATCTCCTTTTTTGATCTTAACAAAGTTCTTCTAAGCAGTAATGCTTCACCTTCTTCCGGTGGTTCTTCTACAAGTCGAGGTGGTTCCGGCTCTGCCTCAGCCACATTTGCACCCCTCTGGCTTGCTGACTTGTTACGAGGACAGTCTCGTGACATATGTCCCCATTCTCCACAGGTATAACACCTAACATCTCTTCCTCACCCTCTTCCTCTAGGCGCGAATCTCCCTCTACTATATTCACCCATCTGTGGTGATCTGCTACTTGAACTCCCTGTGTCAATTTGATGTTGTGTTCCTCTAGATCGGCCAGCTCCTCTACCTCTTGCTGAGCTCTTTCCTCTGTTCCTTTGACTTTTTTTTCTTAATATCTTCTCTTCTGCCTTCAATCCTGCTTGATAGGAATCCTCAACAGTTTTCAGACTTAACAGACCAATCTCATCTTGGATCTCATACCTTAGCCCATTAACATATCTAGCTACTTTTTCCAAATCATCCTCTACATGCCCTGTTCTGATACTTAATCTGTAAAACTCTTCAGTATATTCTTTAACAGACATTCCTTTTCGCTTCAGATTTTGCATCTGCTTAAAAAGATTCAAATGATAATCTTTTGGCAAAAACTTGGCTTTCAGTTTACTTACCATTTTATCCCACTGCTTGATCTTAGATTTCCCCTTTCTCGTTCTTGATGTCTGTACCTCGTCCCACCAGATGGCTGCATGACCTTTCAATCTAGTTACTGCAAATTTTACCTTCTTGTTCTATTCAATCTCTTCATAATCGAAGTACTGATCTATGGATCTGATCCAATCCATGAGCTCCTCGGCATTCAGACTCCCTTCATACATAGGAATCACCATTTTAGGTTTGCCTCCAACCTTTGCCAGCATCTTCAGGATTTTGATATTTTCATTCTCTTCTTCTGATTCCACATCTGTATCAGATTCTTCTGTAGGACTCTCAGCTCCCTCGTCAGGCGCTCTTCTTTGGGTTGTCTCCATTGCCTCCATTCTTGCACGCAAACTCCACACTTCTTCTATCAAAACTACATTTGGTTCTGGTCTCCCTCGACCAATTCCTCTCCTTGGCGGCATCTTTACTGTAAACACTATCTCTTCTGCTCTGATACCAAAAATGATGAAAAGGTAGTCTTGGGTATTACCCAAAATCCCCTTTTCAAATAAAAATCGGCCCTTGACCTGTGGTAGCAACCTACAGGCTTTATCGGAAGCGCTTAAGGCTTTAAGCCTTTTATGACCATGGACATATGAGGAATCAAAGCCACCTTTTTATCGGCACTCTTAATCACCCATCGGAAGCCACCACCCGAGCTTTAAAGCTCGCAAGCACCATCATCCATCTATTGGGAGCGACCCATCATAAATACGTGTATCGGGAGCGACCCACCATAAATACGTGGAAACCATATAAAACCCCCCGTTTTATAACCGTGCCCACATATATATAATTATATGGAACAATACCAAACCCCGCTTTTCCAAAATGCCAGACTTATAAATATATATATGTGCCTTTATAATCTATCGGCAGGTCCGATATCGGCCGTCACCACCATAAACATTATACCGCGGACCCGATGACCCCCGATGAGGTTGCGGACCCGATCTACAATTCACCACAGTTGATATTTCTATCGCATCCGCCTCCGCCCAATAGTATTTCGTCGGCGATCGGCGATCGCTCGATGCGCTATACACATATATGCATCCGCCGATATAGAACCGGACCCGACTTGGGAATTCAACCCGATATATAAAATATTGTGTCCACTTTCATTTCTAAGGTTTCCGATGCGATATCGTTCCGCCGATATAGAACCGGACCCGATTTGGGAATTCAACCCGATATATAAAATATCACGTCTGCTTTCATTTTTTAATCTTCCGATGCGATATCGCTCCGCTGTTGCCGATATGCCGATGCGATGATGTTACCCGGACCCGACAAGTTCAAAGGCAAACTTAATATTAATTCAAGTCCGCCCAGTGCTCTGCTAAAGGTTTTGGCGTCGATTCTCTATGTTAATGGCTTCTCTGTTCTCGGACTCTAGTTAACCCAGATTGGCTTTAAACACAAGATTGCTTTTGGTTATGAATAAACGCACAGACAGATCGAATTGCATGAACTTTAAAAAGGTAATTTAAACACACAAGACCTCCACGGGCCGCTTTAACAAAACGTTGCACAAAATATTGAAATTGCTCATAAATAAAACACAGAGTCTCGGCCTTTGGCCAGATTACACCATAAAATGACCTCTGTTACCCAAATACAATCCACAACACACTTTGAGCTCTCGTTCCACTCCAAACCTTACTCCTCCCTCTCGCTCACCACATTTGTCCTCTCTTTTAACTCAATAATTTCTCTAACAATATCTAGCAACAATATTCTATTTTTAAGAGATCTAACAGGAATCGTCTATCTCTTAGCTCTCATGCACACCTAAGCTAACAAATATTATCCCTAATCTAAATAAAACAATGCCTTATTTATTACAATAACTAACAATTTGAGAAGTCATCCTTCTCGGTAATAGTCGATGAAATTTACTGTGATTAGCCACAACATGTGGACAATCCTCCACATTGTTGGCTAATGTCGATGCTCCTGCATCACACTTTCACTCACTAAAAGGAAACCAAATGAAAACCAAGTTCAAGAAAGCAAAACTAAGTGTTTCAAAAGATTTTCTTCAAAAGCAACAACAAAAGAGTCTTTCCAAAAAATGCTCTCAACAACACTGAAACTTGTGATTGAAGAATAGGCAATCAAACACTTTTGCAAGTTGACACCACACAACGGATGAAAACTCAACAAAAATAAATGTGTTAAAAAGTGCTCTTAACAATCAAAAGCAGCAATGAAAGCTTTGGCAATGTAAACCAAAAAGATCAAAAAGACCAATTCCAAGAAAGTGTCAATCAAAAACTTTTCATGAAACAAAGAAGTGGATGGTCACAAAAAGTGGTTTTTGTCAAGCAAACAAAAAGTCACCAAAATCAAGGTTAACAAAAAGATTGAGATCAATCTTCCTACCCTGATGAATCAGAGCAGCCAAGATTCCTAGCAAGAAATCTTGCGTGCTTTAGCAAAAACAATGACGCTTGCAATCAATGAAAAACAAGACCAATACTTCTTATACTCAGAGAGAATTTGGAACAAGATGCTCGCTGTAAAACAAATAACTAATACTGGAAAATGATTGTTTCAGACTGACTCAAACTACCAAACAGACCTTCAGAGACAAAAAGATTTACAAATCTTGAAAATTGAAAGATATACGCGACTGTACTTATGTACAGAATGCGTGTATACGCTACTGTAACTAAGGAAACCTGCGTATATGCGGGTTCACTTAAAGAAACATGCGTACATACGCCTCTGTAACTAAGAAAAACAACGTATATAAAAGGTTTCAAGAAAAATAAAAAACAAACTGAAGAAACTGGCAAAACTTAAAGTTCAAAAACAGACCAGACAGCAACAGCAAACAAACAGGAAGCTGAGCCCTGATTGGCTTGAAAAACACCCAAACTAGGAACAACAAGAGTGTTGTCCCCAGTGGAGTCGCCAATTCTGATGGAGGGAAATGTTCCCCTAGGGCTTTTTGGGTTGAAACCCTAGCAGACTGAAATTTTTCTATTCAAAGAAGCACACATTCACACAACCATTATGCTATTATAAGCAAATTCTATTGTAAAGGGTATGTACCTTAGGTCCTATGTTTGAGAAGACCTTTAGGGTCCAAACCCTTCTTGGAGTTCCCTTCTTCTCTTTTGTCCTGCAAAACAACCAATTCAAAGAACACAGCAATATATGGACAAAAACTTATAAAGAAACCATCTTCATGTTATAAATAAAGGTAGTTAGTTATGAAATCCAAATAACCATTTACATATGAATTCTAAACATGAATATCATTAACATAAAGAAGATTCATTTCGGGAACCAAGACATGTGTTTCTTTTATTATAGACAAATAAAGTTACACATAAAAAGGAATATTTTCACCTAAATCAACTTCAACAGGCTCCAAGCAAAGCTTCCTTCCAGATCCGTTCCAGCCTCAAGCCTTTAACAAACTCCTTCCATGACTCTCTCCATGATGTCATAAATGGTGGATGAACATCAACACACAAGGAAACAAAGGTTTCATGGACAAATGGGGGAAGTGCAGAAGGCACAAGGGACTTCAGACCTGGTGAGGGGAAAAATCTCAGCATAATAACCTTTCTCTCTCTTCTCTCCTCTCTCCTCTCTCCTCCCTTAGGCCTTCCCTTTGAGGTCTTTTTATACCTCTCCCAAATAGTTTTTTAGTTGTGTTGACACCTAATCCTCAACGGATGGGTGAACTGGAACGTGAAAAGTCATCAAGAAGATGAATTGTTCCGTCTCCTTCTTGTATATAATCAATAGTTCTCTAATGAAATTAGATATCATTTTTTCTTCCGCTCATTCTGGAGTTACCCTGGCCTGACATGGTATCAGAGCGTAGGTCCCAGATTCCTTGTAACTCCTCTGCCTGAAACGTTTGCCTGGCCATAACGCCTCTGCCTGCCTAAACGTCTGTCTCTCTGCGCATTGATTACCTCTGAACGTTTGTCTGGATCCACCTCAGACCGCCTTTGCCGTTGGCTCTACGCTCCGACGCCGACTTGTAGCTCGTCGTTCTCAGGACGAAATGGTTTGGAAACATCGCCATTCATATCAACGGTATGATACGACTACTGGCATCGACATGTCTCTTAGGTAATTTCATGCCAGATTTTGAGCAACTCTTAGCTTGTTTCAGGGCTTGTCCGAGCGCTCAAGAGAGACATAGCGCTGTTTTCAACTACAACATAAAGGATTTTACTTATTGTTTTGAGTAGCGCAAGTAAGCTTTGGTGCATTTTAAGAAGATTGTGTTGGGTAGTGAGAAGAAGGTTGTGGGTAATATTCGGTGATTAGATATTGCGACTATTTTATAGTTTTAATAACTTCTCAGAGTGTTATCTTTAAAACCCTAGATTTCTTCAAGACAGGACCAAGAATACTATTGTTTGGATATTTTTAATGACTTCTCAAGCGTTTATTTACAGTTTTAATGATTTCTCAAGCTGTCAGCTGTATAGACATTGAATATTATAGTATGCAATATCATCTATGCCACATAGATGCTTATACTTGGAGCGGAAAGGATCCAGAGGGTCGTTTTCCATGCATTCTTGAACACGAAGCTGCTTGAATAAGTTTTTTGAATGTGTTGTTTCAATAAGTTTTTGAATGTGCTGTTTCAATAAGTTTTTTTGAATGCGTTGTTTCAATAAGTTTTTGAATGCGCTGTTTCAATAAGTTTTTTTGAATGCGCTACTTGAATAAGTTATTGAATGTGTTTTGGACATTGTTTCAATAAGTTTTGGAAGCTGTTTGAATATTTTAAGGAGGATATGGTATGGTAACTGACAAATAACATCTGGCACCGTCTGTGGGAAGTCTTTGAGAGTGAACATTGCTGCGTATGGTAACAAAACTGTGTTTGGTAGTTCAAATAGTATTGCGCAGTTTATATATATCATCCACAGCGTTTATATAAGCAGTTTTCAAAGCATTCAAAGTTATATCAGTCAGAGTATTTTATATATCAAAGCATTTGTAGTGTTGCATGATAAATTGATATATTGAAGTGATCCCTTGCACATTTTTTTCAAAACATAGTAGTATTACAGTGATGAAATGCTGATGCTTTTAGCAAATATCAGAAGGATTTGAAGGCTGTAACGTAAGGATTTTTTATCAGCAGAAGTAATTTTTACAGAATGCATTCAATCATCTCTATGGTCGGAATAGTTCTCACTGGCAAGGAGAACTATTCTGAATGGTCTCGGATGGTAAAACACACCCTCATCTACAATGAGTTGTGGAAAGGAGTGTGTGTCGGAGAAGAAGACAAAGACCCTGTGCAGCCTACATCAGATAAAGAACTTGTCATTTGGGAAAAAAAGAACAGAAAATCCTATGCATTGATCGCAGCATCTGTAAATGAAGAAGTAAGTCGTCATATTTCATCCTATTCCACTGCCTTTGAAGCTTTACAAAAGCTGAAAGAACTCTATGATTCACATTCTGCACTTGAAGTTGTTCAACTCATGACTAAACCCTTCACTCTTGAACTGAAAAATAATGATCCCCTTGCTCTTGCATCTGAAATAAAGTCTATAATGCATGATATTAAATCCACTAAGGTTGAGTTGGATATCTCTCTTATTGCCTTTCTCAAAGCACTCTATCCTACCTACTCCAATTATCTTGAGTCTTTACAAGAAAATGGAAATCTTAAAGACATAACCTTTGAGTCTCTTGTGAAAAAGTTTGATGAAAGAGAGAAAGCCTTTGGAAAGAAAACAGTGCCTGAATCTTCTGAAGAGACTGTTTGCCTTGCTCATAAAGAAAAGCATCCTGCTCAAGATTCTACAAGAGGAAGAGGTGGACGAAGAGGAAGAGGAAGATACTTCAGAGGCAGGGGGGGCATACATTCTCAAGCAGAAAAGGCAGATCTGCATTGCATTCGCTGCAAACGAAATGGATCACATGATGCTTCTACATGCAAGCTACCATGGGACAAAATTGAGCAGAGAAGAAATCAGCAGAAAGGTAAAACTGATGGCACAGACAAAGGTAAAGCACCTGAATCCGCTCACTATATTGAGGCACAATGTAACATTGGAGTAAATGAAGACTTGTTTAATGCTTCACTTGCTTCTTCGAAAAATGATTGATTGCTTGATTCAGGAGCAACCTGTCATATGACTCATAGGAAAGATTTTTTTGAAGATTTCACTGACAATGTTGATGGAGAAGTATACTTTGCAGATCAGTCAAAAATCAAGCCATCAGGGCTTGGCACAATCAGGCTTAAACTGCCTGGTCTTCCAGACTTTCTTCTGGATCATGTTCTATATCTCCCACAGCTCAAGAGAAACTTGCTGTCCTTGGTCCACATCCGCCAGCAAGGTCACTCCATTCATATGTTTGATGGAAAGCTTGAGGTAAGAAAGGCATCTGACCACTCACTTGTCATGAGGGGAATAGAAGAAGAAAGACTTCTTAAACTGCAAGGAACCTCTGCTCATGCACAACATTTCTCATATATTTCTCATCATGAAGAAGGTACACTTCCGTCAAGTTTATTATGGCATGCTAGATTTCGAAATTTAAACTATGACAGTCTCCGCTTATTGAGGAAAAATGGTGTTGCTAGTTTGCCTACAATTCCTAGAAAACATAAGCAATGTGATGCTTGCATTCTAGGAAAGCATAGCAAACAGTCTTTTCATGATTCACATTCAAGAGCACATAGGAAGCTTGAACTCATTCATTCAGATTTATGTGGTCCAATGCATGTTCCTTCCGCAAATGGAAATAAATATATCATGACATTTATCGATGATTACACCAGAATGTGTTGGGTTTATTTATTGAAGAAAAAATCTGATGCTTTTCAAACATTCAAGAATTTTCATAAGTGGATTGAAAATGATGCACAATCTCATATTGGGTCTATTTGCACTGATAATGGAAAAGAATATACATCAAATGAATTTGAAAACTATCTTCGCCAACATGGGATCAAACATCAAACAACTGTACCTTATAATCCCCAACAGAATGGTGTAGCAGAAAGAATGAATAGAACAATCTTGAATATGGTACGATCCATGCTTTTCTTCAAAAATGTAAAGACAATGTTTTGGGCTGATGCTGTTCTATGTGTTGCATATATAAAGAATAGATGTCCATCTAGTGCTATAAGAAACAAGACTCCTTATGAATTGTGGTATGGACATGTTCCTTCGGTAAAACATCTCAGGATTTTTGGTTCCACCTGTTATGCTTTAATACCAAAGGTACATAGAAACAAACTTGGTGCTAGAAGTCGCAAGTGTATCTTCCTAGGGTATTCAAACACCTATAAAGCATACCGTCTCTATGATGAAGTAAATAAAAAGTTTTTTATATCTAGAGATGTCATTTTTCTTGAATCATCCAAATCTGACAGTGTTGTTGAGCGGCAACTTGATCGCTTGGATAGATTCACAAAACCGAAATCATTTCAAGAGTTTGATAATCATATTCCACATCTTGAAGGGGGGATTCCTATACTAGATCAACATGTGGAATCTTCTTCTTCTGAAGAACAATCTCCCCTGCATGACACTGCAACAACGGATGATGCTTTAAGTGATGTAATTGATAGAATTGGGAGACTTAATCTTGATTCAGTCCCAACTCAATCAACAGAGCAGCCTGGACCATCTCAGAAAGGTCCCCCAAAGTGGCTGACAAAGACACTTGAAAGTGTTCATCCTGATGAAATTGGAAAAACAGGAACTAGAAATACAAACCGACAAGATGGAGGTGATGTAGATAACTCTAATTCACCTGTTGATATGGATGTTACTTATGATTGTGAATTGAACTTGTCTATAGATTTTGAACCAACTTCCTTCAAAGAAGCTGCTTCTCATGATGAATGGAAAGAAGCGATGCAGAAGGAGTATGATGCCCTCATAAAGAATGGCACTTGGAAGCTGGTTGATCCTCCATTTGGAACCAAACCAATTGGCTGCAAGTGGGTCTACAAGAACAAGTACAAAGTTGATGGCTCACTTGACAAGCACAAAGCTAGGCTTGTGGCAAAAGGTTTTGCACAGAAGGAAGGGGTCGATTATGAGGAAACTTTTGCCCCCACAGCAAAATGGGCCACCATCCGGACACTCTTTGCACTAGCTGCTCAGAACGGTTGGAAAGTCCATCAAATGGATGTAAAAACTGCATTCTTGAATGGAGATCTAAAAGAGAATGTTTTTATGTCCCAGCCTGAAGGATTTTCTGTGAAAGGACATGAACACAAAGTATGCAAACTTGTGAAGTCCTTGTATGGCCTCAAACAAGCACCACGAGCCTGGTATGAAAAACTAACTGAGCATCTTCTGAAACTCAACTTCAAACATTTTGATCTTGATGATGCAACTTTATTTGTCAAGAAAGTTGGAAAAACAGTTGCATATCTTGTGGTATATGTAGATGATCTTTTAATGACATGGAACAATGAAAGCTATATTGCATCCATAAAGAAAGAATTAGGAAAAAGTTTTGAAATGACTGATTTGGGCTATGTTCATTACTATCTTGGCATTAAAGTAACCCAACATCCAAAATCCATATTTCTTTCTCAAAAGAAATACATTGGAGATTTGTTAAATAGATTTGGCATGACAGAGTGCAATCCTCTTTCTACTCCAATGGAACAAAACTTGAAGCTCACATCTATTGAAGGAAAGGAATTTGAGGATGCAACAAAGTATAGACAGCTTGTAGGAAGTCTCATCTACCTCACTACTACCAGACCAGACATTTCATTTGCTGTTGGAATCCTCTCCAGGTTTATGCAAAAGCCTTGTGAGGGACATTGGTCTGCTGCAAAAAGAGTTCTAAGGTACTTGAAGGGAACTCAAGACCTTGGAATCAAGTATACACAGGTGGACGACTTCAACTTGATTGGATACTCTGATTCAGACTTCGATGGAGACAAAGAAATTGGGGTATCTACTTCAGGATATGCTATGAGTCTTGGATCAGGAGCTGTCTCCTGGAGATCACGCAAAAAATCAGTACCAGCAGATTCCACAACAGAAGCAGAATACGTGGCAGCAGCTGAAGCAACGAAAGAAATTGTGTGGCTCAGGAAAATTCTTGAAGACTTGCAGGTAAAACAAATACAATCAACTCCACTCATGATTGATAACACCTCTGCAATAAAGTTGGCCAAGAACCCAAAGTTCCATGATCGTACTAAGCACATCAATACTAAATATCATCTGATCCGACATCATGTTGAGGCCAAAACAATCCATCTCCGTCATTGTTCCACAAAGGAGAAAATTGCAAACATCTTCACCAAAGCGCTTGGAAGAGAAAAGCTTGAAAGATTCAGAACGATGCTTAGACTCACCAACATCCCTTCAGATTAAGGGGGGGAATGTTGACACCTAATCCTCAACGGATGGGTGAACTGGAACGTGAACAGTCATCAAGAAGATGAACTGTTCCATCTCCTTCTTGTATATAATCAATAGTTCTCTAATGAAATTAGATATCAGTTTTTCTTCCGCTCATTCTGGAGTTACCCTGGCTTGACAAGTTGGGAGTTGGTTGGGAACAGTTGGGCCATTGGCACTAACAGGTGATCAGCAGGTAAAACCCGCGATCTCCACTCGAAAATAAGGAATTTTATATTTTTTTTAAGTGTTTTAATACATATACATGGGTTGGATATACACAGACCCGCGTATACACGCATTTAACTCAGGGCAATGTCGCATATAAGGGATAAAACACTATTTCTTAAATTTTAGGACCAGGTCTGGAAGGAGGGGTTGCCCTAGGCCATGAGTACAGCATCACAAACCATAAGAGTGAGATTTGGAGCTATAACATTGCCCTCTAATTCTAGTTCTAGGGAGTGTTTTGTGGTTGTAGAGTAGCCGAAGGAGGGTAAGATGTTTGGAAGGTCCAAGCCTAAGTCTGACCATAACCTTGGGAATTTGGATCTAGAAACAAATTCTGACTCTGGCCTCTCAAGATGGGCCTTTTGGTGGCTTTAGATTGGTCAATGGTTTCAGCGTTCCCTTTGTAGATAGCCTGTAAACTGGGAAGTGACGGCATTTCTCTGTTGGGTGTTCAAGAGTACAGATTCCACAAATCTCAATGTCATTTAAAGGACATTCCATGTCTAGATGTATATGCCCACACTTAGAAAAAAATACTGCCATGGCTGCTTTTTCGGCTTCTTGTTTCTGTTTTATTTTCACAGTGTCTAGCTGGTCACTGATTATGTTGATTATATTAGTTTCAAAGTTTTCTAATAAGTTTCCCAGTTCAACTCTCATAACAACATTAGCCACAGTCTTCTTTAGCACATAGTCTCTGGAATTATCTTTAAGTTCGTGAAGCTTTTTTCCTACTTTAGCTTGGCTCCTAGAATAGGTACGACAAAGCTCAACTACTTGGGCAAATGGCTTCTTATAGATGTCCCCACTGCTAAGAATGTTTAATGTTTTAATGTAGTCATCCCTCATCCCTTTTAGGAACAGATTTTTGATAGTCTTTTCGTCTAAGTTTGACCCACGAGATTTGTGAAAATTATATAGGAATCGCTCAAGATACTCCTCTATGTTTTCGTCTTCTGTTTTTTGCATCCTAAGGATATTGTTGATGTCCCTAATCTTACAAAAATATTGATACTTTTTAAGGAAGACTGATTTCATGTCATCCCACAGGTATATAGTGTGTTCCCCTAGACTCATGAACCAAGGGTTGCATCTTTTAAAGTGGTGGGAAACAATTTAAGTTTATGTGCATCCTCATAATAATTATAACCGTGACATAAAATATTGAATTAAAAAAGAAATGCATCGGGATCTTCAGATGATTTACCATAGAATAATTGAACAGATGCCATTGGGATGTTTTTCATGTTGATGTTGCGAGTTACATTTAGGATAGGGAATCCGAAGGTAGTCACCTATTCATCTTCCTCCAGTCCTCCCCTTGGTCCTTTTAGGTTGTTTCCTCCAAAGAAGTTAACATTGCGTCGAGGGCCTTCTCCCTCTCCATGGTGTTCTTCATTGTTTTTGTTCTCCTTGTCTTGGTGGTCCATATCTACGACGACCACCCAAAGAGGTTTGCTAATTATAGTTTGAACAGGAGGTACTGGACAATGGTTGATGTTGGTTGATTGAACGTCCATGTTATCTTGCAACTCTACTGGTTCTTCTACCTCGATCCCTTTGGTGTTGTCAATGACAACCTATTGAATGGTCTTTTCTCCTTAATCTAAGAATTCTCGATCCGAAACCAAATTGGAATCAACACTTCCTCCTTCTTGTCTCAATCTTGCATATCGATTATCAGCATTAATAAGAGTTATATTAACTGATCCAAAGGTTGCAGGAAATTTAGAACTAGAAGTAAATCTACCCTTACTATCTCTAGGTCTACCTATACTCCTATGCATAAAGGTAAAGGAAGAAAAAACTCAAGAACAAGCAGTAATCAGTCAGACTTTAGAGAAACCCCACAAAAGTGGATGCATGGCTCTTCAAAATCCTACAAGATCCTGAAACTCTGATAATAACAGTTACCTGAATAAGAAATTACAACCTCCCCAACAACGACGCCAAAATCTTGAGAGATTTAATGGGTGTATTAATTCTCCTGCATCTATATGTCAATCTGGGCTCATAAACACGAGTTGTACTATGCTTTCTAAATTCAATTCTTGGTCAGAGTTCTAACTGTTTCCTTTATAAAATGATTTAGCTGAATCTAGCACACAATTCATCAAATTCTAGCAAGCAGAATCAATAATCAAATTTTAACTTTGAAACTCTTAATGAATTTGTATTTTAAAAATATTATGCTTAAATGAAATCCCACTCTAAATCATGAGATATATGCTAAGCAAAAAATTATGATCCAAATACTTCATCAAATAATTCAAATCGCATGAAAACCTTAAGAAACCCTAATTTTGTTACCTATGCTACTCTTGAATGAAAAGCTGCAAATTCTAATCTTCTTCAAGCATGTTCGAAAGGTGAGTATATTTGAAACTAAACATTTCAAAGGTAACTTTAAATCTTTAGGAATTTGTGATAAGCTTCTCTCTTGGGCACAACTCAGAAGAATTTCCAACTAAAAACCTATTTCAATCATCTTGCTTGTTTAACTAAGTACAAATCTAAATTCTATGCCTGAAATTAAGAGGACACAATAACAAATCTAAATTATATGCCTGAAATTAAGAGGACACAATAACTTTCAATATGTTATCAAACCCTCACTTAACAAAATACAATCTTCTAGCATTCAACCATCATGAAAGGAAAACTTAACTAAATGAAATACGAACTCTTCTTATCAAACCAATGAAAGCTTGTCTTCAAACTGATAAACCTATGTCACTCCAACCTTATACGTTATTTCAAAACAATAGGAATTTGAGTTAAAAGTAATCTTCTGCCTGATCCAATTAATCAAAGAGAGATGCGATCTTTTAGTAACTAACAATTCTTCAACTCTGTTCTGGAAATCGGTTTTTAATGATTAGTACATGCTCTGCTTGTTTGCAAGTTATGAATGGAAAAGAGAGAGTGGAGTTAACTATCTCAACAACTCAATTATAACAATCATTATAAAACCGAGCTCAATTGACAGTTATGGGACATTTATGTTAATTTTCAATGATCTTATGAGATCGATCAGTCGATACTCCACATTGTGAATTCTAATTATTTTGCTGCATAAACCTCACACACAACATTCATTCAGTATTTCTCGAGTTCGGGTAAGTATTTGTCATTGGATTGTTATGGAGGGATTAAGATGATCTTTGTGTAATTCACTCAAAAAGGCATGCGTACAGGCTTGTGATTTGGGTTATGCCTACGATCGGGCAATGTTGTTGTGCAACAAGAGATGGAACAATCATGCAGAGGCTATGAAAGGAGTTTTAGATTAGAAGAAAAGGATCAAAGCTATAAATATGTTGGGTTGAAGACGAAGTGAACAGAGGTTACCATTAATTTGTTTTTAAAATAGAGTCTGCCAAAGAAGAAATCAAAGGAATGCATTTTTTTGAGATCAACTTGTAGTGAATGTGCAATCCAATCAATTGTAAATTCTAATTAATCTACTCATTTGCCATATAACCAAATCCAACCTTATGAAAACTAGCTCACTCAGAGACCAAAGAAAGATATGCCAGAATGCCAGAACGTTGTTATGTAAACAAAATGAATTCAGAAGCTCTGGAAACAAATTAACACAATCAATCAAACACTGGAAACTAGATTTAAATTCTTTTCAGAACAATTCAGAGAAGTGAATTAAAACTTAAAGCAATCAAACCGACTACTAGCGACGACATTAAATTTCCCAGTTGTGGTGGGCCCTTGCCACTACCGAGTATGAAAATTATAGTAAAATGAAGAGGATCAGATAACTATATCAAAAATTTACAGCTCTTGCAATCACGGTTTCTTCGTCAACACAAAACCAAGGCAAGTATCATTTCCATTAATAAATCTCAGTAGAAAAATAATAAAACAATAAATTTTTGATTCCTCAGTTTGTATGCATGTATATATCCCTTCTACATTGTTTCTGCAAGATTTATAATCCAATTTACATATTACAATTTAGTAAAAATCAAATCATGGAGATGCCAATCGGACTTCCATTCTAATCCAGGCTTAGCAACCAACAGTTTGCCATACAAGATCTAAATGATATGACCCAATTCTATTTTGGAAGCTGAAAGATGGCTACACATAAGAAGCATCGATCTTCCTCATTTAATTCTATGAGGTCACATTGACTATCGTGCTCATCCTTAAGTGAAAATCTTCAAGTGTAATTTCCTAGAGTGCAATTCTGGGTTGTTGCCTTGAGTACAGTTCCTTCTTTGAGTGAAAAAGTCTCTTTTGATGCAAAATTCTTGGGTCCCTATGAGAGAATCTTCACATCTATCACCCATAATGATTAGTAAACAAACAAGCACACATTCAACTACCTAAGATCGATCATCAAAATAGTTAAAACAACACCATTTGTAATGCTTTTACCTTGGATGGGAATTTCGTATAGTCTAGGTACAAGGAGGTCAAAATGAAATGAAAAGAGTTCATGTAGGTTAAAAAAGGGTGAAAAGTAGTTTTGAAAAGTGTATGAGCAGAGACAAAATCAGGGTCCAACAGAGCTCCTAAAAAACAAGAAAAATGTGTGTTATTTTTTTTTAAATTTTGCATTACTTTTGTTTGGAAAATCAGTTTGAAGTGATTCAAAGGGCGTAGTAAAGAATAGATATCATTGTTTGATTCCAAAATGCATTAAAAAAAATAGACACACCTATTAATTAACCAGAAAGCTCTTCTATGATGCATGAAGAAGAGGAAAAATTGCAACGTGATATATCAAAATTACAAGATCAAGTACAACAAATTTCACTCTCACAAAGAGTAATAAAAAATGAATTAGACGCGATGATTAATGTTGATTAATGTTAACATGGATGGTTTAGAATAAAAAATTAAAAGGGACGTGGAAGGCTTGAAGGATGGTTTAAAAGAAGAAATGAAAGGTTTGAAGGATGGTTTGACAAAGTTGCTACAAGAAATTCTTCCAAATGGCGACAAGCTATTCCTTGAAACTCATGATGAGAACAAAAGGAATGTTAATCATGATTTTAGAGACTCTAACTTTGGGTTGAAGACCAACGAAATTCCAAATATCGATATGAGGAATTTTGATGGCAAGGATCTGGTAACATGGATACTAAAGATGAAGCAATATTTCAATCTACCAGATGTGTAATCCTCAGAAAAGGTATGTATTGCATCTTTAAATTTAGAACCAAATCAGTTTATCTGGTATCGAGGGCTTTGTTCTCATAAAACACTTTTTACTTGGTCAATTTTTATGGATGAAATGATAGACAGTTGGAATTGTCTGGATGGACAGTGGCCTAATGAAGACATCTACAAGTGTGTTGGTATTAATGTCAATAGTCATGGTTGGGAGATGTGTTGGGTAGTTGATGTTAACCAGACTAGCTCTGATGCTTGGTGCAACAGATTTTGGCAGTGAGGCAGTGATGACCTAGGAGGAATCTCATGGTAGCTACAGGATTCATGTAGAGAATCATCATAGTAGTAGGCTTATTGGAAAAGCCATAAACTAAAGATTATAGTGATCGACTAGAAGGATGTCCATGGTACCTACAAGCTTCATGTAGAGGATCACCTTCGTGGTTGTGATTTCAGTTTTCATGAGAGTCAAGGTGCATAACAGTGGCAGAGAGTTTGGAGCCATCTTAGAGGTAGAAGATGGGCTCAAAGCCTACATCAGACTCACTGATGATTACAGTGATGGACCAAGAGGAAGCCCATGGTAGCTGCAGGCTTCATGCAGATGATCACCTTAGCAGTTGTGATTTTAGCTGTCTAGAGAATCAGGGCATAGAATAGTGGCAGAGAGTTTGGAGCCATCTTAGAGGTAGAAAAGAGGGTCAAATCCTAGTTCAAAGGTTATGGTTTTTCGATGATCATGGACTTGAAGTCCTAAGAAGGTTGGAATATCAGAGGTCCAACATATTAGATATCGAAAGATCGACACATCAACATATCGGTGATCGTAGGTCAGGGTATCTGCACGTCAGGAGATCGGAACCCCAGAGATTAGCATATTGATGCGTTGGAATGTTGGAGGTCTGGATATCGACGATAACTGATGTCAAAAGTGCAATACATCAGATCAAGTTGTATCGGAGGTTGGAGGATATCGAAATCTCTGAGATTGGCGTGTTGGAACATCAACATATCGAAGATTGAAAAATTGGAAATTCGTCAAGTGAAGATCCTTTAAAAAATTGTGATATCAATAAGTGTCGATAAGCCTTTAAAATAACTGAGGAATGCCAAAAGAGAATTAACAAAGGATTTCAGTGCAAAACCAAGGTTGAGAGGCCCTCCTCTCTTTCCTCTAGTAGGACACATGGTAGAATATGATTGACTCTGATAAGCACACATGTTAACATGTGATTAGCTCTGATAAGGACACATGGCAGGATATGATTAGCGCTGATAAGGCACAGTGGCATCTAATGTCAGAATGACGTAGCAGTATGACAGGACACGTGGTAGGCATATTCAACCACATTGGGTGGTCTAATTGGCCATAACTAGGTGACATGTGCCACCCCTAAGGAGTCACCATGCGGAAGTGATGATGTCATATCGGAAGCAGGTGATCAGAGGATTGAAAATGTCAGAAATCTATAATAGATCAAGTGTTGAAAAGCTCTGATATAGAGGGCTGCCACAAAGTCATAAGAGCTCAACAAACCAAGGGCAGAGAGCTGCTAACAATGGGAGAAAGACCCCCGACAAATTTTGAAGGCTTAACACCTTAATTCTAAGTGGTAGGTCACAAGTATGGGTTCTATGATGAGAAGCACGGTAAGGGCTAAGTAAAAGGAGCTTGAAAATCAGAGGATTAGGATATGAAAACTTTATAATAGTTGTTTATTAAAAAGTTCTGATGCAGGGAGCTTCTGATATTGGGTTGGCTCTTGGTCATGTAAATTCATAGAGCCAAGCGCGTAGAGCATGGCAAAGAAATATTGGCCCCCGGTAGGAACATTGCAGTACTATGAAGTTGCAATGTGGAATTTCTATGATAGCGCAACATAAAGAGTTAAAGGCATATGGTTTAGAAACTATGAGTTGAATGAAGAAACAAAGGAGTTGGTATTAGAAGTAATGGTGACTCTCAAATATCAATGCTTCAAAGTAGCAAGGACCAAAATATTTCGGAAGGAGTGTTGAATCTACCTTGAGGTCATCTGAGAATTAATTTCTCAACATGGAGCTCCATGCAATCATGCGATGAAGGACTGCAAGGTCGATTACTATTTTTACACTATGACAAGAAACATACAAGAGACATAACAATGACAAGGAAGGACATACTTGAGTATAGTTGAGTAGCCATGTTGAAGGGTAGCAAAGCCATGCGAGACCATGAATAAGCATGGAGAGCCTCAGTGATAGGAGATTTGTTCATAGAGAGGATTGTGTTTGGTGGACTGAGAATTCATTCTCAATATGGAGAAACTATCAAGTGCCCACTGTCATGGTAAATGCAGTGGCAAAGACCAAGTCACATGTGACAACAAAATGGTAGAGCCATGCCAAGGTACACTCATGCATGGCAACATCAATTGCGGGGTAGCAAAGGAACAAAATCCAAGAGCTTAGAAGGGCAAAGTGGGGGGAAGAAACATAGTTTCCAAAGAGATAAGTAGAAAATCCCTGAGTGTGTGCATTTTCATGTAAGGCTGAGTTAGAGTCTATTCTAAGGAGAAAGGTTGAGAGTGTCTATGCAGAGGTAAGACACCCAAAGAGATGTGTTATTGTGTGTAAGGCCGAAATTTTCATGTGCATTGTGTGAAAGGTGGAAGTTTCTTGTGCATTGTGTGAAAGGCAGAAGTTGCCTATGCTCTGTGAGTAAGCCGAAAGTTTTCTATGCCATGTTGTGAGCAAGGTTGTAGTTTTCTATGTTGTGTGATCAAGGTCATAGTTATTAGTGCTCTGTGACCAAGGCCGAAGTGCCTGTGCTGCAAGAAAGGTTGAAGGTGCTTGTGGAGAGAAATAAGGCTAAGTGTTGTGTGTTTCCTGTGGAGAAAAAAAGGTTGAGAGTTGAGTGAGTGATGATGAAGAGCATAGAACACAGATGCGTGGACTGCAATGAGTGATTATTGTTGAGAAGATTAGTAGGTTGTTGTAGAATGTGTAGAGTGAGTAGAGTGAGGAGAGAACAAAGCTAATGTCAGGCAAAGTGGCTGCTAATTACAAAGAACATACAATTCCTATTTGAGTGTGGGTTAGTGCCTGCATACAAGAAGTTGGTGCTTCCATCTCTAGTGGGTGCTTGAGAAGTCTTGGGGGTTGGTGCCTCCTACAAGTTGGCTTGCAAAAAATACAAGGAGCTACAAGTTCAAGCTTGCAAAAAATCCGTGAGGTCGATGCCTCACATGGTGCTTCTAGTAAGCTAGACAGGTGTCTACAAAAAGAGGGAGTTTGTGCTTCATGCTAGTTAGTGCTAGAAAACAAACAAAGGGATTTGGTGCTTCCTGTGAGTGGGTGCACGCAAAACACATTGATGTAATAGAATAGATTCTCTTATTTACATCAATAACAACAACAACATTTGGTGGTTTTTCCCGAAAGGGTTTCCACGTAAAAACCTTGTGTCTCATGTGTATGATACTCATGGTGTGTATGCTTGTATGTTGATTTCATGTTGCTTCCATATTACATATTGTTGTTGATTATATGGATGGGTGCCAAGCTTGAATAAGAAAAGTAAATAGGCACAAAAGTTTAAAATTAGCCTAGTACTGATTCCTTGCCCCCTCTCAATATTATCATTGTTTCCAAAAATTGGTATCAAAGTCAAGTTCCTTCAGGAATAGCTTAATCGCTAGAAGGTAGATCAAAGGGAAACAATGGCTAGTAAAGTTTGGCTAACAACAGACGAAGTTCCATTCTTAAATGAATCAGATTGTGGGCTCGACTATGAAGTCTAAGAGGTCTTAATGTTGGAATATTTACTCACCTTTAATGTTGACATGTGGTGCTTCGTAATACATAGAGAAAACAATGATCTTAATGTAAAAGCCAAGGAGTTCATCATGAGAGGGATATCTAAGTAGGATGTTGATAAAGTGTTGCATTGTGTGTTAGCAATGGAATTTCTTAATAGAATGCAATGTATTTATGGTATAGATAGCCATATGGCTCAAGAAGAGGCTGAGGAGCCCTTCTACTCTAGTAATGAACCATAACATGGAGAAGTTGTTTCTCATCACACTCTGTTGATGAGGAAGAAGTGTCAGAAGAGAGACCATGCTACTCAGAAGGTAACAACTCTAGTAGTGAATAAAAGGATCTAGATGAAAGGGTATTTTATAAAAATAGGTTGACCTCAGCTCTAAAGGAGGTCAAGGACCTATCAGAGGAAAATCTCAACCAAGAGCAGAAATTGAAAAACTATGAGCTTGATAATGAGAAGTTGAGAAAAACAATAGTTGAACTAAATGATCAACAAGTAGAGGCTAGCAGTCTGACTGGGATGTTAACCAATTAGATGAGTGAAAAGGAAGCTTGCTATGGGATGCTACAAAATGAGGTAGTCTCATTGAGACATGACTTAGAAAAGTCAAAAATAGATTTGTCTCAATATCAGAAACTTGAGGGGAGCACAAAATCCTTGGAGGAGATTCTTATTGAGAAAAGATCCATGATCATCTAGGTTGGTTTGGGTTTCGAGGAAAAACCAAGATCCAATATTGTGAAGGCTAAAGAGTCAACTTCCCATGTAAAGGGAAACCAAGATTCCAACAACAACAAAGAAATAAAGGTGTTGGATAGCAGCAATAAAAAGGAAAGAAACAATAACGAAAGAAGGAAAGGTAGTAACAAAAGGCTAGGAAGCAACAACTGATAGTGCAACAAAAGGCTAAGAAGCAGCAACAGGAAGTGCAACAGAAGAGGGAAAGGTAGTTGCAAGAGAGAGTGCATGATATCAATGCAAGTTGTAATTGAAGGTACATGAAGAGCCAGCAGAGGTCCTTTCCTACTTAAGGACAAAGCCTTCAAAAAAAAGGTAACCTATGTCATCAAAAGCCTTGTTATGGGTTTTTTTCTTGCAATAATTTTGGACATAAAGCCATAGACTATAGATGGCATGAAAGGAAACAAGATGTTCTAGGTAGCAGCAACCCAAGAATGCATAGAAAGGCTAGGAGAAGGCATGTTGGCCATGAGAGGAGTTTTGACAAAAGAGTTGTCAAAAAGAGTAACTCCTCTGCCCCAGTCTTAAGCCATGTTGAATGCTACAACTGTGGTAATCTTGGGCACAAGAGAGTTGGCTGCAAAAATGAGAAGAAACAAAATGCTTCTCATCATATGCATGTGAATGCAACAACTTGGGATTTGAAGACAAGGAGAAAGAATAGAGTTGAAAGATACAAATTTGTCTTCAATGCTTTGTGTCAAAAGAGAAAGATGAAAAGAGGAGGAAGAAATCAGAAGAATGATCCTCCTACCCATGTAATGGATCCCTTTTCAAGGTAGAGAGGTTTCAAGTGGATTTGGGTAAATAAAGAGGAGGTGAAAGAGAAGTTTCCTCTAGTCTTGTGTAGTCAAGAAAAGACCCAAACATGGTTAAGAAAGAAGCAATATGGTAATTATTTTGTCATGAGTCATCCATTGAAGGTCTGGAGGAAGAAGGGGGATGATCTTCTCAAGGGGATTAGATCCTCTATTTCTCTTTAGTAGAGGAAGAGAAGGGCCTCAAGAGGGGCCAAATAAGTCAAATGTACGAAGCCAATAAGAATGAATAGAAAGGTGCATATGATTGATGAAGGTATGGTTGTGTTTTCTTGTTGATTACAAGAATGAATTAGTTTATTTTGAATTTATCAGTATTGAAATGGAGGAGTGCAGCCAACATGAAGAGTACACAACAATATCTTATGTTCTAGGAAGTAGACGGGGTGTAGTGGAATGACTGGAAGCTCACAATAAAGTCAGGTCCACAAGATCATTCCCCACGCAGAGGGAAGAAAATTGTTGTAGGAGATAAAAGATAATTGGCTTAGGGGGGGTTGATTTGATAAGTAGTAGCATGCAACAATTGGCAGCCTCAAAAAGTAAGATTGTTGAGCAAATTAAAGGTTTGCATCTTTGGTGAAATATCATTATTTCATTTAAGTTGTAATCTTGATAATGCCTAGCAGTCTTGTGTTCATGAAACGTAATTGGTGCAAGAATTTCATGTCCCTTAACCCTCAATTGGTATGACTATGTCAATTTGTTGTGTTAGGCTCATGTTGAGTAACCTTGCATGCAAATGGACATTTCTTTTTCAGAAAGAAATATTAAAGTTTGTCTGGTATATTGTTCCAGTTGCATCATTTCCTTTGGAGAAATTGGTATTAGTTGAAAAAGAATCCCTATTGTATGAGTATGATCCCAAAGGGAGAAGAGGAGATGTTCAAATAATGTGAGCATCGTCTCGGAAGCAAAAGCAGCAGTGAAGAAGTGTGAGCCGAAATGCATCATCATTAATTGGTATTTACAGCAGCAAAAATACCATGAGCAGTTTAATGGGTATCATTATGTTTGATACAAAAGATGCATTAGTGGAGAGATTTCTTAGCAAGCAGCCATAAGTTGTTTGGGACTAGAAGGAGAAAGATGAGGCAATATATGTTCAAGGGGAGCATATCAAATATGCCCATTTTATGGAGCAGTAGCAGCGACATTCATGGAATAGATGTTTGTGAAGCATATTGCACATCTCAATAGCTAGACTCTGTTCTTCATAACCAAATGATTGCATGGGGAGAGAAAGGTACCTTGTAGCCCCTTTCCATTGATTTAAAAGGGGGAGAGAATTTTTGGAGACGTTGTGATGGCCTGTACAGAAGAAAATAGGCCATTGGTGTCTCATGCAATGAGATGTGTGGAACCAGCACGAGGTTTGGCAATCACATGAAGAGAAGGATGGAGTGTTTCCATCAATGCCAAAGATGGAGATTGTTGGACAGTTTGAATTGTCTAGATGGCCAATGGCTTAGTGAATGCATCTACAACTGTGTTGGCATTGATGTAAAAAATCATGTTTGGGAGATGTGTTAGAAATTTGGCATTGCCTAACTATTGGTAGGAGTGTTGCCATTGATGTCAATTAGACTAGATCGAATGCTTGGCAGAACAGATGTTGGTAGTGATGGACTAGGAGGAATCTCATGATAGCTCCAGGCTTCATGCAGAGCATCATCACAGTAGTAGCCTTATTGGAGAATCCATAAACTGATGATTACAGTGATCGACTGGGAGGAAGTCCATGGTAGTTGCTGGATTCATATAGAGGATCACCTTGGTGGTTGTGATTTCAGTTGTCAGGAGAGTTGAGGTGCAGAATAGTGGCAGAGAGTTTGGAGTCATCTTAGAGGTAGAAGATGGGCTCAAATCCTACCTCAACCCACTGATGATTATAGTGATGGACCAAGAGTAAGTACATGGTAGCTGTAGGATTCATGTGAAGGATCACCTTGGTGGTTGTGATTTCATTTGTCTGGAGAGTCAAGGAACAGAGCAATGGAAGAGAATTTGTTGCCATCTTAGAGGTAGAAAATGGGCTCAAATACTACTTCAGACCCTATCCATTGGAAATTTCTCTGGAAGATCTTTCCAACAATATGCAGAAGTCTATAAATGGATTTGTGGTTCAAACGTTATTATCTGCCGATGATTAGGGACTTGATGTCCTAATAAGGTTGGAATATTGAAGGTCCATCATATCAGATATCGAAAGATCGACACATCATCATATCAGTGCATCGGTGATCGGAGGCCATCATATTGGCACATCGGCAAGCAGAGGTCAACGTATCAGCATGTCAGGAGATTGAAACTCTGGATATCGGTGTATTAGCATATTGGAATGTCGAAGTTCAGCATATCGAAAATATCAAATATCGGAGGTGCAATACATTGGAGTAGGTTGTATCAGCAGTTGGAGGATATCGAAATCCTGGAGATTAGCGTATTGGAACACTGGCATATCAAATATCACAAATCCGAACTTCTTCAAGTGAAGAACCATTAAAAAGTTGTGATATCGATATGTGCCGATAAGCCTTTAAAAGCATTGAGGAATGCCAAAATAGAATTAATAAAGGATTTTGGTGCAAAACCAAGGTTGACAGGTCCTCCTCTCTCTCCTCTAATAGGGCAAATGGCTGAATATGATTGGCTCCGATAAGGACACATGCCAGCATGTGATTGTCTTCGATAATGACACATGGAAGGATATTATTGGATCCGATAAGGTAGAATGGAAGTTGACATCAGCATGATGTGGCAGTACGATAAGACATGTGGCAGGAATATTCTACCATATTGGTGGTGTAATGAGCCATAACCGGGTGACATGTGTCACCTCTAAGGAGTTTCATCGTCGCAGTGATGACATCATATCAAAAACCGACAATTGGAGGAATGAAGATGTCGGAACTCTATAACACATCAAGTGTTGAAAAGATCTGATATAGAGGGCTTTTGATATGGGCCGACACATGGTCATAATAGCTTAACAGACCAAGGGCAGAGAGATACTAACAAAGGGAGAACGACCCCTGGCAAAGTCTGAAGGATTAGCACCTTAATGCTATGGGCAGGTCATAGGAAGTGGTTCTATGATGAGAAGAATAGTAAGGGCTAAACAGAAGGAGCTCGAAAATTAGAGGATAAGGATATCAAAACTTTATAACAGTTGGTTATTGAAAATTTCTGCTGGAGGGAGCTTCCAATATTAGGTAGACTCTTCATCATGTAAATCTATAGATCCAAGCATGTAGAGCATAGGAAAGGAAGATTAGCCCCCGACAGGAACATTACACAACTGTGAAGTTGTGATATGGAATTTCTCTAATAACGTACTATAGAGAGTTAAAGGCATATGGGTCGGAAGATGCGAGTTGAATTCATAAACAAAGGAGTTGGTCTCAGGAGTAATGGCGACTCTCAGAGATCACTGGGTCAAGCAAGAAAGGACCATGATCTTCGGGAAGGAGTGTTAGGTCCCCCCTGAGGTCATCTGAGAATTAATTTTTCAGCAAGGAGCTCCATGCAGTCAGGCGATGAAGGAATTCAAGGTCAATTATTGTTTCTACACTATGACAAGAAATAGACAAGAGACACAACAATGACAAGGAAGGTCATGCTTGAGTATAGTTGAGAAGCCATGACGAAGGATAGCCAAGCCACGTGAAACCATGAATAAGCATGGAGAGTCTCAATGATAGGAGATTTGTTCACAAAGAGGATTGTTTCTAGTGGAGTGTGCAGGTGGACTAAGAATTCATTCTCGATATGGAGAAAATGTTAAGTGCCCACTCTCAAGGTTAATGTAGTGGCAGAGACCAAGTTAGATGCGAAAACATAATGGTAGAACCATACCAAGGTACACTCGCATAGTTTGAATGAAGGACAGAGTGGCAACATCGATCAAGAGGCAGGTTCAAAACAAAACCCAAGATCTCAAATGAGAAAAGTGGGGGGAAGCAACATACTTGCCAAAGAGCTTATTGGAAAAGATCTGAGTATGTGCAGTGTTGTGTAAGGTTGGGTGAGAGCTAATTCTGCAAGGAAAGGCTGAGAGTGCCTTTACAGAGGTAAGATACCCCAAGAGATGTGCTACTATGTGTAAGGATGGAATCTTCCTTTGCGCTGTGTGAAAGGTGAAAGTTGCATGTGTGCTCTGTGAAAGGCGAAAGTTGTTTGTGCTCTATGAGTGAGGCGAAATTTTCCTGTGCGCTACTATGAGAAAAGATTTAGTTTCCTATGTTGTGTGAGAAAGGTGGTAGTTTCCTATGCTCTTTGAGCGAGGCCAAAGTGTTTGTGCGGAAAGAAAGGTCGAAGGTGCTTGTGTATGGAAAGAAGGTTGAGATTTGTGTGTGTGTGTTGTGGAGAGAAAAAGGCTAAGAGATGAGTGACTGCTTATGAAGATCAAAGAACCGAGTTGCATGGACTGCGATGAGTAACTGTTGTTGAGTAAATTAGTGGGCTGCTATAGAGTGTGCAAAGTGTGAAGAGTGAGCAAACTGAGCAGAGTACAAAGTTGAGATCAAGGAGAGTGGCTGCAAATTACAAAAAACATACAATTCCTATTTGAGTGTTGGTTTGTGCTTGCATACAGGAAGTTGGTGCTTCCATCTATAGTGGGTGCTTGAGAAGGCTTGGGGGTTTGTGCCTCATGCAAATTGGCTTGCAAAAATCTAAGGAGCTGCAAGTTGGTACTTTCAAAAAATCTATGAGGTCGATACCTCACATGATGCTTCTAGTAAGTTGGACAAGTGTCTATAGAAAGAGGGAGTTGGTGCTTCCTGCTAGTCAGTTCTAGAAAAAAATCAAAGGGAGTTGGTGGTTCTTATGAGTGGGTACTCACAAAACAAATTTATGTAATAAAGTAGGTGCTGATGTTTACATCAACAACAACAATAAGCTTTGGTGGTTTTTTCCTGAAAGGGTTTCCACATATAAACTTTGTGTCTCATGTGTATGATACTCATGGTGTGTATGCTTGTATGTTGATTTCATGTTGCTACCATATTACATATTGTTGATGATTATATATATGGGTTCAAAGCTTCAATAAGAAAAGTAAATAGGCATAGAAGTTTAAAATTAGCCTAATATTGATTCACCCCACCTCTCAATATTATCATTGTTTCCAACAATTATGAGGATACAAAGAGAAACACCTTCTTTAGCTAATTGATAAATCTCAAATAAAAGGGTTCAATGTCGGAGCACATTGAGGATTTCCAAAAATTGAATATCATGGTAACTAATATTCTAGAGGAGCATATGATTGATGTATTCATATGGATTTTAAAGGATAACATCCAACATGAGGTTCTCCTTTGGGAACCTAATTCATTAGAGAAGGAATTTAGGGTGGCAAGAAAAATTGAAAGAAAAATTATGGCAACAAGGAAGTATATTACTCACAACTATAAAGATGGAAGTGTTTTTGATCCTAGTCTTCCACAACCTACAAGGTTGATACCACAAAAATTGGAGAAAAAAAGAGAAAAAGGGATTTTTTGTAGTTGTGATTGTGAAGAGAAGGAAGAAAAGGAACAAGAAACATCAAAAGAGGAGGATATACACTAGGAAGCAACCACATAGAAAGAATAAATGAGTCCAACCATACCTTGTAATGCATTGGTAGTAATTACCACTCCTCAAACACTCAATATAGAAGGATATATCAAGAAGAAAAAGGTGAAAATTATGATTGATTCGGGTAGTACAAATAATTATATTCATTGTAAGATAGCCAAGGAATTGAATTGCTTCCTATATCCAGCATGAGAGTGTAAAGTGATGGTTTCAAATGGAGGAACTATAAATTTTTCTAGAAAGTTCCATAATATCAATCTAACCATTGGGTAATATGTATTGAATATTGAAATTCTTTCTATTCCAATGGGTGGCATTGGTTTTGTAGTAGGAGTCCAATGGTTACCATCTTTGGGGACGATAACTTTTAATTTTTAAGAAATTTTCTTGAATTTTTTTCAAAAGGAAAGGAAGTTGAATTAAGGAGTATCATGGGGAAACTAGTAAAGATAATCAACTCTAGTGGCATGACAAAGCATTTGAATAAAAAACAACGGGGCATAATTTCATAGTTATGCTCACTAGAGGTTCAAACATTGCAATCGTCTATTTCTCCAAATCTCTAAAAAGTCTTAAAAATCATTCCAAGGTATTTGAGACTCCCAAAGGCCTCCCACCTATTTGTGATCACGATCATGCTATTTATTTGATTATAGGAAGTGTTACTCCAAACATTAGAAATTAAATAAGTCAATATGCCCAAAAGAGTGAAATTGAATGTATGGTTGCAGAAATGCTAGAGGTCGGTATAATTCAACCTAGTCAAAGCTCTTTCTATTCTCCAGTAGTATTTGTGCATAATAAGGATGAATCATGGCATATGTGTCTGGACTATAGGGAGCTCAACAAGATCATTATTAAAGATAAATTTCCCATTTCTCTCATTCATGAATTTTTGGATGAATTACATGGAGCAATTTACTTCACCAAGTCAGATCTTCATTCAGGATATCATTAAATTAGAATGAAGACTGCATACATTATGAAAACAACATTCAAAACTCATTAGGGGCATTGGGAATTTTTGGTCATCTATTTTGGCCTTACCAATGCACCTTCCATTAGGGGAATTTTGAAGTCTAAAATGGGCCTCCTAAGGAAATTATAAAATAATATTAGAATAGATCATCGAATTTTAGAGGGAAAAAGCAAAAAACTATTTTTTCAACTCGTACTTTCAACTTATCTCCCTATGGGTTTACTCAAATTTCAAGAGGAAACACTTGTTGGATGAAAAAATTTATTCCTCATTTAACGATTACCCATGTTGCATACTTTCAATTGACCCTATTACACGAAAAATGAGAAATACATGAAAAACGTGATTGCAACCACGTTTTTTCATGCATTTCTCATTTTTTGTGTAGCAGGGTTCATTGAAAGTATGCATCATAGGTAATTTTTGGATGAGGAATTAAATTTTGCATCTAATAAGTACTCTTGCTCAAAGTTTGAGTAAAACCTTAGGGATATAAGTTGAAAATACGAGTTGAAAAAAATAGTTTTCTTAGTTTATTATTTTTTAATCTTTTTACTTTTTTACTCCAAAAATGGTGAATCAGCCCCCATGGTTGATGTCATCATCTTGAATCCTATTGGTTCTTATAAAGTTTATTTTGGTTGTACATTTTTCTTAGGAGGTCCATTCTAGACCTCAAAAATCCCTTAATGCACATCTCAAGGTTTAATGAATTCCATTTTCAAACCCTTCCCTAGAAAATTTGCGTTAGTAATTTTTGATGATATATTAATCTACAGTATATGTCTTGTAAGGATCATGCTCAACATGTTGATAGGGTGCTCAAACTATTGGAGTAGAAACTATTTTATGAACAAACCTTAAAATGTTTCTTTGGAGTAGAGGAGGTCGAATATTTGGGTGATATTGTATCTCATGATGGTATTAAGGTAGACCCTTAGAAAATTAAATCCATTAAGGAATGGAAAATCCCCAAAAACATAAATCATCTTTGAGGATTTCTCATATTTACAAGGTATTATCACAAATTTGTTAAGAATTATGAGATAATAGAAGCACCTCTAACAACATTACTAAATAAAGATGCATTTTCTTGGACTCCAGAAGCAACTAAGGCCTTTGAACATCTTAAAGAGGGAATGTGATGCCTCAATAAATGGAATTGGTGTTTCCTTAATGTAAGAAGGAAGAATCGTTGCTTTTGAAAGCCATCTAATCAAAGGAAAGTATTTAGATAAGCCTATTTATGACAAGGAAATATTGGCAATACTACATGCACTAAAGCAATGGTGACCTTACCTAATGGGAAGAAACTTCAAGGTAAAAACATATCATGATAATATTAAATACTTTTTGTAACAAATATTATCTTCAAAAGAACAATAAAAATGGGTCACAAAGATGTTGGCTTATGACTTTGAAATCATCTACAAAAAAAGGGAAGAAAAATGTTGTTGCAGATGCACTCTTAAGAAAAAATGAGGACGTGGAAGCATTGATTTGTTCCATTTCTATTATCCAACTTAATTGGATAACTGAAGAAATAGATAAATGGAAGAATGATGAAGAGGTGTGGACACTCATTCAAAATTTGAAGCAAGATCCCAGTACATCTTATATATTTAGCTAGAAAAGTTATTCATTATGTAACAAAGATCACTTATATATTTGTAAGAATTCCAAAATCAAGAAAAAACTTCTTTTGGAATTGCACACCTCCCCCTTAGGAGGACACTCGGGATTTTTAAAAACTTACCATAGAGTCAAGAAATATTTTTTTTTTGGATGGCCTTAAATCTGATATTCAGAAGTTTGTGGGAGAATGTTTGGTGTTCCAACAAAATAAAGTTGATACAATTAAGACCTGGAGTCTATTACAACCTTTATCCATTCCAAGTCAGCATTGCAAGGAGGCCTGAATGTATTTTATCACTTGCTTGCCCATGTCTAAATAAAGGAGTTTTATCATGGTGGTAGTTGATAGACTTACCAAGTATGCACACTAATTGTGCATTGTCTCATCCTTTTAATGCCAGTATAGTTTCTATTGCATTTATGTTATGAAACTAGCTCACAAAAAGATAGAAAAGAGATATCAACACCCTCAAAATAAGCCTCTTTGAGGGGGCAACCTCCTTTACATTACACAAATGAATAATTCTTTAATGATACAAATGAAAAGACGTCCTTTTGATATATAGGAGTCTATGGGGTTATAATATAATCAGAGCCGGCATAATAGTAATAATGTAAGCGCATAATAATAATAATAGTGGTCTTTTATGGGGCACAATAATAACAATATGGGGACTACATGGGCACAAGAATATAATAAGGGGGTTGCACTAATAACAATAAGGGGTTAAACTAGTAGTATAGGGACCTAACATGCCCCTCTCCTTCAAAAAGTGTTGTCCTCAACTTTTGAGTAGTTTTGGATGCTTCTGTATAAAATTATCATCCTCCCATGTGGAATCTTAAGCACGTAAGTTCTTCCACTTTATGGAATACTCTGAAATTAATTGATTTCGTAGCTATCGGGTTCTTGTTTCTATGACTGCTTTAGCTTCCAATATGATTTTTCCTTCCTCATCAAGTTCTGGAAATATTGTTTGAACTGGGATCTTCTCATTAGGCAACGTCGCCATTTCTCAAGTGCATGTAGTCTTGCCAACATTTCTTTCTCATAAATAGCTTTGTGTAAATATTTTCCTTTGATTGGACGACTGTTGAAATAAATGGGTCATTCTTCTCACGTTAAACCATCACCAATTCCATTTCCCGAGGCATCACATTCCAAAACAAATGTTTTTATTAAATTTGGCGTAGCTAAGACCAGTTCTTGGCACATTGACTCTTTAAGATGTTCAAAGACCTTCGTTGCTTTTAGAGTCGATGAAAATGCATCTTTCTTCAATAATGTTGTTTTCGGAATGTCTTAAGTCTTCATTCTGATTTGATGATATCCTTAACAAAGATCCAACTTGGTGAAGTAAATTAGTCCATGCAATTCATCCAATAATTCATCAATGATAGGAATGGGAAACTTATCTTTAATAATGATCTTGTTGATCTCCCTACAATCCAGACACATGCACCGTGAACCATCCTTCTTGTGCACCAATACCACTAGAGCAGAGAAAGAACTTTGAGTAGGTTTAATTATACCAACCTCTAGCATTTCTGTAACCATACATTCAATTTCACTCTTTTGGGCATAGGGACATCTGTAAGGCTTGATGTTTGGAGGGACACTTCCTGAAATCAAATATATAGCATGATCATGATCACGAATAGGTGGGAGGCCTTTGGGAGTCTCAAATACCTTGGAATTATTATCCAAAAAGTTTTGGAGATCTAGAGAAATAGATGATTTCAATGTGGGAACCTCTAGTGAACATAATTGTGCAATTACGCCACATTGTTCTTTCTTTAGAATCTTTATCATTCTGTTAGAGCTAATTATCTTTCTCGGTTTTTCTTCGATGCCCCTTAATTCCACTTCCTTTCCGTCCCAAAGAAATTTCAAGAAAATTTCTTGAAAATTAAAAGTTGTCATACCCAAAGATTGTAGCCATTGGACTCCTAGTACAACATCTGCACCACCCATTGGAATGGAAAGAATTGTATTATTTGATACATATTTTCCCATGGATAACTTAATATTATGGCACTTTCTAGAGAAATTTATGGTTCCTCCATTTGCAACCATTACTTGCCACTCTGGTGTTGGATATAGGAAGCATTTCAATTCCTTGGATATCTTACAATGAATAAAATTATGGGTACTACCAGAATCAATCAACACTATTAACTTTTTCTTCTTGATATGTCCTTCTATCTTGAGAGCTTGACGAGTGGTGATTCCTAGCAATGTATTACAAGATATGGTCGGATTCATTTCTTCTTTCTTTAGGGGTGATTTCTAGTGCATATCCTCTTATTTTGACATTTATTGATCATTTTCTTCCTCATATTTCACTACTTGAAGCTTCTTCTTGTTGATATTTCCTTCTATCTTGAAAATTTGAGGAGTGGTAATTCCTGCCAATGCAGTACAAGATATGGTCGGATTCATTTCTTGTTTATCTAGGGTTGGTTCCCAGTGCATATCCTCTTCTTTTGATGTTTCTTGATCCTTTTCTTCCTCCTCTTCACAATCTATGTAAAATAATTTCTTCTCATCACGCTTATGACCCTTAATGTATTTTCTATCACAATTGTAACAAAGCCCATTTTCTCTTTTTTCTTCCAATTGTTGTGGTGTCAACCTTGTAGATTGTGGAAGGCTAGGAGAAACTACACTTCCATCTTTATAGTCGTGAGTGGTAGACTTCCTTGTTTCCATAATTTTGCTTTCCATTTTTCTTTCCAACATGTATGCCTTCTCCAATGAATAAGGTTCCCAAAGGTGAACCTCATGTTTGATTTTATCTTTTAAAGTCCCTATGAAGACATCAATCCTCTACTTCTCTAGAATATCATTTACCCTTATATTCAATTTTTGGAATTCCTCAATGTGCTCTGTCATTAAACCCTTTTGTTTGAGATTTATCAATTGGATAAATAAGGTGTTTCTCTTTGTCTCCTCATAATGTGCTATCATTTCCTCCATGAAAATTGAACAGGTGACAAGTGCTTTACGAGAACAAATCCCTTTGTACCATACAATCTGATTCGGTTCTAAATATAAAAATGCAATATGTACCTTTTGTAACAATTGCACATCATTTAGATCAAAATATTGCTCCATCTGTAGTATCCAATTTACCGAATCCTTGCCATCAAACTTCCTCATATTGTTTTTTCTTCATTTTAGGAGCTTGATCTTGAAATGATTGTAACTTTGTAATTTCAGATCTTCCATTTCTAAATTTGCATCCTATGGTAGCTCTCTGAGTCCTCCTTCCAATTCCACTAGTCTGATCGAAAGTGGATTCTCCAAGAAAGGGTTACGCCCAATCTCCCAAGATGACTTGATTATATACTTTTTCAGTAGAGCGAATTCTTGCGAAGTTCCACGTGTCATTGTTTCAACCTTAGGACATGAAACTGATATACAAAAAACTATAGGCCATCTGATTTCTATAACTTCTTATGAAATTTCAATTTGATACTTAGAGAGAAAGTTATGACGATTTTCCCAAGGTCACCTCTTTGGGATGTAATTTAGGAGCTTTCAAAAACCCTAAATTCCTTGGACCATATCTCCGACAATATGGTGAGACAAGATCTGAAATTCAGACCCAAGCTTCAGAACAATTTCAGCTCAAATGTGTTTTAATTTTAGAGTCTGAACCCTCGTAGAAACAAAGTTATAGCGAACATTCCACGATGACCTGTTTGAGATGGAATTATGGAGGTTGCAAAAAACCCTAACTTACTCAGATCATATCTCTCGAAAGACTTCGGCACCAATGGGTTTTTGTTTGCCCTTCGGAAACTTTGTAGAGAAAAAGTTATAGTGAAAATTCCATGGTGACCTATTTGGAGCAGCAAAACCCTAGAATCCAAAGCTCTGATACCAAATGTTATGAAGCCAGCTCACAAAAAGATAGAAAAGAAAGATCAACACCTTCAAAATAAGCCTCTTCGAGGGGGAAACCTCCTTTACATTATACAAATGAATAATTCTTCGACGATACAAATTACAAGGCCTCCTTTCTTTATATAGGAGTCTATGGGGTCATAATATAATCAGAGCTGACATAACAATAATAATGTAAGGGCACAATAATAAAAATAGTGGACTTCTATGGGGCACAATAATAACAATATGGGGACTACATAGGCACAAAAATATAATAACGGGGTTGCAATAATAACAATAAGGGGTTAAACTAGTAGTATAGGGACCTAACAATTTATGGAAACAATTCAAAAGCTACATGGAAACCCAAAGATTATTGCAAGTGACAGAGATCACATTTTCACTCGAAATTTTTGGATGGAATTATTTTCTTGTTTGGTTACTCAGTTAGCTCATAGCTCTTCTTATCATCCTCAACCTGATGGGAAAACTAAAATAGCGAACAAATGTTTGGAAGGATATCTTCGTTGCTTTGTTTCTAATAAACAAACACAATGGGTCAAGTGGTTACCTCTAGCTGAATGGTGGTATAAGGCTTCCTTCCATACTGCAGCAAAAATGACCCCCTTTATGGCACTTTATCGATATCATCCACCGTCCATCACATCATCTTTAAGATCAAATTATAAGCTTCAAGAAGTGGAAAATCACATTGAGCATTAAAAACAAGTTCTTCAAAACTTAAAGGATAAACTCACACTAGCGCAGAATCAAATGCAATAATAGGAATATTAGCATCGCAATGAAGGAAGTTTTGATGTAGACGACTAGATATTTTTATAGCTACAACCATACAAACAAATGTCCCTCAAGCAAGCTAAGAAGGATAATAAATTATCACCCAAGTAATATGGTCCTTACAAGGTATTGGAATAGATTGATACTATGGCATAAAAATTGGAGGTGCATGCATATTCCTGAGTACACCCACTTTCCCATGTTTCATGCTTAAAGAAGGTTATCAATGACAAGATCCTAGATAAAATAGTGTTTCCAGAACTTGACGATGAAGGGAAAATCATATTTGAGCCTAAAGCAGTAACTGAAACAAGAACCCTATATTTATAGGATCGATTAATTTTAGAATATCTTATTAAGTGGGAGAATTTACCCGCTGAAGATTCCACATGGGAGGATGATAATTTTATACAAAAGCATCATGAAGTACTCAATCGTTGAGGATGACACTTTTTTTTAAGGAAAGGGGGATGTTAGGTGCCTATAATACTAATTTATCCCCCTTATTTTTATTGTTAGTGTAGCCCCCTATTCTTATTGTTGTGCCCATGTATCCCCCATGTTGTTATTGTTGTACCCCATAGAAGTCCACTACTCTTATTGTTGTGCCCTTACATTATTATTGTTAAGTAGGATCTAGTTATATTGTGACCCCTTAAACTCTTATATATACCAAGGAGGTCTTATCATTTGTATCATCAATTAATTGTTCATTTATATAATGTAAATGAGGTTTCCCCCTTGAAGAGGCTAATTTTTAAGTTGTTGATCTATCTTTTCTTCCATTTTGTGAGCTAGTTTCATAACAAGATAAAATAAAATGAAGATATTTCTTTCAATCTTACATAGATTAGTGGAAATTTTCAATTAATAGTAGTTGAGATACAAGCAATGTAGAAGAAAATCGAATAAAGAAGACAAAATAAATGAGAAAATATTGAAACAAATAACCAAGTAAAGTTGAAGTTGAAGAAAAAGGAAAGAAATTTTTTATATAGCATAGATGTGAGAATAACCTACACTATACTCTTGAAGATCCTAGCTAATACTTAGACAAGTAGGAGTGTTGGAATGTGTTAGCTACTCCTAATTATCATAAATTTGTTGGTAGTTTATATAAAGTCTGAATTTATGATTACCTAGTCATACATGTGTGCCTTAAAATCAGCATGGTTATTATTAGTGTTCTAAAGATCCTTGTAGAGGATCTCTCCATGAGTTCCTATGTCTATTGATTGTTCAATTCTCAAACAATTTAGGCAAATTAAACTCTAAGAGAACAAAAACTTCATTCTTTGCCACTAGGTTTCTCGGTTCAATTGCATTCTATGTTATCTTAGTTATTTTAGAATTTATTGAAAAGAAACAAGATAATTACACTGTAAGTTCCCCTTTGAAAAAAACTCCCCCAATTGCCACAGTGCACCCGTCTGCAATGTTGGATCAGATGTTAAACAATTCAAAAGTCTTCAATCATCAAATCCCGCAACATAATTGTCAAACAACTTCCTTGACATTATGTTGTTTCCAAGTCACTCAGTGTGCAACAGTTCTGGAATGATTGGATTTTGGGTCAAGTCTTGTAAATGGGGCAGCTCCCGCCCTCTGCAACTGTATTCAAAGTATGAAAAGAGTGGTTATCGAAAACTGCAATGGGTGATTATAAGATGTGGAAAATTATGCATGTGTGAGAATGATATAGAAACCAGGCGATGGTGGTGGATTTGACCATGTGGTATCTTGGATCTCTAGGATATTTTATATTTTTTTCCAGATCACACATGCAACTTTGGGAAACTCAAAACTCTTTGGAAAAAATTCCTTTCGTTATATTTTATAGGTAAGCGGAGAGATATTTCCATAAATAATGAAAATCCTAGGTAAATTCTCAGGAAATCTTTAAGATTTTTAATTAAATATTCTTTTTTAAGCAGACTAAGATCGCTAGGAAATGTTCCTCTGCCACTATGGTGGAACAAATTTGAAAATAACGTTGTTTTCTTGCCTCACTTTATGAAAGTATGGCGATGATAATTTTCACTGGTTCTTATGTTTCCCTAAAGGTGTTTGTGTATTACCATATGGAAGCTTGGATCTTTGGTAAATTTTATATTTATGTTCAGATCACACGTGCGGCTTTGGGCAACTCAAAACTCTTTGGAAAAAAATTCTTTCATTATGTTTTTTTGGGTAGATAGATAGATGTTTACATAAATAATGAAACTTCTAGGTAGGTTCTGTGGCAAGTATTAAGATTTGAACTTTAATGAAACTTCTAGGTAGGTTCTGTGGAAAGTTTTAAGATTTGAGCTTTAATATTCTTGGTTTCAGTAAAGTGAGCTCGCTAGGAAATGTTCCTTTGCGACTATGGCGGAACGAAGTTAAAAATAGTGTTATTTTCTTGCATTTATTTGTGGAAGTCTGGCAATGATAATTTTCGTTGGTTCTTATATTTCCATAAAGGTGTTTGTATTTTACCATATGGAACCTTGAATCTCTGGTACATTTTAGATTTCTGTTCAGATTACACATGCGGACATGCGGCTTTGGACAACTCAGAATTCTTTGGAAAAAAATTCTTTGTATATAGATAGGTATTTCTATAAATAATGAAACTCTTTGGCAAATTCTCTGGAAATATTTAAGATTTGAACTTTAATATTCTTGGTTTCAGCAGAGTGAGCTCACTAGGAAATGTTCCTCTACGACTATTGTGGAACGAGGATGAAAACAATGATTTTTTCTTGCATTTATCTGTGAGTCTGCCAATGATAATGTTTGCATATTCACTGAATTGTAGTTTCTTCATGTAATGATCGATTACTGCTCTCTGCAACTGTATTCAAAGTCTGAACAAAGTTATTATCGAAAACAGTGAAGGGTGATTATAAGATTAGGAAAAGAAAAAAGAAGAGAAGAGAAGAGGGTGGGATTCTTTACAACTCGTTGAAGGAGATTAAACGCTCAACTAACTCTACTATTTGCCAGGTGTAATAATAAATTTGCCAATTCGGTATTAGCTACTTCGTGGAGTCAAAATAGATAACTGGAGTACAAAAAGACATGTCATAGCATAAAAATCAACCCTGAGTGAAGAGAAACAGAACAATTTCTTCCCACCACACAACCTACACTACACTAACATAACATATGTGTTATGACATTATATTAATGGCGGGTGATTTGAATTTTTCCACATTGCTAAGCCTATTTTATATATTATTTACCCTAACAAATTATCGATTCCCCAAGACTCACATCCTCCGGTCAACATTCACGGTTGCACGCAATTACCATGTTCATTTTTTCTTTGTACTTTACAATTTTTATCCAGAGTATCATAATATTTATTTATGCGATCTTGTGAACTGTTCATTTTCCTTTTGTGGTTTGGTCCCTCGTCCCGCTCACCAAATTTTCCTAAATTTTTCTTTCCATGTATTATTATTTTTATTAAAAACGATAAATATAAATTTTGAAATTTTTCTTTCCATGTATTATTAATTTTATTAAAAACCATAAATATAAATTTTGAAAAAGGATTTCTATGTACTTTGTTCCCGACATTATTACAAAAGGCACCTTATTATCTAACTTGGTGTCTTTTTAGGTTTGGTTTGTTAAACAAGCCCGATGTAACTAGGTGGGTTTTTTCCGGTTTGATTTGTTTAAAAAAAACAGTCTAACTAGGTTTAGGTTTTGGTTTTTGTTTATTTTTTATTTTTTTAAATAGAAATTAGAAAGGAAAAATTAGTTTTAAATTGTTAGTTGTGTACAATATTTTTTTTATTTTTTTAAAGTTAAATTTATTTATATATTTAAAAATGCAATTTAAACCACATCAGTGACAAGTTTTCCTTATTCTAATTAAACAAAAATATTCATGTATCATAAGAATAGGAATTAAGAAAAAAAAAAAAAAAAATTACTATTTGCAAAACTTCATCTAAATCTTTCACATTTTAGTTGTTTTGCTGTATATTTTTCAAGTTTTTTTCTTTAGATACCATAATAAATTTAAATTATAAAATTGGCATAATCTAAATCTATTTTTACATTTAAAAAATAATTTGAACCATATAATACAGCAATCCACACATCCACCAAATAATAATAAGAATAATACAAAAAGACCATCAAAACAAATTCACCATTTTCAAATAAGAACCTGAATCATTACCAACATGGATATTGTTTTCTTGCATTTATCTCTGTGAAAGTCTCACAATGATACTGAATCATTCCAAACATGGATATTGATTTCTTGCATTTATCTGTGAAAGTCTCACAATGATAATGTTTTCATATTGACTTATTTGTAATGGCAACGTTAGTTTCTTCTTCGTGTAATGACATCCTTTGATTTCTTCGTGTAATGACATCCTTTGAATAATATGTTTTGATAAGTACAAGGTGTAAACTTGAATCAGGTTTACTAAAAAAAATAATAATCTCGATAATCTATGTTGCTTATGTTTTCAACGAGAATATATCTTTTAATAGATATATTGATTTGAGTAAGATAAAGAATCAAAATCTTGTCTAAAATACAATGTTTGGATAATAGCATGTTGCTTATGTTTTTAATGATAATATATTTTTTAATAGATATATTGATCACACTAAGATAAATAATTAATATCTTGGATCTTTTTAAAATATTAAGGTGTTTTGGACTATTTTGATATCCAATTGCACACTACACGTGTTCTCAAGTTTATAAATGCCTTTTGCATTTGAACTGGGCTAATTTCATTATTATAGTAATTTTTTAACACAATGTATGTATGGAGCATGTAGAACATTATTTTATTTTTGTTTGCAAATTTTAACTCATATACAAAATCAATTATCACACTTGTCATTGTTCAAGGTATATGAAAATAAGAAAGAAATAAGAAATATTGATGAAGTTAGCTTCTTCCTCTAATGACATCCTTGGAATAATATATTTTAATAACTCTTTTCCTGATAAAGTACAAGGTGTAAACTTGACTAAAACTTTCTAAAAAAATAATGTTTGAATGATCTATGTTTCTTATGTTTTCAATGAGAACAAATATTTTAATCAATATATTGATCAGACTGAGAAAGATAAACCATTAATATCTTGGCTTTTTTAAAAAATCTTATGGTGTTTTGGACTATTTTGATATCCAATCGCAGACTAAATCTTATGGTGTTTTGGACTATTTTGATATCCAATCGCAGACTACATGTATTCTCATGTTTGTAGATATATTTTGCATTTGGATTATGCTAATTTCATTATTATAATAATTTGTTAACTTATATAACATTTCTATGGAAGATGGAATTTAGAATATTATTTTACCATGAAACTTAATTTTTGTTTGTAAATTTTCTATTTTTTTAACTTTATAAAAAAATAATTATCACATTTTTTATTGTTCATGGTATATGAAAATAATCAATAAGTAACAAATATTGGTAAAGGGAACAAATTATCCGACTACATGGAAAAGAATGTGTTCATCTTACTAGGTTTATGTAGAAAGTGTATCTGCAAGAGAAATTTCTTTTACAGATAAATTTACGAGGAATAAAACCCATTTTGATCCATCTATTTAGATGCAACCTATCTAGTAACATGGGAGCTAGGGAATTTCCAAAGCATTTAAAAAACATGGAAATTCAATATACAATTAAAATTAATGTGTAGAATAAATTAGACTTGAATGTTGAGGATAAACTGGAAATACAATGAACTCTTGCTTTTCTCCATTGTAATTATATATTCATTGATATTATTGACAACAAGTCACCTAGTGGCATATAATTCATGTTAATTTTAGGTTTTAAAAAGTCACAAGCACCAAACATTAGCAATATCCGTTAACAATGGCTCGACGTTGTTATGCCTAACAATCCTTTGTAGTAGAACATTCCTAGACAAAAACATATTTAATTTCCACCACAAAGGTATGATTAGAGCAGACCATGATGATAAAGTTCAATATTTAATTTCCATCACAAAGGTATGACTAATGGAGAGCATAACGATAAACTCCATTTGTATTGTCAACAAGGCTTGGTTTGTTGTTAGTCAATATTTAATTTCCATCACAAAGGTATGATTAATGGAAATAATAATGATAAACTTCATTTGTATTTTCAACAAGGCTTGGTTTTTTTTCAATAGGAATTGGTGAGATGTAGAGGGGTGTTGTTATTTCCGAACATGTTTATGGGTCGTCTCACTCAATAGTGGGTTGTTGTTTCATTTGCATTTTTAGAAAAAATGTACTTACTTCATCTAAAGCATCAATAGAGATATAATTCATTTGCATGTCATGAAATTTTTTTATGGACATACATTTCGCTAAGTATGTGGCTAATATTCAAGATCCTAATATTCATACCTTTTTTCTTTGCATTGCCCTGCGTAAAAAGCTATGATTGACAAATTATAATTTTTAAATTCAATTATAATGAGTTGGTAAAATTTTAATGATCTATTATGAGTGATGTGTGATGTTGGAAAACTTAATATTGTAGCTTTGACTAATCGTGTGAATTATGATTTGGAAAATTATAATTCTTAAATTCCATGTTATTGAGTTGGGAACCTTTGAAATGATGTAATAACAATGAATTTAACAAGTTTTACTATTCTATTTTGCTTTGAATATGCTCTTGAATTGTGCTTTTGCATTGGTCACTAGCACAATATTTAATTTGGTTAAGGTTTAGTTCGATACATCACAGATTCCATAGTTTCTACATTTAGTTATATGTTGTTGAGTTTGGCATGCTTCAATACAATTTAAATGTTTAAGGTTAGATAGTTTTGAGCTTGGATTAAGCACATGGGAAGGAAGTTGCACTTGTCTCTATTTTAAGTAAATTTTTTTATTGTATTACATTTAATATTAAGATTTGTTTTTCATAATAGTGACAAAAATCCATATGAGTTGTGGAGAGGAAGACCAACAAAAGTTGACCACTTCAAAATATTTGGAAGAAAGTGCTACAACAATAGCACTAACAATGTAAACTTTGAAATGAGAAATATAAACTCAAAACATGAACACTAGCCAAAAAACCCCAAAAAAACATGAAAAACAGTGCTAAAAACGAAAAGTGTTGATGCTGGAATAACACTTTTTTTTTCTAGGGTAAATTTTCAACATGTTTTAAAAATGGCATTGAAAACCAACTTTTTGTGCAAAAAACACCCTAAAAACGAAAAGTGTTGATGCTAGAATATCACCTTTTTTTTCTAGGGTAAATATTCAACATGTGTTGATGCTTAAATAAGGTCTGTTTCTTTTTTGGGATAAATTCCTTACATTTTGAAAAAATGGTGTAAAATATTTTATCAGGACTCTGAAAAACATTAAAATTTCAAAGAATAATAAAAACATAAATTTAAAAATAAAAACAAAGATTAAAAAAATGAAAAAAAAAAAACAAAAACAAAAAAGGTTAAAAAAAATAACAAAACATAAATAAAAATATATATTAAAAACAAAACATAAAATTAAAAATAGACAAAAAAAAAAAAAAAAAAAATTCAAAAAAAAATCACAAAAATGTTAAAAAAAAAAAAAACCAAAATTAACCTATAAAAAATAAGAATTAAAAAACTAAAAAATATAAACAAATAAATAATAACAAAAATATATTTTCAAAAAAAACATAAAAATGTAAATTAAAAAAATTATTTGATAAACCAAAAAATTGAAAAAACTAGGAATATATTAAAAATATATAAATAAATAAAAATAAAAAAGTAGAAAATTAACGAAAATTAAAACGTTTTAAATAATTAAAAACAAACATAAATAAATTAAAAAACTACTAAAAATAAATTTAAAAACATTTAAAAAATTTAAAAATTATAATAAACCTTAAAAAAAATCAAACTAAAAAAAGGGAAACAGTACCATTAAAAAAAAATGTTTTCAAACTTATAAAAAAAAAATTGTGTCATAGGGTCGCTCTTTGGCTTGAAGGTCAATTTTGAGAATCAGTCTTCAGCCCGCCCAGTAGCTCGTGGTGCAAGGCCCTAGGCCGCGGAGCTGCATGTAGCTCCACTGCCCAGGGTCACACCCCCATGGACCATTGGGTGGGCTGAAGGTCGATTCTCAGAATCGGCCTTTAGTCCATGTAGCAGCCTGACGAGGTGGAAATTTTTTTTTTAAGTTTGAAAAAATATATATATTTTTAATGGTAATGCTTTTTTTTTTAATTTGATTTTTTTTTTCGGTTTTTTGGGTTTATTATATTTTTTTAAATGTTTTTAATTTAATTTTAGTAGTTTTTAAATTTTTTTTGTTTGTTTTTTAATTTTGTCTTTAAATTATTTAAAACGTTTTAATTTTTTTTTGTTCTTTTTTGTTAATTTTCTAGTCTCTTTTTTTTAAATGAATTTTTTTTTTTTTTTTTCTTATTTTTAGTTTTTTGTTAATGATTTTTTAAATTTTTGTATTTTTATTTACTTAATTTTATAGTTTTTTTTTTTTTTAATTTCAATTTTTTATGGTTTACAATATATATATATATATATATATATATATATATATATATATATATATATATATATATATATACATTTTTTATGTTTTTCTTGGTCTTTTTTATATATAATTTTATATTTTTATTTTAAGTAATCAACATTTGGAAATATAGAAATAAGACAAGTAGAAAATTTGCTAAATAATCATGATTTAAAAAATAATTGGACATAAAAATAAAAAAATAAAAAAAAAATTGAAAGTTAAAAAAATGTAACATTCAAAAAAAAAAATCCACACTTAATACATTAGAAAATTTAAAGTGACAAAAATAAGCCCTATAGAAAAAAAGGTTGATGTTGCATCAACACGTTTCAAAATCAGCATGAAAATCACTAACATTTAAAAACAATATTTATATTTAATACATAAGAAAATTTAAAGTGTCAAAAATATGCTCCGAAAAAAAAAAAAAAAAAAAAACGTTCTGAATCAGCGTTTTTCAAAATTGGGTGATTTGTTTTCTACTTCAATAAAATGGGTAACCGTATCAGTTCCCATTTCAAAGTTTACATTGTTGACTGAAGACAAGCTTGGAAAATTCGAACCAAGAGCTAATGAGGGCATATTCCTTGGCTATTCCTTCAAGAGAAAGGGATACAAATGCTACAACAAGAGAACCAAAAAGGTAATTGAAGGTATTGATATTATTGTTGATGAATATTTTCCTAAATCTAATGATTCCAAATATGTTGCAGTTGATCATGATTTCATAGAATATGAGGACCAAGAAATTTCTGAAGAAGAGGAAGAAGAGAGAAAGACCTCCACTACAAAGAAGGCTCCACCAAGTCACATCCAAAAGAAGCACCCGAAAATTCAAATTCTTGGAAGCAAAGAGATTGGAGTGCAAACAAGGAGGAAGTTGTTGGATAGCTTCAATCAAGCACATTTTGCACTATTGTCTCAAATAGAGCCCAAAAGCTTCAATGAGGCTAGAGAAGATCAACTTTGGGTCAAAGCAATGAATGAAGAATTAGATTAGATTAAGAAGAACAATACATGGGAGCTTGTGCCAAGTTCAAAGGAAAAAAACATCATTGGAACCAAGTGGGTGTTCAAGAACAAGCTAGATGAAGAAGGCAAAGTGGTAAGGAACAAAGAAAGACTTGTGTGCAAAGGGTATACTCAGGTAGAAGGTATTGATTTTGATGAAACTTTTGCACCTGTAGCTATATTAGATGCTATAAGAATGTTTTTGGCCTTTGCATGCTACAAGAAAATTAAATTTTATCAAATGGATGTAAAATCAGCTTTCTTGAATGGTGATCTAGAAGAGGAAGTTTATATAGAGCATCCTGAAGGTTTCTTATTGGGTGATGATGAGAATCTAGTGTGCATCCTTTGAAAAAGGCTCTTTATGGCTTGAAACAGCTCTAAGAGCATGGTATGTGAAGTTATACAAATAAATTCAACGACAAGGCTTCAAAAATGAATCCCTAGACAACAATTTATATATCAAATTTGAAGGTGATCATTTTCTAATAATTGTTGTGTATGTAGATGATATTATTTTTGGGAGCGATTTGGAGAAGATGGGCCAAAATTTTGCACAAGAAATGCAAAAGGAATTTGAGATGTCAATGTTGGGTGAGATTACTTTCTTTCTTGGTTTGCAAGTTATTCAAGATGATAAAGGCATTTTCATTTCTCAATCAAAGTATCTTAGAGAGAAATTAAAACAATTTGGCATGGAAGATTACAAACCAGTGTGCACTCCTATGGTAACTGGTTGTAAATTGAGTAAATATGATGAATCACCAGAAGTAAATCAGTCCATGTATCATTCCATGATTGACAACTTATTGTATCTAAGTACTTATAAACCTAATATTATGCAAGTTGTAGGATTGGTCTCAATATTTCAAGCTAATCCCAATGAGACTCATCTTAATGTAGTTAAAAGGATCTTGAAGTAGCTTCAAGGAACTCTTGACTATGGATTTTCATATCCCAAAGTAAACATTTCAATTTGGTTACTTTTACTGATTCTAATTGGCTTGGTAGTATTGATGATAGGAAAATTACTTTAGGAGCAGCTCACTTTTTGTGAGATTGTTTAGTCTCTTGGGCTAGAAAGAAACAAAGATCTATCTCTTTGTCCACATCAAAAGTTGAATATATAGAAAAAACCACTTGTTGCACATGCATATTATGGATGAAACAAACTCTTTAATACATGCATATTTAGTATAAAGAGATTATTCCCATCATGGTATACAACATAAGTGCAATATGCATCTCTAAAAATTTTATTCTTCATTCCAAGAACAAGCACATACCAATAAAATATCATTTTCTAAGAGAACAAGTGGTCAACAAAGTTGTGAAGTTGGAATATTGCTTCAAATGAACAGATTGTAGATGTCTTCACTGAGTCACTTCCAAGGGAGAAATTTGAATATCTTAGAGAGCAGATGGGTGTTGTGCCTTTTCGAAGGCATTGAAGAGTTTTTCATGGAGTTAGTTGTTGTCATATGGCTGCCACCAAGAGCACTTTTAGCTGCAAAATTTGGAGAATGGGTGGTGATTGGTTGTTTTCATGCTTTTCAAGGCATTATGAATTGTTTTCTTGCTTCTTCTTGCTTCATTTCAAGATGGATTTATTCTTCATGTACATTTCTTCTTCAATATGGTGTGGTATCAAATATATTTAGGGGGAGAATATTCAGCAGCTCAGGGGGAGTACTTGTTGCACCTCTTCAGGGGGGTACTTCATTTTTGGATATGTATCACATTTTTGTTATGTATTTTCTCTTGCAATTTAAAACCCCTTTCCATTGATGTCAAAGGGCGAAAGAGAGTGGGTTGTGTATGTGCTTAGCTTTAGATTGTTGTATGTAAGTTTCATATTTATTTTTCAGAAGCTACAGGTTGACATCATTGGAAAAGTGGGATTTTTTTGGTATTTTTGTTTCTATTGATGTCACCTGTTGACGTTATGTACTCATGAGTCCCTACGTATCATGTTGAGTTTCTTGTATACTTGTTGATGGTTGTCATAGCCTTAGAAGGTTTGTAGAAGAGGTGTCATGAGGTAATAAGGCCTCATATGAAGCTAAGATACATGTGTGCTAGAGGTCTAGTTGATGATGTGTGTGGAGTCTTGTTGATGTTTTTCAATTGGTTTCTTGATTTCATGATCAACATGGCAGGCTGATTTGTAGGTTCACATGGTCCCCTGAAGCTTTGTTGTAATTCTGAGGGACATATTTCTTGTTTTAGTCGATGCTCTGCCTAATTCGCTAGGATGATGAGTTATGGGTGTGACTGAAACGTTTTAGTCGCTGACTTACTGTGTTTCCTAAGCTACTGGTGGGATCAGACTAGACTTGTTTGTGCAGCTGAAAGAATTCACAAAATTTTCTCCAAATTTCTCATGCTCATTTGGAATTAATTTGTTTTTGGCAAAGTTTATTGTCAAAAGTTTCCAAAAAAAAGTCGAGATAAGTTGTGGGGTGTCTAGAAGGTGATAAAAGTTGAAGTTGTCAAAAGGTTAGTGGAATGAGTGGCTTGATTTGGTCAAAATGTTCAACTCAATCAAATCTGAAGCATGTGAACAAGATTTTGGGTGAGCTCCATCACCTGAAGAATTAATTAACCTCATATATTACAAATATGTGGAGAAAGGTTGGTCATTGGGTTGGTTCTCTATTAGTGTGAGTGAGTGAGTGTGCATTAAGTGAAAGTGCACAACCAGTGAGTTTTGCAGTGAGTTCAAAGCTTCAGTATTATAGTGTAATTCAGCAATTATTCATCACCAGTGTTTCAGAAATGTTTGCAGAGATTGAAAATCAGTTTCGAGAGTGTGTGTGGAGAGAAGTGTTCTCTCATTTGGAGTATGAAATTATGGTTGCATGAGTGTGCTTATTTTTTGCTAATTTTATTTATGCAACAATGTTTTTAGTTCCGAATCATATTTTATTTTAGTAGAGTGGGGGCTTTAAGCTAAGTTCATGTTGAATGTCTATTGTAGGAGTGGGTGATCCAAGTTAATTGTGGCCAACATTTTTCATTTCAGTCAAGGGGTGGGTGCTCCATTACTAGTGGTGGCTAGTTGATGTAATGAAAATGGGAATATTTTGAAGCAACATATAATAAAGAAGAAGAAGAAAACAGTTCAATGGTTTTTTACCTTGGAGGGGGGTTTTTCCACCTAAAATCCAAGTTTCCACATGTGATGATTGTTTTCATTTGTCATGTGCATGATCTTGTTATATCTTTCTGAAGTGAATTTTCTGAATAAGTTTTATTTGTAGAGATAATTTTTATATTTCCGTAATACTTATTCACCACCCCCCCCCCAGTATTACTTTTGTCTAAAAAGAATTTTTAAGTGAATTCAACTTTGGTAATAAGAATTTAAAAGGAAAGGAAAATTGTGTGGTTGTCACATTAAGTAGGAAGTGACATCATATATATGAGATATCCTATAGTCAAGAGGAATTAAAATTTTCAAATCTAATTAAGGAAGTTGCAGTTAGGTATCCATAATATATGTTTTTATGGCATCAAATTAAACAAGTAAACATGTCTGAATATCAAACTGAATATGGCATAAATAAGAAAAATGTATTGACTTTTAGGGGAAGGCTATATTTTCCCAATCAAATATTTGTTAGATAATTAATATTGCATGAATTTCATATAATACCTTATGTTTCCCGTCTCGGATTTCAATTTATTCTTTTCCATGAAAAGAAATTATTTTTGGCTTGGAATGAGAAAGTACATCACTGAATATTTAGCCAAATACTTGGGGTGTCATAGATTTAAAGTTGAACATCAACATCCAACTGTCTTGCTCCACCAACTACCCATCCCAAAGTGGAAATGGGAAGTAATTACCTTATATTTTATAACAAATTTGCCTAAAACTAAGAAAGAAAATGACGCAATCATGGTGGTGGTAGAAAAAATGAGCAAAGTATCTCATTTCATCGTTGTTCAATCTACATACAAGACTACATAAATTGCAGCCATATTCATGTGATAAATATTCAGATTACATGGGATGCCAAAGGTGAGGATATCCAATAGGGATGTGAAGGTTGACATCCGCATTTTAGAAAAGGGTTTTTACCATATTAGGTACACAAGTTCAATTTAGCACTGCATATCACCCATAGACATATGGGAAAACCAAATGGATAAACCAGGTAATGAAGGACACGTTAAGGATGTATGTAATGTAGAAACCAAATAAATTGGAAGAGTACATTAATCTAGTTGAATTCGCATATAAAAATAATTATCACAAATCATTAAAGATGAGTCCTTTCGAAGTTTTATATGGGAGAAGGTGAAAAACACCAATTAATTAGAATAGTTTGGAAGATAAGTTACTGTTAGGACCTGATATGCTAGTAGATATGGAAAAAACTATGAAAAAGGTTTCACAGCACTTGAAAGCTTCCCAAGATAGGCAAAATGTGTAGGATGATAAGCAAAGAACTTATAAATAATATTAGGTAGGGGACCATGTATATGTTCGAGTGAAACCCAATAAAATATTTTTGCAGTTGACGGGATGTGCAAAAATTAGCCCCTCGATATTATGGACCCTTCCAAATTCTGGAAATAGTTGGACCTCTTGCATACCAACTTGCATTACCTAGCCATATGCGAGTCCATAATGTGTTTCATGTCTCTTTGTTAAAGAAATATGTATATGACTCTAGACATATTATTAACTAACAGGATGTGGAGGTAAATAATTAAATAAATAATATTATTTTGTTAATTAATAATTCTTACCAAATACCAATATAAGTTGATGAAAATTTTATGATGTGGAACACGTATAACTAGACGAAGAATTCCTAGTAGAGCCTCTATGTATTCTCGATCAGACAAAAACAATGTTATGGAGGCAAGTTATCACCCAGATTAAAGTGCAGTGGAGGCACTTTAGCCTGAAAGAGCAGAAGAGACCACCTGGGAGGATGAAAGATTTATGCAAGAATAATACCCTTAGATGTTCCAAAAGAAATAATGAACATTGAGGATAGTGTTTCACACGGGGGGGGGTATGTAACACCCCCCTAATCATGTAAATAATTGTCATTTAAGTTTTTTTTACTATGCAAGACATGGTAATTATATAATGGGTGAAATTATAGTAAAAGAACCTTGGATATAAAAGTTTATTTAATTTTTTGTTTTCTTTTAATTTTTGTGCTAAGTCATGAAAATTATAGGAAAATAATATAAAGATAAAATATTTAGTTTTTAGGTAGTTAAGACAATTACATCCTCCTCCCTTAGAGATCAAAACATCTCAATTTTGGGAAAAAGCCAAGAGTGGGAGGTGGTTTAACTAGCACAGATAAGCATATTTTCATTTGCAAATAAAAATGGCTTTTTTATGAAGAAATGAATATCTATATTTTGCGTTGAATCATCGATGGGATAGTGAAATTCTAAAAATAATGTCTAGCTTATCATTCATTTAATTATTATCTTTGTGTCGAGAGTTTAATAATGTAACTAGGGTCAGAAATAATTACTTAATTCCTTTGAAAAGACTTGCACATACAGGTTAAACAATGACATAAACCAAGAATGTGTCTCCAAAAACATAATAATCATAGACAATATATTCTAGGGGTAGTTAGCTTCCTATTGCAAACCAAAGTTGTCAGGAAGTAGTCCAAGACCCTATGCAAAAATAGCCTTAGGTGCCAAAGGGTGGAATAGACATGCCCCAAAGGGAAATTCAAGGTGACCCTTCTCACACAACACAGGATCAACTATGTACACATGTAAATAAATTCGGAACACAAACTAAACTACCATTATCGTGAGAATGAATAAATATAAAACAAAAGTCAGCCTGACTCAGCGAGGGTTGTAGAAAAGTCAAGGAAGTGCTAAATAATCTTTGTGCCACACAAATGAGAATTATGTTTGAAGATCGACAAACCCAAAACCCTACCTGAACCCAATGGTTCCTTGGAAGGTGTAATGATCCTTATACAAATAGAATTATATTATAAATCATTACCCAACATCAAAGAGAAGAAATAAAAGTGAAATCCAAATTATTTGTTCCATAATACCCTTATGAATAATGAGGGTAATACTCTTCCCAAAAATACCAACCCTTCGTTAAATTACATTTTAACATAATTCATAGTCTACAAACAAAAAAATAATATCGAGACCCTGGCACCCCGTGTAGTCGATATTGAGAATTGTTTAAGAAGCATCTTAAGATAATTACATCTTCGCCATATCATTTAAACTAACTAAATTCGAATTCAAGCTTTTGTGATCCATGTCTTGAATATTTAAAACATTTTCGGTAGAAATCACATTAAAAGAATTTGGTCGACGCGTTCTGAACCAACAAATGTGGTTCATCTTCAGGACAAGATGAAGAAACAAATCAAGGTAGTAGGTTAATTAGGAAGACGTGCCATCCTAACAGTTAGAAGAAAATGACTATATTTGACTTGGAGAGGAAAAGGGAAATATTTATATTATTTAAATATTTTTTATAATAATAATAATAATAATAATAGTAATAGTAATAATTATTATTATTATTATTTAAACCAATTAATTTAATTAATCATTTTTTATAACTAAATAATTTAAAAAATATATAAATTAAATTCATAAAATTAACTTTAGATTTGACTATGAATAAGATATACATAAATATATCTTAAGGATTATAACAAAGCCATAATTTAGGGAAGGGGATAATAAAATAATAAACATTATTCTAAGAAGAAATATCGGAAAATATAACTGCCTAAGATAAAGTAAAAATAAAATAATTTTAGATTAACAATAATATATCAAATGTATAAAAAAAAGTGATAAAGGATATAAATAAACACGGAAATTATTTTCTACCTAATTATAAATTATTAAATATGAGAATCTAATATTTTAGCTATAACTTAAATGGATAATATATATTCAACATTATAAATTAAATAAAAATATTACTTATGACTTAACTAAGAGAAATAAAAATATATATCGATTAAAAACAAATTAATAAATAGAGTCAAGGGGGAATAACCTATAACGATGAATCAAGATTAAAATTATATAAAGAGGAAGAATAGAAAAAGGGAAGTTATATTTTCACGTATTTCTTCTTGGAATAATGTTTATTATTTTATTATTCCCTTTCCTAAATTATGAGTTTGTTATAATCCTTGAGATATATTTATGTATATCTTATTCCTAGTCAAATCTAAAGTTAATTTTATGAATTAATTTATATATATTTTAAATTATTTAGTTATAAAAAATGATTTTTTAAATTAATTGGTTTAAAATAAAAATTAAAAATTAAAAATTAAAAATGAATAAAAGTAAATAAATAAATAAAGAATAAAGGATATTAATAATTATGGACATTCTTTTCTACCTAATTATAAAGGATTAAATATGAGAATATAATATTTTAGCTATAAATTGAATGGATAATATATATTCAACATTATAAATTAAAGAAAAATATGACTTATGACTTAATTAGGAGAAATATGAATATAAATATAAATATATATGGATTAAAAAAAATTAATAAATCGGGGTTAGGGGGAATAACCTATAACAATGAATGAACATTGATTGAATTCAAAGATCACATGGGATTTGCGATGGCGAGAGTTTCTGAAAATGTTGTATGTGCCGGAGCGTTTCCTCTTCCAAGTGATCTGGATCACAAGGAAGGATGTAGGGTGGGATCTCGTAGTCTCCACAACAGACTGGAGGAGGGAGTTACACCTTATGTCAAAAAAAAACTCTCTTTGAAAATTCCAAGATCTCTTAGACATGGAATTTTTTTTCCATTGGCAAAGGATGATTGCACTTTCCTTGGATCTAATTTTTTTCCATGAAGAGGGTCAGATCTTATCAAATCGGTTTACCCAGAACACAGATCAATTGTTGTTTTGGTCAGATCTGGAAGTTTTTCCTAGATTTGGGCTTACCCTTTGCAGATTCATGGATCTCGAGATAAAATACAAATTAGGGTCTTCTGAAACACCTGACAGATGGATGAAGATGGTGTAGAGAAAATACATAATGGAGGTTTGGGCTAAGAAAATGGAAACCCAATGCATAGCAGAGCTTGAGGAGGCGACAAAGAGGGATTTTGCAGATATTAGCTTGGTTTCGTTCAAATGGATCTTTGAGTGTCCATACCATGAATCCGAAGTTTTTCCGTAGACCAAGTTTTTCCCTGGTTTGATCCTCTCCCCGGAAAAATGTAGCATTACCCCCAAATCTTCCAAAGATCCCACAAATCCAAACATCCACAAGATCGCACAGATAATTTTCTGGTGAGATCCAGAGGTTAGAGTATGTCTATATGAAGTATTACTCCAGTTCACAGACCGGGAATGCCAATAAAGGAATGCAAGGGAAGCATTATCGGGAGTTTGGGGAACACAATATCTCTAGTAGACCTTCATAGATTACAAAGATCTTTGCACTACAATAGAAATTGGACACACGCTATGGAAAAAACTGGTGTATACCCAAACCCAAAGCTTCCATGACCTTGATCTGGCCAATCAAGGAAGATATCGAATACCAATCTAGCCAGGTCTAACAAAACCATCTCTATTGGAAGTAGACCGATCCTTTTTTCAAATAGATCTACCCCCTACTGATCTAGATCTACTTCAAATATTCATCAAAACACTACAAGGAAGGAGCATCTGCAAGAGGATCATGAAGGCGAGGTGGATCCAAGACTTTAAGTACAAAATCCAGACACTCCTAGGCATTCCATCATGCATGCAAAACCTTATTCACGTAGGACAGAGCTGACAAGATAATCAAACACTATAGGATTATGGTATCGTCTCAGATTTGAACATCATTATCAATCTGAGATTGCGAGGTGGATGCTCTGGAACCAATTCCAAGGGCACAGGCTCATTTAAAGATGTGGTCAAAGGAAAGGATGAAGCCCAAACTAAACCAGCAACACCTACAGACTTACCTAGACCCTACATCATGGAGAAAAAAACACAAATACCAACCTTGATAGTCTTTATGCCTAAGGTAAATGAACTCTTTGCATATTTTCATACCAAAGCAGTCATATGTAGATTCAATGGTTTTTGGCCTAAATCAGATGCATTATACCAATGGATTTTCTCTACCTGGAAAACGAATTGTGATCTTCAACTTTGCTCCAAAAGATTATTTATTGTCAAATTTGATGCAGAAAAAGACAAGGAATATGCCCTTAATGAGGGACCATGGTTCTGGGGTAATGTAGGGCTATTCATGATCCCTTGGTTCCCAAGATTTGATGCCACCACTATGGTGGTATCTAAAATGCCTGTATGGGTTAAGATACATAATCTTCCACTACATTTCTGGCATCACAAAGTCTTAGCAGGAATTGGGAATTCACTGGGAAAATTCCTCAAGATTGATGCAGATAGAGTAACAAGAGGCATATTTACTTTTTTTGGAATATGTTTTGAAGTAAATATGAGTCAAGGTTTACCTGACCGCATAATTTTGATTGAAAACAATATTCATTGGACTCAACCCCTTGATTATGAAAACATGGCATTTCAGTATCGTAGCTGCCAACAAATAGGTCATCTCCATAGCACATGCCCACATGCTAAAAAATATCCCAAAAGAAACAAGAAGCTGACCCAAAAGCCAAAAGTCTTGCAACGCACAGAGATCAGAGAAGAAGAAGTTGATGAATAAGAGACAACAGAAAACAATACAGATAATAATGTACATATAGTACAGAACAGCCCACAGAAGGACAAGACATAATACAACATGGCAACAACACAGAGGACCAATAACTCTTCGCAGCAGTTTGAGCAGCACACAATAGGGAAAGAAAGAAGTGGCAGCAAACAAATTCACGGTTCTGAGGGATCTAATTCTGAAAAGCAAGGTCAAGCCAATACCAATGAGACTCAAATGACTATTGTAACATCCACTGCCAACACTGGTGGTTGGCGAAAACTAGAAAAAAAAAGAAAGGTAGCAAAAAATAGATTACTCTAATATGGATTATGAGAAATTAGAACCTACTAATATTGCATATGCTTTTGAGCATCTACAACATGTAATTTTGATCATTTTTAATTAATAAAATTATGATTTTTCCAGTGGAAAAAAAAACCTGTAACAATGAAACAAGATCAAAATTACATAAAGAGGAAGAATGGAAAAAAGGAAGTTATATTGTCTAGTATTTCTTCTCGAAATAATGTTTATTATTTTATTATTCGCTTCCCTAAATTATGAGTTTGTTATAATCCTTCAGATATATTTATGTATATCTTTTTCTTAGTCAAATCTAAAGTTAATTTTATGAATTTAATTTATATATATATTAAATTATTTAGTTATAAAAATTGATATTTAAATTAATTGGTTTAAAATTTAAAAATAAAAAAAAATTAAATAAATAATAAAGGATAAATAACTCTCGACATTATTTTCTGGCTAATTATCAAGGATTAAATATGAGAATATAATCTTTTAGCTATAAATTAAATGGATAATATATATTCAACATTATAAATTAAAGAAAAATATGACTTATGACCTAACTAAAAGAAATAAGAATATAAATATAAATATATATGGATTAAAAACAAGTTAATAAATCGAGGCTAGGGGAATAACCTATAACAATGAATCAAGATTAAAATTACATAAAGTGGAAGAATGGAAAAAGGAAGTTATATTTTCAGGTATTTCTTCTTGGAATAATGTTTATTATTTTATTATTCCCATCCCTAAATTATGAGTTTATTATAATCCTTCAGATATATTTATATATATCTTATTCTTAGTCAAATCTAAAGTTAATTTTATGAATTTAATTTATAGATATTTTAAATTATTTAGTTATAAAAAATGATTATTTAAATTAATTGGTTTAAAATTAAAAATAATAATAATAATTATTATTATTATTATCACTATAATAAAAATTATTTAAATAATATAAAATATTTCCCTTTTCTTCTCCAAGTCAAATATAATCATTTTCTTCTAACCGTTAGGATGGCCTATCCTCCTATTTAAAATGTTGCCTTGATCTGTTTCTTCATCTTATCCTAAAGATGAACGACACTGGTTGGTTTGAAACGTGTTGACCAAATTCTTATAATGTGATTTCTTTCGAAAACGTTTTAGATATTCAAGATATCGATCACATAAGCTTGAAGTCGAATATAGCTATCTTGCACAGCAAGGTTGTTACAATCAAGGTTCATGTTTTTGAACAAGCAGGCTTGCAGGTTTCTAAGATGAAGGCAGATCTTGCATTCCTTAAGAGATGCAGGGATTTTTCGTTTGTTCCTCTTTTTGCTCAGATTAAGCATCACCTTAACAAGTCCGGTAATCATCGTATTTTTCTAAATGCTATTCTTTCCCTTATTTGTCCTGAGATTTATAGAGTTAGGGGCAAGATTGATTTTATTTCTAGGCATCTATTTTTGTTACATTTGGAGGTGTCGGCTTATTGTTTGCAGAGCTATGTAATAGAATTGAAGCCTACTCAACTTTAAAATCTCGGTGCATGGAAGATATCTCGACATAAAAACAGCATGTGAAATTTATCAAACTCTCCAATAAATCCTCTTCCCATGGAGATTCCTCAGTCTCGTCTGGCTTCTCCTCAAATAACAGATTTACTAACAGCCAAGTGTATGCACCTAGCTTCTGGATTAACAACAATATTCTTTGTGAAAATGGGTTTGTAGCTTCTAAATTTAACGAAAGTAGTGGATTGGGCTCTCTCAGTCATCCTTTCAGCCATGAGGTTTGTTTCTTTGAAGAATGTTGTCCTCAGCTCGATTCTGTTCGTTCAAATTCTCTTTCTCTTGCCATCACTTCCCCCAAAAGTCTAGATCAATCAACATCTGATAATAATTGTCCCCCTTGCATTTTAGCTTTTGATCTAGGGTCTCATCCTGGCATTGTTTTGCAGACCAGCCCCACTAATCTTCATCTCTCCTCCACCAAACCTCATCTCGTTGATGTAATACCACCTTAAATTATTGGCTCCTCATTAAATTTTGAGCATCCATCAACCCTTGTTGCATCCTCTGTCATGCTCAACCCTTCCAACCCTTCACCTTTTTCATTTGGTCATCCCCTCTCCGACCCACATGTAGATCCTTCTTTTCCCTTTGATCACGTTAACCCTTCTGCTGACCAAGATTCCTCTGGCGTAGGTTCGATCGTGGTCTCCCCCTCTAGCCCTTCACCTTGTTCATCTAGTCATCCCCTCTCCAGCCCGCATATATATCCTTTGGTTCCTTGTGATCCTGTTAAACCTTCCACCGACTAGGATTCCTCTGGTGCAGGTTCACTTGTGATCTCCTTTAATACCGCTTGTAATATCTCGCATCCATTGTCTATTTCTTATGACAATTGGATTAACAGTTTTAATAATTGTAACAATATTAATATTAATAATAATAATATTAGATCTAGTTATATAAATAATAGTAAAGATGGCAATAATAATTATCATAATATTAATAAAAATATTGTTGTTGATCCCAATATTAATTCTATTAAAGAGCTGAGAAATAATAATAATAATAATAATAATCCTAATAATAAAGTAGTTAATTTGTCAAGTTTTTCTTTTCCTCCTCCAGTCTTTAAACTTTTGGAGAAGGGATTAAATGTTGCCCTTGCTCGCATGAAAATTCTGGTGGGTGGTATTATGTGTGACGTCGAATTTTGGATAAGGGGTTTATTGGATAATATTAAAGATATTATTTAGCAAGACTGCGTTGTTATTCTTAGGAAAGCAAATCCCCCTAAGAATAACATTAGCAAGGATGAGTTCGAAGCCCTCAGATCTTTGAATAATAACCAAGACATCGTTGTTTTAAAATCTAACAAAGGTGGGGTCGTTGTAATCCTTGATGAGGATTATCAGAAGAATAAGTTGGATGACTTGGTTAATAGTGGAAGCTACAAAAATCTTGACAAGAATCCCTTGAAAAAGATATCTAGAATGGTTTCTCTTGCTATTAAGTCCAGTAGCACTGTTGGCTCCTTTAGCCATAATCTTATTGAGAGTAACCCTATCACTCCCAGGATCTATGGGATTCCCAAAATCCACAAAGAGGGAGTCCCCCTTAGACCCATTATCAACACCATAGGTGGGCCAACCTATATTTTAGCTAAATATTTAGCCACAAAGCTAAAGCCCCTGGTTGGACGTACGGAGTCCTTTGTCAAAGACTCCTCATCGTTTGTCAATGAGTTGAAGGATATGAAATTTGATCTTGGAGACAGTCTTGTCAGGTTTGATGTAGTTTCCCTATACACTAACATTCCCATTAAGGAAGCCCTTGATGTCATATTCCACCTCATTGATCCTGACATTGCTAAATTACTTGAGATTTGCCTCTCTTCTACTTTTTTCTGTTTTGAAGGTGAGTTCTATGAACAAACCTGTGGTGTGTCCATGGGCTCCTCCCTATCCCCTATCGTTTCTAAACTATTTATGGAAGACTTTGAATCCAAAGCTTTATCCTCAACTATATTTAAACCTAAGCTTTGGAAAAGATTTATTGATGACACCTGTGTCATATGGCAGCACATGCCTGATAAGTTAGATCTCTTTTCTAGCATCCTAATAATCAGTCTAACTCCATAAAGTTTACCATGGAGAAAGAATTTGAGAGTTTCCTTCCTTTCCTTGATGTCCTCATTTCAAGGAAAGCTGGTGGATCTTTCTCCCAACAAGTGTATCGAAAGAAAACTCATAGTGAGAAGTATCTTCATGCCAATTCCCATAATTTCCTTTCTCAAAAGATAGGTGTTCTCAACATGTTATCCACTCGTGCTCTAAGGATTTCTAATGAAGACCACCTTTCTAAAGAAAAGTCCCATATCCTTAATGTTTTTGTTTATAATGGATATAGTAGGCAACAGGGTATTAAAACTTTCCTCAAATCTAGAAAAGGTCGTAAGATTAAGAAAGACCCCATTGATCATAATTCATAATTTCACATCCCCTTCATCCAAGGGATGACTGACAATATTGCGAGAATCCTAAAGAATCATAATGATCCCTCAACCTCTAGGCCCCTCAACACCATTATAAGTTCCCTAAAATCGGTTAAATACCATATGAACACTATGGATATGAAAGGTGTTTATATCATCTCGTGTTCTTGTGGAACCTCATACATTGGTGAAACTAGTCGATCTATTAACCAGAGGATTAAGCAAAACACTACTGATATCAAGCACAAAAGGACCCACTCTTCAACTTTGTCGGAACATGCAGAGAAGACCAAGCATCATATATGCATTGAGGAGGCTAAGGTGATTGCGAAGATTTCTTATTTTCATCACCGTAAGTTTAGGGAAGCCATTGAAATTGAGAGTACATCCAGTAATCTTAATAGGGATGATGGATGGAAAATTAGTAACTATTGGATTCCCACCCTTTCTTCTTAATCTTTTTCTCTATCTTTGTCTAGGCTTTTTGTCTTGTTTCTTGGTTTTTACTTGTTGTATTGTTTCTTGGTTTTTACTTGTTTGTATTTTATTCTGATTTCTCCTGGTATGATTTATCAATCCTCCTTTTTTCCATTCTTCCTCTTTATGTAATTTTAATCTTATTCATTGCAATAGGTTATTCCCCCTAGCCTCGATTTATTAATTTGTTTTTAATCCATATATATTTATATTCTTATTCTTATTTCTCTTAGTTAAGTCATAAGTCATATTTTTCTTTAATTTATAATGTTGAATATATATTATCCATTTAATTTATAGTTAAAAGATTTTTTCCCCTTGGAAAAAATCGTAATTTTCATTAGTAAAGGAAAATTACATGTTGTATATGCAAAGTGCATATGTTGTATGTGAGGCAAAGTGTGTGTCGAAAACAAGAGTATCCAATTTAACAAAAATTAATGTCTTGCATCCACATAGGGAGGAATTGTTCTACGGAGATTGTTCAGCAAGTGTATGTCTGCTAAAATAACTCTACATAGAGAGTGTATAACTCTACATAGAGAGTGTATGTCTGCTAAGATAACTCTACATAGAGAGTGTATAACTCTACATAGAGAGCGTATGTCTGCTAAATATACATCTGATAATTTAAAAGTACATAGATAATTTAAAAGCACATAGAGAGTGTATATACATCTGATAATTTAAAAGCATAAAATATTTACATATGCTAGAAAATGTAAAAAACTCTAGGCTCCACTTAGTTTGTGATGTGATGTCCATAACCGGTCCATGATGCTAAAAGATTAGATTGTCATATTTAATCCTTTATAATTATGTAGAAAGGAATGTCCATAGTTATTTATATCGTTTATTATTTTATTTTTTTGACATTTGATATATTATTATTAATCTAAAATTATTTTATTCCTACTTTATCTTAGGAAGTTATATTTCTCGGTGTTTCATCTTGGAATAATGTTTATTATTTATTATTCTCTTCCCTAAATTATGAGTTTGTTATAATCCTTCAGATATATTTATGTATAACTTATTCCTAGTCAAGTCTAAAGTTAATTTTATGAATTTAATTTATATATATTTTAAATTATTTAGTTATAGAAAATGATTATTTAAATTAATTGTTTAAAACAAAATAAATAATAATAATACTATCAAGTATTATAAAAAATATTTAAATAATATAAAATATCTCCCTTTTCTTTTAGAAGTCAAATATAGTGGTTTTATTCTAACCGTTAGGATGACTTGTCTCCTATTTAACTTACCGTCTCGATCTGTTTCTTCATCTTGTCCTAAATATGAAGAGGACAAGATATGAACCTCTTCGTCTTGTCGAAAAGCGTAGACCAAATTCTTCTCATGTGATTTCTTCTAAAAACAATGAAATTTTCTTTTAAATGAATGAAGAAAAACTAATATAAGTCGTCAGCCTCTGAGACAAATATGAAAACTAAAATAAAACCCTAAGCTTCATGCAAGTGGAACATGGGGTTCTAAGGAACCCTTTCTCCCATAAACGACTTCAAAATTAAGAGACCCTAAGCTTCATGCAAGTGGAACATGGGGTTCTAAGGAACCCTTTCTCCCATAAACGACTTCAAAATTCAGAGACTAAGATTAGGCGTCTATGACAGCCAGATAAGACAGTCGTGAGAAGCCAAAGGTACCAATGTAGAAGGGAAGACAAATGGGTATTGAAGTTACAACATTTCTTCCTAGAGCAAGAGACCTTACCTGAAGGAAAAAGAAAAGACGAGCTTAGTTTCGTGGCAAAAAGATCACAAAATGAAATATATGAAAGGGCTAAGTTAGAGTAACCCGTACCTGTTAAACCCTTCTGATGCTGGCTCAAAAATAAGAAACTTGTACCTGAATCGAAACATATAATCATACTTAAGAATTAGTGGAGTAACAAAGACAATCTAGGGGCTTACCAGGTGTAAGACTGTTTTGAAGGGGGAAAGAATACAACTCGAAGTTGGGCCAACACTTTTGACCATTGTTCCTCCAACCTATAACAAAACCCCCTCTTATCAGTCAGCAATTAAAGAAATGTAAAAAAAAAAATAAGCTACTGAGATTATCTTGGATTGGACTTGGAACAATGAATTACCTAACTATTACGGAAGTTGTTACCCATATGTGAAAGTTTGGGTAGGGTTAAAGATTGTGAAAGAGTTTCTCCACATGAACATGGTTTCAAGATGGTCAAAGGGCCGCTGGGGGATAAGCAAGTAGTCACTCCCAACCAACCTTAGCACAGGAGCACCGTCGACTCTAGAACCAATCCTATGGAAATTTTGTTGCCACCTGTAAGTCAGCAGAAAGACATAAGTCCATCGAAAAAGAATCCATAAGGTCACCCATGACATTAGTGGGAGGCTTACCACGTCCTAGATACCATTCATCACCGACTATTACATAACACTTTGTAGGCATACTAAAATGGAAATCGACGCTTGTGATCTAATCATGTTAAACATGAGAGCATAGGGACATCACATTAAGTTTGGAATGATGGGATCAAACTAGCATTATATGTACACATAATATTTAATATATATGATACTCTTCATCAAGTTGGTTAGGAACTTACTACTGCTAAAGAATAGCTAGATCACATGGAAAGATAATAAAGAAGTAGCAACTAATTTTTATTTTTTTTTACGGTCAATTTTTTTATTTTACATAGTTTGTATTGAAGGATGTTACATGCTCGAATACAATATCATCCCTATTCCCATTACTACTAAAGTAAAGAAAAGAAATCGTTGTTACTTTAACTGTACAAGGAAAAACAAAGATTTCTTAAAGATTGGTAAATTCTTATTTAAGCCTAGGATTGGATATGTCTGGTAAGGATTAAAAAGCAAGAGGGTTTGATTCCATTACTTTTAAACAATCAAATAGTATTTAATAAAGGGGAAAACTAAAGGGCAGTTTTATATTTATGGTTGATTTTTTAAATATTTGATAGACATGGATACAATCAATTATTTAATTGTGCTTTTGTATCTCTGATTCTTAAATATTCGGAGAATCAACTATCGACATAAACTCATGGAAACCAAAGAAATTAAAACTAACCTTAACACAATGCAAATAAGCTTCATTTAATGTAGCACACAACACAATTACATTAAAATAAAACAGTGGGAAATGATTCAAGAAGAGGAAGGCAGAAGAAGATGCTCTAAATTGCAAAAGAGGAAAAATGAACGTCTCTAGTGCTTGCACACCAACGTCGGAGCGAGCACCACCATGGCAGGCATGCTTGAAGAGAGTGGCAAGCAGGCAAAAGAGAATATTCGAAGAAATAGAACCAGTGGTTGTTGAGAGTGGCAAGCAGGCAAAAGAGAATATCTAAGCGGCAGTCGAAGAAATACAACCAGTGGTTGTTACACTTCCCCTTACCCACGACTCTTCAGATTTGAGTACTAAAAAATATTTATTGTACATTGTAAGAAAAAAGATGACAAACCTTAATGAAATCATAGCAATCGAAAAAATATTTATTGTACATTGTAAGAGAAAAGATGACAGAGCTTAATAAAATCATAGCGTTCAAATAAGCTATACAACCAATAATATAGACATTCATTTTTTTAAATTTAAAATTCCTCGAACCCTCGTCCACAACATTCATTTATTAAAAATTTAAAATTCGTCAAACCCTCATCCACAACTTGAAATAGTTACACCTATGGCCTTAGTTAATCATACCCTCGTCCACAACTTGAAATAGTTACACCTATGGCCTTAGTTAATCATATGGCAAGTTCAGCATTTTACTCCATATTCATAATATAAATTATATCCATAGTGCAAAGGACGTCCATTGTCCACGTCACCCATGTTAAAGTATGAAAACGTAGTCTATATAATTGTCATTTATTATTAATTTTTTGGATAAATAATTATCATGGGTAAATAGGTATTATTTTTTTTAATAATTAATAATAAAAATGATAAAGAGAATTATTAATTTTAAGATTTTTAAAATAACATATTCGGAACAATATAAATGTGATTTATGCATCCATTTATTTATTTATTTTAATAACTAAAATAAAATTGATAAGAAAAATATTAATTTTAATAGATTTTTAAAACAATATATTATATAAATAAATGTGATTTATGCGAGTCAATATGTTAGGTTGAGCTGTAGATAAATATTTTTCAACTTTAAAATTAATTTTAATTTGATCTAAAAATATTAATTTTATGGAAATGCTATAAAGTTCTATTAGTAGAATTAAAAATATATAAAGTGTGAAAATGGTCAGTTGTGTTGATGAATTTTTTATTTTTTTATCAATTTTATAAAAAAATTATGGTAAGTTGTGTTGATGAATTTTTTATTTTTTTATCAATTTTATAAAAAATTATAGAAATTAATTAAAATTTAAATTGATTTATGAAATTTATATAATCAATTTTCATAATATTAAATTTATTCGTAAATAAAAACACATTTTAAAACTAATTTTAATTTTAAGTGATTTTTTATACCGTTAAAATTAATTAAAAATCTTGAAACCATGAACCTAGATGTTAATGTAGTCCATTAAATCTCATTCAACGGACTTGAAACACTAAACTAATAACACTAGTTATAAAAAAATCTCATCTCAATTACGAATGAATTATATCTTTAAAAACCATCTATCCTCACTAATTTATCTCCAACATACCTCGATATATATATATATATATAAATTATTATTATCTTCATCGACCATTCTTATTCTCATTAATATCACATGTGTATTTATTGATATAGTTATTAATATTGGTTGTGACTTATGATGATATTAGTAGTACAATTTTTCGCTTCGCACGTGGACTAGGACATATATGGTATTGTTGTGTTTCTTTATATACATACTATATACAAATTTATATGAGAGAATCATATATGTTTTGAGATTTTTGCTGAGTGAATACAATGTCTATCTCAATTACCATTAAAAATTCCTAATCTTAATCACCACTAAATAATCTCCAATGGACAAAAAAAAATGACATGAACGTCAGCATAAACATTAAAATATTGAAAGAAATATCTCTATGATTATATGCTTACAATCATAGAAATAGCATTCCAATAAATGCCCACTAACAACAAATGTTAAATCCAAGAATGAATTCTATCCTCAACTCTTCCTAAAAAAATTTAAAATACACTCCACCCAAAATAATTTACTTTAGTAAATGAAAAATTAGAATCATAAATGAATTATCCCATTGATTATATGCTTGCAATAATAGAATTTGCATTCCAATTAATGCATATGGGAAACAAAAATGAAATCTCCTTGTTGGGATATCAAGATATTGCTCCAAAAACCTTTCCTACAAAGAGAATATGTGGACAATAACAATTATTAGGACATCTTTTTTCAGACTCAAATGAGAGAAGTTTCAATAAAAAAGTTATTTATTTCGGAAAATCCTTCCCCTAATTACGAGTAATTTTGATAAAACCTAATTATTTTGACAAGGCCTTCTGAAATTAGAAGGGTAGAGAATAAAAACATGGTTGGGAAAGAAATCAGAACTCTTAGAAACATCTATGTCATCTATTATTCCAGAGTGAAGTGTTATTTAAGCAAAGATGATGAGACATGGTTGTGACACAGGAGGATGGATCATGTTAACTTTGACAGTTTGATGAAGGTCAACAAAATAGGGTTAAAAAAGCGGTTTACCAAAAATATTGAAACGAAATAGTTCAGTATATAAGTCTTGTCATTGTGGAAAATAGACAAGGGTGCAATTCAAAACAAGGGAGTATTCCACATCCATACCTCTAGAACTTGTTCATACAAACATCAGTGGTCCAACTAGAGCACAAAGTCTGACCGTTGAAAGGTATTTTATATTTTTCATTGACTTTTTCACAATAGCCATGTTGATCATGTTATTAAAAGAGAAATCAGAAGCCTTAATAAAATATAAAGCGTTTAAAGCATGAGTTGAGAATGAAAAATATCTTAAGATCAATTCTTGTGGTAAGACAGAGGAGGTTAGTTCACTTCAAAGGATTTTGAAGAGTTTTGCGAAGAATATGAAATTAGAAAATAATACTCCATTGCAAGAACCCCTCAATAGAATGGAGTTGTAGACCAAAAGAAAAAAACCATTCAGAATATGGGTAGATCCATGATGGATGAATAAAAAGTGGCAAACACATTCTCGAGTGAAGTTGTTCAAGTTATTGTTTACTTGGAAAACAAAACTAAACTCAGACTGAACAACAATAAGACCCCCTATGAACTGTGGAAATGAATACAAGCCTAATGAATAATATCAATGTGTTTAGTAGAAAGCATTACATCAAGAGGAATGGAAAAAAAATTGGTAAGCTTGACTCTCATGCATATGAAGGAATTTTTCCTTGGATATATGATCAAAAGAAAAGGCTACATGTGTTATAACAAAAGAACTATGGGGATTGAATAAAGCCTTGATGTTTGAGTGGATGAAGACATTCACCATACCACAAAGCCTTAGGAGAAATTATATGTGGACAATGGTTCTGTGTACAAATGGGAAGAAATATGAGGATTTACAAAAATCATCTCAAAAATATAAAACTCCATCTAGATATCGGAAGAAGCAACATCCTGACAGCTAGATAATTCGAAGTAAAGATGTAGATGTGCATAACAAATGGATATTTATAGGCAGTCCTAGATTAGAAAACTTTGCGCTATTGTCATAGATAGATCCCAGGGATTTCAGGTAGGAAAGTGAAGACAAGTGTTGGGTTAAGGAAAGATTCAAAGAACTAGATCAAATAGAGAAGAACATTATGTGGGAATTGGTTCCTAGGCCTAAGGATAAGAATGTCTTTGGCACTAAATGGGTGTTCAAGAGTAAACTAAGGAATACGGTCAGGTTATGAGGAACATGGCCAAAAAAATCTGTAAAGGCTACACTAAAGTACAAGATATATATTTTGTCGAAATATTTTCCCCTGTAGATATACTTGAAGTGATTAGAATGTTTTTGGAATTTTCTTGTGACAAAAACTTTAAGGTTTATCAATGGATGTCAAATTAGCCTTTCTTAATGATGATGTTGAAAAAGAAGTGTATATTGAGCAACCAAAATGTTTTATTCTCTTGGACAATAAACCCTATGTGTGAAAAATAAGAAAATATATGTACGGGCTGAAGGAAGCTCCAAGAGTATGGCACACTAGGATGGCTAAGTATTTATGACAACAAGGGTTCAAAAGAGGAACAACAAACAGTAATTTATATATTAAATCTGAAAATGATTACTTGCTTATTATTGTTTTGTATGTAGATGACATCATATTTGGAAGTGATTTGGAGTAGATAGGACACAATTTGTTGAAGAAATGAAAAAAGAATTTTAGATGTCCATGTTGCAAGAGCTATTCATTATTTCTTAGCTTACAAATCACATGGTAACCAAAGGTATTTTCATCTCTCAATCCAAGTACCTAAAATAAACTTCGAAAAGTTTGGAATGGATGACAATAAAACTATGTGTACACCTACAACAACTAGTTATAAACTAAGCATAGAATATGAGTATCCCACTGTAAATCAAACGACATGCATATACATGATTGGATGTTTGTTGTACCTAACTACTTCTAGACTGAATATCATGCAAGTTGTAGAACTGGTGGCTTTATTTCTAGAAAATATAAAATAAATCCATGTTAATGCAATAAATAGGATATTCAAGTATCTCCAGGGCATGATAGACTATTGTTTGTCCCATGAAATATTGATTTTCTAGGTCACCTGCTAGGATAGGGTTTTTCTTCATTTGATAATTACTTCAATGTTCAATCAAACATTATTTTCACATAGCATTAAAATTCAATATCATTTACACAGTTATATAAAATAAAAACATCAACTAATAAATATGAAGGAGAAGTAAAGTAACCATAAAATAATGAGACAAGAGACACAAAAATTAGGCACACATGTAAGGCAAAACCCACAAGGGGAAAACCCAAAAAAGTTCTTCCTTATGAGAGAGAGAGAGAGAGGGAGTTTCTAGATTCATCTACACATCATAAATAAAGGTAGTAGAATAATAACCAAACTAGTAATGAAAATCATGATGAAATTCCCTGTCAAAAACCATGTTCCTGAAATTTTGGCCCTCCCTAGAATTTTTGCCTCCTCCTGAAATTTCGGCCCTCCTGAAATTTTGGCCCCCCTGTAATTTCATTCGATCAAAGATGTGTGTCAAAAAATTGTTTGTCCAAATGAGGAGAAATTATCTCTTTTATATAGCCTTTAAGTGGGGTTGAATGGGTGCCTCTTAGGGGCCCAGTTGACCTGTAAAAAAGAAAAATTGAGGAAAATTTTAAAAAGTCAACTTTCCCATTTATTTTTTAACATGAAAATACGAACCATGACTACCATATTTTCCAACATTCCATCTTATCCAGGGAGGTACTTTTCATTTTCTCTCTCGAGATCAATATTCCTGACCAATCATAGGTCTCACAACCCACATCCTAAAGAAGAGATCACAAATACAAATCTCTCTCTCTCTATCAACATCAATCTTCTTGACCAATTATAGGTCTCACAACCCACAGCCTAGGGGAGAGATCATCAGTCTCATCATAAAAAAATATGCATACCATCCATCTTAAATCATCTCCCCAACCAAGAGGTCTCACAACACACAATCTAAGGGAGAAACCAACAATACGATCTCCCAAACCACAAGGTCTCACAACACGTAATGTAAAGGAGGAATCAATAATACATCTCTTGGACCACACAGTCTCATGACACAACCTATAGGAGGAATCATCAATACATCTCCCGAACTGCATGGTCTTACAACACACAACCTATAGGAGGAATCACCAATACATCTCCCCCACCACACAGTCTCATGGCACGCAACCTATAGGAGGAATCAATGATACATTCTCATGACCAAATATCATAATGAAAAACAACCTACAGGAGGAATCAACAATACATCTCTCAGACCACATGGTCTCATGGCACACATCCTACAAAAGGAATCAACAATACATCTCTCGGACCACATGGTCTTATAACATACATCCTATAGGAGGAACCAACAATACATCTCTCAGACCAAATAGTCTCATGACACACAAACTATAAAAGATGGTCCATAATATGATGCTATGTAATTAATGCTCCTTTCTCAAGGGATTTTTTCAGTTATCCAGTTTCAGCAACCAATTCAACATAAAAAATGTATCCACAGTGGATCTCAAAGTTTATTTGTTGATTCAACTTCAGCTAGGGCTTCTCTCAGAAGAAAACATAAACAGTTGTCAATATAAAATAATAGACCTTAGCGGTGGATTCTCACAAAATAAAGCATCGAAAATCATAGAAGTGAATATCAATGTCCATAGTCAAATCCAACAGATAATAAATGGCTTCTCACAGAAGCACGCATCAATAACCATAGTAGAATCCAACATACCATAATCAAATCTAGCAAATGATAAGTGGATTCTCACAAAAGCAGGCATCAACAACCATAGTTGAATCCAACATACCATAATCAAATCCAACAAATGATAAGTGGATTCTCATAGAAGCAGGCATCAACAACCATAGTAGAATCTAGTGGACCATAATTGAATCTAGCAAATGATATGTGGCTTCTTATAGAAGAAAGCATCAACAACCATAGTAGAATTCATTGGACCATAATCATTAGGGGAAATTTGAGGCCTAAAATGGGCCTCCTCAACAAATTATGAAATAGCAGTGAAAATAATAAAATAAGATTACATTACATCATCAAATTGTAGAGGGAAAAGAGAAAAAATTATTTTTTAACTCGTATTTTCAACTTATCTCCCTATATGTTTACTCATATTTCGAGAAGAAACACTTGTTGGTTGTAGAATTTGATTTCTCATCTAAGGAGCACCCATGTTTCATACCTTCAATGGACCCTACTTCACGAAAAATGATAAATACATGAAAAACATGATTGCAATCTCATTTTTTCATGTATTTCTCATTTTTCGTGTAGCACAGTCCATCAAAAGTATGCAACATGCATACTCCTTGCATGAAGATTTAAATTTTTCATCCAATGAGTACTCCCACTCAAAATTTGAGTAAAACCTTAGGGAGATAAGTTGAAAATACGAGTTGAAAAAGTAGTTTAATTATCTTATTATTTTTTAATATTTTTACTTTTTTACTCTAAAAATGGTGAATCATCCCCCATGGTTGACATCATCATCTTGAATCCTATAGGTCCTTAGAAAGTTTATTTTGGTTGTACATTTTTCTTAGGAGAGCCATTTTAGACCTCAAAGTTCCCCTAATGTGAATCCAACAAATGCTAAGTGGATTCAGAAGAAACAAACATCATCAAATAGATCAATGAAAAACTCAATATCAACGTCTTGTGGATTCTTCAAATCATTCATCAAAGAGTTTTCAATGGATATGCAATCCATTATGTGAAGGATATCACCAATTTTATGCCTCAAAAGTAGCTCCTTCTTACACAAATATCCTCTTCATAGAAATTTGTTTGATCTTTTTCGCTCCCTCTGAGTACAGATCCTATCATGATTCATTGTCACATTGTTCTTCCATCATTCCAACAATTTTCACACCTTGGCAGTCTTCATTATGTACCTACAATCCTCACTATGAGCTTATGGAATAACTAGAATAACCAAGAAATCCAAGAGACTCATAATGACATAATCAATAGAAATAATCAAGAGAATACTTACCTTTTGAGAGTGTGTCATCTCCCTCTTGATTTTAGCCTTCTCAAATCGAGTCAATCTCATACATAATCAAGCATTCCATACCATCATCAAATATTTTACATCATTTAGAAGTCCACGTCATTAAGGAGTTCATGTCATCAAGGAATCCACATCTACATCATCGACAAGTCTATGTCATCATCATCATCATCAAGAAATCTACATCATCATTGACTCCATATCTTCATAATCATCATCATCAAAGAGTCTACATCATCAACGAGTCTATGTCATCAACGAGTCCACATTATCATCATTAACATTTAAAATGAATCCATGTCATCAATGAGTCCATGTTATCATCACCATCAAGGAGTGTATTGTAATTCATCGTTAACGAGTCCATGTCATGAACTAGTCCACATTATCATCACTAACATCATCAAAAATTCCATGTCATCAATAAGTCCATATTATCATCATTCAGATCACCATCATCATCAAAGAGTAAACATCAAGGAGTTCAATCGTCCATGTCATCAATGAGTCATGTTGGAAAGGATTATTTATCATCATGCGTCATTCATCATTAAGGAGTCCACATCAACATCCTCAAGGAGTCCATATCATTATCCTCGTTCATAAAGAGCTCACATCATCAAGGAATCCATCATCCAAATCAACATCCACATCATCAATAAATCTTTCATATATTACTATCATGGAGACAACTTCATCCATGTTATCAAGAAGTTAAAATTGTTCATGGCATCATTAGATTGTTCATGGAGTACTCATCTCACATCATCACATCCTCATAGAATCCACATTATCAGCATCAAAGAGTCATATAGTTAGGAATAAGAGGTCCTCATAATCAAGGATTCCAACCATATTATCAACATCAAGGAGTCTACTTCATCAAGAAGGACACATCATCATGAGGCTCATATTATTCATATCATTATGGAGTGCTCAACATCAACAACAAGCAATTTGAGTTAGATCCATTAGTCTTTAGATTTTTCTTCAAACCCTACCTAGGGTTTTACATATCATAGACAGTTGAATTGTTAGTATTAATTAAAATAAAGAAATACAAGATACTTATTTCTTGAGATTGTGACAACTCCCTCTTATTGTTTAGTCTTCTTGAAAACAATTTGGAAATCAACCTCATCATCAAGATGTCAAATCTTCTAGGAGATAAAGTTTCCTTTTATTTGATTGGAAGTAATCCATCCAGAGGTGTAGGATTTTTATTTTCAACCCTTTTGATTTGCTAGGGCTTTTAACCTCAAACCCTAATGATGTTACAAACTTTCACACTTATCTTCATCATTCATTCTTACAAACTGAGAGTATTACAAATGATATAACTTTCATGTTCAAACCCTTAATGGAGATTTGTAAGTCTAACACATTTCAAACCCCAGATATTGCAATTTCATCAGGAACAAGGGCTTCACTAGGTGAGAAATACCATACCATGTGGGTTCATATTGGGGGGTATATAGGGGGAAAAGGGCTTTTATTTTGGCAGGTATAAAAAATGGAGCTCAAAGTTAATGAAAAAATGGATACCTACAATATCTAGTGAACGTAGGTGATCAGGTGCTTAGTATTTAGCTCAAAAATCAAAGTTCTCATATTGGATCGAAAATTATACGATTGCATCCATCTCAACAAGTCGATCACAATGCAATTCATTTCACCGAAAACAAAATCCGGATGAAGGAGAAAAGGCTTGTTGTTCGTTTTTCTAAATAATTAAAAAATTTGCGGAATGGGATAGAATGATGACATGACAGTCTAGTCAGTAGTCCACTTAGTAAGGGGAATCTTCTTCAGTTTTATCCCAATGGGGTTGTGACAAGTGTCACCTCCGGATTCTCCAGTTTGATTGTGAGAAGGTGAAATTGCCTAGTTGGCTCCAACGTGGAATTTGAATTTGTTTTTATTTAAATATATTATATATTATATATAGTTATTATTTATATTATATAGTTTATATATATATATATATATATATATATATATTAAACATTATTTATTAAATCCACACATTCAAATTAAATCTGAACTATATACAAAGGCATTCACATTTATGGCGCAGGTCTGAATATTCCAATTCACATATATCCAAAGTTGAATGGCGCACATATATTATGGTAAAAATATATAGGTTGGGTGGAGGTGGGTTTGAACCCATAACCTTCCCCACCCGAACTCCATGCTTTACCATTGGACCATCAATGGAAGGTTTGAAAATAATTGTCGCGAACCTGTAGTTAATACGGCAGTTATGTATGACGGCGGGGGTGGTGGCAGCTAGCCGTGTAGTCCAGCCCCTAACCCATGCGACCAAAAGTGCGCGATCGAGGGCCACCGAATGGAAGTGCTTAGCACTAATCACATTTTATTAAACTAATTTTGTTTAATCCTTAATTAAACCTGCTTAAATTTCAAATTAAGTTGGTGGCAGATTTGGAAGCACACCAAATTCGGCAGAAACTGCCAGTTTTGGTGGACTTAACTGGAGTCTCTCCAGATTTAGCAGGTATTCCTAAGAAAAAAAATGAATGCAGCATAACTTGAGCAATTTTTGACCAAATTAAGCTTAGAAATAAGTTTTATTGGCTAATTTGGACCTTCTAAACACATTGGTGCAGGTATCAAGAGCCATAGAGCTTTGTAAACAACATTTTTTCCACATTGAGCTAATACAGAAGCCTAAGCCATGGAAGCTGGACCAAGGAGATGTAGCCCAGGATGGGTGAACTCCTTCATCAAAACACTGTGTTAATGTCTCTCTTTGATGGCTTGCTACATTGTACATGTATGTTATTCATTATTCATTTTTGAAGTTATTTTTCTCATGAATGTCTTGTTTAACTTAAGGAAATTTACCTGTTTGTAAGCACCAACAACTAAGGAAACCTCAGCACAAAAAGCAAGAAGCAAGAACATGTTTATCAATCTATAATTTTTATTAGCACAACAAAACTAATCATACAAAAATAGATCAAGTTCGTATCAAAGCCCAAGGTTGAATTTCTTTATTGCTTGAGTTTGTGCAATTAGGATTTTAATGGTTGAAAAATTGTAATGCTTACAAGGTTAAAGTTGTAGAGAGGAGAAGGTAAGCTATTGTTTTCAACTCCTGAGGTAATGCCCAGAAGAAGGAGAGCAACAAGGCCACAATCTCCACCACCCAAAGTTCCAATTCCAACTCCACTTGAAGATCCTCAAGTTTTGCCTTCAACTGAGATTGAAGAGGTAGAATCAGTACAAATTTCTGAGCCTGAATCCATAGCCATTATGTCTAGAGAAAGAGAGCCTAATCATCCCTCTTCAGAAGAGGAAAAATTTAAGAAAGATTTCTATACTTTGACTGAGATTGTTAAAGTCCTATATGAAGAGAGGAACACCAGAATGGTTGGAGAGAGTTCTAAACCTCCACATGGAGAAGGAAGCTCAGAGGAAAAAAAATATGAGAAGAAGGATTCTAAAGGGAATTGTGGAAAGCCACCTCCATCTCCACCATCCTCATCATCTTCCTCATCATCTCCATCATCTCACACAACATCATCTTCCCCTACCACCACTGAAACTACCCATACTCATTCCAAAACCCTAAAAGGGAAAACTCCATTATTGAAATTGGACATAAAATTCGAACTTCCCATGTACAAAGGAGAGGTGAAGGCAGAAAAGTTGGACAATTGGATACGCCAATTGGAGGTATACTGCAGAATTTAGAACCTTCAAGCAGATGACATTAAGATCGAGTTGGCTTCACTGAGGTTAGAAGGAGATGCACTAGTTTGGTGGGAAGGAAAGACTCAAGAGGAAATGAGAATCCATGGTAAGATATCCATCACTTGGTTTTAATTTGTTTCTACAATTAAAATACAATTTTATCCTTTAGCCTATATTAAAAAATCCATTATGAGTTGGCAAACTTTTAGGGAGCTTAAGGGCCAAATAGTCCAAGATTATACACAAGATTTTAGAAAAAGTGCTTTATTATTAAGAGAGAATTTGAATTCCCAAGATACATTGTTGAAATATATTGGGGGTTTACATTCCTATTTGAAACATATTATCCTTATGCTAACCAAAACAATTTAGATGAGGTATGTGTGCAAGCCATGCACCTTGAATCTAGAGGAAAGAACATTCAAGAAGAGGGTAGTAAGAGGAAGCCATTCAAGAGTAAGGAGAAAGAAAAGGGTGGAAAATGGAAGGGAAAGAAGAATACAAGTTTAAAGAAATAAGGGGAGAAAATAACATGCAAACAATGTTCCAAAGAGGGGCGTGATGAAGCCTACTGTTGGAAACTGCATCCAGAATTAAGGCCTAAGAAAAAAAACAATAAGGGAAAACAAAAGATGACAACTATCACACAACATGACCTCGGTTCAAATTCTGGTAATGAGACCAAGATTTCAGCCATGGTTACAAAAGGAAAAGAAAATTTTGCAAGCACTAGTTCATCACATAGTTAAAACAACACTCCAAATGAAGAGTCAAGAATTTAGTTGTTTCATGTTAGAGTGATTTCAAATCATACAAATATTGATGCATTATTTGATAGTGGGTCACAATCAAACTTGATTTCAGAAGACTTGGTTAAAAAACTAAACCTTGAACCTGTACCTCATCATAAAGTCCTATCCATTGGGTTGGATAGCAAACAATGAAAACTTACAGGTTACAAGGAAGTGTTTATTCAAGTTCGCCATTACTGAAAAGTTCATTGATGAAGTTGAGTTAGATGTAGTTCCACTTGAAATCTCAACAATCATTTTGGGTAGTCCTTATTTGTATGATAGAAAAGCAATATTTTATCGCCATGATAACAAATACATATTTCTCAAGAATGGGGTGGAGTACATAGTGAGGGCCCATCACAAAAAGTTTAACATTTCTTTGGTTAATGCAGGGCAAATGAAGAGACTAGTAAATGAAAGTAAAACTTGTGTGCTTCTCATGATCAAGAAAAAGAATGATATTGATTATGAATCTTTTGAAGGTTGTTATGATAAATTGAAATTTGATTTGTTTGATGTGGTAAGAAAGCATGGCGAGATGTTTCATGAACCAAAGGGGTTATCTCCCAAGAGGGGGATTCAGCATGAGATTAAGTTGCAATAAGATGTTCCACTTCCGAACATTGGCATGTATTGCATGTCTATTGTGTAGAGTTTGGAAATCAAAAAGAAAATTCAAGAATTGATGAGAAAAGGTATCATATGCCCATATACTTCACCATGTGGTTTTTCCATTGACTTGGTGTCAAAGAAGGATGGCACTTGGCGTATGTGTGTGGATTTTCATGCATTGAATAAAATCACGGTAAAGAATCGTTATCCACTCCCAATAATTAATGATTTTCTTGATCAGTTGAGTTATGCAAAGTATTTCACTAAGTTAGATTTATGAAGTGGTTATCATCAAGTTAGGATCGCTGAAGAAGACATTTAGAAAACTGCATTTAAAACTAAACAAGGATTCTTTGAGTGGCTTGTTATGCCTTTTGGTCTTACAAATGCTCCAGCTACTTTCATGAGAGTAATGAATGATGTATTGAGATCATTTCTAGATGATTTTGTCATTTTATACTTAGATGATATCCTTGTATTCATCAAGTCAAGAGATGAACATGTCACGCATGTAAACAAAGTACTTGATGTCTTGAGAAAAGAAAAGTTGTTTTTAAAGATGTCGAAGTGTGAATTTGGTAAGACTTCTTTGGTGTATTTGGGACACATTGTTGGAGGAGGTGAACTGAAGATAAACCCCTCTAATTTTGTGGTCATTCTGAATTGGCCCAATCCCAATACAGTTATAGAGGTAAGAAGCTTTTTGGGGGTAGCACAATATTGGAGAAAGTTATTACTTATTTTTATTCTATTGCAGCTCCATTACGTGCATTGACAAGTGTCAAGAAAGTATTCCATTGGTAAGATGTACAATAGAAATAATTTGATGCTTTGAAGAAAAATATAAGTTTAGCACCAGTATTAGCACTTCCGGATCTTAGACAACCATTCGAGATTCAAATAGATGCAAGTGATTATGCCATGGGAGCAGTTTTATTACAACATGGTAAGCCCATTTCATTTCATTCTGAAATTTTTAATGGAGATGTAACTAACTATCCCACATATGACAAATAACTTTATGGATTGATACAAAGTGTTAAGAAAAGGAAGCACGATTTTATGGGGAAGGAAACCATCATACATATGGACCATCAAGCATTGCAGTATTTACAGTCACAGTCAATGTTGCAGTAGTCATGCCATTTCAGATGGATGGGTTTTCTACAACAATTTCATTTGGTTATCAACTATAAAAAGGGAATCTACAATAAGGTAGTTGATATGTTTTCGAGGCCTATTGTAAATTCATATGTTATACTCAAGCATAATTATGTTTGGCATGAAAGTTACATAGAACAAGATGAAAATGATAGTGATTTTCAAGAAGTATATGCAAGCTTGAGTCAAGGAAACCAAATAGAAGAGTTGGATTGTCATGTACATAACAGTTTGTTGTATCACTTGGGCAAGTTGTGTATTCCATAGGGAGAAAGAAACAGTATCATAAGAGAGGCACACACTTCATTGATTGTTGGACACATTGGTGTAGGCAAGACAGTAGTGAATCTTCAAAGGTATGGTTATTGGCCACGCATGTTGGATAATGTTTCTCATTTCATAAGAGGATGTTATTTATGTGCTACAAGTAAGCCTAGTAATAGGAAAATTGGTTTATACACTCCACTTACAGTACCTTCACGTCCATGGGAGAGTATCTCAATGGATTTTATAGGAGGTCTTCCATTGTCAAGGAAAGGTCATGATTACTTGTATGTAGGTGTAGAAAGGTTCAGCAAGATGTGCATACTAACACCATGTAAAAAGAAAATTAAGCTGAACAAACAACTCATTTTTTCTTTCAAAAAAATTGGGTTCGTTTTGGTCTTCCTACTTCTATCGTAAGTGATTGAGATTCTCAATTTATTGGGAATTTTTGGTCAAATTTATGGGACATGATGGACACAAAATTGAAGAAGAGTTCAATATTTCATCCACAAACATATGGACAAACCGAGGTGGTCAATAGAATAGTTATTCATCTTCTTAGGGGATATTGCAGCAAACATCCCAAGTTGTGCGATGAACAGTTACATTACATACAACATGCGTACAACAGGGCAAAGAATTCTTCCACAAACACATCGACATTTGAGGCATGTTATGGATACTTGCCAAGCTCACCATTGGACTTCATCTTTGAGAAATATGTTGCTATCGAAGGTCACAGTGACATCATGAGGCAAGGAAGTTCTTAAACAAAATTCAGTTGATACATCATACAGTGTAAGAACACCTTGAGAAAAGTCAAAGCATCTACAAGGCAAGGCATGAAAAACACCGGATTGATCTCAAATTTCACGTTCGTGACAAAGTTTGGTTATATATTAGCAAAGAGAGACTTCAAGGGGAAGGTAAAAAGTTGAAACCAATCTGTTATGGTCCTTTAAAAATTCTAGAAAAGATTGATAATAATGCGTTCAAGCTTGATTTGCCTCCTTACATGCAAATATACTGTGTTGTTAATGTTGATAATTTTAGATTGCTTAAGCCTCCTTTGATTGATGATCAAGGAGAGCGTGTTTAGCTACTGTCAATAGATGATTTCTCACTTGAATACCTAGATGAGCTTCAGCAAGATCGCATACTTGACAGAAGAACCAAAACTTCAAAGGGAGGGGATGTCGAATACCTTAGAGTGGGACTCAAGGGACAAAAGAATTCTCAAACCAAATGGTTGCAGACCGAAAAGGTGAGAGAGTTGTATGCTCCCTTGTTGAACAATTGATCGTATCTTTTGGGGTCTGAAAGGATTCTAGTGGGGAGGAATGATAAGGTGCTTAGTATTTAGCTCAAAAATCAAAGTTCTCAAGTTGGCTCAAAAATTCTACAAATGTGTCCGTTTCGACAACATGATCACAACGCAATTCGTTTTACCGAAAATGGAGTATGGATGAAGGAGAAAAGGCTTGCTATTCGTTTTCCTAAACAACTAAAAACATTGCAGAATGGGACAAAATGATGGCATGGCAGTCCAGTAAATAGTCCAGTCAGCAAGGGAAATCTTCTTCAGTTTTCACCCAATAGGGTTGTGACAAGTGTTACCTCCAGATTCGCCAGTTTTGTTGTGAGAAGGTGAAATTGTCTAATTGACTCCAAGGTGGAATTTGAATTTGTTTTTTATTTAAATATTATTATATATTATATATAGTTATTATTTATATTATCTAAATTTTCCTTTTATATATATATATATATATATATATATATATATATAACATTATTTATTAAATCCACACATTCAAATTAAATCCGAACTATATATAATATATAGTTAATATTTATATTATCTAGATTTTCCTTTTTTTTTATATATATATATATATATATATAACATTATTTATTAAATCCACACATTCAAATTAAATCCGAACTATATAGAAAGGCATTCACATTTATGGCACAGGTCCAAATATTCCAATTCGCATATATCCAAAGTGGAATGGCACATATATATTATGGTCCAAATATTCCAATTCGCAGATATCCAAAGTGGAATGGCACACATATATATATATATATATATATATATATATATATATACATTATTTATTAAATCCACACATTCAAATTAAATCCGAACTATATAGAAAGGCATTCACATTTATGGCACACGTCCAAATATTCCAATTCGCACATATCCAAAGTGGAATGGCTCATATATATTATGGTACAATTCGCATATATCCAAAGTGGAATGGCTCATATATATTATGGTACAATTCGCATATATCCAAAGTGGAATGGCTCATATAAAGTCGGGTTTGAAGCCATAACCTCTCCCACTTGAATTCCATGCTTTCCCGTTATACCACCAATGGAAGGTTTGAGAACCATTTCCACAAGAATGAAGTTAATGGCGTAGTTATGTCCGACGGCGGGGGTGGTGGGAGCCAGCACTACGGGCTAGTCACCACCCCATGTGACCACAAGTGCGGGACCGAGGGCCAGTGAATGGAAGCGCATAGTGCTAATCACGTTTTCTTAAACTAATTCCATTTAATCCTTAATTAAAACTTCTTAAATTTGGGATTAAGTTGGCTACGTATTTCGTGGCGCACCAAATTTGGTTGAAACTACCAGTTTTGGCGGACTTAACTGGAGTCTCTCCAGATTTAGTGGGGATTCTTAGGAAAAAAATTGAATGCAGCATAACTTGAGCAATTTTCGACCAAATTGAGCTCAGAAAGAAGTGTTCTTCACTAATTTGGACCTTTTGACCATATTGGTGTAGGTATCAAGAGCCATAGAGCTTTGTAAACATCATTTTTTCCACATTGAGCTAATACAGAGGTCCAAACCATGGAAGCTGGACCAAGGAGATGTAGCCCAGGAGGGGTGAACTCCTTTATCAAAACATTGTGTTAATGTGTCTCTTTGATGGTTTGCTGCACTGTACTTTTTTGTTGTTCATTATTCATTTTTGAAGCTATTTTTCTCATGAATGTCTTGTTTAACTTAAGGAAATTTACGTTTTTGTAAGCACCAACAACTAGGGAAACCTCAACACAAAAAGCAAGAAGCAAGTACATGTTTATAAATATGTAATTTTTATTAGAACAACAAAACTAATCATACAAAAACATATTAGTAGGGGTTTTTTATATTAGGGAGGTGTATTGGGTTCATATTGATAGAGGGTTAAATAATGTGAGTTTTAGAGGTATTTCCCAATATGTAGTCAAATTAGGGGTATTGTTTAGGTTGTCATGAATGCATGCAATATGTTAGAGGTTCATTGAGTGAAGCTCCTGTGTCATCAAGCCTCAAATTCTTAGCAACATTTTGATCAGACTTAGAAAGGAGGCATTCTTATCAAATAGAGTAATTATTTCCAATTACCATGCTTCATTTCGTAAGATATCATATGCATTTCCTTTTGCAACTAATTTGACTGTCCATGCCAGCATATAAGAGGCATTGGTCTTGAAGAGATATCTATAAATTTAGCATATCTTTCGCTTCTTAGAGTCCTGACACAAGTTGCATCTATATTGACTTTTACATAGTTCCCCAACTATTTATTGATTTTTCCATAGATTAGTATAGAACTCAAAGGGAGATTATTAGAGAGACTTTAACAGATCATATTCTTGAAAACTTGAAGAGATGTATGGCTCTCAAACATATACACTAGATCTTAGAGGTGGCACAGTCTAGGATGTGAAAACTTGAAGGGTCGGCTTCTCGAATTTTAGTTTAATAATGTTAGCCTTATTTGAAATGAATAATTTAATCTTGATTTATGTATAGAACCTCAACATAGGATCAAACTTTGTGTATACTTTATGCATATAGTAACTTTGGATGAAACAATATAATATTATTATAGCACAGAGAGAGAGAATGATAGTTACGGGGACTCAGATTCATTATAGAGATAGAATTCAACCTACATCACATACCTTTAAAAATACTTTATGTTTGACCTATATCAAAACTAACACAAACATAAACCACAACTGTAATGTAACATAAGATATTTGACTCTGAAAAAACTATAAATTTGAGAGTCCATGTCTTAGAATACAGACAATAAAGGATTGATATGTACCATAAACAAACTTGGATCAAAAAGTTCATAGAATTTCATACCTCAAATCAATTCACAGAGTAAGTGATGTAACAAAATTTTGTATAATGAGCTCAGACTTGCAAGACATGCCACTAAAATTTTGGATCATTTTACATACCTTGAGAAATGTGTAGAATTTTCACTATCATTTTTGCAAACATTCTAGACTTTCGTATATATAGAGACACATATCCTTAGGTCCCAAATTTCACAGTGAGGCTCACATTTCAAAGATGGAAAATAAACCACAAACTTGATTTGTATGCATGGATGAATTTTCATAGAATTTTTAAGATATTCCATAGAGAGAGATAGCGGTACATTGCTTGTAATCATAGTAATTTATCACATGATTTAGATCTATTTGTATAATTCATTGAATTTACCTTGGATATTGATATACATACTTTATACCTCATGAATAGACTTCATGAATACACTTTATAGGAGAATCATCTCTTCTCTATAAATAATTTGATCTTGAAGAATAGAGTATTTTTTGGTCCTTAATTCAGATTTATCTCAGAAATTCGCCTTCCATACTGCTCTTCATTTTTTCTAGCTATGATACCATGTTGATTCTTTAGGTCACCTCATAGAGTACATTTTTTCTTCATATAATAACTACTTCAATGATCAATTTAACATTAGCTTCATATCGCATTAGAATTCAATATCATTTATGCAGTTATGCAGAATAAAAAAATTAACTAATAAATATGAAAGATGATTAAAGTAACCATAAAAAATGAGACAAGGACCACAAAAATTAGGCACATAGCCAGGAAGAACCCACAATGGGAAAATCTAGAAAATTTCTTCCTTATGTGAGAGAGAGAGAGAGAGAGAGAGAGAGAGTTTCCATATTCATCTATAGATCATAAATGAACATGGCAGAATAATATCCAAACCAGTAATCAAAATTATGATGAAGTGTCCTATCAAAAACCATGTTCCTAAAATTTCAGCCCTCCCTAGCTCCTCCTGAAATTTTGACCCTATTGACATTCAACCCTCTTGTAGTTCAGTTGGATCAAAGATATGTGTGTCAAAAGATTGTGTGTTGAAATGAGGAGAAATGATCTCCTTTATATAGCCTTCAAGTGGAGTTGAATGGGTGCCTCTTAGGGGCCTAGCTAACCTATTAATTTTCTTTTTGGAGGCCAAATTTAAAAATTCATTTTTTCCATTTGTTTTTCAAGATGAAAACGCTGACCATGGATACCATATTTTCCAACATGAACAAGGTAAATATTTTATTTTAAATGCTTGTGTTGATGTTACTTGGAATGGAATTATTAATGATGGGAAGAGTACTAGTGGAGTAGCCTTCTTTCTGCGGAATTATCTAATGTTGTGGGTGAGCAATAAGAAGAATTTCATTTCCTTATCTACAGTTGAATATGAGTACATAGTTGCATCTACTTGGATTCAAATTATGTGGATAAAGTGGATGTTAAAGTATATCAAATTTGAACTTGATCCAATCCCCATTATGTGTGTGAATATGAGTGCCATCAATATTTCCAAGAACCTTGTTATGCATTCAAAGATAAAAAAAAAATATACCCATTAAATATCATTTCTTGAGATATCAAGTTGTTGATCGTGTTGTGATATTAGAGTATGTGGCTACTAATGAACATGTTTTAGATATTTTTACAAAGTCGTTACCGAAGGAGCCCTTTGAGTACCTCAAACACAAATAGGGAGTGATCTCTTCCTCATCAAAATGACTCATTGTTTAAAAATTAGAAGTTACTATGTTCCTAAAGCAATATAACGAATGAGTTGTAGGAGAAGAATGATGAAATGTCTAGTTTTTTATTCAGTTTGTATGTTTGCAGGAACAATTCTTATTTAGTTGCACTCTTCACTATGAAGAGGCATGATCTCATGGGGAAATATGTCAATTCAGTATACCATTTACCATTGATGTCAAAGAGGGGGAAGATATCATCCTCAAACATTTCCCTAAACATTGGGTTGCAAGGGGAGAAGATGCGGTGCTCAGAAACTTCGATGCGGTGCTCAAACTCAAATCTTTCTCAAAAAATTAAGATACAGGGAAGAAGGTTCTACACACACCATAAAAGGGAGAGTAGAGACTATTGTTACAGAAAAGTATCTCAACGAGGCATAGTATGTGATCAGATATAATAAGTATCATGTTAAGGGATAGTATTGAACATAGAAAAGATTGAGACTGATTGGTGTCAAGGGGAGTGTTATTGCATGCTGAGTGTTGTGGCTACATGTTGTTTCCATCAATTCTTTAGACATGTTTGGAATAGTTTCCATCTATGCCAAAAGGGGATATTATTGGACACAATGTTGTCATTGGTTGGCACTTATGATTGGTCTTGGATATTGATGTTGTGTAGTCATTTTATGGGAAAATCATTAAGTCAAATGCTCTCGTAGAATTCCTAGATGGGTATCCCACTAGGTGACCTTTCCAGCGATATACCACACTTAGAAAATATATTAAGGGTTGAATAAATATTGCAAGTTCAAGTTAGGAAATAGACCTTGGTTGAAGAAGTTTTGAGGTTTGGGCCACTTGAGAAGAAAATAAGGAGTGCATCATAGAAAGGTTTGAACTCCAAACTAGTTTGGGGGATATATGACTATTCAATTTAGTCGAGCTATTTGGGGGTGTAGGTGTTAAAGATGTCTTGAATTTGATTTTTTCATGGGTGCAGCTGTGTACGGGTCTTGAACTTGAGCTCATGAATAGATTTTTGTATGATGGCAAAGTTCCAATGTTGATCAAGAATTTATCCCAAGAGGTTTGTTTTAAAGGAAACACAAGGATAACACCTGAACCTGACCTTCCTTCTTCGTATAGGTTGACATGGTATAAGGATGTGGACTGTGAGGTGATGCGGACTAGGCATGGATGAAGATGTGGCACCTTATGCAAGGGACATGTGGCATGAAATTTTGCATATTTTGGATGGTCGTGTGGACCAAATCCATGTGACACATACAACCATTCATAGGATGACATGTGGTAGGGTGATATCATCATGATGAAAGAAATGTCACCCACTAATGATGTGGCATAGCATTAGGATATGTGCCTACAAGTTGCGTTTGTGGAAGATTTTTTGTGTTATAAAAATTTTGGATTTCAATTGCAGTTGAAACATGAGTTGTTTAGTAGCTTATTCATCAAGATGTTTTTCTCAAGTATGACAATGGAGAAGGCCTAAACCTGAATAGAAACGTAAACACATCATGTGGTAAGAACTTGGTAACAGTTAGGGTGATACCAAAAAGGATCTCAAGTCATGAAGATCTTGGTTAGTTACAAATTTGGCACCGAAATTAGTTATGAAATTAAATGATTGTGTTGCATTATTAGAGTCACAATGGATAAATACATAAAATAGAGGATGGGATCTAATTTTGTGATGAGAAGTGATGGATAACCACCCATAGACATTTCAACACAAGATTGAATTAGTAGTTGTTTAAATCATGACTGAAGATACGAAATCTTTAAATGAAAAGCTGTGTTGGTGGAATTAAACTTGGAGCTTCTTGACATTCCAAGGAGAAGGAATAGTGTGTCAAAGGAAATCTAGAACAAAATGTTGTTGAAATGAACTAAAGTAACTCCTCGAGACAAAGAAGAATTAATTGAAGTGCTTGTTCTCAAGCAGTGTGAATTGGAATTAAAAAGAAGAGCAAGAGAGAAGTTAGTGTGTATGAGATAGCTAGAGTGAGGGCATAGAGTGAAGAGAATGTGATTTGAGGGAAGTTGAACCTAATAGTGATTGCATACCAAAAGAATGGTGATGTATATTGTATATATTTGTTTTCCTATAGAGAAGCAAAGAGCATGATAAGGAATATGTGAGTTGCAAAAGTTGAAGTGGTTGTGTGTAACAAGTGGTAACAAATTGTAATTAAATTAAAGAACATTGTTGGAGGTCTCGTTTTGAAAGATCCGTGAAATAGTATATCTAATTGGTAGTAGAAGGTTAGTGCCTATATATATTTGAGGTTGGTAACTCAAGAAAGTCATTGCCTACTGATCTAAGCGGGATGGGGCCTCTTGTGAGTGGTTTCTCACCAAAGAATTGATGTAAATATATTGGGTTCACCGAATTTACATGAAATAAAAATAAGCTTTGGTGAAATTTTCCATTTACAAAATATTTACCACCATCATTTACCTTCACCTTCCTCATCAAAGATAGAAAGAGTTTCAAACCCTAATGTTTAGGTTAGAATACATATATCCTTATTCCATGACCAAACTAATTGATCTTCCTCCTCAATTAGAATGGATTTCATTATGGGAAAGTGATTAAGTATAAATCTTCCATTCTTGCACTAAGCCCCCATATATTAAAGATATTCCATGCTCCTCTAGTATACTTTGGTCAAACTCTAATCCATTTTTCTACATAATAATAATTAATGTGTTTTTATTTCATAATCTTCCCCATTGACATTTAAGAAACAAAATATTCCAAGTTCTTTTGAGTATCAAAGATTTTGCAAACAAATACTCAATCCCCATCCACCCATTTTATTTGGTTTCCCTAAAAATATGGATTTAACTATTGATATACTTGCTTTATGTTTAGTATGTGACTATAAGAAGCTAAAACATCTCCTTAAAAAGTTTAGAAGTCTCAAAACTCTTTAAACAAGACTAGTTTGTCTCTCATATAAATCCATCTAAATTAGCATCAATTGATAGTTTCTTAATTGTCTCTAACAAACCATATATAGTTGACTACCATGTAATCATTGAATTTCAATAAATATTCTAAGCACTTCAACTCATAGTGAGTCAATTTTGCACAGAAAGAAAACATCAAAAGAATGGGTTTTAATTCTTTAGTGTTGCATTTTTTGCATGGTTATAAAGAATCCAAACTAAAAGGATACTTTATGATATACTCATTAATTATATTTCCTTGGAAGCTTCTGATTTTATACATTTACGTGAAGGGATTTTTCTTTTTTTATATAGGAAGATGGATATATATGATACAAGATATATTCTTTAAGAATATTTTTATTTATTTTTAGTTTTAAATTTATGGTCATTTCCTTTAAACTAATGAGTTAGAGACTTGCATCCCTAGGAGGGGTGTTATTTAAGGAAAAAGGTGGGGGGTGGTCTACCACCATCCCACTTGGGCATGCGACCGAAGAATGTAATAGCATAACCCCATAGTGGATGTTCATGGTTTCCTTTCGCATTAGGTGACACAACTTTGAAAATACACACCATGGTCATTAAAGTTATTTGCATCCCTCACACTAATCACATCTACCTCGACTATAACCTAATCCTCTAGTGTGTATGCTAGACATTTTCCCATCTGAAGAATCATTCCTTGCAATCTCTAAGCATGTAAACTTCAGCCTCATTTCTCGCACTCCACAATTTTAATAATGTCATATGTTGGAGAATCTTGCACCAAGAATTACCTGATAATGGCATTTGCAAACAATATTTGGGTTGTATTTTTGGTTCATATCCCTATCAATCTATATAGCTTTCTAGGGAGGGATCAATAGATTTTGGTTCATTCCCTTAAATCTAGTGAGTGAAGTTCTCCCACTTCCATATTGAAAAAAAATCTTTGAAGAGAATTATTTCCATTTCGCTTGAGAGCTTTGCATTCTTTCCCTGTAGGCACATCGAGAACATTTATTCCTTTGAGCTTGAAACTCTTCATGTGAATGGTTATGGCATCTCTCAATGTTGGGAAAAAAATCCCACCACCATGGAACAACTTTGTACCTGTCAAGAATCCTTTCCCTTACACACAATACTTCATCTTCCTTTATAATTCCTTATTTGGTTTTCTACTCATGGTACTATTGATTAGTTTTCCATCCCTTGTGGTCATTCAGTGTTGTATCTTTGGATGATTCCATGTGCATTTCCTCTCTGAGCTCCTCTCTCCAGCTTGTGGCTTCCTTCTCTGGTAAAACTTCCCCTACTTGACAGTTTTCCTTGCAGACTATCCTCCCATCTCTCTTACTTTCCATTAACCTCAGTCTTTTTTTCGTACCACATTTATGACTTTGTCCTTCTCACATGACGCTCCTAACTTTGGGCCTTTGTGTACCTCCTAACACCCATCTTTTAGGTATTTAGCCTTTCCCCTTTCTTGTGTATCCATCATGCCTCATTACTGTGCCCATGTTGACGAGAGCAACACATTACCAAGAACCATCCAACCAAGGTAGTATACATACTCATCGTTCCAACCAAGGTAGTATACATATTCATCAATAATTGGATGAAACTATTACTTGGTTTAGAGAGATAACCAGAGGCCCTATTAAGGATGAGCTCACTCGTGTTGAGAGATAAGGGACCTCCCAAGGGAACCACCTATTAGATACTCAGGTTCTACATGAGCTTGTTGATTGGGTGCCAAACATTGGGCATACACATGGGTATTTTAAAGAATATATGAACATAGTGGATCTATATTGGAATTTGAAATTTATCTTAGGAAGTGTTGCCTTGGACTAGTATGAGCATAAAATAGATCTTCTCCACTACATGAAATAATTGCACCGACACATGAAGGACCTAGATCAATGGTTGAATAGCACCTTGGCATCCCTCCCCCAATTTGGAGCCACACCAGGGGACAAAAAGGATCCTATCCTAGTCGTAGTTATTAATTCAGACACATCTACTTAGTCTCTTGATATGTCTCTAGTTTCTTGTTTTCCTATTTACATGGTTTATTTCCATGGCCATGAAGGCTGGTATTTTAGTCTCTATATGGTAAATTTTGAATCTCTAGGCACGTTGATGTCTTCTACCTCTCTAATAAGGGTGAATTTTTGTATATTATCGAGTTTTCCTAGTTACCAACCATTATAAAAATTGTAGTGCTTTCATGTAATTTCCTTTTTTAGAAGGAAATACAAAATTTAACCCCACAAAATAAAATGAGTTGGAGACTTATTTTAATATGTGTACAAGTTAGGGCTCCTTGGGGAATCTTAATTAGCCATGTCCATGAAAATGAAGTATTATATACCATGAAATTCCATATTCAAAGACCCCAATTTTACTCGTGGGTCATGTGCTGGGGCGACGTGGCTCACCTGGGGTTATAGTGGTAGCATGAGAATGACCCAAGTGTCACTTGAATATGAGACCTAGTTGTTGATTCTTATAGTATGTGTGTGTGCGTACCTGTACAAGTTAAAAATATTTTGTGATAGTGACCATGGGATAACATAAAACGAAGATATTGCTTCTACTCTTACAGAGATTGATGGAAAAGTTGAATTAATAGTAGTTGAAAATTAAACAATGTAGAAAAAAACACATAAATAAGACAAAATAAATGAAAAATATTGAAAAATAAAACCAAATAAAATGAAGTTGAAGAAAAATGAAAAGTAAAAAGAAAAGTAAAAAGAAAAAAATATCTTGCATAACATAAATGTGAGAACAACCTAGACTATCATGTAGAAAAACCTAGCTAAAATTAAAATTAACATAGCTATTACTAATGTTCTCAAGATCCTTGTAGAGAATCTCTCCATGAGTTCTTTTGTCTATTTACTGTTCCATTTCCAAATAATTTAGCGAATTCAAACTCTAAGTTAAAAACAACATCATTCTTTGCCATTAAATTCATATGTTCCGTTGAGTTCTATATTATCTTAGTTCTTTTCACATTCCCTAAAAAGAAATAAGGTATTATAGAACCCAATGGAACCCCAGAACCTAACGGAATCAGAGTTTCGAATTGACTAAATTGTTTGAAAATGGAACAATAAATAGACATCCAAACTCATGGAGAGATCTTCTATAAAGATTCTTAAAAGGTTAATAATAGTTATGCTAATTCATGACTCTCTGTTCGTAAATTTAAAGACTATGTGAAGTACAAAAGTGTGTCTCATAACTAAAGAAAATTAACGCACACTGATACTATATAATTTTATTGAATATTTGATATTTTTTTATTATTCATATTATTAATTAATAAAATCAAAAAATTATATTTACCAATAATACTCCTTGATTATTAAAAAGATATAAAAAAAAATTAATAATATGTCCACCGACCTGCACCATCCACGAGATCGCATGCACTCAATGACATAAAATTAATGTTATCATCTGGATTTTATCTGTGAAATCAATGAAACTGATTTCATTACGCACCTTGTCGTCATTAACCCGGGCGTACCATGGAGTCTCAATTGGAAGCTTCAGCTCATTGATGGCGAGTCTCGTCGCGGTCACAGGAACTCTGGCATCCGTGTCTCCGCTGAAAACCAAACAAGAAAAAACTATTGATAAATACTTCAATGAGCATAGAATTTGGTTATGGTATAGGAATTAATTGAAGTGGTTGTTCGGAAATGGATGTAAATCAAATTTTCATTAAAAATCAGCCAGATACCAACCAATTTTATTTTCACTCAACAATTTAATAATAAACTCCACCGGTAACTGAGATTGTTTTATATTATACCTGAAAACAAGTATCTTCAAAACACATGCAATTAGTTGACAATAAATTGGTAAGACAGTTGAAACAGAATCCGCCCAAGACAGAACATCACTGGTACGGAGTCACGTGAAACCATATTTTAGCACATCAAGTTGTGAGTATGAGAAGATTGGAAAAATAAATTATCGCAAAAAAATGATATTAGTAACCCAAAAAATGATACCTGCACTGGTTCCAGCTATAAGTTATGTTTGTTACATTTGCATGTATGGCTTTCTGAACTTCCGGCCTATTAAAATACGCATCTACGTAGTTATCGATGCAAGGATCATATCCTGGCATTTTTGCTTGTTCTTGCTATTTACACAACAATCATCAGTGCAGTCAATCTTTAGCAAAATGATTTCATGCATATAATACATGGTTTAGAGGGAACTTGAAAGTGGAGTTGTGACGAATAGCTAAGTACTTGTAATGGTTCAGGGTTTGCTGACTATGTACCTACATCCATAACTATTATAATTCTATAGGTAACTATTGAAAAGGACCATAGTATATAAAAGTTTCACTTACCCTCACCGTTTGTGATGAATTCTCTATGCCTATGGGAGAATAGATACTATAAATATCGATACCTTCCATTTCTGCATAAGCTCTCTTCCAATTCATTGCACAACGCTACATCGAATTTTGAAGCATTACAGCTGCCAATTACTTGCTCATAAAGTTGATCCGATATTAATGCATGATTCTATGCGTACTCATATGTTCCAATAAAATCTGTATCACTATTCATTACTCCATTTCCCACCTGCAGAAATTGAATGTTCGCGCTTCAGATTGATTGTGTACATAAGTTTCCCCATTTCAGAATTTAGCACGATGGCTTTATATGGTGTTTGCAACTTTTATACCCGAAATCTTCGCATCAAAAAATTCTTATATAGATTTCTCTATATGCATTTTGATTTGAGACCAATAAGTTTTCTATAAATCACAAACGTGAGTTGAACTCACCATTATTCCTCTGAAATTAATAAACGACGCCTGCAACAAGCTTTTTTGTGTAAGATTTTTGAAGCCAACTCGGGAATGTAATATCCTATAATCAATAATCATCGTTAACACCTTCACTGAAAAATAAATATTTCCGTCTGTATCAAATCAGCTTTCGAATTCTTAATTGTAGCGCTGAAATAGTTCGTCTTACCATCACAAGAGTTACAAAGTTATTAACAAGTATCATTACAGTGTCTGTCAAAAGCATCGTATCTCGAGTCTCGTGCATTATTTTTGGTGTACCAGCTTGCAATTACTCCCATCAAACTTTTAATCATAACAAAATTGAAAATAACAAAACGGTAGAGGCACTGCAGGGATTACAAACAATATTACCTGCGTAACTTTCGCCTGCAATGCAAAAGCTTCGGAATTTATACTGTGGAAACCTGTTGAACCAGTTTACCAGGAATGCATACGATTCTAAGGCTGGAATAAAACAAAAAGCCCATTAAAGACTTTAGATTTCCTAGCATCGCTTAAACCCTCTAAGAAATCCACGAGTTACTGGTAAGCTTATCGCATCAAATTCGCAAGTTACCCGTTAGTTTATCGCCAGTTTGTGTATAATCGGAGGTTGTGTTCGAGTAGGAGAATCCAACGCCTGCTGGAGACTCCAAAAACAATACGTTCGCCGCTGTGGGAAGCATGGACGCTTTAGTAATTTCGCCTAACATCTGGTTAAAAATGTAATTTATCCTAAGATCATTATCCAGAAGGAGTTTGTAGGAATATTGAGAAAGAGTTTGTAATAATATTGAGTTGGAGTAATATTGAGTTTGTAGTATTTCAGTACATGATGTCTTTATTTATTGCTGGATAAGTATTACCTATTTTATAAAAAACAAAATAGAATATTAAGTGTGTATATTGGTAAAAAAATTGTTGTTTTTAATGGGAATCTCAAATTTTCAAGAATTGGTAATGGGTGGTAATTATTATACGAGATAAAATTTATAAATGTATTGGAGAGTTGAATGTGAAATATTTTATAAATTTATTAAAAAGTAAAGAACATAATGTAGGTTTATTGGCTTGGTTTTAGAGTCTAGTATGGGTAGGCAGATCTCATTTAAAAAATAAATGTATTTAACATTTAATGTGGGTTTTATTTAAAAATCAATCTAATTATTATATATAAACATCATATAAATTTAAAATATAAAGAGGTTTATTAACACTCAAAAAAGTGGTATGGTTAATAAATAAAAATATAAATAAAACATCTATTATATTTACTCCATAAACCTCTTTATATTTACTAACACTCAAAAAAGAGGTTTTATTTAGGTGAAGTCTATGGGCCAAATACCATGGGACAAATAATTATTAATACCAAGGGCCAAATGACATATTTATAAAAGAAGTATGGTAAAAAAATAAATATAAAAGAGGTATGGTAAATAAATAAAAATATATCAAATAGGATTAGAAATCAACATCTAATTATATACGAAGCCTATGGGCCTAATACCATGGTAAATAAAAGAGATATATAAATAAATAAAAATATAAATAAACCAAAGCTATGGTAAATAAATAAAACCACTTTTCATATTTATTCCATAAACCTATTTATACTTACTAACAATCAAAAATAGGCTTTATTTAGGTGAAGCCTATGGGCCAAATTATTATTAATACCATGCAAAAATAAACATTATTAACCCTAATATTAATATTGTTAAATTTAATAACTTTGGATTAATACAATATTAATTTTGTTATATTATAATATATATTAATATATCATGATATATATTAACTCTAGATATATATGGTAGGGAAGAACAAATACATAGAGTGATAGAGGTGGAGAGATAGAGGGAGTGGCAAAGGAGAGATGGAGAGAAATTGATGGAGAGGGGAGAGGATGAATAAAGAGAGAGGGAGAAGAGTGAGAGAGAAAGAGAAGGGTAAGAGAGGGGGAGGGAGACACAAAGATGGAGGGGGGAAGGAGAGAGAATGAGAGAGAGAGGGAGATAGTGAGAGGATTGGCGGGAAGAGAGAGAGATGGTGGAAGAAAGAGGAATTTAGGAGAGAAAGGGAGAGAGAGGACTTGCGAGATAGGAGGAGAGATGGAGGGATAGAGAGATGGAGTTGGAGGGGGAAAGAGGGAGGGAAGAAGAAAGAAATAGAGAGTGAGAAGTGGAGAGAGAGATGGAGTGACAAGGGAGAGATGGAGAGAGAGTGTGTATGTTTAGGGGTGAGATAAAGAGACAAAGAAGGAGAGATAGAGAGAAGGGGGGAGAGAAGAAGAGAGGAGGGATATAGTAACATAGTTGGAGAGAGAGGGGGGAGGTAGAGGGGATTGGAGAGAAAGAGAGGATTGGAGAGAGGGGGGGAAGAGAAAGGAAGAGGAGAGAGAGAGAGAGAGAGAGAGAGAGAGAGAGAGAGAGAGAGAATTGGAGGGAAAAGAGAGAGAGAGAGAGAGAGAGAGAAAGAATTGGAGGGCAAAGAGAGAGAGAGAGAGAGAGAGAGGGAGGGTAATGGGAGAAGAAAGAGGGAGATAGGAGAGAAAGGGAGAGAGAGGAAGAATGAGAGACACGACTTAAGAGTGAGGATGAGAGTGATGGGGAAGAGGGAGTATTGGAGGGAAAAGAGAGAGAGTGAGAGAGAGATGACAGAAGATAGATGGAGGTAAGATAGAAAGGGAGAGAGAGGATGTATGAGAGAAAGGAGGAGAGAGGGAGCGAAAGAGAGGAAGTATGCGAGAGGGGGAGAGAGGGAGGGAGAGAGTAGGAGAGAGGGAGGGATAGGGAGATGAATTTGGAGGCGGAGAGTGGCAGGGAAGAAGAAATACATATAGAGTGAGAAGTGGAGAGAGAGAGAGGGAGTGACAAGGGAGAGATGGAGAGAGAGAGTGTGTGTATCTTTAGGGATAAGATAAAGAGACAAATAAGGAGAGATGGAGAGAATAGGGGAGAGAAGGCGAGAGGAGAGAGGGAGGGATATAGTAACAAAGATGGAGAGAGAGAGAGAGAGGGGATGTGAGAGAGTGGAGAGAGGGAGGGAAAAGGAGATGGAGTTGGAGGGGGAGAGAGAGGGAGGTAAGAAGAAAGAATAGAGAGGGAAAGGTGGAGAGAGAAAGAGGGAGTGATAAGGAAGATGAAGAGAGAGGGAGAGAGGACAACGGGGGGAGGAGAGATAGAAGCAAGGGAGAGGGAGAGAAGGGGAAGAGAGAGAGAAAGAGGGGGAGAGGAAGAGGGAGGGATAGACAGAGAGATTGGAGAAAGAGAGTGTATGTTTTGGGTTGATATAAAGAGACAAAGGGAGATAGAGATATATATCGAAAGTGAAAAGAGGGAAGAAGAGAGAGGTGGAGAGAGGGAGGGAGGGACGAAGAGATTGATAGATATGGAGTGAGAGAGTATGTGTGTTTAGGGGGTTTAAATAGAGAGAAAAGTAAGGATAGATGGAGGGAGATATAGATATAGATGTAGGGGGGGAAGAGGGAATAAAATTATTGCACTAGATGCATTGATTTCAGTGTAGATGATGATTTATAACCCTATTTGATTTTTTGCACTAGATGCATTGATTTTAGTGTAGATGTTGATCTCTATTGATATTGATTTCTTGCACTAGATTCATTGATTTCAATGTAGATGATTTCTAATACTATTTGATTACTTGCACTAAATACATTAATTTCAATGTAGATGGTGATTTCTAATCCTATTTGATTGCTTGCACTAGATGCATTGATTTCAATGTAGATGTTGATTTCTAATAATGTTTGATTGCTTGCACTAGATGCATTGATTTCAATGTAGATGATTTCTAATCCTATTTGATTGTTTGCACTAGATGCATTGATTTCAGTGTAGATGGAGATTTCTAATCATATTTAATTGCTTGCACTAGATGCATTGATTTCAATGTAGATGTTGCTTTTTAATCTTATTTCTTTACTTGCACTAGATACATTGATTTGAGTGTAGATGTTGATTTCTAATCCTATTTGATTGCTTGCATTAGATGCATTGATTTTAGTGTAAAATGCTGTTTTCTAATCTTATTTGATTGCTTTCATTAGATGCATTGATTTCAATGTAGATGTTGATTTATAATTTGATATAATTGGATGTATGATGGAACACTAAGTTTAAAGTGATTAGATTAAAATTGTGCATTGATTTTAGTGTAAGCACAAAAAAATATTAACAATGTACTTTGATTTTTGTGTTATAGTAATTCAACCTATTAATATTGGAGAGAAAAAGAGACAAGGTGTGATGTTTACTACAATAGCTCGAGCTAAATACTCAAATGGTTTACGATTTAACCTATCATTTTCATATAATCAATATGAAAATATGACAAAAGTAACAAGGGTGACAATGAGAGTAGTACAAGAAAATAGTTTGAGATTAATCACAATGAAGACTATTTGTAATTGACTGTGTTCTTCTTATTCACATTTTTTATCATTAACACTATTACATTATCAGTTTACTTTCAAAAAATTTATTTCATCATTTTTCATCATTAAAATTATTAACAATATTTATCACCTCAACAAACTGAGGTAACTAACAAAATTTAAAATTTAAAACACCAAATTAATCTCAGACATGTTTATCATATTTAAAATGATTATATTAACATTAGATGAATTTACATATTATTGAGAAAATTAATCATATGTTCATTAGATTTTTGTGTTATAGTAATTCAACCTATTAATATTGGAGAGAAAGAGAGACAAGGTGTGATGTTTACTACAATAGCTCGAGCTAAATATTTAAATTGTTTACGATTTAACTTGTCATTTTCATATAATGGATATGAAAAGATGACAATCAATATGAAAAGATGACAAAAGTAACAAGGATGACAATGAGAGTAGTACAAGAAAATAGTTTGAGATTAATCACAATGAATATTTGTAATTGACTGTATTCTTATTATTTATATTTTCTATCATTCAACACTATTACATTGTCCCTTTACTTTCAAAAATTTTATTTCATCATTTTTCATTATCCAAATTATTAACAATATTTATCATCCCAACAAACTGAGGTAACTAACAAAATTTAAAATTAAAATCACTAGATTAATCTGAGACATATTTAGCATATTTAAAATGATTATGTTAATATTAGATGAATTTACATATTATTGAAAAAATTGATCATATGTTCGTTACATTTTTTTTGGTCGCACACAATTGAAATGAGCCTAGATACATCTTAACTCTAGATTTATCAAGCGTCGCGATAGATCAAATCTCTCGAGGTGCAAACCTTTCCTCAAGTTTTGCACTCAACAAAGAGGCTTGCACCTCGAAAGATTTGATTCCTCTCGGCGCTTGATAGATTCAAAGTTAAGGTGGATATACACTAGTTATACATACATGACTCACAAAAGCATTTGATATAGTTTCTTTTAATTCAATCTATTTTAATACAAGATAAGTAATAAAATTAAATAAATGATAATTATATTTTTTTTATTATTTAAATAAATTTATTATATTATTCTTTTAAAATTTTATTATTATTGGACATCTCATTTAAGATGGAATAATTTAAAATTAAGTACGATACAACTATAAGTTAGGGTTTTTGGAAGGAGTCATCAAGGTTTTGCACAATCTGACGCAAGACTCGTCCTCGGTGGGTTGGTCAAGTGGCATTGATATTCATCATCAACATGCAAGGATACCACACACAGATGATGGGGGTGGCTCCTCTTTCCATGATGTAGCCAGCAAGGAAAACACTCTTAGGATAGGGCTAAACGGGCCTAGATCGAATCCATCGATGACTGAGGAGAGACCACTAATGGGTGTGTCATGGCAAGATCGAGGAAGGAGTTGACACCATCCAAAGGCTATGAAAAACCTGAAGTTTGTAATACCAAACAATAGACTAGAGAAATCCTACTAATACATGAAGGATCACCCCCTGATCTGCAAGTTCATCTATATCTAGCCAAGGAAATAGGAGATAATCCAATGGATCTAATCCAAATGGAATAAAAAACGACTGGTGTAGCTCAGCCTACACCCAAATGGTTTCTTCAGAGTAATCTTTGCCAATCTAGAAGACAAAAAAGAAATATTTGAGAATGGGCCATACTTCATGAACAATGTGAAACTATTTATTAGATACTTGTATGAATGTTATAGACCCGAGAAAGAACAATTTCAAGCAGCCCCAGTCTAGGTTCGCCTTTTTGCCCTTCTCGAGTATTTTTGGGAACCAGATATCCTCGAAGGGATTGGGAATGCGATATGATATTTTGTTAATATCTTTGAAATCACAAAGGGGAGACGTCATGCAGCATATGCTTGAATTTATGTTCACATGAAATTTCTCAGCCTCTACTGAAATCAATAGATTTGGAGTACCATGAGTCCATCTGGACACAACCGCTAGATTATGAGCATGTTCCCTTCAAATGTCAGAGATGTCATGAATATGTCCATTTGTTTCGTAAATTCCTACTAACACTAGAAGAAGAAGCACATAACATAACCAAGAAGGATGAGTGTGGCTTCCAACTAGTGGGAGGAAGGCGCAATCATGCAACTTCTAATCAACCACCTCAACCAAGAAATCATCCAGGTCCACCTTTGTGAGAAATTGCACTGGCAACCTAACCACAGGCTAAATCCCCAAAATTTTGGTTTGATAACCCTTTCACAGTTCTTGAGAATCTAGAGCTACAAGAGGAACCTACAGGACAATCAACCCAATTGGATCTACAAGCAATGGAGGTGGGTAAATAGAGTTCTAAAATTGTAGAAAATCTAATTCTAAAAAGGAAACCACCATAAGACTTGGAAGAAGATTGTAGACTTAAGGAGATCCTTATTCACACTAGAAAGGTTTTGGAAGCGGAGGAAAAAAATAATAGGTTTAGATCCAATGAGTGAAAAATACTTGAATTATTCAAGGTTTGGATCAAAACTTATGTAAAAGACATCCCTTCTAGTCATCTAATCCACTTCTGGAAACTGTTTGGGAAATTATGCACGTGACTGACAAAATCGGATGGCGATAATAAATCTCAAGGCTTGAGTAAGGAAGGTGGAGTTGTACCCCACCCATACCCAGACCAGAGCTCCTCTGTGAAAGGGAAAAATGGGCGAAAGCCGAAGAAGGAGGAAATTCAAGAAGTGGTAGAATTTTTGCTAAATTCCAAGAAAATGGTTCAGTTGACAGATTACTTCCCTTGAATCATTTCCCTTATCTAATGAAAATGGTCTCATGGAACATACATGGATTGAATAGTAAAAGCCAACTTTGTTCTCCGAAAATCAAAATCAATAAGGTAAAACCAGATATTATATTATATCAAGAGACAAAGATTGTAGGAGATCAAATCCAAGGGGTGAGCCAACTTCGTTGAAGAGGTAATGAAGTCATGGCACTTTATCCATTCAGAGCATCAAGAGGGATTGTCGTTTTATGTAATCCTAACTAGGTTGTGTTCCAAGACTGGCTAGCTGCCCATCATAATGTGTGGGGGTGCTTTCGATGTATCGGGTCAGATACCTGGATCAACCTAACAGTAGTATACAGCCCCTCAACCCTGAAGGCAAAAGGCTTGTTCCTCAAAGAGGTTATTGGACTTGAATCATGATTTCCAAATGTAGCATGGATCATTGGGAAAGACTTTAATATGATACGGAACCTGGAATAAAAGAGAGGTGGAGTCAGGTAGTTGGTTCGAGTCTCTGAGATGTTTAATGAGACAATAGGTAAGCTACACCTGGAATATGTGTCCACCAAGAATGGAGTCCATACATCGAACAATAGAAAGGGAGGATAACAAAAAGTTTTAACCGAATAGACATATTTCTCATATTGGAGAATCTGAACCTAAGGGATATGTTCATTGAAGCATCCATCATGCCCTCTCTAGGCTTTGATCATTGGCCGATCTAACTCAATATTGCTTTCAAGTCACTTCCTTAAAACATGGCTTTTAGATTTGAATGTTTTTTGCTCATGAATTTGGGTTTTGTGGATAAGATGCAAGAATGGTGGCAGGACTTGGAGGTGCTAGAGGGTATGAAGATGCAAACCTTCTGTAGGAAGCTCAAGGCCCTCAAATTGCAGATTAAAATATGGAATATATAAGAGTTTGGAGACATCTTTGAGGAGAAGAAAAAGATGGAAGAGAGGATGGAAATAGTTCAAAGCCATATCATAAGGGAAGGGAGATTAGAAGCCTTGGCTGGAGAATAAGGTAGATTGGTGACCTAGCTCAAAGAACAATGCCAATAGGAAGAATATTTGTGGCGTAGAAAATATAGGTTTCAGTGGTTGAGGGAGGGTGAAAGAAACTCAAAAAAAATTCATAGATCCATGATTAGCCACTACAAAAAAAAAATTGAATTGTCCCTCATCTCCACGAAGGGGACTAGGTTGGGAAGTCACCAAGATATGGAGCAGGAATTGATCTCTTTCTTTTCCAATCTACTGTCAAAGATGATTAGGATCAAACAAAGGATATAGAGCAAGTCGCTCGATGCATCCCTCTAATTGTGTCAGAGGAACAAAATGCAACTCTGATGAGTCAAATAACTGTCGAAGAAGTTGAAGCTGTAGTGAAGGACCTGCCTACGAATAAATCTTTAGGTCCTGATGGTTTCACCTTGGAATTCCTTAAGGCTTGTTGGCTCTTCTTGGGCCCTGAAATAGAAGATCAGGTGGAAGAGTCCTGAAAGAATTAGAAAATTTGGTTGGGATTGAATGTTATTTTCCTCACCCTAATTCCAAAATATAATGTTTCCAATGATCCTAGTATACTTTGTCCCATAGCCATCTGTAATGTGATCTATAATATCTTATCCATTGTTCTTTTCCATTGATTGAATCCAATCTTGCATTAAATCATTAGTTCGAAAAAATATGCTTTCGTGGAAAGCAGAAAAATACTTGATGTCATAGTGTTTGCACATGAAGTCATCCACTCTTTGAGGAGTAGTAAACAGGTTGGTATGTTGGTGAAACTAGATCTCTCAAAAGCCTATGACCAATTAAGCTCGCAGTTTCTTCTCTCAGTTCTAAAGGGATTTGACTTTGCAGAGGACTGGATATGTTGGGTCCAGTCTTTGACCTCTACCCCATTATTTTTATTTCTCCTTAATGGTTCACCCACAACCACCTTCAGGTCCTCTTGAGGTTTCATACAAGAAGATCCAATGTCCCCTTTCTTATTTATCATTGTTTTTGAAGGGTTGGGTCATTTAGTTAATGTTGCAGTGCATGAAAATGAGCTAAAGGACCTCCATCTTCTGTGTATGGATCTTCCTATGACACACCAATAGTTTATTAATGATAACTTAATTTATCGAGAACCACTGTTCAGGAAGTAGTAGCTTTGGATGGGATCCTTACTGAATTTCAAGTAGCATCAGGTATTTTCATCAACAAAGATAAGTCTAATATTCAACACTCCTAAGCCTATGCAAAACAACATAGCTTGTATAATGGGTTTCTCTATTGATACTCTCCCCTCGAAATACTTAGGAGTCCCATTACTAGCTAACCCTTTACGCATAGTGTGTTGGGGAGAAGTCTGTAACAATTTCATGAAAAAACATTCCAATTGAAATTTTTGAGTGCTCAATCTGGCTAACAGGGTTACCCTCCTTAAATTTGTCCTCTAAGCCATCTTAGTTTACCATATTTCAGTCCTCCCAACACCTAAATGTGTTTATAGAGACCTGGTTTAAATATTTTGTAAGTTCCTTTGGTAAGGAGCTAACTTGGATGGGAAATGGTCTCTAGTAGCTTAGGACAAGCTCTGCCTCCCGAAAGATTTTTGAGGAGTTGGGTTGTGAGATCCAGAGAAAATAATTGAGGTCATGGGAGCCAAATTGTGGTGGCATTGCATCCAAGAGGGTACAAAAAAATGCAAACACATCTAGGTGCATAAATATGGACAATGAAGATCATAGACCACCCTCCTCTGAGACCCATCTATGACTACAAGATTGTCCCCCTTGAACCTTGACGTCTAAAACAGTCACATTATCATGGACCATTACTGTTGGGAAATACATAATGGAACCATAACCTTATTTTGGGAGAATTTTTTGGGATAAATTGTTGCATCTAGATTGGAACAATGACTTGCAAGGAATAAAAACAACCCTAGATCAACAAAATGTAAGAACAATGGAAGATTTATAGAAGTAGGGTCACGGTCAAGAGGAGTGGTGTATGTGGAAAATAAAGCGGGACTGGAAGATATAAGGGACCCTAGAAATTTGGTCAGCTTTGAATCATCTATTGTAATAAAGATGTATCCCCATGTCCCAAGCCTTAGATAAGCTTAGATGGGGTTATAAGTCTTTGGGATGGTTCTCAATCGAGGAAGCCTACCTCATTAAGGTTGACATCAATCCCTTGTCATGTGAAATATTTTGGGACAAATTATGGAAGTGGAAGTTATGGCCAAGATCTCGTAGTTCCTATGGTTAATTGGTCATAAATGCATCCTAACATGGGACAGACAGATAAAAAATGGGTATATTAGGTTGTCCTAATGTCGTTTGTGTAAGAATAAAGAAGAAACAATGAACCACTTATTGAATTAATGCCAAGTAGTAGAAGAGGTATCATCAAAGGCCAAAAATATCTTTGGAAAAATATATTGGGCACATGACAACCTGCTAACTACAGTAGACAATTGGAGGTGATCCCGATTCAAAAAACCAATTTCCAATCAAGCATGGATCTTAGTACTTATTTTCCTTCTCTGAAATATTTGGAAAGAATGAAACATAGTGGTCTTCAACAATCAGGAACCATGAAGCCTCTCTATATGGAAGATAGTCAAAGAGAACATTTAGGAAACCCTTATGTCCGAGAAATGGGAGGAAGATGAATGGAAAGTTGATCAGACTGAATCAATGATTCTCTCCTTTCTCAATTTGTCTCTGGAGTTGATATCCCAACCTACCCATCTACAAGAGACATCAATATCATATCGTTGTCCATCTTCAGTAAAACCCCCTTCAGTTTTGTAAAAATAAATTTTGATGGGGCCTCAAAAGATAATCGACAATGACCAGTGGGTTTCTAAGGGATTATTCGAGATTCCATAAGATCCTCAATTGGTATTTTGGCATGTTATTGTGGATTCACAACCAACAATGTATTTGAGCTAACCAACCTTGAAAAAGGTCTCCTTGCTTAAAAACTAAGTTGCCTAAAGATTTAGATATCGGGAGACTCAGAAATCATTATTCATATGGCGCAAAATATGGCATATGGATCCCCCCCATCTAAACTAGTTTACAGCTGGAGACTGGAATCACATGCATGGCATATTAAATTTTGATCAATGACTTCCCATATGTCATCAAAACTCACTCCCAAAGAGCTGGCAATAATATGGCAGATTGGCAGGCATATTGGGGCACCACAAAGGACATCAAGATGCAGTAACTAATTGGAACTCAGCTCTAAGTTCATTTGACCTAGATCTAGGAGAGGTGGCCAATATCTCCTAGTTAATAGATGAAGGCAATAATTCCCCGATGTGGGTGAACAGTCAAAGGACCAAATAGCCTTAGTCTTCCCCCGATCTAGCATGTGGAAAACATGTTCTTCTCCTTAATGGTTATTAAATGACATGATGTCCAACCTTTGAATCATCTAGAGGCGGCGGGTATTTTTATGGTGTTGCTTAGTTGAATGGGGAATGTTGTTGCGAACTAGGAGATGAATAGAGAGTGTAGGATGACAAGTTTCAACAGCAGCCCTGCCAATATGACTCACTCAAGTTTCCGAATGGGTAGCAAAGGATAAAAAAGGGTTCGAATGCATGAGCTTTTGTTCTGATCGGCCCTCAGGTGTTTATCTGGGATCCAAGAGCGCGATTATTTTTGCCTGATGGTCTCCTTCTCTGGCTAGGCTCTGCAACCACTAGCGACGACTTCCTCTAGTAGCGTTTGCCCCTATCTTGTGTCTTGTTCATTGGAATTTAGGTACTCTATAATTTCTTGTTGTGGATTTATCTTAGGTCCTTCATTTATTAGGTTTTAGGATCCTGGCTTCTATTTTGGGGATTTTCATGCTTGGGGTATTGGTCTCTCTTGTTGTGGCCAACTCTGTGGGGCATTTATGTCGTAGGGTTGTTCTTTCGCCTCTCCATGTTCTGGTGGCAATTGTGTTACCAGTAATTTTTGGGTGGGAAAGTCTCTTTGTCTCTTTTGTCCTTCTCCTTTCTGTTGTTAACTATTCATAGGTGCTTTCAGTCCATCCCTCCCCTGGAATTGGTTAATAGTGTTTATTGTTTCACTGCTCAACAAAATTCTAATTGGAGCATTGTCAATAGAAACGCGTTTTCTATCTACGAGTATTGGTTAGGGTGGGGAAGAATTTCTATTTTTCAAGGCCTTATCGCCATTTGGAAGCTCTACCTAGGGTCGACTAAGAATTTCGTTACCTCTGATTTTTATGGGGTCAACCTTTATTTCTAATAGTTTGGTCTATGGGTGTTTGTTCTAGGTTCCTGTAGTAGGTGTCATTGTGGGAGTTGGCGACCAATTTATGGTTCAGGCCTGTGATATTTGTTTTTATGCATGTATGCCCCAGTAAAGGGGTTGACCCTGAGATGTGAGGGCCAACATGGGTAGGTCACAGCTCAAGCAAATAGAGACAATTTGTCTATGGTAGATTCAACGATCAGGGAGAGAGAGGGTGAACTATTCTAGGACCAAGGCCGCTCCCCGAGATGTGTGGAGTTGCTAGTCACCTTGGAATCGCTAACTGCACAATTGAGGGGAATCCAGGCAGGCCCAGTCATCCTTAGGGAGCATAGATACAAAGACAAGAACAAATTAGTGGTGTATATAAACAACATCGAATATAGTCAGACAGAGATTCTAAAGCAGTTGGCCAACTTACGCAAGAGAAAAGAACAAACTAATGGTCGTCTGCATGAACCGAAGGTCAAAGTAGAACACATAGATTTCCACGTGCATGAGCGTCTTGGCCTACTAGTAATGCATCCTCCAATGCGCCCTCCTCAACCACCAGTTTGATATGTTGTTCACAGGATGTCTTCTAATTTTGTCTCTCTTTTGGCATGTATGTCTATCTAGCCCTTCAGAACTAAAGGATAGCTAGAAAATTCTTTTGCATACTCTGGTCAGAGTGAAGCTCGGAGAGCTCTTGCGACTCATTTTGTATTTCGTATTTGCAAGATAATATAATGGAAGCTATTTGACCAGCTATATATATATATATATATATATATATATATATATCAATTGAAATTATAATTGTTGTATATCATGTAAAACATGAGATTCAATTTTTCATTCTTGTAATTTTTTCTTGATTTTAGGGAACATAAGGAAAGGAAAAATGATATCTAAAATTATACAAAAATAACTCATTGTTGTCAATTAGGTTATCATGAGTGATTAGGTAGAATGGTTGTTATCTTCTTCACCCAAATTTAACATGATGATGATAAATATTATATTGTTATCTTAACCCTCACTTTCCCATTCCTTTGAAAAAAAATCAATTTAATATTAAAAAATAAAAAATAAAAATAAAAAAACAATTTAATACTTCAAAATTAACGATATTATTTTTACCTAAGTAATATCAATATATAAGGATATTCTTTTCATCAATTTAATGTATTTCAATCTGTATCTAAATCGAAATCTAAAAGATAGAAGCTTTCTAGTAAATCTAAGCTAATACCGTCTTAATTACTACCATGAAAGCTATTTCAGATCTGTAATATTAGACCTATCCCAGATGGAACTAATTTACGTTGCAAAAATGTTAACCTAATCCATTAGAGCAATCTACAGAGGTAAAAGAATAAACATGTATGTATATCTCTACAATTTCCGGATATAAACGAGGACAGTACTGGCCTTGGTTCCATGCGTACGGGTTGTCGCTCAGAGTTCTCCCATCTGGGTTAACGCGAAAAGGCCCTAATTCCGCCATTGCTCCAAATCCTAACGACGAGCATCCGGGCACTGCGACAACATTCTTTTGTGAGAACCAGGAGAACTGAGAGATACAATTATTATAGGAAACCTGTGAAAAACGAATATTCAAGAGAATTACAGCCGTTAAGCCAGAGGACTAGCGGCTTATTGGAGGGATTTTGAGTGGCCTCGGTTAAATAGTAGAACAGCGCTCTGCCGGCCTCGGCATCGACTGTTACATATCCAGAGTACTGCCGGAATTTGAAACCAGCCGGCTGCCCCGGCAGGCCTTGTGGCAGATAATCGGCTTCTTGCGAGGGCTCCTCTGTCAAATATTCGGAATCATTCTTGAAGCTGGTAGTCGCGCTCTCACTCTCCCACATGGTAATTTTTATGGTACGGCTTCTGCTTCTTATAGCTCTGCGCCATGACTGCAGTTTGTCACCTTGAGAGGTTAGCTGATGAGTCTGAGCAACTGCTGCGACCAAAAGGATTGACAGAAGAAAAAACTGTATTCTCTGCATCTTGACAACCAACAAACGAAGGAAATCCAAGGTTGTCTTCTTGATTAGGGTTACGAATTACGGACTAATCTTGACAATCAACCAGCGAAGGCGAATCCCAAGACGTCTCGTTGATTAGCGTTATCAATTAGATGACTAATCTAAATAGAGGTCTCGATGGTCACCGAAATAGCTCAGGAACACGAGTAAAGTTAAACATATTTGATTTCACTTCTCTGTTAAACTGTTGAAATATTCCAAAATCCCCAAAAGATAAGCCACCTTTGCTAAATTGTTGAAATATTTCAAAATTTACCCCCAAAAATAAGGATAAACGGAGAAAGAGTGAAACAGGTTACATCTCGGAAAGAGGTGGATTGGAAACAGACGGAGAGGAAGTCCGTTGACAATCAGGAAACAAATGGTGTTCCAACAAGTCACGTATACAGAATCAAAGCATCAACAAATATGATTTGATTAGGATTCCGTTCCGTTTTGTTTTTACTCTGGATAAGTACAATGAAGTTTAAAAATTTATAAAAATTAATTAAATTATAATTTTATTTCAAATTATTATTATTATAAAATAAATATATATAAATTTCAAAATATAAAAATTAACCAAAAAATTTATTTAAAATTATTATTTTTATTATAAAAATTAAAAAAAAGATATTAATTTAATTTAAAATTATTATTTTTATTATTATAATGAATTAACATAATATAAATTTAAAATATATAAAATTATTAATCATGAAAATTCACTTTACATTATATCATGGGGATTTTAAATTTGAAAATAAGTTTCACTAAAATACTATGCTAAATATTATTACCTATCAATAACATATCTCAAAAAATTGAACTTGTTTCATAAGACACTTAATCGTATCATAATTTTTTTATTAATGAATTTAATTAAAATGACAAAAAAGACATAACTTCTTTCAAAGTAAATCTAAGCCTATAGATTGGGCATGCCACTAAAAATATTTTAGAATATCATATGGATATTAAATCCTTACTATGCACTTAATATTTTTTTATAATTAAATTAAAATTTTGGAAGCTCTATTCCAAAATAAATATGTATATCATCATGGTTATCTCAACCTTATAAAGTAGTGTAGCCTCATGAATTAAATAATTGGTAAATGTCGATAATCATCGATTAATAATAAACATCAAAACACTTATTTCATGATACATCTATAACTTCTCAAATTGAAAAAGATCATGAGAATTAACTAAATTTTAAATTAAATCATTGGATTCAGCGAACACAATTGATTAAATTCAAAATTGGCGAAATTTCATTCCCACGAAAATATATTTTATTGTTTAATAAGGTTCTCAAATCTCAATTCAAACACAAACACTAGTAATCACAATCGATTATATTCAAAGTTGGCCAAATCTCATTCAGAGGAAAATTTATTTTATTATTTATTGAGGTAATTTTGAGGAAATTCGCCGAGTAATCTCTGGAAATTAATCTGACATTCTACTTAAGTTTGTTTCAAGTTCACGATGAGATAAGTAACATTTAAATAAGTTAAGTTAGCTTTGGAAGTATCCTAGGAGTAATATTGTTAATTTACATAAAATATAATTTTTTTTAATAATAATTTTTTTTTTATTTTAATAATATTTATCATTTTTTTTTTATTTTTATTTTCAAAAATTTGATAGGTTAATTTCTTATTTATACCATGTACACTCAAATGGTATAAATTTGTGTATTTATAAACATTTATAATAGAATTCTAATATTTTAATAAAATATAAAAGCTAAATATTAAAAAATGCATGTAAATTAAAAATTATTTTAATTTTTTATTCTTTTTATCACATATAAAATAAACATATATAAGTAAAAAAATATGTGTTAATGCTTTATTTATATTATATAATATTTAAATAAAAATTAAAAGATTAAAATATTTTTTATTTTACATGCGTTTTTTTTAATATTTAGCATTTATATTTTACTAAAATATTATAATTCTATTATAATGTTTTATAAATTTATATAATTTAAGTGTACATGGTATGAATAAAAAATTAACATCTGAAAATTTTAAAGATAAAGATAACCAAATAAAAATGAAAAATATTATTAAAAAAAATTGTATTATATTTAAATTAACAATATGACTCTTAGCATATTTCCAAAGATAATTTAATTTCTTTAAATTTTGTGCGATTTCCTGGTGAACTTGAAACGAATTTCAGTGGAATGTTAGATATATTCTTTGAAATTATTAGTCGCCAAAAGCTTCTTATTTCAACTTAAGGTGGATGAGGATTTGTTGATTTTTTTGTTTTTTTAATTGAGGACCTAGATTGATTCTCAATGGAATATGCTCAACATGTCACATACCCGTGTCTACATAAAAAAAAATTTCTTTTACATACATATATATATGGTCTGGTAATAACACCTTACCTTTGTTGACTTGACTTCGCATGATTATGCGTATGATTTACATATATAATTATGCAATGAATATATATATCGCTGACTTAATTACACATGGACTCGTGTATGGCTACACATATGTTTATATATGAATGCGCACATAAATATTATGGTGCAATCTTTACTGTAGGCTAATTGATTCATAGTGCGTGAACCTTTATGCTGCACACCTTATGACCGATGAGGACTAAGGTTATTTGGATGATTTTTGGAATGTTTGATTAATTCGAGGCAAGTCTCCGTATGTGCCTCGGCGTTGCCAATTTAGCAACCCAAGTGTTGCCGCTGGCGTTTCTGCAATAACAGGTGTACTCCGCATTCATTCCGCCTGATCCGTTCACGTGAAGGGGAGATGGGTTGACATTAACCCTTTCGGCTACCCCTTTGCCGCCTTATTCCAACGGTGCCAATGGCTCGAGGTAAATCCAAGGGCTGAGACGCCCCCAGGTGTCCCTCTCCGGGTAATGGCGGTATAAGGTTGATCTTCTCGACTGTTCGGCTTATTGTGAGCTTTGGCAACTCTCTGCCATCCTCCGCGCCACCTTGCTGCAGTCTCTGAGAAACTCTCAATGCGCCGAGCGCACATTTCTCCGCCGAGCATGTATCCGGACGCCGAACTCCCGCGCTGCTCACCATATACATTCTGCCGAACTGTTGAGGTAAGACACAGGTGGTATCCCACCGGCTTCATCTCTTCTGGTTTCATGCTATGCATTGTGTTGTTTCTTTGTTTTCAAGTCGCACAATGTATTCCACTTGAACGATACTAATGGCCCTTACCGTGGGTGTGCATGCAGTGGATCTCACTTCGGGTTCGATGTGGATGAGGAGCCCCTTCCTCTTCGAGGCTATGGTGCTTCCGGTCTCGCGATGGTTGTGTTCTTCACAGACCTAAGGTGCGCAGATTTGAATGAGGTTCTATTTCTCTTTCTTTGTTTGGCCTGCCGGCAGAGGGTTTCCCTTACGCCGCACCGTAGCCCACCTAACCCTGCTGTGGTTGGTCGCAGGTGGCTACGGAAGGCCCTCCTCTGCCTTATTCCGAGACCTTCTGGTGCCGGCTATGGGTTCCCTCAACCCTAGCGCGTTCGATATTGAGGCTGGAAGTCGATGGAACTTTTGGGGACTGTGTTCGCATCCTTCGTTCAATATGATTTGCATTGTTTACTGTTTACTATTTGTATTCTAACAGTGTTTCAGGCCACGGCCTACTGCATACAATTGATGGGCACGGGCCCTTTTGCTTCATTTGTATGAATGATTACCGCCGTGCGGTTTGTCTGAGTTTTGGCAACATATATATATATATATATATATATATATATATATATATATATATATATATATATATATATATATATATATATATCTGGTTCTGTGTTATGTTCAGCTACGAGTTCTCTTTTTATATTAAGGGTGGCATGGGTTCTGTCGACCCGATGCTGATTAATCTTGCAACACAACTCGGTTAATATTTGCGTTATGGTTATTTGATTATGGTAGAGGTTTTATACATATTCATATTGTCGCAGATATTCGGAATCTTCCGTTATTGTTTAGTTTTGTTCCACGGCTGTCCTTGGGCGGAGTAAATGGCTCGGTTACCCGGCCCTGTGTTTACTCTGGAAAGGAACCAGCCCGAGATTTGCTCTTGCCAAGAGCCATAATGGTTACTTGTTTCATAACTCGGTTTTCTGCTATTATTGTGCATCAAAACCGAGTTGATAGCCGAACACGGCTTGGCTTTAATTTCATAGTTCTGTTTGTTAACATGCTTAGATTCTGGTTCTCTCGCTCTGAGTTAGCAGATTTACATGTGCTCTGAGGTTCTCAAGTGGTTTGCAGTGTTAAATATTTCTTTTAACAATATTCTTGGCCGCAGGGCTAACCCGCACCACAGGGGTTACGTTGCTTTAGTTATGTTACATTCTTTTCTTCCTGTGATATATATTCTGTAACATATTCTGTTCAGGGATTCAAAGTGAGATTTATGAGACAGGGTCAGCCCGCATCACAGGGGTTACTCGATGCAAATGTTTATGCTTTCTTTTATCTGCTATATATATTTACAAGTTCGTTTTCCAAGTTTATAAGCTAAGCTCGAAAGAGGTATTATGTCGGCCGGCAATATGCCGAGGTTATGGTTTTATTGCTTTGCATAGATATACATATAACCCTTAATCTCTTTATTTGGCCGACTCTCTTCCCCGACTATCTGTTCGGGAAGTTAGGGTCGCTAGCCTCTCTGTTACCACCGGCTTTCATTTACCCTTGCTCGGGTTACCCTGACAGCGAGACCCTCAAACTACTCTGTTTGGTCCCTATCCAAACCTAGGATATGGGTTCCTAAGTTTACACGCTTAGGTTCTGTCCTGAAGCAGGACGCCGATTCCTAGGCTTATATGCTTGGGTTTCTATCCCATTCTAGCATCATCAGACAGTAGCAGTGGTAATCCCCCAAAATAAATAAGAGATACATATGAGTCATACAAGTACTTACGTGGTTTAAAACAAATGATTTACAGGTATTTGCAGAAAGTAATTTAAGAGTTCAGTCTTACTTACCTGGTCTCTGCCAGCCTTAAGTCCTTAGTAGGTCACCTGCAAATCCATGCATATCGATTTACCGCCCATCCATGAGACTCGTCTTTCGAGACCAGAGTCTCCCCCCTAGCTCCCTCTTACCGGATCTCTATCCTCAGCAAGGTTGCACTGTGTGCTTGACTATCTGGTCCTTACCAGACTTAGTCTTTCAATCACTTCCTCGTTTTTTCTCTATTCTCTGCCTATCTCTACAGCACAGATTTTTGCCAACCCCCCCTCCCTTTTCCCTGGGAACTTTTCCAGTTAGGGAGGGTGGTTAAAGTCAGTTCCAATAACCAACTTTTCTTGCCAACTCCCTCCCAGGAGTTGCCAACACAATCATGAGTATTCTTTATTAAACCTTTTCAATGCATTTGAAAAATAAAAGAAATACTCATAAGATCCTTTTCTTTTAAAACAAAATAATAAGATAGTCTTGCAATGTCATTTTTACTTCAGTCTTTTACTGTAGTGAAATTTAAATATTTACATTCTCCTGGGGTCATCACATCTCCCCCTCCTGAGATTGGACATCGTCTCGATGTCTGCTGTTCAAAAACAGCCCCGGATAAGCTTCCTTAAGAAGCTCTTCATCTTCCCAGGTGGCCTCATCAGGCCCATAGTGCTGCCACTGCACTTTAACTTGGGTAATAATTCGTTTCCGTAGCTGCACTTCTCTCCGGTCGAGAATGCTCAACGGTTCGACCAGGACCTCTCCTTCCGGTTCGACCTGCAAGCAACAACCGTATTAGTCAATTTTCATTTCCAAAAATACATACCAAATAGTTCAACTGAAATCAGTTCTTACCCGTATGTCTTGCCATTTGATCACATGCTTAGGGTCGTAAATGTATTTTTTAAGCATGGAAACATGGAATACATTATGAATTCTAATATGTCTTGGCAAAGCAAGCTGGTAGGCTACCGGCCCAACCCTTGCTAAGACCTGAAAAGGTCCAAAATAGCGGGGTGCGAGTTTAGCGCAACCACTCCATTGCAAGGTACTTTTCCGGGCTTGTATTCTTACATAAACATGGTCGCCCACCTCATACTCTTTGAACCTTTGCTTCCGATCTGAAAAATTCTTTTGCCGGTCCTGGGCAACCTTTAAATTAGACCGTACTCTTTTTACCATGTCCTCCATTTCCTTGAGCATTTCTGGCCCCAACCTTAATTTATCTTCCGGCCCACTCCAGCTTGAGGGCGTACAACATTTCCGTCCGTACAAAACTTCAAATGGAGACATCTGGATCGAGGTGTGGTATCCGTTATTGTACGCGAACTCTACCAAGTGTAAATAATCCTCCCATTGCGTTGGTTTTTGCATGACACATGCTCTCAACATGTCCTCAACAATCTGATTTACTCGTTCTGTCTGTCCGTCAGTCTGGGGATGGTAAGCTGTACTGAAATTCAGCTGCGTACCCAGTTCTGTAAACAATGCTTTCCAAAAGGCAGATGTAAATTTTACATCTCGGTCTGATATTATCGTCTTTGGAAGCCCATGCAGTTTGAACACGTTTTGCATAAAAATGTGTGCAATCTGTACTGCTTTGTAGGTAGACTGCACGGGTATAAAGTGTGCTGCCTTACTTAGCTTGTCTACTACAACCATAATAGAGTCATTATTCCTCCTTGTTCTAGGCAGTCCAGTTATGAAATCCATGGATATGATCTCCCATTTCCATTCCGGAATGGGCAAGGGCTGCAATAACCCTGCTGGATGTAGGTGTTCTGCCTTAATCTGCTGACATTCCAAACACCGCGCTAAATACTCAGCCACGTGCTTTTTCATACCAGGCCAATAGTATTCCCTTCGAAGCGCAGTAAGCATCTTCTGGTATCCAGGATGACCTGCATAGTGGCTGGTATGAAATTCATCCAAAATCAGATTTTTAAGATTGTTGTCGTTAGGTACAAACAACCTCTTTTTATAGAGCAGCATTCCATCCTCACCTACTTCATACCCCTGCTGACTTTCCTTGCTGGAAAGTGGTATTTGCTGTTTCATTTGCTGATATACTGCATCTTGGTCTGCTGCTGTTCTTATCATTTCTTGCAAGGAATTCTTCCATTTACTGAGCGTAACTTCATATAAGCATTGCACCTTTCGACTCAGTGCGTCAGCCACGCGGTTTTCCTTTCCTTTCAGATGTTTAATGTCGAAATCAAATCCACTTAAGAAATCTGCCCAACGGGCTTGCCTTGCATTCAGGGTGGGCTGACTGAAATAGTTTGTCAAGCTATGATGGTCTGTTAACAACAGAAATTTCCTTCCTAGTAGATAATGCCGCCACATTTTAAGTGCATGTATGACGGCTGCCAATTCTAAGTCGTAGGCAGAATATTTCTGCTCATGCTCCTTCAACTTTCTTGACTCATAGGCGATCACTTTTCCTTCTTGCATTAACACACCGCCCACACCTTCCCGACTTGCATCGGTACATACCACATAATCCTTATCAGGATCGGCTATACTCAAGATGGGAGCAGAGGTGAGCAAATGCTTAAGTCGTTCAAAGCTTTGCTGACATTCCGGGGTCCATTTCAATGTTCTTCCTTTCTTCTGCAAGGAAGTGATAGGATATGCTACCCTTGAGAAGGCTTCCACGAATCTTCTATAATAGCCGGCCAGTCCCATGAAGGACCTGATATCCGGCACATCCTTAGGTACAGGCCAATCCATTATGGTCTTTATTTTCTCAGGGTCCACTGCAATCCCTTTCTTTGTAATTACATGGCCTAAATACTGAATCTCTTCTTTGTAGAAGTTGCACTTGCTGAGTTTAGCATACAACTGATGATCTCTAAGAGTTTGTAGTACCAATCGGAGGTGTTCCTCGTGCTCCTCCTTTGAACGAGAATAAATCAAAATATCATCAATAAATATCAGCACAAATTTGTCTAGAAATTGATGGAACACACTGTTCATTAAGCACATGAAGGTGGCGGGTGAATTAGTCAACCCGAAAGGTAACACTACAAATTCGTAGTGTCCATACCGGGTTCTGAAAGCTGTTTTTGCGATATCCTCCTCTTTAATTCTGATCTGATGGTAACCAGATCGCAAATCAATCTTAGAAAATACCGTTGCCCCTTTGACTTGATCAAAAAGCTCATCGATCCGGGGTAAGGGGTACTTGTTTTTGATTGTGAGTTTGTTTAACTGTCGGTAATCAATACACATACGGAGGGTTCCGTCTTTCTTCCGGACGAATAGCACCGGAGCTCCCCATGGAGACACACTAGGACGGATGTAATTTTTGTCTAGCAATTCCTGTAATTGCATTTTCAATTCGGTTAACTCAGGTACACTCATTCTGTAAGGTGCCCGCGAAACTGGGGCAGCCCCCGGTAGCAATTCAATGGTGAAGTCAATATCTCTTTTAGGAGGTAACCCCGGGATCTCTTCCGGGAACACATCTGCGAATTCTTTTATCACCGGAATATTGTCCAGTGCGGCCGTTTTATCCTTGGTTTCTGCATATCCCACCTGAATGGCATATATCTGGCACCGTTTTCTGATGCACTTTGCTAGCTGGGATGCGGTGATTGGTCGGACCTGAACTGGTCGCTTAATCCCTTGCATCTCTTGTTCTTTTCCAAAATCATCCTTGTAGCGAATGATTTTCGTCTTGCAGTTCACTATTGCCCAATGCCTTTCCAGCCAGTCCATTCCGATTAGGACATCATATGAGCCAAGTGGAAGCATATTCAGATCTGCTACCACTGGCTGTCCTGCTATTGTTAGGGGACAGTTATTAATCTTTGCCATTACTCGCCTTTTAGCCCCCGTAGCTAGTTGTACCAGCCAAGGGTTCCTGAATTTTTCAGGTTGTAATTTACACTGTTCAACTATCTTTGGGCTAATATAACTTAAAGTAGCTCCTGGATCTATTAGAACAGTGATTGAAAGGTCTGAGATTTTACCTTCAAATTCGACCATGGTGGGCTGGTATTCCGCCTGGCGATCATCCAAGGCTGCATTTATCCTTGGCACACTTCGTCCCACATCGCCGACAGTTGACGCCTCATGAATCTGGGATATCTGATTAGTTCCCTTCCGTTGCGAGCAGTTCTTGATGTAATGCGGTCCGCCACAACCCCAGCACTGCACTGGAGGTCTGGTTATTCCTTCATTGTCCAGCTTGGTAGATTGCTCACCCATTCTGGTTTCGCCGATTGTCTTAGTTCTGAACGAACCTCTGGGTGCTGCTCTATTGTTCTGCTCTTTACTGCTTCCTTTAACTCCACTTCCTCGACCTCCTTTACTGTTTCCAGCAGTTTTTCTATTCTTTTTCTCACTCCATTTCCTATTGGAAATGTCTCCTTTCTGTTTGTTCTACTGATAACAGATTCTGGCCTTGCGAATAGCTTCATCCATTGTTCTAGGATTGTCAAATTCAATCCTTTCTCTCATATACATGGGTAAACTGCTAACAAATCTTTGCACTTTGGCCTTTTCTTCCTTCAGGTAAGGCACATAACGAAGCAGGGAAGTAAAACGATTAATAAACTCATCCATGGTCTGCTGTCCTAATCGCAGATCATGGAACTCCTCGCCTTTTCATCATAAAAGCGCTCCGTCAAGTATCTCTCTTTAAAATACTTCTGAAACTTTTCCCACGTTATGGTTCGTTCACTTACCCCTTTAACAATTTTGACTTCCTCCCACCACAGGGTTGCCTTCCCTTACAGCTGGAAGATAGCCAATCGTGCCTTCAAATTATGGTCGTACTCATATAGCTGGAAATATTTGTTCATATTAATTAACCATGCTTCAGCTGCCTCCTCTTGTTCTCCATCGAAGTGTGGGGGTTTGATTTTTCGAAATTCTCCTTGCAGTTCTACCCTTTGACGTTTTGAGGTCTGCAGCTCGGATGCATTGCCAGATCGATCCTCACCTTCTGCCGAACTTTCAGGTTCCACTTGATCGTGCTGTTCCTCCGTCATCCTCTGCTGTTCTGCACTAGGATTGGCCAGCGGTGGGTTCTGCCTTTCAGACAGACTTTTCAAAATTCTTTCTTGCTCCATTGTCAATCGCGCATTATCCTCCCGCAACCGGGCCATCTCATTTTTCAAGTCCTGGACTGTCTCCAATATAGCCAGGTTCGTGCTCCGTGTTTCCTCACCAAGCTGTACCCACAACTTTGGATTATCTCTAGGATTGGTTGCAGGTCCCTATTCTGCTGGGGACCTGTGCGGGGCGCCGCTAGCTCTCTGCATACTGGCTGTTACTATCTAGTGTCTTCTGTTGCTCTTCTTTCTTCTTTCCTGGTATAAAATTAAGGAAATATTAGCACTATAAGTTACTTACACAGTTTAGCTACAAAAAATACAACACTATGATCACCTCCCATTTAGCAGGTTAGGCTCGTTCCCAGAGGTCACAGTATGGGAACCTCTGCTCTGATACCAATTTGTCACATACCCGTGTCTACATAAAAAAAAATTTCTTTTACATACATATATATATGGTCTGGTAATAACACCTTACCTTTGTTGACTTGACTTCGCATGATTATGCGTATGATTTAGATATATAATTATGCAATGAATATATATATCGCTGACTTAATTACACATGGACTCGTGTATGGCTACACATATGTTTATATATGAATGTGCACATAAATATTATGGTGCAATCTTTACTGTAGGCTAATTGATTCATAGTGCGTGAACCTTTATGCTGCACACCTTATGACCGATGAGGACTAAGGTTATTTGGATGATTTTTGGAATGTTTGATTAATTCGAGGCAAGTCTCCGTATGTGCCTCGGCGTTGCCAATTTAGCAACCCAAGTGTTGCCACCGGCGTTTCTGCAATAACAGGTGTACTCCGCATTCATTCCGCCTGATCCATTCACGTGAAGGGGAGATGGGTTGACATTAACCCTTTCGGCTACCCTTTTGCCGCCTTATTCCAACGGTGCCGATGGCTCGAGGTAAATCCAAGGGCTGAGATGCCCCCAGGTGTCCCTCTCCGGGTAATGGCGGTATAAGGTTGATCTTCTCGACTGTTCGGCTTATTATGAGCTTTGGCAACTCTCTGCCATCCTCCGCGCCACCTTGCTGTAGTCTCTGAGAAATTCTCAATGCGCCGAGCGCACATTTCTCCGCCGAGCATGTATCCAGACGCCGAACTCCCGCGCTGCTCACCATATACATTCTGTCGAACTGTTGAGGTAAGACACAGGTGGTATCCCACCGGCTTCATCTCTTCTGGTTTCATGCTATGCATTGTGCTGTTTCTTTGTTTTCAAGTCGCACAATGTATTCCACTTGAACGATACTAATGGCCCTTACCGTGGGTGTGCATGCAATGGATCTCACTCCGGGTTCAATGTGGATGAGGAGCCCCTTCCTCTTCAAGGCTATGGTGCTTCCGGTCTTGCGATGGTTGTGTTCTTCACAGACCTAAGGTGCGCATATTTGAATGAGGTTCTATTTCTCTTTCTTTGTTTGGCCTGCCGGCAGAGGGTTTCCCTTACGCCGCACCGTAGCCCACCTAACCCTGCTGTGGTTGGTCGTAGGTGGCTACGGAAGGCCCTCCTCTGCCTTATTCCGAGACCTTCTGGTGCTAGCTATGGGTTCCCTCAACCCTAGCGCGTTCGATATTGAGGCTGGAAGTCGATGGAACTTTTGGGGACTGTGTTCGCATCCTTCATTCAATATGATTTGCATTGTTTACTGTTTACTATTTGTATTCTAACAGTGTTTCAGGCCACAGCCTACTGCATACAATTGATGGGCACGAGCCCTTTTGCTTCATTTGTATGAATGATTACCGCCGTGCGGTTTGTCTGAGTTTTGGCAACATATATATATATATATATATATATATATATATATATATATATATATATATATATATATATATATATATATATATATATATATATATATATATATATATATATATCTGGTTCTGTGTTATGTTCAGCTACGAGTTCTCTTTTTATATTAAGGGTGGCATGGGTTCTGTCGACCCGATGCTGATTAATCTTGCAACACAACTCAATTAATATTTGCGTTATGGTTATTTGATTATGGTAGAAGTTTTATACATATTCATATTGTCGCAGATATTCAGAATCTTCCGTTATTGTTTAGTTTTGTTCCACGACTATCCTTGGGCGGAGTAAATGGCTTGGTTATGCGGCCCTGTGTTTACTCTGGAAAGGAACCAGCCCGAGATTTGCTCTTGCCAAGAGCCATAATGGTTACTTGTTTCATAACTCAGTTTTCTGCTATTATTGTGCATCAAAACCGAGTTGATAGCCGAACACGGCTTGGCTTTAATTTCACAGTTCTGTTTGTTGACATGCTTAGATTCCGGTTCTCTCGCTCTGAGTTAGCATATTTACATGTGCTCTGAGGTTCTCAAGTGGTTTGCAGTGTTAAATATTTCTTTTAACAATATTCTTGCCCGCAGGGCTAACCCGCACCACAGGGGTTACGTTGCTTTAGTTATGTTACATTCTTTTCTTCCTGTGATATATATTCTGTATTATATTCTGTAACATATTTTGTTCATGGATTCAAAGTGAGATTTATGAGACAGGGTCAGCCCGCATCACAGGGGTTACCCGATGCAAATGTTTATGCTTTCTTTTATCTGCTATATATATTTACATGTTCGTTTTCCAAGTTTATAAGCTAAGCTCGAAAGAGGTATTATGTCGGCCGGCAATATGCCGAGGTTATGGTTTTATTGCTTTGCATAGATATACATATAACCCTTAATCTCTTTATTTGGCCGACTCTCTTCCCCGTTTATCTGTTCGGGAAGTTAGGGTCGCTAGCCTCTCTGTTACCACCGGCTTTCATTTACCCTTGCTCGGGTTACCCTGACAGCGAGACCCTCAAACTACTCTGTTTGGTCCCTGTCCAAACCCAGGATACGGGTTCCTAAGTTTACACGCTTAGGTTCTGTCCGGAAGCAGGACGCCGATTCCTAGGCTTATATGCTTGGGTTTCTGTCCCACTCTAGCATCATCAGACAGTAGCAGTGGTAATCCCCCAAAACAAATAAGAGATACATATGAGTCATACAAGTACTTACGTGGTTTAACACAAATGATTTACAGGTATTTGCAGAAAGTAATTTAAGAGTTCAGTCTTACTTACCTGGTCTCTGCCAGCCTTAAGTCCTTAGTAGGTCACCTGCAAATTCATGCATATCGATTTACCGCCCATCCATGAGACTCGTCTTTCGAGACCAGAGTCTCCCCCCTAGCTCCCTCTTGCCGGATCTCTATCCTCAGCAAGGTTGCACTGTGTGCTTGACTATCTGGTCCTTACCAGACTTAGTCTTTCAATCACTTCCTCGTTTTTTCTCTATTCTCTGCCTGTCTCTACAGCACAGATTTTTGCCAACCCCCCCTCCCTTTTCGCTGGGAACTTTTCCAGTTAGGGAGGGTGGTTAAAGTCAATTCCAATAACCGACTTTTCTTGCCAACTCCCTCCGAGGAGTTGCCAACACAATCATGAGTATTCTTTATTAAACCTTTTCAATGCATTTGAAAAATAAAAGAAATACTCATAAGGTCCTTTTCTTTTAAAACAAAATAATAAGATAGTCTTGCAATGTCATTTTTACTTCAGTCTTTTACCGTAGTGAAATTTAAATATCTACATTCTCCTGGGGTCATCACACAACATATGCTTAGTCTTAATGTTTATCAAGGACTTGAGTATATTAAAGAATTTATTAAGTTCCATTGATTTTTAATAGATTTAAAAAATTAGATTATTCTTATACCACTTGGCTCCCACCCACCAATTTCCCAGAGATTTGAGATTTTTCTAATTCTAATAAGTTATAACATTCATTTATATATAAGAAAATTTTATTTAGAAAAATAGTCCATTACGTTTAATAAAGTTAAAAAAATAGATTCTCGCTCCCACTCACCAATTTCCTAAGTATTTGAGATTATTCCAATTCTAATAAGTTCCTCCATGATAAGTTCCTCATTATTATTTATAACATTAATTTATAATTCTTTTTTTTTTCTTAAGTTAAAGTTGACTCTTAACCTTCTTATACATGGTTAATTAGGTAAATGTGTGCATTGGTAAGACATTCTTCGTGTTGCAATAGTTTTTTTGGTTATATTTATGAAATCTTAGGCTATGTCAACCACATTAATTTTTTTAATGTGGTTGTACTAGTAATAAATAAATATAATAGAAATGTAATATCTCATGAAAATATAAAAGTTAAATATATTAAATAAATTTATCTAAATTAAAAATATATATTTTAATTTTTAAATTTTGTTGTTATTTATACATCTCATAAAGAGAGCTGGATTGGAAATGGAGAAGACTGTTGACAATCCACAAGAAAAATTTGTATGTCACTGTGCAAAGTCAAGGCATCAACAAATATGATTAAGATAGATTTTTTGTTTTTACAAGCAAGTGAAAAAGTATCAAATCATTTATTTCATTATATATTTCAATTTATTAAAATATATATATATATATATATATATATGAATTAACTAAATTTAACTTTCCATATATATATATATATATATATATATATATATATATATATATATATATATATATATATATATATATATAATCTAATTTTAAGGTCACGACCAAGCCAAACACTAAATTGGTACTGCTAAGTCTACAAAAGCATGCGTACTCTACCCCGTAAGCAAATATGATTACCATAGCTTTTTTATTTTTACAAGAAAGCTTGCAAAAGTATCAAATCATTTATTTCATTATACATTTCAATTTATCAAAAAAAAAAAATTACAAGAATTAACTAAATTATAACTTTCCTTATTTTTATTATATATATATATATATATATATAATCCAATTTTAAGGTCACAGCCGAGCCAAACACAATATTGGTACTACTAAGTCTACCAAGGCATACATACTCTACCCCATCAACAAATATGATTACCATAGCTTTTTTAAAATTAAAAATATTAAGAATTAACTAAATTATAACTTTCCATATATATATATATATATATATATATATATATATATATATATATATATATATATATATTTCATTATACATTTCAATTTATTAAAATTAAAAAAATATAAGAATTAACTAAATTATAACTTTCTTTATTATTATTATTATTATTTATAATGCAATTTTAAGGTCACTACCAAGCCAGACACCAAATTGTCAAATTGGTACTCTAAGTCTACTAAGGCATTGTACTCTGCCCCGTTTGGTTCTGACCTCTAAGGAGGAAACACATGCTCTTAACCATTAGGCCTACTCAAGCTATATATATATATATGAGAGAGAGATTCATCTCCACAATATTATGGATATTCTTAATTTGTAAATAGGCTTCACTATAATGTCATGGGTCAATATCATCACTTATTAATAGCACATGCCCAAAACCTATAACTCTTTTCATAGGACACTAGTTCATATCACATTTTTTTTAATTAATGAATTTAATTAGAATGACAGAAAAACATAATTAATTTGGAAGTAAATCTAAAGCCTTGGCTTCTATATGTCACTAAGAATATTCTACAATATCATATAGATATTGAATCTATACTATCCACCTAATTATTAAGAATTGAATCAAAATTATGGAAACCTTATTCCAAAATAGGCATTCCTATGGGCATAACTAGCATATAAACTAGCACAACCATATAAATTAAACGGCTGGTAAATGTGGATACATATCAAACCATAATAAGCATCAATGCACACACTTCATCAAACATCTCAAGTTGTTAAAATTGAGAAAAAATCATAAGAATTAAATAAGTTATAACCAAAATCATTAGCAAAATTGATTCAATTTGCATTCAATAAGGTTCACAAATCTCAAGCCAAATACAAACATGAATAATTTCTATAAATTCATCTAAAACTCTAGGAAATTCATTTTAGGTTCATTATGGAATCACATGAAATTAAAAAAAAAAATTAAGTTAGCCTTCAGAGTATGTTGAGAGTCAAGTTGTTAATTTACATTATTTTTTTTAATAATATTTTTCATTTCTATTTTAACAATATTTCTCATTTCTATTTGTTTATCTTTATCTTCACACTATTTCAATATCTTATTTTTTGTTTATAACATGTACACTTAAATTATTTATATATATATATATATATATATATATATATATATATATATATATATATATATATATATATATATATATAACACCATAATGTAATATTTTAATAAAATATAAAAATTAAATATATGAAAAAGCATTATTATATATATATATATATATATATATATATAGATAGATAGATATATTAAAAAAAAAATGATGTGTAAGTGTTAGATGTTAAAGGTTATATCTAATTTTTTTATTTTTTTTTGGTTTATTAATAAAATTATAGACAACTTTTTAAATGAATAAAAATCATAATATAGATTTCACATTAAATATATAACATATAAATAATGATTTTGTAACCATATTTAAATTTAATTAATAAGCACATAAAAATTTGATACTTACAACATAATAAGATTCTTAACCATGAATATTCACCCCATTTTACCATGGATATTATTAACTTCTAAATAGGTTGCGTCACGATACTATAGTTTATTGATACCACATGACCAAAAACAACAACTCCTTTCAAAATTTAAATATATTATAATATTTTGATTTAATTTATTTTTATCATATTTTTTAAATTAAGTATTAATAATTACAATATAATAAGATTGGTAATCATGTATATTCACCCCAGTTTACCATGGATATTACTAACTTGTAAGTAGGCTTTGTTACAATACAATGGGCCAGTACCATAACTTATCAATACCACTTGCCAAAAAGCAATAACTCATTTCAAAATCAAAATATTTTATTTTAATTTCATTTTTTAACATTTTTTAAATTACATCTACAAGAAAAAATGTACCAGGAGTTGTTGTGGTGGTGTAAATATTTGTAGACATTTATATGTGGGATAAATTAAAAAATAATTTCTTAGAGAGGTGTTGTCCATCCTATATGCAGAGATGTTGTAATGACCCATAAACATTTTGAGTAAGCCAAAATAAAATAAAATTAAAACTATAAATAAATTAAAATTGAAAAATAAAATAATTAATAATGATAATTATCAATAAAAACATTTTGACTTAAACCAATTACATAAAAGTAAAAAAAAAAATAAAAAAATAAAAGTTATAATTATAATTATAATTAATAATAAAACTAATCGATATCCATGTTAAATATGGATCTTCTAGAGGGATCAAATCTCTTGAGATGCAAACATCTTTTAGAGTGAAAAGAGATTTGATTCCTCTTGGTTGGAATTAAGATGGATCTAGGTCGGTTTATGAATCTAGAAAATAGGTGGATTGGAAACAAAGGGAGATAAAGTTCATTAACCATAAATGCCTAATAATTTTTTTTCCAACATGTCACATATACAGTGTTAGGGCATCAACAAATATGATGACCGCAATTTTTTTTTCTTTTACAAGCATGCTTGAATAAGCATCGAACCACTTATTTCATTATACATCTCAATTTATTAAAATTTTAAAAATGATAAGAATTAACTCAATTATTATTATTATTATTATAAGAATGAATTTACATATAAATTAAACATATATACTTTTAAAAATTTATGTATTAAAATTCTTAAACGTGTAGATTCACCTGAACAATATGATGGATGTTCTTAATTTGTAAATAAGCTTCCTTACAATCTCATGAATAATACCATGACTTATTTGCCCAAAACACCATAACTCATTTCATAGGACACTTGTTCATATCTCAATTTTTTAGTTAATAAATTTAATTGAAATGACAAAAAAGACATAATTATTTTGAAATTAAATCTAAACATTTGGCTTTCTTATACCACTGAGAATATTCTAGAATATCCTTATGGATATTAAATCCTTGCTATCCACCTAATAATTATTAATAATTAAATTAAAATTCTGGAAGCCCTATTCTATTATATCTATGTTTATGTACATAACTAGCCCAACCATATAACCTAGAGCAACCATCTAAATTAAAGCACACACTTCACCACACATCTTGAGTTGTTCAAATTCTTAAAAATTAACTAAATTATAACCTAAGTCACTAGGTTTGGTAAAAACCTTTATTAAGTTCGAAGTTCCTTGAATTTTATTCATGGGTAAGTTTATTCAATGAAATTAGTAAATCTCAACTCAAGCACGAAACAAATGTTTTCACCAAATTCATCTAAAATTTTATTGAAATTTGTTTCAAATTTATAATAAGATAACCTGAAATTTAAAAATTAAAAAGTTTAAGGTAACTTTGAGAATAGGTTGAAAATCATATTATTAGCTTACATAAAGTACAATTTTTTCTTTCGTAATATTTTTAGCTTCTATTTAATAATATTTTTATGCCGTAAGGCGTTTCCCTTTGAAATGAACCCCCCAAATGTCTTTGTGTCTTAATCGTAGCCGTTAGATGTAATGTTAGACGATTGGAGAGAAATCAGCCGTTTAATTAATAACTAATAGGTTAAGGTTTTTTAGGGTTTAGAAATCAGCGGAGGGCGTGGGTGTTGAGGAGGGCGGTGGCGGACCTGCAGAGAAGGGAGAAGGGTTTCCACTAGGGCCACACGTCTCTTTCTTCGCTGCATGAGGGCCGTGTAGGCCGTTTTTCTTGCATCTGATGTTTCAGGTACCTGGAGGAAGTAATGAAATTGTTGGAGTCTTTTATAAATCCATTGAATATGCTTCGCTGAATCCAAACTTTGTTGGGTGTGTTGAGAATGCTTTGGGCATACGAGAATGGCTGGAATCTAATGGTCACCAGTACATTGTGACAGATGACAAGGAAGGTCCCGACTATGGTAAGTTGGGTCATGCAGTGATTTCCTTTGTCTCTTTGCATAGAAGTTGCACAGGGGATAACTTAAAATTATCTGTAGTTTCAGCTCTTCAAAATTGCCTTGAAATTTTTGTTTTTTTGGAATCCCACAAATTTTGGACAACGAACATCGTATTAGTTTCATCTCAGCTTTGTATGTAATCGCTTGGCTTGGCTTCTCGTTCTTCTCTGTTTGGTCCATTGCATCAGTTTCATTTCAGCTTTTTCTGTATTGGAATTGCCTTGGCTTCTTGTTGATCTTTGTTAGGTCCATTGCATGGCCATGCACGCTGTTTTTTCAGTCGATTTTATTTATTGAGTTTGTCTTTCTCTGTTTTCAGTTTTCCGTTTTGGTATGTGTGTATGTCTGCACCGTTTGTTCGGCCCATTTTATTTTTCTGCGAGATATAGATGTGAACAACCAATTTTATTTTGTTGCCAGATTTAGGGCTGAAGGTGGGCAGTTGGAAAAAGATCCATGATTTAGGATTCTTATGAGGTTGTAAACGGAGTAGCAGGTACGCTGTCTTTGTTTACTAATCTCTACAAAATAGGATATTATCTATAGAAAGGAAATATGTATGCATACGGTCCGAGGCTGTGTTTGGGAGAGGTTTAACAGTTATCATTTCTATTTCAGGGAAATGCAGGGTTTGCAAAGCCCATTGGGGTAGTGTTTCTTTAACAACTAATCGCCATCAAGGTAAATATCTCTCTGTACTGCTCCGTGATGTTAATTTTATTTGGCGAAGATCTTTCTGTACTGGTCCGTGCAGTTTTGGCCAGCGGATTTTTGACCCCATGATTTTATTTTTTGAAACATTGAAATGAACCTTAACTAGGTATCTGAGTTTGTGTTTCTCTAAAATCGTCAACATTGTCAACATTGTTATGCCATCCATGTTTGAATAAAAAATCACCTGATTCAGATGTAATTGTTAATTATGATTTAGTTGTAACTTGTTTCTTAATACTAGATGCCCAGCTTGAAACTTAACAGATGCTTTGGTGAACATAATGCTCACTACTTTCTCGAACTTGGGCCAAATCCAAAACATCATCATATCCAAAGATTGGGCTAACTCTAGAGAGAGCACAGAGTCATCTACAAAGTGGATTTTAAAACATCTTGTAGGCACCTAATAATGATCATTCCTTCGATTTGCACTTGACTCTAGCTAACCTAGAGCATTAGCTGCAATGAAATGTTTTATTGGACAAAGAAAACCCTTTTTGATGGACCATTGCAGAATAACTTGATTGGTTAGGTTCTCAATGTTGTACCTCATTCCTTTTTTGACCTTAGGATACCAATTCATGTCATCATCTCTGAAGTAATATACCATTCTAATCTATGTAGGACTTTATCAAAATCAATCTTGAGGAGTAGATCTTCTTGATGAATTTCTCCAGCCCACTAGAAAGTTTTCAAGCTTAATTTTTTTGTGGTTAATGCTTCTGCAGGAGTCTTGTAAGCCATGTAAAGTAGAATGATTAGCCTGGGATCATTAATTGAGTTCCTGTTGGCTGAGTTGTGGTTTATATTGATTATGCATGCGTTAGTTTTCTCTGGAAGTGGTTCTAGATGAAGAGCTTCCAAGCACACATTTAAAAGGTTTCCCAATGGTGTCTCAGAAACCCTTATAGAATTTTACAAGGAGACCATCATTCCTTGGATATTATCATGTTTCAAGGAGGGATAAATCTGGGGTTAAGGCCATGACAAGGAATGGTCTGTGTCTCGGCCTTAAACTTGGTTAGTAGGATGCTGTGCACATTCCCACCACAAATTCCACTCAACACAGCCAATAGAACAGGGAAGTAAGTTACACATTTGCTAAGTAATTTTCCTGCACTCCAATGGCTTGAGGTGGGAAACAGTAAGCTTAACAATGAATGTGTTTCACTTAGTAAAATCAATTGGGAATGAAAAGGCCATTTTGTTTTACTTGTTTGACTGTGTCAGAAACCCTTGTAGAATTTTCCAGGGAGATCATCATTCCTTGGATATTATCATGTTTCAAGGAGGGATAGATCTGGAGTTAAGGCCAAGACAAGGAATGGTCTGTGTCTCGCCCTTAAACTTTGTTTTACTTGTTGGAACAAGTGTAGTGCTTGGCATAGATCGTGTGCTTTTGCTTCCACTTTATGTCTACAATATGAATAGATTAGCAAAGGGCATTTGAGGAATTTTTTGTCTGCCATCAATGAGAGGAAAGAACCTCACCTTTAACACCTGCCTAGTTGATTGTATTCAAAACAGCTCCTAAAAGCCAACTAATAGTAGGTGGGGAGTTATCAGCTATCCATAACCACAAATGGCTCCTTTCAGGCTGTGTTAGGAGAATATCAATGGAGCCGAAATCCAAAACACTAGCTAAAATAGTAGTAATTATATAAGCATACCTGTTTTCTGTTGGTTACTCACACAACAATGTTAAATACAGATAATTTGCCTTGGCCTACTCTATTTTGTCTCTGGACGATTCAACTTTCAACTTTCAAGGACATTTCTGGACATTTCTGTATTACTTCATCTCCAGTAATAGCCTTAATCTCATTTCTAAGTTTTTGTTTAATTTCTATTTCATCCATGGACCATGATAGAAAAGCCTCTGCCATCAATTGTACATTAGCCACAGAGCAGATACAGAGTCTTATAAATTTGATTCAAAATTATTTCCCAATTGAATTGATTCAGTTATATATATGCTTTCTTGATAATTTAAACTTTATTCCTGTGTGTTAAACTAATGCAAAGTGGTGCCATCGTGACTGTCTTGTTTCTGGTGAACAGACTCTAGAAATCTTAGATACAAACTTCAATAGCTTTGCTCATGTCTATCAGAATTCTAGAATAGTCATATCCCTGTATTGATATTTTATTCCACTTGGAATTTTTTTTGTCATTCACACATTAAGAAAGCGGAAAACAAATACATGCATGTGCATTTTAATTTAGAATGCATGTGGAAATTGATTTAGGACTTAGTGTGTGCTCTCTGCTCTATGTTGAAACAATTTCACTTCTCTTTCCTTAGTAGCTAGGATTTTCACTGCAAAAAGAAAGTAAACGTCTGTTTATGATCTTAGATTGCATATTTATGAATTGCATATGTACATCATGCAATCAACCTTAAAGGAAAACTTCTTAAGAAAGATCAACTGTAAAATAAATTTCAATAAACATAAAAACGCTTTGGAACCCAATGCACAACATTTAGAAGTCTAGGCTAGAGACGTATTCTGGCATCGTAAAGCTTGGTACCTATCGCTTTCATTGTAGGTTGGGCGATTCCTCCTCTTTGAAATGACAAGTGCCAGTACGGACTTGTGCTCGCACGTACTGTCAAGTATATATTGGGAGACCACAGTAGGCTATATCGTTTATCCTTAGGAAGCCGTGTCTTCCGCCCTATCGATCGCAATGCACTGAACACAGCATTCGGGAAGATTGACTGCCGTACCATAAAAATTATTCTGCAGTTTTGCAATTGGTTTGGTAATCCCCCTGTCTAGATATCCAGAGTAGTCACTTTCGTTCCTTTTCAGACTCCTTAAAAGAAAAGGTCCATCTGAGCACTTGTCACTTCAGGCTCATTAAAAATCGAAGGAGACTAGAGTCATATTTAGCTTTTTCTCGACTCTTAAAAATTGAAAAATCAAGTTGTGTCAAAGCGTCATAAAATTTATTTAAATTGGAATAACATCACTATTCCCTTGTTGGTCTTAGGTTGAGAAAATGGAGTCCACCAATCAAGGATTTTCCCTTGGGGGAATCCTACTCCCTTTTCCTCTAGGGGAGATGTTGGTGCACCTCATATGGCTTCATTGTCCCTTCCAGGGCTTGCAATTGGCCTGCCAGTATGGCTTTTCTCGACCTCTATAGTTCAAAACACCGTGATTCTTGAGCAATCAAATTAGCAACCAGATGATACTAGAGTTACCCAAATCGAAGGCGACTAGAGTCATCTTTAGCTTTTTCTCGGCTCTTAAAAATTGAAAAAGCAAGTTGTGTCAAAGCATCATAAAATTTATTTAAATCGGAATAACATCATTGTTCCCTCATTGGTCTTAGGTTGAGAAAATGGAGTCCACCAATCAAGGATTTCCCCTTGGGGGAATCCTACTCCCTTTTCCTCTAGGGGAGATGTTGGTGCACCTCATATGGCTACATTGTCCCTTCCAGGGCTTGCAATTGGCCCACCGGTATGGCTTTTCTCGACCTCTGTCGTTCAAAACACCATGATTCTTGAGCAATCAAATCAGCAACCAGATGATACTAGAGTTACCCCCCAACCTTCTACTTCGTTTGTTTCTCCCTCTCCTTCTTCCTCTTCGCTTGGTGAAACTAGTCAAACTAAAAACCAAGTAACTAAGAAGAAGAAGAAAAGGAAGGAGAAGAAGAAGAAGAAGAAGCCAATGATGAAAGGGGGCAACCATGCATCATCTGACGAAAATCCACACACTGCACCATCCAAACCTAAATCTCCATGTGTCATTTGCAAAGGAAATCACAATCATCGAGATTGTCCTTGCATCCCACGGATCTTAAGGGACTGGTCTCCCTGCTTGCCATTCCTTTCTAGCACTCTTTTTGGCTATTGCATATTCCTTTACTCTTTTGAATGACATACTTCATTTTATCCTCTGATCTAGCTTTCACAAGAGTTGTCCCAACTAATCCTGAGGATTAAAAACATCTAATTCCAGGCCCATACAACATACTAAGTACCAGGCAGGTAAGTTGTTCAGAGCTTTTAGATGTTCCAGGATGGTGCCAAAGGTGAAGTTGTTTGGCTTAAAAACACTCTCCTCATTTGACCTAAAACATTTCGGGCCTCATGGCATTACCCAACACAGGCCTTGACAATGGTGCCAAAGCTGAAGTTGTTTGGCTTAGAAACAATCTACTTATTTGAGCAAAAACATTTAGGGCCTCATGGCATTACCCATTCTATGCATATCATCAAATTACAAATCCTGAAATTACATAATTTTATGTAACCTCATCTAGCATAGGCATTGCATTAAATAGTTTTAGTGCTTGGTCATTGGACCTATGTTGAGCTTAGCCACCTATCATTGCATTCTATGCAATTGCACAACTTCTCTCCACCATTATGTACAACATTCGTTTTCTCTGGAAACAAAAATACTCATGCAAAACCCAAATTCCACAATACAAATTTGCCCAATACAAAACCCACAACATAGCTCCAACGTAGCTCTGGTGTTGCTACTGCCAAATTCCCTAAAAAATGTATACATTATTTGGCACGGGAAACTCAATCATCATGCCCTATCTGATTGTTTCTATCTGGTTGTTTCTAACATGTGTAGGTTTCTGAAATTGTTAATTTGCAATTTTAACTATGTTTCAAAAAAATGATCATATAAAAGTTGTTGTAATAAATATCTTTCTTCATTATGTTTACAAGCTTGGATACCCACTCATTTAGAAGCAAATTGAACATGCTTCTTGCCCTTTGCCCTTTAATTCATATATTTTCAAGTAATGTTATAGGAATGTAATGAATATTAGACATCTTACGCAAAGAAAACAACATTCTTGTGTTTTGTTTTGTACCAGAAAATGGCAACAAACCTTACTCAGAATGCAATTTCCTCAATGTTATCTGGATCAACTCATATTCAACCATACCTACAAATTGTTGAACTTTAACCAATACAATCAATGCAAAATTCAACTCCACGATATCGTACTACAATTTTAGATAGAACACATAAGAAACACATCATGTTCCAAAATATTTCAATGATCTCGTAGCAACAGGCTTGCTACAAAAGGGTTCTGTTATAAATGTTAAAATTTGGACTACCTCAGCTATCTGTCCATCAACGTAGGTTTGTTATAAATTTCTTATTTCAAATTTAACATTTTTATTTATAACATATCTGCTTCTAACAGTTATTCCTATGACTCTCATTTGTCATGTAGGTCTATAAAGCTAATAGACTTTGAAATATCTACTTCATTTGCACCCTTAATTGGCAATCCAAAAACTATGAGTATCCCGATCACATCTGATGAAAACACTCCATCCTCATCGAACCCAAATCCTTTATCAAAAAGACACTGCCCTCTTCCAACTACTCCAACTCCATTCATTCTGCCAGTTCAAATTCCCATCAAATCGTTAAACCCTTACCACTCAAATTGGTGCATAAAAGTATATGTCCAAAGGAAAATAGCTCTTTGACAGTTTCAAAATCAATACGGACCTGGTAAAGTGTTTGGTTTTTACCTGTTTGATACAGAGGGTGGAGAAATACATATTACATGTTTCAACAATGTTGCAGATTATTCTTTTGACAAAATCCAAAATGGAAATGTCTACATTGTCTCTAAAGGGAATGTAAAAATGGCTAATAAGCAATACAACCACTTGAACAATGACAGGGAAATTTTGTTGAATGCAACATCTACGGTAGAACATGTTGCCAACGAAAAAAACATAATCCAACAGTGCAATTCAATATAAAATCAATTAATGATATCAGAACAACAAACATCAACTCCTTTGTTGATATTCTTGGTGTTGTCACAAACATTTCCAGTGTATGCACTATATGTAGAAAAGATGGCTCTGAAGTTAATAAACAAACAGTACAACTTCAAGACATGTCAGGGTATAACATAGATGCAATATTTTGGGGAGATAATTTTAATGCCGTGTCACAGGAAATCTCCTCCCTATGTGCTACAAGAAATAACCCCATCATTGCAATCAAATCTGCGCGTGTTGGAGAATTTAATGGAAAAAATATCGGCACTACAACGAGATCCATTATTCTTGTAGATCCTGACATTGAAGAGGCCCATACGCTAAAGTCATGGTTTAAAAAAGAAGGTTCAATTGCAGCTTCTACATCTTTGACAACAAGATCTCCTTTTGGCCATCAACAAAAAAAGATAACAATTGTTGATATTTACAATGTGGATTCCTTAGAGAAACCAACATTTTTCCAATTAAAGGGCACAATAACAAAAATTGGGATGGATAGTTTTTACTACATTTCTTGCCCGTCGATCGTTGGTGGGAAAAAATGCATGAAAAAACTTATTCCGCAAAATACAGGGATGTGGTTCTGCCCAAAATGCAATGCTGAAGTAAGTGACTGTGATTATAGATACTTATTGAAAATCGACATACAAGATCACATTGGTGAATTAGCTTCAACTATTGCTTTCGAAGACGTGGGATCTACAATTATTGGAAATAATGCCAAAGACTTCTATTTATTATCTTCAGATCCAGAAATGATCAAGGAAATTGTCTCTAAAGCTCTATGGACAGATCATATCTTCACACTATCAGTGAAGACAGAAACTTTTAACGGATTGCCACGATTCAAATGCGTTACCATAAAAGATGAAAAGTTGCATTTCACGACAGAATGCAACAACATCCTTCGAGAAATTCAGAACATCTCGATATTGTAGATAAAGATCACAAAATGTATTCCTTGCTTTTTGACAATTCCTATTGTCCAATTTTATAAATGCAACTTTACACGATATACTGTTGCAAGCCTTCTTATGAAATTTTCTTATATACCATTGAAATAAGTATTCGTCCTCCATTGTATCTAGCATTATGTGAGTACACAAATTCACATTCTTTTTGTCTTTTATCATCTTCTTCCTTTTAAAAAATGACGTAACTTGCTACATTACACATGAAAATATCTACATGTATAAAGAAAAAATACTACTATGTTCTTTCAAACACATTATTCAAATAAAAAATTTCACATAAAACTATTCAAAACTTAAATTTTTTTCCCTTCTTTCACTTTCACTTAAATTTTTTTTCCCTTCTTTCGTTTTCATACAATGACATGGTTTTTGTCTCCAAATAACATTCTTCTTTTCCCCTCTCTTGCTTATAGGTACCATAAATTTTGCAAATGGCTTCTTCTTCTAATAATGAACGTGCTCGAAGATACTATGCAACAAATAAAGAATGAATAAATGCACATCGCCGTGAGCTTTATCAAGCAAAAAATGACATCAGAGAATGTCAAAAAGACAAAAAATAGAAGGAAAACCAACATTCCTCGTCTGAAATGGCCCACCCCAAAAACAATCCTCCCTTGCAATTATCAAACTCTTTATCTTCTCAACAAACCTTTCAAACAAATACATCCATACCTCATTGCCCTAAACCCTCCTTTGCACATGCTTTCAGCAACATTTATACTAATCAAGCACATCGAGATTTCCATGCAAAGATTGATAAACTTCCACCTAAATGCCCATGCTCCATTTGTTTTGAACCATATCCTGGAATACATATCCGCAATTCCAATCACATGTATTGCTGCTCCAGATGCGTCTCTGAAACAAAGGGTCATCGCTTCTCATTATCAAACAACATGGACCCTAGTCCTCAACCAGCTATCCTTACATCTCTTTCACAAATAGAAGAAATGCTCATTGCTAGGGTTAACCCTATACTGCAAGTAACACATGCACGTGGTGGCCAATATAAATACAGTGGCCACACAATTTGTTTTCCTCAAGACATTACAAAAATCGCAAACATGTTGCCACGACGTGTTGAAAACTTGGACATCCTAATTGTCACTCGTCATAGTAATGACCATAAGGCTTATGATTTCATTGTCAGTAGACATCGCATTCTCGTTGCATTAGAATATAAATTGGCAAATGACCCATACTATAAGAATGTTCGTGTTGATAGCAACGCACTGGCATCCTTACGAGCAATCCCCATCGATGTCTCCTCCTCCCTTCACCATTCCAATACTACAGAAACCACTATCCACCTTTCACTTGAACCACCACATGAGCTCACCGAAGATTCGCAGACCCATCCGTAAACCAAACATCATCATTTGTACCCATCATACCTAATACAAATACAGAAATCCAAGAAATCCGCCATTATTTACATGCTTACAACCACCAATCTGATGCTACAATTGAGTGGCCAACAACTGGTTTATCGCCAATCAATGAATACAACACAGAAGGTCTACTCTCTATGGCTTTCCCCACCCCTTTTCCGACAGGAGCTGTAATGCCAAATCAGCCAAGAATGAAAGCAGTGCAGTTACATGAATATGCACTTCATCTCATATGTTACTACGATAACAGATTTAGAAAGCACCCACACTTTCGTTATTACATATATAATCTCATGATGTGACATCGCAGTCAAGCAATAGCATCGATTTTTGTGAAAAAGAACATCACATATAACTTCCCAATATCTATTCAAGATCTGAACATCCGATTAGAACAATTTCCAAATGAGCAACTGGCAGAGCAAGTCATGCAATTCGGTAGCTCTTTACGTGGAACAAGATCATTTTGGCACAAAGCTAAAAGTGAACTAATGGACATGATATCTCAACTCGGATGCCCGACGTTCTTCTTCACATTAAGTGCAGCTGATACAAAATGGCCTGATCTTCATGCAATCATGCCCGAATGTCTACCTTTTGATATTGCAAAACAACAAAAGTGGAGAAATGATAACATTATCTCTAACCCACATTTAACATCACTATATATGCACCATAGATTCACATCATTTCGCGAGATTATCTTAGAGAAACACTTGAATACAAAATATTACTGGTACAGGTACGCATTCTACTGCATTTCTTTTCCAAAAAGTCGAAACAAAATTCCTCAGCTATTACAAAATTATCTTACAAAAACGCATACTTGACAGGTATGAATGGCAACATAGGGGATCTACGCACATCCATGGTTTCTTTTGGATAGAAAATGCACCTGATATGGAAAACCTCAACTGGGAAGACACAGAAGCAATTGATATTATAAGTAAGTTCTTCGACAAATATATTTCTGCTTGGAACCCTCGTACTCCTTCCACTTCAAACCAACCAATTGCTTGGACAAATCCCAAAGACCCTTGTCTATTGTCCACACCGCAAATCTTTAGAACCAATCCTTTCAATGACTATGAATAGCTCATCAATTGTGTTGAACGTCACACAGAATGCTCAGAAAGCACATGCCTAAGAAAAAATGGATCCTCATTCTAATGTCGTTATAAAGCACCATGGGAATTACATCCAAAATCGACCTTATTCATTGATTCCAATGGCCAAAAAACATACACCCCTGCTCGCAAGGACGATCTACTCAATAGCCATAACCCTACCATCCTATTTATTTGGCGTGCAAATGTTGACTGCCAACCAGTACTCTCCATACACGCTGTACAAAAATATATCACCAAATATGCATCCAAAGCAGAAAAAAAATAAATCTGAAAGATTCCACCACATGCTACATAGAATTGTCTTGGCTTCACCCATTGCTGACCCAACAACATCCGCATTTCGAAAATTTCTTGCAGAAACCCTTGTTGATCGTGACATTGGAGCACAAGAAACCTGCCATATTCTGCAAAAATTACCATTAATATTATGTTGTCGACCATTCATTTCTTTAAATGCAAACCAAAAAATTCTTATGTGCCTTCCACAAACAAACACCACCTCCCCTACATCCCCACACATCATAGATACATATATCGAGTGTCCTTCTACCCTAGAATCCACATCACTAATAGAATTAGCAAGATCCTGGTCATATGATCCTTGTTGCAAAACAAACAAATGGAAATGAAGACCTACAAAAGCAATTGTTCGGGTCATACCACGTTACTCCTCCATACCATCCACAACTGAACCTTGCTACGCTGACTTTTGCAGAGTTGAACTTATGCTATACAAACCTTTTCGCCATATCGTACAAGATATAGGAGATTTCGTTGCAGAATTCATCACAAATTGGCAAACATTTCGTCCATTCTACAAACCTTGGCATCAACACCGCACACTATCTGATATTGAATCTATCGCAAATGATACCTCAACTATTGATGAAACCAATCCTCCAGAGACCATGGAAATAAATGAATGGGAATTACTTTCCCAATTACACCCTACAAATGAGCTTCTCATAAATGACCTTGACATGCTTGGTCTTCGTGGCTTTGATGACACCCATAACTGGAATCATACCACTATCCCATTAGATCTACAAAATCATGCCATACAATTCATTGAGAATAGCCGCTCCATCCACCGTATTCTTCAAACACATCAACATATCCTAGCAACCCTTACTACATTATCTCCAATGCAAAGAAAAGCTCTAAATATTATTTCTAATCATTTTTCTAAGAAGGATTATTTACCCACTCTCAAAATGATAATACAAGGCACTGCTGGTACAAGAAAATCCCTCCTTATCAATTGCATCAAAGATATGCTCATAAGCCTTGCAAGCCCAGAACCTTCACCGATCATGCTCCTCGCCCCTATAGGGGTTGCTGCCTTCAACATACAAGCATCGACAATCCATTCTGCTCTGCACCTTCCTATAAAGGAGCTTATGCCCTTAGAAGGTAATGTTCTTGCAAAATTCCAAGCAGGACTCAGGCATATAAGATACATACTAATCGATGAAATGAGCTTCATTGGGCCAAAGCTTCTTAGCCGTATTGATGAACGTCTTCGAGAGGCATTTCCACAACAAAGAAACACTCCTTTCAGTGGCTATTCCATTATATTGGTTGGTGATCTCGATTAGCTGCCACCCGTCAAAGACATACCTCTATATGCAAGGACGAGCCACGGAAGCGCACTGTGGAACACCTTCAACACAGTCATCACATTAGACACAATATTTCGTCAACAAGGCGACAACATCGCACAGGTTACTTTCAGGAACATTCTCCAAAACATTAGAGATGCAAATCCAACAATCGACGACTACAACGTACTCATGTTGCGCACAAATTCCTTTTTATCAGAAGGAGAAATATGTTCATTCCATGATTCCATGCATCTATTTCCAACAAATGCTCAAACAATGGTCCATAATAAGCAAATGATGAAATCTCTAAACACTCCAATCGCAAGATCCATTGCTGAAGATGGCAACACATATTCCAACATTTCCTCAGAAGACGAGCAACTTGAGCGAATTGTATTACTATGCAATGGCGAAAAAGTTATGTTGACTTCCAACCTTTGGGTTTCAGCCGGACTTGTTAATGGTTCCCTCGGAGAAATTGTAACCATCTTTTACAAAGAATCAACTGCACCACCACAAATTCCAACATTTGTTGTCGTAGATTTTCCCAAATACATTGGGCCTCCTTGGGATGAAAGAAACCCCACTCACTTGCCTATTCCAGCAGTAAAAAGAAATGGACGTGCACAAATTCCACTGAAGATGGCTTGGGCTTTAACCATACATAAATCTCAAGGTATGACGCCTCAAAAAGCAACAATTGACATTGGAAAAACAGAACGTCAAGGTCTCACATTCACAGCAATTTCAAGAGTACCTTCTCTACAAGATCTCCGAATTAGCCCCACATTCAATTTCGATCGTTACAGTGAAATGAAGGACAACAAAAACATTGCTCGCAGAAAACACGCAAAAGAAATTCTTCGTTCAATGATGCCTCTAGATAATCCGCTCCAACCCATACTTTAACATCACCAAAAGGTTTCCTCCATTTATTTACCTCATTCTATTTCATAACATACTTTTAATATCTTTCGACAACAACCAATTTTAATCAATATTAATAATTAAGCAAATATTAGAATGTCTTTATATTATCTATACATCTCATTCTAACATTTTATTTCCTTTCCAACAGGACACATGGACTCAGAAATAGCATACCTAAGCAACTACAAGTAGAATGGCAAGCAAAAAATATGCATCTCCAACTACGCATAAACCTCCAATGGTGTTCAATATGCCATTATTCACCATGCATCTTCCACTAACAATATATAAATCCCCATGGCAAAGGTAACTTCATTTCCATTCATTCCAAATTCATTTTAACACAACTCACCTACAAAGTATTACTAATAAATTTCCACAACTGATTTACATATTACTAATTCTAACAAAATATACATTTTGCAGGTCCATTGTTGCTTCTTCAGTTCTTCGATGCCTCCAACATGTCTTGATACAAGTTCAAATATGGAATGAGAAGCACAATGTTCTTTAGAATATTATATTCCTTCTCGAACCTCTTTTGTTACAATTCACTATTTGTATTTTCCATTTCAAACTTAAAAAAGGATGTTACAATTCACTATTTGTATTTTCCATTTCAAACTTAAAAAAGGATGTTTCAAGATCAAATACCATTTTGATCGTTTATGTCCTCACAACTATTTGTATTTTCCATTTCAAACTTAAAAAAGTATGTTTCAAGATCAAATAACATTTTGATAGTTTATGTCCTCACAACCAATTCATTGTCAATGGGTTTTAACATATTTTGTTAACAAAATCAATTGATTTTAATGAATATAATACATGTTTTCAATATATCTTCATATTAATTTAATTTCCCGTTTGAACAATGATTTCTTAAATAACCCTATCCAAATCAATATGGATACCCGATTGTTGTTCGCATGGATTCATTCATTTACCTTCACCTTTAACTACACAATTTTTACCAACTACAAACAAAGGTCTTTAAACAAGTTCAATGGATATTTATGGCTACTTGCATTCCATTTCAGCGGTTCTCGGCATGACTTCCTCAAATTAAAACTAAGAATCATCAACCCTTGATTTCAAAAAAGCCCACAAAAGCCCATTCATATTTGAATATTCTTCCACACACTATGCCTTATGACGTTTCCTTTGCAACATTAGGTGCAAATGCTAGTTTATTTCTATTTTTTTACTCTATCTTCACAAATTTCCCCACAGTGGGTAGGGATATGAGCTCCTCGTGGATGCTTGGAGGTGATCGCATCGATGAGACGACACTTGGAATCATCATGCATAGATGGTTGATAAGTAGTACGTGCCACCCCCACTAGACTATAAGGCAAGCTAGTGGAAGTTAATGTGCCCTCATGTCAGCAAGCTAACTGTAACATTAGACCAGGTTGATTTTATGTTTCACTTCGACTTTGCATTCAAACAAGTTCAAGGATGTCCCTTGTAGATTCTTGCTCGCACCTGGTTAGGAGTTGCTTCAACTAGTTTAGGGCATCCTTAATTTTGGAGGACAATGACTGTGATAAGAAATTTGATAGCATTCTGGTGAGTTCTGGGGTATATCATACGCAGAGCATGGGCTCTGATACCACATATTTCACACTAGTCTATGAAGAATTGGGCTTGGTGGATGTTTACTTCAAGATCATGCATTTTCTACCTCCTATGTGAAGCTATGGCAAGCTCTTTTACTAGGCCTGTGGCATTGGTGTTGGGAAATTCTTGGGATTGGATGGTAGTTCTGGGCTTGTTTGTCTCTTTCAACAGTGGATTTTTGGCACCAGCATTAGAGGTGAGTCTGCAACTGGAACAGGGGCACCCGCAATTTCAATGGGTATTGTGGTTAACAAGCACGATGAGCTTTATGATGCAGGTGCATTGGAGGCCATGGTAGTAAAAGTTATCATGGGTGTAATCACTCTCAGAGAGGAGTGAAACCATCTTCTGGGTCGAAGGCAAGGCCGGTTGGCATTAGCCTTGCCTTTCGAATGACACAAATAATGATCTGGATGGGCTTTGATTTGGTTTGCGAATGTGGCTGCTGCTCTTCGTCGAATGGCTCAGCTAACAATATGGACTGTAACCGAGCATGTCCCACTGATGCAAATCATGGACCCAGGTCCTTTTAATCTTATTTTTTCGAAAGACAATATGCTTAGTCGTTATGATATATGGTAAATGCTAGATAGTTTTTCTGATTTTGGCAAGCTGAAGGCAAGTAATGGACCTCTCATGTACACATAGCAGACATAGCCAAGGATTTTTTGTTGATCAAACTATCTTATAAGGCATCAAACTTATAATTTCAAGACATTAAAGACTATATTGTAAGTCGAAGTTCCCCATGTATACCAGTATGGTCAAGCACAACTTGTAAAATCTTGATTTTACAGTAATTGAAGACCAAAACTTAGACGAGGAGTGAAAAAAAAACTTTATCTTCACAAATTTAATACGATCTATATATATATATATATATATATATATATATATATAGATATAGATATAGATATATATATAAAGCTATAATAGAAATCTAGTATTATAATAAAATATAAAAGTTAAATATTCATGTTTCTATATATTTTAATTTTGTATTTAAACCCTACCCATTTAAATTATATATAAAAATATAATATTTTAAAAATATATAAATATTCATATCTCTATATATTTTAATTTTTTGTTTAGACCATACACATTTAAATTATATACAAGTAGCAATTGTCCCAAAAGGTACAAAAAGAGGCTGATAAGATTATTAAATTAGAATTGTTGAATTTTTCTCGAAGAGATGTTGGTTCAAGCCTAACGGATGAGCAATTTGAGCTGGTTTCTATCTACACTTTAATTTACTTTGTGTACATGTAATTGTTAATCTATGGAAAATAATAAGAAAGATAAGTAAACTTCTGTAAACATAGAACATAACATAACTTAACAAAGTGTTTCAAAAAAAACATGTCCAGAAGAACTCCACCACATTTTAACCAGGTCTAAGTTATAGCTATTCCAACAAAATCGCTGGGTCTTGCACCCAACCTCATAATTTTGAAACCCATGCCATATGGGTGGAACAAACCACAGCAAGAATGTAACACTAGTAGATAGGTTAACACACAGTCGGCCTCACTAGTGTACCAATGCCCCGTTGGCACTTGGTTGTATTATAAACCAATATGCAATGTTACAAAACTCATCGAGTTTGACTCAGACACACAAGTAAAACTCGGATCCACAGAAAACCAGCTGAACTGACTCGCTGGTGAGCAAGAATCACTGCCCATGAATCTGACATCCTAGCAGTGAGTCTGAAACACAAATACTTGCAGGTCAGCCAAGTTTTTCCCTTGTCTGACTTTTTCCCAAATCAAATAATAGTTTTTTTATTTCTGTGTTATCAAAGTTCCTGCAGAGTCCGGATCAAACTCTTACTCTGATTTTTCACCAAGCTGAGTTTTGAAGCACTGCCAATATTTTCTTGAGTATAGATAAGAAGCCCTGGTTGTCAAAAGAGAGTAAATGTGCTGAGAGATCAGGGGAAAATTTTGCAGCTACTCTCCAACCACCCTAGGTCTTCTCGAATGCGATTGCTCCTACAAGAAACATGAATAAAATCCTTCTTAAATACCATTCGGGAAGTCTCTCGCTAAGTATAGGGCAAACTCCCAGAGCCTACGAGATTCAATTCCAATAACACGTAGTTAAAGATTATTCTAGAACCCTGTCCATCTTGGTTTTTTACCATGGATAATGAGATTCACCGTAAATTCGATACTATGAAAGGAAAATAAATAGTCAGCGAACTGCTTGCCGAAGGTTGGCAAAGGTTTAGATACTTAAAGATTATAGACTATTCGCATGAAGCCCGGCGATAAGCAGCCAGTAAATATTCCAATTTCAAGAAGCGCGTGTTAAATGTATGGATTGAACAATGCCACGGGCATAGGGAAATTCAAATATGAAAATAAAGAACAGCAGAGGAACATTTTACATGGCCATTGAAGCTACTATTCATAATTGATCGTATTTATGAACCATTTGGTAAGGACAAAACGAACCAACCACATATATTTGTTTTAATTTTCACAACAGTCGCCGAAACCAGAGATCAGAAGCCTGCAATTGAAATCATCAAAACCAAAGAATTAAGAAACCCTGCGGATTTGAGAACGAAGAAACTTACGGTCCAGATATCGGCCGACACGAGTATAATTATGGATAAGGAACAGAACCACGCATAGCCAACGGTGAACAGAACGTATCGAGGAACCTCCGGGCCAGCGAAATACTTGAGCGTGGCAGCCACCATGCCCAACGTCAATGGCAGCGATATCAGATAAAACACCCACATTTTGGGGTCGTGAAACTCCCCTGTTCAATTCAAACCCTGAAATTCGAAGGCATCGAACAAATTCCCCTCAGAAATCCTCGATGTATAATGACGATCTCTGGGATTTCTGATCAATCGGTGCTGAATTGTGACGGTATCTAGACGCCCGGCGATCGTCTTTACAATTGTGCTTCCTAAGTACTATAAATGAGAGATCAAAGTGAAGGAAAGTAAATAACGAAGTCTATGAGAGATCAAAGTGAAGGAAAGTAAATAACGAAGTCAAAGCAATTAAAGGTAAACCAAATTTTTAGGTGTGGAGTCTTCATACGGAATGGAAGATTCATAACCACACTTTTCATCTAGGTTTCGAGCGTTCCAGGGCTGAAAGGAATTAATCGAGAGAAAAATAAAGAAAATGTTGTTGAAAATGTAATTTCAACTGCGCAACAGTTGAGCCGTGCAACAGCATGAAAACTTCGCCGACGAGCAATCGCCGATATCACATCAGCGAAGTGGCAGTGGAGGACTTACAAAGAGGCATTTATATGTTGCGATGAGCGATCGCCAATATCGCTATTGGCGTATCGCTATCGGTGAAAACAAACAGGCGGGCTTTACCATGGGTTATGTTGCAACCCGATAACCCGAACCCAATGGGTATTCAAGATTTTGTTTGATGATTATTTCAGTTCCACCAGCGGCCTTCTCTTTTCGTGTTTTAATGTATTTCAGGCATATGTTATAATATATATATATGATCGGAGGTATCGGCCCATAGTGCGATCGGCATATCGCAATCGGGGAAACCATGGATACACAATTTTTTTTATATATGAGCGCTATGCGATGAAGCCCGGACCCGATGGGTTCCCGAAGCATAATGGTTTAACATTTGAAGTCCGTCAAAAAAAAAAAGAGGAACTTTATGTGTTTTGCAGTGCTTTTCATATATTTTCAAATATAAGAAGAAACAGAGAATCGGCGCGGAGCTGGTAAAACAAAGGACATGGAGCAGTACAGCAGTAGGCGACTGCATTCAATTCTTAGTATGGCCGAAGAAGGAAACAGGTTGCAATCCAACTCTTTCACATTGAATTTCTCAGCCACCGCAGTAAATATGCAACTCAGTCGAGGACAAGAAGGACAACCTCGAGCAGTTCACAGCATGGGTCTCCATCCTCGTTCATTAGCTTATTCAAATTTTGTATGTAATCAGTTTTTTTTTGTGTGTGTAGTAGTCTGTAGAGAGAGAGTGTGTGACAGTGTAGAAGCGCAGCAGCGCAAGTGAATGTATGTGAGCAATACGCAGCAGCGTAGTATGTAATAGGAATGCACAGCAGTGCAGAATATGTTTTCTGGTTGTTCTGTAACAGTTTGAATGTTTGGCTTTTGGAACTGCATCTGAAACAGTCTCTTGGTGAATCCCTCTGAGTGGAAGAGGATGAATTTTGTATCAGTTTATTTTTAAATACAAATCCTTTATATGTGTGTTCAATACTCTGTTCTCAGTAATTTGTTAAAAAGCTTCCCTGTGCTAAGATCTTGGAGAAAAGAAAAACAGAGCTTTGTCTCTGTGTGCATTTTATATTGTGTTTTTGGGATTTTTACAAACAAAAAAAAGAAAAAAATCCCCAACAGTGGTATCAGAGCTAATCCAGGCTCTTTGAAGGGTTCAAAGAAGCTGAAGGAAGGTCCTTTTTGTTGCAGCAGTAAAGCTTCTCCAGTAAAGTGAAGACTCAGTCAAGAAAGATTCAAGGTATCTCTCAAGTTTTTTTTTGTGTGTTGCTGTTGAAGACAGTCTGTTATTTTAAATACACAGTGAAGTATTTGAAGCATAGTCAAGTAGTGCAAGAATGGTTGGCACTAGCACCAGCAATAGCATGGGTATGTGTTACACAGTAATTTTTCACCATCCCTGTTACTCCTCTTGTCGTACTTTGGAGGACTCATCCGGGAGTTATAAGAAGTGACAAAGTCTAAAAACACTTGCATTATGTTCCCTTGAGCATGTAATTCATGTTTCCTGAAGACACTTCCTACGGATTATCCCTGAAAAGTGTCCCTTTTCCATTGGCGCATGTCCACAGTATCTTACCCGCGCCAATCATGGAGATCCTCAAAAGAGGGCGCGACCATTGGCGCTCTGTCTTAGAGCATCAGTCGCGCCAACCAAGTTTAGTCATGCTTTTTGCCTTAATGCACGTCTGACTGTTGTTTCCTTCATTACATGGAGCTTTTTGAAGATAAAAAATCAGTCTTATGCCGAGCTCTATCCTATCTCCATCTTTAGTGGCTTTCGGGGAAAAGATGTTAATCCACAAAAGGTGTCCCGGTTCGTCGTATCCTCCTCCCTTCTTCATCTATATAAGCTTGTCCTTATGCATTTGACAAGCTAGTCGCTAGTGCTAAGAGTCAGAGTTATGGAGTGCTAGATGTTGAGTTCTTGAGTTCTTGGAGGAATGCTAATGAGAGCTAGAGAGGTTATGCTGCCGGAGTAGAGATGCAGTGCAAGACACATATAGTTACTCGCCCAGCCAGGAGAGGTTCAACGTCAGAACCATGGTTGTAACTTTTCCTGTTTATTATTAATTAATGAGCGACTGCTATTATAGTTCCAATCTCATTGTCTATTATGGTGTTGATTTATTTCCTTTCTGACTGAAATATAGTTATGCTTTGGTAGATTTTATGTTGGTATCTGTCTCTCCCTTTGCATGTGCAGGTGTTCGTTTATAATCTGCTGGAGCGAGGGAGCGGGAATATCAGCTCTACCTCAAACATAGCGTTGGACTCCAGGTTGGTCTTTTTAATCCACCTTTGATGCATAACTAGGAACTTGCGTGGCAGCGTGGTTTGATTGTGGCTAGTTCTGCTTTAGACTAGTGGGATCGCCTCTGTCCGCAGAGGGGATTTACCTGTCCAACAATTTGGCGACTCCGCTGGGGAGAAGCTATTGAGTTTGTCTTGCATGATTGTTTTTCTCTCACTTGCCTGAGTTAATGAACTTTCTGAGTCAGTTCTGAAATTGCTATCTGCTGTTTGGTTCTTCTGGGCACTGTCAGTCAGACCCTGGGAAGTTATATTTTCTTTTTGAGTTAGTAAACGTGGCTGGCGCATTTTTTGATCTGACAGTCGCGCCAGTTGGCGCATGTTGCTCCATAGACACCCGCGCCAATTCATTGTTAGCGCGAGTTGCAATTTCACAGTCGCGCCATCTCTGTGAATTTTTCCAGTTTGATAGCTCAAAGCTCTTTAAACTCAGATTTTTTGTTTATAATCTAGCATGTGCAGGTGTTCGTTTATAATCTACTGGAGCGAGGGAGCGAGAATATCAGCTCTACCTCAAACATAGCGTTGGACTCCAGGTTGGTCTTTTTAATCCACCTTTGATGGATAACTAGGAACTTGCGTGGCAGCGTGGTTTGATTGTGGCTAGTTCTGCTTTAGACTAGTGGGATCGCCTCTGTCTGCAGAGGGGATTTACCTGTCCAACAATTTGGCGACTCCACTGGGGATGGTGCCTTCGGAAGAAGAAGCAAAAAAGGAGAGCTGGTCAACAGTAACGATCTTCCCTTGATGAGGGAATCGGATGATTCGAAAGAACGATGAAGCAACAGCTTGCATTGCGTATATCCAGCTACGTCCGAGAAGGAGGTTGTAGGTTAGAGTAGCATCAACGACTTCAACTTCCATCTCGACCGTCTTCCCTTCCAAAGAGATTGGTAAACGTTGGAGTATACCATAAGGACGAGACGCTCTTCCATCGAAAGCTTCCAAGGTAGTGGGAGACTGGCTCAGCGTTGGAGATCCAATAGCTTTCCAACAGGCAACGGACATGATGCAAGTTGAGGCACCTTCATCAATAACTGTACGGTGAATCGTCTTAGAATCAATAATTACCTGTATGAGGAAGGCGATTTGGGGAGGCAGTCTCTGAGTATGGTGTTCTAAGTCAAAAGTTATTAAATCCGAATCGGCCGGGTCTATGCCACCAATGGCAGATAGCATGGACTTCCTCTGAGAAGGGCAGCTTTGGAGGACCTCTAAAGCGGACATAGCCAACGGAGTCTGTGCTAAGTCCTCAACGATGTTGTAGTGCTGTGCAGCACGAGCATTCGGATTGTACGAGGATTTCCGGAGTACTCCTTTTGGAGGGGGTCGAAGAGGCGTTTCAGTGGTAGGTCTCTCGATATGGAGTGGACCTGAACTGAATGGAGGAGCACTTGAGGGAACCTCAGGCTCCTTCCCGGCAGATGACGGATAATCTTTCGTTCGAGTACTGATATTAATGGGTATTGTACCAGCCATGAACACTTGAGAACCAAAGGAAGAGGGAGGCTGAGTAGGGTCAGCCACCATTTGAGTCTTTTGAGTGTGTTGGGTGGGAAAGGGCTCTTTGAGCACCGCAGGAGTCCTAGAGGTACCTTTTAACAAATGACTAACTTCGGACCGCCTTGGGCAATCCTTGGTATAGTGATCCTCATTGCAGATAAGACAAGGATATCTGGGTTTGCGTTTAGGTCCGTCTTCAGTTTGAGGTTTTAGGGTTTCCTGCTTAGGTTGTTCTGGCTTATTTTTCGCTTTCCCTTTTTTCTTCTCTTTCGAAGCCTTGTTTGCCGTATTAGATTGGACGGCATTAACCTCGGAAGTAACATTTGAACCAGGCGATGCCTGAGAGGGTTGTCCATTCGAAGCAGATGTTTTTTGCTTCGCAGGATTCGCCGGATTTTTCTTTGAGGATGAATTAACCGAACCAATGATACCGTCAACAGTGGGTGTTGGCGGGGCTTTAGACGTGCCTTGTCTTGGGAGATCGGGCAAATAATCATATAATGTACCTGACTGAGAGTAAACTAGGTCAAGGTACTGAGCTCGAGCAATAGCTTGCTCTTCAGTGACACATGCCCCCATAGCGATATCCCGAGCTATCGGAGGCACAAACGAAGTTGTAAACCAATCTGTAAGAAGCTGGTCGGGAATCCAAAATTTGATCATACGTCTACGCCGTCTCCATTCATGGATATGATCAGAGATATGCGTAGCCGTCGTTTGTCTTAAGGAAGTGAGGAGGTGTGTACCCGTTTCGTATCGAATGGGTAACTGGAAATGAGTGAGAAACGCCATAGCCAAAGAATTAAAATCCTAAAAGGACCCGCGATGGAGTTCGATATACCACTTAGCAGCAGAGCCAGTGAGAGTCCTTTGAAAAAGGCGAAGCCGAATTGAATCGTTAAGCCATGAATTAGATGAACACCACAAATGATAAGTCATGACATGGGCTTGTGGGTCTTCATCGGCTTTACCATCGAATTTTGGACAGTCACCAGGTATCTTAGTCGGAACTGGAGGCCAATAAGGATTATGAAGAATAGGATCATTGGTTAATTTGGATACATCCGGTAATTCTAAAGTTGCTAAGAATGGTAATTGAGGATTGAAAGACATCTGGGGCTGCTGGTAGGGTGGAGCACCAGGGTTCCAACCAGGTGACGGTTGCCCCCATGTATTTTGTCCATAGGGATTTGTATATTGCCCCCCAGCATAAGGGTTACCAAACGATGCTGCGGATGCGCCATATGCCTGTTGATAAGTTTGCAAGGGATTCGCTTGCGGTTGTTGGTAGTTCTGGTATGGGGCAAACGAAGGTTGCCCTTGAGGTTGTTGGTAGCCATACGGAGGTGGGGCTCCAAATTGGGTTTGAAGACCAGGCTGGTTTGAATAAAAAGTCTGTGATTGAGACCCAGCCTGCATTTGAAAACCAGATGGGTATTGGGGTCCCGTTTGGGGCCACGGACCGGACTGAGCCGCACCAGTAGGCTGTGCTATAGGTTGGGCTATCTGGCCAAAAGGAAAACCTTGTTGATATTGAGGTTGGCCGACCTGTCCAGAAGGTGGTACCTGCTGATACTGGGGTTGGCCTACCGGTTGGGATTGGAACTGTTGTTGTGCATATGAAGGTTGACCTGACAGGCTAGATGGCTGAGAAGCCTGGGCAGCTGGTTGGCCCAACTGTATTTGAGGCTGACCAGCTTGCCCAGAGGATTGCGAATACTGGACAGTAGGTTGACCAACTGGTTGAGTAACTTGTCCAGACATTGGACTATACTGGACATTAGATTGGGTTGGGTTAATAGTTTGTTGACCAATTTGTCCAATGGGATAACCTTGCTGGATACCAGGTTGGGCTTGTTGAAAAGACGACTGACCTGAGTTACCAGAAGGTTGGATATAAGAAGAGGAAAAAGGAGCACCAGTAACGAAAGGATTCCCATGAAAGGATTGCCCTGGTTGGCCTTGATGGGGTTGTCTTGGAGATTGCGCAGATGAAACCTGACCACCATGAAAAGAGGTGGAGGTCCAATCAATTGACAATGGAACTGATACCTCAACAACCGGTTGAGATGACAAATATGGATCATATGGCCCCTGTATTGGGACACTCGTCATGGGATCAAAGACTCCAAACAAAGAAGCCGAAGGATGACTAGAAATAGGAGTCGAAGAGGCTGCACAAACCGTTGGGGCGGTTGTGACGGAGGTAACAGATAGACTGCGACTTTGTGGAGTAAAAGGCTCCGTAGTAGGAAGAGTGTGTGACGACCAAATGGGACCCATAAACGGAGTTCCAGACGGCATAGTATCTCTTAAAGCTTTATAGCCTGGTGGTAAATTGGTAGTAGTAGGTGTACTACTAACATGTATAGGGTCCGTTGAGACGGGAATTTCACCACTCGTCGCAACGGACTCATCGGTCGTTGTAGGGGACAAATCATCCATGTCAGATGAAACAGGTGGGGTTGACACACGAGGAGAGGTATAGTCCCAAAAAGGGACACCGTCCTCAAAGGGCTCCCACGTAGGGTTCCAATGAGATTGGTAAGTTTCGTCACCTGGGGCCCGAGAACTTAGTGGTTGTATACTCAGAACCACCGGAAGACTGACAACCAGTGTCTCGGTAGAAGACGAAACTGGTGATTCCGCCAGGATGAAACTTCACAAACTTAAGGAGCCTACCCTTTTCAAACCGACACAAACAAAATCTAATTGGGTAGATGTTATCGTGGCCAATAAATTTTAAGACACTGAACTTAACCTTTTCATTTTTTAAGAGTCGAGAAAAGGATAAAAGATGACTCTAGTCTCCTTCGAATGTTTAATGAGCACGAAGTGACAAGACGCTCACAGGCACCTTTTCGTTTAGGGAGTCCGAAAAGGATCAAAAGTGACTGCTCTGGAATTCTAGGTAAAGGGTGTGCCAAACTTTTCGCAAAACCACAGAATACTTTTTAGGGTACGGGTGGTCGATCTTCGTGAATGCTGTGTTCACTGCATTGCGAATCGTAGGGCGGCAGACTCGGCTTCCTATGGATAAAGGATAATAGCCTAGTGGGGTCTCCCGTATATACGCGACGGTACGTGGGAGCTCAGTCCGTATTGGCACTTATCGTTTCACCGTGGAGGAATCACCCAACCACTCGACGATAAACTACCAGGTTTAAAGACGCCGGAACACGTCTTCTAACCTAGACCTCTAGAGTATTTGCGTTATGTTCCAATGCGTTGTTATGTTCATTGAGTTTATTTTAAAGTTTATCTTCAATTATGTTTCAGTTTTTTGGTCCTACCGTATGTGGTCTCTCCAAACTTCCTAGATGCAATCTATATGCCAAAATGATATCGTTTCATTCGATGAATTCTACCTACAGAAGAGTAGAGATATACTTTTTCACACGAATAAAATGATCATTAAGCAAGTAACAAAGATCCTAATGCAGCTAATAACAAGAAATAACAACTTTTTCCTTTTCTTTTTAAAAGCGACAAATAACAATAGATGCTAACGAATATAATGCAAAAAAGCTCGTTTGTTTTTATTTTTATTTTTAAGATAGCATAATGCATGTAAACAAACCTGAAGAGATATCCACAAGTACAAACACAATCACTCAAAGGACATAGAACCAATTCAGAAACATGAAGATGAACTATCAAAGCAAAGGAAAACGCAAAGACGTTCAATGAACCAAATGAAGTCAAGCAAGAACCAAGCAAGCTAGAAATGAATCACTAGATGAGTGCAGAAAACAATCAAGAAGCTGACTGGATGATCAAACCACTACGTCCCACAGAAGGCTCGACATGCACAGCCACTAGGTACTCTAGGGCTGGAATACAAAATCGATAGAAATAAGCAAACAACTGAAGGATGAAAGTAACAACCAGTCACACAGAGGTCCAACCTTCTCTTCCTGAACCTACCTATGCTCCGCTGATTCCAGACCAGTCCCTGGTCGGAACGAATGTTGATTTACCTTCATCATCTCTGCGCCACTTTATCATCCAAGATGAACCACCCGAGTCTAAACCAAACGAAAGTCCAAAGGTCCAGCTCACAAGTGACCCGGTCTTTCAAAAGGTCCAGCTTACAAGTGACCCGGTTTTGCCTACCGAGGTTCCATCCTTAGATGATCCTACATCTGAATCCGAACTAGACAACAGTCAAAAGGTCCAGATTACAAGTGACCCGATGCTGCCTACAGAAGTTCTGTCCTTAGATGATCTTACACCTGAATCCAAACCAGACACAAGTCAAAAGGTCCAGCTTACAAGTGACCCGGTTTTGCCTTCAGAAGTTACTTCCTCAGATAATATTCTCACTACAAACGATGAAGACCCCACCGTCCAAATTCTATTTATCAACATAGACTCTAATGATCAAGTGAGCATCCCTCTTATTCCTTCGCAACAGGAAGAAAGTCCACCAGAATCTTATCCGGCCGTTTATCCGGTCCCACCTCCAAGCAACCTAGTTGTTTCCTTTAATTGGGATCAACTAGTCAATCCTCGGTTACCAGCCGCCATACCATTTCGAATTATAGTCCAAGTCTACCGAATGGTTATGGCTGGTACAATTATTGATGAGGGATCTCCTGTGAGTATCCTTTCTTCAACAGCTTGGGAAGCACTTGGTTCGCCACTGCTTCTGCCTGAGATGCGAAACCTTACAGGTTTCCATCGAGAAACTACTCGACCTTTAGGAGTTCTTCCCAATGTGCCTATCACCCTAGAGGGGAAGAATGTTCAAATGGGTCTCATGGTCGTCCAAGGTCCGCTAGATTACAATTTACTCCTTGGACGAGACTATATTTATCGCATACGTGCGATTGTGTCCTCACTCTTCAGAGTGATGTGTTTTCCGCACGAAGGAAGGACGATCAGGATCGTAGACCAACTTTCGTTCCCCGGTTCACACTTCACATATAGTCATTTACCCTTTCTAAACGGTCTTATTTCCACAGGAAATGCCTCAACGCCCGCTTCGTCATTCTGATGACGGCAGCTGACCCGGGCACGTGACTGAAGCCCGGGGGGCATGCATCCTCCTTCAACATCGAGTCTTTCCAAGTGAACCTTCATTCCACCCACTCCGTGAATGCCATAAAGCTTGGGGGGCATATACCTCGATTTGCATTATCATGCTGGGGGCATGCACAAATTTAATAAGCATAGTTTTTCGTTTCAAGCTTATGTAAAAATGAAATTGAATCCAAGCAAAGTTCTCCATTGTTCAAGCTTGTGTAAAAATGAACCCATACCTGATTTGCATCCCGTGATTGCCTTTTATCTGCTAATTTCTGCTAGATGAGCCTTGGTTGTTTCATTCCATCGCCACCATCTCTTTGGCCGATCATATGCTTTCGCTTGGTTGTTTATCCTTTCCTGAGGAACCGCAGCGATGAGTGGTTTTATTAGCTAGCCTCTTGACCATTACATGTTTCAAGTAAGTTCCACCATTACCGGAACCAGTTGCTATCCTTTATACCACTCGTTCCTTCAGGACGAGTCACCTTTACGCTCTTTTCTGACTCGTAAAATATGAAAAGATTGCCGAGTATTTTTCCTTTTTGACTCGTTAAAGAAAATAAAAATGAAGGTCCGCTTTCAGCTCTTTTCTGACCATTTAAAGAGGAAAAGATTGCCGAGTTTTCCCTCTTGACTCGTTAAATGTTAATAAGGGGCAATCGTTTTAAGTTTCTTTTTGTCGACTGTTAAAACATAAAAAGATTACCGGGTTTTTGTTGTTTCAAACTCGTTAATGGTTCCGAAACGACGTGGCTTTGACCGCTTTTCTACTTTTTCAGGTCGAAATCATTAATTATGAAAAGTACTCCTCGATCGTAATGATCGGGCGGTTCTTTCGGGTATTATTTTATACTTTTTCGGGCCCGAGAGACACAACTTTACGAAAAAGGACACCCCTGGAGTTTTCTTTTCTACTGTCTTTTCAAACTCTCTAAACATGAAAAGACGCCGAGTTCTTCCTTTGTCAAACTCGTTAAAATTTGATGACATCGGATTTTGTCACACCACAAGCACATGCTATCCCCATCAAGCTTGTTAAAAATAACTGGGGTACTCGCCAGAAATGGCGGGGGGAAAAGAAAATTTTTGACCCATCATTATTACCGTGACGGCAGTATGTCGCTCTTGAACATGGCACTGTTCTGTTTTCGTGTCCAGGGTGGGGATATCTCATCTCACATCTTTCACTTGCTTCCATGGACTTGGGTACCTGATTTGACCTCTCATTCACTCATTGCCTCGTCATCATGACCTTTGATACATTGATGTCAAATACTGCCAATTCCGTTAATGTGCCGCCGATATGTTCAAGAGAAGTTGACCTCTGCAAAGGAACAACATCCCTCTGATAGTTTGTACAATCTTGATTCACAATATTGTCTCTCTGTCTCGTGTCGATGATGTGGGAAACATTATGGCCCACCTTCGATCAAGGTCACTCCCTGTCGACTTCAACTCATTATCCAGGAAGTTGATCTAGAGACTCCCTTCCGGTGCCTTGGAGCCTGCATGCCTCAATGGCAGGTTCTTCGTGTTCGACGTGAGGTTTTCATCATTGGCCTCCGATCGAATGACTCTACGGGTGTTCGACTTCAGATCATTTATTCACACACCGTAGATTGTACCTATAGTACCTTGAGGGCCATCGTCATTATTGGTGGTACCTCTCGCGTCTGTTAACAGTTTCCACTATTGACTGGTAATCAGACGATGTTCATGCATGTTCGACATCAGCTCACATATTCACATGCTTGAACTTGTACTCTTGTTCAGGTCGAGATGGAGCGCAAGACCCTGGATTGTGTCTGTTGTAATCCAGGCATGATTCTTGATACTTGACTCATTCACTGGATGGCTGCGACCATACCTGAGTCAATTCATTGATCCTAACCAGATGGATGCGTCCATGCTATGGATCTAGATTATTTATGTACTCTTTTATGGATGGTTGCGACCATACCACGTACATCATGTAATTGAACTATCAGTCATGTCTCTTAATACAAATCCTCGGCGGCGGTAACTATATGTGTTCTTATGTGTGTTCTTGTAAAGCATTTCACCCCTCTCCACCTCTCGGACTTCATGCTTTAGGGGGCATCTGTTACACAGTAATTTGTCACCATCCCTGTTACTCCTCTTGTCGTACTTTGGAGGACTCATCCCGGGAGTTATAAGAAGTGACAAAGTCTAAAAACACTTGCATTATGTTCCCTTGAGCATGTACTTCATGTTTCCTGAAGACACTTCCTACGGATTATCCCTGAAAAGTGTCCCTTTTCCATTGGCGCAAGTCCACAGTATCTTACCCGCGCCAATCATGGAGATCCTCAAAAGAGGGCGCGACCATTGGCGCTCTGTCTTAGAGCATCAGTCGCGCCAACCAAGTTTAGTCATGCTTTTTGCCTTAATGCACGTCCGACTGTTGTTTCCTTCATTACATGGAGCTTTTTGAAGATAAAAAATCAGTCTTATGCCGAGCTCTATCCTATCTCCATCTTTAGTGGCTTTCAGGGAAAAGATGTTAATCCACAAAAGGTGTCCCGGTTCGTCGTATCCTCCTCCCTTCTTCATCTATATAAGCTTGTCCTTATGCATTTGACAAGCTAGTCGCTAGTGCTAAGAGTCAGAGTTATGGAGTGCTAGATGTTGAGTTCTTGAGTTCTTGGAGGAATGCTAATGAGAGCTAGAGAGGTTATGTTGCCGGAGTAGAGATGCAGTGCAAGACACATATAGTTACTCGCCCAGCCAGGAGAGGTTCAACGTCAGAACCATGGTTGTAACTTTTCCTGTTTATTATTAATTAATGAGCGACTGCTATTATAGTTCCAATCTCATTGTCTATTATGGTGTTGATTTATTTCCTTTCTGACTGAAATATAGTTATGCTTTGGTAGATTTTATGTTGGTATCTGTCTCTCCCTTTGCATGTGCAGGTGTTCGTTTATAATCTACTGGAGCGAGGGAGCGGGAATATCAGCTCTACCTCAAACATAGCGTTGGACTCCAGGTTGGTCTTTTTAATCCACCTTTGATGCCTAACTAGGAACTTGCGTGGCAGTGTGGTTTGATTGTGGCTAGTTCTGCTTTAGACTAGTGGGATCGCCTCTGTCCGCAGAGGGGATTTACCTGTCCAACAGTATGCAGCTCCCATTATTTGATGGTAAAAATTACGACTATTGGGAAATAACAATGAAAGCCTTGTTTGCTTCCCAAGACTTATGGGAAATAGTTGAGGATGGTTTTGAACAACCAGCAGATGAAAATGAGTTTAATGGATTAACTCAGGGAGAGAAAGATTTGTTGAAGAGCTACAAGAAGAAGGATTCAAAAGCCCTTTTCTTCTTGTATCAAGCAGTGCATGGAAGCGTGTTTCCAAGGTTAGCAGCAGCTAAGACATCCAAAGAAGCATGGCAAACTCTTAAAACAGCCTATCAAGGCATGGAGAGAGTGAAGACAGCAAAACTACAGTTGCTGAGGAAAGATTTTGAGAATCTGTGCATGAAGGAGTCAGACAATATTGACTCATTCTTCACACATGTAATTGGTCTGGTCACACAGATAAGAACTCATGGAGATGTTCTTGAAGAAAGGAGGATTGTGGAGAAACTATTGAGGTGCCTACCCTCAAGGTTCCATGTGATTGTCACCACCATAGAAGAGACAAAGGATCTCACAAATTTCTCAGTTGATGAGCTTCATGCATCACTGATAACACATGAGCAGAGGTTGAGTAGAAATGAAAACTCATCTCTAGAGCAAGCCTTCAAGACCCAGATGTCCTTTGGAAGAGGAAGAGGTCAAGGCAGAGGAAACAAGAGAGGAAGAGGCAGAAGTCAAAACAGAGGTGGAAGGAACAGTCCAGCAAATGCTCAAGGAAGAGGCAGCAATCCAAATCAGAATCAAGGCCAAGGCAGCAGCGGACAAAGTGGACAACATCATGCTCAAGGACAAAGGTATGAAAAATCCAATGTCCAATGTTATTATTGTAAAAAATATGGGCATTATGCCAGTGAATGTAGGAAGAAGCAGCATGATGTGAATAATAGATCTAATGCAAATATTACTAGAGAAAATATCAGCCAAGATAATGTGCTGTTAGCTTGTAATATGGCTTAAACAAATAGTGAAGATATATGGTTTCTAGACTCCGGTTGCAGCAACCATATGACAGGAAACATAGCTTTGTTTTCTGCTTTAGATCAAAGTGTGAAGTCACAAGTCACACTTGGGACTGATAGCAAAATTTCTATTATGGGTAAAGGAGAAGTTAAAATATTTACAAAGCAAGGTGAAAAGAAAACCATAGCAGACGTCTATTATGTTCCTGGAATGAGATGTAACCTCTTGAGTATTGGACAGCTTGTCCATAAGGGGTACAATGTTTTCTTTGAGAATGATGTATGCACCATCATGGATAGAGCACCCAGCAAGCGATGCATTGCTGAAGTGAGGATGACGAGGAACAGAATGTTCCCTCTTAGAATAAGAGCAGATTTGAAAAACAAAGAAAAAATTGCAGCAGTTACCCAAGAGGCTTTCTAAAGCCAACCAAAAGATGAAAATTGGTTGTGGCACTTAAGATTTGGACATCTCAACTTTGGAGGTCTTAACTTGCTAAGCAGAAAAGGAATGGTAAGAGGATTACCATTGATAGAGAAACCGGACAGCCTTTGTGAAGGTTGTATCCTGGGGAAACAACACAGAGAAAGTTTTCCATCAGGGAAAAGCATAAGGGCAAAGGCACCCTTAGAAATTGTCCACTCAGATTTATGTGGACCGATGCAAAATCCATCTTTAGCAGACAGCCAATATTTCCTAACATTTATTGATGATTTTACAAGAAAGACTTGGGTTTATTTCTTGAAGAGCAAATCGGAAGTGTTTGAAAAATTCCGAAATTTCAAAGCACTTGTGGAAAATCAAAGTGGGCTGCGTATTAAAGTCTTGAGAACTGACAGAGGAGGTGAGTATATCTCCAAAGAATTTTTATGTTTTTGTAGAGAAAATGGAATACATAAGCAGTTTACAGCTAGGTACACCCCGCAGCAAAATGGAGTTGCTGAAAGGAAGAACAGGACCATCATGGATATGGCGAGGAGCATGTTGAAGGCAAAGCATTTGGCAAATGATTATTGGGCTGAAGCCGTAAATTGTGCAGTATATATCTTGAATAGGTGTCCTACAAAAGCTATGATGAACAAAGTGCCTGAAGAGGCATGGAGTGGGAGAAAGCAAGGAGTCACCCACATGAAATTTTTTGGATGTGTGGCCTATGCACACATTCTTGATCAGCTAAGGAGGAAGTTGGACAACAAAGGGGAGAAATGTATTTTCATTGGATACAGTGAGGAATCCAAAGCTTACAGGTTGTATATCCCATCCACCAAGAAGTTTTTTGTGAGCAGAGATGTTCAATTTATTGAGGAGGAGGCTTGGGATGGAAGCATAGAGAAAACAGTTAATGTTAAAAACTGTTTGTCTCATGATGAAGATGATGAGGAGATGGTAGAAATACATCCCCAAACAGCAGTGCCAACACAAGGACATCAAGGAACACCTTTGAGGAGAAATGAGAGTGCTTCTCCAAGCACACCACAAGGAGGAAATTCAAGTGCATCTTCAAGCACTTGCACACCAAGTGAAAGAGGTAAGAAGTTCAGAAACCTCAGTGACATTTATAATGAAGGAATGAATTCTTTGTTTGCATTATATTGTCATGTTGATGACCCTATTCATTTCGAAGATGCAATTAAGGATAAGAAATGGATAGAAGCTATGGATGAGGAGATCAATGCCATAGAAAGAAACAAGACATGGGATTTGGTAGAGCTACCAAAAGGTAAAGAGGTCATTGGAGTCAAATGGGTCTACAAGACCAAGTGCAATGCTGAAGGCAAGATAGAAAGGCACAAGGCAAGACTTGTTGTCAAAGGGTACAAGCAGCAGTATGGGAGAGACTATGAGGAAACTTTCGCACCGGTTGCAAGAATGGAAACCGTGAGAGCAGTGTTGTCCATAGCAGCACAAAACAAATGGAAAGTCTACCAAATGGATGTGAAGTTGGCATTCCTAAATGGAGTGTTAAAGGAGGAGGTTTACATTGAACAACCTCTAGGCTATGAGAAGAAAGGCTAAGAGCACAAAGTGTGCCGATTGAAGAAAGATCTTTATGGGCTGAAGCAAGCACCAAGAGTGTGGTACAGTAGGATAGATTCCTATCTATTGGAGAATGGATTTGACAAATGTGAGGGAGAACCCACTATCTACGTCAAAGAAAAGGATGGTAAATTGCTAATTGTTGTGTTATATGTTGATGATGTGATTTTTACAGGTAATGATGACTACCTCATTGAAAACTTCAAATCAGTCATGAAAGAGGAATTTGAGATGACTGACATGGGTTTGCTGAGATACTTCTTAGGCATAGAAGTAGATCAAAATGAAAATGGAATTTTTATCTCTCAAACAAGATATGTAAATGAAGTGTTGGGCAGATTTAATATGCAAGAATGCAAGGCAGCAATCACTCCCATGGTAATGGGATTAAAACTCAGCAAAGAGGACAATAGCAAGGATTTTGATCCTAGCTTGTATAAGAGCATAGTTGGCAGCCTTATGTATTTAACTGCAACTAGGCCTGACATAATGTTTGCTGTTAGTTTGATTTCCAGATTCATGGAGAGGCCAAAGGAAGCACACTGGCAGGCAGCAAAAAGAATTCTGAGGTATGTCAAAGGTACAAGAAAATTTGGCATTTTGTATACTTTTTCAAAAAGTTCAGATTTAGTTGGATATACTGATAGTGATTGGGCTGGAAGTGGAGATGATCGGAAAAGCACTTCCGGTTATGTTTTTCACATGGGTTCAGGAGCCATTTCATGGGCTTCCAAGAAACAGCCAATTGTGGCGTTGTCTACAACAGAAGTAGAATATGTGGCAGCTACAGCAGCAGCATGTCAGGCAGTTTGGATGAGAAGAATGTTAAGGAGCTTAGGCCAAGAGCAGGCAAAAGCGACGGTGATTTTTTGTGACAATAGCTCAGCTATTGCATTATCAAAGAATTCAGTGTTTCATAAGAGAACGAAACACATTGACACAAGGTTTCACTATATCAGAGAATTGGTAAGCAATGGAGAAATCAGTTTACAACATTGCAGGACTCAGGAACAGGTTGCAGACATTTTGACAAAGCCATTGGATCAGAAAAGCTTTGAATTTTTGAGGAAGTGTTTGGGTATGATTGAATGCCCAACAGTTGAAATTAAAGGGGAGTGTTGAAAATGTAATTTCAACTGCGCAACAGTTGAGCCGTGCAACAGCATGAAAACTTCGCCGACGAGCAATCGCCGATATCGCATCGGCGAAGTGGCAGTGGAGGACTTACAAAGAGGCATTTATATGTTGCGATGAGCGATCGCCGATATCGCTATCGGCATATCGCTATCGGTGAAAACAAACAGGCGGGCTTTACCATGGGTTATGTTGCGACCCGATAACCCGGACCCGACGGGTATTCAAGATTTTGTTTGATGATTATTTCAGTTCCGCCAGCAACCTTCTCTTTTTGTGTTTTAATGTATTTCAGACATATATTATAATATATATATATATGATCGGAGGTATCGGCCCATAGTGCGATCGGCATATCGCAATCAGGGAAACCATGGATACACAATTTTTTTTATATATGAGCGCTATGCGATGAAGCCCGGACCCGATGGGTTCCCGAAGCATAATGGTTTAACATTTGAAGTCCGTCAAAAAAAAAAGAGGAAATTTTATGTGTTTTGCAGTGCTTTTCATATATTTTCAAATATAAGAAGAAATAGAGAAATGGCGTGGAGCTGGTAAAACAAAGGACATGGAGTAGTACAACAGTAGGCGACTGCATTCAATTCTTAGTATGGCCGAAGAAGGAAACAGGTTGCAATCCAACTCTTTCACATTGAATTTCTCAACCACCACAGTAAATATGCAACTCAGTCGAGGACAAGAAGGACAACCTTGAGCAGTTCACAGCATGGGTCTCCATCCTCATTCATTAGCTTATTCAAATTTTGTATGTAATCAATTTTTTTTTGTGTTTGTAGTAGTCTGTAGAGAGAGAGTGTGTGACAGTGTAGAAGTGCAGCAGCGCAAGTGAATGTATGTGAGCAATACGCAGCAGCGTAGTATGTAATAGGAATGTACAGCAGTGCAGAATAATGTTTTCTAGTTGTTCTGTAACAGTTTGAATGTTTGGATTTTGGAACTGCATCTGAAACAGTCTCTTGGTGAATCCCTCTGAGTGGAAGAGGATGAATTTTGTATCAGTTTATTTTTAAATACAAATCCTTTATATGTGTGTTCAATACTCTGTTCTCAGTAATTAGTTAAAAGTCTTCCTTGTGTTAAGATCTTGGAGAAAAGAAAAACAGAGGTTTGTCTCTGTGTGCATTTTATATTGTGTTTTTGGGATTTTTACAAAAAAAAAAAAAAATCCCCAACAAATGCCCTATTCTGAAATGAAGGAATTGGGGTACCCGTACCTGTAATTGAATCCCTGCGCATTGATCATCCTTTACGAACTCTTCAATTGGAGGTTGTTGTCCATCGATCCTCTTGAATACCCTACATCAGATTTGAGATAGACGGACCTGCATTAAAATGGCTGAAATGAATTAAAAATATATTATCGCAATTGAAAAGCAGAGCACAAATGAATTAGTGATGGTATGTACCTGAAATTAATGAGAGAGAGCAGAGCCATTATTGAGAGAGAGTCGTGATGGTTCAGTTGCTGGAGACCGCCCTTCCTTTGATGTTGGGAAGAAAACAAACTCACACTCACTTGGCTCAGATTCAGAGATTCATGCATAGGCACAAACATGCATTAGACAGAAGTGGCAATTCTCTCATTCGCAGCAATTCTCTCATTTCCGTATCCTCCATGTTCATTTATATAAATTTCGCTGAATTTTGGGAAAGTAGTGTGTAACAAGTGTGAAGTGGAAAGCTGAAAAGTGGCATAAATGTCATAAAAGTCTGTGTAGAGATGTCAAAATGACAAGAAAAGAAAAGTGTAGACGCTTGTCAAATGAACGGTTAAAAGTGCCTCACTTGATCTAACTCTAACTATAAAGGGTAAAAATGTTGACCAAAAGTCAATGCATAGAAAATCCTACCTAAAAATATATTTTTTAAAAACTACATAAAAGTTGCAAATATAATATTTTAAAAATACATAAAAGTTAAATATATAAAATTTTAACGAGTTATAATAGGAATGTAATATCATAATAAAATACGAAAATAAAATATAAAAATTTAAAAACACAAGTAAATTTATAAGATATTTTAATTTTTTTGAATTTTGTTGTGATTTATACATTTCGGGAATTGATCGATTGGAAACGGAGGAAGAGGAAGTCCGTTGACAATCCGGAAGAAAAAAAGTTCCGAAATGTCACGTATAGAGAGTGAGGACATTAACAAATATGATTGCCACAGCCCTTTTGGTTTTACAAGAAATATTGAATATTAAATATTTTTAATAGCATGGTAGAAGTGGCCGTATTTACAAGAAAGATGGAATATTAATTACTTTTTAACATCATGGTAGAAGTGGCGGTATTTACGAATGCGGTTGTTTAACTAGTTGGAGGAATTGCCTCGAAAGTTATGGAAATTTCGATTATATTTAGAGAAAATCCAGCAAAGATTTTTGTAAATCCAAGTTATAGTGGTTAAACTTCAAAATTTTGGGTTGCACCCAAGTGCATGGCTCGCGCGGTGGGGGCTGTTGGCTTCCTCGCACCCCACCCGCGATCAAATCTCGTAGATTGTGGCGCTGCGCGATTGAGCAGCTGTATTGGAGAATTAAATGTGATTATAAAAATGTGATTGATGTGACTGTGGTAAATATGTACAGACTGGGCCTAAAAAATGTGATTGATGTGACTGTTGTAAATGTGTACATACTGGGCCTAATATAAATGCTTTTGCTGGGTGAGAGTGTCATACCATAATTAATGCAATCAAATAATGGTAAGTATTAATTTATAATATCTATTAAATCATTTATTTCAATCAATATTTTAATGAGTGAATTAAAAAATCAAATCATAACTAGTTTCATAAGAGGAATATGACAATTTTTTAAATCGTTATATATTTTTTAATATTAAATCTATATATTTATAAATCTTTATAATAAAGAAATATTTTTATTTGTAAATTTTTCGGTCATTTATTGTTTTTGAATATACATATATATATATATATATTCTTATTATATCTTACATACTTAAATTATAAAGTTATATATTTATAAATAGTTAAAATAGAAGTATAATATTTTTTTGGTATACTTAACTAATGGCCTGAATAGTCTTCTGATATAGGAACATTTCAATTTTCAAGTCATTTTAGACAAATCAAGCTTCTAGAAGGCAAGGCTCCTAATAGGGAGTTTTGACATTTGACAAGGAATCCCTAATTCCTTATTGTAAATCATTTCAGTTTCTATATTTATTATAAAAAGTATGAGTCATATTTCTAAAAGAACAATGGATAGGGATGAGATGTTGGGATAGGAAAGATCTTAGATATCTTAGAAATTGATGGAGTGATTTTAGAATCTAGAAAAATATGCTTTGTTTCTAAATTATGGTTATCATTGTAAGCCTATGGATATTGTAATGGAATGAATGAAATTTTTATTATGTAATTGTCTATGTGATGAGTTGTGTGACTCAAATCTAAATATGCCAATTTAGAATAGATGATAGTGTTGGTATTGTTGTGTTGGCATTTGACATTGTTTTGTTGGAATTAATGTCAACCTTTGTGCAATGATTTCAAACTCAGTGATTGGGTGAGATGATTGTGTCAAGGAAAGTGTTGGCATGGTTATGTGGCATTTATTAATTACGTTGGCTTCTTTGGTTGAGTGATGAAGTGTGTTTCCTATCCAGTTGGAGTTGGAGCATTAGTCAAAGCATTGAAGGGAGGTTATATATTTGAAGCAATTTCTACCTTAGGATATTATCTCAAATATTTGTGTTTAAAATGACACAATTGCATATATCTTGGAAAGACGTTTATAATGGTATATGGCAACTATGAAATCTCCCAAGGGATTAAATGCTATGGCCAGATGAATTTTAAACATGGTTTCAGGCCGCAAGGTTCCACATGACCCTATGTTAAAAAAAAATCCAAACCTTAGGAGGGTTAGCACAAAACACAATGTATAACATAAAATTCCCATGCCTTGGCCCTTTTCTAAAATTTGTGGTCCCAAGGTTCTGAGTTGAATAAAACCCAAGACAAAACCTCCTTCCACTTATTTTTTTTGAACATTTCACATCTTTCCTTGTCCCTTTTCCTATTGGAATCACAAGTCCCATGGCCCTTAGGTCTTGAGGTTAACAATCCTAAGAGACATACTTTTCCCAGCAATGTTGATGAGAATTCACGTCTCACCTTGGGACGAGTGGAGTTAAGTGTGCCAAGGGTACCGAGGTCTTGAGATCGAGAGATGGATGGCGAGATATAGCTATTTCAAGGATAATTTCATGAAGAGTGACACTTAACATATAAATATCACATCAAGCCATTTTTAACACAGGATTTGGTCATAAATCTCAAGCCCTGAGACATTTTTTTCTTTTGTATAGATGAGATGTGGCATGCTGCCATTCGTATGATGTTATAAGATGTCTTGGAAATTCATTTGAAGGACACATGGCCTGTAGATTTGGATTTTTCAGGTCGCCAAGTCGGCCATTTCTAGTTGACACATGTCACCACCTAGGGGGCACCACGTGGTTAACATGACATTAGCATGACATAATCTCATGAGGTGGTACTATTTGGGACTCAATCTAGGGGGTTTCGTTTTCTAAGGTTTTCCTTTATTAAAATTTTTAGACTATTCACGCTGTTTGGGAAGAAAATAGAAGGGTGCGACAAAAATGGCCCAAACCCCCAAACTAGTGTGGGACCCAGTTTAGGCATCCAACTATTTGACAATAAAATAGAAGAATGAAACATAAATTCCCTAAACTCCCAAACCATCAAACTGGTTTTGGACCCATTTGAAGCCCATCTTACTACTCAGGCCATTTAGGAAGATAAATGGTATGTGGTGACTAGCTGATAGGGATGGCATGTGTCACCACTTGGAGACAACCATGTGGCACCACTTGGAGACAACCAATTAAATTATAATTTGAAGGAAAACTAATAGCTTATAAGGGGGTACTTCTAATCCATGTATTATGATTTCTATATAGTCCCCATACACAAACCATTATCCTATTGTAGTGTAAGGACCTAGTTGCAATATTTGTTTGATAGGTGGGAAAATCCTTGGTGGGTGCTCATAAAAAATGATTGAAAAGGATATATACATAAAGTGAGTAAGATATTATGAAAACTCCATATTGTTACTCTTCTTTTTCATAATACCAGTCTGATAAATCACTGATTGTTGTTCTTTTAGAACTCTAAACTTGCAATTCCAAATTTGCAATCTTGGTTACCCATGAGAATAGTATGAGTTACACTAAAAAGGATGGGTACCTAAAATATCTTGTTTCTCTAAAATTGGACAATTGGAATTTAATAATATGAAAGATATACAATTGGGGAAAAACTCACTTTCGTTTTATTATAGCAAAAATGGTAATGAAAAACCCTAAAACATTTCCATTAATAACATATGCATCATCAACCCCCAAGAGACAAACAATAACAAACAAGGATCCTTGAATGGCCTCAAAAAATATGTTTAAAGGGAAAAGTAAAGCCAATTCAGGAACAATGGTACCACGAGGAAACATAGACTCAAGAATGACCTTCTTTTAATTCCCTGGTAACTTTGTATCATTTAATTACATTTTATTCAAAAATATTTTAAGGTTTTTTAGTAGATAGTAAACACAACATGTTACGAATAGGCTCCAATGAAATTTTGGTAATGGCATTACCCTCTCTAGATATAACATCCTAGCTACTTGACACATATGACGTTTAATGCTAGGAAATAAAATCACAGAACTGATATATATGGGGAATGGTAATAAACCCAAAAACAAACTCCCATATATCCAATGAATTAATAAGGTGGACGATTTTACCAAAGGTCTCTTCTCTAACTTGGAATAAGTAAAATTTAAGACATCATATATATCAGGTTTCCTATCCACTAATGTTATATACTAAAAATCACATAATCATGCAGTGTAGGGTTCGAGCTCCTAGGCTTGGTCATTGCTTTAAAAGGACTGAGAAATGTGAAAGAGGCTATTGGGGATTTTATTTTAGAGGCCTGTTGACATGGAAATGGATCTACTGTGAGAGGGACATCATGCTCGATGAGATGATGGTTTAGGACACTAGCTATTCTATATACTTCGTTTATAGTAAAATGATTGCATTTCTCCCTCATTTTCCTTATCAAGGCTACCTTATTTTTGTTGGGAACAAATTTCAAACATCTTATTAAGTTCATTGATGATGTCATCATGATTTCACTCTAACCTGGAATGCCAAAATCTCTATACCTTAAACGCCATGTCAATGTGCTTACTTCTTCCATGCACATGTGTTTGCATTATGGATTTATTGTGGCTACTCATCTTTCTTTGTAATTCCTTTGTATATTATGTCGTCTAGTAAAAAACAAAACCACCTATGGTAATCCAGTGGTATTGTGCTCCCCCACCTGCACCACAACCCCTTGACAATTTTGGACTTCAAGGAAGTGGGGCCCCACAATTGATCTGAACTATTGATCTCTAAGGAGAGTGTCGACACCACTATTAAGCACACCCTGATCCTTCTAGTAATGTTGACCTGGGGGTGTCCACACTCACTCTACATCGTTAGATTGGGTCACTTGAATACTGAACTTATAAATAAAGGAGTATTAGGGCAATTGCTTCATTTAAGTAATAATTGGTGTGTGTTAGCTTCCACCTAAACATTTCTGAGATGGGAAGTTGCACTCTCACAAATCTAAGGTAGCACCGGAATTCAAGCTTTACTCTCTGATCCTTCATTAAATTTATTTAACATTTCTAATGTTAAATCATCAATCAATTATAATATGGCCTCATACCCATGCACTTTTAATATTAAAAACATACACATATATTATTTCTTATTTCTTATTTTCCATATTTATTTAAAGAAACTAAAAATTCTCCTACTACTAGTCATATATATTTTTGACTTACCTTTATAATCCATATGAGAAATATACATATTTTGTTCCTTGAGGGACTATTCATTTTCAACAAAATGGCTTAAATCCATTACAGTAAATCTCATCCTGTCAATTATGAGAATTTAGTCTAAGCAGAGATCATGTCAATAATTCCACCTAAGCGATACACCCAAATAACTCTAATTTCTTAAAAATATTTCAATTTTATGAATATTAAAATTACTTTAATGGTTATATATATATAGCTAATTTCTACTCTCAAAATTATATTTTTATTAAACTAATTTATTAACATAATTTTATTGTTTTAATGAAGAAAACACTTCATGATAATTATTAATAATTTTTCTTTGTACTATAATTATTACTTTTTAAAGCTAGTCCATGGGATTTTATATTAAACAGAGAAAAATTATAAATAGACTAAATTTTATGTTTGTCACTTGATAAACAAGACAATTAGAAGAAAATAATGTCTTAGTCTTGATATTTTAAATAATGATCTAGTCCATATGTTAAACCAAAAAATACTATGTTAATGACACAACCCTCCTATGGATGACTTCCAAGAAAAGATAAGGCAATAGAACTACTAGCACTAAGGTGAGGAAACAGAAAAGACTAGTGACCATAACATATTGAAATTCAAACAGGAAAGATAGTAACAAAATCATTAGAGAGATACTTGTTGATGCTAATCCATGTGCTCCTACAATGCAAACCACTAGTATGTTTAGTGAACAATGAGGCTTTGTGATTGACCTCTTTATCCTAAAGTTGCATTGCATCTAGATGAATTAGGATATCACGATATGCTTAATTTCTTCACCAAAACATTTTTATTTTTATTTTCTCAGTAAAGGCTAATTCTATTAAAGGAAAATCAAAATAATATTACAAGTTGTAGCTTCAGGCATAGGCATCTGATAGCAAACAACACAACATACCATCCCAAGAATGGGAGGACTAGAAACAGAAGCAAGAAGTCGAACATTGGAAGCAAAAACCGCGATTAGATCATAGAAGTCTGAAGCTATCAAGATCATGAGCATAAAAATGGAGAGCTGACCGAATCCACATAAGAGCTACAAACTACCACTTCGTTAGAAAAAAGGACCACATTCTAGTCTGCAGAGAGGAAATCTGAACCACTGTGTGGTCTAAAATGCGGATGCAAATTAGAGTTTAATTTAATGTCAACCTGGGAAGGTAACTTAGAAGTGCTTATCTAAAATATATAGATCTAGAAAGATTCCTAATTTGTCCAAGATCTTAAAGTCCCCTTACAAGAACATATTCATTAAGATCTCTTTCAATAACTAATCAAACTTAGATCTAACAATTGTTTGAGATCTATGATTCTCTTACAAGAACATATTCTACAAGATCTCTTCCAACATTAGAACATCTAATAAGAAATTAAAAGCTGAAATGAAATAAACCTAGATCTAATAATTGTATGAGATCTTACGATTCTCTTACAAGAACACCTTCAAATAAGACTCTTCCAATATTAGAACATTTAACGAAACTTGAAAGTTGAAATCAAACAAAAACATAAAGTAAATTATAAACAAATAAGCATGCAAGTGAGGCCATGGGGGCCCTCCATAACTCCACCAGCACACTGCTTCAATGGAGACTCAGATGTAGAAGCAACATTGAAGTATGATCCTTTATTTCAAAATTATAAGATTACAAAAACTTCCAGATTACAAATGGAGGAGATTGTACTCCTATTTATACAATGGGATGAGTAACAAACTCATAATGATCATCCACTAATCTTCTCTTTAGTTCCATAAATCTCGCAACCATTTTTAACTACTTTCCCATTATTACAAAATATGATCCCTTTGAATCCTCCATAAATCTCTCACATATTTTGGATAAGATATGCCAACCAAATCCTCCATGATCTTCTCCTTAGGAATTGGATAAGATATGCCAACCAAATCCTCCATGATTTTCTCCTTAGGAATAGGATAAGATATTCCAACCAAATCCTCCATGATTTTCTCCTTAGGAATAGGATAAGATATGCCAACCACGTTCTCCATGATTTTCTCCTTAGGAATAGGCTTGCATAATTATCTCCTTAATATGGTGGAGGAGATCTTAATTCTTCACATATTTCCTACACATCACAAAACTCACATATTCTTGAGATATATATAAAAATATGTATATTTTTTTAATATTTAATCATAAATTCACTTGTAATACAAAAATGAATAAAATGGAAAATAAGAAGGTGAAACCCAAATGTATTTATGAAAATGATATGATAAAAGGTTAATGGGATGATGAAATGTAAGGAATAGTGAAGAAAAAGGTGGATGAAAATATGACATTTCTGAGTCCCAACATCTTCCCCAATTGAACTTATTGCATGTCCTCATGCAACCATGCATGGGTCTCTTTAAGAACATTTGGCATCTTGAACAATTTTGGCTTTACATGATGATGTCTTTAATAATGAATGTTTCCAGGATATGTGAAAGACATGAGTAACAACTTACATTTTCTTATGGTTGGTTCTTGTGTGACAACCATCAATACAAAGAATGTTGGTTCTTGTGTTAACAACATTCATTTAGTTTTATGTTCTCTTTTCTTCAATAATAATGTAAACACTCACTGGAAATCATAAGCTATCAATGTGCATAAGAACGCCCCTTTGTAATATTAATGAAGCATGTCAATATTACGTATGAAGCAAAGTGCAACAAAGTATCATTGGAAAATAAATGTTGGTGAATGGTAAATGAGAAAAAATGGAGTGATAGTGGTGAAGAAATGGAATCATGGAAGTGAATATGTAGTGTGGTGAAGAAATAGAATCATGGAATTGAATATAGTTCTCCCCCCCTCAACTGAATTGGTTGCATGTCCTCATGCAACTTGACATGGCTCATGAAAGGAAATGTAGTATGGTGAGGGAATTTCCAAAATATTCAAGTTAGCATATAAGGAATTTCATGATTAAAGATTAGAAAACAACATACCTCTACTTACCCAAGAATGATGAACTATGCAAGAGGAATGTAGCTGCTGCTGCTGCTGCTGGATCAGGAAAATGTGACTGATGTTGTTGTTACTGGATCCTGGGAAATGAAGGAATTTGAACTGTTGATGCTGAATCATGGAAAATATAAATGCTGAAAGTGGAACTGTGGTACTCTCATAAATCAGAATTCATGCTGTTGTAAGTGCTGAGGGAGTCGTGAAAAAGTGTATAGTCTTCACCTGCTACTAAACTTCTTGGTACAATTCTAATCATGCGAAATAATGTGTCGATGTCGAGCATGAATATAAATCATTGGATTATCGGCCATTGATGTATGTCGTTAACCAATGCGAGGCAACTCACCATTGATGTCAATGAGTGCCAAGGTACCCGAGTACATCTTGCGAAGTGCGAATGGATGTGTTGAGGTCGAGCCACTTGCAAGATCTGAAGATCAAGGGACATTGATGTATTCCCATGATCGTTAGCGAGAGAACTTGCCATTAAGGCATGCAAGCCTCTAGGTACTCAAAAGGAACTCTAGTCTATTTCCTAGATAAGGTGTTGATGTCAATGGGGCAAGACTTGTTGAAAGGTGGGCCTTAAGGAATCCCACATCAGTCAACGTGAGTTTGTACAAAAAGATTTGGTAGGACTATAAATGGAAAGAACTCACGGACAAGCAGTGTAGATCAGCATGGCGAGGAAAACAAGGCAATGTAATCATGAAAAGGGAATGAGTTTTATTCATCGTTGTAAAACAAGGAGTTGTAATCATGACGTAAAAGGATCGTTATGGAGTGGAAAATGTCATGATATGTGCAGTGAAGAATTAGCTCCTTCAAGCATCCAAAAATGGATGTAAGGAAATGCATGGTGTATGAAGATGAACTCTTGCTATTAAAAATGGATATGGAAATGTCATGCTTTATGGATTTACAATTGGTGGAATTCAAAATCTGCTTCAAAAAGGGAGGTGCAAGGTAGTGGTTGTGGAGTTGGATTTGTCTTTAGAATTTTTCATGAATTGAGTCTTTGGAAGACCAATTGTCGTCACAATGTAATCTCCTTATGATCACTTGATTATCCTGTAACCTGTAAAAAAAACATGGCAGAAAGAAAACATAAGTGTGTTCAAGAAGAAATGGCCATTTCCTTCATGATTCTTACGCAAAAATTTCATACCAAATAAAACATATTAAGGATGTAATCAAAGTGTTGAAATTGACTTAATCATGATATTAAAATCAACCCATTCTTAAAATAACCATGAAAAGTAATACTCACTGTTTGTGTCAGACGTAAGATGCTCGGTAAAAAGATTGGCATTAGAAAGATCTGTTGTGGTTTGCATATTAGTATGTGATATAAAAGCATTCAATAGAAATATGTTATGCCAACTTGAAGCTTTTGAAACAAGATAATCATCATTTATAGAATCCTCCAAATGTTTGATAAATCGATCCTCAAAATTTGTTTCCAAGTGTTCCATTTTTTTATTTTCAGACCTGCATGAATTTTGTGAATTTTTTTTATTTTTATTTTTTAAATAAAAACAAAAAAACAAAAGAATGAAATTCAAATATTTTTTTTGATAACAAAATTAAAAAAAAAAAAAAAAAATCAATTTTTTTTTTTTAATTTTGTATTTATTTTGAGTTATTTTTTTATTTTTTTTAAAGAAAGAAATCAACAAAAACAAATTCTATTAAAAACTAATATAGAAAATTTCTAAACTAACACTAAAATGGATTTTTTTTCCAATATCCTAAAAAAACACACAAAATCCTCTAGAATCAATGAAAAATCTGGCTTTTTGTTTAGAAAAATTAGGAGAAGATAATGCAAATGCCAAATCTCTCTAGGATAAGTCAAATCCAATTTTTTTTATCACTATGTGGGAATTTTTTTATTTTTTTATTGTTTATTATTTTTTTTTAAAAACTAAAATTTAAAAAGACTAAGTTTTATCTAAAAAAAAATTAAGATGATTTTTCACTCATTCACAAAATTCTTTATTGTCGCATTGCAGATTAGTTCTCCAGCAAGAGTATGTTTATTTGAAATAAATCAATAGATTTTCTGATCTTCCAGATCGCATGAAGCGCAGGAAGAGAGCATACTAATCTCTTGATTTTTTTTTTTTTTATGCAGGTTAGCGTGGATGGATAAAACACAATTAAGATCTGCGAAAAAACCTTGCATTATCTACACTCTTTCTGCAATGTCACGGGGGCATTTAGACTCTCAAAAGACAAATCTTTCCGATAATCAAGCTCCTGGCTCACCCGTGATACAGAAACAAGACGTAGAAATGCAAAGATGTGCCACTGAATTTATTCATGATGATTTATTTTTTTGAAAACAAAACTAAAAACTTCTAATGATAACGACTTCTAATGACTTCTAATGAGATCTCATTTTTATTTTTCTAATCTATTCTACATTAACTTAAAAGATGTTTTATTTTCTACGTAAAAGCATGCTTCCAGTGAAGCCATCTACGGACTAAAAATTCGAACATGCTCACATCAAGATTTAAAAATTTTACATTATGTTTTGCAAGTATGTGAGAATCCTATCTTAGAGTTGGCTCAAGGTTATTGTCCTTGCTCTCCAAGAAGCACCTGTTCAACATTGTCAAAGCCCTCATCCGTAGATGGATTAGTGAGAAATGGGGGGTTTAAAATAAAAACTGAATTTAAATTATCTATGTGCAAAAATGAAAAAAAGAATGCTCCAAACTTTGAACTCCTTTACGAACCTGTTGTCACCAAGTTCCACAAATTAGTCCATAAAAACAAATGCATAAAATAAAGACTAAATCCTTCTAGTTGCACTTCCCCGGCAACGGCGCCAAAATGTGTGGTCTAAAATGCGGATGAAAAGTAGAGTTTAATTTAATGCCAACCTAGGAAGGTAAACTTAGAAGTGCTTATCTACAATATATAGATCTAGAAAGATTCCTAATTTGTCCAAGATCTTAAATTCCCCTTACAAGAACATATTCATTAAGATCTCTTTCAATAACTAATCAAACTTAGATCTAACAATTGTTTGAGATCTATGATTCTCTTACAAGAACATATTCTACAAGATCTCTTCCAACATTAGAACATCTAATAAGAAATTAAAAGCTGAAATGAAATAAACCTAGATCTAATAATTGTATGAGATCTTACGGTTCTCTTACAAGAACACCTTCAAATAAGACTCTTCCAATATTAGAACGTTTAACAAAACTTGAAAGCTGAAATCAAACAAAAACATAAAGTAAATTATAAACAAATAAGCATGCAAGTGAGGCCATGGGGGCCCTCCATAACTACACCAGCACACTACTTCAATGGAGACTCAGATGTAGAAGCAAAATTGAAGTATGATCCTTTATTTCAAAATTCTAAGATTACAAAAACTTCCAGATTACAAATGGAGGAGATTGTACTCCTATTTATACAATGGGATGAGTAACAAACTCATAATGATCATCCACTAATCTTCTCTTTAGTTCCATAAATCTCGCAACTTTTTTTAACTACTTTCCCATTATTACAAAATATGATCCCACAAATCTCTCAAGCATTTTTAACTACTTTCCCATTATTACAAAATATGATCCCACAAATCTCTTAAGCATTTTTAACTACTTTCCCATTATTAATATAAAATATTATCCCTTTGAATCCTCCATAAATCTCTCACATATCTTGGATAAGATATGCCAACCAAATCCTCAATGATCTTCTCCTTAGGAATTGGATAAGATATGCCAACCAAATCCTCCATGATTTTCTCCTTAGGAATAGGATACGATATGCCAACCAAATCCTCCATGATTTTCTCCTTAGGAATAGGATAAGATATGCCAACCAAATTCTCCATGACTTTCTCCTTAGGAATAGGCTTGCATAATTATCTCCTTAATATGGTGGAGCAGATATTAATTCTTCACATATTTCCTACACATCACAAAACTCACATATTCTTGAGATATATATAAAAATATGTATATTTTCTAATATTTAATCATAAATTCACTTGTAATACAAAAATGAATAAAATGGAAAATAAGAAGGTGAAACCCAAATGTATTTATGAAAATGATATGATAAAAGGTTAATGGGATGATGAAATGTAAGGAATAGTGAAGAAAAAGGTGGATGAAAATATGACATTTCTGAGTCCCAACAACCGTCATCCCAAAAGTCGCCTGAGCGAAACCAACCAGAATCATACGAGAAAACCGGGGAGATATGAAAATGCGAAGTGGTGTTACATTTCCATGCCCAGGTCCGGAGGCTCCTCAACCACCGGGCAAGAGTTGCCATACCATATTTCACCAAAACATTACCTATTATGTTATTTTTATTTTCCACGAGAGATCCATTATTATGTGGTACTTCGTGTATCTGCTTTTGTAGATATCAATATTATGGAACCATGGGACATTTGTTGCATATACTTGAGCATGAATGAGAAACCCTCAATCTAGTTGTGCCTCCATCTATAGATCCATCTAAACCCAAATCTATACCCTCAATAGCTCCATCTGAACCCAAACTTTAGGTGGAATTTGAGTCCAAAAGACCTCCACAAACTCCTTAGTACCATCCTAAGCTCGAATGATAGGTTAACTCCTTCTGCCCTTATTTCCTTTATAATTGATGTTACCTCTAGCCATATTCACAAGTTGTAGTAGTAACAAATTCTAAGGGAATATAATGCAACTAGGGACACATAGTCCAATCATCCTCACCAATAACAAACCCATTCACTGGAAATAGAAAAGCACCCTAGGGAGTCTAATTGACCCACAAATCCATAGAATTGGGCATGTGACCATGACAAAAGCATCCATAACCAACCTAAAAAAAATAAAAATAAAAAATCCTAATATTTACCGTGTTTTCTCTATGAAAATATTCATTCACCCAATAAAATCTTACAATGACTTTATAGATAGAAAAAGATATATTGTCTCTATAAACCACTAAATCCTAGCATATTCATAACACTTCAAAATAAAACGAATTCATACTCAATAATCACTTTATCCCCTCAAATTTATTTACTGATCAAGTTCCTTTCATTTAATATTAAATCTCCCTTTTCCCATAAAATAGCTCTACGACGATAGCCGTGATAGTAAAGAGTTCAAATTTTGAGTTCAAACCTAGTCAGCAAACAAAAAATATACTAAAAATTCATCTAAAAAACATTGACCTCATGATTAAACTAACTTGTGATGTGTATGAGCCTCAAGATATAATAAAACTAAAGTTTCCCGTGACACTGACCCATTGAGCCATCTTATTATAACTCTATTATTTGTAACCCCTATAATTACTAATGCTTTGAACCATCCTATTATAACTCTATTATTTCTAGCTACCTGTAATGGCTAATACGGTTTACTTTTTCTAGAAATTAAAAAAGGCAACCCAAAAAAAAATAATTTATTTTGAGTGTTGGTTTCTTTACCTTTTTTAAAATGGAGTCATCTAAGGAGGCGCACGAATTGCCCGGATCGCCAATAATGGTTGGGCAAAAAAAATTCAAAAAAACTTGTGGACACAATGTTTGAATCATGTTTTTGATGGTGGAAATGAATTCAGCACCATCGAAAATGTCTAGGACACCTAAAATTTTGAAGTTTAACCACTATAACTTGGATTTACAAAAATCCTTGCCAGATTTTCTCTAAATATGAATGGAATTTCCATAACTTTCCGAGCAACTCCTCCCCCTCATTAGACTACGCTTTTTTAAATATGGGTCTAGCAATCAATATCATTTATTTTTTCAAAAAAAAAAACTAATTTATTTTGAGTGTTGGTTTTTTCACTTATTTTTAAATATAGGTCTAATCTTACTTATAGACGAAATAAACTTTTTCAAGAAAGAATGTGATTTTTTTATGTTTAAAATGCATTTTGAATGTATTGATAAATAGATTTATTGTGAGTGTTGGTTCCATTAAGAATTCCTAAATATGGGCATAGTCTGACTTATAGGCGAAATAGACTTTTTCAAGAAAGAATGTGATTTTTTGATGTTTAAAATGCATTTTTGAAAAACATTTATGACACTTGAATTCTTAAACACTGGATTTTGGTTAAAATTAACTAGAAAATTTGTCATGAAAAAGGTCATTTCATAAATTAGACTAATGTGTATTATAATTTTTAATAATTAGTAATAAAAAAGATTTAAAAAATGTTAATTTTAGTAAATTATATATATATATATATATATATATATAAAATAAAAAAAATTAAAATATAATTTATGTATAGTTTTTAATAATTAGTAATAAAAAAATTTAAAAAATGTTAGTTTTAGTAAATTTTAAATATATTTAAATATATATATATATATAATAAAAAAATTAAAATATGATTTATATATAGATTTTTTTTTTAATAATTAAAAATAAAAACAATAAAAGAGAAATAATAACTCTAGTGAATTTTAAAGAAATTTTAAAAACAACGTGTAATAAAAAAAATTGATTTATGCACGGAGTCAATACTTTAGGTTGTACATTAATATTTTTCACATGTAAAATTAATTTTGATTTGATCTAAAGGTATTAATTTTATAGAAACGTTAAAAATTAAAAAGTTTTATTAGATATTAATTTTATAGAAACGTTAAAAAGTTTTATTATTATTATAATAAAAAATAAAATATATGAATTGTGAAGATGGTCATTTGTGTGGGTGATTTTTATACTTTTATTAATTTTATGAATTTTTTTATAAAAATTAGTTTAAATTATATGTATAATTTAAATATTATAAAGAATATTTAAATATTAAATTTATTTATAAATAGAAATATATTTTAAATAAGGAAAAATTATGATTTCGAAAAAGAATATTATTCAAATTTAATTAAAAACATGAACAATTAAAAATATTTATAAATATATGACAAACTGCATTTGCACCTATATAATTTAATTTAAAAGCAAATAGATGCAATTGCTACTTTATGTAGGTAAAATTAATTAAAAATCTTGAAACCATGTGGGTAGATGTCAAATGCCCGTGCCCACAGTTGCGGCTCTGGCCTTCATGTCACAACTCCAACTAAACAAATCAAAACTACAAAGGCAACCAAGACGAAGGAAGACGAAAGCACCTCATGTGAAGTACAACAATGTGTCTTATAACTAGAAAAAATTAACACACTAATAATATAACTATGTGAAGTACAACAATGTGTTTTATAACTAGAAAGAATTAGCACACTAATAATATAACTATGTGAACTACAACATAGAAAAAATTAACACACTAATAATATAACTATGTGACTACAACAATGTGTCTTATAACTAGAATAAATTAACACACACTAATAATATATAATTTTATTAAATATTTGATATATTCTTTAACTCTTTTTGAGAATTATTCATATTCTTAATAATAAATTAAAAGAATCATATTTACCCATAATAATCATTAATTATTAAAAAAAATAAAATATTATAGAATAATCATTTTTCCCAAATTAATATGACTATTTTTTTCTTGAAAATATGTTAGTAAAGCCCATAAATAAAAATATGCATTTTACTCCATGTTAATTATATACATCAAATCCATAATCCCAGCTATCATATTATTACAATTATAGAAATGGCATTCCAATAAATCTCAAAATCACTTCCCCTGACATTTAAACCTACGTGAAAACTAAACTCTACCCAAACCATTTACTATGATAAGTGAAAATATTAAAATCATGAACGAAGTGTCCAGCGATTATATTGCCCGCAGGCTCAACTGCAATCAATTTCATTAAAATCTGTTTATTTCGGTAAAGCCTCCCCCTAATTTGATGCAATTTCGATAAAGTCTGGCGACGCCTTTCCCTTACTGATAACCATTTCAATCAAATTTGATCTTTTTGGTAAGGCTTCTTCTTTCACAAAATATGTGAACAAGGTTAAACCCCTGGATGGTTGAAATTCCGGAACTTCATGCCCCGCCCCCCTAACGGTGGCAAATGTCAAACCCTTGTAAATTACAGCATATCCACCGACCTGCACCATCCACGAAAACGCATGCACTCAGTGACATAAAATCAATGTTATCATCTGGATTTTATCTGTGAAATGAATGAAACTGATTTCATTACGCACCTCGTCGTCATTAACCCAGGCGTACCATGGAGTCTCAATTGGAAGCTTCAGCTCATTGATGGCGAGTCTCGTCGCGGTCACAGGAACTCTGGCATCCGTGTCTCCGCTGAAAACCAAATAAGAAAAAACGATTGATAAATACTTCAATGATCAGAGTATTTGGTTATGGCATAGGAATTAATTGAAGTAGTTGTTCGGAAATTAATGTAATTCAATTTTTCATTAAAAATCAGCCAGGTGCCAACTAATTTTATTTTCAGACAACACAATTCAATAATACACTCCACCTGATACTGAAATTGTTTTATATTATACCTGAAAACAAGTATTCGCAACCCACTTGCAATTAATTGATGATAAATGGGTAAGACAGTTGAAACAGAATCCGCCCAAGACAGAACATCACTGGTACGGAGTCACGTAAAACCATATTTTAGCACACCAAGTCGTCAGTATGAGAAGATTGGAAAAATAAATTATCACAAAAAAATGATATTAGCAACCCAAAAAATGATACCTGCAGTGGCTCCAGCTATAAGTTATGTTTGTTACATTTGCATGTATGGCTTTCTGAACTTCCGGCCTATTAAAATACGCTTCTACATAGTTATCGATGCAAGGATCATATCCTTGCATTTCTGCTTGTTCTTGCTATTTACACAACAATCATAAGTGCAGTCAATCTTTAGCAAAATGATTTCATGCATATAGTATATGGTTTAGAGGGAACTTGAAACTTTGAAAGTGGAGTTGTGACGAATAGCTAGGTACTTGGTTCAGGGTTCGCTGATTATGTAGCTAGCTACATCCATAACTACTACAATTCTATAGATAAATATAGAAAAAGGAAAATATATATATATAAATATATATAAAAGTTTCACTTACCCTCGCCGTTTGGGATGAATTCTCTATACATGTGGGAGAATAGATACTGTAAATATCGATATCTCCCATTTCTGCATAAGCTTTCTGTTCCAATTCATTGCACAACGCTACATCGAATTTTGAGGCATTGCAGCTGCCAATTACTTGCTTGTAAAGTTGATCCGATATTAATGCATGATTCCATGCGTACTGAAATGTTCCAATAAAATCTGTATCACTATTCATTACCCCATTTCCCACCTGCAGAAATTGAATGTTCGCGCTTCAGATTGATTGTGTACATAAGTTTCCGCATTTCAGAATTTAGCACGATGGTTTTATATAGTGTTTGCAACTTTTATACCCGAAATCTTCACATAGATGTTGATAAAAAAAATATTCTTATATAGATTTCTCTATATGCATTTGAATTTGAGACCAATGAAGTTTTCTATAAATCGCAAACGTGAGTTCAACTCACCATTATTCCTCTGAAATTAATAAACGACGCCTGCGACCATTTTTTTTGCTGTAAAATTTTTGAAGCCAACTCGGGAATGTAATATCCTACAATCAACAATCATCGTTAACACCTTCACTGAAAAATAAACATTTCCGTCTGAATCAAATCAGCTCTGGAATTATTTCTTGTAGCGCTGAAATAGTTCGTCTTACAACACAAGAGTAACAAAGTTATTAACAAGTTTCTGTACACTTTCTGTCAAAAGCATCGTATCTCTAAAAGATGAGACTCGTGCATTAGTTTTAGTGTAGCAGCATCGTATTTCAATGACTCTCATCAAAGTTTTAATCATAACTAAATTGAAAATAACAAAACGGTAGAGGCACTACAGGGACTGCAAACAGTATTACCTGCATAACTTTCCCCTGCAATGTAAAACCTTCGGAATTTAAATTGTGGAAACCTGTTGAACCAGTTTACTAGGAATGCATACGATTGTTCGGCTGGAATAAAACAAAAAGGCCATTAAAAACTTTAGATTTCCTAGCATCGCTTAAACCCTCTATCCTCTCGAGAAAACCGAACAAATTCACAAGTTACCGGTAAGTTTATCGCCAGTTTGCGTATAATCAGAGGTCGTGTTCGTGTAGGAGAATCCGACGCCTGCTGGAGACTCCAAAAACAGTACGTTCGCCGCTGTGGGAAGCATGGACCCTTCAGTAATTTAGCCTAACAATTCGTTAAAAATGTAATTTATCCTAAGATCCCTATCGAGAAAGAGTTTGTAGTAATATCGAGTTTGTAGTATTTCAGTACAGGTCATCTGTATTTATTGTTGGTTGAGTATATCTATTTTATTAAAAAAAAAATAGAATATTAAGTGTGTAAAATGGTGAAAAAAAATTGTTGTTTTTAATGGGAATCACGATTCACAAATTTTCGAAAATTGGTACTGGATTGTTGGTACTGGGTTGTTTATTATATAAGATACCATTTATAAATATATTGGAAAGTTGAATCTGAAACATTTATTAAATTTATTAAAAAATTTAGAAACATCAAGTAGGTTTTGATTCACTTGTATTTACAGACATGACTCACAAAACCATTTTATAAAGTTTGTTTTTATTCAATCTTTATTAATACAAATTAAGTAATAAAATAAATAAAATGATAATTATATATTTTTTATTATTTAAATAATTTTATTATATTATTATTTTAAAATTAATTATTATTGGGCATCTCATTTAAGATGTAATCATTTAAAGGTAAGTACTTTGCAATTTCGCCCGGAGTTGTGAGGGTTTTGCGGTGAATCTTAATTTCATCTCTATTGCAAAGTTAATGCCCCTGACATGTGGGGGCGATAGCAAGATATAATGCGCGCCGGGGCGATAGCCAGATATAACGCAGGGCGTGATGACTAGAGAAAAAAAACGGCGCGCGTTATATCTGGCTATCACCCCCGCATGTCAAGGCTCATTAACTTTACAATAGAAGTGGAAATAGGATTCTCCTAATTCCACCTCCTTTGCAAAGTTAATGCCGCTGACATGTGGGGGCTATAGCCAGATATAACGCGCCGTGATAACTAGAGAAAAAAAACGGCATAAAGCACCGTGATAACTAGAGAAAAAAAACTGCATAAAGCGCCGTGATAACTAGAGAAAAAAAACCACGCCCTTTATATCTGGCTATTGCCCCAGCATGTCAGGGCGCATTAACTTTACAATAGAAGTGGAAATAAGATCTGACACAAGACCTGTCCTCGGCTAATCGGTCAAGTGGCGTTGGCACTTGTCAGTAATAGGAAAAGATACCACACACAGATGATTGGAGTGGGCACTCCATGAGTGGCCCCTCGCAGGGGAGGGGGAGTGAGGGCGGGAGGCGCGCTCCTTTTTCGTGATGCATCCAACAGGGAAAACGCTCCTTTTTCGTGATGCATCCAACAGGGAAAACGCTCCTAGGACAGGGTTGAACGGGCCTGGATCAGATCCACCAACGATAGAAGAGAGTCTAGTAATGGGTGCGCAATAGCAGGATCAAGGAAGGAGTCGATGCCTTCCAAAGGCTATGAAAAACCTGAAGTTTGTAATGCTAAACTATAGACTGGAGAAATCTCACCAGTACATGAAGGATCACGCTTTGATGTGCAAGTTCATGGGTATCTCGCTAAGGGAATAGGTGATCATCCCATGGATCTAATCTAGATAAAATAAAAAATGACTGGTGGAATTGAGGCTACACCTAAAGGATTTATTCACGATAATCTTTTCCAATCTAGTATGAATATTTGAGAATAAGCCATACTTAACAATGTGAGACTATTGATTAGATACTAGGAAGAATGCTATAACTTGAAGAGAGAACAGAGAACAATTTCAGGCAGCCACGGTCTGGGTTCACCTTTTCTCCCTTCCAGAGGATTTTTGTGAACCAGATATCCTCGAAGGGATTGGAAATGCAATAAGATATTTTGTTAAAATCTTTGAAATTACAAAAAGGAGACGTCATGCAACGTATGCCTGAATTTGTGTTCAAATGAATATTTCTAAGCCTCTCCAAGAATCAGTAGATCTGGAGTACCATGACTCCATCTGGACACATCCGCTAGATTATGAGCATGTGCCCTTCACATGTCGGATATGTGATGAGTTTGGCGTTCTAGGAACGCCCGCTCACAATAGCAGAAGAAGCACAAAACATGACCAGGAAGGATGAGTATGGCTTCGAACCGGTCGGAGGAATGTGCCGACTCATAATAAACCACCTCAGTGAAGCAATCGTCTGGGTCCACCTCTGCGAGAAACGAAACCAGCAACAAAACCGCGGGATAAACCCCTAAAATCCGGGGTCAATAACCCTTTCACGGTTCTAGAGAATCTGGAGCTAGAAGAGGAACCTGCAGGAAAATCAACCCAATTGGCTGTACATGCAATGGAGGTGGATAAACGGGGCTCTAAAAATGTAGAAAATATTACGCTAAAAAGGAAAACACCGAGAAGACTTGGAAGAAGATCGGAGACTCGAGGATATCCTTATCCACACTAGCAAGATTTTGGAAGCGAGGAAAAAAACAATAGGTTGGGATCCGATGAGCGAACAATACTGGAATTCTCCATGGCTTGGATCAAAACTGATGTAAAAGACATCCCTTCTAACTAGCTAATCCACTTCAGGAATATGTTTGGGCAACGGTGTGCGTGACTAACAAAACTATATGGTGATGATATATCTCAAAGCTAGAGTAAGGAAGGTGGAGCCGTACAGAGACCAGAGCTTCTCTGAGAAAGGGAAAAAGGAGAGAAAGTTGACGAAGGGGGCAATTCGAGAAGTGGGATATTTTTTTGTTGAATCCTAGGAAAATGGGTCAACTAACAGATTACTTCCCTCAAACCCTTTCCCTTACCCAATGAAAATGCTCTCATAGAACATTCGGGGCTTGAATAGTAAATGCAAGCTCTGTTCTCCAAATATTGTATTATTGCAAGAGACAAAGATGGTAGCAGAGAAATTCCAGGAGGTGAGCCAAAGGGTATCTCGCTAAGGAAATAATAAAAAAATATGTATCGATTGAAAATATAATAGTTCTGTAAAACATGAGATTCAAATCCAGTGAGTCAAACCAAAAAACAAAAAGATTGAAATCATAATTAAAAATTAAAATTATATAAATTACATAAAATTTAACAATTTTTTATGTATTTATATTAAATAATATAAAATAATTCAATATCATGTTTCATTTGGGGTGCTTTGGCACTATTATTTGACTATGTTGATTATGTAATTCTTTCTTGATTCTATGAACAAAAGGAAAGAAAAAGTAATACTTACAATAAAACAAAAATAAATTATTGTCATTAATTAGTGTTATCATCACTGATTAGACAGAATGGTTATTATTTTCCCCAGCCAAATTTAATTTATGATTGATAAGAAATATTGTATGATTGTCTTGACCTTCACTTTCCCATTTCTGTAACAATATAATATTTAAAAATTAACCCTATTATTTTTACCTTTTTAATAGGACTTAGTATCAATATACAAGGATATTGTTTTCTCAATTTAATGTATTTCAATCCTTATCTAAATTGAAATGTAAGAGAAAGAAGCTTTCTAGTAAATGTAAGCTAATACCATCTTAATTCCTATCATGAAAGCTATTTCAGATCGGTAATGTTAGACCTATGCCAGATGGAATTTATTTACGTTGCAAAAATGTTAACTTAATCCATTAGAGCAATCTACAGATGTGAAAGAATAAACATGTATGTACATCTCTACAATTTCCGGATATGAACGAGGACAGTACTGGCCTTGGTTCCATGCGTACGGGTTGTCGCTCAGTGTTCTCCCATCTGGGTTAACGCGAAAAGGCCCTAATTCCGCCATTGCTCCAAATCCTAACGAAGAACATCCAGGCCCTGCGACAACATTCTTTTGTGAGAACCAGGAGAACTGAGAGATACAATTATTATAGGAAACCTGTGAAAAACGAATATTCAAGAGAATTTACCGCCGTTAAGCCAGAGGACCAGCGGCTTATTGGAGGGATTTTGAGTGGCCTCGGCGAAATAGTAGAATAGCGCTCTGCCTGCCTCGGCATCGACTGTTACATAACCAGAGTGCTGCCGGAATTTGAAACCAGCCGGCTGCCCGGGGAGGCCTTGTGGCAGATAATCGGCTTCTTGCGAGGGCCCCTCTATCAAATATTCGGAATCATTCTTGAAGCTGGTCGTCGCGCTCTCATTCTCCCAGTTGGTAATTTTTATGGTACGGCTTCTGCTTCTTATAGCTCTGCGCCATGACTGCAGTTTGTCACCTTGAGAGGTTAGCTGATGAGTCTGAGCAACTGCTGCGACCAAAAGGATTGACAGAAGAAAAAACTGTATTCTCTGCATCTCGACAACCAACAAACGAAGGAAATCCGAGGTTGTCTTCTTGATTAGGGTTACAAATTACGGACTAATCTTGATAATCAACCAACGAAGGAGAATCCCAGGACGTAGTGTCGATTAGCGTTATCGATTAGATGACTAACGATTAATCTAAATAGAGGTTTCGATGGTCACCAAAATAGCTCAGGACCATGCGTAAAGTTAAGTATATTTGATTTCACTTCTCTGTGAAACTGTTGAAATATTCCAAAATTCACAAAAGATAAGCCACCTTTGTTAAATTGTTGAAATATTTGAAAATTTACCCCCAAAAATAAGGATAAACGGAGAAAGGCCGGGTACATTACTTACAACTGGTGGAACAGGTTACATCTTGGACAGAGGTGGATTGGAAACAAAGGGAGAGGAAGTCCGTTGACAATCAGGAAACAAAGGGTGTTCCAACATGTCACGCATACCAAGTCAAGGCATCAACAAATATAATTAGGATTCCTTTTTGTTTTTAGTAAACATCAAACAATTCATTTCAGTATATATTTTAACAATAAGTTTAAGAAATTATAAAAAAATAATTAAATTATGATTTTATTTAAAATAATAATAATTAATATAATTAAATAAATAAATATATATAAATTTAAAAATTAATTAAGAAAATCATAATTTTATTTAAAATTATTATTATTATTATTATGATGATGATGATGGTGGTGGTTATAAATTAACTTATAATTTCTTTAATTATTATTATTATTATTATTATTATAAATTAAATTAATATATAAGTTAAAGATATATTTAAGATTATTAGCCATATATATTCTTTTCTTGACAAGTAAGAGACGAACCTTCTATTAATCTGAATAATTACATAATTTACATAGAGCCCCAGACAGAAGGGGCGACACAATCAATAAAAATGGCTAACAGCTGTCAGACAAATCAAGACCATAAACTGACCCTCCTGCAACAAAAGTAGATCCTAAACAAAATGGGGAAAAAGCCCTTAGATAACCGGCAAGAACCACATAGCGTCGATTAGTACAAGCCTCAACCTATTTGCCAATAAGCAATAAGGCCGATCAATCCGAGCTGTTGAAATCAGAGTCCCGATTTGACAACCATTATGGATATCACACGGACAAGAAGCAAGGGAGTTAATCACACGATGAGAGCAATTTTCCACCACCTCTCCTTGCCATGTGTTGCCTTTTGTATGGAATCACGTGTAGTTGCTCCAAAACCTGATACCACCTGTGTCCCGCGTGAAAAACCACTTGTGGTTTTTGGGTTTTGTGGAACCCACCTTGGTGCTGCTCAAAAACCCATTAGGCATATACGATCTGTGAACATGGTCTTGTGGGGTGCCGAGCCCCCAGATGGTCCCACCAAGGGCCATGTGGCTCCTGGTGGACCTGCCCATGATCTTATCAAGATGGGGTCCACCTGAATAAGTTGGGTCCTGAACCTTTAAGTGAATAGCACGATTGATCTCAATCATTGAAAGAAACGCCCCTATCCAATGCCCCACAGAGATATCACACAACCGAGATGCACGGAGGTTAACCGCACGATGAGAGCGGTTTTCTCTCTCATCTCTACGCCACGCATCATCTCTTGAATGGAATCGCGCGGTTCTTCCACTAAGCCGAAAACCAGCCAAAGCCTGCGCGATATACCACTTGTGGTTTTGCATCCGTGGTATCGCTGGGTGGAGACCATCCATCCGAGCCTGCCAATCTGTCCGCCTCCTTCTTTTCCGAGCTAGCCCTCGGGAGTTGCCAACAAAAACCCGCTGAGCCAAGAGAGTCTCAGCCATCCAATCTGTGTTATCGCTCACCTTGAAACCTTCCTCTGTCATTCTAATGCCCAGGGAAAAGAGACGAGAGTTTATGAACAGAGACCAATGACAAATTGGGCACTGTCCTGCCCATCTCTGTTTCCAGTATCAGCACTGTTCAACCATGAATCCTAGTCTACATTTGCTAGAGTGGAACAGTCCTCCCGTAGCTGCCTGGAAAGAAGAAACTCCCATGGATGCCGAGAATCCCTATCCTTGTTGACCACCTCTTCATTAGCCAGCCTGTCTGCAAGCATGTTTGCCTTTCTTCTAGCGTGCACAAATCTTATTGTTTTAAGGATTTGTAAGTGTAATTGGACACAGTGAAACACCTGTAGCAGCCTTTAGTGCTTTGACACTTTGTCTGGCGAGGTTCCATTTTCAATCTTCTTGGCAGCTTTGACGACCAATTCCGAGTTAGCTTCGATTATGACATTCTGTAAGTTTACCTCGGCTAGGATCTCCATACATTGATCTAATGCTAGAAGTTCTGCCATGTTGTTGGTGCCCTTTTCTAGGTGTCCATGGAAGATGTAATTTATATGTCCCTTAGGATCCTTGATGGCTCCACCAAAGCCAACTTCCCTGGGATCTCCCTTGGAGGCTCCATCAATATTGACTTTGAAAAAGCCCTGAGGAGGGGGCTGCCAACCCCTCTCCCCTGTGTTTAAGGTTCTTAGATCCTTCTTCACACCCTGAGGGTTGATGGCTTGAAGATCCAGATTGATAAGAATTTGTAGCTCCTGAGGCAGAGGAAGATTCGTCAATTTCATTCTTCGAATGCTTCTCACTGTTTCCTTGAGCTGTTTCAAAATCTGATGGATGATAAGCTAGGGTTCTCTAGCTTTGTTTTTGAAGATTCTTCTATTTCTTTCTTTCCAAATATTCCAGATGACAAAGCCTAGAGTTAGCATCTAGGATTTGTTGATGATTTCATTTTCTAAGAAGTTTTTCCTCCATTTTGATAATGTATTGGATATGCTAAGCCTGTCCCTATCGATCTGGCGGAAGATTGAGGCCACCCAATCCCAAATTTTGGCAGAAAAGGAACATAGATTAAGCAAGTGTTCAATCGTTTCCTCCTGCAAGCCACAAAGCTGACATTTAGAGGGGCCAATGAAACCTTTCTTCATAAGGTTTTCCCAAGTTAGGATTTTCCTTTGATGAACAAGCCAGATAAATAATTTTATTTTCATCCATTGAGAGGTCTGCCATAGCTCCTGCCAGACTTTCTCAGCTTTTACCAAGTTAAATCCAATGATTGCCTATTTAGCCTCTTTGAGATTGTAGTTACTTTCATTGTTCTTGCCCCATCTTAATTGGTCATGAGAAGAGGAGACTAGAATCATTGTTTGCTCTACATCCTTAGCAAGAGCCTTTGCCATGCCCTTGAAAGGGATTTCTTCATTGTAACTTAGATTCTTCCATTTCCTCCATTTATCCTTGTTCCTCCCTTGATCCCAAAAGTCTTTTACTAATAAGAGACCTTAGTTGTTTGTGTCCCTTTTGAGGTCTACTAGTTCATTCTTGTACAGGATGGGTTCCTATTACCAATTGTCCTCCCAGAAGCGAGCTCGGTCCCCAACTCTAATTTCCCAAAAATAGTGCTTCTAAACAATGCTTTTGTTCTCCCATGCAATGTTCTAGATGTATGAGCCCCTGATTTGTCCTATCATTCTAATATGATCATGTTCCTGCCAGTGCTTAGCATACTTTTGAGTCCAACGCTTGGCCCATGGTGCTCTTGACTCCTTGATCCATCGCCACCACAGCTTGGCTCCCGAACCCTAACTCAGCATCTCTGGATCTTCCAGACCCAAACCACCATGGCTTTTGGGTTTGCAGAGCTTGTCCCAGGCAATGAGAGCCCACTTATTTTTCTTTTCCCTTCTGCCCCACAGAATATTCCTTTGAATGTTTCTTATTTGTTGCTTTATGCCCTAAGGAGCCAGTATAGCTGCAAACATAAAAATGGGAATGGCCTACAATACCACCTTGGTGAGCACCAGACGCCCTACAAAGTTTAACGATTTGTATGTCCAATTGTTGATTTTGTCCTGAAGCCTGTTTGAAATTGGTTCCCATATTTTTTTACATAGGGGTTTGTCAGTAAGAGGAACGCCTATATATTTGGAAGGTAAATGTTCCCTTTGAAGACCCAGAATCCTGGTGATATTTCTCTATATTGTAATATTAGTGTTAAAGAAAAAAACCTTGGACTTGCTTTGGCTTACCTCTGTGCCTGCTGCCATAGTGAAGTCATTTAAGATATCTTTGATTTCTTTTGCCTCCCTAACTCTGGGTACACCCTATAGCATCGTGTCATCTACAAATTATTGATGAGTGTTGGCCTCTCCATCTGGGGTGAGCTTGATTCCCTGAATTCTACCTTCAGCATTTGCCATTTTGATTGCTCTACCAAGCCATTCCATCTTGAGTACAAAGAGGAAGGGAGAGAGTGGATCACCTTGTCTAAGTCCCCTGGAAGGTGTAAAAGTATTGGAGTGAGCTCCATTAAGCAGAATAGAGAAACTGGTCAAGGTGACTAAAGCCACAACCCATCTTATCTAGTCTTGGTTAAAGCCATAAGCTTTAAGAATGGCTCTATGTAAGACTAGCTGAGTTTGTCATAAGCCTTCACTAGGTCTAATTGGATGATCATACCTGCTTGCTTGCTGTGTTTGAGAGAGTGTACCACCTCATGGGCTTGGATAATGTTGTTAAGAATCTGCCTTCCCTCCACATAGCCTGTTTGCTCCTTAGATATGAGCAAAGGTAGCAGTGGCTTCAGTCTGTTGGCTATCACTTTGGAGATGATTTTGTAAACCACATTACATAAGGCTATGGGTCTAAACCCATCTGGGGTGATAGCGTTTTCCTCTTTTTGGATTAAAGTTATAAAGGTTGTGTTTAGTTCTTTTAGAACCTTTTTGTGTTATCTTGAGTCTTCAACTACCTCTAGTATGTCCTGTTTGATTGTATCCTAGCAGGCTTTGAAGAAATTGACAATGAAGCCATCTAGTCCTAGTGCTTTTCCATTTTGCATTTCCTTGATCACCTCACTAACCTCTTCTTCCAAGACTAGCCTATTGAGATTGTGGTTTTCCTCATTGGTGACCAACCTGGGAATGTACTGAGTGATCTTCGCAATGAACATGGATTTGTCTTCCATTGGCTCCTTTGCAATGTTCGAGAAGTGTTGTACTAGGGTCGACTCCATGTCCTTGTGAGTGACAAGTTTAGAACCTTGAGAGTCCTTTATCTTGTTGATTCTGTTATGTGCCCTGTGAGCCATAGTAGATTTGTGAAAGAACTTAGTGTTCCTTTCTCCCTCTTTGATCCACTAGATCCGGGATTTCTATCCCCAAAAGGTTTCCTCTTGTAGACATCGTTTCTCCCATTCTTCCTACAGAGAATAAATCAGTTTCTGTCTTTCCTCATTGAATCCGTCTGTGATATTGATCATATTGACATCTTGGAGCTTCTATTCCGTACTCATTATGGTCTTGATGATATCACCAAATTCTTTTTTGTTCCAATCCTCGAGTTTGGATTTAATGTATTCTAGTCCCTGCTAGAGCATGTACATCTTAGTACCCTGGATGTTCAAATCCTCCTTCCACCAATTGGCAATGTTTCTAGTGAAGTTCAGGTTAGAGAGCCAAGCATTTTCGAATCTAAAAGGCCTATTCCTCAGTGTGCCCATAAAGGAAGCTTCTAGTTGTATAGGCCAATGATCCGAGCCACCAAAGGGCAAAATGGACACTGATATGGCTACTCCTATGAGGATGAGATCCTCAAAGATGATAAACCTATCCAGTTTTGATGCCACTTGGGAAACTCCACCTCTTTTTTTATTCCAAGTGAATGTCCCATTTGTAGTTTTGGTGTCCGCTAGTCCCATGTTCATGAGGAAATCTTAAAAGGCTTCAAGGTCTCCACCCCTATAGGCTGGCACACCAGAGAAAGATAGTTCCTGGATGCTTCAACATCTAGTATTCCCAGCTTCCATGGATCCCATCACATGGGAATCCCTCCTGTAGAGTTAATGGCTTTCACCTCTAAATAATCATACTTAATTAACCATTTATTATGGATTTCTCTTATTTTTTCCATTGAGAATTTTGTTTCTTGAATAAATACCATGTCTGTTTTTTCCTCTTTTAATCTATTGCTAAGATTTCTTTGTTTTCTTCTACTCCCTAACCCTCTAATATTCCAAGTTGTGAGCTTCATTAAGAAAGGTTAGTAAAAGAGTAGTTGGGAAGATCTTTCATCTTACCTGAGTTAATCATCAGTTTCCCACATTCCGTTAGCAGCGCATTCTGTCTTTTCCTTCCTGAATTTTTTGGAGATGATGTCTGGGGGTTCTCCATCACTTTGGCCCCACTCTGTTCCTAGCTTTCGTGGTTTCTTTTGACTCTAGTTCCCTTTGATTGCGCCCTCCATAGATAGAATTGTTGGACTCGATCATAATCTTCTTTAGGCAGTGAGTCCACACCTTTGTTCTTCCCCTATTCCAAAAATTGCTTTAGATCTAGATTTTCTCTATCTAGTAACTCCTGCAGTTCATGATCCTTCGTACCTGCCTCACTTGGGGTCATTTCTTGGTCCTTGCTAATCTCCATGCAGCTTTGTAGTCCCTCTATTTGCTGATCATTTACTCAGATATCCTCCATTTTAGCTTCCATGTCCTGCTCCTTAGGGATGTTATCCTTGACTGGGTCTGTTTTCATGTTCATCTCCACTTCTCTGAGCATTTTGAAGCTATTGTGTCTTGTCTATTTGTCTTCGCTTGTCTTCTTATGTGATATTTTTCCCCCTTTCCCTTTGCCTCCAACCTTCGTCAAAACCTCATGATCTTTGTCCATAGGGGTCTTTCCATTATTTTCCATATAGTTTGTGGGGCAATGTTTGAATAGATGGCCATGTTCATGACATTTTCGGCATCTGAAAGGTATGTGCTCATAGTCTACCATTTGCATCCATTCCTCATCATATACCTCTAAGATTATTGCATCTGGGAGGGCTCCAGAGAGATCAAATATTCTAGTGAAGGAGGTATATTTACCTTTAAGAGTTGCTTCTGATATTTTTACAAATTGCCCCAGCTTGTTGCCTATGGTTTTCAGTGACTATGGTTGCCAGTAGTCCAGAGGTAGTGAGTATAGTTTGATCCAAACCGGTACAGATGTGAATGTTTCCTGTTCCGGGACAAAGTTCATCGTCCATGGCCGCATGTAAAGTCCTGCTGCAGCATAGAAGTACAGTCCCCCTTCAAACACTCTATCCTTGTCCTCCAGGCTCGCAAACACTACCATGAAGAAGCCCTTTGAACCTAGATGCAAATGTATCTCTCCTTTGGGCTTCCAGTGGCTCCTGATCCAGATGTGTAAAGCTCTCTCCGTTGGCAATATTCCCATAAACTTGTAGATGATCGCATGTTCTCTCATATGGTCCCTATACGCTTGAATCGCTAGATCACTTAATATGACCCTGGGGACGACGCTCGATTTGGGCTTGCATGCTCCCGTAGTTTTCATTTGAGGCCTTTTCTTGCTACTGCCTCCCTTCTCCCTTTCTAGACTTGACTCTTGTTTCTCTTCTTCCTGATTCAAGATCTCTTTGCGTCCCTGCCTCCCTCTGTGACAACTTGACTGTAGGAGGGAGCCTCCTGCACAACCCACCATGAAACCCTAAAACCAAAACTGGTGCCAACTTCGAGTTTTTCTCAAGTTGCAAAGCATTGATCCCTTTCATCCGAAAAAAGTCATGTGCACACTTCGGAATTTTAGTTAAACATAATCCAAACAGTCCAATTTTATTAAATTTAGTCCCATTAGCCATATATATTCATTTTAAATTATATCATGGAGATTTTAAATTGTGTAAATAAATTTCATTAAAACACTATATCCAATATTATTAATTATCAATACCACATTTCAAAAAATTGTAACCCATTTCATAGGAAACTTGATCATATCGCAATTTTTTAATTAATGAGTTTAATTGAAATGGGAAAAAAGGCATAACTACTTTGGAATGAAATTTACACCTATGGATTACCTATACTACTAATAATATTTTAGAATATCATATGGATATTAAATCCCTACTATCCACCTAATAATTTTTTATAATTAAGTTAAAATTTTGGAAACTCTATTCCAAAATAGACATGTACATCGTCATGACTAGCACAACCTTATAAATTAGTGTAGCTTTGTGAATAAAATAATTAGTAAATATAGATAAGCATCAATCAATAATAAGCTTTAAAGAACTTACTTCACCATACATCTCGAGTTGCTCAAATTGAGAAAAATTAATGAGAATTAACTAAATTTTAAGCTAAGTTACTCGGTTTGGTGAACAAAATTGATTAAATTCGAAGTTGGCCAAATTTTATTCCTAGGAAACTTTATTTTATTTAATGAGGTTCCCAAATCTCAATCCAAACACAAACACTAATAAGTTCAAGAAATTCATCTAACATTTTACTGAAATATGTTTCAAGTTCATGATGAAATCACAAAAAGTTTAAAAAGTTAAGCTATCTTTGGAAGTATGGTAGGAACCATTTTGTTAATTTACATAGAATAACTTTCTCTTAATAATATTTTTCATTTCTATTTTAATAATATACATAGAATACAAATTTTTTTAATAATATTTTTCATTTTTATTTTAATAATATTTCTCATTTCTTTTTATTTATCTTTATTTTCAAAATTTTGATATGTTAATTTTTATTTATGCAATGTACACTTAAATTATATAAATTAATAAAAGTGTAATACTTTAATAGAATATAAAAACTAAATATTAAAAAAATGCATGTAAATTAAAAAATATGTTTATCTTTTAAAAAAAAATCCACATATATATAATTATAATATTTCAATAAAATATATAAAATAAACATACATATAAAAAAAATTGTTAATTTTTTATTTATACTATACACAATTTAAATTATATAGTTAATTTTTTATTTATACTATACAGAATTTAAATTATATATATTTTTAAAGAAATATAATATTTCAAGAAAATATAAAAGTTAAATATATTAAATAAATTTATGTTATATATATATATATATATATATATATATATATATATATATTTATTTATTTATTTTGTTGTTTTTTTATATGTCATTTTGTAAAGTCAAGGCATCAACAATATGATTACCATAGTTTTTTTGGTTTTACAAACAAGCTTGAAAAAGTATCAAATCATTTATTTCATTATACATTTCAATTTATTAAAATTATAAAAATTAACTAAATTATAACCTTTTTTAATATATATATATATATATATATATAACCATAGAAATTCATCTCCACAATATTATGGATATTCTTAATTTATAGATAGACTTCATTACACTAGCATGGGTCAATACCAGCACTTATAAATACCACATGCCCAAAATAGCATGCTCATGTAAGACACTAGTTCATATCACAAATTTTTTTAATTAATGAAATTAATTAGAATGACAAAAATGATAATTAATTTGGAAGTAAATATAAATATTTGGTTTGTATATGTCACTCAGAATATTCTAGAATATCATAGGGATATTGAATCTCTAGTATCCACCTATTTATTAATAATTAAGTAAAAATTATAGAATCATTATTCCAAAATAGGCATTCCCATTGGCATAACTTGATATACCATATAAACTAGCGCAACCATATAAATTAGATGGTTGGTAAATGTGAATAGGTATCAATTCATAATAAGCATCAAAGCACACACTTCATCATACATCTCAAGTTGTTAAAATTGAGAAAAAAACATAAGAATTAGCTAAATTATAAACAAAGTCACTACCAAAATTGATTAAATTTGATGTTGGTCGAATTTCATTCCTAGACAAATTCATTCAACAAGGTTCAGAAATCTGAAGCCAAACATAAACATGAATAATTTCTAGAAATTCATCTAAAAATATATAAAAATTAATTTTAAATTCATTATAAAATTACATGAAATTAAAAAAAATAAAAAAATAATAATAATTAATTAATTAAATTAGTCTTGAGAGTATATTGAGAGCCATATTGTTAATTTACATGATTTTTTAAATAATAGTTTTCATTTCTATTTTAATAATGTTTCACATTTGTATTAGTTTATCTTTAACTTCATACAATTTCAATATCTTACTTTTTATTTATACCATATGCATTTAAATTTAAATTATATAAATCTATGTATTTATAAACCATCATAATAAAAATATAATACTTTTATAAAATATAAAAGTTAAATATTTAAAGCAAATATATATAAATTATATATATATATGAAAGAATATATTTAAACATTTCAATTAAATATAAAAATTAAATATATAAAAGAAATATATATATATATATATATATATATATATATATATATATATATATATAAATAAATAAATAATTGTTTATTTATAAAGAGTTATAATAGAAATGTAATATTTCAAAAATTAATATAAAAATTCAATATATAAAATAAACTTATGATTTTGTAATAATATTTAAATTTAATGGATAAGCACATAAAAATTTGATACTTAACTCTGAACTATGAATATTCACCTTATTTTATCATGGATATTATTAACTTCTAAATAGGTTGTGTCACAATACTATTGCTTAGTGATACCACATGACCAAAAACCATAACTCATTTCAAAATTTAAATGTATTATAAATATTTTAATTTTATTTAATTTTATAACATTTTTAAAATTAAAACTTAATACTTACAATATAATAATATTCTTACCCATGTGTATTCACCCCCATTTTTCCATGGATCTTACCAACCCATTTCAAAATCAAAATATTTTATTTTAATTTTATTTTATAACATCTTTTAAGTTGCATCTATAAGCAAAAATGTATGGGGATATGTTGTAGTTAAAATTAAAAAATAAAATAATTAATAATCATAATTATCATTAAAAATATTTTGACTTGAACAAATTACATAAAACTAAAAAAAATAATTATAATTATAATTAACAATAAAACTACACTGTCAATTCTCACTAGCACAAACGGTTGAGGATGGGTCTCCTTAGCAAGGCAACCCAGGATCAAACTTCACAAGGGGTGGTTGTGCCCTTCTCTAAAGAGAGGAGACATACTAAAAAATATAGTCAGCTTAGGGTTTTTGTGCCGAGGCAGCAACTTTGACAGATTAGATGCCCATCGGTGGCTAGTGTGCCCAAGCAACTTGAGGCGGCAACTTTGACAGATTAGATGCCCATCGGTGGCTAGTGTGCCCAAGCAACTTGAGACTTTGACGGTTTAGATTCCCCTCCTCATGCCATTGTTCAAGCCCGAAGGATCATAGACAACTTGACAAACAAATAAAATAATAATGAAAGTATTCTATATCCATGTTAAATATGAATCTCTGAGAGGGTCAAATCTCTTGATGCAAATCTCTTTTAGAGTGAAAAGGGATTTAATTCCTCTTGGTTGGAGTTAAGATAGATCTAGGTTGGTCTATTCATCTTGAAAAGAGGTGGATTGGAAACAAAGGGAGAGGAAGTTTGTTAACAATAGATGCCAAAGAAAATTTTGTTCCAACATGTCACATATACAATGAGCATCAACAAATATGATGACCACATCTTTTTTTGCTTTTACAAGCAAGCTTGAATAAGCATCGAACCACTTATTTTATTATACACTTCAATGTATTAAAATTTTAAAAATCATAAGAATTAACTAAATTATTATTATTATTATTATAAAAAGGAATTTATATATAAATTAAATATATATACTTTCAAAAAATTATGTACTAAGATTCTTAAACATGGAGATTCACCTCAACAATATCATGGATATTCTTAATTTGTAAATAGGATTTATTACAATGCCATGACCAATACCATGACTTATCATGCCCAAAAAACCATAACTCATTTCAAATGGCACTTGTTCATATCTTAATCTTTTAGTTAATAAATTTAATTGAAATGACAAAAAAGACATAATTGCTTTGAAATTAAATCTAAATCATTGGCTTGCTTATCCCACTAAGAATATTCTAAAATATCCTATGGATATTAAATCCTTGTTATGCACCTAATAATTATTAATAATTAAATTATTCTAAAATAAATATGTCTATGGACATAACTAGCCCAACCATATAACCTAGAGCAGTGGTAAAAATTAACTAGATGTTAAATGTTGATATGCATCATTCCATAATAAGAATCAAAGCTCGCACTTCACCACACACTTTGAGTTGTTCAAATTGAAAAAAATCATAAAAATTAACTAAATTGTAACCTATGACACAAGGTTCCCTGAAAACAATTGATTAAGTTTGAAGTTGATTGAATTTCATTCATGAGCAAGTTTATTCAATGAGGTTAGCAAATCTCAAGCCAAACACAAAATCAATAATTTCACCAAATTCGTCTAAAATTATATTAAAACTTTATTTCAAGTTCATTATAAAATCACATGAAATAGAAAAATTTTAATTTAACTTTAAAAGTATGCTGAGAGTTATGTTATTAATTTACATGAAATACATTTTTTTCCGAAAATAATATTTTTAACTTTTTTAATACTATTTTCCATTTCTATTTGTTCAACTTTATCTTCCCAAATTTCCCCACAGTGGGCAGAGATATGAGCTCCTCGCGGATGCTTGGAGTTGATCGCATCGATGGGACGACAGTTCGAATCATCATGCGTAGATGGTTGATAAGTAGTACGGGCAACCTCCACTAGTCCCTTTAATCTTCTTTTTAAGACAATATGCTTAGTCTTTATTATATATGGTTCATGCTAGATAGTTTTTCTGATTTTGGCAACCCGAAGGCAAGCCATGGGCCTCTGATGTACATAGCAGTCATGGGAAAGGTTTTTTTTTTTTTTTATTAAACTAACTTATAAGCATCAAACTTGTAATCTTGAGACATTAAGACTATATTGTAGGTCTAGTTTCCTCATGGGCATACCAGTATGGTCGAGCACAATTTGTAAAATCTTTTTGCAGTAATTGAATATCAAAATTTACATTTACAATAGGAATTTTTTTTTCAAAAATTTGATAGGTTAATTTTTTATATATACCATATACACTTAAACTATGTAAAATTATAAATATTTATAAAGAGTTATAATAGAAGTCTGATATTATAATAAAATATAAATATTGAATATTCTAAAAAAAACATATTTGAATTTTATATATATATTTAAAAAAAATAATTAAACTTGTATAAATATTTAAAGAGTTATAATAGGAATGTAATATCATAATAAAATATGAAAATTAAATATAAAAATTTAAAGACATACATAAATATAAAAGATATTTTAATTATTTTGAATTTTGTTGTGATTTATACATTTCGGGAATAGATCGATTGGCTGCAAAGTGACACGTATAGAGAGTGAGGGCATTAACAAATGTGATTGCCACAGCTTTTTTGGTTTTACAAGAAAAATTGAATATTAAATACTTTTTAACAACATTGTTGAAGTGGCGGTATTTACAAGAAAGATTAAATAATAAATACTTTTTAACATCATGGTAGAAGTGGCGGTATTTACCAACATCGTAGTATTCTAATGGGGCGACTCTTTGGTTTTTGCGGATTTTATTTCAAGTAAGAAATTAAGGAAACTATAGTTTTAAATAAAATATTAGATTTATATTATTTTATTGGTAATTTAAATATTTTAATATATTTTTAAATTTATTTTTATTTAAAAATTAAACTACAAAATACAACGGAAAATAAATCAAATTAATGTGGTAAATATATTTTTGGAGTAATTTCTAAAATAAACATACCTATAACTATCACTAAGTCAACCATATAAACTAGCACAACAATATAAATTAAATGATTGGTAAATGTTGATAATTATCAATATATAAAAAACATCTTACTTGGTCGTACATCTCAAGATGTTAAAATTGAGAAAAAATATAAAAATCAAAGTATGGGGGTTTACGCAGTGCATTATATTAGATATCATTTTGGGATTCAACTGCGTTAAGTAAGTCATTCACGTATGACCATTTCCATGAGAGGTAGTCGTAACTGACTAATTTCTCATGATTTTTGAATAGTTCACTTAGCACTCATTGCATCGGGTGTGGTAGTCGTAACTGACTAATTTCTCATGATTTTTGAATAGTTCACTTAGCACTCATTGCATCGGGTGATGCTCACAGGGGTGAAGAAGTGGGATTGAAACTAGTGAAATGAATCACATAGAATCAATCATCACTTCCGGGGCTTGCACCCGGTAACTAGGACTTCCCAGGAGGTCACCCATCCCAAAACTCCTCTGGCTCAAGCGCGCTTAGCTGTGGAGTTTTCCCCACAATCAAGCCCACTTAGCTTGCTACCCCATTTGCAAAACCTTAGCAAGTATTGTGCCTCATGAACCATTCAAGTAGAGATCCCTTGACTCTTTTTGAATTTAAGTATGGGGGTTTACGCAGTGCATTATATTAGATATCTTTTAGAACTCAAAGCTCTGAATAGGGGGTTTTGAAATTTGATAAGGAATCCTTAATTCCTTAATGTAAATAATTTTAGTTTCTATATTTATTATAAAAAGTAGGAGTCATATTTCTAAAAGAACAATGGATAGGGATGAGATGTTAGGATAGGAAAGATCTTAGATATCTTAGAAATTAATGGAGTGATTTTAGAATCTAGAAAGATATGCTTTGTTTCTAAATTATGGTTATCATTGTAAGCCTAAGGATATTAGAACGGAAAAAAATGTGAAATCAAGTCATAGAGAGGAATGAAAGGTTCTAAGCATATGTATGTACATTTTTGTTAATGAATGAAAATTTTATATATAATTGTCTATGTGATGAGTTGTGCGACTCAAATCTGAATATGTCAATGCTGAATAAATGATAGTGTTGGTATTGTTGTGTCGGAATTAATGTCAAACTTTGTGCAATGATTTCGAACTCAGCGTATGGGTGATATGATTGTGTCAAGGGAAGTGTTGGCATGGTTAGGTGACATTTATTAATTATGTTGGCTTATGCAGTTGAGTGATGAAGTGTGTTTCCTATCTAGTTGGAGTTGGTGCCTTGGTCAAAGCATTGAAGGGAGGTTATAGATTTGAAGCAATTTCTACCTTAGGATATTATCTCAAATGTCTGTGTTTAAAATGACACAATTGGATATGTCTTGGAAAAACCTTTCTAATGGTATATGGAAACTATGAAATCTCCCAAGGGATTAAAAGTTATGTCCATATGAAGTTTAAACATGGGTTCGGACCTCAAGGTTCCACATGACCCTATGTTAAAAAAAATTCCAAACCTCAGGAGGGATAGCACAAAACACAATGTATAATGTAAAATTCCCATGCCTTGGCCCTTTTCTAATATTTTTGGTCCCATGGTTCCAATTTGAATAAAACCCAAGATAAAACCTCCTTCCACTCATTTTTTGTGAACATTTCACATCTTTCCTTATCCTGTTTCCTATTGGAAGGACAATTCCCATGGCCCTGAGTTCTCGACGGTAACAATCGTAAGAGACAACCTTTTCCCACCATATGATGATGAGAATTCATGTCTTGCCCTGGGACGATTGGAGTGAAGTGTGACAAGGGTACCAAGGTCCAGATATCGAGAGATGGAGGGTGAGATACAATCATTTCATGAAGAGTGGCACTTAACATACAAATCTCACATCAAGCCATTTTTAACACAAAATTTGGTCACAAATATCAAGCCTTGGGTCCCTTTTTTCTTCTGTACAAATTACATGTGGCATGTTGACATTAGTATGATGTTAGAAAATGTCTTGGAAATTCATTTGGAGGACACATGGCATGCAAATTTGGAGTTTTCAGGTGGCCAAGTGGGCCACTTCGAGTTGACACGTGGCACCACCTAGGAGGCACCATGTGGTTAAGATGACATTAGCATGACATAATCTAATGAGGTGGCACTATTTGGGATTCGATTTAGGGGTTTTCATTTTTTAAGGTTTTCATGTGTTAAAGTTTTCATACTATTCAAGCTCTTTGGGAAAAAAATAGAAGAGTGCAACAAAAATGGCCCAAACCCCCAAACTAGTGTGGGACCCAGTTTAGGCATCCAACTATTTGGGAATGAAATAGAAGAATGCAATAGAAATTCCCTAAACTCCCAAACCATAAAACTAGTTTTGGACCCATTTGAAGCCCATTTGGATACTTAGGTCATTTGGGAAGATAGATGGTATGTGGTGACTAGCTCATAGGGATGGCATGTGTCACCACCTAGAGACAACATTGTGGCACCACTTGGAGACAACTAATTAAATTTTAATTTGAATGAAAACTAGTAACTTATAAGTGGGTCATTTATCCATATATTTTTATTTCTATAAAGTCCTTATACACAAACCATTATCCTATTGTAGTGTAAGGACCTAGTTACAAGATTTGTTTTATTGTTGGGAAAATCCTTGGTGGGCACTCATAAAAAATTATTGAAAAGGATATACACATAAAGTGAATTAGATACTATGAAAACCCCTTATTGTTACTAATCCAGGTGGATATTCGTGGCCACCCACCCATTCCACTTGGACCCCCATGATTGTCTCTTTCAATTTTTCATTTTCCTAAATTGTAGCACAATTTTTTATTTTTAGCAGTTTTTCGGGTCATGAACTTTTGGAGCTATTTTGAGGCTCTAAATGACATTTTTTTGGGAAAATCACGACCAAGAAAGATTATACATTAGTGTTGTCCAGTCGGATGTTGCAGTCCTTGGATAGATCTTTCTAATGAGGTATTGTGCGTGTCAAACAAAGATCGTATGCCAAAGTTACCACCCTGGGAAATTTATATACCAATTTACCCAAACGAAGCCCATAGTTTTGGCACTTCATCTCCTAGGGTTAGGGATTTTCCTTGTTTCTCAATAATAAATAGGCCTTCGAGCTTCATTGTAACACAGTATAGAGGCATGTAGTCGCCACATCTCTTTTTAGAGATAAACTACATTTCCCAAGTTTGTCTTATTTCCATTCTGTTTCTAAGCATATTTCAGTATTTGATATTAATAAAATGAAGTGTTAGTTATGTTGCATCTTTGTATTATGGCTATATCTATAATTTGTTGCATTCATGTTTAAATTCGAATCAGTTACTCTTCTTTTTCATGACAGTGGTCTGATAAATCTCTGATTATTGTTCCTTCGGAACTCTAAACTTGAAATTCCAAATTTGAAACTTTGGTGACCCATGAGAATAGTATGATATACACTAAAAAGGGTAGGTACCTAAAATATCTTGTTTCTCTGAAATTGGACAATTGGAAGTTAATAATATGAAAGATATACAGCTCGGGAAAAAATCACTTTCATTTTTCTTATAGTAGAAATGGTAATGAAAAACCCTAAAAAGCTTCCATCAATAAAATTTTCATCATCAACCCCCAAAAGACAAACAATAACAAACAACATTCCTTGAATGGCCTCAGAAAATAGGTTTAAAGGGAAAATTATAGCCAATTCAGGAACAATGATACCACGGGGAAACATAGACTCAAGCATGACCTTGTTTTCATTCTCTCATAATTGTGTATCATTTAATTACAATTTATTCAAAAAGAGTTTGACGTTTTTCAGTAGATGGTATACACAACATGTTACGAATAGACTCCGTTGAAATTTTGATAATGGCATGACCCTCTTTAGATATAACATCCTAGCTACTTGACACATATAACATTCCACACTAGGCGATAAACTCAAGGAAGTGATATATATGGCAAATGGTAACAAACCCAAAAACAAACTCCCATATTCGCAATGAATCAATAGGGTGGACGATTTTACCAAAGGTCTCTTCTCTAACTTGGAATAATTAAAATTTACAACATCATATATATCAGGTTCCCTATCCACTAATGTCATATGATTAGAATTCACAGAATCATGCGTTGTAGGGTTCGAGCTCCTAGAGTTAGTCATTGCTTCAAAAGTAGTGAGAAATGTGCAAGAGGCTATTGGGGATTTTATTTTAGAGGCTTATTGACGTGGAAATGGATCTACTATTGTTATAGACATATTTGGGCACATCAACCCCAAACTTATATGTCAATAAACTAGGGCTCATCAACCCTTAAAGGAGTTGTTTCATACCCTAAAGAAACATAGTCATCTGAATACATCATTCCCCAAAAGTTCCAACTAAGAAACCATCCAGAAGTGGCCTAAATTAAACCATACTGACTGCTCCATTGGCAAAGTGCGATGCATACTAAGTGGTACACTGCCGAGGTGCGATGCATATTGAGTGGTACACTGCCGGGGTGCGATGCATACTGATTAGGCATTCTATAGGGTGCAATGGGTGAGGATGGACAAATGTCCGAGATAGTTTGCTAGATGGTTGCTCATGGAATCTTCTAGAAAATTCTTGTGTGCCACTTGCCTCTCTGAATTCGCCCAAGGATCAATAAGGGATCTAAGAAATCTCCAAATGGAACCAATTGTAACAAGTGGAATGACACTAATCAAACCCCACAGATGACTCACACCCTTACACACATCTATAAATGTATCTCCAATTCAAGAGATCTAGAGGCTGGAATATTGTGAATTGCAAGGAAGTGCTGATAGTTTGTGATTGAGGAAAGAGCATTGTATTGTTGGAGTGATCTTGCTATTTCATGAGGTGAAGAAGGATTGAAGCTGGATCAGACAACTGGGTTATAATTATCCCTTCTATTAATAAAGTTCTTCAAGTTTTCTTCCATATGATTGTGTAATTTTGAATGTTATCATTTGTGAATGCTATCATTTGTTCATTATATATCTGATTCTATATTTTTTATGTTGTAATAGATTATGATGCTTTGACGGTTCTTTGTTGTTGTACTTGTGCAGGTACTCTCCAAGCGTGTTCAATATGGGGAGGAGTTGCAGGCTCTGTCAAAGGGGAGAGAGAGCAAGCAAGGGATTAAGCGGAAGTTCTAGGTTGGTTCCATTATCTTTCTCTTATTTGTTACACATAGAAGAAAGCGTTGAATTGCTTTAAACTGTTGTTTCTAAGGTAGCTGCCAAACCTAGAGGGCTAGCATTCTTTATGAATACTAGTTTCCCATAAACAAATTGGTGACTCCACTAGGAGAATAGAGTTTTGTTTGTTGTTACTATTTGTTTTATAAACTATAGACAGAGTCTGAAGTCAACGAGGTAGCCTTCGAACTACTCTTGCTCTACAATTGCATAGTAGATGAATGCTTCTTCAGTCAATCTCTAGTTTAGTTTATGAATTAAACATTTGACTTACAAGCACATATATATGCCCTTTTGGTAGCTTAGTAACCTCTCAAGACATTCCTCTATACTTTGCTCTTTACTATTCATCGAAACTCAGCTTAACTCATTGAGAACAGCTGCACATCTGAGCCAAAACCCATTTTAGTTGCACTCCCTAGACCATCGCACTATCTTCCACTGTAACTCAGTATGCATCGCACCTCCTGAGTGTAATAAGTTTGATTCATCTCTTTTTCTATGAAGCCTAGGTGCAATGACTGACTGAACTCTTTTTCCATTCTAAAAATTGAGGGTTTTTTGACCTTGTTTTCAATTTTGTTTAATTTTTTTGATGCACATGAATAGTGCCTCCTTACTGAAGCCTACTTGCATCACATAGACCAGTCTCAATTACATTAGGATTAGTGATTTTTATTTTGTGTGTGTTTATTCATCATTTACAATCCTTTGTCGAAAAATTGTTTAAATCGATTTGTCGCTTTGATACAAAAGTGTCGTAATTGTTGTTTTGTGTCAAAAAGAGAAGTGTCATGAATTCTTCCTTCCCTTGATAATTGTTTGAACTTTTCTTCATGTATTTGGTTTGATTTGTTTATATTCGAAGTTTCAAAAGCATTTTTTATTCAAAATTGAAAAGTGTCGTTGAGTCTTCCTTTCTCTTTTGAAGAAGAAATTGTCAAAAATGTCATTTTGAATTAAACGTTTCAAATATTTGCTGCATTTAGTTTTGCTTTTTGGCATTTTTCACATTAAGGAGAATGAAAAAAAATACATGCATTTACATTTAGCAGTTGTAGATTTGTGTGTGAAAATATGATTTAGGGAAATGCACTAGGGTGTGCTCTTTGCTCCTTGCTCTTTGCACTATTATTTTCTTTCCCTAGAAGCTAGGATTTTCATTGCTCAAAATAAACAAAAATTGTTTATCATTATAGATTGCATTTTAGGAATTTCAAATCATCATCACATGGTGAACCATTGAAAGGAAAAATCTAAACAAGATCAACTTTAAAATAAATTTCAATGAACCTAACAACACTTTGGAACTTAACACAACATATCTAGAGGTCTAGGCTAGAGACGTGTTCCAGCGTCGTTAAAACTAGTGGCTATCGTTTTCATTGAAGGTTGGGTGATTCCTCCTCCTTGATACGACAAGTGCTAGCACGGACTTGTGCTCCCCGTACCATCGTGTATATATTGGGAGACCACAATAGGCTTAAATCCTTTATCCATAGGAAGCCGAGTCTGCCGCCTTATTGGTCACAATGCACTGAACACAACATTCAGGAAGATTGACTGCTGTACATAAGTCCTTGGTAATTTCTTTTTAATTTATCACCAAGGTGATATTGTAGTTTTGCGATTGGTTTGGTAATCCTTCTGTCTAGATTTTCCAGAGTAGTCACTTTCGTTCCTTTTTGACTCTTTAAAAGAAAAGGTCCATCTAAGCACTTGTCCTTTCAAGCTCATTAAAAATAGAATGAGACTAGAGTCATCTTTAGCTTTTTCTCGACTCTTAAAAACTGAAAAAGCAAAGTTCTATCAAAGCATCATTAAAATTAATTGAATTCGGAATAACATCCCTATTCCTTAGTTGATCTTATGTTGAGATATATGGAGACAAATCTAGAGTCCACCAGTCAAGGAATCCCTTTTGAAGGGAATCCTAGTCCTTTTCCTTCCTTCAGAAATATTGGTGCTCCTTATATGGCTACATTATCCCTTCCGAGACTTACCATTGGCCTGCCAGTATGGTTGTTTTCAACCTCTTTGGTTCAAAATTGGGGTACACCTTCAGCTGAACAAAAGCAATCTCCAATTGATCCTGAAGTTGACCGTTCACCTTCCTCCTCATTTGTTTCTCCCTCCCCTTCTTCCTCTTCGCTTGGTGAAAGTACTTAGTGATACTAGTAACCAGGTGGCTGAGAAGAAGAAGAAAGGGAAGGAGAAGAAGAAGAAGCCAATTCAGCAAAGGGGCAACTAAGCAGCCATTGCTTTGAATGCATCATCTGACGAAAATCTGCCCTGTTAAACTTCCCAAATACAAATATCCATGCATACTTTGTACGGGATACCATTTTCATCGAGATTGTCCTTACTTCCCTTGGATCTTGAAAGAATGGTCTTCCTGTTCACACCATCTGGTGTCATCAACCTCTAGAGATCATGTTGGTAACACACCATCAACAAGTGATAGTAAAGTTCGTGGACAGAAGGGAAAGGTTAGGATTCCATGTAGGTTATGTGAAGGTAATCATTCCCTTCACCTTTGTCCCTTTTTGGATGAAGCCAAAAGAGTTTTGGATAATTGTCCTGCTTCACCGCAACGACTTCCATCTGGTTACAGGAAACTCTCCCTAAGTCCTTCACTAGTTGAAAAACCAACTGACTTAAATCAACCTTCGGTCGAAACCACTCTCTCTGAAAGTGAATCTTATGAGTCTATACTTGACCAAAGTCAAGAGGTCAAGGTAACAGTTGACCCAATTTCACCTTTAGCTAATTGTACGTTTCTTGAAGAGAGTGAAAATGATACCATTCAATTTCTTTTCATTACTTCGGATTCTAATGACCTTGGGGGAAATATGCTTGTTCCATTAAGACAGGAGGCAAACCCTCCAGTTCTCATAACTTAAGGGATCAATTCTCTCATTTCTTTGGTACCCCCCTCTAAGTAGTCTAGTCACTTCCTTTGATTGGAATCGACTGGCAAGATCTTGCCTTCCTTCTTATGTACCTTTTGGAATCATAGTACAAGTTTGTAAAATGATCATGTATGGCACTGTTATAGATGAAGGTGCATCACTGAATATCCTTTCCTCAACTGCTTGGGAAGCGCTTGGTTCGCCATCGATTATGCCTATTACACAGAATCTGTTAAGCTTTAACAAAGGAGCAAGTTGACCGTTAGGGACCCTTCCTAAGTTACCTATGAATTTGGGAGGGAAAACCATTCATCTGAACGTGATGGTAGTCCTAGGGTCATTAGGTTACAATTTAATTCTTGGGCATGACTATGTTTATAACATGGAAGCTATTGCTTCAACACTATTCTGAGTGATGCATTTCCCACATGAAGGCAAGATTGTCACCATTGACCATCTTTCATTTCCTGGTCCAAACATAGCTCCAATTCAATCATCATCCCTAAATAGCCCATTTACTTCAATGGTATCACTTGAACCTTCATTCCATCCACCTGATAACCATGAGTAGTCTGGTGAGTGTAATGAAGCTTGGGGGGCATGCACCTAGTTGTAAGGATAAGTTTCCCTGTAGGTTATGTGATTGGTCTATCACACCATTCACCTTTGTCTATCTGAACGAAGCCAAATGGGTGTTGGATAACCATCTTGCTTCACTGCAGTTACTTCCATCTGGTTACAAGAGTCTCTTCCTTTCATCATGCTGGGGGCATGCAAACCCATCCAAGCATAGTTTCCCATGGTTCAAGCTTTTCTAAAGCTTTTTGTGTGAAAATGAAACTGAATCCAAGCATAGTTCCCCATGGTTCAAGCTTGTCAAAAAATGAACCCATTTACAAGTAATTAACCTTTGTGATTGCTATTCTATCAACCTTTTGAACCTTGGTTGTGCACATCCCATCACCGCCATCCCTTTGGCAGATCATATGCTTCCACTTGGTTGTTTTACCACTTTTTGAGGAACAGTCGCAATGAGTGGTCTTATTAGCCAACCTCTTCACAGAAATCAACATGTTTTGAGAAGTTCCAAAATCACTAGAACCAGTTGCTACCCTAGACAACACTTGTTCCTCAAAATCAAGTCCTCTTTAAACTCATTTCAGACTCGTTAAATATGAAAATATTGTCGAGCACTTGGCCTTTCCAACTCCTTAAAGTGATTGGAAATGTCATCCCTCCTGTATTATTTTATCCTTTTTTGGACCTGAGGGATTACTTTACGAAAAAGAACTTATGGAGTTTTCTTTTCATCCCTTTTCAAACTCTCTAAACATGAAAAGGACCGAGTTATCCTTGTCGTTAAACTCATTAAAACAATAGCGACAAACTTTTCCATCTAGATGAGATCAAGTTTCACTGTCGCTAGACTCGTTAAAACATTAATAGCAACAAGTTTGCCCAAAGGGTGAATTATAGAATAAGCATATGTTATCCTCCTCAAGCTTGACAAAAATAAAGAGGTACTGGTCAGTAATGACTGGGGAAAAAGGGGAAGAAAACTTGAAGAATTTATGGTAGCAGTTCGCTCTTGAACATGAACTTTCACTTCATCACCATTATTGAGTTAGGTTGGGTTATTCCATTCACCAATCATCTCACCATTGGTCTTTCATACCATCCATCTTTTGGGGTTAACACTATTAATTCATCTCAGTGTCACCGACATGTTCAAGAGAAGTCATTCAGTTGAGAAACCACCATCCAGTTAATGTCTCATCCACTACAATACCTCCAACCTTCATTTTTTATGACCGCCATTCCTAAACCTTTTGTCATCAGTTCATTTTTCACCTCTAGAAAATCATTTGCTTTGTTTCATGTCGTAGATGTGGGATACATCAAGGCCCTCCCACGATTAGTCGCTTCTTGTCGACATCAGTTCATTATCCAAGAAGTTAGAAACAACCCTTTCAGTGCTTTGGAGCTTGCATACATCAATGGCAAGTTTCTCACTTCCAGCGATAGTTTGACAGCAATGGCCTTTGACTAAAAGATTTTGCGTGGTGTTCAAGATTGGATCATGTATTCACACCATATGAATTATACTGTATTAACTTGAGGGTCATTATCATTATCGGTGATTCCTCTCATGTCTATTAACAACTCACATAATTAGTTGGTAATCAGGCAATGTCTTTCCATGTTCGACTTCAGAACATCTCTTCACATGGATTGACTTGTACATCGAGTGAATATTGGATGAGTTTGAAGACCCCATATCTAGTTTCATCCATCTGGGCTGCGATATATTCAGGAATATAAAAACATCAAATGTACAAAGGCTCTACACAGATGGTCATCCTAACCATGGACGATGACTCTATATCTAAAGATTCACCAGTCTGTATCTGCAGACGGCTATCTGATCTATCTACATGAAATGAATTTATAAAGCTGAGCATGGGAATGCCTCCCTCAGCTAGATCACGAAAATTATATTATGATGATGTATTGTATTGTAACTTATGCAGGTCACCTTCCAGTTCCAAACTTCGGATCCTCATGATAAAGAATTTCACCCAACATCAATATTTACGACTTCATGCTTTAGGGGGCAACTATTATAGACATATTTGGGCACATCAAACCCAAACTTATATGTCGATAAACTAGGGCTCATCAACCCCTAAAAGAGTTGTTTCATACCCTAAAGAAACATAGTCATCTGAATACATCATTCCCCAAATGTTCTGTTGGTACCATTTCATTGCCATCCTTTTCTTCTATAAATCCATCATCTGTCTATCTTTTTCTCCCATAAACCCCTCATAGTCCATTGAAATTGATTAATCAAAGAATTATAGTTGTTAATTTACATAAAATTTAATTTGTGAATTTTTATGTTAAAAATTAGGAATTTTCAACAAAAATTACAGGATGTCATGACTTCCTGTAAATGGTTTATGATGTGACACGTGGCATGGCAAGAAAGTCAAAAGAAAGGATAGGAACGTGATCTGGAATGTACATACATGGTGAAAGATCTATTCAACAACGAATATAAAGCTCCTAGATACATGGTCAACGCTGGTCAAACCCAGCCTTTTTGGTCACAAAAGCAGCAAAAAGCCAGAGTTTCCCAAACTGATTTCGTTTTGCTTTGGAAATAAGTTAAGATTAGAAAAGAAAAAAATCACTCTTTTGTAAAAGCAGAAACATCTGCGTAATGTATGTACATTCTATTTAGAGGAAAAGCTAGTGAACATAGGATAGGAGACAAGCAGATAAAAGACTACGTATTGTATTGTCGAGAACAATTATTATCCATGTGTATTGTTTCCAAAACATTGTTCTTGCATGTGATTTCGACTTCTAGAACTTAATTACAGTCATTGTTTTACCCTTATAGTGTTTATGCGTTAATATTCTCACGCTTGAAGTTTCTTAAGTGTGCCAGTGAAGCGTGGACGGGCCCTACGTGGAATTGGTATACTTTTATTTTCATTTTCATAGTGTTTTCGAATCTGAATAGTGTGAATAGTGTTTAATGTTATTTTTTTGCCTGTGAGTTTATTGATTTGATTTAGAAGTTCTTGCAAATAATATTCATGGTGATAGCTTGAGAATTCGATTGCTAGATCATTGAAAATATCTTGTAAAATATTTGATCGATCATTAGATTTCAAAGCATCTATGTGTACTCCGTTTTCATGCATTTAAAATTTCAGTGTGCTTAAAAGAGCTTTTGATTTTCATGAATTCTTAGTATGTTAGCTGGAAAGAGCTTTTGTGGATAATATCCTTGTAAGAGGGTTGAAAACTCAGCCTAGCAACACGTTGTTTCTTTAGAACAGTTAGATAAATTAGATGATCTGAGTGCTAAAGTGTGAGAGGAAACATATTTCAACCTCCTGTAAAGGAGTGTTGTAGCCTGTCACAGTAAACACTTAGTTAGGTAGATGAGATCCTTGTAGGTCTATAGACTTTAGACACGTGCCTCTAAGTTTACCTACCTTGGTTGATATTAAATCTAGTCTAATCTAGCACCCTAGATTGGCCACTACATTTTGGCGTCGTTGCCGGGGAGGCGCAGCTAGAGGATTTCTAAAAACAAAAAAAAATAAAAAATAATATAATAAAATAAACAAAAACAAGCAAAAACATAGATTTAATTTTAATTCATCATTTTAGAAGTCATGTTTACTTATGCCTAGATCTAGAGATATTAAAGGTAGATTCATAAAAACCCCCATCCAAAAACTAACCTACCATCAGGAGCAGACCCTTTAGGTAAAGTTGAACACACAACATCAGCTCAGGAAGTCACCATACAAAAATTAGAGGATAAACAGAAATCAGGGCAAAGACTCACACTCATTGAGAGGCAAATTCTATTAGCACCCGAATCACAGAAGAAACATTTCCCTGAATCCTCTATAAAAAGAGAAAGTAGCACAGCAACTCAACAATCTTTCCTTGAACTTCTCTTTGAAACAAGTGACACTGAACAAGAAATTAAATCAACAGAGGAACCTATCAAAATGGTTGAAGAAGGACATGGATCAGAAAGAGGACCACCAAATCAAGGTCAAGAGGAAGAGTCAACCTTTAAATTTCCTATTCAAGAACCAGAAGAGGATGACAAAATAAAAATGAAAAACATACCTCCATCTGTGCTACCAAACTTTTATGGCATGGCTTCAGAAGACCCAGATTCGTTCTTGTTTGAGTTTGACATTGTTGGTTGAACATATGGTTACACAGGTGATGCCCATAGGCTTAGACTCTTCCCAGCAACATTAAAAGCATCAGCATCAAGATTGTTCATGGGGCTTGGTGAACATGCAATAAATGATTGGGATGGCATGAGAAGAATATTCCTAAAGAAATACCAACCTTATTGTAGATCGAAAGATTCCAAAGATGATATCTTTAGGATGAACCAACAAGAGAATGAAAATTTAGAGGAGTACTTATAGTGGTTTGTTTACAATTTACAAAAATCAAAACACAGAACCATGCCTCTTGATCTGATTCGAACAATATTTTTGAAGGGCATTCGAGAGGAATACTTAGATGATCTTAATTTGATGGGCAAAGGTGATATTTCCACTTTACCTTTTGAAGAAATTGCTGAGTTATGTGAAAAGTATTCTAGGAGCAAAGCTAAAATTGGAAAAAGAACCATATCATCCAAAGCCACAAAATCTGCTTCAACAAGTGTCACAAGAGTTGAAATAGGAAATTTGCTAGAGGAATTCAAAACAGATCTATTGAGTACCTTAGGAACTCAAATTGACACTCTCAAAGCTAAGAAAATACAAGAAGAGGAAGATCAAATGATGGTTGTATTTTGTCAAAAATGTCAGAAGAAACATGCCTTAAAAGACTGCCCATTAGAAAACATTCAAGTTTGTGCCTTTTGTACTGAAAATCATGATATATTTCATTTCTCTAGAGTCAAGGTTTTGTAGAATTGTAATGTGGCAGCTAACACAGATATGGATAATGCGTATTTCATGGGTGCAAAGAGACCATGGCAGCCAAAACCTCCACCTCAAGGTATGTTCCAAACCAGAATTTGCAATTTCCTGCACATGATCAGATGTATGCTCAGAATTCGTGGAATTTACCCATGCCATGGCAGCACCAAAATTACCCACAACAATAATGGAGACCATCTCAGCAATACTCTCCACAACATCAACCATATCCTCAACCATACCAACCATATTCGCAGCCATATCAACAATATCATCAGCCATATTCACCATATCCTCAACCATATCAGCAATATCCTCAGCAGCAAGTTGTTTACCCACATCAACCCCAACCCACTCAACAAGCATTACCTGCTCCTCCACCAATAAATCCACCACAATTACAACTTCCATCTTTCCAACAACCTCCTAGACCTACTCAAATCCTTGCTCAACCTGTACCCAATCCAAATAATAGAGCAGAGAGACTAGCTTATAATGTAGATGAGGGACCATCATATCCCACGTTACCCTTGCAAAATATTAATTTGATGTCTGGTAAGATAAACTCCAATTCAAAGGAAACAAAATGATGACATAAAAAATAAACAAATGCAACCATTGCAGCCACCACCTTTTCCAGACATATTCGTGCAAACAAAACTTCCCATGTATATACCACAGTTTGATGTTTTAGATGAGCTAAAGAATGTCTATATAAAAATTCCACTACTACAAGCCATAAAAGACATTCCAATATATACTAAAGCCATCAAAGAATTGTGCCTTAAAAAGCCTACTAGGAAAAGAGTCGATCCACAAACTATTCATGTTATTGGACATTTAGCTGGCCTTATGACAAACACCATTTCAATGGAAAAGTATGTTGATCCTGGTATTCCCAGAGTCACTACAATCATTAACAACATATATATTCCAAACACCTTAATTAACCTTGGGGCCGCAATAAATGATGACTCTTGAAACAATGAAAACACTCCTGCTCACAAACTTGCAGCACACAACAATTGTTCTAGAACTCGTTGATAGGTCTAAAGTGATTCCTGAAGGGATTTTGGAGGACATAATTGTTTCACTAGACTCTTGGGAGTATCCAGTGGACTTTTTAGTTCTTCAGCCAAAATCCAATTTAGGAGGACACCCTATCATCCTTGGTAGACCATGGTTAGCAACTGCTGATGCATTCATAGGTTGTTGATTGGGTAATATGATCATTTCATGAGGAACTGAAAGAAAACAACTCACTCTTTACCCATCAGCACAACCACCAGCAGTAGCACAAAATTTATGGCTTGACGATAAATACAATGACAAGGAAGAAGTTCAATCTATTTTCAGCATCAACCAAATCTATGATTTTCAAGAACATAATAATGATGATTTGGTAGAATTGTTCCTTTCTCAACCTGATGTTTTCGAAGAATTGAGAAATGACCAATATCATGCTACAAATGAACTTTTGGCACAAAATTTTCAGGAAACATGCACCATTCATTCCTTGCAAACAACATTTCAGAACATTTTTCCTATCCAATCTATCACAAACGCACATAGCAAGACCATAGAGATTAGTCCAGGAAAAAAAATGAATATTGGCACTCACCTAGACTCATCTCAGGAGGAAAAATTGATTCAATTATTGAGAAAATACCAGAAAGAATTTTCTTGGGACTACATCGATATGCATGGAATTCACCCTGAAACATGCACTCACCATATTTATACGGATAGTAATATCAAACCAGTGAGGCAATCGCACAGACGAATGAATCCCATGCTTCAGGATATTATTAGAGAGGAATTACAAAAACTGTTGAAAGTCAATTTTATCTATCCTATCTCTGATAGCCAGTGCGTATCCCCATTGGTAGTAGCAGCCAAGAAAAATGGTAAGTGGCGGATTTGTGTTGATTACAGACAATTGAACAAAGAAACCCTCAAAAATTATTTCCCACTACCATTTATTGACCAAGTGCTAGACACGTTAGCTGGGAAATCATCATTCTCTTTTCTTGATGGTTTCAGTGGCTACAACCAGATTAGGATAGCCTTAGAGGACCAGGACAAAACCACTTTTACTTGTCCTTGGGGCACTTATGCTGATAATGTTTTACAATTGGACTTTGCAATGCTCCAGCTACATTTCAGAGAGCTGTATTAGCCATTTTTGCTGATTTAGTTCATGATTGTGTTGAAGTTTACATGGATGATTTTTCAGTGTATGGTAATTCATTTGAGCATGCATTAGAGAATCTTGAAAAAGTTTTGAAGAGATGTATTGAAGCTAATCTGTCCCTGAGCAATGAAAAGTGCTTTATGATGTTAAATGAAGGGAGAGTATTAGGCCACTATATTTCTTTTCAAGGCATTAAAGTTGATCCATCAAAAATCCATATCATTGTCTATTTGCCAATTCCGAAGACTCAGAATGAGGTAAGAAGTTTCCTTGGGTATGCAAGCTATTACAGAAGGTTTATTGAACATTTTAGTAAAATAGCTTCACCTCTGTTTAAACTTCTAGCAAAAGATACACCTTTCAACTGGAATGAGAATTGTCAGCAAGCATTTGAAACACTCAAAGAAAAGTTATCAACCACACCAGTCTTAAAAGGACCTAACTGGAACCTATCATTTCACATATTTACAGATGCATATGATACTGTAGTAGGTGCCTCATTAGGCCAAAAAGAGGAGTCTTTTCATTATGCCATATATTTCATTAGAAAAAATCTAACACCTGCAGAACTAAACTACATAGTCACTGAAAAAGAAATGCTTGCAATCATACATGCTGTGAATAAGTTCTGACATTATATAACTGGTTATGAGGTTTTTGTACATACTAACCATTCTGCCATTAAGTATTTAATGAATAAACCCGTAACTAATGGCAGAGTTACCAGATGGTTGTTATTATTACAGGAATTTAATATCACAGTGTTAGATAGACCAGGTAAAGAGAATCAGGTGGTAGATTTTCTTTCTAGACTGCAAAATCCAGGTGAGGTTGTTCCGGTTGAAGATTCTTTTCTAGATGAAAATTTATTTGCAATTTCAATAGTGAATCCTTGGTATGCTGACTTGGCCAACTATTTGTCCACAGGAAGAACACCTCCATATTTACTCCAAAGGAAAAGAAGAGGCTAATCAAACAAAGTACTCGATACTCATGGGTTAATGGAGATTTATTTTACACTGGTTATGATATGATTATTAGAAAATGTGTAAGAAATGATGAAATAATTGATATTTTAAAATCTTGCCATGATGAACCATGTGGTGGGCATTTTGCAGCTAAAAGAACAACATTCAAGATTCTTAGTCTTGGATACTACTGGCTGTTATCACTCAGGTTGTTCCCTGCCTCCTAAAGGGAATACGGCCGAGGTAACCACTAACCAATCTTTTAGCTGCAGGTCCTAGCCTACTTGCAACCAGAGAGGGCTCTCTCTTTGTAATTTAGCTTTGTTTTGAAATATTTTAGGCTAGTTATGATGCACAGGGTTTTGTTTTAAGTTTGTTGGATGGTGATTTCAGGCAGAGCTGGGATGCAAGTCCAAAACAGTCTATACTATTGGGCAATGGAGTCAATGATGGTGTATTGCTGAAAGTGTTTCTTGGGTAAATGGTAATGCTACAGAGCAAGATATGCGGTCTAGGAACAATTTTCAAATCTGGAAATTGATGGAATGAAGTCAGAGAATGAAAGGCAATCAAGAATCTTTCATTATGCTGGCAGAGGGAAAGTGCATGAATATTATCAAGGAGCAATCAAGAATTCCTAGGTAATATTCAAAGTGAAAGAATCAGTGCAAACATGAGCAGTTAAGAATTCATATTCATGACTAATTCTGAAGAAAACATAATTAATAGCAGAGATTGAACACAAGGAGCATTTAAACAAATACTGGGCTATTCTTTCTTCTCTGTTACCAAGATTATGGAACATACACGAAATTTGCAAACACAGAAAACATAAAACATAGTTTAGAATAACTTATTGTTCCATAGAATGACACGGGAATTCTATAGCAGGTCCCAGAACATCAAATCCACATCCAGATGGTCATCATCAGTGAACTTCAACATCTTTTGTATTAAAATAGTCTCAGAATTTACAGCGTAGTTTAGAGAGAAAATCTCCAACCCCAAATACATATTATGGGGAGGTATTTATACAAAAAAGGGAGATACAAAATATCATGAAGATAAGTCTTGAACTCATAACTTCCTTCACCAACTCTTAAGAAGCAGTAAACGAGGGAATAAATGCTGTAGTAAATATGAATGTTCTATCTGTCCAATTTGTCAGAGGTATTTTGACTTTCTGGGCTGAGTGAGTCGACTGGTTGCTGCGCATTCAATCTGCGTTTGCTGTCTTGATGTTGCTATGTTGATGCCTTGTTGTCCTGGCCTCATCAATAGTGTTTAGTTTTCACTAACGAGTTGTAGTCACCATTTATTTTTCTGCTTTTTTATTGTTCTTTACCCTTTGACAGGTGGACCATGCCTCTGTATTTGCTGACCTGTAGCTCATAAAAATAAAAATAAACATAATTACCTGAGCAAAGTCTCCAACATTCCTTTCCACCAATCCTCTGTAGGCAACTGATGTCTTTGTATCTTTATCAGTGTTTCATCAGCTTCAGTGTATTTATAAAAGTTGGGCTGGACATCAAAAAGATGGTTTATCTCATGTTTAATATAGAACATATTTTCTAGTTTGTCATAAAGACTCTGTCCAGAGGGAGGCCCTGTTTCTTCTGAGGTGCTTGAGGATGTTGTGATTTGATTGGAGGCATAGTTGTTTACCCCATTGGCATATTTCTCGTGTGATAGCAGTCTCCCAGCGCTGGTTAATAAACTGGGTAGCCCTCTGCTCTGTAATGCTGCAGACTTTATTCTAAATTCATTTACCTCTGCCTAAATTTCTTGGCATTTTCTTTCCAGAGTTTTCACAAAATTCCTTAGGGTCAGCACCCTTTTTACTAGTAAGATGGTATCTGTCCCGTTCCTGATGCCTATTGCTGCCAATTGCTCTTTGGTATGAGTGTTCAGGAATTGAATCATTCTATTGGCTTGCTCATGCATATTTCCTAAAGATGCTCTAGCCTTTTGATTTTCAAACTGAGCTAAGCCTATCAATTCCATTTGCTCATGTATAGTTTCAATGGATTGCCATTGGTCTGTAATGGATTGGCCAATTTTAGCCCACAAAATTTTCTTGACTTCAGCTAGAGTCTTATCAAGAGTAAGCTCCTTCTCCAGCTCCTTTATCCTTTTCTCTAGGGTTTTTACTTCCCTTGTCTTTTCTGCTACATCCATCTTTGATTTGTCATATCTAACCTCAATCTTGGCCAGGTTTTCTTTGGCCTCTTTCAATTCTGCCATCTGTACTTCCAGAGCCTTTATTTCTTTCGTCATCTCCTCCATACTCAGGCTGGCCTCTTACTCTGCTGCTGCTGTAGTTGTTGCTAAAACTGCTGCTGAAGTTGAGGCTAGAGTTGAGGTACCTGGTATTGATGTTGGATCAGCAGGGGGGACTATTGTGGTGACCGTAGGAGGAACAACTATAAGAATGTGAGTTATTTGAGTTGGCTGAGAGGCCAACTCTCCCTGTCTTCCTTGTAGTGATGCTTCCAAGGCACTCTCTACTTCTATCAATCTTTTATGCATCCTCATGAGCAAAGTAACCACATCCTCCTCTTCTTTTTGTTGTGCCACCTCTGGATGTATTGTAGCTGGCAGCCTGAGTTGTCTTCTGAGGGCTGCTATGTCTTCCTCTTTCTTTTTGATCAAGGCCTGAATGCCCTTAGGATCCTTGGGATCATGTCCTAACTCTATAATAATCTCCTCCAAGGATTTGATTCTATTATCTTTAGCCGTTGAGGAGGCCTTCTCTAATTCCAGTTGGGCAGAAGTATTGTGAAATGAGTTTTGCAATCTATGGGCCAACAATGTTTTGTCAGCCAAGGTAGAATATACCATTTCACTGGTTTGTTTGTGCAATTCAATCTGGTCCACTAGATGGATGTCCTTAGAGATAACTTCCAGATTGGTTCTGATATAGTTAGCAGCTGATTGTGGTTGCTGCATTGTAGGTCTGAAATGACTGAGGGTCATTTTCCCTTCTTGGATGTCATAGGCTGCCATTAGCCTTTGCTGATTAGTGGGAGCCATTCTTAGCAGTTGGTTGTAAAGCTAGAACCTCACTGGCTCATTTCTAGCCTTGATATCAATGAATGCCTTCTTGATATCAGAGCCCTGTCTGCTCTGTTGCCTGGTGGATGTAACCTCCACACCTTGTTGTCTTTCTTGCTCTGGCTGGAAGGAGTTGGCTGATGTCTCCATACTTGGGGGAACTTGCTATTCAGTTGGCCCCTCTGGCAATTCTTCTTCTGAATAAGGATTCAATCTTTGTCTCTTTTCTCCTTGCTGATCTGTAGATGTCCCTGTGGGTGTTTCTTCCTGTCTATCCCTTTTCTTGGCCCTTTCCTCATTAAGAGGAGTCTGTAACACAGGGATTTTAGTTGCCTTTGCTTGTGTTGAAGGGTCTTGCCCTTGACTTTGTTCATCTGTTGAAACCGGCCGGTCTGCCATTGTCTCTTGCTGCTCAAAATGGTGCACTTGTTGCTCTGAATGCTGCACCTCTTTTCCTTTAGATGTCTCTGCTAGTTGAGCACTTTCTTGGGAAGGTTGTTGGGAAACCGTAGCAGATGAGGTGCCTTCTCCAAGGTGCCAAGGACCTGTGAAAAACACCTGTCCAAAAGATTCCAAGTCAACAGATTTTTCAAGGTTTTTTATTTCTTTTTCTGTTATCTCTTCTTCGGTAAGCTCTTCCACTAGTGTGCCCTCTACCGATTCTTGTCGATTGGCATATTGTTCAATTTCATGGATTCTGTGGTGCAGATATCCTGTGAGCTTGTTCTTAACTCTTCTACAGCTTATGAAATGTTCAGGGTCATAAGGTGCCCAATGGAAACTTAGTTTGAGCTTAAGTTTCTCTCTCAGAATAGTGTCAACATCCTTCCATGCTTCTTCCCTTTTATTAAAGATAAAGGGGCCCAATTGATGTCTTATTTTAAGCTGTGCCTTTTTCCTAGCACCATAGAAGTGAGTCAAGTCTGCACTGTTGAATTGTCGATAGTACTCCAAGGCAAAGAGACTCATGGGGACATATTTTGGCAGTCTGTAGGGGGCTAATTCACAGCCATAAATCCTTATTACAGTGTGGTTTTGGTAGAAGTACCAGTCACCAATGTTGTATCCTTTTGAGAGGTGGAGGATTCTCTACATTTCAGTAGTGAGCCTGAGAGGAGGATCTGATGACAACAAGCAAGTGGCTGGATAGACAAAAAGGTCAATGAACTCACAGTATGTGTATGGGGAGTAATTAACATGATGGAACACCGATGACCAAAATATCACAGACCTTCGCTCCCCCCTAGCATCTAATTTTTTAAGGAAGACCGGGAAACTATCAGACTGATAGTACAACAGAAAATGATATATATATGAAGTATATTTGAACACCCTTTCCCTCTCTAAGTTCATGAACTGCTCATGAATCTTGTTGGCTATGAAGGTGGCATAGTCATACTTGACAGCAGGGGGCTGTCCTGGAGTAAACAATGACATCAAAGCGAAGACAGTTTCATCCATAATTTCACTTGTTCTGAATCCCAGGATGTAGGAAATCATATCTATGAGCATTTTTCCATCCTCAGTAAACCAAGCATGGTGATAGGAGATTGTGAATCTGGAGTAACACTCTGGTGGCATAAATAGCTTGGAAATTCGGTCAACTTCTGCAGGGGACAACTTTGAGGCTTGATCCAACAACTGTTTCATGGAAAGGGGGACCAAAGGCTGAGCTGGCTTGAATTGCAGCATCTCATTTATGGACTGAGGGGTAATGTAAAAGAGGACATTTTCAGCAGGGTCCATCACTGCCCTTTGAGAAGGCTCATAATTAGCACAAAATTGATGGATGAGGTCAGGGAAGACATTCACTGAGGGTAGGTAATATATAGGCATGTTAGATTCCCATGTTCCAAACAGGTCAACATTGTTTCTGAAGTTATTCCTTAGTTCACAGAAAGCCTAAAGGTGAGGCTTGATTCCCTCCATGTCATCAATTTGATAGTCTCTGTCAGCAAGAGGTATCCACTCTAAATCCTTATGAGGTGCATTTAATGGTGCAATATTTAAGGCTACTGGACCCTCCATGATTGACTGTGATTATAGTTGGATTTGGCCTATATTTCAACAGGAAATAGAGTCCCGACAATGGATTTTTTAAGAGGGAATTTGCAGTTTGAGTTCTGTGCCAAGATGCCCCTGCTGAGTAGAGCTCAACGGGAATAAAGAGTATGCAGGTCTCTGCAACAAGGAAGCTTTAAAGGAGTGGAGATAGCAGGGATTTTGCAAGTGAACAGGAGCTGGATTTCAAGCTTCAATGGATAATTTATCTGGGAGTAACAGAAATTGGCAAGTTTTGTTCGTAAGTATGGTTAAATAGTGAGGTAGAGTGGAGGAGTTTGCGAGCGGTAATATATTCGAATTTAATTTAGGTGTATTGGCGATCTTTTGCAGAGAAATTATGAAAAAACAGGGTTATGGGTGTTCCCGGGTAAATACCTGTTTGTTGGAGACTTTTGCTATGGAATGCAGTTGCAGGTAGAGCCGAGGAGGTTGAGTTGCAGGTTGAATACGCCTGGGTGGCAAACTGGGACGTCAATGGCGGATTGGACATATTTTTCATGCAGAGACTTTCGCTATTGGTCACATAAAAACAAAAAAAACATCACTTTCGTTGGTTTTTAATGAAAATTTGTGGTTTTTCGAATTTTTTGGCACTTTTTGTGCTGACATCAGCATGATGTCACCTTGTCCTGTAGCAAGGTATGGCGGGTAATGTGGTGCCTGACGTGGATGGGTGACGGGAAGCCACGATGGATCGTACAGTAGCGAGGGCGCTGACGCAAAAGCCGACGTGGGGATGACGTGTGCGGCGGGGAGGATGAGCGGTAAGTGTTTTCCATCGGACCGCTTTTGGTACGGGGATGGTTTCTGTTAGAGCGAGCCCAATGCAATTGAAATGGGCCATGTGTCCCTGCGTGCAGTGACAAAACCGCTTTCTATTGGGAGCTAACCCTCGTACAGTGGGACGACTCTGATATCAGCGTGAGCCGTCGGATTTGCAAGGGCAGATCGGAGGGTTGACGGGATGCGTAGGTGTTGGTACGATACGACGTGGGGACCCGCCCGTATATTTAATATTATAAAATGCCGCGGGGGTAAAAAATTTGGGTCAATGGGTTTTGTGGTTTATACGGGTAGGCATGGTTATTAATTCGACCAAATATCGAACTAACCCCAAGGTTTATATGCGCACGAAGGTTTGAATGTGTGGTAAAGTGGGAGGGTTTAGAGCAGTTATTTATTTAACCTGAGGTTAAATAAATCCCGAGGCTTATGAACGCAGAAGGGGTTCTTATTAAAGTCCCAAATGGACTTAACAATTCCTGAAAACTATATTATATGGCTAAGATTGCCAAGGGTGTAGGGATATTTATATCTTTTGGGCTTTTATATAATTTTTGTAGAATAAGGGTAGGAAAAATGATTAAGGGAGCTAAAATAATAAAGTTAAATGTTAATATGACTTTATGGAATGAAATTGTAGAAACAAATGCTAAGTTTATAAAGTGCAAACTTAGACATAAGAAAATGAGAGGAGTGTGGAATGATGATTTTTACACAAGAAATGTGGCTTCTTTTCACTAAGTAAACTTGGAATTTAACTTAGCATTTCTCATAGAAAGAAGTGAAACAGGACTATTGGGCAGATCCCAGGGTCCTTGAGGGGATGTTAGTAAAAGATTTCTGGGAGAATGATGGGGGAATTAGTCATGCTTCCATTGCTATGCAATGAAAAAATTTCCATGGTCCTTGTATCATTGATTAGATGAGTCCTTTCTTGATAAGGCAAAAGATCACAACCTTGTTTCTGCAACCTCAAACTGCCTACCCAGCCTATACCTATCATTTTTTCTTCCTTTTGATTGGGTGCACTTGAACTAGCAAACCCTGAAGTTCCTCTTTTCTTTTGACTGCCCTCCTATCTAGGTCTACCCTTATCTCTTCCAATGGCCCAGATTAAGCAGTTGGGCTCCTTATTTTCTCTATCTATCTACTCATCTGCCAAGCTTGAGCTGTTTGGATAGATATTCTTTCTCTATTCTACAACATCAAATTTAAACATGGAATGGTCCAGATTGAACTGTTGGGCCATCCATCAAGTGTGGTAGGCAACAATATTTGCACATTGTGATCTTGCAAACAAGACAGCAGTGGCATTTTGACTTACCACTCTCTTGGTCTTTTGGTTTGGGGTTCATTGTTATTATTTTCTCTGACCAATTCATTTTTCTTGCCCTTTGATTATTCTTTTAGGGCATACCCTCTTTTCATTTTTTAATTTCCTTGCTTTGTTTAGAAAATATGGAACCTTTGCAGAATGCAAGGATGAACATATTTGGCACTTCCATAGTCAATCATGAAAAATGAAACCTATTGCTATAGGAACCTAACACTGGCCATCTATTTTTAAGGATTCAAGAAGTATGTGAAGAGTTGTGATAGCTTTCAAAGAATGGGTAGGCCAACAACTACAGTTGAAATGCCACTTCAGCCTCGAGTACACTTAGAGCCATTTGAAAAATGGGCTCTCGATTTCATAGGACCCATCAATCCAACTTCCAAAGGTAAAAAGTACATCCTAGTATGTACTGATTATGTAACAAAATGGGCTGAAGCCAAAGCACTAGTCCGAGCAACTGAACAAATTGTGGTAAACTTCCTTTTTGAAGAAATTTTTGTAAGGTATGGAGTACCAAGGGAGATAGTGATAGATCAAGGTACTCAGTTTACTTCAAAGCTAGTTAAAGACATCATAGAAAAATATCAAATCAAGCACAGAAAAAGTACACCTTACCATCCACAGGCCAATGGCCAGGTGGAATCCACAAATAAAACATTGGAAGGAATTATCACTAAGACCGTAGCAATGAACAGAAAGAATTGGGAAGAGAAGCTCAAAGATGCACTCTGAGCTTATAGAATCATGTGGAAGAACACTACAGGATTTACACCATATCAATTGGTGTATGGTAAAGAGGTAATGCTTCCTATTGAATTTCAAATACACACTTATAAGATGGTTGCAGATTTAGGAATTGATCTCAATGAAGCCCAACAACAGAGGATTCAACAATTGAACCAGCTAGATGAAATGAGGTAGCAAGCAGAGGATACAACACTCCTAATGCAGAAACAAAGGAAGCAGTGGCATGATGCACACATCAAGAAGAAACAGTTCAAAGAAGGAGACTGGGCTTTACTCTTTGACTCTAAATTCAGAGATCATAAAGCAAAATTTACCACACATTGGATGGGCCCATACGAAATAGTTCAATTTTATGAAAATGGATCAGTCAAGCTTATTACCATTGATGGAGAAGGCCACCCCTTTATTGTTAATGGCCATCGGTTGAAACTTTACCATAAGCCCATCAGCAAGGAGGATTTTCTTCAAACTTTATCTCAGCAAAGGGAGGTTGAGATATTGCAGCCTTCAACTGTGATATCTCTACCTTAGTTTATTTCATTTCAATATATATATATATTTTTAATAATGGTTTAGATGTGAAAACCAGACTCTGGCACACTCTAACCTAGAATTCTTACTTGAAAACCAATTCTTTGGCTGGTAAGAATTCCTTGTTCTATTTGCTTACTATTGGTTCATAGCTTCAATAATGACTTGAGGACAAGTCAAAGCTTTAGTGGGGGAGAAGCATCAGCATTTTTGTTTTCCTTATCTCATATCCTCATTGTAAATTTCCAAAGAGTTTGTTTCAGCACTTCAGTATTTTGATAAAGAAGTTATTTTTGTCTTTGTTCTAATTAGAGGGACCTGTTCAAAGTGTAAATGCAGTGAGACCTATTTAGAATATTATGTTACCAGCACTAATATTAGAGGGACTTATTCAACAAACATTAAAGGGACCTGTTAAAGACTGCTATATCAGGCTACTTCAACAAAGTTTCAATAGAGTTTCAAAGGTTTCTTATCATCAAGGCTACATCAACACCAAAGATCAAGGAAGTTGCACATACATAGTTCTTCAGATTTCAAAGAAGTTGCACACACAACATTCTTCAGATCTCAAAGGGACCCGTTATATCAAATTTTATCTCAGAAGGGACCTGTTATGGACAGTGAAGATCATTCCTACCTGTAGTAAAGATCATTCCTACCTATGCATGCCAACTCAACTCTTGGTCAACCGTCAAAGTGTAATGTATTGTTGTCATTTTTATTTCTAACATTTAAAATTATTGAATTATTTTAGTGTTAAATGTACTGATTATTATTGCTTATGATCAATTTCAAAAACACCTCTATACCCATCACCCTTGTAACATTCCTAACTACTATCATTTCCTAACACATTCTAGTCTATCGCCATATTCCTCCTATGAGTTTTAAATCTTCTCCTACACCACCCTTCAAACCTTGTCATTGAATCGGCCATCAAACCTTATCATCGTTCCGTCATCTTCCTAATTGGCCAAGTACCAACAAGTAATGGACAACTGGTGAATCATTGGAGAGCCAAGTGTTAAATGATTTCATTCATTTCTTTTGAATTGGCCAAGTTATAAAATGATTGTTTGACCCAAGTCGACTCATGCAACAACTATATGTTATCATCACTCCAGCACTCCTTATATGTCTACGACGTTCTCATGATTGTACCTATGCAAACCAGTACAGCTCCTCTGTCTTTGTGATATGAATGCGATCTGCATTATCATTATAGTAAATTGGGTAAGGTCGGTTTTTAAGTTTCATTTCATTCTCAATTCGTAAAGGGCGTTAACATACTAGTAATTCAAACTCTGTGATTTCAAAGAAGGCCGAGAACAACAGGTGCTACAAAGGGAGAGCATAGTAATTGGGATCACCACGAGTTTCTACCTCCACCATAATCTGAGGACATTAATCCAGTTGCTGCCCAAGTCATTGAAGAAGGAGACCCTGAGAATAGAGGGTGCTACCAGGTCGGTTGAGTGGAGCGCAAAACAGAGGTAAGAAATCAAGAGACCCTTTGTTGAATTATTAAGCAAAAATAAAAAGGGTTAGAACAGGAGTTTCTTTGTCAAAATGACCAATAGAGCAGAGCCTACGACATTTGATAGTTCCCAATATCATGATGACTGTATTGCAATTCTAAGGGAAAAACAATGGTTATCCTTCCTAGAGAAGTTTAATGGGAACAATGAAGAAGTAACCAAGCAGTTTGCATTTAAATTTAATGGAAAGAAAGCATTGATAAGCAACTTCTCTTTTAGGATTTTAGAGGATACCATAGCACAAACCCTAGGAATCAGTCCAGAAGGAGAAAAATCATGGACTCAATTCATGTCTAGGTCAAAGGGTTTCCTCTGTCAACTGGAAAAAGGGTGTCCCTAGAAGCTGGCTGATGCACCCATGGGATGAAATGGTGTACATTATTCAGAAATTTATTACGTGTGAAGGTCATTACATCATAGTCTATCTATATCACATTAAACTCCTGCTTCACTTAAAAGGGCAATGCACCATCAGTTTACCTTACTTCCTCTTACAGAGTTTGACTAAGATGTCAAAAACTATTCAAAAGCAAAAGGGTAATGAAGATAAAAGTTTATGTCATTTTGGATTGATCAAAATGCTAATTGAATTTGAGTTGCAGAGGAGGGGAAAAACATGGAAGGAATTTTTGGTTGCTAATCAAATCAAAGATGGAGAAGATGAACAGGAACAACAGCAAGAACACACTGAGTATATACTTGATATTGATGAGGAAATCCCTGTGTGCAAGTCAAGCAATGTTCCTCCACACAGCAGTAGTGTAAGAACAAGAAAGGTGAGGCAAGAAGCTGCCCAGAAAATTGAGCAAGACAAAATTTTCACTACATATACAAGAAGATCAAGGAGAAGACAAAAGACCCAAACACAAGAACATCAACCAGAGTCAAATGCACATGCACCGATGGACATTAAGAGCAGTTCTCATTCACAGCCAGGACCGGAAGCCGAAATGGAAGTCGAGAGTAACAATGGACAAGGGAAAGAGCCAGCACCTGCAAACAAGAGACAAAGGAGGTTAGAAAAACAAATTGAAAAGCTAAAAGAAGAATTGATGGAGGCCAACATGCTAGAGAAGGTCATCAAGAAAGAGAATGAAATGTTGAGAGCTCAGAGAAAGGAGACTCAGCAGAAAAATGAGAAGCTGAAGGAGCAAATCGAAGAACTCGAGGCTGAAAAACCGACATTTGCAAGTGGGCAACCAAATGGTATACTCAAAAGAAAGATCTCAAAGAGAAATACAAGAATTTGAAACATAAGCTCCACGTTCAGAAGAATTCCCAAGCTCAGAAGAATATAGATGCATTGTTACAAGCGGCAGAGGCACAGGCAGAAACAGAGTATAAAGGGAGCACATCAGGATTAGCATGAGGACATGCTAAATCATTGAGCTTGGGGGAGATGTTGGTACCATTTCATTTCCATCCTTTTCTTCTAGAAATCCATCATTTGTCTATATTTTTCTCCCATAAACCCCTCATATTCCATTGAAATTGATTAATCAAAGCATTATAGTTGTTAATTTACATTAAATTTAATTTGTGAATTTTTATGTTAAAAATTAGGAATTTTCAACAAAAATTACAGGATGTCATGACTTCCTATAAATGGTTTATGATGTGACACGTGGCATGACAGGAAAGTCAAAAGAAAGGATAGGAACGTGATCTGGAATGTACATACATGGTGAAAGATCTATTCAACAACGAATCTAAAGCTCCTAGATACATGGTCAATGCTGGTCAAACCCAGCCTTTTTGGTCACAAAAGCAGCAAAAAGCTAGAGTTTCCCAAACTGATTATGTTTTGCTTTGGAAATAAGTTAAGATTAGAAAAGACAAAAATCACTCTTTTGTAAAAGCAGAAACATATGCATAATGTATGTACATTCGATTTAGAGGAAAAGCTAGTGAACATAGGATAGGAGACAAGCAGATAAAAGACTGCGTATTGTATTGTCCAGAACGATTATTATCCCTGTGTATTGTTTCTAGAACATTGTTCTTGCATGTGATTTCAACTTCCAGAACTTAATTACAGTCATCGTTTTACCCTTATAGTGTTTATGCATTAATATTCTCATCGCTTGAAGTTTCTTAAGTGTGCCAGTGAAGCGTGGACAGGCCCTACGTGGAATTGGTATACTTTTATTTTCATTTCCATAGAATTTTCGAATCTGAATAGTGTGAATAGCGTTTAATGTTATTTTCTTGCCTGTGAGTTTATTGATTTGATTTAGAAGTTCTTGCAAATAATATTCATGGTGATATCTTGAGAATTCAATTGCTAGATCATTGAACAATATCTTGTAAAATATTTGATCGATCATTAGATTTCAAAGCATCTCTGTGTACTCTGTTTTCATGCATTTAAAATTTCAGTGTGTTTAAAATAGCTTTTGATTTTCGTGAATGCTTAGTGTGTTAGCTGGAAAGAGCTTTTGTGGATAATATCCTTGTAAGAGGGTAAAAAACTCAGCCTAGCAACATGCTATTTCTTTAGAACAGTTAGATAAATTAGATGATCTGAGTGCTAAAGTGTGAGAGGAAACATATTTCAACCTCCTGTAAAGGAGTGCTGTAGCCTGTCACAGTAAACACTTAGTTAGGTAGATGAGATCATTGTAGGTCTATAGACTTTAGACACGTGCCTCTAAGTTTACCTAACTTGGTTGATATTAAATCTAGTCTAATCTAGCACCCTAGATTGACCACTACAAGTTCTAACTGAGAAACCATCCAGAAATGGCCTAAATTAAACCATATTGACTGCTCCACTGGCAAAGTGCAATGCATACTGAGTGGTACACTGCTAGGGTGTGATGCATACTGATTAGGCCTTCTATAGGGTGCGATGGGCGAGGATGGACAAATGGCCGAGATAGTTTGCTAGGTGGTTGCTCATGGAATCTTCTGGAAACTTCCCCTGTGCCACTTGCCTCTCTGAATTCGCCCAAGGATCAATAAGGGATCTAAGAAATCTCCAAATGGAACCAATTGTAACAAGTGGAATGACACTAATCAAACCCCATGGATGACTCACAACCTTGCACACATCTATAAATGGATCTCCAATTCAAGAGATCTAGAGGCTGGAATATTGTGAATTGCAAGGAAGTGTTGATAGTTTGTAATTGAGGAAAGAGCATTGTATGTTGGAGTGATCTTGCTATTTCATGAGGTGAAGAAGGATTGAAGCTAGGAGAATGATGCTGGATCAGACAACTGGGTTGTAATTCTCCCTTATATTAATAAAGTTCTTTAAGTTTTCTTCCATATGATTGTGCAATTGTGAATGTTATCATTTGTGAATGCTATCATTTGTTCATTATATATCTGATTATGTAATGTTTATGTTGTAATAGATCACGATGCTTTGATGGTTCTTTGTTGTTGTTCTTGTGTAGGTACTCTCCAAGCATGTTAAGTACAGGGAGGAGTTGCAGGCTCTATCAAAGGGGAGAGAGAGCAAGCAAGGGATTAAGTGAAAGTTCTAGGTTGGTTCCATTATCTTTCTCTTATTTGTTACACATAGAAGAAATCGTTGAATTGCTTTAAACTGTTGTTTATAGGGTAGCTGCCAAATCGTTGAATTGCTTTAAGCTGTTGTTTCTAGGGTAGCTGATGAAAAGGGTCGATGTGAACCTATGGACCACACTTCTAAGACCTTGGGAATACTAGGACAATTCCGAAGAAGGTGGTCACCCTTACACAACATGAAAGGGAATTTTACTTTTCGGGGATGGTTGGAAAATTTTTCTTCATTGGTTGCATTGGTAACAATAATTTCTTGGTGGACCCCTTGCTTATTTTTCTTCTTCTTCTTCGTCCTATTCTTCTTCTTCTTAGCTCCCTGTTACTAGAATCTAGACTTCCACCAGGCGAAGAGGAAGAACGAAGTGAAGAAATAGGTGAAGAAGGTGAGGGGTCAACTTTAGGATCAACATGTGGCTGATGTTGTTCAAGTGGAGGAGAACTTGGTTGAAAAGAAGTTTGGACATTTGGAATCACCGAAGGTCGAAAATAACCAAACAGACATACCAATGGTCAATTGAGGAAGGGACATTGTTGCCATATAAGGAGCACATGTATTTCCAAAAGAAGGAAAAGTACTAGAATTCCCATCAGAGGGGTTTCCTTGACTAGTAGACTCAGGAAATGTTGCCATTGGTATCAACCTAAGATCTACTAAGGAATATTTCCATAAGAAGGATGTGTTCTGCGGGCAATTAATTTTATAATTTGAAACAAAATATTTTCCTTTTCATGTTTTAAGAGATGAGAAAAGGATGAAAAGGTGACTCTAGTCGCTTTTGTTGGTTTATCAAGCTTGAAAGGACAAGTGCTTGATGATATTTTCAAATTTAAGAAGTCAGAAAAGATCAAAATGGCTAATTAGGTAAATCTAGGCAAAAGGGAGTACCAGGTAAGTGTGAACTGTAATATACAACTTAGAAAATAAATTTACCAAGGACTTGACGTACGTGCAGGAAATCTCCCCGAATGTTGTGTTCGATGTATCACATTTACACGGCGGCAGACTCGGCTTCCTATGGATAAATGTTTGTAACCTATGAGGGTCTCCTGTTATATAGTCGATGATATGGAGAAAACAAGTCTGTGCTAGCATTGTCTAATCCAAGAGAGAATGACAACTGCTAAGTTTTATAGACGCCAGAACACGTCTCTATCCTAGACCACTGAGTATGACCGTTAATGTTTCAAATTCCCCTTAGATTAATTGATAGATTTTAAAGTTAATCTTGAAATTATGTTTCGATTCCAAGGCCTTAACAATGTCACCTGAACACCTATGATGCAACTACATGAGAACAGGAAAACTTTTCTTTTCTATGAAATGTAGACTAATCAAGGGAAGAAATTTCAATCAATAATGCATCAAACAAAATGCATCATGAAAAATTTCTTTCACTAACTTTCACTTTCATCTTCCAAATGCAAAATGTGAAAATGAAATCTAATCTTTCATTTCAATAAATGCAATGCCAAAAGTAAAAAATGATTTCCACTTTTCACTATCCTAAATGCAACATTTTCGAAAGAAAAATGGTTTTACTTTACAAAGATGCACTTAGATGAATTATTATTTTCTTTTCATTTTGAATGATTTGATGCACCCAATACAGGTTTTAACTCTTGATCACTGAAAAATGTGATCTATTTTCAATCACGAATCTCAAAAAATAACTTTTCAATTTAACTAATTTAACGCATTTTCAGGCACATTTTCAGTTAAAAACAAAGCAAACTTGAGGTATGACATGCAACATACTCAGGAACTGCTGGAAAGGATTGCACAATTTTCACTAGGAGGCAGGGTCACTAACTACTGAAACTGTGCAAAAGGTAGTTTAGACTGTCGGTAGGTTGGTTGACTGTTATAGACATTTTTGTGCCTTACAGCATTGAGCATGAAATGTCCATAAACTAAGGGATCCAAAGTCCCTAAACATGTTGTTCCTACCCCTAGAGGAACAAGGCCGACTAACCACAGCAATTCACTGAAGTTCTCCACCTGAAAACACTCAAAAACAAGCCAATTCTGGATCATGTCAACTGCTCCACTGAGCATCTGCGCTGAATGTCAACTGCTCCACTGTCTACCTGCGTTGAATGTCAACTGCAACAAAGGCTACCTGCGCTGAGCGTAACTGGACAAGTGGCAGGCTCATTTCTCAATGTGTCAATGCCCAGGAAGCTTCCAAAGTGACACTTGCATCAAGGAATTCGACTGGTGATGAGTAAGAGGTTCCAAATCTCCAAGTGGAAGCAAGAACCTCCAAGTGGACTCAAGAACTGAGAGAGGGAGAGGACACTAGTCACTTCTCAAGCTGACTCATCCTCTCTCCAATATCCCTATATATAGATCTCTCCTCTATGAGATCAGGGAGGCTGGAATTTGGTATTTGCAAAGAATTGCTGTTGGTTTGTGGCTGGAACATTGGGTGTGTAATGCTTTGAAGGGAGCTGAAGAAGGAATTCCATTCTGCTGGGAAGGAGATGCTGGATTGGAGCCCCATGGGTTGTATCTCTTCCTGAACCCTGTTACTTTCAATAAAGATATCTTGATTCTTTCCTATATGCTGGTGTATTTTGTATGATTGCATTAGTATATTTGATTTACCTCTAATCCTGAATCATTTATGAATATGTATATTTGCCTTTGTATTGTGTTCTTCTCTTGTCGCAAGTAGTTGTTCTCTTGTCACAGGTAGCTGTTCTCTTGTGATCTCGTGGGATTTAAGTAGCTGTTCTCTTGATCAAGTGAGGAGGCAAGTAGCTGTGGGCACACAAAGAGAAGAGGATCTAGTTCGAGGGACAACCGGAAGACAACGGTAAGTCTACCAATCTCCCCTCTTTAACATTTCATAAAGGAAGAAATCATAATAGCTGTATTCGTTTGTTGCTAAGGCACTGTCACACCTTAGGTGGATAGGATCGTCCTGCATAGGCATTTTTCCGCACAACAAATTGGTGACTCTGCTGGGGAAGAACTTGTTTATTCATTTCATTTGTGTTTCCGTCATTTGTTTACTTCATAGACTTGACAGCAACTATTGAACTGCATCTTTCCCGGATGCAAAGTAAAAGTTGCTGCTTTGATCCAGTTTGTTGGACTTGTCTATGATCTAAACTAGATCCACAAATGATTTGATGATCCTTGTGATAGTATTTAGTACCCTCTCAAAGCATCCCTCTGTTTATACCTTGCTTGTGTTTCTGATTTGGCCTGAAATAGTTGATTTTTGAGCATTTTGTGACCCAGAAACCAAGGGAAACGAGAGTTTCTCTTTCAGCGCAGACACTGTGAAGGCAGTCTGCATTTCAACGCAGGTCCCGAAGGGGCTACCTGCGCTGAATGTCAAACTGACAGTGTTAGACCTGCGCTGAACCAGTGTGGCCTTGTGCAGCTGGGGTTCTTTGTTGTTTTTTGCCCTGTTTTGATCTCTGTTTTTGCAGCCGTTAACCAGCATAGGTACCAGTCTGATAAACCTTTTTCTTTGCTTAGATTCCGCCTCGCTTTTGTACAAAAAGATTGTGAATGTTTTTATGTGTTTGTGGCGTCATTTACAGTCTTCCTTTGCATGAGTAAAGTAGTCATCCTGTAGCCTTTGATTCAGATCTGATTGATTGTGGTCTTAGAAGAGAGTTCATTGGCTGTTTGCAGATTGATTATAGATTTACTTTTGCTTATTGGTTTGAATTTGTGTCTTTTAAGGGTCAAAACAAGTCTTTATTTCGAAAATAGCAAAGTGATTGTAATCTCTTCTACCCTTGTTGACTTCGAAAAAAGTGTACTTGTTTGTATTGATCATTTTAAAAGCAAGTTCAAAGTTGTGCAAAAGGCTTTCTTTGTAGGCATTTATACTAAGAAAGTTGAAAACAAACACCTGCATTGTGCATTTTGCATTTGATAGTTTGCATGTTGGATTTAGGGAAAGTGCATTAGAGTGTGCTGATTGCTCTTTGAGAAAAGATAGTGTTATTCTTTTCCCTTAGTAGCTAGGATTTTCAAAGTTGAAAGATAATAAAGCTTGCTTATCATCTTAGACTGCATTTAGGAATTTGTATCATACATCTCGTGGTGAACCTTGAAAGGCAAACTTTAAAAAGATCAACCTAAAATAAACTGAATGAACCTAACAACGCTTTGTAACATAACGCACAACATAGAGGTCTAGGCTAGAGACGTGTTCCGGCGTCGTTAAACATAGTGACTGTCGATCTCGAAGAAGGTGGGTAATTCCTCCTGAGAGACGGTAGCGCTAATACGGATTGTTCTCCCACGTACCGTTGCGTATATATTGGGAGACCCCTATAGGCATATATATTTTATCCTTAGGAAGCCGTGTCGGCCGCCCTACTGATCGCAATGCAGTGAACACAGCATTCACGAAGATCGACCACCCGTACCGTAAAAAGTATTCTGTGGTTTTGCGAAAAGTTTGGCACACCCTCTGCCTAGATCTCCAGAGTAGTTTCTTTTGGCCTTTTTCAGACTCTATAACAGAAAAAGTCCATCCGAGCATTTGTCACTTCGGGCTCGTTAAAACATCGAAGGAGACTAGAGTCATCTTTAGCTTTTTCTCGACTCTTTAAAAGTGAAAAAGCAAGTTGTGTCTAAAGCGTCTAATAAAATTCATTCAATTCGGAAACACCAATTTCCCCTTTTTTATTTTGGTTGATCGAGTAATCCGCAATCGTGGAAGAAAGTCAATTGAAACCCCGTCGTTCGCGGAGGCTTACAAGTCAACCATCTTTGTCTCCGGAATCGAAAACAGTACGGACAAAGTGAACTCGTTTAACCAGTTCAAAATCTCCTATCAAAGTTAGAACAAGTGTTCCAACTACATCTGAGATTCCGGTTACTCCAAACATTTCTGGAAACCCTGCCTCTATAGAAGAAGTTCAACAGCCACAGAGGGACAGTAATACTGATCCTAGTCTGGGGGCAAATACTTGTGTAACTGAACCAGTTCCATATGTAACCGGTCCAGAGAGTTTTGTTCCTCAAACAACTGTCGCTATCGAAACAACCCCTTCTTCGGAACCAAAAATATTTTACGGACCTGACGGTTTTCCTCTTCCACCGGGTTTGATTGCGATAGAGGAAATTACAGAGGATCCGCAAGCAAGTACTCCAACTCATTTTGGAGTCGGGGTCACTCTATTTCCTTCATCAGAAGTTAATCCACCACAAGTGGAAGTTCCTGTAGAATCGCTAGGCAATCTATTGGATAGACTTAAAATGTCTGAACAACCGTCAACATCCAGGACTGTGTCAAATGACACAGCGACAACGGAAGCCCCTGCTGTCACTCCGACAATGTTTGCCGGCATACCATCTGTCCCGACTAGCTCACAACAGCTAGAAGGAGTCCACCAAGGGACTATTTCGACAGTATGGTTCGTTCCAGTTTGTTCATCTGGAATAATATCCGGTAACTCTTATGTTGAGACTCGCCAGATTGATCCATTTGGAGGTTAGTTTGGGCAATCCAGTCCCCAAGGACAATCAATCCCCTTGAGTTCTGGATTACTACCGTATGGGGGGCAGTATGCCCTTTCATTACCCCCTCCGGGAGGGTATCCATACAGGAGTTCACAATAGTATTCAGGTTATACTGGAATTACATCAAGTGGTTGGGTACCTATGCTACCTCAACAGCCAAGGGTTGTATATTCTATGCAACAGTGTGTACCTATGACGAACATCCCAACCACACCGGCTATTGTAACAGTGTCACAAGTTCAAGCGATGCCTGTTGCATGTCAACCTCAGGTTGTAATGCAACAGCCCCTTGACCATGTGTCACAACCACAATCGCCAACTGGTGGGGTGACACAGGTCCAAACAAGTACAATTACCCCACACCTTGGTCCAACGGTTAGCATAGCGCAATAGAACATGGCTTCACAACCATGGCTGGTGCAGTACCAACAACCATAATTCCAGCAAGTATACCAAGGTTCTGAGCAGCAGATCTTTGCGAATAGTGGACAACCGTATATTCAAAACGGTCAAAACCAACCGCTTTACGGTGGTCAAGTCCACCAACCGTATTAGTCATACCAACATCAACTACATTATGCTGGTATGCAAAGGCCCACTGCTCAAGCGATTCCGTCATACCCTGGTTATGCTTCGCCTAACCTGAATCAACAGTTATCATTCGTGGCAACTTTAGAGTTACCCGATTTACACCGGTTAACCAACGATCCGATTGCTTATGCCCCTTGGTGGCCAGCGATTCCTCACAAGCTTCCATCTGACATTCCTAAATTCAATGGAAATCCAGGTGAAGACCCATCGAATCACGTGATGACTTTTCATCTGTGGTGTTCATCAAACACCCTAAATGATGATTCGATAAGGCTTTGCCTTTTCCAGAGGACGTTAACAGGTCCAGCGGAAAAATGGTATATTGAATTACCTAGAGCCTCGTTCGACAATTTTAGTTCCCTAGCCATGACTTTCTTAACCCATTTTCAATTACTGATAAGGTATGAAACGGGAACAGAAATATTAACCAACTTCAAGCAGACAACTACCACTCATATATCTGATCATATACATGAGTGGCGTCGTCGTCGTAGGATGGTGAAAACATACGTTCCCGATCAGCTGTTAGCTGAATGGTTTATAAAGTCGTTACTTCCTGCTATAACGGAAGATGTGGCGAAGGGGGGAGTCGTAACAAAGGAGCAAGTTATTGCTCGTGCACAATATCTAGACTTAGTTTATACTCAGTCTGGCATGCTCTACGACAAAATACCCGACGCCCCTAGACCGGAATTTTCAATTCCTCCTCCTCCTAAATCCAATAGTGACTCTCATGCCGGTGATGGCGTGATTGGCACGGCAAACACGAAATCGATAAAGGCTTCGTCTAAGAAATCCCGTAAGAATTCGGATCAAGATGCAAAAGAAGAAATTCTTGCTTCGGAAGTAAATGCCGCATCAGCAGATAAAGGCAAAGAAACCAATCAACCGGGAAGCAAGAAGAAGCAAAACAAAGGGAAGAAGAAAAAACAAGGTGAATCATCTCCTGGAAAGAATTCTTCAAACCTCCTGGGAAAGGGAAACCAAATTATCCATGTCAAATATGTGATGAGGAGGATCATTATACAAGGAATTGTCTATTCAAAGCTGAGTTGAAGAGGTTCTTTAAAAGTTCCCAAACCTCAGCTGTGTTAACTGGTCCATTTCCCAACCCAGGTCAAAATCTGGTTGATAGCGGAAATGCTTCCCCGTCGCAAGTGCTTATGTTGTCGGTTTCAAGACAGCAAAATGATGCTTTAATTTCGACAAGGAACAAAGATTATGGGAATCTGCAGCAGTCGAACGACAAAGGTAAAGATCAACCAAGTAGTTCGACCACAACTTCGACAGAAGTTGTACCGCCCATCATTCCGGAATTAACAATAAAACCGCCAAAGGGAGTAGTACACAAGTCGACATTTAATCCTCACGCCAGAGCGGCGCAGTATTATAACATAGTCGAAGATTTGGCCCAATCGCCATCCGCTATGTCGACTCTTGAAGTATTACAAAATTGCCCATCCCAAAGGCAGGCTTTGTTATCGGCTATTGGTGGGGTTGATCCTAAGGATTCCAATCTTGTATCCTTTGATCACAAAGGATACGATCCTCAGTTACCAGCTCAACTAGCTTTCCTCATTCAAGTGAAAGCCCTCAACAAAACTGTTCACCGAACAATTATTGATGATGGAGCATCTACATGTATCATGTCGATGAGTTGCTGGAAAACTTTAGGATTTCCAACCTTGTCGCGATCTTCGAAGACATTAAAAGCTTTCGATGGAAGGACTTATACCCTGTACGGTATCCTTAATAACTTGAAGGTTGAACTGGGAGGAAAAACAGTGGAGATTGATGTTGAGGTCATCGATGGAAATCTTGACTACAACATCCTACTGGGTAGACCATGGATCTATGCCATGGCAGCTGTTGTGTCGACTTATTTTAGGAAGATCACATTCCCATTTGAAGGAGGGATTATGGTCGTCGACCAACAAAACTTCCTCCCTAATAGTTCACAAGTTACAGGAAGCATTCCCATGATCCATGAGAGCAACCATTCACTTCAAGATATCGGAGTAGGTCTACTGAAGGATCCCACAATGATGGGAACTTCCGCGCTACCACCTCCTATCTACATAGGAAATATACCGTTTTTAGCAACCTGCAACATGATATCTTCCACGAAGGTCGCAAAAGACATGGATCATTCAATGGTTTTAACCCCAAGCCCTACAGAAATATTGTAGCAATCAATGTTTCGGGCATGGGAGGCGAACCCAAATCAACGCTCGTCGAGCGTTTGGGTAGATAGGTCTAGAGAATATGGTACCCCATTAGATCCTTGGTCAAAAGTACATGGGACTGACGAAGGAATTCTACAATCAATGTTGATTGAGGAGGCACCATGGAATGATCACCACCATCGTTCCCTTCTTCCGGAATATGAAGAAGATACTCAAAATGACCTTTATCACCCTTCAGTTTTTGAATTCCTATCAAATACTGTAAATACGGTGGATTCCGAGCGAAACTTATCCAATATTGAAGAAACTATAGCCATAAATATCTCGACTAAAACAAATGTTGTAGAGAATATTTATGTTGGCAAAGGTTGTTCCCCTTCAGAACTGGAAATATATAACGCTCTTTTTCGCGAATTCAGAGATGTCTTTGCTTGGTCATATGATGAAATGCCAGGCATAGACTCAAGTATCGTTGAACATGAAATTAAAATGTATCCTGATGTCAAACCAGTAAGACAACGGCTTCGGCAGGTGCACCCCAAGAAAGCCGCTGCCATTAAGGCGGAAGTTGAAAAACTTCTCCATGCTGGATTCATCTACCCGGTTCCTCTAACCGATTGGGTATCAAATATTGTCCCTGTTATGAAGAAACAAGGGACGATTAGAGTGTGTGTCGACTATAGGGATGTAAATCAAGCTTGTCCAAAGGACAACTACCCTACACCCTTCATCGACCAGATAATTGATGAATGCACCGGATGTGAAATCTTTTCATTTATGGATGGATTTTCCGGGTATAATCAAATAAATATCCGCCCACAGGACCAGTCAAAGACTGCATTTATTTGTTCGTGGGGCACATTTGCTTATCGAAAATTACCCTTTGGTTTAAAGAACGCAGGGGCAATGTTTCAGAGGGCAATGAATTATGCCTTCCATGACATCAAGAACATCGTTCAACCTTACCTCGACGACCTTCCGGCTCATTCGCGAAAGCAGACTGATCATCCGCATCATTTAAGAGCGATATTTCTACGTTGTCGACACTACAAGATAAGACTCAATCCGCACAAATGTGTGTTTTGCGTCGGTTCTGGTCGTTTACTTGGCTTTGTAGTCTCTAAGGATGGGATTCGTCTTGACCCTTGCAAGGTTCAGGCAATCATTAATTTGCCTCCACCTTCAAATTTGCTTCAGATTCAGAAACTCCAAGGGAAAGCAAACTTTCTGAGGAGGTTCATTCCAAATTACGCAGAACTTGCTAAAGGTTATACTCGTCTTTTTAAAAAGGATGTACCTTTCGTCTGGGACCAAGTAGCACAAGCTTCCTTTGATGCTCTGAAAGATTCACTAGTAAAAGCATCAATAATGTATGCACCAGACTATCAAAGAGATTTTAACCTGTATCTGGCTGCAGCAGATACGACCATTGCGATGGTTTTAGTTCAAGAAGTCGATGGAATTGAACATCCTATATATTATTTAAGTAAAAACTTAAATGATACAGAAAGTAAATATTCTTATGTTGAAAAACTAGCGCTTGCAGTTGTTCAAGCGATTCAAAGATTTCGACATTATGTCCTCTTTCGGAAAACTACCATTTTGTCAAATTGCAACCCCATGACTTATATACTGTCGCGACAGTTGCTGGGGGGCAAATATTCAAAATGGATAGCGATCCTTTAAGAGTTTGATCTGGAATTTGTAAAATCCAAATCAAAGAAAGCTCTAGTTTTCGCAGAATTATTGTGCGATCTCCCATCGTCGTCCAACGATGAAACATCAGAAGAGTCAATCGTGGACGAAAGTTTGTTTCTGATATCTACAAGCAATGAGTGGTATGGAGATATCATAATTTATCTCCAAACCCAAAAATTCAGGCCTAACACCTCTCACTCTGAACAGAAACGTATACGATACCAAGCAAAAGACTACATGATCGTCGGTGATACACTTTATCGTCGTGGTATCGATACAGTTCTGAGGAGATGCCTTACCCATGAGGAGGCCGAAAAATCCCTAAATGAGTGTCATTCAGGCGCGTGTGGGGGGCATCAATCTGGATATGCAACAACACAAAAAATCTTACGAGCAGGATACTTCTGGCCAACCATGTTCAAAGATTGCATAATCGCAGTCAGAAGTTGCCATGCTTGTCAAATTTTTGATAGCAAAACCAGAAGACCGCCCGCACCTTTACAGCCAATAGTTGCTGTTGGGCCTTTTGCCAAATGGGGCATCGATTTCATGCAATGTAACCCCACCTCGACCGGGGGGCATGGGTATATTATAGTCGCTGTTGACTATTTTACCAAATGGGCCGAGGCGATGCCTACATTGGATAACACTGGTGAAACAGCTGCCCTTTTCTTTTTCAATCATGTAGTCGCCAGGTTCGGCGTTCCACAGGCTATAGTTACAGATCATGGATCGCATTTTCGCAATCACATGATGGTTGAATTAGCTGCCAAGCTAGGGCTATCTCACGACAGCTCTACCCCGTACTATCCGCAAGCCAACGGACAAGTTGAAGCAATCAACAAGGTCCTAAAGCGGATGTTGCAAAGGATGATCGGGGTTCATAAAAGAAGGTGGCACCTAAACCTGTACTCAGCCTTGTGGGCTTACCGAACGTCGGTAAAGAACGCAATCGGGTTCACACCTTTCCAACTGGTGTATGGCCTGGAAGCAGTCTTGCCAATCCAGTGCGAAATTTCGTCGCTTAAACTCGCAATTGATCTCCTCCCCGGAACTTCAGAAGAAGAGGCTCGTTTCTTGGAATTAATCCAATTGGATGAAACCCGTCGTGACGCTGCTTTGGCTAACGAAGCCCATAAGAAACGAGTCAAGGCGCAGTTCGACAAAAATGTCAAACCCCGTGTCTTCTCAAGAGGTGATTTGGTCTTGCTTTATGACCAAGAATCTGATAAATTGGGAGTGGGTAAATTTAATTCCTTATGGTTGGGCCCCTATATTGTTAAAAGAGTGTTAGCAAAAGGAGCCTACGAGTTAATGGATTATGACGGAATTCCACTGGTGCAGCCCCGCAACGGGTTGTACCTCAAGCGTTACTATGCTTAAGTAGTAACCTGCATGCTTTTGTTGTATTTTGTTTTCGCTAAAGTATTTGTTCTGGTCGAGTGATCCACCTTTTTCATTTGTTGCAGATGTCAAACCTTCTGGAGACATGTGTTGGATATGCCGACGGAGCGAGTCATAGTTCGCGGAATCTATCCTCCGCAACCTGGGCCATTTTTTATCCAAGCGGCAAGTTAGTAAGTTTCAGAGGTGTGTGTATTGGGCAATCAACGAATAACATCGCTGAGTATAGCGCGTTGATAGAACTACTCTCTGATGCCATCACCCGTGGCATACGCCGACTAATTGTCAGGCTAGACTCGCAGCTCGTAATACTACAACTCAATGGTATATATTTCGTTCGCAATCCAGCTATTTATCGCATGTTCCTAAGGGTTAAGATTTTGGAAAGACAATTTGATTCAATTCAATACCAGCATATTTCCAGAAACTTAAACACATTAACCGACTCATTAGCAAATTATGTGTTAGATAGACATTTGCGACATTTATAAAAAGAGACATCATCAATGATTGTACATATGGATCATATAACTCAACCAGAATAAAACTCGAAAATCAAAATATATATAAGCTGTTTATCATTCATACATAATGTTCTGTAACCAAGACAAAATCGGTCACATGACCCAAAAACTCAAAAACGCTAGGGGGCACCCTAGCCTAGTGGTGCTCATGATAACTCGTCACGGCCTGTGCAATCATGCGCAAGAGACGAGTCCATCGTCTAGGCACACCAGTAGTATGTCGCTGCAACTGTAAAGGTAACTCATCAATCCTCACATCGGGAATGCCGAGAGTAAGACTCTCAACCTGCTCCTGCACAGCTGCAAGAGTCTCTGCCACATCAAGGTCGTGGAGAATAACCCTCCCAGTAGTCTCCCCTGCTGGGGCAGCAACTGGCGCTTTCGGGCGAGATGCTGGACGAACAGGACCAACATCTGCATGCACACATGAGTTTGATTAAAGTCTTGAAAGAATAAAGCACAAGGACATTATAAATAAGAATAGTAAACAATAATATGGTCAAAAATTTTACCAATAGCGCCCCACTGTTCGCCATCCGGTAGCACCAAATCCGGATCGCCTCGGAAATCCATGCCAACATATGGGTACTCGGAATAGACCATCTCCTGACTCTCGAACCACCTGAAGAAGGTATCAGTGAAAGTAATCTGAGATTGACCGGCATGCCTAGACATGTGGTCGACCCATCTCTGCATGCGTGGCTCGGTAGGAGAAGGCAAGTCGAGCGCGATATACTGAGGCTGCATCAGTGGTATTTTCTCCAAGGCAAAGGCAATCAGAATAGAACCATACCCAAAGTTCTTCAGCTTCCCGTCCTTTACCTTGGTCAATTGACTTTTCATCTGAGCAAGTACTGCATCACACCAGTTGAATACTTTCGGTTGGAGACACTCCAAGGCGTGCTGCACATAAGATCTGTTGGCAACATGTAGAGATGCGCCACCGGCCATCCTACCAATAGTATACAGAATGGACCTGAGATACCTGTCATTGATCTCACGGATAACAACCTTGCCGTCCCTGCTCGGCTGGGAACCTTCCCTGCAATACTGACGGACATAATCTCTCACGGAGTCATTCCCCTGGGCCGAACCTGACAAAGAAATGGGGCCACCCCGCCTTGACAACCCAGTCAAGAAGTAAATGTCCTCTATGGTCAAGGGGATGGATTTTCCCCTAATCTGGAATACTTGGTTGATAGGATCCCAAGCATCAAGCATATACTGCAGTAAAGAGATCTGTGCTCTCATACTAGAGATACGGAAGAACTTCAGCAGGCCACAGTTCCGCAGCGCGTTCACTGTGACAGGGTCATGGAGGGCAATCATGTCCTCCTCTTCATGTTCTCGTTCTCGCCATGTAAGGGACATTTTGCTCAAAGATCCCTGCAAAACAAACAAGAGAAAGAGTAAGTTCCTGAATTTGATGAGAAACTGGAAAAATTTCATCAAAAACTGTGCATAGAACTGTTTTTCTGAGATCAGCGCAGTTGGCAAGTGTCCTACCTGCGTTGAAGGTCAAACTGCCTTAAGACAGCTTGACATTCAGCGCAGGTTTCGAATGGACTGCCTGCGCTGATGCCAGGGCGCCCTAGTGAAACCCCAGGGGCTCATGGGGGCAGGAAAACAGGCACAAAATGGAAAAAGGAAACCATGAAAAGAAAGAGCTAGGGTTTAGCTCCTACCTGGTCCAGACGGCGCTGAAAATCGTCCACAGAATCTCCCGGAATCAGCTGGTGAAAATCAAGGGGGAAGAGGCACCTCCAGAGCTCCAACAAACCAAATTCAAATGAAATGGTAAAATGAGAGGTAAAAACACCTTTTAATAGCTTTTTACGTAGTTCAAAGCGAAATATTAGGGTTATAATCTCATTTTCATGCAAATGTTATTCATTTCTAACAAAGTTTGATGCAGCAATTGAGGATGCAGTACTATCCTTGAAAAGAGAAAAGCTAGTTATGGTAAAAATCAAAAGTTGACTATATAATCGAGCAGTTTTAGCATAAAGTTCATGCTCGTTAAAAAATAAACGCAAGATCCGAGCAATTTTAACGCGGTCTTCATGCTTGTTAAAAAATAAATAAAAGCAGTGAGCAAAGTTTCCTCCAGTGTTTAAGCTCATTTTTATCTAAAAAATGAACCTATCCCGGTAAATAACCACTGTGATCGTAAATTTATCAGTCATAAAAGCCTTGGTCGTGTTTGCACCTACCACCTCCACTTTTCATTTGGCCGATCGTTCACCTCCATATGATTGTTTACCCATTTTGAGGAACAGCTGCGAAGAGTGATTTCACCTAGCCATCCTTGTGACACTGCCGTGATTGGAAAATTTCAACCTGTACCTGGAATCAGTTGCTATTCCTGTTTATCACTCGTTCCTCAAAAGACGAGTCTTCTTTAAGCTCTTTTCAATTGACTAGTAAAATATGAAAAGATTGCCGAGTTTTGGCCTTCCAGCTCGTTAAAGTGACAGGAAGAGCTATCCCTCCTCTAGATTTTAATCTTTTTGGACTTGAGGGATTATTGCACAAAAAGATCGAGCGCTTGTTTTGTTCGGCTCGTTAAAGATATCGAAAACTCATCCCTTCTGTATTGTTTTATACTTTTTCGGACTTAAGGGATTAGATGACAAAAAAGGAATTTTGGAGTTAACTTTATGTACCTTTTCAGACTCTCTAAAAATGAAAAGGACCGAGTTATCCTTGTCGTTAGACTCGTTAAAATTACTAAATAGTGACAAACTTGTCTTTAGACGAGAACGAGTTTCACTATCGCTAGGATCGTTAAAACATAGCGATGGGCTTGCCCGAAGGGCAGGTTATAGAACATGCATATGTTATCCTCCTCAAGCTTGACAAAAATAAAGAGGTACTGGTCAGCAATGACTGGGGAAAAATTGGGAAAAAATCAAGAAAACTTTGATGGTAGCAGTTCGCTCTTGAACATGACACTTTTCCTCCGTATCACAATCGGGTTGGGTTGTTTCATTCACCGGTCACATCACCATGGTCTCGCCATACCATCCATATTTGGGATAATGCTACCGATCCATCGCATCAGTGTCGCCATATGTTCAAGAGAAGTCGTTCAGAAAGAGTCAACTGGGTCCCATCCATTGCCATACATTATCCTTCATCCATTCATGACCGCCTCCCTGAATCATATGTCACAGATCGTTTTCACCTCCATTAAAATCATTAGCTCCGTTCCATGTCACTGATGTGGGATTCATTAAGGCCCTCCTTTGACGGATCGTTTCTTGTCGACATCAGCTCATTATCCAAGAAGTTGATCTAGGAACACCCCCTTCAGTACTTTGAAGCTTGCATGCCTCAATGGCAAGTTTCTCACTTCTGGCGACAGGTATACATTAATGACCTTCGACCAGAAGATTTTGCGTGGTGTTCGACGCCAAGTCCTTTATTCACACTAGGTGAATTGTACTGCAGTACCTTGAGGGTCATTATCATTATCGGTGATTCCTCTCGCGCTTGTTAACGGTTTACATCATTGACCGGTAATCAAGCGATGTCTTTCCATGTTCGACTTCAGCGCAATTCTCACATGGATCGACTTGTACTTAGAGTGAAGATCGAACGAGTTTGAAGACCCCGGATCTAGTTTCATCCATCCGGGCTGCGATATATATTTAGGAAAAATAAAGACATTTGACATGTACATCATTGCAGCAGATGATCATCCTACTCAAAGGATGATAATTTCACCAAAATTATCAGTCTACTATTAGACGATCGTCTGTTCTTTGTACAAAAATGAATTTATAAAGTTGAGCATGGGAATGCCCGCCTCAGCTAGATCATGAAAGCAGTATGAATCATAATGTATTGTATTGTATTTTATTACATGTCTCCTCCCAGCAGATGGATGAACTTCGGACCCTCCTAGATAAAGAATTTCACCCGATAAACGGCCTCATACTTTAGGGGGCAACTGTTATAGACATTTTTGTGCCTTACAGCATTGAGCATGAAATGTCCATAAACTAAGGGATCCAAAGTCCCTAAACATGTTGTTCCTACCCCTAGAGGAACAAGGCCGACTTACCACAGCAATTCACTGAAGTTCTCCACCTAAAAACACTCAAAAACAAGCCAATTCTAGATCATGTCAACTGCTCCACTGAGCATCTACGCTGAATGTCAACTGCTCCACTGTCTACCTGCGTTGAATGTCAACTGCAACAAAGGCTACCTGCGTTGAGCGTAACTGGACAAGTGGCAGGCTCATTTCTCAATGTGTCAATGCCCAGGAAGCTTCCAAAGTGACACTTGCATCAAGGAATTCGACTGGTGATGAGTAAGAGGTTCCAAATCTCCAAGTGGAAGCAAGAACCTCCAAGTGGACTCAAGAACTGAGAGAGGGAGAGGACACTAGTCACTTCTCAAGCTGACTCATCCTCTCTCCAATATCCCTATATATAGATCTCTCCTCTATGAGATCAGGGAGGCTGGAATTTGGTATTTGCAAAGAATTGCTGTTGGTTTGTGGCTGGAACATTGGGTGTGTAATGCTTTGAAGGGAGCTGAAGAAGGAATTCCATTCTGCTGGGAAGGAGATGCTGGATTGGAGCCCCATGGGTTGTATCTCTTCCTGAACCCTGTTACTTTCAATAAAGCTATCTTGATTCTTTCCTATATGCTGGTGTATTTTGTATGATTGCATTAGTATATTTGATTTACCTCTAATCCTGAATCATTTATGAATATGTATATTTGCCTTTATATTGTGTTCTTCTCTTGTCGCAAGTAGCTGTTCTCTTGTCACAGGTAGCTGTTCTCTTGTGATCTCGTGGGATTCAAGTAGCTGTTCTCTTGATCAAGCGAGGAGGCAAGTAGCTGTGGGCACACAAAGAGAAGAGGATCTAGTTCGAGGGACAACCGGAAGACAACGGTAAGTCTGCCAATCTCCCCTCTTTAACATTTCATAAAGGAAGAAATCATAATAGCTGTATTCGTTTGTTGCTAAGGCGCTGTCACACCTTAGGTGGATAGGATCGTCCTGCATGGGCATTTTTCCCCACAACATTGACTACTGGAATTGTGCAATGTGTGATCTAGACTAACTTGCTAGGTGCTGAGATTGCGCAATGCACAATGTCAGCTGGCAAGTGATATAGGCCTTGGGACTACATTGTGTAATTTTTTGGGTCAGTAGTCACTCCCTCTCAGAATCGCGCAAAGCAAGACTGGAGGTCAATAACTAGCCAAATTTGTGCATTTTCTGGGAGGAAGGTAGAACCTTCCCTCTCATAATTACGCAATACTATCCGTGTGAGGCAGAGTCCAAGCTAAGGTTGCCCAGACCCACCTACAGGCAACTAAAAGAAAATGAAGATTTGAATGCATGGTGAAACTGAGTGTAAGAAAAGGTGAATGATCATGCATGCAAACAATGAATGTGAGATTCGAAAAAAGGAACAACATGCATGTGTGTGAAACGAGTCGCTGAATCAGTGACTGTTTGTGCAAAATAGTGTCATGCATTCGACATTAGTGAGATGCTAACGAAAATTGAAATGATGCTTGTACATGCTAACATGCATGCAAACGACAGCAATAGTTCATAGAAATCAAGCATAAAACACTCACACAAGCCAAAATAAAAACAACGACAGAAATGTTGCAAAAGAAAAGTTAAGTGGACTTAACCAGAAATAGCTAAGATGGATATGTCGAGGACTCTTAGACGTTGTGGGATGTCAGATCTCTAAGATAAATGTGACGAATGAGCTCTGAAGCATTGAATAAATAAGTTTGAGGCTCATAATGTGCATGCCACAAATCTAGGAAAAAACAACACTTGGAGGAAAGTTTCTAAAACAACCTTTGTACGTAACCTCCAGCTGCTAAAAATAGCTCCCTAAAATCTAGGGATACTTTTTGCATGTAGCTTTTTTCTATTTCAGGAAAAAGAAAGCCATGCATGCAAGTCAAGTTTTCTTGGTCCCGAAGGGAACCAGATAACCTGAAGGCACATGCAATAACCTGCTTGAATGAGGGAGATTTTTGCCCAATTCCTTTGATGAAGTTGCGCTGGTTGTCCAGAGGGGTTGCACACTTTCTTTAGGAGTAGCTGACTTCTGCCCAGAATTGTGCAATTTCTGGACTGAGCTGCACTGCTGGGCCAGATTGCGCAGTTTTCACTAGGAAGATTATTTGAAAGGATTACGCAATTTCTGGGCCTAGTAGACTTACAGTCAGATTTGCACAATTTCTAGATGGAAGTTGGGTTGGCTGTCCAGAGGAATTGCGCAATTTCTGTGAGGATCAACTAACTGCTGCCCAGAATTGTGTAATTTGTGGGCTGAGCTTCATTGCTAGGCTAGATTGCGCAATTTTTTAGAGGAAGGTTGCTTGACAGGATTGCGTAACTTCTGAGCCCAATAGACTGCCAGTTAGATTTGCAGAATTTCTGGAGGGAAGGTTTGTTACCCTCCAAAATTGCGCAATTTTCTAAGGGAGTTGCTCAGCCAATAGCTGACCCAAGTCCATGATGGAAACCTGTGAGGGAAGTGAAATAGACAATCATGCACAGACTGGAAAGCTGCTAGAGGACCAATGAAGCTCATGTGCTTGATAGTGCAAGACATCTACTAGGATGGTTGGTAGGGAGGCTCTAAAACAAAGCTAAGAAAAAATTCTAGAGGGTGTTTGTAGCCGCTACAACACAAATATACGATACAACAGTGGCGTGAAAGGCACACCTACAATTTTTCACCGTGTTTGGTGTGTGACTAATAAGACCCATGAAACCCTGATCTGATATCTTTTCTCTGTACCATTTCCTTGTCATTTCACTCTTATTTTACCATTTGAACTGGTAATGTTTAAAAAAGTAGACAATTTTCTTAGTTCCATTCCTAAAATCTATGGCACCATGATGGTTTGTAGCAGGAACCTATGAGATCCAGATAAGAAACCTGGACTATGTATTGTAAGACAACAATTAGGTGTTATCCCTCTCTCTAGCCTCCCATGGTTGGACCATATTGTATGGGCCCGCCATTTTCTCCTGCTCCTGCTTCTGCTCCCTTCACTCAAGTCTCTGCTACATGATTGACATATAAAATACATCAGCCTCATACATTTTTTTTATTAAATGAAAAATGCATTTATAAATATGGAAAAATAACTTTCAATTAATAAAATACAAATAAAAATTATCGGTGCGCCCAAAACACAGTGATGCACAAGCTTTGGTGCGTTGTCAAACATAACCACACCGGAAACAGTGTGCACATATGTATGATGCACTGTTGTTGGTTCACAAATTTAAATTTTCATTGCAGTTTGTCACACTTATCCACTGGTGCGCACATATAACCTTTTCGCACCAGTACAAAATATTCAGGTTATCGAACATACCGATCTATAGCTATATTTTTACATATTATTTTTGTGGTGTGTTTAGTAAATATAAATGCGCCTGACATAACGCATTGATGTATAATTTTTACCTTTCCTGGTGCATTTTCATTTATGAAACACACCGTAACAATAGCAATGTGTTACATTCACACCCGAACTACGGTGTACCCTATAAATTTATAGGGTGCACCACTATCAGTGCGAGCCGAACATATCGAGCGCACCACACGGGGATTTTTTTTCTTCTTAAAAAATGGAAATTTTAAGCTAATTTGCAATTCTAATCCTATAAAAAATTAAATTAGAGAGAAGCATAGACATTTCCTAGACATTTGGTCATTGAGGAGGCATTTTTGACACATAATGCAGAAAAACAAATTTTACCACGGTTTGCAAAAAATGGAAAGTCAGGTAGTGAGCATGGTACAGAAGGATGGTGAACAATAGAAGCACTGATGTCAAAGTTCTTGCATGAGGCAAGAGTTGCATTGGTGCTTTAGATATCTCCAACACTATAGATGGTAAAAAAGAAATTTATGGCCAAGAGGGTTTTTTTTATTTCACCCTCCTCTAGTGCATTACTATAACCGCACTAGTATAGAAGATATCCAAGAGCACTGCATTTTTTTTAATTAAAAAATTTATAGTGGTACTTTTATTAAGATGCCTTAGGGCATTCTAATATGGGTACTGCACCTATGCTTTATTTTACTATAACACTGCTCTTTAAAAAAAATTAAAAGTCACCTAACAATTTTCTTTAGAAGAAACCCCAGAGTGTACATTTACCGAACCATTGCATTGTTGGAAAATAGCAACGCATTTTTTAAAATTTAAAAACTATAGCAGTGCTCCTTCTTGGTATGCACCAGGGCGTTTTATGAAGGGCACAGATGTTGTGGGTGTATATAGAACTAACAATTTTTAAAAGTAACATTTTTCTAGTGCTATCAATTTTTCCAGCACCGATGCATTGTGTTATTTAGTGCATCATGTTTTTTTATTTTATAAAAATAATTTTTCCATGATGCACCATGTTCTATGCGGCACCAGTGCTTGTATGGATAGTAAAGCATCGATGCATTTGTAGATTGTAGATGAATCATCCAAAAAACATATGCTAAAACACCTGCCTGCCCACCTCTACCAGTGACCTCCACTACAAACATATTTTTGGGCTATTTTTATAGGGGCTTATGCAAAAACCTCTGCTAGAAGGTCTTTTCCTTGTAGTGAATTGTTTAAATCTATCTGTAATATGGGTTTTTTATGAAATTTTGAAATTTAAATTTTACAAAATTAAAATCCAATTAGGAGATGTTAAATTAAATTTTTTAATTTAAATTTACAAATATATTTAAATTCAAAATAATTTGATTAAAATTAATAAAATAATAAATAAATTTGTATTAATAAACATTTTCATTTTAAAAATAAAACTAGCCTAGGTTCATCTTATCTCTGGATCTACCAAACTCCCCAGAGGGGAAATCTCTTGAGGTTGCAAATCCCTTTTAGAGTGAAAATATATTTGAGCCCTCTCATCGCCTAGTAGATTTAGAGGTAATGTGGATCTAGGCTAGCTTTATTAATAACTATTATATATCTATCTTAACTTATGATGTATCTAGGGTCAAAAATATTAATAACTAGTATATGTCTATCTTAACTTCAAATTTATCTAGGGTCGAAAGGAATCTAGGTGCAACTTCTTTCTCTGATTTTGAATTCAAAGACAAGTTTACATCTTGAGAGATGTGATGCAAAGTTAAAATTTTGTGTACATGTGTGGAGAGAGAGAGTGCCCACACACATACATGTTAGACATGTTCAAAAAAAATAATAAATATCAAATTTTTATATGCTTATTAATTAAATTAAACAAAAACATTAATCATTGTTTTCATTTATATATTACAATGGAACTTAATTTACAACTATTATTTGTATTTATATATATTTCACATCTTTCTATATAAAAATATTTATTAAATATATGCTTTGAAATATCATGGTTATGAATATGAATGTGATATGCATATTACCAGCTTAGATCCATCTTAACTTTGGATCTACCAAGTGCCAAGAGGGATTAGTCTCCTTTCACTCTAAAATAGGTTTTCATGTCAAGAGATTTGATACCTCTTGATGCTTGGTAGATCCAGAGTTAAGATGCCTCTCCCCTTTCATAGCTAACTTGTTCATGGAGGATTTTGAATGGCTTTGGCCTCTGATCAATTTCAACCAAAGTTTTGGAAATGATTTGTTGATGATACCTTCGGCATATGGCCTCATGGTAGGGATAATTTGGATCTATTCCCTTAGCATCTTAACAATCAATTAAGATCCATAAAATTCGCTATGGAGTCTGAGGTTGACATGATCCTTCCCTTCCTTGATGTTCTTGTCTCTAATAAATTTGATTGTTCTTTCTCTCTCCAAATTTTTCGTAACAAAACGCACACTAAGCAATATCTTCACATTGAAATTAGGGGAATTTTGAGGTCTAAAATGGGCCACCTAAGAAAAATGTACAACTAAAATAAAATTTATAAGAACCAATAGGATTCAATATGATGATGTCAACTATGGGGATGATTCACCATTTTTGGAGTAAAAAGGTAAAAAGTTTATAAAATAATAAAACTACTTTTTCAAGTCATATTTTCAACTTATCTCCCTAATTTTTTACTCAAATTTTGAGCAGGGGTACTCATTAGATGAAAATTTTAATTCCTCATCCAAGGAGTACCCATGTTGCATACTTTCGATGGACCCTGCTATACCGAAAAATAAGAAATACATGAAAAAACGTGATTGCAATCACAATTTTCATGTATTTCTCATTTTTCATGTAGTAGGGTCCATCAAAAGTATTCAACATGGGTACTCCTTCGATGAGGAATCAAATTTTCCATCCAATGAGTGTTTCTGCTCGAAATTTGAGTAAGCCCATAGGGAGATAAGTTGAAAAAATAGTTTTTTCTTTCTTCCCTCTAAAATTTGAGATGTAATCTAATCTTATTTTATTATTTCCACTATTATTTTATAATTTCCTTAGGAGACCCTATTTATACCTCAAAATTCCCCTAATGGTCCCATCACTATCTATCCTAGAAGCTGGGTATTTTGAACACTCTAGATACTTGTGCTTTGTGGGTTTATCATGAGAGTCATCTAGAGGGTGAAAAGACCCATATTCTTAATCTCTTTGAGAAGATGGTTATAGAAGATCCCATGGTATAAAATATTTTCATAAGGTGAGCAAGGGTCTAAAGATTAAGAAATAACCTAGAGAATTGGCTTCCGGTGTTCATCTTCCATTTATATGAGGGAATACTGACAAGATTTCTTGGGTTCGTAGGAAACACAATGTTGCTGCCACCTTCAAACCCTTGAAAACAATTTATAGCTCCCTACAATTAGTCAAAGACCCGGATCATCCTAAAGACATGAAAGGTGTCTATTTGATCCCATGTTCTCGTGGGATTCCCTACATTGGAGAAACTGGTTGTTCCATTAATCAAAGAATTGAAGAACATGCAACTAACATAAAACACTGTAAGAATCGCTCCTCATCTTTGGTTGAGCATGCTAAGAAGATAAATCACCACATTAATATTGAGGATTCCCAAGTCATTTCCAAGATTGATCACTTCCATCACTGTAAGTTTAGGGGGGCCATTGAGATTGAAAAAGGTCTAAGTTGGTGAATAGGGATGATGGTTGGAATATGATCCATTGTTGGATCCCCATTCTTTATTCCTATGTTTGTCCTTTTTAATTTTTCTCCCTCCTTTCCTTCTTGGTTTCTTTTTCTTTTTGTCTTTTTTATTTCCCTTCTCCTCTTTCTTTCTTAAACCTTTTCCTTTTGATCTTGTTAGCATTTGTTTGGTCTTCTTTATGAGCTAGTTTAGTGTTCGAAGCTAATTCCACATTAGCTATTTATAAATCGATGTTTCGAGTCTATAGCAAGACTCATCATCAAGATAATACCTACAAAGAAGGGTGCAAAGGGAAGGAGATTAATATAGAATGGTATGAAAAATGAAAGAGCCGACCAGTTAATAATTTTATTTTGACGAGAATTAAATTATCATAAATTTTTACCATATTACTTAATAGTGTAAAATTATTATAGATAACAATAAAATGAATAATTAAAATTTTTTATTATTAATTATTATTATTAGTGTTAATTGATTAATTAATTCTAATAATAAAGCTTATTAATAATAATAACAATACTAATAATTATTATTAACCTTATTGTTATTCATTTGTTATTATTTAAGGGGATTTTATAAATTATAAATTTATAATACCTTTATTATTAGTGTTTATTATTATATTAAAGTTAATAATTGTAATTATAATTATCATTATTATAAATAATTATTATTAGTAGTATTAATTACTTAATTAAAGATAATAATAAGTTTAATTAATAATAATAATAATAAAGATAATAATCATTATTATTACCCTTATATTAATTGTTATAATTAAATTAAATTAATCATTGTTTGTTATTAATTTGATCATTATTATTAGAAGGGGATAGTGTTATCATTAGGTTAGCCTAGGCTAAGGTGTTATGATAGTTGAGATGAGGAGATACTAAGGAGGAAAGGAGGGAATAAGGAAGAGGGAAGTGGAGAGAGGATTAAGAGGGAAATGGATGTTGAGGAGAGGGAACGAATGAAAGGTCAAAAGTGTTAGAGGGGGCCAAGGAGAGAGGTATTAGTCAAGGTTGCGAAACATAGATACTTGAGTTATTAGAGGGATCTAACTTCTACTAACATCCATGCCCCCATATCTAATTTGATTGTGAGGATGCTTTATAATTTGAAGGGCTTCACGAATCTTACACTTATATTGATGCTTTTCTTTGGCAATAATTTTTGTGTCTTCAAGGAAAACATGGTGGCATGTTTTTCATGAGTGTTCTGCAAGAGTTGAAGGTATAGATCTACCATTTCTAATGTCAACACCATGTTCCTTCTGTCTAATATTGAAGTATCTCCCTGTATCACCAATTAAACATTCTCCACATGAACACACTACCTTGTAAACTCCTTTGTGTTGGAGCTGATCAAGACTGTCTTATTAGGGGTTTGAAAGAGGTATCAATGTTTTTCCTTCTAAGAACCTTGGCCATCTTATCGGTGACTCGAATGTATGGTAGATAGGCCTTGTTAAGAGGTTGAGAGCTTATTAAAGAGGGTCTTGCTTCATTTCCAGCTTGATCTCTTTTAATGGTTTTTATGATATCCTTATCTTTGTATCCAATGTTAGTAAATACCTTCTTCAAGTATTTTATCTCATCTTCCAAATGCTTCGAGTCCGAAATCCTTAATGCTCTTGTGAAGAGGGTTTTGAGCACCCCCCTCCTTTATGCTAGATGATGGTGCGACTTGGCACGAAGGTAGTTGTCTATGTGTGCTTTCTTCTTGAACACCTTGTGTCATAATGATCCATCCTCTTTCCTAAGGATGAGAATGTCCAGGAAAGGGATGCACTTATTTTATTCAACCTCCATAGTGAACTAGATGTCCTTAGATAAGTTGTTGAGGTGGTCTAGAAAGTTATTTAGCTCTTTGTCTCCATGCGGCCAATTCACACTAGTGTCATTAACAAACCTAATCTAGTATTTCAATTTCAAAGGTTAGGTATCTAGGGCTTTCTTTTCAAAATTTTCCATAAAAATATTGGCTACTATAGGGGATAGTGGACACAACATAGCCACACCAGAAGATTGCTCAAAGAATTCACCTTGGAAGGAAAAGAATGTGGAATGAAGACATATCTCTGCAAGCTTCACAGTATGAGAGTTTGTGACCTCTTTTATCACTAGGATAACTCCATCTAAATGATTTTTTGTGAAGAGTTGGACAATATCAAACTTAGAATTGTATCCCGGGGATCTAATTTTTTATTCTTTTAATATAATTTTAATTATTTTTAAAATTATTCTAATAATATTAATTTGTTATTTGTATTTTCATATTATAATATTTTTAGTTATTTTCTTTAGAACTTTTATATTTTATTAATTTATTTTTATTAATTATTATTTATTTAAAAAAATTTATTAAATTTTAATTAATTTTGGATTTTATTTTTTATACTTTCTATGTTATTTTAATTTATTGCCTTGTAATTAATTTATTTTATTACCCTCTCTTTCAATTTTAAAGTTTTTTTTATTCTCTCTATTGTATGGCTTTTTATTTTATTGTTTTTCCCTTAACCTTAATGGTGAATATCTTAAAAATAAACAAATAATTAATTTAAAAAATTGACAGTTGGGAATTAGCATTGCTTCTCTATTATTTATTGGTTCTCTAGTTCAAGCTATCTTAGCGATTCAAAAAGCTTTGAGAATTTATAATTATAAATTTTATATTTTATTTTCTTATTTTTAGTGTTATGTAATTTGAGTAAAGTTAAAATGTTTTATTGATAATTATCATCATTAAATTTTTAATTTAATTTTAATTTTAATTTATTTTGATAAAGTTAAAATGTTTATAGGATATTAAATCTCTACATAGTGGGCTGCAAGTCTCTTGAGATACAAACCTCATTTAGAGTGAAAAAAGATTAAGATAGGTAGATCTTGAGTTAAGATGGATCTAGGTTAGTTTAATTTCCATTTTAAATAGACTATATTCCACATGAACATTAAGGGCCAATACCATGGGTGAATATCTAGGCTGGTTTAATTTCCCTTTTAAATAGGCTATATTCCACATGAATACTATGGGCCAATACCATGGGTGAATATCATGATGTTATTTTTATTTTAACATGATTTTTTTAATTTTTAATTTTATTTTATTTAGATCAAGTAAAAATATTTTCACGTTATTATTTTTATGATGTCAAAACCTACAACCAAGAAAACAAGGTGGAGAAAACATTTAAATACTTTCTTTTATTTACATTGTTCATAATTTTATTAATAAAAACAAAATTACAATATACAAAATTTGAATTTAAAAAATATTTATATCTATCATGTAACGTCTAACCTCTAACACCTTTACATATATCATATGCTAGGTTATATATCTAATAATTTATTTTTTAGAAAAAATATCTTTAATTTTAATATTTAAAACAAATTTATACTATAACAAATTGAATTAAACTTCTTATTTTTTTATAATTTTTAACACCACTACAATAACATCTACCCCATATTGTTATTGAACTATTATACAACCAACCTAGTTCCATCTTAACTATGGATCTATCAAGCCAAGTTTAATTATTAATTTTATTTTTTTAGTTTAATATTTTATTTTTATTAAATTTCATCGAGTCAAAATGTTTTAATTAATATTTTTATTTTTTTATTTTTTTATTTTATTTTATGTAATTTGTTGGTTTAGATTACATAAGATAACATGACATTACAACATCTCTTCCATACTAGGATGGAGAGTGTCTCTCGACCCATAAATGTAATAAAATTAAATTAAAAAAAATTATAAAATATTTTGATTGTGAAATGCATGTGGTATTGATGAGACACGGTAGGTTATCCATGGTAAAGTGGGATGAGTATCCATGGTTTAAAATCTTGTTATATTGTAAGCCTTATTTTGATTGTGAAATGAGAGATGGTTTTTTGGCATGTGGTATTGATGAGCCATCCTATTGGCCCGTTGTATGGTATAGTTAATAATATCCATGGTAAAGTGGGGGTGAATATTCATGATTGAAAATCTTGTTATATTGTAAGTATTATTTTGATTGTAAAATGAGAGATGATTTTTGGGCATGTGGTATTGATGAGCCATTGTATTGGTCCATGGTATGGTATGGTTAATAATATCCATGGTAAAGTGAGGGTGCATATCCATGATTAAAAAACTTGTTATATTGTAAGCGTTAAGTTTTTGTATGCTTATTAATGAAATTCAAATATGGTAACAAAATTATTATTTTAATTTATATGGTAAAATGGATCTTAATTTATAGCTATTAATTATATCTTATATATTTTAATGTGATGTAGGGTGTAGGTGTATCTCAAAATTTATTATAATATTTTTTCTTTTAAATTTAATAAAAAAAAATTGCTATAAAATTAAATTCAAATAAAATATTTTGATTGTGGAATGAGATATTGTTTTGGTCATGTTGTATTACCGAGTCATGGTATTGGCCTATGGTATTGTAACAAATCCTATTTACAAGTTAATTATATCTATGGCAAAGTGGACATGAATATCCATGGTTAAACATATTGTTATAATGTAAGTTTATTGTAAGTATTCAAGTTTTTATGTGCTTATTAATTAAATTTAAATTTCCATACAAAATAATTATTCTAATATATAAGGTAAAATGGGTCTTAATTTATTGTTGCTACTTATATGTTATATATTTTAATGTAATATTTATATTATGATTATTTTTTAATCTAAAATGTTAATTGTAATTTTATTAATAAAAGAAAAATTAAAATGTAGCAAATTGAATTTATTTATTTATTATTTTTAACTTTTTAGGGACATTGCATCTTTGGACTCTATATTAATTTTAACCGACATGTAAATGTTTACCAATATTTTACATATTATAAATTGTACATATTAATATAAATTCCACATATTAAGCCATGTAAAAATATTTACAAACTTTTTTACATTATACCTACACATCACCTGTATACTAGGCTCTAGAGCGGCCCAAAGACGTCACTTATACAATATAATAAAATTCTTTCAGCAAACATACATGGTAAGAAAGAAAGAAAAATATGCTAAAGATAGCTTATGGGATAGATTGCTTCTTCATCTTCTTGATGTATTTGGCCCTTTTTCTCTGAAGCCTCAGAATAAATGTTCCCACCTTCTTAACAAACCCCTCGATAAATAGATTATCCCAAGTTCACATAATAGATTCTCTCAACTTCTTTACAAACCCCTGGCTAAATAGATTATCCCAAGTTCACAAAATAAACGCTCTCAGCTTCTTGACAAACCCCTCGCTAAATAGATTATCCCAAGAGCTAGCTGCCAGCATATCTACATAATGCCTCACATTCTAAAATGAAATTATTTTATGTTTCCACTTTTCCGTAAGAACAAAAAATGGATATTCTTTCCTCCCACCCTTCTTTTGGCCTTTTCTAGCACCCTAATTCACAATGGAGTTGATGATAATTATTCCTTAACCGAACAATAAGATTTTTTTCTCTCCAGGAGATATTGGGCTCTATGTACGATTTTGGTTCATGACTATGAGTGGGATTAAACACTTCAATATAGTACTTTTTCTTTCTTCCTAGCTCCTTATCCCAACTACGTTCCTGGAACTTATCCATAAAAAAATATTTTATCTATTTATTTTTTATGAAACACGTGTTCAAGCAAATACCCATTTACTAAACCATTTGTTATTTTGCTGCATCCAAGTCTTTTTCCTGTTGCACAATATGTCATTAAAGACAACTTTTGATCTTGAATTTATTTGTGAAAACTTTACATATAGCATTGCAGACATTAAAAATTATGTTGGAGGGTTAAGTAACATAGGGTTGTTACCCTTTATATAACACATTAAAGAGTTGTGAATGGATTATGTTGGAGGGTTAAGTAACATAGGGTTGTTACTAGTTATATAACACATTATAAATACAGGACCAAAGATATATGTTTCTCCTTTTTGGGCTAGATATATGTTTGTATTTTTTTGTATAGTTATCTTGGTCATAACCTTTTGTGTTAGAACTAAGTGTAAATAGTGAGAAAATTAGATAAAATGGAATTCTGATCTAAAAAATTGTTTTATTTTTTATTTTTAGGATATTCTTTATAAAGTTAAATCAAAATTTTGTAGAGAAATTTGAGCTATGTAAATTATCTAAGTTAATTGTTTTAATTTTTTTTAATATTAAATTTATTTATATATTTTAAATAATAATAAAATTACAATTTTATTAACAAAATATTGAATAATTAAATTACTGCTTAATAAAGTATAAAATCGAATACAAAATACAAATCATAAAGAAATTTGACATCATAAATATTTTCATTTGACATAATAAATATTTTCTAATCACACTGAATAAAAAAATTAAAACATATCAATTATAACAATTAAAAAATGTATATTCTAAATCATAATATGGAAGGTACGTGCTCCTTAATCGGAGGAAATAGAGATTTCTTAACTTTGATGGGTGGTCAAACATCTTAATTAGAGGCTTTTGTGAGTCGTGAGATAATTTGAAAAATGTAATTTGAAAAAACAAACAAATATTGAATTGGAGTAATGAAATACATAATTATAGTTGAGTTAAAAAATAAAAAATAAAAAATATTTATTTAAATTAGTTTTTTTGGGTTGATATATAGTTTTATAGTTATGGTATAGAAATAGAAAAATTATCAAGTTTATCTATAGAAAAACTAGGTTATACCAAGAAGCATCATGCATTATGAAAATATGTTGGCAAAATAGAAATTAAAATATGTTGTCAAAATAAAAATTATAATGGTTTGTAATATGGGAAATCGAGTCTAAAAATGACAATAGAGTATATAATTGAGTTTATATAATAGGTAAAACTATAAAATATAAGAACAAAACTGAAATTTATGATAAAAAAAACTTGAAATTAGGGTCAAATTTGTCCAATAATTGCATCCTTAGAGGAGTGAATATGTATAGGAAAGTCTTTGGAGGACCTAGCTTAGATGAAAGAATCTTGCCATCTTTTTTCTTGATTTAGGAGCAAAGAGTGATAAGAAGGAGATTTTGTTGTTCTAGAGTTTCCACTTACTTAAGGTATTCTAGCTTATGCACCTCCTTTGATAATAAATCATGATGCATGAAGTATTGGGTTTGATACTAAAACTTCACATTTTAAAAGAACTTTGTATCTTGATAATGAATTGTGCCTAAATTAGGGACAAACTCTTTTACTAAAAAAGCCACACCCTTATTTTATTTATAATCTCACCAAATTTTAACATCTTCTCAGTAGCTAAAACATCCAACTTTATCCTATAAGAAATTTATTTTTTGTGGCTATAGCTATCAAGAGCCATTCTTGAGACTAGAGAAACCTAAACCAAACAATCAAAGGGATCATGGATGAGCTAAAGGTGGAGAATAGACTTATGAAACCAAGAGATCCTTACCAATTGTAAGAGATATATTAATAAGGATGCATCACTAGACTTGGATAGTGGGATCCATAGGATAGATCACATGTTGTCGATGTTTATTTACCCTGAATTATTTATGATTTGTGTTGATATTAGTCTTTTCAGTTGGCCAATGCTACATTCAAAAACCTTTACTTGTTATTGCAGGCCCATACTGCTCATTAATATTTCCCACTAGGAACACATCATACATGACTTGGGGTTCCCTCTTTTCAACCTAAAATTAGAAAGTTAGGGTTTCCTAAAGATACTGAAGTTAGTTTTAAAAAAGTCATCTTGGAAATTTTGAAAGTTTCAAAAGCCTAAAATATCACAAAAAATGAAAAGAGCAAAAATTCCAAACTGGCTTGTTTGAAGTTGATTTCAATACCATTCATAAACACTAACTTCCATAGGGCATATCTATGAAATTATAGTGAACCAAAGTTTCAAATTTTTAATATAGGGACCTAGAGATATTTCCTTCGCTCCTCTATATTTCATAGTTTAAAATATTTCATAAGAAAATTTATAGAAAAAATTCCAAGTTGATTTGTTTGAAGCAAATATTAGGAGCATTTAGGAACCCCAACTTCCTCAAATTATATATATGAATATATAGCATACTAATGCCTAAATGTTTTACCACATGTACACAAGCATCTAGCCTATATCTTATCAAGGTTTCACCATCTAAAATAGCTAAGAAGAAAAATTATAGCAAAAATTCAAAAATGACCTATTTGAAGAAAAGTTCAGGAGCATTTATGAACCCTAACTTCCTCAAAGCATATATAAAAAAATATAGAAAACTAACGTGTGAAATTTTTACAACATGTACACAAAGGTCCGCTTAGATATATTTAAATTTTCATGGTCTGAAAACATCTTAGAAGAAAAATTAAACTGAAAATTCCAAGATGACTAGTTCACTCCACAAATCACATTCCTGCTCCACCTTTAAAACCCCGAGAATATTCCCCAACCTCTTTTGTGCACCTCAGATCTATTATTCCTTGGATGATCTTCAAATTCACTCATTTATGATTTATTTATAGTGTTTCTATATTTACTTGGGGTCCAACTTGTAAAATTTGTTGAGCCTTCTTGTACCTTTTGACTGGGTCGACTTGATATACTAATTCATATCTCCTCATTGTTTTTGAGTTAGAAGGAGTACCACATACCCTTGGAAAGGTCTTCAAATTAATTATTCAACCACATATATTATGCTCCCATTTGAGCTAGGTATTTAGAGCAAAATTGTCTTCAAAGATAGGTTATCCAAATTGGGCATCAAAAAGCCCAAAAATAATATTACCAACAATCTCATTCTTGTAATCTATATCTTGATATATCTAGTCTCCCCTTGTCTTTAAAATAATGATATATATATATATATATATATATATATATATATATATATATATAGAGAGAGAGAGAGAGAGAGAGAGAGAGTATTATCTACATAATATAAATTATTTTTTGTTCCCATGATGGGTGATAACCTTAGATTTGAGAAATAAGCTAACCATGTGGTCAATGGATTGGAATCCTTTATTTATGGTGTTGGTTAGGTGTCTAAGGGAATACAGAAAAGGTACTTTGGTAGTTGTCATTTCAAATGTTGAAGATATATTCATGCAAGCAGAGGGTGGAGTTTGGATCATATTGGATATAGGGATCCAAAAACCACTCACTTTAATCATGACAATGAATGCAACTATATGGTTAATAAAGATTCATTATGGGGATTTAATCCTTAATTAGAGCTATATAGCATCTGTTAACTCAAGCTAATCACTCCAAACCTAACCCTCTTACTTAGTTTTGTTTGTTTATTTCATGTTTTTTGAGCACACCATTTCTTCTTGTTGAGGGATAGGTTGCAAATTGTGGATATCATGGATTTCCTCTTATTAGGGTTTTAGGCCACGAGGTCTATAGGGCCTTATCCAAGGATGTATTTTCTTTTTCCTATGGGAAATTGGTGTATGTTTTCCCTATAGGCTCTCTCCATTGGTTTTGGACATTGAGGGTTGTTACCTAGCTTTTATTCTTTGGTATCTACCTTATAGTCATCGTGACCACTATGGATAGGCCCAATTCTAGCAATGAAAATGTGCCCAAGAAAGGAAGGGGGAAATCCAATGTTGCAAGATGGGCCTCCCCTCGACCTCATGTCATGGGTGTCGAGTGGGTTGCAAGTAGACAAACATGTTGTAATAGTAAAGGATTATTCCAAATATGCAACAAGTGGTTCAAGGTTTGATTAACTTAGTAAAAAACTATAACACTATAGGAAATCAAACTTTAACTCAAGAAAGTAGCATGGAATTTTAGACTTGTGATGAGCTGTGAAATGGACCCTTTTTGCTGCAAAAACATTCCCCTCATTTTTACTAATTCCCCTCCTTTTTCTTATAAAATATGTTATGAAACCAACTCACAAAAAGATAGAAAAGATAGATCAACGCCTTAGAATTCAGCCTATTCGAGGGGGCAACCTCCTTTACATTACACAAATGAACAATTCTTGGATGATTCAAATGACAAAACCTCCTTTTTATATATAGGAGTCTAAGGGGTCACAACATAACCAAGCCGGCCTAACAATAATAATATAAAGCCACAAAAATAACAATAGAGGGATTCTATGGGGCACAAAAATAACAATATGGGGACAATAGGGGCACAACAATACTAATAAGGGGTACGACGACAATAGTAATGGGGGAATCACTAGTATTATAGGGACCTAACAAAATACTACTAATCCTATGATAACATAGGTTGCTAAAGGTATAATGCATGTGTCATTCATTTTCTATCTTATGTTATAGAATATAACTAGAAATTAGTTAAGGATTACCCTAATAATATATGTTATAGACCACATATGGATGATCAAACAAACACCTATTGTTTAAGGATAGAAGGCATATTTGAACCAACATGGCACTAGAATATAGGAACAACAATGAGCATTTTTACTTAGAAGTTAGCACTCCAGTCGTGTGATAATGTGAGGGTGTTCGCATCTTTTCCAAGTTGTTTTTCATACTCAAATCAGAAAGTTCAATTGTTTCTTATATCTCTTATATCTCTTTCCAATATGAAAGGGATGATTTGTGCCCTATATTTTGATGACTTAATAGTCAAGATACCTCAACGCACAACAGTTGTTGTGTCATTGAGGCTCTCAATATTTAATTTCATATGTAACTATGTCAAGTGTGTCTAGTCCTATTTTGGTAGTTGAGGTGAATTACTTGGATTATGTAGCCTTTGGGTTTAATTATTTGTTGGGACAGAGATTCCTCTATTCTATAAAAATATGTGTGTCAAAATCCATGATAAACATGTCACTGCTAAGACTCTGTTATGATTTTGCTTGATAATATATTGCCCATGGATGCACATTTTCTTCTTTTGAGCTTGTATGTGTAATTAGAACATTGGGTGTAGGTCAATCCAGGGGTTTGGCATGCACGAGATGAGGCCCTGTGCACATATTTATTTCTAGTTATCTCTTTATATGTGTACGTGTTTGTTTCTTGTAGCATTGGTTTTGATTATTGTTTAGTAGTTAAGATCAACCAAAGTGATTTGTGTGGTGTGTTTTAATGTGATTGATGATTGAATCTGTTTCTCTATTTTTTTGGGCCAAGTTCTTTGCATCAGTGTGTTTGCAGAGATGGTCACGCCATTGTTGTAAAACTAGTAGTTCCTACTTCAAAATCAACAAATTGTTGTAGAATTAAGGAAAGTGCTGCAAAACTAGACCTTGATGGGAAACCTTGTCTCAATTAGGTATCGATCTTAAGTTTTGAACTTTAGTACTTGGGTAAACTTATAGCCACACCAATTTGAGTAATTTGACCTCTCTATATCTATACTACCACCACTAGTAGAGTTTACGTGTAGGAATAAGAACTGGTAGGGGCTTTAGTACTTGTGCATATAGAATGAATTCCTCGCAAGTTAATAAACCTCGACTGATAATAAAATGAAGTAGGTGTACCATTAATAAATAAATGATATACATTCACATTGTCATTTTTGGTTCCATTTCCAGGGAGGAACTCAAAAGTATTAAAAGTTCCTATAAAATAGGAAACGACACTGGGAGTAGAAATGATGAAGGGGATAGTTAATTGACCCTTTCAGTAGCCTACGTCATGATATACTGAATTTAAAATCATGTCAATATAGGTAGAAAAACATGGGTAGGAAAAAGAAAAAGTCTGTAAAAACCCCAAAACATGGTGCAGTAGGAGCCACACCTACTAACACTCTGGAATACAAGGAAGGGAAAATGGTGAGGAGCTCTTTTGTTCAGAATGGTGTGGTGATTCAACCACTGAAAGGTAGTGAACCAATTGAGGAAGGAATCATGTTTAATGAGGAGACAAAGATCTCTTCGGCATCTAACAAAGTCAAAACCTCTGAAACCATGGGAGAGGATAAGATGGGGTCGATGGGCAAATGGACCAAGGCAACAAGGCCCTGTTACTTTTGAGTTTCCTATCTGAGACCTAGATGTGATAGTACAAATGAAGAATATTCCTAGGAGCTCTCTTCTTTTCCGAACTTTCATGGCCTTTCCAAGGAGGACCTTGATATGTTTCTTTTTGAGTTTGATTTTCTTTGTCATAGTTTTGACTACTTCATAGATGCAAAAAAATTGAAATTGTTTCTTGCAACCTTTAAATATGAGACAATATGTTGGTTTATGGGCCTTAGAGGAAATTCCATTTGGTCATGGGATGAAATGAAGAAGATATTCTTCAAAAAATATCATGATTATCATAAATTTTGAGACATGAAGGAAGAAATATTTAAAATGTCCCAAGTTGATGATGAGAGTTTGGAAGATTATGTGGAATGATTTCAGTATACCCTACAAAGGACAACGGAGAATTCCCTAGATCTCAACACCTTGCATACCCTTTTTCTTAAGGGAGTATGGGAGGAATTCCTTGAGACATTAAATCTCATAGGTGAAGGTGATGTCTCTCAATTTTCTTACGATATGTGAGTTGTGTACACAATATTCCAAAGGAAGTTTTAAGTACATTCGAAATTCTTAGGATGTCAAATTCTAGTATTAACAAATCTAGTGGAAATGGAGTAACTAAATTTTATCCAGGGAATTTATTATAAAGCTTTAAAAACGATATCATTAGCACCCTAAGATCTCAATTATATGTTTTTCAAGCCAAGAAAAAGGAGGAGGTTGACTTCACTCTTTCTATTTTCTGCTCTAAATGTCACAGAAAGCACCTTCTCTAAGAGTTCCCTTTAAACAATATTGAAACATGAAACATCTGTGAATAGAAACATTTGACCTAGGAATGTCCTTCTCTTTCAGAGCTTAAGGCTATATTTCAAGAGGCTAGTGAGGGAAAAAATAAAATTTGTTTTGTGGCCCAAAAGAAACCCTTTCCACCTCAATTGCATGGAAACGCACCCCGTGATTCATCTTTATAACCTTATCCAACCTTCAGTTTGTACCCTCCTATGCCTTGGCCCTAGTTGCCACCGTAAATGCAACCTTAAGGATGGGTCCTAGGATGGAGAGGGATCTCTTCCTATGGAAACATAACATCACAAACACCACCTCAAAATTATCCACAACAACTTCAACTACCATAAAATCAATCCACTTAGTCTCAAACTCAACAAGAAACCTAGTTTCCAGTTAAACTAATGCCTAACCCAAATAATAAAGTATCTCAACCCAACTACAATAATGAGTTACCATTATGTCCCACTTATAATATGGATTGTGAGAATATTCATTTGTGTTCTAGGAAGGTGCTCCAAAATCAAATTTCTCCTATTATTCAAGAACAAGAGGATGAGGAAATCTCCCCGGAACAAGTTTTTCCTTCCTCTACTGTTCAAGATGCAATAATTAATCAACCTATTAAAAAGGAATATGTCCCTTATCATGAGATATTAACTTTGGAAATAAACATTTGTACAGCTTGAATTTGATATTCTAGGAGAGTTAAGGAACTTATGTATACAAATACCATGCCTCCAAGACATTAGGGATGTTCCTATATATGCGAAAGCAGTTCAGGAACTATGTTTGAAGAAACAAAGAATAAAAATGAAGGACCCTAGACAATATAGGTCATAGGGAAGTTATTTACTTAGATGTCTAGAAAGGTGTTTACAATAAAATATGGAAACCCTAGAAGCCCAATTGTGATAGTTAATATTCATATTCTCCCTATAGAAAATATTTTTCTTTTAAGGAATGGTTATATTGATATTAAACAATCCAGATTCTAGTGAGAACCATTACATTCAAAAGAAACAAAAGTTCCACATCCCTCCAAAAGTGCTTTGACTAGATTCTATGAGATTTCAGAATTGTCTTCTCTAGATTTTCTACAACATTTTCCTTATCATTTCACTAAAAAACCCCATTAATATTTACATACTTGCATAACATAAAAATACTACTTCTATATACTACCTATTTAGTTTCTTCTGACTCGCGCTACTTGATTTCTTCCATATCTATCGTTGTTGCTTCCCTTTGCTGGCCTGGTTCCTCAGCATCATGATGCTCAACCTCTTGATAGATCTCCAATTGGACAATGAACTCCAGAGGGAGAGATTCCTACTTTCCATGCACACACTCATTTTCACCTCCCTCCCCGATGCTAAACACTTTTTTTGGAACTGACACAACTACAATCTCGACCTTCTCCTCCGATTTCTCCACCTTTCGGTTGAGATTTGTTATCTTTGACATGATCACCTATGTTGTCCCTTAAACATTCTCCACGTCCTTCCTCAAGCCTTCCAGTTGACCCAATACAAGGGTAAAGTAAGACCTAACCTCAAAGATAATTTTCCCTCCAATTCAAGATATAATGTCCTGCGCCTCCTACCTAAATGCACCAGAAGTATTCTCATAGGAGCCTCTAACGCCATTTCTAGACAGAGAATCCATTTTTTCAGCACAACGAGTTTGTGAGGCAATACACATTGCATATTCCCTCCATAACCACCTTATTATATCCAATATCAACTCTAGATTGATGGCACAATAGGTCCCTTTATTTTTTATGCTCTTCAGAATTGCACTCCTTCCAACCAAATTAATTTTCATTTCTTCTTGCTCCAAAATGTCTTCCCACGTGATCAATTTGAGACTATCCTCCTCGAGCTCAAAGAACACAATTCCTTCATAGTTTCTCTGCCATAAATCTCAGATTACAAACACATATTGCCACAACTCCCATCGTAGAACAAATGGGCCAAGGTATAAAGGAAAGTAACCCTCCTGTTAGATGATTCACTCTTCTTAATATTATTTCCACAGTTCAATAATTTTAATTTATCAGTGTCCATGGGATGTGACATATGGACGATGCATCCTCGTCCTCCCTAAGTTCACCTTGCTCCAAGTTAACGACATGATTCACCTTTTTGTCGATTGACACATTATTTTCCCTCATGATAAGATAAAATTCTATGTTGTCAAACTTATCTAACATCAAATAAATTCGTTGCATAGTTGAGTTTGGTTCAAGGTCTTTATTTTGAGACCATTTAACATATTTTTTAATGGCGATAAGAGTGTCTCCAAAAATAACTAATTGCAAGGTTCCTTCTTCTGCTACCAACATAAACCCTTGCCAAAGTCCATATTCTTCCGCCTGATCACTTGTGGCTACTCCTAGACCCCAAGAATTTTTTTTTCAAAATTTTCATCAGGGAAAAAAATAACACCTCCCATTCCAACCTCCCCCAGATTCCCTTTCACCGCTCCATCAAAAAAGTATTGAAACTGACCCATCATTTTCCTCCATTTATCAAACTAATCCCCGGGCATGCAAATGAGGAATGACATTTTCATTTGACATTTAACTGAGCATACTTTTTTTTCTATAGGTTTTTTTACACTAATCTATTCCCTTTGCGTCTCCACATAACTATCCAAATTACCTGGGTCAAATCCTTTCACTGATACTACTTCAAATAAAAATTGGGAGGCTTTCCAAGCTGTAAATGAGACATTAGGATCCCTTCCCTTGAAAATAAAATTGTTTCTAGAAAGATAGACCTCCCAACAAATGTATTTCAGAATAGCATCCCAACACCTGGAAATAATTGAAGACAGACCATAATCCCACTATAGATGAGAGCTCCAATTTTCAAACATTTTTGTCCAAATCATTAGAATTGCTTGAATTTGACTTATTGGATGTAATGTCTCTCTCCACACTTCTAAGGTGAAGGAGTAGTGAAGGAAAACATGATATATTTCCTCCTCAACATTCCTTCATAGAACACACCAAGATGGGCCCTGAATCTGCCTTATTTTTAGGTTCTCAGTTGTTAAGATTTTTCCATGAACCAGTTCCCAACAGAAGCTGTTTACCTTTGGTAGACCTTCCTTATACCAAATCCTACCCCAAATGATCAAGGCTTGTGGGTGCACAATCTTCTTCAATAATATTTCACACCCTTCCTTCACCGTGTAATACCTCTATTTACCTCCCTTGCAAATTCTCTAGTCCTATCTATCAAAAGTGATCGATGCATACCCTTTAAGGACCTTAACAACCACGACCCAATACCTCTAAATAATCTCGAGGGAATTCTAGAAAATACCATCCCACATAATTCCCATTGTCATCCCAAACCGAAATATATTTTATTTGTCTTAGCCTTTACACCTCCATCCACCTGGCCAGGGCCTTCACCTCTCGAGAGTCACACATTATCTCGCTGGGTATTATACCATATTTCAAAATTATGGTGCACCGTCCATTCCCCACTTACCACCCCAAATTTTCCAACACCACCGAGGTTGAGGCTTTAAAGAGCTTCCATATTTTAGTTCCTACCCCTTCCCATCTTTCTTCCTTCGATATCATCAATCGATTCTTATGGAAATATTTTCTTAGAAAGGCATGCTTCCACCATTCCTTACATTCTATCAATAATTTCCATATCAATTTGGCTCTATGGTCCAAATTCATGCATTCTGGGTCTTTAATTTCTAATCCTCCCAATTCTTTTGGAAAACTGACTGTATTCCAATTTATCAATTGATGGTGTTTCTCATTATTTTTTCCTCCTTGCAACTAATACTATGTGTTGTGCTTTTAGGAGCCAGGAGGTTAGAGCCAATATATATGGGGAGGGAAGATAAAACATTTTTGATGAGAATTGTTTTCCATGCAACATTTAACCACCTTGCACCCCATGAGTGAATTATTTTTTTGGATAAATGCTTCTCATTCCTCTCTAGAGGACGGTCCCAAGGAAATTAGAAGACCAAGATAGGGAAATTCTCTCCAATTTTTAGCCAGAGGGAATCCTAGGATATGGGAAATTTCATTCAAAGTGCTTTCAGAGCTTTTCCTTCTCAATATCAATATTTTCTTCTAGTTCACCATACCTCTAGATAATCTCGGGTAGCAATATAAAACGTCTTTAAAATGTGAAACAATGATTTTGGACGATCATCCAAGAAGGAGAGTGTCATCTACAAATTGTGTATGGTTAATTTCCTTTACATTCTTGGCTATTCTAAGCCCTATCGGGTGTCCATTATCCTTGGCTTCTTCAATTATTCTGTTGAGGCTTTCAGCTATGATAATATATAAGAGAGGAGATAAGGGGTGTCCCTACCTCGATCCCTAGGAGGCCATGAAGAATGAGCACAGACACCCATTGATTAGGGGGGTGAATACAAGACTTTATCCAATGAATAAAATCATGACCAAACCCTAGCTTAGTTAATAAAATGAAAATAAAGGAGTGATTTACCTAGTCAAAAGCATTTTCCATATCCATCTCGATGACCATTCCTTCATGTCCCGCTTCCTTGCTAGAGTGAATTGCTTCTTGTACCAGGATGATGTTGTCCAATATCTTCCTGTGTTGCATAATTCCACCTTGGTTCTCCAAGATAAAGCAAGGTATAAGGGGTTTCAATTTATTAGCTATAACCTTGGTTAGAATTTATAGGATGCATTATAGAGAGAAATGGGCCGAAATATGGAAAAATTCACTAGATTCAATTTTTTGGGGATTAGCTCTAAGAAAGTTTAGTTTGTAGCCCCTCTAATTTTTTTCTTATCGTAGGAATAATTTAACATTTTAAGGAGATCAAATTTGATTTGAGACCAAAAGGGATGATAGAAGCATATGGGAAATCCATCAGGCCCTAGACCTTTGTCTGAATTGAGGGATCAGATTACCATCAAGACCTCTTCTTCCACGATTGGTTTCCTTAGGGTTAAATTTACAGATTGGGAGATAATTGATGGAATATACCTTAGAAATTCATCTTCCTGTTCCATAGTAGCCTTCTCTTTTGAATATAAGTTCTTGAAATGATGGTAAGATTCTTTCTTGATATCTTTAAAATATGAAATTTTTGATTTTCCTTTTGGAACAATTTCTTTAACCCTATTACTTACTTCCCTTGCTTTTGCATGCTTGTGAAAGAAGGTAGTGTTAAGATCCCCATATTTTAGCCATAGGCTCCTGGATTTGAGCCACCATAATCCTTCCTCCTGTCAGCTAGCAAAAAATATATCTTTAGTCAGCTCTCTTTCCTTTCACAGATTTTAGTCTTCTATGACACATTAACTGTCAATTTGTAATGATTTTCCAATTGATCAATGATACATTTTTTTTCCCAAAGGCTGAAATGTATCCTTCAACCATTTCCTGAGATCTTGTTTAACATTGTGGAGCTTAGATTCCCATATGTAATATAGGGATCCTTGGACCAATATTTTCCATGCCTCATTAATGAGGTCCTACACTACTTCTTGAACCCAGGCTACATTAAAATGAAAAGAAATCATCCTGTAATTTATTGGTTTATATGACCACAAAATTATAGGGCAATGATCTGGGGTACCATTTGAAATGACAACATAAGGGAAATCAAGGCCTTTAAGGGGCCAACCACTATGCACCAAAAATATATCCAATATCGCTGCTATATGGGAGTCCCCAATTTTTCTATTTGTCCAGATATATTTACCAAACTTTGGAGCCATGTCTACGAAATGAAAATCCTATTCTGTTGTTAAATCCTCCATATGATCCCTAAACAAATCTCAAACCAATGAGTCCCCTAGTTTTTTCTGAAGCACTGAGCATTTATTGAAATCTTCTCATATTACCTAGTTTTGGTACCTCCCCCTTGCTCTTACCTCATCTATGGAATCCCAAAACTTTAGTTTCTACCCATAAAGCATGGGTGTATACACATTTATCATAGTGACTCTATCACCACTTACTTTATTATCTAGAACTATCATTATCCAAAATTGATGCTTCATACTCACTACTAGACAGAAGTGGGAGGGTGACCAGAAGATACAAAGACCTCAAGAGGTACCCCTAGCTTGCTGAAAAACTCCCTTGCTTTATTTTCAAAAGGACCTGACCAATTTATGAGCCTCCTATTCCTCCATTTTCATCTCTTGCAAAAAGAATCCAGGGAGACTCTTGTTTTATCATGTCTTTTACATCCAGAGACTTAGCAAAGATCCCTAAACCCCTAATTTTCTAAGATAATATAATCATATTAAAGTGGGGGTTTTAGATGACCCTCCATCCTTTCCAGATTTTCCTTTTTCCCCTTTTTTTTAAATCTATGATATTATAGGCTAATTTCCCATTTTTTTACTCTACTCTTATTCCTTCTCCCTTAGGGTTTGGTGTTTTGGTCTTCCTCTCTTTCAAGGGCTTTCAGACTCATGACTACTTCCCTCATTTGACCATACAAAATTTTGAGCCATACGCCTTGTGAGCACACTCGCTATCTCATTCTCCATGCACAAAGAACTATTTTTCTAAAGTGGGGTCTTCGGGTTAGGCAATGTGACCTTCCCTCAAGAGGGTATTGATGTCGTCGGTCTGTCCTTTGGAGGAGTATTCTCCTTCATTTCTCCCTCCTACATTTCTTCTTCTTCTTCCTCTCTTTGAACTTGTTCTTGTTCTTCTCTTGCGCATTTCTCGTTATCACTATGTTATTTTTCCTTGTCCAACACATTAAAGGGATTAAATGATTTTGTTGTTGTGTTATTTCCTTTGTTCATTGGAAATTTATTTCCCACTGCAGAACACTTGTTTCCCTTCCTTCTTTGATTTTTCCATTTTTCTTCAGCTGGTTGAGGTTCCTCATAACCTTTGGCCAAGGGGTTCTTTGAACAATCCTTAGAAAAATGACCATATTCATGGGAATTTCAAAACTTGAAGGGGATTTGTTTGTAGTCCAGAACCTATATGTGCTTCCATTCACCTAGGGTTAGATTAACTTATGTTAGAATCCCTTTCTCCAGGTTCGCCTCCACACAAATATTTTCATAGGAAAACTATGATCCCTTTGATTTGGCTTTATCAATATATTTCCTAGCCCCATTGCCAATCACCCTTCAACAATCATCACACCAGCATGACAATGGTAAGTGATGTCGCTTCACTGGCACAGGGATATTTGTTGCAACATCTTCGTCTAGGTTGAATTTCAGTGTCCACTTTTTCAAATACATCCCTTAAGACCCAAGGAAATAAGGACCTTTACATAATATTACATCTATATCCTCCCGAAGCTCGAATAAAAATGTGAAAAACCTATTTTCAACTGCAAAAATCGCTATATTACCTTTTATCTTAGCCTAAAAAAGTTATCTCAATCCATGATTTAATCATTCTCAGAGAGGGTGACATGTTTGTGAATTTTCCAATCAACACCCATTCAGAATAAGCCAACATGGCTCACCTGGCTGCAATCAGTAACGAAATATCTCGAACTTCCTCATTTCTTTTCACAAATTTCAATTGATTCTCAATAGGTTTATGACGCTTTGGCAGGGAGACTACCAGTGACTGGAATACCACATCCTATTCTTCCAATGAAATGGGGGGAAGGGAGGGGGAGAATCCCCCTCCATAGACACCATCAAAGATATGGTTTCTGCAAAGGTTCAGAGTGGAGCAGAGTGCGAATGAATTCAGTTAGTTTTCAGGACTTGGACTACTATAATTTCCCCTATAGAAAATACTTTGATTGACCTAGGGGAAACTATTAATGTTATGACCAAAGAAACTATGGAAAATATTGGCCTATCCAACCTAAGATCAACCCCCAATGTTCTCCAATTGGCTTATGGATCTATTATTAAACCAAAGTGGTGGAGGACATAATTATTTCCATAGATTCATGGGAATATCTGGATAATTTTATAATTATCCGACCTAACACTAACCTCAGAGGTTATCCATTGATTTTAGGGAGACCTTGGTTGGATACAACATATGCTTATATTAGCTATAGGTCAGGGAACATAACTATCTGACATGGGAACTCCACCAAAAATATTACATTGTACCCACCTAGCATACCTTAATTAGAATTTGAAAACCCTTTATGGTTTGAAGAAAGTGATGAAGAACATACCCAACATCTCTTGACCCTTGAACATGCCACTACTTTTAAGGAGGATACTGAATATGAATTGATCTGCACTACTTTAACCAATCCTCATGATGATCATCCTTTTCCATATAATCAAATCTTGAGAAGACATTTTCAAGAATCATGCTCACCTGCTAAGTTATTAAAACAATTGGATTCAGTAGCCTCATCAGACATTGATAATCAAACTCAGGGTATTAAAAATTATCCTGGAAAGACTCTTTATATCAATAGCCATCTAGAGCCTTCCCAAAAAAATCAATTGGTAGAAGTATTTCGAAGGAATAGTAGTCCTATTGCTTGGGATTACACTGGTATGAAGGGTATTTCTACTAATATTTGTACTTGTCATATTTATTTAAAGGAGTATGCCTGACCAATCATGCAACCTCAAAGGAGGATGAACCTCACTCTAAAGGAAATTGTGAAAGAAGAGTTGCAAAAATTGTTAAATGTCAACTTCATTTATTCTATTTCCGACAGTAAGTGGGTTTCTCCTTCGCTTATTATTCCTAAAAAGAGTGGAAAGTGATGAATATGAATCGATTATTGTGAACTAAATAAGCCCACTTTGAAATGTTATTTTCCATTACCTTTTATCAACCAAGCCTTGGATATCATGGCTGGCAGGATTTTTTTCTATTTTCTTGATGGATTCAGTGGCTATAACCAAATTCAAGTAGCCCCTGAAGACCAAGAAAAGACTACTTTTACTTTCCCATGTTGAAATATGTAACTAGGTTCAGTCTTCATAATGACAAACGTAATCATGATTTTATTTATTTAATAAAAAGAGAAAAATAAACGTATTATCATGAGTATTGAGGTATGGGTTTCATTCTCAAGAGAATTTATTTTGTAGGTAAAATAAGCCATTTAGTGCTTCTAGGCTTTTTATAAAGTCATTGAGTCATTTTCATGTATGAATGACCTTTTTGGGCATGTTACATATTGTAAAGAAAATTATCTGAGTCAAATGAGAGTTAAAATATCCTCCATGACCAAGTCAATCATGCAAGAATCAAGTCAGCCTAATGGAGCAACAAGTCAGACTAATAGGAGGCTTAAGGAAGACTATATATAGGGAACTTGACCTCATTTGGAGAACACACTCACACTCACACAAGTTTGATCATAAACAAGAAAATAAGTGCGAAGAAGAGGAGATCGAAGGAAGAAGAAGAAGTTGAAGTTTTTGGGTTTTTTTTGGGTTACTTCTCTTCACATGTGCAAAGGAATTAGGGCACATATTCTTGCTGTAAATATGAGTTGCAAAAGAAAATTTAGGTCACCAAAAGAGTTGTTCTGAAATCCAAGTTCTATAAGAGAAATAATCTAACCAAGAAGAGAAGCGAAGTTGCAGTTGAAGTTGCAGTAGAAGTTGTAGTATAATTTGCAGTAGAAGTTACAGTAAAATTTGTAGTAGAAGTTTCAATAAAAGTTGTAGTCGAAGTTGCAATTCGAAATTGTAGTTTTTGGGCAAGTCAAAGTTGCAGTTTCTGGGCAAGTCAAAGGTGCAGTTGTAGGATAGGTCTAAGTTGGTGCAAAGAGGAGCTACTTAAAGAAGGAGTATTGACTTGGTCTTGGAAGGGTTCTTGGTCAAGGGTATATGTCTTGGAATTCTTCAATTGAAGATTCTATAAGAATACGAATTTGTTGGGTTTTCCTCACAAGCTTGGAGAGGTTTTGGCCTGGCTGATTGCTTACATCTTGTGTCCTTTGTCTCATTGTTCTTTATGGTTCGGTAGTTGTTTTATGAAGAAAGAATGCATAATAATAATCAAGTACAAGAAGAACCTAATTAAGAAAAGTAGAAATTCCTCACAAGCAGTTATCATTATAAGATAAATCATCTAATATCTCTACCCTAGATTTCTCAATAGCCCATGGGGAACATATGCATACCTAGTACTCCCATTCAGATTGTGTAATTACCTAACTACCTTCCAATGGGTTGTTATTGGTATATTTATCACCTAACCCATCATTTTGTCAAAATCTATATGGTTGACTTTAATATCTATGGAGATGAATTTGAAGAAGCCTTAAAGAATCTAGAAAAAGTGTTGATCTGTTGTCAATAAACACACCTAATTCTCAGTAATGCAAAGTGTTAGATGATACGTAATCAAGGGAATGTCTTAGGACATCATGTTCCATGTGAAGGAATTAGAGTGGGCCCTTCCAAGATAGAAGTCATTCCAAAGCTAGCCACTCCTACTACACAAAAGGATGTCTGCAACATTTTGGGTTATGCGGGTAGATTCATAGAGAATTTTTACCAAGATAACATCTCCCCTCTTTCTTATTTTAAGAATGGCAACATAATTTACCTGGAGGGAGAAATGTCTACAAGATATTGATACACTTAAACAAGATTTGTCCACCACTCCTATTCTTGGAGGTCCTAATTGGTCTCTACCTTTCCACATCCACATTGATGCTTCTGACATAGCCATTGGGGCTATATTGGGATAGAAAGAATATCAAAAACCATATTCCATTTACAATATTATTGAAAACCTAACCCTGGGTGAACTGAATTGTACCGTCACTGAAAAAACATTCCTTGTTTTAATCCATGCCATAACCAAATTTCATTGTTATATCACAATATACCCTATTTTTATGCACATTGATCATTCATCCATTCGACATCTCATGAATAAACCTATCTCTCATGGCAGAGTGGCTAGGTTGTTTCTTCTTTTACAATAATTTGACATTACCAATATTGATAAACCTAAAAAAGAAAATGTTTTCACTATTTTTTTTATCAAGGCTCCATAATGAAGACAAGTCTGCTTCTATAGAAGATATTTTTCTTGATGAACACTTGTTTTATTTATCTACTAAAGTACCTTGGTTCATAGATATTGCTAACTACTTGGAAATAGGGAAACTTCCATTACATTTTTTGCCTAAGGAGCAACAAGAAGTCATAAGAGAGAGTTCTAAATACTCTTTGATTTAAGGGTATTTGTTATGAACAGGGCCCAAACATGTGATTAGGTGTTGTCTCTGAGAGCATAAGATTTAAAAAAAAATTAAGGCTTGTCATGATGAGCCTTGTGAGTGGAAATTTGCAAATAAAATTTTATGACAAGGGTATTATTCGCTTACCATTTTCAAATATGCCAAGAAATATGTCAGAAGTTGCGACAAGTGTCAAAGGATGGGTAAACCAACACAATATGATGAGATGCCACTACAACCATAGATAATATTAGAGCCTTTTTGGAATTATTCCCTTGACTTTGTGGGGCTAATTAACCCACCATCGAAGAAAAAATCATACATCCTTGTATGTACTGACTACGTGACTAAGTGGGCGGAGGAAAAATATTTACCAAGGGAAATTGAGTAGGCAATGGTTTAATTTTATATGAATATATTTTTGTTCGATTCGATGTACTGTGAGAAATTGTTATGGACCAAGGAACTCAATTCATCTCAAATCTTATTCAAAATATCACCAAGAAATTTAGGATCAAGCATCATATGTCCACCCGCTACCATCCATAGGTCAGTGGACCTGTTGAAGTTACTAATAAGGTACTGGAAAATATCCTGATGAAAAAAATGCAACAACATCATAAGGATTGGGTGGAGAAGCTTACAGAAGCCTTGTGGGCTTATAGGATCACCTAGAAAGATACTATGGGTTTCACTCCCTATGAGCTCGTGTATGGGAAACAAGTTGTTCTCCCCATTGAATCTGAGATCAAAAACATTGAGAGCTTCTTTACAAGTGGGAATGGAGCTTTATAAACCAAAAAGGCAACAAATAGATAAGATTAATGAGCTTGATGAGGTTTGGCAGGATGCCATTCATTAGATAATTGTTTCACAACAACAACACACAAAGTGGTATGATAGTTCATAAATAAAAATAAATTTACAGAAGGGGATTGGGATCTTTTGTTCGACTCTAGATACAAGGATTTTAAAGGTAAATTTTATGCTTGATGGTTGGGCCCTTACGAGATTGAAATTGTATTCGATAATAGGTACGTACGACTTTGTACAATTGATGAGGTTTGGACACCATTAGTTTTACTATTTATATATAAATAAATAAATAGTAAAACTAATAATAATAAGTAAATAAATATAAGCTATGATAATAGAAACCAATGTCAATCAGGGAAAAAGGAGCGACACAAAATAAACAGGAGAAGGCCTGAAAAAGAGTCCAGAGCCAAAAAGGATAAACCCTAGGAGATAGGAAGGCTCCAGGAGAACGACGAAAGCGACAAAGATGAAAGAGGGGGCGGAGACTAAGATGAAAGGGCAGGGATCCAACATCTACTGATCTTCTAGCCGTCATCTCTATTGAGATCGTTAGGCCTTCTTTCGATCTCAATAGCTTCCCTGAGTTTCCGATGATGGAACTGGGCAACCTTGGCAATAACCTTAGCCTCCTCAATACAAACGTGATGCTTGGTCCTATCCACATGCTCTGCCAGCACTGAAGACTTGGTTCTCCCATGTCTTAGGTCAGCTGCATGTTCGCAAATCCTCTAATGGATGGAGCGCCCTATTTCCCCAATGTAGGGGGTCCCACAAGAACAAGGGATCAAGTAGACACCCTTCATGTCCTTGGGGTTAACGGGATCTTTAGCCGATCGAAGGGAATTACAAATAGTTTTGAGGGGTCTAAATGAAGAGGGAATATTATACCTCTTAAGGATCCGAGTAATCTTGTCCGTGGTTCCTTGGACATATGGAAGGTGGACACCCAGTTGGCGTTCCTTAGGTTCTTTCCTAATAACTGCATTTCTAGATGCTTTAAGGAAAGCCTTCTGACCTAGGTGCCTACTATATCCATTTTCTAATAAGACATTAAGGAGATGGGATCTCTCCTTATCAAAGCTCCCATTATCAGAAATCCTGAGGGCACGAGTAGCGAGAGTGTTAAGGACACCCATCTTCTGAGCAGGGAAATGATGGGAATCGGCATGAAGATACTGCTTAGTATGCGTTTTGTTCCGGAACACAGAGTGGGAGAGATAGCCGTCCTTATTCTTAGAAATAAGAATATCTAGGAAAGGGAGGCAACCATTGACCTCTTTCTCCATGGTGAAATTAATGGCAGAGGATTGACCATTGAGGTGATTGAAGAAGTGATCCAGCTCCTCTTGGCCATGGGACCAGACGGCGTTAGTGTCATCCACATACCTTTTCCAAAGCTTGGGAAGGAGACAAGCCGAGGCTAAAGCTTTGGCTTCGAAATCTTCCATAAAAATATTTGCAACAATTGGGGAAAGGGGGGAGCCCATGGCAACACCACAAGTCTGTTCAAAGAATTCACCCTCGAAACAGAAGAAAGTGGAAGTGAGACAGATCTCAACCAGATGGGCGGTATAGGGATCTATTAGGCGATAGATCAATTCCAAGGCCTCCTTTATAGGGATGCAAGTATAAAGAGAGACCACATCAAAGCTGATGAGAATGTCCTCAGGGTCCAGCCTAATGTCCTTAAGCTCCTTAATGAAGGAAGCAGAGTCCTTAACGAAGGACTCAGTGCGGCCGACAAGGGGCTTAAGTTTACGGGCAAGGAACTTAGCAAGAAGGTACGTAGGACCACCAATGGTGTTGACGATAGGCCTAAGAGGGGCCCCTTCCTTGTGGATCTTAGGTAACCCATAGATCCTAGGAGTAATGGGATTGCTCTCAATGAGTTTGTGGCACAGGGAACTCACTGAGCCACTAGACTTGATGGCGAGAGCCACTGTCCTAGAAATCTTCTTCAGAGGGTTCTTGGGCAGTTTTTTATAACTGCCACTATTGTAAAGATGATCTAACATCTTCTTACGGTAATCTTCCTTGTCAAGGATGACCGTAGCCCCTCCTTTATCAGCCTTCAGAACGACAATATCTTCGTTCTGATTCAAGGATTTCAGGGCAGAGAATTCCTCATTGCTGAGGTTCTTTCGAGGGGGCTTAGCCTTTCTAAGGACGACAGCACAATCCTGCCTAATAGTGTCCTTGATATTATCCAGAAGATCTCTAATCCCGAATTCTACGTCGCAAATAATGTCATCCACCGGGATGCTTCTAGGGGCAAGGGCAAAGTTTAAACCCTTGCTTAAAAGGCTAAAAACAGAAGGGGAGAAAGAAAAACTAGAAAGGTTAACAACCTTATTATTCCGAGAAGAAGGGGGAGGAATAACCCGGTCCACATTCAAAACTTCATTGCTATCTAAATCATTGATACGGTTAAGAAAATCTTTATCATCATGAGATAAAATATTATTATTAGAATCACTCAAACTATTATCCGAACCAATATTATTCACACTATTAATAGGGTGAATTCTTTGAACAGACTTGTCGTGTTGCCATGGGCTCCCCCCTTTCCCCGATTGTTGCAAATATTTTTATGGAAGATTTCGAAGCCAAAGCTTTAGCCTCGGCTCGTCTCCTTCCCAAGCTTTGGAAAAGGTATGTGGATGACACTAACGCCATCTGGTCCCATGGCCAAGAGGAGCTGGATCACTTCTTCAATCACCTCAATGGTCAGTCCTCTGCCATTAAGTTCACCATGGAGAAAGAGGTCAATGGTTGCCTCCCTTTCCTAGATATTCTTATTTCTAAGAATAAGGACGGCTATCTCTCCCACTCTGTGTTCCGGAAGAAAACGCATACTGAGCAGTATCTTCATGTCGATTCCCATCATTTCCCTGCTCAGAAGATGGGTGGCCTTAACACTCTCGCTACTCGTGCCCTCAGGATTTCTGATAATGGGATCTTTGATAAGGAGAGATCCCATCTCCTTGATGTCTTTGTGGAAAATGGATATAGTAGGTGCCTAGGTCAGAAGGCTTTCCTTAAAGCATCTAGAAATGCAGTTATTAGGAAAGAACCTAAGGAATGCCGACTGGGTGTCCACCTTCCATATGTCCAAGGAACCACGGACAAGATTGCTCAGATCCTTAAGAGGTATAATATTCCCTCTTCATTTAGACCCCTCAAAACTATTCGTAATTCCCTCCGATCGGTTAAAGATCCCGTTAACCCGAAGGACATGAAGGGTGTCTACTTGATCCCTTGTTCTGGTGGGACCCCCTACATCGGGGAAACAGGGCGCTCCATCCATCAGAGGATTTGTGAACATGCAGCTGACCTAAGACATGGGAGAACCAAGTCTTCAGTGCTAGCAGAGCATGTGGATAGGACCAAGCATCACGTTTGTATTGAGGAGGCTAAGGTTATTGCCAAGGTTGCCCAGTTCCATCATCGGAAACTCAGGGAAGCTATTGAGATCGAAAGAAGGCCTAACAATCTCAATAGAGATGACGGCTGGAAGATCAGTAGATGTTGGATCCCTACCCTTTCATCTTAGTCTCCCCCCCCCCTCTTTCATCTTTGTCGCTTTCGTCGTTCTCCTGGAGCCTTCCTATCTCCTAGGGTTTATCCTTTTTGGCTCTGGACTCTTTTTCAGGCCTTCTCCTGTTTATTTTGTGTCGCTCCTTTTTCCCTGATTGATATTGGTTTCTATTATCATAGCTTATATTTATTTACTTATTATTATTAGTTTTACTATATATATATATATATATATATATATATATATATATATATATATATATATATATATATATTAATTATTTATATATTAATGAATATATAGTATTATTATTATTATTATTTTGCTTATTTTTATTGTTGAGTCGTCCCTTTTTCCCTAATTATTATTGTTATAACAAATATTTATGTACTTATGTTTTTATTTTTATTTATTTATTTATTTATTTATTAGTTCTTCGTAACTAATTTTTTATATATTATTATTATTTTATTATATAATAATTTTATCTATCTATTAAGGAATATATATTATTATTATTATTTTAACTAATTTTTATATATTGTTAGTATTGGTTATTTATCTATGTATTAACGGATATATATCAGTATTATTATCATTGTTATTTACTTTATTATTTCTTTCATAACTAATTTATATATATTATTATTATTATTATTTTTATTTATTTATCTAGCGAATATATATTATTATTATTTATTTCCTTGCTGATTTGTATTATTATTATTTATTTTATTTAGTTACATTTACCTTATTTATAAATAAGTTAGGTCTTCAATTTAACTAATTCCCATTTAATAAAAAATTTTAATTATTAAATTATCATTTTAACTAATTATTCCTTGGAATAATCAATTTGACTTTTTGACTGTCCCTAAGTCAAAGCTAGCCGTTAATCTAGATAGCTGTTGAGGCCCTGCTCAGACTATTTAACACGCAAGGCTGGATCTATTTCTTCAACTTGTCATGACGATGGGCCACACTTGCTGGCTCGAAACGCGTCGACAAAGGTCTTTCTATATGTGATTTACGCCAAAGCTCTTCTTATAACTATTCATGTTCTTCTTAAATACCCATTTTCTTCCAATGGGTTTCCTTCCAGTTGATAAGTCCATTAGACCCCAAGCCTCATTTTTGTCCAAAAATGCCATTTCATCAACTATGGCTTCTTTCTAGAGTTTTCCATCCTCTGAATCTACTGCCTCCCTGATAGTTATGGGATCATCATCAGTAATAGATAAAGCCAAATTTGAACAGAAAGTAGATGGACTATACCTTTCTGGTTTCCTTCTCTGTTGAACTGATCTTCTCAAAACTAGATTTTGTGTTTCTTCCTCTTTTGATTCTTGTTTTGATGTAGGGTATGATTCTTCCTGCTTTATCTCAAACTCTATCTTCTCAATTTACTCTGGTAGGAATTCATGTTTAGTAACATATTTCACCTCTCTAAACACCACATCTCAACTACACACAACCTTCCTTATTTCTAGGTTCCAAATATTATAACCTTTTAAACCATCCTTATACCCAATAAATATGCACCTTTCATATTTACTATCCAACTTGGTTCTTTTCTCCTTTGGAACATGTACATCTGCATCATAGCTAAATACCCTTAGATGTGTAAGAGAGGGTTTCTTACCAGTCCATACCTCATGTGGAGTCTTATCCTCCAATGGTGATAAAGGTGATTTGTTAACCAAGTAACATGTAGTCTCCACTGCCTCTACATATAACTCTTGTCCTAACCCAGCACCATTGAGCATGAGTCTTGCATTTTCCATCAATGTCATGTTCATTCTTTCTGCCAATCCATTTTGTTGAGCTGTGTATGGAGTAGTATTCTTCTGTGCTATACCACACTTCTTACAAAACTTTTCAAATTCATTCTTGCATAAATCTCCACCATTATCTACCCTCAACACCTTGACCTTCTTCTCTATCTGATTTTCCACTAGAGCCTTAAATTCTTTAAACTTGTCAAAGACTTCAAATTTCTTTCTAAGGAAATATATCCATGTATTCCTTGAGAAGTCATCTATAAATGAGACATAGTACACAAAATTACCCAGTGATGGAACCGACACAAGTCCAAACACATCATTATGGACAAGCTCTAATATCCCTTTCACCCTCTTAGCACCAGAGGGGAAACTCACTCGATCTTGTTTCCCATATATACAATGTTCACAAAAATTGAAATTGAGAGAGAAATTAGACATACCTTCTATCGTACCATTACCATGAAGTATTTTAAGGCCCTTCTCTCCAATATGTCCAAGCCTTTGATGCCATAGCATGGTATTTTCTCCAAGGACCACTAGGTTTTCTGCTCCACTTACAGGAACCAGAGAACTGTTGCCCTGCATCAATTCTAGTGCTCCCTAAACCATATTACAAGTATATTTATAGAACATTGTCTTTACACCTGCATCATCCATCTTGCTTATAGAAATAAGATTTCTAGCCAATGCAGGAATATGAAAAACACCAAGAAGTGTTCTAATCCTTCCACCTTCCAACTTCAACTTGACTTTTTTGCGTCCAATGATTATGGCATTCCTATCATCCCCTAAGAAGAAATTACCATCATCATATTTCTCATATTCACATAACCACTCCCTATGGGGAGTGAAGTGAAAGGATGCACCTGAGTCAATCAACCATGCCTCATGATCTACATGTGTACTTGAAGAAGAAGCAAAGTACACATCCTCACCTTCATCTGAGGTGGTTTTCACCTCTACAGAAGGATCATCATCAGATTCGTTTTCTTTCTCAGGATATTTATATCTACAGTCCTTTTTGTAGTGCCCTTCCTTTCTGCATTTCTAGCATACCTTTATAGGTTTTCTTGGATATTTAGATCTCCCACTTGAGGACTTATTTTTGTTTCTGTTCTAGGAGTGTCCTCGTATAGACAAGGCATCTCCATTCTGGCTCTCCATATTTTTTCATCTCGTCTCCTTCGACAACAAGGATGAGACTATTTCTTCAAATTTCAAGGTTGTTCTGTTGCTACCTCTAGCAACAACCAGATATCCCACGAATCTGGTAAAGAACACAACAAACTAATGCACTTATCTTCATCTGAAATATTTATATCAACAGATAAAAACTGGCTTACCATAGTATTAAAGGTGTTCATATTCTTTGTTATTGAGTCTCCATCCTTCATCCTTAGGTTATACAACTTTTTTCCACTAGAACAATTTTTTCACCAAAGACTTAGATTGGTACAAAGTCCCTAAATTGTCCCACAAAGACTTCGTCATAGTTTCCCCTGATACATTCAAAAATACTAAATTCGAGATACACAACCATATTGTGATCTTTTCCTTCCTATCCAACTTCACCCAGTCTTCTGCTGACATTATCATTGGTTTTGTACTAATCTTCTTCCACCAACATATCCTCCATCTTGCAATTCCACAACTCAAAACTATTACCATTAAATTTATCGATCTCTATCTTTCCATTGTTCACCATCTTTTTTCACCACAAGAATTGATCCCACAGATTTCCCATTGAACAAGGTCTACCACAGGCCCGAGAAAAACCCCTCAGCAGCAAAGGTTTCCCCTTGAAGCTGAAACTGCTCCGATACCAAATGTAGGTTTTAACATTGTACATACATTACCTACAAATGAATTATTCAAACATAAAAATAAACAATGGCGAAAACAAAAAATAAATATACACATATATTTTCCCCTCGATCCCAAAACCGAGACTACCAGATTGATTGTTCAATATATTCCTTTAATTATCACAATATATATATATATATATCTATATATATCTATATATATATATATATATATATATATATATATATATATATATATATATATATATATACATGTTGAAGCATTCAGAAACCTCAGTCCATTAATTATAGATTAGAACATAACCGTAGTTCCCTTGATTGAATTTGCAAAATACCATGGGAAGAAAACCGTCATGCCCAAATTCATGTGAAAAACCCATGCATAAAACCATGGGTAGGTTCGCCCATCATCTTTGGGTGTGCCCCCTATAACACACACCCAACACAAGCATCGATTCCACTAGATTTATCCACCTACACAGTGATGAATTTTGATACTTCCTAGTCTCTAAGCTTTACCGTATATCCTGCCATTCAACGATTGAGGATTCATAGGCCTAATCGAGACTCCACCCTCCAAGATTTACCATATATCCTACCATTCACCGGTCGAGGATTCCTAAGCTTGATATAGGGAACACATCTCTAGGATTTATCGTATATCCCACCATTCACCGGTCCAGGGATTCCTACTCCTTGTGTTCTTTAGACACCACCTCACTCAATTTTGAAACCATCCGACAATCCATCTTAACCAAATAAAAGAGAACCCATCACACCATGGTTATCCGGAAATGGAAAGGCAAGGTTGAAAATCACTATCACACTTGGCAAAATCCATTCCAATGACAACAAGAGAACCAAATACTCATATGCATGTACCATGCATGTCGAATCTATCAAGGAAATCACACATGTGAATTGGCACCTACAAGTAATCCTGTTATAGTTGCTTGGTCCTGCTCTTCCTTGCTTGATCTTTGCTTCCCTTTGCTTTCTTTGTCCTTCCATTTTCTTCCTTGATCCAATGCTAGAGTGTTCGAAGAATGCTCTAAGTGTCCAAGAGTGAGACAGAGAGAGAAAGAGATAATAGAAAGAGAGCTCCAAAACTGAACTAACAAAAAGGTACCCACTAATCCTGAGAAGCCTTTTTATTAGTGAGACCTATATTTTCTTCAATTTTCCATTGTTTTCCTTCATTTTTGTCCTCACATGCAACCTGTTACCTTTCACCTTCCTTTTCTCCTAATTTCCATTATTTTCATAAATAAAATGCCAATTAATGCCTCATGCATTTCCAAAGCCTTTTCCAATTTCCTTAGCCATAATAAACCAAATGAACACCCACACTAGGATGTTTTGCCCAACATTTAGCTTGGAATACATGTCCCATAACCTTGGTTATTATTTTTCTTTTATTAACTTTATTACATGGAATTTTTACCACGGTTGTTATAGAACCCTCCCCCTTAGGGGAAGACCGTCCTCAGTCTTCAGTGACACCTACAACCAAAATGACTGTTGATAAGCAAAACATATTGCCCATAGAGCTCTATAAATTAGATTGATGCAGTATTTACAATGATCAACCTGCTAAGAGGAAAACCAACATGACACCTAACAACATTACAACCATAACAACATGATACCCATACTACTTATTGGAGCTTTATAGCATAGTTCATGGAAATATTTACATCCATATACATATGTACATATACCAAAACATCACACCTAAACATATGCCAAAAAAAAATTTCAACCAGCAAATAGAGAAGGATACATAGCCCACATTTGATCTGCCATCTCCCATGTAGTTTTATCGAGCCCAAAGTGCTTCCACTGCACTTTAACCTACTCGATTTTTTGGTTCGAGAGCATGAGCATCTTTCTTTTCAATATAGATTGAGGTTCCGGTTGGAATTCTCCATCTATGTCCACCTATAATACATACTGGTCAATTGAATGATCAACATCTTTAACATACTTCTCAAACAATGACACATGGAAAACATCATGGAATTTCACTGTCGGAGGCAGTGCAAGTCAATAGGCTATTGGTCCAATCCTTTCAAGAATCTTGAAGGGTACACAAAATCGAGGTGCCAACCTGGCATATGATCCAATCCTCAAGGATCACTTCTTTGGATTGATGTGCAAATACACTTGTTCCCCAACCTAAAACTTGTTTAACACTTTCTTTCGATCTGCATAATTTTTTTGAATGTCTTGTTCTGCCTTTATATTTTTCTTTATAACATGCATTTCTTGTTCCATCTCTGCTAACATGTCCCGTCCTATCAATACCCTATTCAATGGATCCCTCCAAGTGATGGAAGTATTACAACGCTTCCCATACAATGCCTCGAATAGCCTCATCCTCAATGACTCCTAATACATATTGTTATAAGAAAACTCAACTAATGGAAGGTACTCCTTCTATATCCTCTATTGATGCATCACATACATCCTCAACATGTTCTCCAATATTCTACTGACCCTCTCCATTTGTCCATCTGTTTGCGGATGATAAGGTGTATTGAATACCAACTCTATCCCCAAACCTAAAAGCATCTCCTTCCAAAACTTGGAAGTGAACTTAGCATCCCTGTCTGACACAATCTCCCTTGGAACACCATGCAACCTCACTATATCTCTCATGAATACATGTGCCACATCACTAGATGAATATGTAGATTTCACTGGAATGAAGTGGACTACCTTTGTCAACATGCCCACCACAACCATGATGGAATCATGTTGTCTAGATGTCCTCGGGAAACCTGTGATGAAGTCTATGGAAATGACCTCCCACTTCCACTCTGGAATGAAATTAATCTATACTAGTCCACCTAGATGCTTACATTCTTCTTTCACCTACTGATAGTCCAAACATCTAGCCACAAACTCTGCCACTTCCTCCTTCATATTCAAGCAATGATAAAACTTCTTCATTGTTGTCAATGTCTTATGGTATCTGGGTGCCATGAATACAATTTTGCATGGAATTATCAAAAGATAGTCTTCTTGAGCTCACAATCATTTGACACATATATCATGTCCCTAAATCTGGGCAAACCATTTGTTGTAAGATGATAGTCCACATTCTAACCACATATACCCTTCTATAACCTATGCATAAGCTACATGTACATGTCTGTAAGATTCGATCCCATAAGTATGTCCCATAAGAAATCATATCTACTATGTGATTCACCTACACTCTCCTGCTAGGAGCATCTACAACCTTGTTCTCCTTATTCGTGATGTACCTTATCTCAAACTCAAACTCACTAATCGTGGCCAACAATCTAGCTTGTTTGGAATTCATATTCAGTTGGTCAAACAAGTATCTCAATCCACTGTGATTGCTAATCAATAGAAACCTCCTACCAAGAAGATAGTGTTTCCACATCTTCAATGCATGGATGATCAATGCCAACTCAAGGTCATGTGTCAGATAATTCTTCTCATGCTTATTTAGTTTCTGTGACTCATAACATACTACTTGTCCTTCTTGCATCAGGAATCCACCAAGTCCTCTCTTGCAAGCGTTTGTACACGCCACAAACTCTTTGTTTGGATATGCAATCTTTAACACTAGAGAATTTGTCAACAATTGCTTCAATTTCTCAAAACTGGTTGCACATTCCTCTATCCATTCAAATTTATTACCTTGCCTCTATAGTGACGTAATAGGATATGCATGCGAGATAATTTACTAATGAACCTCCTATAATACCTCGCTAGCCCCATAAATGATCTTACCTCATCCACACTTCTAGGGCTTCCCACTCCATGATAGCCCTTATCTTCTCTGGATCTACTGCTATGCCTTCCTTGGAAACAACATGTCCCAAGTAGTGTACCTCTATCTAAAAGAAACTGCATTTTCTAAGCTTGGCATACAACTGATGCTCTCTCAGCAATCTCAATATTGTTGCTAGTGTTTGACATGCTCTTCCTCATTTTTAGAATATATCAAGATGTCATCAATGAATACAATAACAAACTTGTCCAGATAAGGATGCAATAAACTATTCATTAAGCACATAAACATAGCTGGAGCATTAGTCAAACCAAACGGAACTACAACAAACTCATAATGCCCATACCTGGTCTTGAAGTATGTCTTGTAAATGTCCTCTTCCTTGATGTGTACCTAATGATATCCGGATCTCACATCAATCCTTGAGAACATTGTTTCTTCCTTCAACTAATCAAATAAGTCATCAATGCTCGGAACAAGATACATGTTCTTAATGGTAACCTTGTTCAACTGCCTATAATTGATGCATAATATGAGAGTACCACCCTTCTTCTTAACAAAACAATACCAGTGCACCCTATGGTGATACACTTGGGCTAATGTATCCTTTGTCAAGCATTTCCTTCAACTACAACTTCAAATCTACTAATGTTGGAGTACTCATATTGTATGGTGCCTTTGATGTTGGTGATGCCCCTGGTACCAGCTCAATGGAAAAGTTCACTTCTCTGTGAGGCAACAACTCTAGAATACTTACGTGAAATACATATTGAAACTATTGCAACATCATGTACCTGCTCAATACCTCCACATCCTCAACATCCTTACCTTTATCACTAGAAATATGCACTGCAAATAACACACACCCTTTTCTGTGACTGTGCTTTACCTACATATCTCTCACCATTCTAACTGATGTTTCCTTCTTCTTACCCTGCAAGATCCTTTATTCTCCATTGTCATCCAAACACTCAATGGTCATGTCATAAAAATCCACTTTGGTTCTATGAAGATACAACCAATCCATACCCAAAAGCATACTATATGATCCCAATGACAATACATTCAAATTCTTTGAGGTAGGCATACCATTCAACTTGAATGCACAAGTTCTTACCCAATGATACACTCTCTTCTTTGTACCTGTACCCAATTGCACTAACCAGGATTCTTCATGCACTTATTATTCAAAACACACTTATCCACAAGTTCAGGACTAACATAACTATAATTAGATCTAGGGTCAATCAAAATAGAAACAACTTGATCACAAAGCTTAGCGTCCATCTCGATAACAATTTCCTGGTGATCTACCTTCTTGTTATCCAGTGATGCATAGATCCGTGGAATGCTATGCCCAACCTCCCCAATTGTTTGTGCTTCTTGTGCACTATAAATTTGAGGCCTACCACCTTGATTCTATGGAAAATCCCTCTTAAGATGCTCCTTACCACATGTCCAACACTACAACTAACATGTACCATCACTTTTATTTTGCTGCCCTCCATGTTGTGACCCATTAAACTTCTTGTAAGGTGCAACATTTTATTTCTCACCTGCATCCCGAGGCCTTGTTATTTTCAACTAGCATTTACCTTTAGCTTTGCCTTTCCCTTTCTAACCTTGCTGGGATTTTGTCTTTCACTATGATTGCTCATAACATTGCTATAATTTCCCAATGACTTCTTCAAGTGACTGAGGCTCATCATAGTCAATATTATCTCTAAATTCTACTGGAAATCCATTGAAAAATCTATGAACTTTCGCCTTCTCATCCTTAAGATATGGTACATACCTCAATAACTCTAGGAACCTAGTCATGTACTCCTCATCTATCATTGATCCCATATCTAGCTCATAGAATTCATTGCCTTTGTTGTCGTAGTACCTCTCTGACAAGTACTTCTTTTTGAAAAGTATCTTGAATTCATGACAACTCGAATCTTTTTTCTTGATGTCTCTAACCTACTTCACATCTGCCCACCAGATGTTTGCTTTCCCTTTGAGGTTGAAAATAGCTATTATGGCCTTCATATTCTCTATGAATTCATGCAACTCAAATAATTTCTTCATCCCAAGTAGCCATGCTTTTACATCTTCCGAATTCTTCAAATACCCATCAAAGGTAGGTGGCTTTTTTATCTTGAACCCATCTAGAAAATATCCCCTATCACTCCTCCTGTAAGGATGATAACGATGATGATCATAGTGTCTGTCAAAAACACAACTAGAATAGAAACTATGTGCATAACCTCTCCTATTTGGAGTATCTAAGAGCTTTCCATCTCAAATCATGGCATCCCTATTCGACCGGGGCCCATGATGAGACCTACTTCCACATACCCCATTAGTTTTGTCCTCCTACCCATGGCTAATTATAAGCGGTCCCTCTCTCTACAATTCTGAAAAACTTTGAAGAATTACTGCATTAACTTCTGCATTTTTCTCCTGTGCCTACATGATTTTGTCATTGTCTTCTTTGCAACTTCTTCATTTCTTCCTTTAAACTTCTCAATGTGTCTACTATATCACAAGAGTTCCCACCACCACACTACTCATCTGATCCATAGGGAAAGCCTCGTGAATTGTAGTCTACCATATTACTAGTCATCTTTGATCTTCTTCCTGCAAGTATACCATGTCAGCTTAAACTAAAACATAACATAATCAACATACCTCAATATAGTTCAGGGGAGGATATATCATCTGCAAAATCAACTAGATTAGCACAATACATGTATAATCATAATCATATCAATACATAAGCATAATTTCAAACATTATCCATTTATCAATGCATGACCATACCGACCACATACCATGACCTCATGCACGACAACTATCACCATGCCAATGTATGTATAACAACATATAAGCACTAACATTCATAAGAAATGCATAACCGGCATATACTCATGACAAACACATCCAACAACAACACCATCAACTTTCACATGGCGACATAATGCAACCATGACTACCACCATGCATACACAACAAGCACATAAACTACAAGAATAAGGAACACATATGCAACTGATATGTATGTATGACCAACATACACTGCTTATCTAGTCCAAGGGGTGAACCATGCTCTGATACCACTCTGTATCACCATCCTCCCACATTTACCCAAGCTTACTGGTCCATTGGGGTAAACATGTGATGAGAGGCTACTATGATTTGATTCAACTCCCCATGTATAGTTAAGAAAGTGGAATCGACAAAAGAAAACCATTTTGACCTTCTACACATGCTACAAAACCTTAAGGAGCCAACCAACCTTTCCATGTGACCAACCCCTGATACAACTTGACATTTCACTGATCTGGACCCTCAGCCACTCCCATGACAAGCCATGTATGCGGCTAAGGCCTCCCAATCACTCCCACATCAAGGCATGCCAATGATTGTGGAATTTTTTAGTCAATTCTGAGCCAACGACCTTAGATTTTGTGCCACTTTTTCAGGTCCAGGACTTAGGCCACTTCCCAAGACTTCATGAAACTTTCAGAAATGACAAATAACAACAGAATAAGGCTACTGATGCAATCATTGGTACAAGTACTTGATCTGACCCCTACTAGCCATGATAAGCATTTTGTCAAACATGTGACAAATATGTACTCTACAGGGTATAACAACATATCTGAGAATAGGGGTCTCATACTTATCTAAGATTCATAAATAAGCATTATTTCTCTATCACAATAGTTGCATTATCATCTATTAGTTCATATATTAATTTTAAATTCATTTTCAAATCAAAACACGATGAGATCCATACATCAAGTCTATCATAAAACATACTCATAACCAACCTATAACCAACATAAATAACAAGGATATTACAACCATAAGAATCACATATGAACCAGTATATTTACACATGAAATACCAAGGAGAAATAATTCTTATTAATGAATGCATAAGCCAACCAAGTTCGGGACTTCCATAAACCACCTAGCCATAGATTGGATAAACCAAATATTTCTTTCAGCCAATCACCCCCGTGCCATATTCCAAACATGAATGAAGGACTCACAACAAAACCAATCCAAGTTTCCTCGGGCTTTACCACAATCCCTGAGGAAACTTGGATTCGAATGAACCAAAATGAACCAAGCAATAAAAAATAAACCAAAATCAAACAAACACATATTATTCAGGGACAAAAGGCATATTCGAACCAACAGGGAACTAGAGGATAAGAACAACAATGAGCATCTTTCCTCGGAAGTTAGCATCGTAATCATGCTTTAATGTGAGGGCGTTGACATCTTTTCCAAGTTGTTGTTCATACTCCAATCAAAAAGTTCAGTTGGTTGTTCTATCTCTTGCTAGTCTGAAGGGGATTATTTGTGTTATGTAGTTTGATGACTTAACAGACGAGATACCTCGGCATGCAACAATTGTTACATCACATAGGCTCTCATTCGATTTAATATGTACCTATGTCAAGTATGTTTGGTCCTATTTTGTTAGTCGAGGTGAATTACTTTGATTTTGTAGCCTTTGGATTTAATTATTTGTTGGGACATAGATTCCTCTATTCTTTATAAATATGTGTGTAAAAATCCATGATAAACATGTTGTTGCTGAGACTTTGTTATAATTTTGCTTGATAATATATTACTCGTGAATGCACATTTTCTTCTGTTGAGCTTGTCATTGTAATTCGAGCATTGGACACGGTTCGATTGCCAAGTTGGGCCCACTTGAGGTGAGGCTCTGCGCACATATTTATTTCTAGTTATTTCTTTATATCTGTATGTGTTTATTTCTTGCAACATTGGGTTTGATTATTGTTCAGTAGATTATGATCGGCCGAAGTGATTTATGTGGTGTGTTTTAATGTAATTAATGATTGAATTTATTTATTTGTGTTTTTTTGGGCTAAGTTCTTTTCATTACTCTATTTGTAGAGGTGGTTGCACCATTGTTACAAAACTGGAAGCTCCTGTTGTGAAATCAACAAACTATTGCAGAATTACATAAAGTGCTACATAATTAGACCTTGATGGGAAACCTTGTCTCAATTAGGTATTGCTCTTAAGTTTTGAACTCTAGTACTTGGGTAAACTTATAGCCACACCTATTTGAGTAATTTAACCTCTCTAGGTCTATACTGCCACCACTAGTAGAGTTCATGTGTAGGCATGATAATTGGTGGGAGCTTTAGTACTTATGCATATAGCACAAAGTCCTAGTAGGTTAACAAACTTTGGTTGACAATAAAATGAAGTAGATGTACACTATTAATAAATAAACGATATACATTCACACCATCAACATATTATCTAATGTTTCATGACATTAAGGTCTTTTATGCCATGGAGTTCCATTGGTGGTGATGGAAATGATCGAACCGAAAATAAATTTGGACTTCAAAATGCAGTGCAGAAAATTCTAGTTGTAGGCACTACGATATATTTTCATAGCGCTTTCTTAAAATCCTTTAGGCACTACGAAATATTTTTGTAGCGCTTCAAAAAACTATGTTTTTGGACTTTTGGGAAGGTGAAGCGCTCACCTTTTACAACTCGACTCTCTAAGGTCTTGGCGCGTCCCCTAGCTCAAAGAACGTTCTCCTCCCACCTCTCCTTATTAGGGATTCACCTCACTCAGATTGATGGCCCAAATTCAACTAAGGAAAAAATTTGCGTGCAAAAACAGAGGCACTGCAAAAATGTTCAAAGGTCACAGTAAATGGAAACACGCATAAACGGCCATTGGTCAAAAGTCGAATGTTAACAAGAATATAACAATTTAGAGATGGTCACACGAATTCTGAAATGTAAATAAAATGCACACACACAATTCGAGTGGAACCCAAAGAACAAAAAACATAGGTTTATGAACAAATATGCTACTGCACAACTTTATTTTCATTCATTTCAAACATATAGACTTTGAGGCAGGAGAAGGGCTTCCCTCCTCATTCGATGCCTCTTTTATTCACAATCCTCAACAAATGGTTTTTTTCCTCTTCTCTTCAGATGAGGGAAGTCGAAAAGACAACCATGGTGAGCTAATTATTACAATGGAAATAACTCTTAATTCCTAGACTATTAAACTTACTTGCAATCCTACACTTACATTAAATATTTAGAATGCTAACAAAAGTAACAATATCAACTTGCTAGCTTAACATGTGGCTAGTCCACCACATTGTCAAGATCTACTCCACTTCTTCATCATGAGTTCAATCTAATGCTCCTGCATCAGGTGGAATAAAACATTGGTGGAAAAAGCAATTGAAAACTAGAAGGCTCATGAGCCGTAATATCTATATAGAATCAGAAGGCTATAAGCTAAGTTCCCTGTCATTTGCAAAGTAGCCTTTGGGGTGAGATTCAAGGTGTACGATGAAAGCTCAGATAGGGAAAAGGAAATGGTGGAACTCATAAACTCCTCTACATCCCAAGGTACTAGTTCCCACCCCATCATCATTGAAGATGATAATGAATATCAGAGACCAATAAGGTCCAAAGCTCAAGAGGCCTCCCTTCAACAAAGCTCGTCTCGCTCCTCCTTAATAAAGTTAGAAGAAATTAATTGACTTTAATTTAATTGAATAGCTCGTCGTCTGTCTTTAATAAATTTAAAATTAATATAAATATAAATAAATGAATTTAATCAAATAAATTTGGCTACCTTAATAACATAACTTTTTTAATGTAACGATATGATCATCTTCACTTTCAATAACTACAAAGTTAAAACAAATATAGACAAATAATTATTAATCAAATAACTTTTGGTGTAATAAACTGGCATTAAAAACTTTTACATGAATTATATTGAAAAAAATGATCTCCTCCCGACTCCGTCCCGTTGTGTGGTCTGCGATGTGAATATCACAGACCTAGGTGTTTGAATACAACTACGTGGCCCGAAGAGAAGAAGAAATCATGGGGGAATGACAGCTGCGATTGTCATGGCCCATGGGTTTCTCAGGAAAACACAGGGCAACCTTCCACAATAATGCCTTTAGCAGTGGGGCACGATGCCAGGGTGCATCCGTCCAGGTTTTCTCCCCACCAATTCAATGTAATATCTTCTAATTCCAAGCACAGGTTTTCTCCCCACCAATTCAATGTAATATCTTCTAATTCCAAGCACAGGTACAGTAGAACTGCCATGAATGCCAACCCTGCATCCAATCCGCCTGAAAGCACATAGTTATGGCGTTGCCACCAGTCTTTCTTGTATCTGTAGATTACGAAGTTGAAAATAAATCCCATGAGTACCCAGCTTGTATAATTCACCGCTGTTGCAGGGGGCATCATCCCCGTGGCCCCGATGAGAACGGGCATATTTATCAGTCTGATCCATTCTTTGTCAGGGTATGCCTTGTGTAACATCCATACTATGGCTGGAGCTATTGCTCCCGCTAAGAAAAACCAGTTGATTGCTTCATATTCACCAAGACTTCCAAAAATCCTTCTGGGTCCAATTAATCCCCATATCACAGAAGCGTCGTAGAAGACGTGATCCATTGGACAAGTCCAAGGGCTGTCAGAGGATAATAGGTCTGTGTCACAGATATTGGGAATGGAATATATGAGCCACCAAGCTGTGACTAAGTACACAATTCCTGCAACGACTGTGCCCACCATCTGCAGCAAAGATTATATTGATGAATTAATAGCCGTAGAATGCAAATGGAAATCTCAATTTTGCAGAGGGGTTCAAGAAAGCAATGGCTATGGAGGATTTGGCCTGTTCAATACCTGCGCATGGAACATTGCTCGAGGAGGGACTTTCATATAATGACCCAGTTTAAAATCTTGCAGGAATGTCAGGGCTTGGCTCATGCTGATATATCCATACACCTTGAAGCAAATATTTGCAACTGGTCTGCCTGGATACATATAACCTATGATGTACTCCGTGATAATGTTCAGACCTGGTGACTACCATGCCAAATCAACCCAATAATTAGTATAGGATGAGATTGAAGATATATTCAGATAAGTACTGAGCATGATCTTTCTAAGAATGATTTAGATGGTAGATTTTGAAATTATTTTGTAATCCAGGGACAAAGCTATTTAAAAGGCCATTTATTAGGAAGACAGATTTTGGAAATATTCTGAAATTTAATGGACTGGAGCAGAGTTTTTGTTTATATTGGAATTTGTTTATCTGATTCCAAAATGTTCGTGAAAAGTTAAATTCACTAGTTAAACCATTTTTATTTTGAGAAAGCTTTCCTATGGAAACTAGTTAAAACATCTCACTTCTATACACACTTCTCCATGAACAGTTCTCCTTCAGGGAGGAACTTTGCCAAATTCCAATATGACTACTCAGAAACAAGGCATTTTGAGTGCACCTTAAAAAGTAACAAGAAGACCTATTTGCAGCATAGACTGTTCACGTACCTGATTAGTAGTTGCAGTAATGATACCAATAGGTACTGTGAAGAATATAGCAATAGCACAGGCCAGTAATACTCCCCACCAGGGCAATTGAAGCTGATCGTTGTAATACTCGCATGTAAAAATCGTTAAAGCTACATTAATGATCAGAATCACTTGAAACCATGACTCTGGCACTTGCTTGTACTTCCTCATTAATCTGGTGTGCACGTCCACTTTCCCATCTCTGAAAGCAGACAGGCTAAGTTGCCAAATTTCCCTGCATCAAATTATGACCCATTAGTTTCATTTGATTGCTTTTGCAAGCATGGAATTTTGAAGAATTCAGGGACTGATAGCATACTTTCCATGAAACAGGCTGACATGAACCACTGTGGCAGTTAACGCAGCGAACCCAACACCATAGGTAATAGCAAAAAATGTGCTAAGATGTATTGGTCCATACTTCTCGTAAGCCTTGACGTCGAGATGGAAGTTTGAATTAATGATCAGGGAGATGTTGTACTCTTCGCCACTGGAGGTAAACAGGTCCTCGGAAAATATTGGAAATGTTTTTGCATCATATAAGTTGAACCAGTACGCTATTGGCGTTATCACATACATTACAAGCACAAATCCAATTCCCACATTGGCTACTGCAAACCAGGGAGTGGCAAGAGGGCTTCCCAGGTAAGAAGAAATGGTCGACCAATCTATCCCTAGGCAACCGATGCCCAGGCCATATAGTCCTGAACCCAGTTGTTGTGCCAGAACGGACTTGGGAAAGATCCAGCAGATCCATGACAGGGATGTCACCATAGGAAACAGATAACCAGGGAGTACATAATAAGCGAAACTACAGGTAAGGGCTATTATGAAAAACTGGTTTCTTGTAAGACCTCCCTTGGGTCTCTCCTCCTCTTCATGAAGTGCTCTGCAATCAGAAAAAAATGAACCAAACTCAAACTATTCAACGCCTGCTCAAACTAAGTCGGTTTATGAAACTTTATATCTGAGAAATTGCACAAATTGATTAAAAAAACCACATTAACAAGTATGGATTTGATCTAATAATGAAATGAGAATCCATGCCTGAACAGAGAAACCTGAACAAGGTTTGCAGGCCACCACATCGCAGCTGGCTCCACTAGATATTTTCTAAAGATCCCTGCCCATCCAAACCCCAATATCTGCATATCCAAGATTGTAATAGATAATGCAAATGACAAAGCTCAGGGAGTTTAAATGACCTCTAAACAAAACTTGAGCAGCAATGGTCAAAAATGAACCTGGGTTGTCATGACAACGAGGAAAGCAACGAAAAAGTCCAGCTTCTTCTTGTAGAAAATCTTGACAGCACTGACAATGTGAATGGCATACACACTTCCGGCCCCTGAATTAGCGAAGATTGTGATGAGAACATGCTCTTTCATATTAAAGGGCCCTGGATTCAGCGAGAACTCCCATCTCTTCCCTGCAAAGAACTTTTTCCTAGTAATTGTTGCTGCCATTAGCTGGCCAAGAGGAAGGACTGCAATCTGAGCAGAAATTGCAGTAATTGTGAGCGGCTCTGTTCTATACCAAAAAAACTGATTTAGAAACGACAACACGACGCATGACAAGATTCCGAGAACCCACATCCTGAAAGTCATGACAGGAAGGCTTGGATCATCCGTTGTAGGAACAGTGAGAGCGACCTCCTCGATCGGAGACTGGTCATCCTTGTCCTCTGCTGAATCTTCTTTTACAGGAAGAAGCCTTTGCTCTTCTTCATTCTCGATGGCTTTAAACCGATCCCCCTCTGCTACCCACGTAGATATCTCTTCCTCTTCTTCATCGTTTCTGCTGCTTGGTGATTCCTCTGCAATAACTGCAATTACAAGGCTCAAATCTTTTTCAATTGCTCAAATACAGAAACAAACAATCACAAAGTGAACTGGTATACTAAATCTCTCACATTTCTCTAAGATATCGTTGCCAATAAAAAGAAATGAGAATGTTATGTCCTACCGGAAGTCTGACTAGATTCATTCTCCATATCTACTCTGCAATTATTCAGAGTCCCTTCAAACACTCGACGTTATATTTTCAATATTCTTCTCTGCAGGTGAATCTCCGGGCCGAGCAACTAGCATAATACCCAAGCAGTCCATCTGCAAAGCACCTCCATATGGATCTTGAATTCTAGCTGTGAACTGGTCGGGTATGAAAATTTAGTGGCACAGAATCATTCCAATCATTTCAAGTCGGCACTCATGCCGACAAAATTATTGATCCCTTACTCTGAATCCCTGGATTTTATTATACTTGATCGGGACTAACGCTCTTACAAGTGGATATTCTGAAACATTGCGACTTACTCTTCATGAATGTCAATGGTGAGTAGACCTGTTAGTTGTGATTTACACATATTCAAGTATAATCTAGCAGAAGGGCAGATCTTGCAGCTAACTTACACGATGTGGGTGGGACCTAACAGTGAGCCTTTGAATATTCCAATGCATGTCTTCAAGGAGAGGTTAATGCGGGGTCAATTTTTCCTTCTTTCAAAAGGAGGGAAAGGAACTTCTGAAAATTGCAGTTTCTATTATTACTACTGTGGAGGTATATGTTTGTGTAAGTTTGACTTACAAAAAGAGGAAATTATTATTATTTTAATTTTAATGGATAAGGTATTAGTTATTAAAATTGTTTTTTCATTTTTTGTTTAGGAATCAAATGTATTTTAAAAGTTTAAAGGGTTAATTCAAAAAATATATTGATTTAGTTTATTATTCATTTAAAAAAATATTATAAAATTTTGGAAGTAATAATTTTCAATAATTAGTTAGTATATAATTTTCAATTTTTGGATATATAATTTATTTTTAATATTGAATAAAAATGGATATGAATAATTATTACCATTCAAGATTTTATATGTAGTATTTATAATTGGTATGTGAAAATTAATAATGATTTATATTTATATGATTTTTTATTTATTTATATTATGTGTTTTTTATAACAATGAATCCATCATACGTCATGGCCATATAATTCTCGTATCTTATAATTTATGTTTACATAATCCTACCACTATATTGGCATATCTACCAATTGAAGTGCCATTAAATGAAAGTTTTTTAAGAGAATCTTGAACATCTTGTCTTGTTGAATCTCAGCAAGTTGAAATGACACTAAATGAAAGTTTTTTAGATAAGCTTGGACACCTTGTTGATCTTCACACAAATTCATGTGTTATAATTATTATCAATCTTTGTCAATAGAAGATTTGGTATCACATTTATTGTCCATAATTAATGTGTGCATACCCCACATTCATGGTAATGTCATTTCCTCTATTGTGCTTCCTTTCCTGGCTTCACAAAACACCAAAACAATTAGTCATGTGTTATGAGTGTAACTTGTAATAGCATTGATTTGGAATCACATTTATTGTGGATTTGGTATAACATTTATTGTCCATAATTAATGTGTGCATACCCCACATTCATGGTAATGTCATTTACTCTCTTATTGTGCTTCCTTTCCTGGCTTCACAAAACACCAAAACAATTAGTCATGGGTTATGAGTGTAACTTGTAATAGCATTGAAAATTTAAATTAGCAAGATTATCAACAAATCTATGGCTCAATAACAATCTTGAAGAAAAACAAAAAACTTACACTTCTAGCCAAGCCAAGGAAATTAAATCACCTCTATTTATTCGTGTTCACATTTTCTATCTTTATAAAGGTATCTAACATGTTGATTCATAACTATTTTATTGGGCCGAGAGGTCCTCTACAACCCAATTTAGGGTGGATGGTTGAGCATTTGATGTGTGAGCGTTAGATGTGAGATATTGTTTAAATTCATATTTTTTTTATATTGTACTTTTGTTTTTTATTAATAAAATTACTAACAATTTTATAGATAAAAGAAAGTATAATATACATATCACATTAAAATATATAACATATAAATAGTACTTATAAATTAACATCAATTTTACCATATAAATTAAAATAATGATTGCATAACCATCTTTAAATTTAATTAGTAAGCAGATAAAGAAATTTACCATGGATATTATTAACTTCTAAATAGGCATTTTTACAATACCATGGGATAATACCACGGTTTATCAATACCATGGGCCATCTATGCTTTTGATTATTATGTTATGGATCTAGGCTTTTAATCATTTTGTCACGATACCATGGGCCAATACCATGGCTTATCAATACCACATGTCCAAAAACCATAACTTATTTCAAAATCAAAATATTTTACAAATACTTTATTTTAATTTAATTTTATAACATTTTTTAATTAAATCTAAAATAAAGAAGGTTATAATTACTTTTGAGGTATATCTAAACCTTCCATCCTCACGAGTACTAAAAATATTCTCATAGAGATTAAATCGAGGATAGATACATTTTAACCAAGGATCCAAACAAAGAGAGAAACTGAAGTGAGTAACAATGATAGAGTAAAGATAGTGCATGGTTCTTTTAATTTTTTTATTATTGTATTTTCTTTAACATGATTGATCCAAAATATAGGTTTAATATTTTACAACCAATTACATATATTTTTAATTTAGATACTTTCTTAAATACAATACAATGGGATCATATTTAAGGGAGAGAGTGAGATGGAGGGGGAATAGAGTGGGGGAGAGAGACATAGAGGTGGGAGAGAAAAAAAGAGAGTGGAAGGAAGAGAGAGAGGAGGGGGAGAGAGATGGATTTGGAGGGGGAAAGAGAGGGAGGGAAGAACGAAGACATTGAGAGATAGAGGAGGAGAGAGAGAGGGAGTGATAAGGGAGAGATGAGGATGGAATGAGGGAGAGAGGAGATGAGGGAAGGGAGAGAAAAAGAGAGGATAGAGATAGGGAAAGAAGGGGAAGAGAGAGATAGGGAGACATAGATATGGAGGGGGGAGAGAGGGGGAGAGCGAGAAGGGGAGAGAGAGGGAGATAGTAACAAAGTTGGAGGGTGGAGAGAAAGAGAGTGTGATGGGGGGGGGGAGACAAAGGGAGGTGGGAGAGAAAGGGAGAGAGAGGGGACTTGAGAGAGAGGAGAGAGAGAGGGAGTGATAAGGGAGAGATGAAGATGGAATTAGGGAGATAGGAGATGAGGGAAGGGAGAGAAAATGATAGGATAGAGATAGGGAAAGAAGGGGAAGAGAGAAAAAGGGAGACATAGATATGGAGGGGGGAGAGAGGGGGAGAGTGAGAAGGGGAAAGAGAGGGAGATAGTGATAGAGTTGGAGGGTGGAGAGCAAGAGTGTGTGTGTGATGGTGGGAGAGATAGAGGGAGGTGGGAGAGAAAGGGAGAGAGAGGATGGAAGAGAGAGGAATTGAGAGATAAAGGAGAGAAAGATGGAGTTGGAAGGGGAAGAAATACATAGAGAGAGAAAGGTGGAGAGGGAGAGGGAGTGACAAGGGAGAGATGGAAGGACAATGACGGAGATAGGAGAGAAATAGGAGAGGGAGAGACACACAAAGAGAGAGAGAGAGAGTATGCGGGTTGATATAGAGAGATATAGATGGAGGGGGAGAGAGGGAAGAAGAGAGAGACAAATAAAGGGAGGGAGGAATATATATATATATATATATATATATAGAGAGAGAGAGAGAGAGAGAGAGAGAGATGTGTTTACGGGGTTGAGATAGAGAGACAAATAAGGAGAGATGGAGGGAGGTATAGATATAGATGGAAGGGGGAGAGGGAAGAAGAGAAAGAAAAAGAAAGGGAGGGAGAGGTGGAGAGAGAGAGAGATGGGGGAGAAAGAAGGAGGGAGGGAGGGAGATAGACACATAATGGAAGGTGGAGAGAGGGAAGAAGAAAGAGACACATAAAGACAAATAGAAACATAGAAGTTAGATCTATAAAGTCATGAATATTTTATTTTTTCACTAAAATAGATGTATTGATTTTAGTGTAGTTGTTGATTTCTAATACTATTTGATCACTTTCACTATATGCATTGATTTCAGTGTAGATGGGGGGGAGAGACAGAGGGAGGTGGGAGAGAAAGGGAGAGTGAGGAAGGAAGAGAGAGAGTACTTGTGAGATAGGGGGAGAGAGAGAGATGGAGTTGGAAGGGGAAGAAAGACATAGAGAGAGAAAGGTGGAGAGGGAGCGGGAGTGACAAGGGAGAGATGAAGAGACGATGAGAGAGAGAGAGAGGGAGAGAAGGGGAATAGAGAGAGAGAGAGGAGGGGAAGAGAGAGAGGGAGAGGAAGAGGGAGGGAGAGAGAGTGTATGTTTTGGGGGTGAGAAGGAGAGATAAAAGGAGATAGAGATATAAATGGAGGGGGAGACAAGGAAGAAGAGAGAGGCAAAGAGAGGGAAGGAGGAACAGAGATAGATATGGAGAGAGAGAGGGAGGGAGAGGAATAGGGGGTAGAGAGAGATATATATATAGATAAGGAGAGAGAGTGTCTATGTTTGGGGGCTGAGATAGAGATATAGATGGAGAGAGAGAGGGGGGGGGGGAAGATATAGAGAGGGAGAGGAAGAGGGAGAGATATATAGATAGATAAATATATATGGAGAGAGAGAGTGTATGTGGGCTGATATAGAGAGATAAAGAAGGAGATAGAGATATAGATATAGATGGAGGAGGAAAGAGGGAAGAAGAGAGAGACAAATAAAGGGAGGAATATATATATATATATATATATTTATTTATTTATTTATTTATAGAGAGAGAGAGAGAGAGAGAGAGAGAGAGAGAGAGATGTGTTTAGGGGGATCAGATAGAGAGACAAATAAGAATATATGGAGGGAAGTATAGATATAGATGGCTGGGGGGGAGGGGGAAGAAGAGAAAGATATAGAAAGGGAGGGAGACGTGGTGAGAGAGAGATGGGGGAGAGGGAGGGGGGAGATAGAAGGAGAGAGGGAGGGAGATAAACACATAATGGAAGGTGGAGAGAGAGGGAAGAAAAAGGAGACACATAAAGACAAATACAAACATAGAAGTTAGATCTATAAAGTCATGATTTTTTTTCACTAAAATAGATGTATTGATTTTAGTGTAGTTGTTGATTTCTTATCCTATTTGATCACTTGCACTAGATGCATTTATTCTAGTGTAGATGTTGATTTCTACTCCTATTTGATTGCTTGCATTAGATGCATTGGTTTCAATGTAGATATTTATTTCTAATTTTGTTTGATCGATTGCACTAGATGCATTGATTTTAGTGTAGATGTCGATTTCTAATTCTATTTAATACCTTATACTAGATGCATTTATTTCAGTGTAGATGTTGATTTATACTCCTATTTGATTGCTTGAACTGGATGCATTGGTTTTAGTGTAGATATTGATTTATAATCCTATATGATCGCTTGCACTAGATGCATTGATTTCAATGTAGATGTTGATTTCTAATCCTATTTAATACCTTACACTAGATGCATTGATTTCAGTGTATATGTTGATTTCTACTCCTATTTTATTGCTTGCACTTAATGCATTGGTTTCGGTGTAGATATTGAGTTCTAATCCTATTTGATTGCTTGAATTAAATGCATTGATTTTAGTGTAGATGTTTGTTTCTAATCCTATTTGATTGTTTGCACCAGATGTATTGATTTATTGTAGATGTTGATTTCTAATCCTATTTGATTGTTCGCACTAGATGCATTGATTTCAGTGTAGATGTTGATTTATGATTTGATGCAATTAGATGTATGATGTACATTAATTTCAAAGTAATTAGATTAATAGTGTGCATTGATTTCAATGTAAGAACATCTCTTCTCGCTCCATCTATATCTCTATCTTCCATTGTGTCTCATTATTTATCTCTCTATCTCACCCCCCAAACTTACACACACTCTCTCCATATTTATCTATCTCTCTCTCTCCCTCTATTTTCCATTCCCTCTCTCTCTATTCACATTCTCTCTCTCTCTCTAACACTTCTTTCTCCATATTTATTTCTCTTCCTCCCTCCATGTCTTTGCCTCTCTCTTCTTCCCTCTCTCCCCCCCTCCATATATATCTCTATCTCACCCCCAAAACATACAAAATATCCCTCAATGTACGCACATAAACATTATTCATGGCATGAATTTACTTCTTTGTTATAGTGATTAAACCATAAATACAATACTTGAATTTTCATCCTAAATAAAAATTTCACTTACTCGAAATGTCTTCTTCTTAAAACTGTAAACTATTTGTAATTGGCTACATTCTTATTATTCCCATTTTCCATCATTCAATATTGTTAATCACTTTGCATTCAAACACAATAATAGAAAATAACTCATAGGTGTGACAATAAGAATAGTAGAAGAAAATAGTTTCAGATTGATTGCAATGAAGATTGTTTGTAATTCACTATATTCTTATTATTCACATTTTCTATTATTCAACATTGTTATGTTATCACTTTGCACTTAAATTTTTTATTTCATCATTTTTCATCATTCAAGTTACTAAGAGTCTCTCTCATCTCAACAAACTGAGGTAGCTAGGCAACGTTAAAGTTAAATTGACCAAATTAATATTAAACATATTTATCATATTTAAAATGATCAAAATAATTATATGTTCAACAGATTTTGTATGACTGCACATGACTAAAACCATCCTAGATCCATCTTAACCCCTGATCTATCAAGTGCAGAGAGAGATCAAATTTCTCGAGGTGCAAACCTTTCCTCAAGTTTTCCACTCAAAAAAGAGGTTTGCACCTCGAGAGATTTGATCCCTCTCGGTGCTAGATAGATCCGGGGCTAAGAGGGATCTAGGCTGCTTGTATTAGTAATGTTATTTCATGTTCTCAATCATGGTGTGGTTAAAGCATGGTATCTAATGTTTTGACTTCTCAAAAAGTATCTTAATTGTTGTACTTAATGGGAATAATTACATTAGTAATACTTGAATATACAGTTTGGTCAAGCTCATGGTATATAATGTATCGTTTTATTTTGTTTCTCATAAAAGGTTGTCAATGATTTTGTTTGGGATAAAAAAAAGATTCTATTAAACTTAATAAAATTTTATAATTTGTATGTTCTTAATAAAGATTAAATGTGACGATGCACAAAATGGACATTATCATTAAAACAAAACCTAAAATTGAAATTTCAATAGTGAGAATTCGCCAAATACCCAATCCTCTATTCTCCATATTGATCATGCCCCTTTCTTTGATTTTATGCATTTTTATTTCTCACTTTCTTTCATTTATTTTTTTCTTGTTTCTCTCAACATTAACATTGGTGTGATGATACTTTGTTTGTCAAGTATTTTGAGAATGCCCATTGGATATTTTTCTCTATGCCTTAATCCAAGCCCAAGATGAACTAAATGTATCCTTTGTATCCTTAATTATTGAAACAAAATATTTGTGTGTGTTGAAAATAGCAACAAGAAATGATAAAAATAGAATCCAGAAATTCCAGTTTAATTTGTCCTTGAATTAAATTGTGAATTAAAATCGAATTTTATTTTCATAGCAACTTGTAATAGTTAACTAGAGTGAGTTGACTTAGTTAACTTAGGAATTTCAAGTTGGAAGCCTTTATGAAGTCATGTATATGTTGTCCCTATATTATAGGGGTCCAAGATGAGTTAAGTATGAGTGGTAATTAATTAACTCAGTTTATTGAGTTAAGTCTAGTTAAATTAGTTCCAAACTATTTGAGGAACTAATAGTGAGTTAACAGTCAATTGATGCATTAGTGCACTCAACTAGTGCTACTCCAGTTAACTGAATATTCCCTCATTAGAAACTCATGCATGTTGATTCTAAGAAAGACCTAGTTGAGACTAGAGCGTAGGGACAATGTACTATTTGTTTTAGATTCTCATGCATGTTGATTCTAAGAAAGACCCAGTTGAGACTAGAGTGCAGGGACAATGTACTATTTGTTTTAGATTTTTCTGAATTGCACTGATAGTGCATGCATTCAGGGAATGATCCTTAAGGGATTGCCAATTTTTAGAGGCTTTATTTCTCTTTAAATACAAGCTATCCTCCATAGGAATTGTGCATTGTAATAGAGAGTTGGAGAGCTTGTGAATTGGTTAAGCTTTGGCCTTGAGCTTGCTTATGAGTTGGAAATCGAATTTGTTGAGTGATGGGATTGTTTTAGAGAGAACAAGCATTGTAATTTCATCTTGATTGTCTGGATTAATACAATACAGATAGTGGGGTTTTGAGCTATGGATTTCCCTGAATACTTATTGTGTTATGTGCCATTAATGTTCTTCCTCTTGTCAATTATTGTTTTGCTTGACAGTTATGTGCTTCTGTTGTAAAGAGTAGAAGTAGATTCTTGTCTCTTGCTTTAGTACATTGCATGAGCTTGTGAATCTATAGAATTTTCTACAGTGTGTGGGTGGGATTCTTAAGCAAGCTATGGAGAAGGTAAGATAATTATTGTTATCATTATATTTGTATATTAGGTATTATGCTCTACCATCTACTTTGGGACACATTTTTGGATGGCTAAATATGAAAGTTGATCCATAAATAATAATATAGTTGTCTCAATGAATACTTTCCTTTAATTCTATGTTTATATGGATCTTAGGAGGCTCCAAATTATAAATATCTTAGCCTATATAATAAGTCATGAATGAAATATTCAAAGTAGATGTTCATTTTCCTAGAGGCCCATAAAACAAGGAGGCTGTCTCTTTGGATCTTGTATTTTGATCAATTTCTCACAGTTTTAACAAAAGACCAAAGATTTATTACAATATCTTCTTTCCTAATGAGATATATAATTAATATATACCAAATGTGATTGGGATTTTAAGGAATAGGGACTCCCATGCTTAAACATGATTGTGACATGCTCAAGATATAAATCCAATATGTAATGCTCATACATCATATAAATACACAAAATAAATCATCTCTTATATTAAGGTTCACATAAATATTTTAGTTTTACATTGTGTCTTAAGTTTTATATTGATTTTTTTAACATTTTTTACATGAAAAATAATTCTTGCTAAATAATTTTCAATATAAAAATACTTAAATGTATGTTAATAATTCAAACATATATATAAATTTAATATCCAATAAAATTGTCAAAAAATAAATAATTTATTATATTAAAAATAATACATATTTTTACTTTGAAAATTAAGAGAGTACACTATATACCACACATGTTATTTTAAGGTTTTAGAATTCCTTCACTTATTCATAAACATTAATTCAATCATAAGCTTGGTCAGGAATATTGATTCAATCAAAATTATTATTATTTTATTTTGATTAATGTACATGACATAAAAGTATATATATTGCATATTTAATTTAATTTGTTTGTGTTATTAATAACTACTATAATATATAAATTCTATGAATTTGATAAGACATGTAATTTTTTTATTTACAAATATCCAACATAAAAATTATATAGCAAAACTAGCGTGCAATTGTAGATCTATTGGAAGATAATGGCAATAAAAGCATTCCTTTGTAAAATTGCAAAGGATAAAAGTAAGAATATTTATAGATAGCTCTTTAATATGTCAATATTGGAGCTTTTCATTTCAAGACAAATTTGGAAAACTTATATAAAAATATAAGCTTTGATGGAAGAAGAAGATATGATTTGATTTTCTATAATGTGCACAAGGTTTTAAAAGGTACATTTCTATTGTTCATCTTATAAGCCGATTTGTAATATTTCTTTTTTCTGATATCATCAAAATGGACGGAATCTTTTCATGGTATTTCTCATGTTATGGGCCCATGGTATTTGCTTTTGTCTTTTGAGAGAGAATAAGAAAATAAAATTTCTAGAGAGTCCATCAAGCCTATAAAAAGGGATAGGAGCTAGGCATTTGGATCATCCCGAGTTTATCTATCTTATTGGTTTTCTGGAGAACTTGGTGTGGTTAGTTCCAGTTTGATTGTGTTTTCTCGAGAACTTGGTGTAGTTAGTTCTAGTTTGATCCCAAAAATGAAAACCCCGTGGGTGTGATTTGTCTAATAAATCCATCCAAAGTCCATGATTTTGGTTTAGTCATGAGAAGTCGTGCATGCAATTGCAAGCCCCGATATTTTTGTATGGGCATGCACTAATTTTCCTGCTAACCTAGGGTTTATTGTAAATTAATCGAGCATCTCGAAAGAGACTAGTTCCGGTGATCCATTATAATCAATATAGCTAGTATTTATCAGTCTGTCAATTTCGGTGGTCTTCTCCACAACCACCCTAGTTGGCCATTCCCTTTCTTGCAGAAGGGAAAATTGTTATTTTCTAGATCAAAACTGGTATTTTTCTATGCATTGAATTTATCATCAAGCTGAGGCAGAATTGTCAGAGATTCGAGGTAATTATTGGGCAGAGCTCCTCTTATTACCTGGAGCATAAAGAACCATTCCAGGAAGACCGAAATCTATTGGATCTCTGAAGTGAATTAAAGTTCATATTGTTATCATGGGAAGCAAAGTCCTTCTCTATAGTCCTGGTCATGTGCATATCCTCTTGATAGATCGAATTTTTTTTAGGAACTCTGAGTGCACTAGCAGACTGAGAATCCCCTTTAATTTTGGACGTATTTATCAGATTGGGCATGTTTTACTGGTTAATTTGACAGAACAAGGGAGCGATCTAATTTGAAGAACCGGTTGTAAAGTGGCCAAATCATGGTCATTTTCTATGGTCGAGATTGTGCTCGTGGGATCAAAGCAGTTGATTCGTGGTTCCATAGAAGGCATCCTTGTTTGCAGGCCGAGTTCCTAATTGATTGGCTAATAATTATCTCAATGGATTCAAGGAGGCTGAGCTACATATCACATGATTATTAAGAAGGCCATACGAAAGTTATAGATCTGCCATAAGATCTGTCAAGAGATAAGTCATGAGGCCACCCAAATCGATCAAGTGAGGCTAATCCATTAATGTGTGAATAATAGGTGCGCTGGGCGAGGACCATACATATTGTAGCGGGAGCAATGAAAAGTCGGCTGCAGGGGGGATTTTCCAGGGGCACACTACAACCGCATCTCCAAGGTTGAGAGGGGTTGGGATCCGTGGGTTCTACATAGGGTTTGAAAAGGGCGACATAACACTTGTAATAGAAGGTCGCAAGCCTCTTCCAACACTGTGTAGAGTCGACATGTAACGACAACTTTGATTATCTCCTAAATTATTTCCAACATATGGGGAGATGCATTACCTTTGTCGTCATAGCAGTCCACAGCTATAAGAAAAATCTTTGTCTTCTTTCTCAGTGAAGAATACTTGTTTGAGACAATCACGTTATTCGCTGAGGCCCTTGGATCATCTACATCCAGCTTTGGCTCAGTTTCTTCAGTGATTAGAAACGGTGATTGTTGGGAATTTATGAAAATTCCATAACAGACAGACAAAAAAAATGCTCTGTTTTAACACTCTGTTTTTAACACAGTAAACTCAGAAAACTGAAAATCGTTTGCTGGAAACGGTGTTGCAGCAACGCAGTTTGGTGTTGCAACAACGCTGAAACTGGTGTTTCAGCAACACAAAAAAAATATTTTCTGAAAACTGAATTTCAACAGTGCACAGCAAAAGAGAAGTTGTATTTGTGTATAATACTTCCTCTAACAGAGGGATTTCTACAAGACTACTTTAAAGACAGTTCAAAACTTTAAAAAAAACTTCATGCTGTAAACAGAAATTACATTACTGTGTCTGCACTGCTGTACATTACAGAAAACAAAATACTCTGTCTCCTCTGAAAAATCAACAGGCTGTTTTTCACTGTTGTGTCTGCACTCCTGTGCATCTACAAAACACTCTGTTTCTGTTCAGAACGCTGCTGTAACACTCTGTTTCTTCCTTGAAAACATTTTACACTGTTGTGTAAATTTCATTCATACATTCACGCTGCTGCGTACATAAAAAAACTTCTGCACTGCTGTGCATTACAAAGAGAGCTATGTCTCTGTTCCAAAAAAAAATTACACACACTGTTGTGTTTTCATTACATTTTTCAGATTCAACCAAAAACTGAACTTCACGTTTTTCCTTTTGCCGTAAAAACAAAATTGTATCTGTGAATTAAAATAAAATTAAATTAAAAATCCTACCTACATTTACCAACTACAGCAATAAATTACCATCATTCCGTGAGTGACCACCATTCCGTAATAAATTGTTGTGTAATGGCTGATTCAGGAAAAGACTGGAGCTGCGGCTGTTTAATGGCAGATTCATCAATGCAGAGGTATGGCTATTGATTCATCAGTACAGGAGTATGGCAAAGGACTGGCCCTGCAGTTGAAAATAATATTTCAACACTCCCCTTTAGTTTCAACTGCTGGGTTATCAGTCATACCCAGACATTTCCTCAAAAATTCAAAACTTTTCTGTCCCAAAGGCTTGGTTAGAATGTCTGCAACCTGCTCCTGAGTTTTGCAATGTACTAAGACAATTTCTCCATTATTTACCAACTCTCTGATATAATGAAACCTTGTGTCAATGTGTTTCGTTCTCTTATGAAACATAGAATTTTTGGATAATGTAATAACAGAATTGTTGTCACAATAAATCACAGTTCCTTTTACCTGCTCTTGGCCTAAGCTCCTTAACATCCTTCTCATCCAAACTGCTTGACATGCTGCTGTTGTAGCTGCCACGTACTCTGCTTCTGCTGTAGACAATGCCACAATTGGTTGTTTCTTGGAAGCCCATGAAATGGCTCCTGAACTCATGTGAAAAACATAACCGGAAGTGCTTTTCCGATCATCTACACTTCCAGCCCAATCACTATCAGTGTATCCAACTAAATTTGAACATTTTGAAGTAGTATATAAAATTCCAAACCTTTTGGTACCTTTTACATACCTCAGAATTCTTTTTGTTGCCTGCCAATGTGCTTCCTTTGGCCTCTCCATGAATCTGGAAATTAAACTAACAGCAAACATAATGTCAGGCCTAGTAGCTATTAAATACATAAGGCTGCCAACAATACTCTTGTACAAACTAGGATCAAAATCCTTGCTGTTGTCCTCTCTGCTGAGCTTTAATCCCATTACTGTGGGAGTGATCGCTGCTTTGCATTCTTGCATGTTAAATCTGCCCAACACTTGATTTATATATCTAGCTTGTGAGATAAAAATTCCTTTTTCATTTTGATCTACTTCTATGCCTAAGAAGTATCTCAAGAAACCCATGTCAGTCATTTCAAATTCCTCTTTCATGACTGATTTAAAATTCTCAATGAGTTGATCATCATTACCTGTGAAAATAACATCATCAACATATAAGACAACAATTAAAATTTTACCATCTTTTTCTTTGATGTAGACGGTGGGTTCTCCTTCACACTTGTCAAATTCATTATCCAATAGATAGGAATCTATCCTGCTGTACCATGCTCTTGGCACTTGCTTCAGCCCATAAAGAGCTTTCTTCAATTTGCACACTTTGTGCTCTTCACCTTTCTTCTCATAGCCTAGAGGTTGTTCAATGTAAACCTCTTCCATTAACACTCCATTTAGGAATGTTGACTTCACGTCCATTTGGTAAACTTTCCACTTGTTTTGAGCTGCTATGGACAGCACTGCTCTCACGGTTTCCATTCTTGCAACCGGTGCGAAAGTCTCCTCATAATCTCTCCCATATTGCTGCTTGTACCCTTTGACAACCAACCTTGTCTTGTGTCTTTTTATTTTACCTTCGGCATTGCTCTTGGTCTTGTAAACCCATTTCACTCCAATGACTTCTTTGCCTTTTGGTAGCTCAACCAAATCCCATGTTTTGTTTCTCTCTATGGCATTCATCTCCTCATCCATAGCTTCTATCCATTTCTTATCTTTAATTGCATCTTCGAAATGAATAGGGTCTTCAACATGACAATATAAAGCAAATAAAGAATTCATACCTTCATTTGCTGCTTCTTGTTCATAAATTTCATTTAAATTTCTGAACTTCTTACCTCTTTCATTTGGTGTATAAGTGCTTGAAGAAGCACTTGAATTTCCTCCTTGTGGTGTGCTTGAAGAAGCACTTTCATTTCTTCTCAAGGGTGTCTCTTGCTATCCTTGTGTTGGCGCTGCTGTTTGGGGTGTTTCAGCCATTTCCTCATCATCATCATCATGAGACAAACAGTTTTTAACATTAACTGTTTTTTCTATGCTTCCATCCCAAGCTTCCTCCTCAATGAATTGAACATCTCTGCTGACAAAAAATTTCTTGGTAGATGGGATATACAACCTGTAAGCTTTGGATTCCTCACTGTATCCAATGAAGATACATTTCTCCCCTTTGCTGTCCAACTTCCTCCTTAGCTGATCTGGTATGTGTGCATAGGCCACACATCCAAAAACTTTCAAGTGGGTGACACCTTGCTTTTTCCTACTCCATGCTTCTTCCGGCACTTTGTTCAACACTGCTTTTGTAGGACACCTGTTCAAAATATACACTGCACAATTTACAGCTTCAGCCCAATAATCATTTGGCAAATGCTTTGCCTTCAGCATGCTCCTTGCCATATCCATGATGGTCCTATTCTTCCTTTCAGCAACTCCATTTTGCTGTGGGGTGTACCTAGCTGTAAACTGTTTGTGAATTCCATTTTCTCTACAAAATCGTAGGAATTCCTTGGAGATATACTCACCTCCTTTTTCAGTTCTCAAAACTTTTATATGCAGCCCGCTTTGGTTCTCCACAAGTGCTTTGAAATTTTGAAATTTCTCAAACACTTCACTTTTGTTCTTAAGGAAATATACCCAAGTTTTTCTTGTAAAGTCATCAATAAATGTTAGGAAATATTGGCTGCCTGCTAATGATGGAGCTTGCATTGGTCGATACAAATCTGAGTGGATGATCTCTAAGGGTGCCTTTGCCCCTATGCTTTTACCTGATGGAAAACTTTCTCTATGTTGTTTCCCCAAAATGCAACCTTCACAAAGGTTGTCTGGTTTCTCTATCAATGGTAATCCTCTTACCATTCCTTTTCTGCTTAACAAGTTTAGACCTCCAAAATTGAGATGTCCAAATCTCAAGTGCCACAACCAATTTTCATCCTTTGGCACGCTTTGGAAAGCCTCTTGTGTCACTGCTGCAATTTCTTCTTTATTTTTCAAATCTGCTCTTATTCTAAGAGGGAACATTTTGTTCCTTGTCATCTTCACTATAGCAATGCATCGCTTGTTGGGTGTTCTATCCATGATGGTGCATACATCATTCTCAAAGAAAACATTGTACCCCTTATGGACAAGTTGTCCAATACTCAAGAGGTTACACCTCATTCCAGGAACATAATAAACATTTGCTATGGTTTTCCTTTCTCCTTTCTTTGTAAATATTTTAACTTCTCCTTTTCCCATAACAGAGATTTTGCTATCAGTCCCAAGTGTGACTTGTGATTTCACACTTTGATCTAAAGCAGAAAACATGGCTAAGTTTCCTGTCATATGGTTACTACAACCGAAATCTAGAAACCATATATCTTCACTGTTTGTTTCAGCCATGTTACAAGCTAACAATACATTATCTTGGCTGATATTTTCTCTAGTAATATTTGCATTAGATCTATTGTTCATATCATGTTGTTTCTTCTTACATTCACTGGCATAGTGCCCATATTTTTTACAATAATAACATTGGACATTGGATTTTTCATACCTTTGTCCTTGAGCATGATGTTGTCCACTTTGTTGGTTGCTGCCATGGCCTTGGTTCTGATTTGGATTGTTGCCTCTTCCTTGAGCATTTGCTGGGCTGTTCCTTCCACCTCTGTTTTGACTTCTGCCTCTTCCTCTCTTGTTTCCTCTGCCTTGACCTCTTCCTCTTCCAAAAGACATCTGGGTCTTAAAGGCTTGCTCTAGAGATGAGTTTTCATTTCTACTCAATCTCTGCTCATGTGTTATCAGTGATGCATGTAGCTCATCAACTAAAAAGTTTGAGAGATCCTTTGTCTCTTCTATGGTGGTGACAATCACATCAAACTTTGAGGGTAGGACCCTCAACAGTTTCTCCACAATCCTCCTTTCTTCAAGGGTTTCTCCATGAGTTCTCATCTGTGTGACCAGACCAATCACATGTGTGAAGAATGAGTCAATATTGTTTGACTCCTTCATGCTCAGATTCTCAAAATCTCTCCTCAGCAATTGTAGTTTTGCTGTCTTCACTTTCTCCATGCCTTGATAGGCTGTTTTGAGGGTTTGCCATGCTTCATTGGATGTCTTAGCTACTGCTATCCTTGGAAACACACTCTGGTCCACTGCTTGATACAACAATACAATGGCTTTTGCATCCTTCTTCCTATTGCTCTTCAGCAGATCTCTCTCTGCCTGAGTTAGGCTGTTAAATTGATTTTCATCTGCTGGTTCTTCAAACCCATTTTCAACTAATTCCCATAAATCTTGAGAGATAAACACGGCTCTCATGGTTATGGCCCAATAGTCATAGTTTTTCCCATTAAACTGTGGGAGTTGGGTGTTAAACATACCCATACTAGTGCTGGTGCTAGCCATTCTTTCAATACTTGACTGTGTAAAAAAATTCACTAACTGTCTTCACTCTGCTGGTGAAGTTGCTACAGCAATAAACCCTTCCTTCAACTTCTTTGACACTTCAAAGAGCCTGGACTAGCTTTGATACCATGTTGGGAATTTATGAAAATTCCATAACAGACAAACAAAAAAAATGCTCTGTTTTAACACTCTGTTTTTAACACAGTAAACTCAAAAAACTGAAAAATCGTTCGCTGGAAACGGTGTTGCAGCAACACAGTTTGGTGTTGCAGCAACGCTGAAACTGGTGTTTCAGCAACACAAAAAAAATATTTTCTGAAAACTGAATTTCAACAGTGCACAGCAAAAGAGAAGTTGTATTCATGTATAATACTTCCTCTAACAGAGGGATTTCTACAAGACTACTTTAAAGACAGTTCAAAACTTTAAAAAAAACTTCATGCTGTAAACAGAAATTACATTACTGTGGCTGCACTGCTGTACATTACAGAAAACAAAATACTCTGTCTCCTCTGAAAAATCAACAGGTTGTTTTTCACTGCTGTGTCTGCACTCCTGTGCATCTACAAAACACTTTGTTTCTGTTCAGAACGCTGCTGTAACACTCTGTTTCTTCCTTGAAAACATTTTACACTGCTATGTATAAATTTCATTCATACATTCACGCTGCTGCGTACATAATAAAACTTCTGCACTATTGTGCATTACAAAGAGAGCTTTGTCTCTGTTCCAAAAAAAATTTACACACACTGCTGTGTTTTCATTACATTTTTCAGATTCAACAAAAAACTGAACTTCACGTTTTTCCTTTTGCCGCAAAAACAAAACTGTACCTATGAATTAAAATAAAATTAAATTAAAAATCCTACCTACATTTACCAACTACAGCAATAAATTATCATCATTCCGTAAGTGACCACCATTCCGTAATAAATTGTTGTGTAATGGCTGATTCAGGAAAAGACTGGAGCTGCGGCTGTTTAATGGCAGATTCATCAATGCATAGATATGACTGTTGATTCATCAGTACAAGAGTATGGCAAAGGACTGGCCCTGCAGTTGAAAATAATATTTCAACAGTGATGCCATTTTCAGTCGTGGGCTTACGCGCTGCCATAAAGGAATAACCAGGGCGTAAGGGTCGAGAAGGTGTGGAGCTTGAAGGTCAAACAACCACACAGCCGCCTAGGAACGTAGGTGTGGAAATGTTGCAGGGTCATTGTTGTGGGGGTAGCTAAGAGCGATTGTTGTTCAGTGAAGCAGTTCCAGGTAGTGGTTACTCGGTCCCAAAAGCAGAGGTTGCAAGCATATTTACAATCAAAACCGTGTAACGACCAAACGCACACATGGTTGATCTGAAGGGTGATGCCTCTCTGTAGCAAGTCAAGGCTGTAAGGAGGATAATTTCGTGTGCCCAGCAGGGTAGTTGTAGTTCTCCAACAAAGTCACCACGGAAAATTGGCGTAATAACCATAGGAGGACGCAAAAGGCTCACTGGCGAGGAGAAAATCGATTACTAAGGTTGCTATCTCTAGTCTCATAAGAAGGATCGTTGGATCATTTGCGTCAGCGCTAGAAGAAGTTAAGATAATATTAACTCGAGTCATTCGATTGAATGGGCCCTATTTAATTGCTTATGTGTTTGTTGTAGCAATTTGAACCTAAGGTCGATCTAGGGTTCGATCTATCGGATAAATTTGTAATCCCTAGTTTTCCTCAGTGGAGTTATTATTGAAAAGTGTTGTAAAGGCCGCATATGGAGCCATTACCGACGGGAATTATGAAGGTTGCATATTATTTTATGGGATGACTGCCATATCATTTTCATAATCTTCATTTATCATAAACCTTCGTTCGTTTTTTTCTTTCTTTTCTTTTCTTTTTTTGTTTTTTTGTGGTTTTTTTTCTCTTTTTTTTGGTGTTTTTTGTTGTGGTTGGGTGGCTACTACGTCCACGGAAATATTTTTGGTGTGGTTGGGTGGCCGCTACGTCCACAAAAATATCTAAGTTGATCAACCTGGAAGGGGATGGGTGACCGCTACGTCCATGGAAATATCTAAGTTGATCAACCCAGAAGGGAATCGAGCCCCGTGGCCAATTACTAGGCCTAACCCCAAGGGCTTCGGGGAGAATTGACCCTATGACCTCCCAATTGACGATGCACTGATTTGACCAGTTGAGCTAACCCTTGTGGCTGACAACTTCATCATTTATATAAAGGAGTGGTTATTGTTTAGATGACCTTGAAATTATTGCACCCTCTTAAATTACATGATACAATTATAACTTAATCTACTGATTTTTTTTTTTAACTGTGGTGACAGTTGTAGAGCGAGATCAAAGAGGGTCGATAAATTCGTATGTCCAGTAGGTACATAATTGTTGAGGTCGAAGTTGTAGACCAAGAGGCCATACATATCGGCACCAAGGAACACATATCATCTCAAAAACCATGGAGCCATACAAGGCTCATGCATTTGAAAGGGGTATACAGAATCCCATGTGCAGTATTCCATCCTATACTATGCAATTCAAGGTTTTAAATAAATGGGTCAAATCTGCTACACAAACAGGGTGGAGATATAAGGGTTATGGGAGATATAAGGTTTAATTTATTTTTTTGGGATATAAAAGAAGAAGAAGAAGAAGAAGAGAATATGAAAATAAGAAGGGGCTTTAATTTCTCAATTAGATGTTTGAAGAATCCATATTCCTCTGCTTTGGTATGTGAGAAGATGGGTCATCTTGAAGAGACCTTGGAAAGAACCCAAAAACTTCTTGATGAATTAGTGAGAATATATGGTCCTTTATGCAACAATACCTCCTTAGACCAAAATGATGGTCAAATCAGTAGACTGTTCTCGAAAATAGTCGATGTCATTCTACATCCAAAGCACCCATGGGAAGTGAAGGAAGGATAAGAAAGAGGGGCTAAGCTCTTCGCACTTGGATATGAATTGCAACAAATAAAGTCAGACATAGACCTTCATAAGTTGGAGGAATTACACACATGTATATCCAGGGTGGGGCAGCCAGAATGGAAGAAACTCAGTTGGGCTTTCAAGCCATCTATGCTTTCATTAATACAATCCAAACTCTGGGAGCATCCTTGTGAAGAGGTCAGGCTTACAGTTTCTTCTTGTCGTAGTAGGATAATAAATCTAACATCGCCTCTATTGGCTTACAATAATTATATCATGAGAGAGGTATTGCAGCTGATAGTAGAAGCCTTTCAAGGGTTGAATAACATCATGCTTCCTTCCTTTGAAAAGTGGTGCAAAGTCTTAGAACTCATGGTAGAGTTTAGCTTTGAAACATTCATGTTGAATCTGAAATGTGATGACTTAATCTTTCAAGTGTTCAAGAACTTTTACAACATCATTACATCATCTCATCTAGACCATGTCAACATATTGAGTCCTTGTTCTTAGAAGGAGATGCTAACATCTGCAAGATACTAAGATCCAAACTATTGACCATATGGAGGAAGGAACTAATTGTATCAACAACTGCCTATGATCTAGTGGAGAAGTTGGTCATGCAAAACGTAAAATTTCTCAGAAGGGTGCTGACTAAGAAGGAGCTTAAAAGGATTGATGGAGGAAACAAGAACAAAGGTAGTAAAACCTGCAACAAGAATGAACTAACAAGGAGAGGACTATGCTTTATCTGCAAGGGACCTTGGGCACTTGACCATTCATGTCCAGGTGATAGGAAGGAGGTAAAAAGTACAAAACAAGAGGATATTCCTTCAGATCATGGGGAGTCTTCTATAGTTGGGCCTATTGATTTTCAGGATGGTGAGCAGCAACATGATATTATTTAGGGAGACTTGCAAGATGACAATCATTCAGAAGTGCACGAGGAAATTTTACCTAATGGTATTGATGAGGTAGAATCCTATACAATTGAGTCCATGGGTCTCCAAGGGGATGTCCATAAAGAATATGAGCAGTCAAGTATAGATAATAGTCCACAAGTGCATCTATGTTTGACAACTGGAGAAGATGAACAACATATTGTCTTCACATATGTGGGAGGCCAAGAAAACTTGAGTGAGGAGATAACATTAGTGAACTGACATGATGAGCATGACTATGAGGAGGAGCATGACATACATAATATGTAGGATGAACCATTCCCAGAGAGTCGGTCAAAGGCTCAAGTTGAAGCTGTGTTCATGGGGCATCCAGTGCAAATGTTAGGTTCCTATACTACTAGTGTAGCCCCTTATTGTTATTAGTGAAACCCCCTTATTATATTTTTGTGTTCACGTAGTCCCCATATTTTTATTATTCTGCCCCATAGAAGCCCACTATTGTTATTTTTGTGCCCTTACAATATTATTGTTATGTCGACTCTGATTATATTGTGACCCCTTAGACTCCTATATATAGAAAGGAGGTCTTGTCATTTGTATCATCGAAGAATTATTCATTTGTGTAATTTAAAGGAGGTTTTCCCCTCTAAGAGGCTAATTTTGAATTCATTGATATATTTCTTCTTCTATTTTGTGAGTTGGTTGCATAACATTTGGTATCAGAGCTTTGGATTCTAGGGTTTCGCTGCTGCAAACAAATCATCGTGGAATTTTAGCTATAACTATTTTTCTACGAAGCTTTAGAAGCTAAAATTAAAACCGAGTGGAGCCGAAACCTTGGTGAACCTCATGTACAAATTTTAGATCTTTGTTCGCTATATTTTCAGATATATGATCTAAGGAAGTAAGGGTTTTTACAAGCTCCTGAATTTCATCTCAAACATTTGACCTTGGGAAAAGCATCATAAATTTCTCTCTAAGCATCAAATTCAAATTTAATAAAAAGTGACAGAAGACTAGATCTGGTTTGTTGGGTATTGTTTTCAGGGCCGAAGGTCAAAACAATGACACATGGCACTTCATACAAGTTTTCTATATGGAAGGAGTCTATAATCAGGTCATCGTGGGAGATTGGGAATAATTCTTTCTTGGAGAATCCAATCTCGATCAGACTTGTGGGGTTGAAAAGAAGACTCAGAGGGATACCAAAGGAAAAAAATTCAAACCTTGGAGATCAGAAATTACATAGATACAACAAATTAAATATCAAGCTCCTACAAAGCGAAAAAAAAAAGATTTGAAGTGATTCAAAGGAAGCATAATTATCATTAATTGATGCCCCAAAGAATGAAAATGGAAACGCCTAGTAAGCAACCCATGAGCTCTACTATGATACATGAAGAAGAGGAATAGATGCAACATGATATATCAAAATTGCGAGACCAAGTGCAACAAATTTCACTCTCGCAAAAAGTAACAAAAAATGAATTGGAAGCCATGATGAATGTTAATATAGATGGTATAAAAAGGGACATGGGAGTTTTGAATGATGATTTAAAATCATACATGGAAGCAATGATGAATGTCAAGATAGAGGGGTTGAAGGAAGGTTTGGAAAAGTTGCTAGAAGAAAGGCATCCCACTAGTGACAAGGCAATCGATGAAAATCATAATGAAGACAAAATGAGTATCAATTATGCTTTTAGAGACTCCAATGTGGGGTTTAAGAACCACCACATTCCAAATATAGGTATGAGGAATTTTTATGGAAAAGATCTAGTAACTTGGATACTACATATGGAGAAATAGTTTGATCTACATGATGTGCAACCCTCATAAAAGGTACATATTGCATCTTTATATTTGGAACCCAATAAGTTTGTATGGTATAAATTTCTTTGTTCTCGTAAATCACTTGTCACCTAGTCAATTTTTATAGAGGAAATGATAGCATGAATATACAAAGAGCAACACGTTCTTTAGCCAAATAAAATCTCAAACAAAAGGGTTCAATGGAAGAGCACATTGAAGACTTTGAAAAATTGAATATTAGGGTAACCAATATTCCAGAGGAGAATAGGATTGATGTCTTCATAGGGACTTTAAAAGATAACATTTAACATGAGGTTCGCCTTTGGGAACTTGATTTATTGGAGAAGGCATTCAGGGTGGCAAGAAAAGTTGAAAGAAAAATTATGGCAACAAGGAAGTCTACCACTCACAACTATAAAGATGGAAGTGTTTATAATCCTACTCTTCAACAACCTACAAGGTTGACACCGCAAGAATTGGAGGAAAAAAGAGAAAAAGGGATTCATTACAATTGTGATAAAAAATACACTAAAGGTCATAAGTGTCACAAGAATAAGTTATTCTACATAGATTGTGAAGAGGAGGAACAAAAGGAACAAAAAATATCAAAAGAGGAGGATATACACTAGAAACCAACCCTGGAGAAAGAAGGAATGAATCTAACCATATCTTGTAATGCATTGGGAGGAATTACCACTCAAACTCTCAAGATAGAAGGACATATCATGAAGAAAAAGGATAACCTCACTTTGGTGCAGAATCGAATGAAACAACAAGCAGATCAACATCACAGCGAAAGAAGTTTTCATGCAGGCGACTTGGTATTTTTACGGCTACAACCATACAAACAAATGTCCCTCAAGCAAGATAAGAAGGATAATAAATGATCACCAAAGTACTATGGTCCTTACAAGGTGTTGCAAAAGATTGGTACTATGACATGCAAATTGGAACTTCCTGCATCTTCCCGAGTGCACCCAATTTTCCATGTTTCATGCTTAAAGAAGGTTATAGGTGACAAGCTCCCAGTTCACATAATATTGTCAAAACTTGATGAGGAAGGAAAAATCGTATTGGAACCTGAAGTAGCCACGAAAACAAGAACCCGACAACTACAAAATCGATCAATTTCAGAGCATCTCATCAAGTGGAAAAACTTACCCGCTGAAAATTCCACATGGGAGGATGAGAATTTTATACAGAAGCATCCAAAACTACTCAAGCATTGAGGAGAACACTTTTTTGAAGGAGAGGGGCATGTTAGGTCCCTATACTACTAGTGTAGCCCTTTATTTTTATTAGCGCAACCCCCTTATTGTATTCTTGTGCCCATGTAATCCCCATATTGTTATTATTATGCCCCACAGAAGCCCACTATTGTTATTTTTGTGCCCTTCCAATATTATGTTATGTCAGCTCTCATTATATTGTGACCCCTTAGACTCCTATATATAGAAAGGAGGTCTTGTCATTTGTATCATCGAAGAATTGTTCATTTGTATAATGTAAAGGAGGTTACCCCCTCAAAGAGGCTAATTTCGAAGTTGTTGATCTATTTCTTCTTCTATTTTGTGAGCTGGTTGCATAATAGTAAATAGGTACAAGGACATTCAGCAGGGCACCAGAATCACAAGTAGAGGAATTTTGGGGAAAGATCACACATTTCAAGACAGATGTTACGATGTTGAAGTAGAGATTCCAGACAGCTCGAGACACTATCTTACAGGAGAACATAAAAATTGGGGAACTTATAGGGGTATGTGCCGAGTCAGCAACCAAACTGTCTAGTGTAAAGGAACATCTCAAGTCCCTCAGAAGGAGGAATACAATTGGGAGTTCCAGAGAAGCCCTCTAGAAGAGTACATAGATAGGGCTTGCGACACTACCAAACCATCTTTATACGTTAGGGAGAGCAGGGAAGAGTTCTATAAATGGATCATGTTCGGTGATCATGTGGAGCAAAATGAGTTGAGAATCAGGCAACATCAACATGGTAGAATTATTCCATGTGCAGACATTCATGCATTATATCCTTCCCACGAGATGGACTGGCAAGATATTATGAGTTGGAACTCTGTTGATGGGATGATTCCTAGGAGGATACTCTTAGCTAAGGGAATATTGTAGCTTGGGCCCTTAAGCATAGGAAATGTTGAAGGGTTGAGATGGTATCGTAACCCACAAGTCCCAGGACTTAGGTGGCATTGGGATCTAGGAGAATCTATTGAGGGCAGTATTGGCCGGAGGATTGTTTGGGATCTAGGTATCGAAGGATCCATTCAGGATCATTTAGCATGGAGGCATGGAATAACACAATGGGTTGTATGAGATCCTAGTATCAATGTAAAAATGCTTCTGTTGTGGACATAAGTGGATTGCTTGAGGGCAAGCAACCTTTGTGCGGGAGGATTTGTAATATTCCCTTTTCTTGATATGGTCAAAGTTGACGAAGCTACCCATGGTATTTACCATGGTATTTTCCCATGGCATTTTCCCATGGTATTTGCCTTTGTTTTTCAAGGCAAAAGAATAAAATAAGGTTTCTAGAGGGTCCATCAAGCCTATAAAAAGGGATAGGAGCTAGGCATTTGGATCATCCCGAGTTTATCTATCTTATTGTGTTTTCTCGAGAACTTGGCGTGACCAATCCCAGTTTGATCCCAAGGACGAAAACTGTATGGGTGTGATTTGTCTGGTGGATCTATCCATGGGTCCTCTATTGTGCTTCAATCTTTTTCTTTCTCTTTTGATGAGTAGTTGTGCATGGCATTGCAAGGACTTCGATATTTTTGTATGGTCATGTACTATTTTATTTAGTTAATAATATAAATAAAAGTTGCATATATTTTAGATCCCTTGTATTCTATGCTTGTCTGGTTTGTGTTTCTATTAAAACACTAAAATATTCCAAATCTGTTAATTATTTAGCCATTTAAAATCTACATAGTTATAGTGCTCTACTAAGTTATTTAGTATACTCATGTTCTCAACAATTATAACATTGTCTTCGGAAATTAAATACTCTTTAATATACCAATATATTCCGTCTTGTCTTTTCAAACAAAATATGGAAAAACTACTTAAAAATATCAGCTTTGATGCATCAAGGAGAAGGCCTAATTTGATCTTGTATAATATTCCCAAGACCTTATAATATACATATTTATTGTTCACCCTAATAACCAATTGTTCTTGAAAGTATTTAGTATAACCATGTTCTCAAAAGTTACGACATTGTGTTTAGAAATTGATTTTGCAAATACTCTATAAATTTTATGAAGCTTGATAGGAATAATTAAATTCAGTTATTAACGACAAAATTGTGACTTAATTCTCTCGTCAAATACCTCCCTTAATAAGTTACATATGGGCTCAATAAATAAAAAGACCAAAGCCTCATGGACTTTACTTATTGAAGGCTAATCAAGTTATCATAACCAAAGCTTCATTAACTTTGCTTTAGCAAAGGTTATTTAAGTTGTACACAAAGATAAAACGTGTGATATTATGGTATGTTGAGATCTATTTTACCGTGTAGTGGTGTCACATTCGTTTTTTAAATCCATCTAATAATTAAACATAATGTGATTAATAAAAATAAGTTAATAAGATATGGACGTTTCAAAATCATTTTATAATATGTTTTGATATTATAGATTAATTGTTTTTATTTTATTTAAATTAATAATAATATTTCAAAATCACTTAATTAAATTAATAAAATTAAATTAAATAGGTTAAAAGTGGATACAAAGAAAATAAGGAAAAATGATGAAACAATTAAAAAATTATTTCGTAATGGGTTAATATTAAAAATTAATTATTTTTATTTTATTTATAAAAATTAAAGATATTGGAGATGATGGTGGAAGGGAATAGAGTTTAAGACGTCATGGAAGAGCAATTAGGGTATCTTAGTTATTGTTGATCGTTTTGTTGTAGATCTAGGGTTTCGTTTATGGTTAAGTGCATATTTTTTTAGTCTTCATGATAGATTTGGAGATTTTTCCATTAAATCAGGGTTTGTATTGGTTTTTAACTGGTTTGGTTTGATATAAGCTCAAATGTTCTTTTCCTATTTCATGTATTCATGACCCATTGGGGCTTTTCTCTAGTTCTTGAGTGGTTGAGATCATTGCTTGTTCAATGGGTCTCCCAAGCATATTTGTTAACAAGGCAGAGTCAATTCTCTCTTGTTTTGGGGTTTTCCTCTTTTGGTAAGAAGAATGTGACTACATTGAAGGAAATATGTTTGATTAGTAAGTCCATTGGCCTTTGGCCTAGCTATAATTTTGTTTTAAAATGAACCTATGTTAGTTAGGTAAATCATGAGCCATGCGGTATTTCCTATTGCAGAAATGATTATTATGCTTTTCTTTTTGAAACAGTGAGAGTTGCTTCCTCGATCGGAGACTGGTCATCCTTGTCCTCTATTAAATCTTCTTTTACCAAAAGAATCATTTTTTCTTTATTCTCGATGGCTTTAAACTGATCCCCCTCTGTTATCCATATAGATACGTGTTCCTCTTCTTCATCGTTTCTACTGCTTTGGGAAGCCTCTACAAGAACTGCAATTACAAGGCTCAAATCACTTTCAAATGTTCAAATATAGAAATAAATAATCACAGAGTGGGATTGTATACTAAATCTCTCACGTTTCTCTAAGGTATCAATGCCAAACAAAAGAAAAGAGAAGGTTATGTCCTACAGGAAGTTTGAGTAGATTCATTCTCCATATCTACTTGTCTGCAATTATCTAATGCCTTCAAATTATTGATGTTATATTTTCAATATTCTTCTCTACAGTTGAATCCTCGGGTCAGGGCCACGCAACTAGCATAAGACTCAATCAATCCACCTACACAAAAGCTCCATATGGATCTTGAATTCTAGTTATGAGTCAGTCAAACATGAGCACACTTTATCTCTGATTGCTCGACCCTTACTCACGTCCGTTCTCCTTTTCAAAAAAAAATCCACACCACCAACCTTATTGGCTTGTTAATTCAACAAAAATATTGTGATCTCAAAACACTTCTCTCCCTTCTTTTTTATCATAGAAATCAATTTTTAAAGAGCATCAATTAATTGATTTCTTTCTTAAGGTCCTTTTATCATTGCGACAAACACCCTCCAAAATTGTTCCTCCAGTTGAATTTTGGAGCCTCCTTGTGATCTTACAATATGTCTTTGATTATAGTTGCTTCATGATTGGTTCATGTTTTTCTAAATGTTTAAGCCTTGTTCCGAGATTTTAATTGCTGAAACCACTTACTTACACACGCTTAGCTTTCGATGCATCTGCAAGCGCACCTGTTTCTTGTAAGCTCAACATTCAAAGTTTACGTCCATAGAAAATAATTGAGCAGTCCTTGAGGATAGTGCCTGCGTAGGATCTGGAAACAGTTATTACGCAATCCTTAATGGCATTCATTGCATAGATCCTAAACATTATGAAACACTTACTAGCTTACATAGATGACAAGGACAATGTACTGCACAATCCATGCTAACGGTTAGTGTGCTACATTATTTGACAGTATCTCTCACCCTTAGTGACAATTGTATCATCATGTTGATGAGTTTACTCAATTGTCGCTTTTGGGGGCCTTTTGTTTTCACAAGTGTTTCTTTCACTTTTACGACTGTCATTTTTTCTTGCTTTCACTTTAACAAGTGTTGCTTTTTCTTTCTCTTTATTTTAGCATGTGTCACTTTCAATTTCTTTAGCATTTGCAAGTGTCATTTTCACTTTTTCTTATTGTAGTAAGTGTCATTTTTAACTGTTTGTACTCCTGCATGTGTTGCACCTTAGCACATCATTGGAGGAAGCTCTAGTTTTGCATTAGCTGATAAGATATATCACAAGAATATGTGCTAGATACTCTCCCACAACTTGGCACACTTTTTGGTTGAGGTCGACACCTGTGTCATAACTCATATTTGGAATGTCACAAAGTTATGTTTCAACTATTGCACCTAGAAATTAGTGTCACTTTGTTATTTTTTCAAGGTATACATGTTGATTTTGGGTACTGAGCATTCCCTTGTCCGTGTTGATGTTATATGAGTGTATGACCATTATTTCAGGACTTTTTGCATGTCTTATTCTATCTTGTCTCACTGATCTCACACTTAGTCATTTTCAGAGCTTCCACTATCTTTGCAACCTACTAACCTTTCTCTCTCTTAGAACTGTGCATTTTGGAGTTTCTACCTCCAAGGACTATGCATTGTGCAATTTTAGTACTCAGTCCTTGCCTCTTGCATCTACAAACTATGCAATCATTGCTCAGTTAGGTTTCCACTACGCATTGTGCAATCTCATTTAGCAATCAAGCCTATCTTAGTCCTTGACTTACTTAACTTCACAATCACCTGCCTTAGTCCCTCCAAAATTGTGCATTGTGAAATCATAGTGAGCAAGCTAGCTTCACTGCATCACCAACTCCCTATACTATGTAGTTCTACCATCCAGTCTCTCATCCACTATGCATTGTGCAGTCACAGTGACTAGACCTTCATCACTACCTCTTGGAACTATGCACTATGCAATCCCTGAGCCTCCTTCTCAGTCATAGACTTTTTCTTGGCTTGACCAGCATGTTGCATAAGGAACAATATATACTAGGAGATTTTAGGACTGATGTTGTCTTGTCATGAGCGAAATCCATTTGCAGGTACTGTTATCTTGAAATGATAGGATCATGCTTCAGGAGGAAGCCAAGGAGAGGATGTAAGAAAGCACTTGTGGAGAAGAAGCATTGGAAGAACCATAATGAATGCATGAAGGAATGTTTGAACATGAAAGATAGATGGTAGCTTAGGATAACTTGGAAGGTTTTGACACTGGAGGATGAAGATGAAGAAAAAACAAAGATCCATCATGAAGAAGTCAAAGTCATAGCAGCAAGGAGAAGAGATTGACATTGATGAAATGAAGTCTTATGCCATCGTCACCAATTTATGGCTTCTCAAAGTATCATTACAAAGTCATATGTGTTAATATATTTTTCCACATCATTTGTGGAATGTAATTATGTAATTTCCAAAGAATGATAAAATGTAAATGTGTGGAAGCCTAAACATCCCACATGGAATGTGAAAAGTCACTAGAAAGTTCTAAAGTCATGTAGAAGTTTAAAGGCCACATAGGAATTTGAAAAGTCACAATAGAAGCTTAAGAGTCATGAGGGAGGTCAAGAGTCACATGGGAGGTGGAGAGTCACCTCATTTGTTATAAATACACCCTCATAGCTCAAGAGAATAAACTTTGGACTTTGGATTTTTCACCTTGGATTCTTTAGTTTGGCATAGGAGAGAATATATTTCTTTGGAGGAGAAAGTGGTGACTTAATGATCCGCTATTGGGGTTAGTGTGGAAACATTGTAATTGTATATCTTGGGACTTCTACATAATATACGAAACTATTTGAGTCGACATACTTTCATGCATATGTTGTGAATGATTATAGGACTATTATTTCATTATTTGTGGTGTATGTTTATGTTAACACATACTAATAAAAATGAGCTATTTCATTGGATTTGGTATGCATCTTATTGAATGTGCATTTTTACTTGATTTTATTATCGTTGTTATCTTGTGAACTAATTTGCAAGTTAATCAATGATTCTTTCATGCTCTTGTGTGTCTCTTTTATGATAGTACTATTACTTTTCTTCTAGAGTCTCACTCTCTCTTTTCTCTTCCGCGAAAGTACCATATATGCATTGCAATTGTATGCCTCATAGTGTCAACTTACTTTCTTGTTTCAAAGATTGTTTGCATAATCTCTTATGTTGATAATTACAACCAAGAAAAATTCCTAAGGATAATGACAACCGACCTTATTTCCTAGTTGGGGCTCCTACTCCAAATGGTGTGAGGTCTAGTTGGGACTTCATATTGGGGATACCCCCTTGGTTAACATATTTTCAACACCGTCAACAGGTTTGATAGACCATATTGGTATTTGTGAACATCAACCAACATCATCATCATTGCGCTTGGTCAAGATTTACGCTAGTACAAGTTGATATTTTGAAACATGATGACTTAGTCTTCATGAATATCAATGGTCAGTAAGCCTGTTAGTCATGATTTACATATATTGAATTATAATTTAGCAGAAGGGCAGATCTTGTAGCTAACTTACACAATGTGGGTGGGACCTAACAGTGAGCCTTTAAATATTCCAATGTGGGCCTTCAAGTAGTGGTTAATGTGGGCCCAAATCTTCTTTTTTTCAAAAGCAACGAAAGGAACTCTTGAAAATTGTAGTTTCTACTTTTATTATTATGGGGGTATATGTGTGTGGAAACTTAATTTAAAATAATAATATTAATATATTTTTTAATAAAATAACATATTATTGATTAAAATTATTATTTTTTACATGTATTTTTAAGTATTTAAATTTACTTAAAAAATTTAAAGTAATAATTCAAAACTAAAAACAATAATTTATTATTCATTTATAAAAGAATATAATTGTTATAAAGTTTTGAAAGGATTATATTTTCAACAACCCATAAAATTATATTTCCATTTATTCTCAATTTTTAAATATTTAATGTATTAACAATATTGAACACAAATAGATGTAAATTATGATTTAGGATTCAAGATTTTATATGGGGGTGTTTGTATTTGGCATCTAAAAAGAAATAATCGTTTATATTTTCATTGTCTCTCATTTATTCTTCTATACTATATATCTTTCCATAACAATAAATCTATCATATAGCTGGTGTATATATAATCTTATTATTGAATTTGTATAGCCATTAATTGAAGTGTTATTCAATTAATTTAGAGAATCTTGGATATCTTGTAGTATTGAATCTCCAAATAAATTCATGTGTTATAAGTACTATCAATCTTGCTCAATATAAGATTCGGTATCACATTTATTGTCCATAATAAATGTTTGCATGCCCCACACTCTAAATAATGTCATTTACTTTGTTATTTTTCCTCCTTTCTTGGCTTCACAAAACACCAAAACAATTAGTCATGAGTCATAGATGTTAACTTGTAATAGCATTGAAAACTTAAATTAGAAATATTATCCACAAATCTATGGTTCAATCACAATCATGAAGAAAAAACAAAAGTATTTTAACTAAGCCAAGGAAATGAAATCACCTATATTTATTCATGTTCACATTTTTTATCTTTATAAAGGTATCTAATATGTTAATTCATAACTGTTTTGTTGTTAATGTTATTTCATGTTCTCAATCATGAGGTGGTTATAATAGCATCACACCTACTATTTTGACCTCTCAAAGAGCATCTCAATTTCTTAATAGATACTTAATGGGAACAAATACATCATTGATAATTGAATATAAATATCTTTACAATTCACCAATCTTAAAGAGATTTGGTCAAGCTCATGGTAAATATAATGTATAGCTTTATTTTGTTTCACATAAAAGTTTGTCAATGATTTTGTTTGGGATAAAATAAAATTCTATTAAGCTCAATAAAATTTTATAATTTGTATGTTCTTAATAAGATTAAATATGACAATGTACAAAATGGATACTGTCATTAAAACAAAACCTAAAATTCAGATTTCAAGAGTGGGAATTCATCAAATCCTCAACCCTCTATTGATCATTCCTCTTTCCTTGACTCTATGCATTTTTATTTCTCACTTTCCTTCATTTTTTTTTATTCTTATTTCTCTCAACATTAAAATTGGTGTGATGATACTTTGTTTGTCAAATATGTTGAGAATGCCCCATGGCTCTTTTTCTCTATGCTTCTATCCAAGCCCAAAATGAATTAAACATATCCTTTGTAGCCTTAATGCTTGAATCAACATACTTGTGTGTGGGTGAGATAATTGTTGGTATCATAGTTGTGAGATAATTCTTAAGCAAGCTATGTATAAGGTAAGATAATTGTTGGTATCATCATATTTGTGTATTATGGGTTATGCTCTACCATTTACTTTGGTACACATTTTTAGATGGTTTGATAAGTCGACCAATAAATAATAATAAAGTTGTCTTAATGAATAATTGCCTTTAATTTTATGTTTATATGGACTTATGAAGTTCCAAATCATAAATATTTGAGCTTATTCAAAGTAGATGTTCATGTTTCTAGAGGCCCATAAACAAGGAGGCTCTCTTCTTTGGATCTTTTATTTTGATAAAATTATCACAACTTCAACAAAGGATTGAAGGTTTATTACAATCTTTTCTTACCTAATGGGATATATAATGAATATACCAAATGTGATTAAGACTTTAAATGATATAGACTTTCATGCTTATACATGATTATGACATTCTCAAGATATAAATCCAATATGCATTGCTCATACATCATATAAATGCACAAAATGAATCCTTTATTATATTGAGGTCCACATAAATATTTTACTTTTACATTGTGCCTTAAGCTTTATATTATCTTTTCTTAACATTTTGAAATTCCTATGAATATGTGCGATCATTGCTAAATAATTTTGAATATAAAAATTCTTAAATGTATGTTAATGATTTGAGGATATCTATAAATTTATTATCCAATAAAATTGTTAAAACATAAATAATTTATTATATATATATATATATATATATATATATATATATATATATATTATTTTGAAAGACAACCGTATATAACACATTCTCTTTTAAAGTTTTAGAACAAGTCCTCAGCCCTTACAGAGCATGCCGAGAAGACTAAACATCATGTCTGTATTGAAGAGGCTCAAGTTATCGCAAGAGTCACCATCGTAAATTTAGGGAAGCCCTTGAGATTGAGAAAAGACCTATTAATCTCAATAGGGATGACGGCTGGAAGATTAGTAGTTGTTGGATCCCAGCCCTTTTGTCTTAGCCTCTTCTTTGTTTTTTCCTTGCCTTACCCCTCTCTGTTTGTTTAGTTGTCCACTGTTTTCATATGGTAACAATAGTTTAGTAATAATAATATCATTCTTTTAATAACATTAGTCACTTTATTAATTAATAATAATTAATTATTTATCCTAGACCAGTATTACTAATTTTAAGTATAATATTACTATTATTTAGTAATAGTGAATTTTTACCAGAGAATTAAGGTAATAATGATATCAGTTTAGTCTCTTTAAATATAGCGAGTATCATCAAAAGACAATTAAAATAGTAACAATAGTAATATTATTCCTTTAATTAAATTACTCACATTATTAATTAGTAAATTTACCCTAGGCTAATAGTATTGATAATATTAATTTGAAGTTAATATAATAATATTACTATTAATAATATTAATTTAATATAAATTTGAAGTTAATATAATAATATGACTATTGATAATATTAAAAAAAAATGGCCCTAGTCTATTATTAGATTAATAATATTTATTTGAGAAGTTAATAATTGGGATAATAATATAAAATTAAACTATGGTCTCTTTGAATATGATTTACCATAAGATTAGAAATTATAATATTATTTGAATAATTTAGTTAACAAACCTTGAGCCCAAATCTAATCTAGTCGTTAGGAGTCTTTTTAGTTGTTGCCCGGTCAAATATAGCCGTTGAAGGACCTGCATTCCCTATTTAACTGATCGCTCAAATTTGTTCCTCAACTTGTCCTGACGATGAACCACACTAATTGGTTCAAAATGCGTCGACAAATGACTCTCCATGTGATTTTGCCAAAATTATTCTCACTATCAAAATATGGATCACAAAAGTCTAAACGCTTTAATTCCTTCACTTATTCATAAACATTAACTTAATCATAAATATTGATTTAATCATAATTATTATTATTTTATTTTAATTAATTTACATCATATAAACCTATATTATATCTTTAATTTAATACATTTATGTTATTAATAATCACAAACAATATATAAATTTTGTGGATTTAATAAGACTTATAACTTTGATTTTACAAACAATCCAACATAAAAATTGTATAGAAATATTAGTATGCAATAACATTTTTATTGGAAGATAATGTAAAGAAAAACAATCCCTTGAAAAATTGCACACTATCAAAGTAAGAATATTCATAGGTTGCTCTTTAACATGCCAATATTGCAAATTTTCATTTCAAAACAAATTTGGAAAACCTACATAAAAATATCAAATTTGATTAACTAAGGAGAAGGCATGATTTGACCTTATATATTGTGCACAAGGTTATATAATGTACATCTGTTGTTCACTCTGACAACCCGTTAGAATGCTCTCTGAAATTATATAGTATACTCATGTTATCAACAATTATCACATTGGGTTTAGAATTTGGTTACTTTTTAATATACCAATAAATTCCATATCGTCTTTTCAAACAAAATATGGAAAACCTACGTAAAAAATTATCAGTTTTGATAATTTTTTATTTTTCAAGTTATCATCACCAAAGTCTCATCAATTTAATTCGCGAAAATGTTAATTAAATTGTATATGAAGATAGCTTCACGGGATAGTTTAATTGATAGAGTTCTAGTTGCTAAGTACCTCATTTATTAGGAAGTCACGGGGTCAAATCTCCTTAATGCATTTGGGGCTAGACCTTATATATAAATTCCTTTAAGTTAATCCACCTAAATTTTCCTATAAATGGAGTGGCTGCTCAATATCTATGAACCACCGATAAAAAAAAATTATATATAAAATAAGACATATGATATTGTAGTGTAGGTTGAAGATTGTACACCACCCATTAAAAAAAAGTTGTATATAAAAATAAAACATATGATATTGTGGTGTATGTTGAGGATTGTAGAGATTATGTGTAAAAAAGGAAAGATAACAAGCACTCAAATAAGGGGGTTCTGGGAATGGCGAGCAAGGGTTTCGATCCGGGAACCCTAGGCCTATGGCCTAGGTGATGCAGACTCTACAGTTGTGACATGCAGGTACGGGACTTTGCAGCGCTGGCAGACTTTTCAAGCTTGTATGCGCTTTCGTTTTGGGCATCCGGGTTTGGAGACAGCTGGGAGTCAAAAGTCTCTTTTCAGACGGGCGGAGTTTTCCTTTTCGGTTTGGGGTTTTACAGAGTGCGGTTTACTGAAGTCTATTCCCATGATTTTTCTTGTGGTTTTACGCTGTTTCATGCCTTTGGCAAGATAGTTTCCTTTGACTGCAGGCGGTTTCAGCATTATTCCCGGGTAACGGTTGCGAGGAGGGTCGTTTTCTTCGAGGTTTGGTGTGGGTTTTTACCATGGTAATTGCAAGCGAGTCGGTGGAGCTTGACCCATCTCCTGAAGACATCCTTTCAGTGTGGGGAAAGGATATCAACGAGCAAAACCTTGGTGAATATTTCGCAAAGCATGACAGTCATGGGTCTGGTGCCTTCTCAGCAGGGTTTTCGCGGGCCTCAAAAAATGCAAAAGGATTGTTGAATGAGAGCTGGGATCTCTCTGGCGTTTTGGGTCTAAACGGCAAGGGCTCGGTAGGTGAAAACCCTCAAGCAACTCAGAGTGCGTGGGGTGCAAAAGGGTTCATCCCACCTGGTGGTAAGGGTTTTTCTCCCTCAAAAATTTTTTGCCTGACTGGCGGCCTTGAAGATATCATCAGCTCAGCTCAGAATATAGGAATTTGGAGGCCCGTAGGGGGTATACACGCTTCAGGGAGCGAAGCCGGAGGTACCTCCCATCTGTCGGCGGCCAACAGAGCCCTTTTTTCAAAGGACTCCTCTTAGAGGAAAGCAGGGTCAGAGGGGTTTTCGTCCGGAGCTGGAAGACCTGAAAAGCAGGGGTTTGAACCCATTTCTCCAGGTGAAGTTAAGGGTTTTGAGGAGGGGCTTGCGGCCGAAGGAGATGTGGGCAGCCCGATTGAAGGGCTGATAGAAACCCCGCCCAGCAATGGGGTTGAACAATCAACAGGCAAAGAAGATGGGGAGTCAAGGGAAGACGGAGATCAAAACCCCATTGACGGAGTCAAGGGAGCGGAGTTGGAGTCGCGGAAGTCAGGGGAGAAAAGGAAGAAGACAAAACCTTTAAAGAAGAAGCGGTTTGCAAATCTAGTTCTCGACATGGATGTGCAGGTGGAGGAGGTTTTGGACGTGGCAGAAGTCACTCTTGTAGGCAGAATTAGAGGACGGCCTGTTTCGGGAAAATCCCTTAGGCAATGGGCGGAGCGGCAGTGGATGGATTCCCCAGCTTCTTCTTTCTCAACAAACTTGCTAGTCAAAGGCTGGTTCATGGCAAGGTTCGATAGTAAGGAGGCTTTGGAGTGGGTTGAGGGAAAGAATTGGGAGTTTGAGAACCGACCTGTTTTCTTCAAGAGATGGACCCCTCTTTTCGATGCTTCAAAAGAAAAGGTCGAAGAATTTCCCGTATGGGTCAGGGCTCCAAATCTGCCCCCCTTTCTTTGGGCGGACTCTGTGTTCAAATCAATTGGGAATCTTTTGGGCACCTTTCTGGATGTGGATAGATCATACCTCCATACTTATGAAAAAGCTGTGGCAAGGATTTTGGTGAGGCTCAATCCGTCAGATGGTTTAGCTGAATCAATAACTTTACAATATAGGGAGTATGTTATCGAACAACCATTGGACTATGAACTTCTTCCCTTTCGATGTCACCGGTGCCACGAGTATGGGCACTTGGTAAGAGATTGCCCGATGGGAAGGAGAAGGAGAAGAACTCAAGGCAGAGAAGAAGAGTGGGAGAGGTCTTGGAAGCACGAAGCGAAGCCGAAGGCGGGGTCTGTTCAAATTGACACTCATTCAGAAGAACCCTTACATCAATCTGCGGAGGAACAACTTCAGGAGGATGGTATTCCGGAGCGACCTCCAGATGTCCAACCAACCATGGAACCGCCTCCTGCTGATCTGGGCGCCGATGCTGTTGTTGAAGACCCTGGTATGCAGTTTTCTCCATCCATTTATGCCTTAAATTCTGAATGTGTAGTCGGGGATATCCCTCTGTTTAAAAATCGTAAAGATGTCATGCAAAAACTAGAAAATTTGTTAGTCGATATGCCCTCCATTCTGAACTGTGAGGATACTTCCCCGGGGGGTCAGGGTGTTGGGTCTTCCTCTGCTGCTTGCCACTATAACCTCAGATCCCTCAGTAAGAAGCCAGCAGTTTCAAATGAGTATATGGAATCCGTAGGTGGATTAGGAACTGAGTCGTCTAAGAGTCTTTCAAAAAAAGGTAGAGGTAGAAAATCTCTTCTTTCAAAAGCACAAGTTAAAGCAATTTATGATGTAGCTAATGGAAAACAAATGTCAATTCCTGGGGCGCTTAGAGCAGCAAAAACCCCTAAGGTGGTTAAAAAATGATTTGTTTATCTTGGAATTGCAGGGGTTTAGCCAGTAAACCCAAAAAACTGGCTTTAAAGGACTTTATATCTCGACTTAGCCCGGACATTGTTTTCCTTCAAGAAACTTTGGGCAAAAGTGCAGATGTTGAATATGCTCTTCGTTCTCTCTTACCGGGCTGGGTATTCATAGCTATTGATGCCTCGGGTCATTCTGGAGGCCTGGCTATTGGATTTAAGGAAGGAAGACTGAAACTGTTAAATCAATGGGGCCTTTCAAATGTTCTGGGACTGGAGGTTGTATCCCCAGACTTTGATATTCCTCTGTTGTTTGTAAATGTCTACGGTCCCTGTCAGGGCAGGGTTGTTTTTTGGAACGATCTCCTTTCAAAAGGCCTGATAAAGGATAAAAATCTAATAATTGGGGGCGATCTAAATTTTTCTTTGGGGACTGCCGAAGCTTGGGGGCCTCTTGCGAGGGAGGATCCTTTGAGTGATTTCTTTACAAACGCCCTCCTCTCCCACAAGTTGATTGATGTAAATATCATTAAAGCTAAACCTACCTGGAGGAACAGAAGAACGGGGGAAGAAAGAATAGCAAAAAGATTGGACCGGTTTCTCATCAGTGAAAGGTTGTCTTCAATCATCCCTTTGTTCAGGCAATGGGTAGGTGAAGGGGGTAATTCGGACCATTTTCCCATTCTGTTGGAATTCTCCAAGCCTCCTCCAAAGCCAGCTGCCCCCTTCAAATTTAACGCATCCTGGCTACAGGAGGACTCTTTCATTAAACTCTTCAATGATACTTGGAGACATTCGAGGTTGGGGCGTTCGGAGAACAAAGGAGATTTTTTCATGGATAATCTAAAAAGACTCAAGAAAGCAGTTATCGAATGGGCATCAGCTAGGAGGAAAAAGCAATCCGAAGAGTTAGTCAGTATTGATGAGGCTCTTGGGGTTTTGGAAGATCCAGACTCTGATGCCTATGCATCTCAGAATTCGAAAGAAAGAATTCTGGCTCTGGAAAAGAGTAGAGCAAAAATATTACTGGATAAAGAAGAGGAGTGGAGGTTGAAAAGCAGAGCTATTTGGTTGAAAGCAGGGGATGAAAATACAAAATTCTTTCACAATTATGCAAAGGGCCAGAGGAATGCAAATACTATTTGGAAGTTGCGGGACTCTGAAGGCAGAGAGGCTTCATCTTTTGAAGAGCTATCAATTATGGGGATGACCCATTTCCAATCCCTTTTCTCTGACCCTGGGGGGATCTCTTTGCCTGAAATAATCAGAACGGCACAAGCTTTTCCCCGCTTTGTGGAGGAGGAAGATGCAGAAGATCTTTTTAGAGAAATGTCTAAGGAGGAAGTAGAAAGCATAATAAAATCTATGGTGAAAGATAAAAGCCCGGGACCCGATGGATGGACTATAGAGCTGTTCTCCCACTTTTTTGAATCTATTGGAGCAGAACTTACTGAAGTAGTGGAGGAATCTAGGAGGAAAGGAGAAATCTATGGCCCGTTTAATGCTACTTTCATAGCTCTCATTCCAAAAAAAGAAGACCCGGTGTCTTTTGAAGATTTCAGGCCTATTTCGCTGTGCAATACCATCTATAAGATTATTGCAAAAGTCATTGCGGTACGCCTGAAACCTATTTTATCCTCCTGTATCTCAAAGGAGCAATTTGGGTTCCTGGATGGCCGCCAAATCCACGAAGCAATCGGGGTAGCTCAGGAAACTATTCATAGTATCAGGCAAGCAAACAAAAAGGGGGCAGTGATCAAAATCGACCTCTCAAAAGCCTATGACAGGGTCAGCTGGACATATTTAAGGATGCTCTTGACCCATTTAGGCTTTCAGGTGGGTTTTATAAATTGGATCATGGGATGCATCTCAAATGTAAATTTTGCTGTGCTGATAAATGGAGCTGCATCTCCTTTCTTCAAAAGCCAAAGAGGTCTGCGTCAAGGTTGTCCGCTCTCCCCTCTGCTATTTCTCCTAGCAGCAGAAGGGCTAAGCAGACTGATCTCAAAGGCCAAGAGTGCAGGTTTGGTAAAAGGTTTGGAAGTTGCTGTTAACTTATTCATTACCCATCTTCTTTTTGTCGATGATATTCTTTTGTTTAAAAATGGGAATGTAAATGAAATTAAAGAATTTAAGCTCATTCTTGATCAGTTTCTGAAAGCAACAGGACTTCAAATAAATGATAGGAAGTCTCAATTAATCTTTGAAGGTTTCAGTAGGCAAGAGGAGATCCTGATTGCTTCTCACTTGCCCTTTGGAACCTGTAATATGGAGCAGCCTTTCAAATATCTTGGTTTCTGGCTAAAACCTGCCTCCTACAGAAAGCAGGATTGGAACTGGTTGATTGCGAAAATTGAACAAAGAATATCCCATTGGAGCTTCAAGTGGCTATCACGGGCAGGCAGACTTACACTGGTAAATTCGGTCCTGCAGGCTATTCCAGTTTTCTGGGCTGCATTGACTTGGATACCAAAAGGGACTCTCTATAAAATAAAGCAGATTTGCAGTCGGTTCCTGTGGTCTGGGTCAAAAGAAGACACTGTTCTCCCGTGGGTGGCTTGGGATAAGATCGCTAGGCCAAAAGATTGGGGCGGGTGGGGTCTGAAAAGTCCTTTTGACTTTAGTCAATCCTTGGCTGCTAAATCTGGATGGAGAATCATTTCTTCGGAGAACCTCTGGACTAGGGTGGTAAAGAGGAAGTACATTGACCCTACTCCTCTTGAAGACTGGATTAGGTGCCCAAACAAAAAAGGAAGGAACTGTTCGGTTATTTGGAAAGCCACCACAGAGGCTTTTAAGATAATTGAGCAAGGTCTGGCATGGCGGGTAGGGAATGGTGAATGTTTGAGGATTGGCAGGGATCCGTGGGTTGGATGCAGTGAAGGTTTCGCCCTATCACCTGAATTGCTAAATCATTTGGAGGAAAAAGGAATAAAATGTTTAAGCCAGATAGCAAATTTGGAGCAGTCATCTATTTGGGGGCAGGCTTGGAAGTCTGTAGATGATTTAGGCATTGATTTCATTTGGAGGAATGAATGGCAGCTTTTTCTTCAGGAGCTTAAAAGATCAAATGTCAGAATAAGAGACAGGCCGGATTCTTTGGTTTGGGCTCATGCTGAGACAGGGCGATATTCTCCAAAGGCTGGCTACAATTTTTTGATGAAGAGAAAGGGTTGGGAGCCTCCTGTTTGGTGGGCAAAGCCTCTGTTTAAACTGAAGTGTCCTAAAAAAGCTAGGATCTTTTTCTGGTGTGCTTTAAAAAACAAAATTCCTACTTGGGATGTCCTTCAATCTCGTTTTAAACAGGGGCCTGGTAGATGCCCTTTATGCTTAGCAGACTCAGAATCCATCTCTCACCTGTTCCTTGTCTGTCCATTCTCAAAGCAAGTCTGGAGTGAAGCGGAAAAGCTCTTAAACGCAAAGGTTAGATGGGAGGGGGATGTTTTGCCTGCTGCCTGGGATTATTGGTGGAACCATTTTCAAGGAAAGAATTTGAGAAATTTGCCTCCCATCATCTGCTGGGGCATATGGATTGCCAGAAACCGAATCATCTTTAAAGGAATTTCGACCCCAGCGACAGCTATTGCTATTCAAAGTAATGCTATCTTCGCCAGCATCCCTGAGCCGGAGGAATCTGTAAAAAATGATCAGCGAAAAGAGTTAAGGCTTAGAGATGGGATTCCGTGGGCTTTTTTCGATGGGGCAGCCCAAAATAATCTCACAGGAGCTGGGATTTGTATTCACCTTAGTGCCGATCACTCATTAAAAGCCTCAGTGGGTCTTGGGATGGGAACAAATAACTTTGCAGAACTTTCTGCCTTAAAGCTTCTCCTTTGTTGGCTCATCCACAGAAATATCCTTGCAGTTCAGATTTTTGGAGATTCGATGAATGTTGTTAATTGGGTCATTGGGAAATTCAGATGTCAGCATTACATGTTGTTGCCTTTATTAGAGGAAATCCAATCTTTAAAACTGCAGTTAAATGTTTTTTCTATTGATCACATGTACAGGGACAGCAATGAAGAGGCCGACCGCCTTTCTAAAGAAGGTGTGCAACAAGCTGTGGGCGCATGGAGAGTAACAGAATAGCTTCAAGATCAGATCCGTGTGTCGGATCTCCCTCCAAACATATAATGTCTTTTGAGTTTTGTTTACTCATATGCTCCAGTATTTTATCAGTGTTTCTATTTGAAAACGGTGGCATATAAAAACTGTTTTTTCCCTTTTTATACTATGAGGCTCTGTTTTGACAGAGCGGGTTGTTAAACTGTGATTACTGTATGTGTATTTCTGGGTTGTTTTCCTCATGAAAGGAGACCCAGGAAACACAATGGCTTTTCATTTTCCTTTTTTGGTATGGCTGTTAGGCCGGGTACAGGAGTCTTTATCGATTTCTGAAGATATGCTGATGCACTTACTCAGAGGAGTTTTGCTCCTGACCATGCAGTTTTTTGCAGAATGTTAACTCATATACTATGTAACTTTTTTATGCCTAATAAAAAAGTTCGTTTTTTTCCTTGGAAAAAAATGTTGAGGATTGTACAACGCAATACCTCATCATCTTTCTTTTGTAGTGGTTTCACTTTTTTTCATTTCCATGTAATAATTAAGCATAATGTGATGGATAAAAGTAATCGGATAACATATAGATACTTCAAAGTTTTTATAATATGTTTTGATACTATGGATTAATTATTTTTTATTTAAATTAATAATAATATTTTAGATTGGTTTAATTTAATTAATAAATTTTGATTAAAATATAGATATGGTAAAATTCGATAAAAATAAAATAAGGAAAAATGATGAAATAACTAAAAAAATGTTTTTTATTTTTTTTATTTTTTAATATTAATTGATTATTTTTATTTTATTTAAATTAGTAATTAATATTAAAAATTAAAAGTAATGGAGATGATTTTGGAAGAGAATGGAGCTAAAGATGTTGTCAGAGCGAGCAACTAGGGTTTTCTAATTGTTGTTGTTCTTCCTCCTTGTGTTGATTGTTTTGCTATATATTTGTGGTTTTATTTGTGGTTGAGTATATATTTTTTCGATATTCTTGATAGATATAAAGTTGTTGTTGTTTTTTTCTTCGTTAAATTAGGGTTTGTCTTGGTTGTCAACTGACTTGGTTTGTTATTAGCTCAATGTTCTTTTCCTATTCCATGCATTCATGGCTCATTTAGGTTTTTCCTATTGTCGGACTATGATTTAGTGGTGTTTTTGTAGTTCTTGAGTGGTTGAGATCATTGCTTGTTCAATGGGTCTCTCAAGAAAATTTGTTAAAAAGGAAGAGTCAATTCCCTCTCTTGATTTGGGGTTTTCTTCCTCTATGAAGAGTAATGTGACTACATTGAAGGAAAGAGGTTTGGTTGGTAAGTTCACTGGCCTTTGGCCTAGTTATAATTTTTTCTTAGAATAGACTTCTGTTAATTAGGTAAATCATGAGCCTGTTAGTGTTTTCTATTGTGGAAATGGCTATTATGTTTTTCTTTTTTAAAACAAGAAGGATAGAAATCAAATCTACATATCTGGACCTTATTTCATGGGCACTTGAGGAATGTTTCTCACCCACTAGTATCTAGATTTCAATGCCAAGATGTAAATTTCTTCTACACCAATGTAGATCAAATTTCCATATATTCCCGTTCTTTGTTTGGGTGAAGGTATTTTCAAGACTATATGAGATAAATTGGGTCGATTTATTTCTACTGATATGGAAAAGGAGAATAACTTTGCTTATGCTAGAATTTGTGTTGAAATGGATTTTTAAAAGGACTTCTTGAAGTGATTTAGCTTAACTTGGAAAATTGGTCTCATCTTCAAGCCCTGAATTATGAACAAGTTCCCTTTAAATGTAATGTTTTTCATGAGTATGAGAACTTTGCAAAAAGTTGTCATAAGACTCCAGTTTCTTAACTTTTTTTGAAACCTTCACAATCTTCCCATAGTAATGATGGACAAAGAGCGTTCAAACTAGTTACAAGGAAACACAAGAAGCATATGACTAAGAGGTCTCATGCTAGCCAGCTTGAATCTCATTAGCATCCTCCCACCAGTGATAGATATGATGTTTTGAAGTTCCTAGAGGCAAAAGTTATGGGTGTTTAGACCAAAGTTGATCAGTCAATCCCAGATCAAGTGTCTCCAAAGAATATTAATTCATTCATTGAGGAAATTCAAAGATACTCGCAAAATTCCCCTGGAAAAAAAGAAAGCAAAAGAAGATGGAAGAAAAAATGATGAGGAGATCAAATCCCCTTCTTCTTCTTATAACGATTTAGATGTGCTAAAAAAGTAATTTGTGTTCTTCACATCCTTTAACAAGTAGGAAAGATCAAAGCAAGAAAACCGTGAAACCTAGTGCCAAGAATTCTCTTGCTTCTCATAGGTCTAGCAGTGGGCCGGTTTCTCTCAAATCTTAGAATGTTTTGTTTTTGCATCATCTTGTGCAGACAAAATGTAAAAATATACTCATGTTCAAGAAGTAGTAGGTACAAAATTTAGAAAGTCTAGGATTAGATCTTTTCCCACCCATCTTGTAGGTTGAGAATAGTTTTTAGCTTCTTTCTATTTAGATTCATGGAATAAATGTAATAATCACTTTGACTTTGTTAAATTTTCTAGGCATATATTTCTATTAATACAAATTTTCATTACTATTAAAATAAATTAATAATTAATATTTAACAATGATTTGATTTAACAATAAAATTGGATTAAAATATAAATATATTAAACTTTGATAATAAAACAAAAGATAAAAAAGATGATGAATAATTAGACGAGTAAAAATGATTTTTATATTAAAATTTTCATTTGAATTTTTACATAGTTACATTATTACTTTGATTTAATATATTTTAAAAGAATATGAGTTAGTAACCATGGAAAGGAAAGAAATTTTATAAGATAAAAAATATTTGATAATTTTTAAAATTTATATTTGGTTTTTTGTGATGTTTTTTAATTGTTATGTAAAATAATTTCATTTTATCATAATTATTGTTAAACAATGAGATTTTATTTTGGTGTCATTTTCCATGAGGGAAATTAGGTCATCTACAAAAACTTGTTTATTTAAGTACGAGACAAAATTTTACTAATTGAAAATCAAAACCATGTTTATCTAAGAGTCATTTCTTCTTTGGATATTGTGGCAAAATGAAAGGAGTACCAAAGGCTAGGTGCACGAAATTATGAAGCATAGATAATATCAAAATTTCCTAGAGTTTGAAGCTACAGGGATGGAGTCATCATTACTTCTTGGAGAGCATGTTGGTGCTAGAGTTAAAACAAGATGATTCTCATTTCTTTCCTATCTAGTGTCCATAATATGAACTAAGATATGTAGTTCCTCTAGCTAAAAGTGTAGCTTCCCTTTAGCAATGTTTTTGTTTGCTAGAACATGTCCCAGTAACAACTTTAGGTGCCAATAGAGGTCAACCATGTATATGTAATAGTTGATCTAACCCTGGAATTCTCATTGTCTTCCTCCTAGCCTGCCACCTCAGCTAATACCTATGAGTTATAGACATATTATTGCTTTTCAATGATTTCCCTCTCAATTTAGGCAATTTCATCCTAAATATTTGATGGAGTGAATTTTTGGTACTGAGTCGTGAAGATTTTGACTCATTGTTGTGTTATGGGACTATCAATATCCCTGTAGTAGGAAGCCACATGATGGACCTGTGCACGTTTCCTCAAGTAAGAGATGAACCTTCTATTAATCTAAATAAATTACATAATTTACATAGAGCCCTAGACGGAAGGGGTGACACAGTCAATAAAAATGGCTAACAGCTGTCAGACAAGTCAAGACCATAAACTGACCCTCCTACAACAAAAGTAGATCCTAAACAAAACGGGGACAAAGCCCTTAGATAACCAGCATGAACCACATAGCGACGATTAGTACAAGCCTCGACCTATTCACCAATAAGCAATAAGACCGATCAATCTGAGCTGTTGAAATCAGAGTCCCGATTTGACAACCATTCTGGATATCACGCGGACAAGAAGCAAGGGAGTTAATCGTGCGATGAGAGCGGTTTTCCACCACCTCTCCTTGCCACGTGTTGCCTTTTGTATGGAATCGCGTGCAATTGCTCCAAAACCTGATACCACCTATGTCCTACGCGATAAACCACTTGTGGTTTTTGGGTTTTGTGGAACCCACCTTGGTGCCACTCAGAAACCCATTAGGCATATATGATCTGTGAACATGGTCTTGTGGGGTGCCGAGCCCCCAGATGGTCCCACCAAGGGCCATGTGGCTCCTGGTGGACCTACCCATAATCTTATCAAGATGGGGTCCACCTAAATAAGTCGAGTCCTGAACCTTTAAGTGAATAGCACGATTGATCTCAATTGTTGAAAGAAACGCCCCTATCCAACTCCCCACAGAGATATCGCGCGGCCGAGATGCACGGAGGTTAACCGCACGATGAAAGTGGTTTCCTCTCTCATCTCTGCGCCACGCGTCATCTCTTGAATGGAATCGTGCGATTCTTGCACTAAGCCGGAAACCAGCCAAAGGCTCCACGATATACCACTTGTGGTTTTACATCCGTGGTATCGTTGGGTGGAGACCGTCCATCCGATCTTGCCAATCTATCCGCCTCCCTCTTTTCCGAGCTAGCCCTCGGGAGTTGCCAACAAAAACCCGCTCAACCAAGAGAGTCTCAACCATCCAATCTATGTTATCACTCACCTTGAAACCTTCCTCTGTCATTCTAATGCCCGCGAAAAAGAGACGAGAGTTTATGAACAGAGACCGATGAAAAATTGGGCATTGTCCTGCCCATCTCTGTTTCCAGTATTAGCACTGTTCAACCATGAATCCTAGTCTACATTTGCTAGAGTGGAACAGTCCTCTCGTAACTGCCCGAAAAGAATAAACTCCCATGGATGCCGAGAATCCCTATCCTTGTTGACCACCTCTTCATTACCCAGCCTGTCTGCAAGCATGTTTGCCTTTCTTCTAGTGTGCACAAATCTTATTGTTTTAAGGATTTATAGGTGTAATTGGACACGTTGAAACACCTGTAGCAGCCTCTAGTGCTTTGACACTTTGTCTGGCGAGGTTCCATTTTGAATCTTCTTGGCAGCTTTGACGACCAATTCTGAGTCAGCTTCGATTATGACATTTTGTAAGTTTGCCTCGGCTAGGATCTCCATACATTGATCTAATGCCAAAATTTCTGCCATGTTGTTGGTGCCCTTTTCCAAGTGTCCATGGAAGATGTAATTTATATGTCCCTTAGGATCCCTGATGGCTCCACCAAAGCCAGCTTCCCTGGGATTTCCCTTGGAGGCTCCATCAATATTGACTTTGAAAAAGCCCTAAGGAGGGGGCTGCCAACCCCTTTCCCCTGTGTTTAAGGCTCTCATATCATTCTTCACACCCTGAGGGTTGATGGCTTGAAGATCCAGATTGATAAGAATCTGTAGCTCCTGAGGCAGAGGAAGATTCCTCTATTTTGTTCTCAGAATGCTTCTCACTGTTTCGTTGAGCTGTTTCAAAATCTGATGGATAATAAGCTAGGGTTCTCTAGCTTTGTTTTTGAAGATTCTTCTATTTCTTTCTTTCCAAATATTCCAGATGACAAAGCCTAGAGTTAGCATCCAGGATTTGTTGATGATTTCATTTTCTAAGAAGTTTTTCCTCCATTTTGATAACGTATTGGATATGCTGAGCCTGTCCCTGTCGATCTGGCTGAAGATTGAGGCCACCCAATTCCAAATTTTGGCAGAAAAGGAACACAAATTAAGCAGGTGTTCAATCGTTTCCTCCTGCAAGCCGCAAAGCTGAGAAATAATTTTATGAACAAGCCAGATAAATAATTTTATTTTCATCCAGTGAGAGGTCTGCCATAGCTCCTGCCAGACTTTCTCAGCTTTTACCAAGTTAAATCCAATGATTGCCTATTTAGCCTCTTTGATATTGTAGTTACCTTCATTTTTCTTGCCCCATCTTAATTGGTCAGGAGAAGAGGAGACCAGAATCATTGTTTACTCTACATCCTTAGCAAGAGCCTTTGCCATGCCCTTCAAAGGGCTTTCTTCGTTGTAACTTAGATTCTTCCATTTCCTCCATTTATCCTTGTTCCTCCCTTGATCCCAAAAGTCTTTTACTAATAAGATACCTTAGTTGTTTGTGTCCCTTTTGAGGTCTACCAATTCATTCCTGTACAGGATGGGTTCTTATTACCAATTGTCCTCCCAGAAGCAAGCCCGGTCCCTAGCTCTAATTTCCCAAAAATAGTGCTTCTAGACAATGCTTTTGTTCTCCCATGCAAGGTTCCAGATGTATGAGCCCCTGATTTGTCCTATCATTCTAATATGATCATGTTCCTTCCAGTGCTTGGCATACTTTTGAGTTCAACTCTTGGCCCATGGTGCTCTCGACTCCTTGATCCATTGCCACCACAACTTGGCTCCCGAACCCTAACTCAACATCTCTGGATCTTCCAGACCCAAACTACCATGGCTTTTCGTTTTGCTAAACTTGTCCCAGGAAATGAGAGCCCACTTATTTTTCTTTTCCCCTCTACCCCACAGAATATTCCTTTGAATGTTTCTTATTTGCTGCTTTATGCCCTAAGGAGCCAGTATAGCTGCAAACATAAAAATTGGAATGGCCTGCAATACCACCTTGGTGAGCACCAGACTCCCTACAAAGTTTAAAGATTTGTATGTCCAATTGTTGATTTTGTCCAGAAGCCTGTTTAAAATTGGTTCCCATATATGTTTACATAGGGGTTTGTCAGTAAGAGGAACACCTATATATTTGGAAGGTAAATGTTCCCTTTGAAAACCCAGAATCCTAGTGATATTTCTCTGTATTGTAATATTAATGTTAAGGAAAAAAACCTTGGAATTGCTTTGGCTTACCTCTGTGCCTGCTGCCATAGTGAAGTTGTTTAAGATATATTTGATTGCTTTTGCCTCCCTAACTCTGGGTACATCCTGTAGCATCGTGTCATCTACAAATTGTTGATGAGTGTTGGCCTCTCCATCTAGGGTGAGCTTGATTCCCTGAATTCTACCTTCAGCATTTTCCATTTTGATTGCTCTACCAAGCCCTTCCATCATGAGTACAAAGAGGAAGGGAGAGAGCAGATCACCTTGTCTGAGTCCCCTGGAAGGTGTAAAAGTATTGGAGGGAGCTCCATTAAGTAGAATAGAGAAACTGGTCGAGGTGACTAAAGCCACAACCCATCTTATCTAGTGTTGGTTAAAGCCATAAGCTTTAAGAATGGCTCTGATGTAAGACCAGCTGAGTTTGTCATAGGCCTTCACTAGGTCTAATTAGATGATCATACCTACTTGCTTGTTGTGTTTAAGAGAGTGTACCACCTCATGGGCTTGGATAATGTTGTTAAGAATCTGCCTTCCCTCCACATAGCCTGTTTTCTCCTTAGATATGAGCAAAGGTCGTAGTGGCTTGAGTCTATTGGCTATCGCTTTGGAGATGATTTTGTAAACCACATTACATAAGGCTATGGGTCTAAACCCATCCGGGGTGATAGCGTTTTCCTTTTTGGGGATTAAAGCTATAAAGGTTGTGTTTTAGTGCTTTTAGAACCTTTTTGTGTTATCTTGAGTCTTCAACTACCTCGAGTATGTCTTGTTTGACTATATCCCAGCAGGCTTTGAAGAAATCGACATTGAAGCCATTTTGTCCTGGTGCTTTTCCACTTTGCATTTCCTTGATCACCTCACTAACCTCTTCTACAAAGACTGGCCTATTGAGATTGTGGTTGTCCTCATTGGTGACCAACCTAGGAATGTACTGAGTGATCTTCACAATGAACATGGATTTGTCTTCCATTGGCTCCTTTGCAATGTCCGAGAATTGTTGTACTAGGGTCGACTCCATGTCCTTGTAAGTGACAAGTTCAGAACCTTGAGAGTCCTTTAGCTTGTTGATTCTATTATGTGCCCTGTGAGCCATAGTAGATTTGTGAAAGAACTTAGTGTTCCTTTCTCCCTCTTTGATCCACTAGATCCGAGATTTCTGTCCCCAAAAGGTTTCCTCTTGTAGACATCGTTTCTCCTATTCTTCCTACAGAGAATCAATCAGTTTCTGTGTTTCCTCATTGAAGCCATCTGTGATATTGATCACATTGACATCTTGGAGCTTCTGTTCTGTACTCATTATGGTCTTGATGATATCACCAAATTATTTTTTGTTCCAATCCTTGAGTTTGGATTTAATGTATTTTAGTCCCTGCTAGAGCATGTACATCTTAGTACCCTAGATGTTCAAATCCTCCTTCCACCAATTGGCAATGTTTCTGGTGAAGTTGGGGTTAGAGAGCCAAGCATTTTCGAATCTAAAAGGCCCATTCCTTGGTGTGCCCATAAAGGAAGCTTCTAGGTGTACAGGCCAATGATCCGAGCCACCAAAGGGCATAACGGACACTGATATGGCTACTCCTATGAGGATGAGATCCTCAGAGATGATAAACCTATCCATTTTTTATGCCACTTGGGAAACTCCACCTCTTTTGTTATTCCAAGTGAATGTCCCATTTGTAGTTTTGGTGTTCACTAGTCCCATGTTCATGAGGAAATCTTAAAAGGCTTCAAGGTCTCCACCCCTATAGGCTGGCACACCAAAGAAAGATAGTTCTTGGATGCTTGAACATCCAGTATTCCCAGCTTCCATGGATCCCATCCTGTAGAGTTAATGGCTTTCACCTCTAAATAATCATACTTAATCAACCATTTATTATGGATTTATCTTATTTTTTCCATTGAGCATTTTGTTTCTTGAATAAAGACCATGTCTGGTTTTTCCTCTTTTAGTCTATTGCTAAGATTTCTTTGTTTTCTTCTACTCCCTAACCCTCTAATATTCCAAGTTATGAGCTTCATTAAGAAAGGTTAGTAAAAGAGTAGATGGCAAGATCTTTCATCTTACCTGAGTTAATCATCAGTTTCCCACATTCCGTTAGTAGCTCATTCTGTCTTTTCCTTCCTTTTTTCCTTCCTAAATTTTTTGGAGATGATGTCTGGGGGTTCTCCATATCTTTGACCCCACTCTGTTCCTAGCTTTCGTGGTTTCTTTTCACTCTAGCTCCCTTTGGTTGTGCCCTCCATAGATAGAGTTGTTGGACTCGATAATAATCTTCTTTAGGCAGTGAGTCCACACCTTTGTTCTTCCCCTATTCCAAAAATTGCTCTAGATCTAGACTTTCTCTGTCTAGTAACTCATGCAGCTCATGATCCTCCGTACCTACCTCACTTGGGGTCATTTCTTGGTCCTTGTGTTTTCATGTTCATCTCCACTTCTTCGAGGATTTTGAAGCTATTTTGTCTTGTCTATTTGTCTTCGCTTGTCTTCTTATGTGATATTTTTCCCCCTTTCCCTTTGCCTCCAACCTTGATAAAAACTTCATGATCTTTTTCCATATGGGTCTTCCCACTATTTTCCATATAGTTTGTGGGGCAATCTATGAATAGATGCCCATGTTCATGACATTTTCGGCATCTGAAAGGTATGTGCTCATAGTCTACCATTTGCATCCATTCCTCATCATATACCTCTAAGTTTATTGCATCTGGGAGGGCTCCATATAGATCCAATATTCTAGTGAAGGAGGTATATTTACCTTTGAGAGTTGCTTATGATATTTTTACAAAATGCCCCAGCTTGTTGCCTATGGTTTTTAGTGACTATGGTTGCCAGTATTCCAGAGGCAGTGAGTATAGTTTGATCCAAACTAGTACAGATGTGAATGTTTCCCATTCTGGGACAAAGTTCATCATCCATGGCCGCATGTAAAGTCCTGCTGCAGCATAGAAGTACGGTCCCCCTTCAAACACTCTATCCTTGTCTTTCAGGCTCGCAAACACTACCGTGAAGAAGCCCTTTGAACCTAGTGCAAATGTATCTCTCCTTTGGGCTTCGAGTGGCTCTTGATCTAGATGTGTAAAGCTCTCTCCGTTGGCAATATTCCCATAAACCTATAGATGATCGCATGTTCTCTCATATGGTCCCTATACACTTGAATCACTGGATCACTTAATATGACCCTGGGGATGACACTCAATTTGGGCTTGCATGCTCCTGTAGTTTTCATTTGAGGCCTTTTCTTTCTACTGCCTCCCTTCTCCCTTTCTAGACTTGAGTCTTGTTGCTCTTCTTCCTGATTCAGGATCTCATTGCGTCCCTGCCTCCCTTTGTGATGGCTTGAGTGTAGGAGGGAGCAGTTCTCCCTCCTGCGTGACCCTCCATGAAACCCTAAAACCAAAACTCGCGCCAACTTTGAGATTTTCTCAAGTTGCAGAGCATTGATCCCTTTAATCTGAAAAAAGTCATGTGCACACTTTGGAATTTTAGTTAAACATAATCCAAACAATCCAATTTTATTAAATTTAGTCCCATTAGCCATATATATTCATTTTAAATTATATCATGGAGGTTTTAAATTTTGTAAATAAATTTCATTAAAATACTATATCCAATATTATTAATTATCAATACCACATTTCAACAAATTGTAACTCATTTCATAGGAAACTTGATCATATCGCAATTTTTTTAAGTAATGAGTTTAATTGAAATGGAAAAAAGGCATAACTACTTTGGAATGAAATTTAAACCTATGGATTGTCTATACTACTAAGAATATTTTAGAATATCATGTGGATATTAAATCCCTACTATCCACCTAATAATTTTTTTATAATTAAGTTAAAATTTTAGAAGCTCTATTCCAAAATAGACATGTACACCATCATGACTAGCTCAACCTTATAAATTAGTGTAGCCTTGTGAATAAAATAATTAGTAAATATAAATAAACATCAATCAATAATAAGCTTTAAAGAACTTACTTCATCATACATCTGGAGTTGCTCAAATTGAGAAAAATTAATGAGAATTAACTAAATTTTAAGCTAAGTTACTCGGTTTGGTGAACAAAATTGATTAAATTCGAAGTTGGCCAAATTTTATTCCTAGGAAACTTTATTTTATTTAATGAGGTTCCCAAATCTCAATCCAAACACAAAAACTAATAAGTTTAGGAAATTCATCTAACATTTTACTGAAATATGTTTCAAGTTCGTGATGAAATCACAAAAAGTTAAAAAAGTTAAGTTATCTTTGGAAGTATGGTAGGAACCATTTTGTTAATTTACATAGAATAACTTTCTTTTAATAATATTTTTTATTTCTATTTTAATAATATACATAGAATACAAATTTTTTAATAATATTTTTCATTTTTATTTTAATAATATTTCTTATTTCTTTTTGTTTATCTTTATTTTCAAAATTCTGATATGTTAATTTTTATTTATCCAATGTACACTTAAATTATATAAATTAATAAAAGTGTAATATTTTAATAGAATATAAAAACTAAATATTAAAAAAATGCATCTAAATTAAAAAATATGTTAATCTTTTTAAAAAAAATCCACATATATATAATTATAATATTTCAATAAAATAAACATACATATAAAAAAAATGTTAATTTTTTATTTATACTATACACAATTTAAATTATATATATTTTTAAAGGAATATAATATTTCAAGAAAATATAAAAGTTAAATATATTAAATAAATTTATGTTCGTTTTCGTTTTATATATATATATATATAGATATATAGATATATATATAGATATATATTAATTTTTTATTTTATTTTATATTGTTGTTATTTTTTGTATGTCATTTTGTAAAGTCAAGGCATCAACAATATGATTACCATAGCTTTTTTGGTTTTACAAACAAGTTTGAAAAAGTATGAAATCATTTATTTCATTATACATTTCAATTTATTAAAATTATAAAATTAACTAAATTATAACTTACTTTCTTTATATATATATATATATATATATATATATATATATATATATATATATATATATATATATAACCATAGAGATTCATCTCCACAATATTATGGATATTCTTAATTTATAAATAGACTTCATTACAATGGCATGGGTCAATACCATCACTTATAAATACCACATGCCCAAAATAGCATGCTCATGTAAGACACTAGTTCATATCACAAATTTTTTTAATTAATGAAATTAATTAGAATGACAAAAAAGATAATTAATTTGGAAGTAAATCTAAATCTTTGGTTTGTATATGCCACTCAAAATATTCTAGAATATCATATGGATATTGAATCTCTAATATCCACCTATTTATTAATAATTAAATAAAAATTATAGAATCATTATTCCAAAATAGGCATTCCCATTAGCATAACTTGGTATACCATATAAACTAGCGCAACCGTATAAATTAGATGGTTGGTAAATGTTAATAGGTAGCAATTCATAATAAGCATCAAAGCACACACTTCATCATACATCTCAAGTTGTTAAAATTGAGAAAAAAACATAATAAGCATCAAAGCACACACTTCATCATACATCTCAAGTTGTTAAAATTGAGAAAAAAACATAAGAATTAGCTAAATTATAACCAAAGTCACTGCCAAAATTGATTAAATTTGATGTTGGCCGAATTCCATTCCTAGACAAATTCATTCAACAAGGTTCAGAAATCTGAAGCCAAACACAAACATGAATAATTTCTAGAAATTTATCTAAAAATCTATAGAAATTAATTTCAAATTCATTATGAAATCACATGAAAGTAAAAAAAAAAAAAGAAATTAATTAATTAATTAATTAAATTATTCTTGAGAGTATATTGAGAGCTATATTGTTAATTTACATGATTTTTTAAATAATATTTTTCATTTCTATTTTAATAATTTGTTTCTCATTTCTATTAGTTTATCTTTAACTTCACACAATTTCAATATCTTACTTTTTATTTATACCATATACATTTAAATTTAAATTATATAAATTTAGGTATTTATAAACCATTATAATAAAAATATAATACTTTTATAAAATATAAAAGTTAAATATTTAAAGGAAACATATATAAATTATAAATATATATATATATATATGAAAGAATATATTTAAACATTTCAATAAAATATAAAAATTAAATATATAAAATAACATATATAAAGAGTTGTTTATTTATAAAGAGTTATAATAGAAATGTAATATTTCAAAAATTAATACAAAAATTCAATATATAAAATAAACTTATGCATATTAAAAAATATTGTAATCTTTAAATGATGTGTAAGTGTTAGATATTAGAAGTTATATATACAAACTTTAAAATTCAATTTTTTGGTAATTTGGTTTTTATTAATAAATTATAAACAATTTTTTAAATGAAGATAAAACATAACATATTTATCACATTAAACTATATAAGATATAAATAATGATTTTGTAATAATATTTAAATTTAATGGATAAGCACATAAAAATTTAATACTTAACTCTGAATCATGAATATTCACCTTATTTTACCATGGATATTATTAACTTCTAAATAGGTTGTGTCACAATACTATGGCTTATTGATACCAGATGACCAAAAACCATAACTCATTTCAAAATTTAAATGTATTATAAATATTTTAATTTTATTTAATTTTATAACATTTTTAAAATTAAAACTTAATACTTACAATATAATAATATTCTTACCCGTGTATATTCACCCCCATTTTTCCATGGATCTTACTAACCCATTTCAAAATCAAAATATTTTATTTTAATTTTATTTATAACATCTTTTAAGTTGCATCTATAAGCAAAAATGTATGGGGATATGTTGTAGTTAAAATTAAAAAATAAAATAGTTAATAATCATAATTATCATTAAAAATATTTTGACTTGAACAAATTACATAAAACTAAAAAAAATAAAAATAATTATAATTATAATTAACAATAAAACTACACTGTCAATTCTCACTAGCACAACTGGGTGAGGATGGGTCTCCTTAGCAAGGCGACCCAAGATCAAACTTCGCGGGGGTGGTTTAGCTTAGGTTTTTGTGCCGAGGCAGCGACTTTGACAGATTAGATTCCCGTCGGTGGCTAGTGTGCCCAAGCAAGGTGAGACTTTGACGGTTTAGATGCCCCTCCTCATGTCATTGTTTAATCCCGGAGGATCATAGACAACTTGACAAACAAATAAAATAATAATAAAAGTATTCTATATCCATGTTAAATATGGATCGTTGAAAGGGTCAAATCTCTTGATGCAAACCTCTTTTAGAGTGAAAAGGGATTTAATTCCTCTTGGTCGGAGTTAAGATGGATCTAGGTTGGTTTATGCATCTTGAAAAGAGGTGGATTGGAAACAAAGGGAGAGGAAGTTTGTTAACAATAGATGCCTAAGAAAATTTTGTTCCAACATGTCACATATACAATGAGCATCAACAAATATGATGACCACAACTTTTTTTGCTTTTACAAGCAAGCTTGAATAAGCATCGAACCACTTATTTTATTATACACTTCAATATATTAAAATTTTAAAAATTATAAGAATTAACTAAATTATTATTATTATTATTATTATTAAAAAGAAATTTATATATAAATTAAATATATATACTTTCAAAAAATTATGTACTAAGATTCTTAAACATGGAGATTCACCTCAACAATATCATGGATATTCTTAATTTTTAAATAGGATTCATTACAATGCCATGACCAATACCATGACTTATCATGCCCAAAAAACCATAACTCATTTCAAATGACACTTGTTCATATCTTAATCTTTTAGTTAATAAATTTAATTGAAATGACAAAAAAGACATAATTGCTTTGAAATTAAATCTAAATCTTTGGCTTGCTTATCCCACTAAGAATATTCTAGAATATCCTATGGATATTAAATCCTTCTTATGCACCTAATAATTATTAATAATTAAATTATTCTAAAATAAACATGTCTATGGACATAACTAGCCCAACCATATAACCTAGAGCAGTGGTAAAAATTAACTAGATGTTAAATGTTGATATGCATTAATCCGTAATAAGAATCAAAGCACGCACTTCACCACACATTTTGAGTTGTTCAAATTAAAAAAAAATCATAAAAATTAACTAAACTGTAACCTAAGTCACAAGGTTCCCTGAAAACAATTGATTAAGTTTGAAGTTGATTGAATTTCATTCATGAGCAAGTTTATTCAATGAGGTTAGCAAATATCAAGCCAAACACGAAATCAATAATTTCACCAAATTCGTCTAAAATTATATTAAAACTTTGTTTCAAGTTCATTATAAAATCACATGAAATAGAAAAATTTTAATTTAGCTTTGAAAGTATGTTGAGAGTTATGTTGTTAATTTACATGAAATACATTTTTTAGAAACATTAAGTAGGTTTTGATTCACTTGTATCTACAGACATGACTCAAAAAACCATTTTATATAGTTTGTTTTAATTCAATCTTTATTAATACAAATTAAGTAATAAAATAAATAAAATGATAATTATATATTTTTTATTATTTAAATAATTTTATTATATTATTATTTTAAATTTTAATTATTATTATTATATTATTATTTTAAATTTTAATTATTATCTCATTTAAGATGCAATCATTTAAAGGTAAGTACTCTGCAATTTTGCAAGGAGTCATGAGGGTTTTGCAAGATCTGACACAAGACCTGTCCTCGGCTAATCGGTCAAGTGGCGTTGGCACTTGTCAGTAATAGGAAAAGATACCACACACAGATGATTGGAGTGAGCACTCCATGAGTGGCCCCTCGCAGGGGAGTGAGGGCGGACGGCGGGGGGCAGGCTCCTCTTTTCGTGATGCATCCAACAGGGAAAACGCTCCTAGGACAAGGTTGAACGGGCCTGGATCAGATCCACTGACGATAGAGGAGAGTCTAGTAATGGGTGCGCAATAGCAGGATCAAGGAAGGAGTCGATGCCTTCCAAAGGGCGGACGGCGGGGGGCAGGCTCCTCTTTTCGTGATGCATCCAACAAGGAAAACGCTCCTAGGACAAGGTTGAACGGGCCTGGATCAGATCCACCGACGATAGAGGAGAGTCTAGTAATGGGTGCGCAATAGCAGGATCAAGGAAGGAGTCGATGCCTTCCAAAGTCTATTAAAAACCTGAAGTTGGTAATGCTAAACTATACACTAGAGAAATCTCACCAGTACATGAAGGATCATGCCTTGATGTGCAAGTTCATGGGTTATCTCGCTAAGGGAATAGATGATGATCCAATGGATCGAATCCAAGTAAAATAAAAAATGACCGGTGGAATTGAGGATACACCTAAAGGATTTATTCACGATAATCTATTCCAATCTAGTAAAATGAATATTTGAGAATAAGCCATACTTAATGAACAATGTGAGACTATTGATCAGATACTAGGAAGAACGATATAACTTGAAGAGAGAACAGAGAACAATTTCAGGCAGCCACGGTCTGGGTTCACCTTTTCTCCCTTCCAGAGGATTTTTGTGAACCAGATATCCTCGAAGGGATTGGAAATGCAATAAGATATTTTGTTAAAATCTTTGAAATCACAAAGAGGAGACGTCATGCAACATATGCCTGAATTTGTGTTCAAATGAATATTTCTCAGCCTCTCCAAGAATCAGTAGATCTGGAGTACCATGACTCCATCTGGACACATCCGTTAGATTATGAGCATGTGCCCTTCACATGTCGGATATGTGATGAGTTTGGCATTCTAGGAACGCCCGCTCACAATAGCAGAAGAAGCACAAAACTATTGGAATTTAATTCCAAGTGCAATATAAACAGCTAGACAGAAATTTAATTTGTTGTAGATATTCCAAGCTGTTGGATGCCTCAAAGTCATGCTTGATATTTTCCACATTAATGTGCATTACATTTTCAGCATTAAATTCCCCTGCAACATTCGACTTCATTTCTTCAAAAGGCATCACCGCTTGCTGCATTTCATACGCAAATAAGTTTTAGAAGATATTTGTATTATTTTATTGTTTAAAGTCAGATATGTTTTAACATATAAATGTAATGAACAACATTTCTGTTTTAAGGTTAGAAGAATGAAACTGAGTTTTTCATGTAACGCACAGCAATGCTGAAACTAAGTTTTTCTTGTAACGCACAACAATGCTGAAACTGTAATTTTCTGAGATAGCAAGAAATTGGTTTGTGGAACTGAAGCGTTCCTATTGTAATCCCTCTGTCAAGAGGAAGATGCTCTTCAGCATAATCTTTTGTGAAAATCCCTCTATGTGAGGAAGAAAATTTGTATCGGTTGGTTTACTATTTATAAATAGAAGTTTTATTTGCACGTTGCTGTTACACCGTAAGCAAAAAATAGTTTCTCGTTGTTGTTACACCATAACCAGAAAATAGTCTTGACGTCAAAACAGAGTGTTGCTGATAAACCAGTTTCAGCGTTGCTAAAACATCGTTGCTGTTACACTGCAAACAGCAACTGACGAAACTGTGTTGCTGATACACCGTATTCCGCAAACGATTTTTATTTCCGCTGTGTTAAAACAGAGTATTGTTCTGTTTTTCAGTTTTGTTTAGAATTATCAGAAATTCCAACATGGTATCAGAGCTGGTCTAGGCACTCAGTGAGTCAAAAAACAGAGTTTGTTTTTTCATTGTAGGAGCTGTAAGAAGCTTATTGAGCAGATTTTCTCCGGCAGAGAAAGTTTTTTGCTTGTTTTGAATTATATAGTCAGTATCTCTTCTTTACTTATACAGGTTAAGATGACAGATACTGGAACAGGTTTGAAAAATTCCCAACTGCCACAGTTTAATGGGAAAAATCACTGTTATTGGTCCATAACAATGAAAGCATTGTTTGCTTCTCAAGGAATATGGGAGCTGGTTGAAACTAGCTATGCTGAACCTGCAGATGCAACAGCGTTGGCTGCTTTGACAGTAGCAGAAAGAGACCAGTTGAAGAGCGACAGGAAGAAGGATGCCAAATCTCTCTTTTTTCTCTTCCAATCAGTACATGAAAGTGTTTTTCCACGGATTTCATCAGCAACAAAATCCAAGGAGGCATGGGATATTCTCAAATTGCTATCAAGGCATGGAGAAGGTGAAGACTGCAAAGTTGCAGATGTTGAGGAGAGACTTTGAAACACTCAGCATGAAGGAATCTGATACAATAGATTCATTCTTCACTCAGGTTATTGGGTTGATAACCTAGATAAGATCTCATGGTGAGATTCTTGAAGAAAGAAGAATTGTAGAGAAGATCTTGAGAATTTTACCCTCAAGGTTTGAATCTATTGTAGTAGCAATAGAAGAAACAAAGGATCTCTCACAGTTCACAGTAGATGAACTGAGTGCTTCTCTTATGTCTCATGAACACAGACTGAGTAGAGGAACAGATTCCTCTTTTGAGCAAGCATTCAAGACTCAGATGTCTTTTGGCCAAGGAAAAGGTCGAGGCAGAGCAAATAACAGAGGTCGTGGAAGAAGCCAAAACAAAGGCAGAAATAATCCTGCAAGCACAAGTGGAAGGAGCTGCAATCAGAACCAAGCTGAAGGTTCAAGCAAACAACAAGCTCATGGACAAAGGTATGACAAATCCCAAGTCCAATGTCATTATTGTAAGAAATATGGGCACTACGCCAATGAATGTAGGAAAAAACAAATGACATGAATAGTAGGCAAAATGCTAATTTTGCAAATGAAGAAGATAAGAATCCAAAGAATGTGTTGTTAACATGTAACATTGCACAAGACAAACAAGAAGATTTTTGGTTCTTAGACTCAGGTTGTAGTAATCACATGACTGGAAATATTGAAATGTTTGCCAATCTGGATGAAAATGTGAAATCTGAGGTAACAACAAGAACTGATAGTAAGATATCTGTCAAGGGTAAGGGCAGAGTCAGTATCCGAGCAAGAAATGGAGAACAGATGATTGTGCCAGAGGTATACTATGTACCTGGTCTGAAATGTAATCTTTTGAGCATTGGACAGCTCATTAACAAAGGTTACAATGTGTTCTTCAAAGATGATATGTGTACAATCACAGACATACCTCCAAGTAAGAAGAGCATTGCACAGGTGCAGATGACCAGCAATAGAATGTTTCCTCTCAAACTCAGGGAAGATTTGAAGGAAGGAAGAACTATTGCAGCTGTTACACAAGAAGTCTTTTAGGAACAAGTGAAAGATGAGAATTGGTTGTGGCACTTGAGATTTGGACATCTCAATTTTGGAGGCTTGAATCTGTTGCACAAAAAGGCAATGGTAAAGGGATTGCCATTGATCGAGAAACCGGACAGCCTTTGTGAAGGTTGCATCTTGGGCAAGCAACACAAAGAAAGCTTTCCAGCAGGAAAGAGTATAAGGGAAAAAGCACCCTTGGAAATTGTTCACTCTGATGTGTGTGGACCGATGCAAATACCATCATTTGCCGAAAATAAATATGTTTTAACTTTCATTGATGATTACACCAGAAAGACATGGGTGTATATGCTGAAACAGAAGAGTGAAGTGTTTGAGAAATTCCGCCACTTCAAAACTCTTGTTGAGAAGCAGTGTGGGCATTATATCAAAGTGCTCAGAACAGATAGAGGAGGAGAGTACATCTCCAAAGACTTTCTGCATTTTTGCAAAGAGAATGGCATACAAAATCAGTTCACCACGAGGTATACACCTCAACAAAATGGTGTTGCCGAAAGGAAGAATAGGACCATTCTTGACATGGTCAGAAGTATGCTGAAGGCAAAACACTTGCCGCATGAGTATTGGGCAGAAGCTGTCATTTGCGCAGTTTACATCTTGAATAGATGCCCAACTAAAGCTGTCATGAACAAAATACCAGAAGAAGCATGGAGTGGTCAAAAGCAAACTGTCACTCACATGAGAGTATTCGGTTGTGTAGCATATGCACATGTACCGGATCAGCTAAGGCAGAAGCTTGACAGTAAGGGGGAGAAGTGTGTCTTTATTAGCTATTGTGATGAGTCAAAAGCATACAAACTCTATAATCCATCCACCATGAAATTAATAGTAAGCAAAGATGTGCAGTTCATTGAAGATGAAGCTTGGGATGGAAGCTTAGAGAAGACAGTGAATGTGAAGACAATTGTGTCTCACAAAGAAGAAGAGGAAGGGACAGCAGCAAATAATCCTTCCTTGGTGGCTCCTCCTCCACCACAGCAAGTACAACAAACCACACCACAAGCTAGAATTCGAATAGCCTTGAGAAGTCAAGAAGTGCTTCTCCAAGCACACCACAGGGATCAGAAATACCCTCAAGTTCGGATGGAACTCCAAGCACACCAAGAAGACCAAGATTCAGAAATCTGAATGAGATTTATGAACAAGGAGAGGTAAGTAACAATACCGGTCTGAATTCATTATTCGCTTTGTATTGTCATGTTGATGACCCAGTTCATTTTGAAGATGCTGTAAATGAAGATAAATGGATTGAAGCAATGAATGAAGAAATTGGTGCAATTGAGAAGAGTAAAACATGGGAGTTAGTGGACCTCCTGAAGGCAAAGATGCCATTGGAGTTAAGTGGGTCTATAAGACCAAAAGCAATGCTGAAGGCAAGATTGACAGGCACAAAGCAAGACTTGTTGTGAAAGGCTACAAGCAGCAACAAGGCAAAGACTATGATGAAACCTTTGCACCAGTAGCAAGGATGGAAACAGTCAGAATAGTGTTGTCTATTGCAGCACAACACAAATGGAAGATTTATCAGATGGATGTTAAATCTGCATTCCTGAATGGAGTGTTAAAAGAAGAGGTTTATGTTGAACAACCTCCAGGCTATGAAGTTGAAAGCCAAGAGCATAAAGTCTGCAAACTGAAGAAGGCTCTTTATGGGCTGAAGCAAGCTCCAAGAGCATGGTACAGCAGAATAGATGCTTATCTAATTGAGAATGCGTTTGATAAGTGTGATGGTGAACCCACACTCTACATAAAGGAGAATGATGGTAAGATTCTTATTGTTGTTTTATATGTAGATGATTTGATTTTTACTAGCAATGATGCTTCTCTCATTGTTGATTTTAAAGCAGTCATGAAAAGTGAATTTGAAATGACTGACTTGGGCTTCTTAAGATATTTTCTTGGAATTGAAGTAGACCAAAGTGAAAATGCTGTTTTCATTTCTCAAGTTAAATATGTAGAAGCAGTGTTGAAGAGATTTAACATGCAGAACAGCAAGGCAGTTGTGACTCCAACTGTAATGGGGTTGAAATTGACCAAAGAAGACAACAGCAAGGATTTTGATCCAAAATTGTACAAGAGCATAGTTGGCAGCCTTATGTACTTGACTGCAACTAGGCCGAACATTATGCATGCTGTGAGTTTAATCTCTAGATTTATGGAAAGATCGAAAGAGACTCATTGGCAGGCAGCCAAGAGGATTCTAAGGTATGTGAATGGAACGAAGGGGTTTGGTATTTTATACTCCTCTTCTGAAAGTTTCATGTTGACAGGTTACACTGACAGTGATTGGGCTGGAAGTGTTGATGATAGGAAAAGCACATCGGGATATGTGTTTCATATGGGATTGGGAGCCATCTCATGGGCTTCCAAGAAGCAACCAGTTGTGTCTTTGTCAACAGCAGAGGCAGAGTATGTGGCAGCAACAGCAGCAGCATGCCAAGTAGTGTGGCTGAGAAGAGTTCTCAGAGATTTGTGTCATGAACAAGAAAATGGCACAACCATTTACTGTGATAATAGCTCAACAATAGCATTGTCTAAAAACCCTGTTTTTCATAAAAGGACAAAGCACATAGACACCAAATTTCACTTCATACGTGAATTGGTTAACAATGGTGAGATTGTTTTACAGCACTGCAGAACAGAGGATTAGTTCACTGACATCTTGACAAAACCATTGGGAAAGAAAAGTTGATGATCAGGAAATGCCTATGCCTAGTATGAAGAAAAAGGAGTTGAAATTAAGGGGGAGTGTTGGAATTTAATTCCAACTGCAATATAAACAGCTGGACAGAAATCTGATTTGCTGTAGATATTCCAAGCTGTTGGATGCCTCAAAGTCGTGCTTGATATTTTCCACATTAATGTGCATTAAATTTTCAGCATTAAATTCCCCTGCAACAGCCGACTTCATTTCTTCAAAAGGCATCACCACTTGCTGCATTCAATACGCAAATAAGCTTTAGAAGATATTTGTATTATTTTATTGTTTAAAGTCAGATATGTTTTAACATATAAATGTAATAAACAACAGTTTTGTTTTAAGGTTAGAAGAATGAAACTGAGTTTTTCATGTAACGCACAGCAGTGCTGAAACTGAGTTTTTCTTGTAACGCACAACAGTGCTGAAACTGTAATTTTCTGAGATAGCAGAAATTGGTTTGTGGAACTGAAGCGTTCCTATTGTAATCCCTCTGTCAAGAGGAAGATGCTCTTCAGCATAATCTTTTGTGAAAATCCCTCTATGTGAGGAAGACGAATTTGTATCAGTTGGTTTACTGTTTATAAATAGAAGTTTTATTTGCGCGTTGTTGTTACACCGTAAGCAGAAAATAGTTTCTCGTTGCTGTTACACCGTAACCAGAAAATAGTCTTGACGTCAAAACAGAGTGTTGCTGATACACCAGTTTCAGCGTTGCTGAAACACCGTTGTTGTTACACTGCAAACAACAACTGACGAAACTGTGTTGCTGATACACCGTATTCCGCAAACGATTTTTATTTGCGTTGTGTTAAAACAGAGTATTGTTCTATTTTTCAGTTTTGTTTAGAATTATCAGAAATTCCAACAAAAACATGACCAGGAAGGATGAGTATGGCTTCCAACCGGTGGGAGGAATGTGCAATCGTGCGACTCATAATAAACCACCTCAGTGAAGCAATCGTCTGGGTCCACCTCTGCGAGAAACGAAACCAACAACAAAACCACGAGATAAACCCCTAAAATCCAGGGTCAATAACCCTTTCACGGTTCTAGAGAATCTGGAGCTAGAAGAGGAACCTGCAGGAAAATCAACCCAATTGGCTCTACAAGCAAAAAGACATCCCTTCTAACTAGCTAATCCACTTCAGGAATATGTTTGGGCAATGGTGTGCGTGACTAACAAAACCATATGGTGATGATATATCTCAAAGCTAGAGTAAGGAAGGTGGAGTCGTACAGAGACCAGAGCTTCTCTGAGAAAGGGAAAAAGGGGAGAAGTTGACGAAGGAGGAAATTCGAGAAGTGCGATACATCTAACAGATTACTTCCCTCAAAACCTTTCCCTTACCCAATGAAAATGGTCTCATAGAACATTCGGGGTTTGAACAGTAAATGCAAGCTCTGTTCTCCAAATATTGTATTATTGCAAGAGACAAAGATGGTAGCAGAGAAGGAGGTGAGCCAAATGGGTATCTCGCTAAGGGAATAATAAAAAAATATGTATCAATTGAAAATATAATTGTTATATATTAGGTAAAACATGAGATTCAAATTCAGTGAGTCAAACCAAAAAACAAAAAGATTGAAATCATAATTAAAAATTAAAATTATATAAACTACATAAAATTTAACAATTTTTTTATATATTTATATTAAATAATATAAAATAATTCAATATCATGTTTCATTTGGGTGCTTTGGTACTATTATTTGACTATGTTGATTATGTAATTCTTTCTTGATTCTAAGAACAAAAGGAAAGAAAAAGTAATACCTACAATGAAACAAAAATAAATCATTGGTGTTGTCATGAGTGATTACACAGAATAGTTATTATTTTTCCCACCCAAATTTAATTTATGATGGATAAGAAATATTGTATAATTGTCTTGACCCTCACTTTCCCATTTTAAAAAAAAAACAATATAATATTTAAAAATTAACCATATTATTTTTACCTTTTTAATAGGACTTAGAATCAATATACAAGGATATTGTTTTCTTAATTTAATGTATTTCAATCCTTATCTAAATTGAAATGTAAAAGAAAGAAGCTTTCTAGTAAATGTAAGCTAATACCATCTTAATTCCTATCATGAAAGCTATTTCAGATCGGTAATGTTAGACCTATGCCAGATGGAATTTATTTACGTTGCAAAAATGTTAACCTAATCCATTAGAGCAATCTACAGATGTGAAAGAATAAACTTGTATGTATATCTCTACAATTTCCGGATATAAACGAGGACAGTACTGGCCTTGGTTCCATGCGTACGGTTTGTCGCTCAGTGTTCTCCCATCTCGGTTAACGCGAAAAGCCCTAATTCCGCCATTGCTCCAAATCCTAACGAAGAACATCCAGGCCCTGCGACAACATTCTTTTGTGAGAACCAGGAGAACTGAGAGATACAATTATTATAGGAAACCTGTGAAAAACGAATATTCAAGAGAATTTACCGCCGTTAAGCCAGAGGACCAGCGGCTTATTGGAGGGATGTTGAGTGGCCTCGGCGAAATAGTAGAATAGCGCTCTGCCTGCCTCGGCATCGACTGTTACATAACCAGAGTGCTGCCGGAATTTGAAACCAACCGGCTGCCCGGGGAGGCCTTGTGGCAGATAATCGGCTTCTTGCGAGGGCCCCTCTGTCAAATATTCGGAATCATTCTTGAAGCTGGTCGTCGCGCTCTCATTCTCCCAGTTGGTAATTTTTATGGTACGGCTTCTGCTTCTTATAGCTCTGCGCCATGACTGCAGTTTGTCACCTTGAGAGGTTAGCTGATGAGTCTGAGCAACTGCTGCGACCAAAAGGATTGACAGAAGAAAAAACTGTATTCTCTGCATCTTGACAACCAACAAACGAAGGAAATCCGAGATTGTCTTCTTGATTAGGGTTACAAATTACGGACTAATCTTGATAATCAACCAACGAAGGAGAATCCCAGGACGTAGTGTCGATTAGCGTTATCGATTAGATGACTAACGATTAATCTAAATAGAGGTTTCGATGGTCACCAAAATAGCTCAGGACCATGAGTAAAGTTAAATATATTTGATTTCACTTCTCTGTTAAACTGTTGAAATATTCCAAAATTTACAAAAGATAAGCCACCTTTGTTAAATTGTTGAAATATTTGAAAATTTACCCCCAAAAATAAGGATAAACGGAGAAAGGCCGGGTACATTACTTACAGCTGGTGAAACAGGTTACATCTTGGACGGGGTGGATTGGAAACAAAGGGAGAGGAAGTCCGTTGACAATCAGGAAACAAATGGTGTTCCAACATGTCACGTATACCAAGTCAAGGCATCAACAAATATAATTAGGATTCCGTTTTGCTTTTAATAAACATCAAACAATTCATTTCATTATATATTTTAACAATAAGTTTAAGAAATTATAAAAAAATAATTAAATTATAATTTCATTTAAAATAATAATAATTAATATAATTAAATAAATAAATATATAAATTTAAAAATTAATTAAGAAAATCATAATTTTATTATTATTATTATGGTGGTGGTTATAAATTAACTTATAATTTCTTTAAAATTATTATTATTATTATTATTATAAATTAAATTAATATATAAGTTAAAGATATATTTAAGATTATTAGTCATATATATTCTTTTTTTTGACAAGTAAGAGACGAACCTTTTATTAATATGTATTGAGCCCCAGACAGAAGGGGCGACACAGTCAATAAAAATGGCTAACAGCTGTCAGACAAGTCAAGACCATAAACTGACCCTCCTGCAACAAAAGTAGATCCTAAACAAAACGGGGACAAAGCCCTTAGATAACCGGCATGAACCACATAGCGTCGATTAGTACAAGCCTCGACCTATTCACCAATAAGCAATAAGGCCGATCAATTCGAGCTGTTGAAATCAGAGTCCCGATTTGACAACCATTCTGGATATCGCACGGACAAGAAGCAAGGGAGTTAATTGCGCGATGAGAGCGGTTTTCCACCACCTCTCCTTGCCACGTGTTGCCTTTTGTATGGAATCACGTGTAATTGCTCCAAAACCTGATACCACCTGTGTCCCGCGTGAAAAACCACTTGTGGTTTTTGGATTTTGTGGAACCCACCTTGGTGCCGCTCAAAAACCCATTAGGCATATATGATCTGTGAACATGGTCTTGTTGTGTGCCGAGCCCCCATATGGTCCCACCAAGGGCCATGTGGCTCCTGGTGGACCTGCCCATAATCTTATCAAGATGGGGTCCACCTAAATAAGTCGGGTCCAGAACCTTTAAGTGAATAGCACGATTGATCTCAATCGTTGAAAGAAACGCCCCTATCCAACTCCCCACAGAGATATCGTGCAACCGAGATGCACGAAGGTTAACCGCACGATGAGAGTGGTTTCCTCTCTCATCTCTGCGCCACATGTCATCTCTTGAATGGAATCGCGCTATTCTTCCACTAAGCCGGAAACCAGCCAAAGCTTGCACGATATACCACTTGTGGTTTTACATCCGTGGTATCGCTAGGTGGAGACCGTCCATTCGATCCTACCAATCTGTCTGCCTCCCTCTTTTCCAAGCTAGCCCTGGGATTTGCCAACAAAAACGCGCTGAGCCAAGAGAGTCTCAGCCATCCAATCTGTGTTATCGCTCACCTTGAAACCTTCCTCTGTCATTCTAATGCCCACGAAAAAGAGACGAGAGTTTATGAACAGAGATCGATGAAAAATTGGGCACTGTCCTGCCCATCTCTATTTCCAGTATCGGCACTGTTCAACCATGAATCCTAGTCTACGTTTGCTAGAGTGGAACAGTCCTCCCGTAGCTGCCCGGAAAGAAGAAACTGCCATGGATGCCGAGAATCCCTATCCTTGTTGACCACCTCTTCATTAGCCAGCCTGTCTCTAAGCATGTTTGCCTTTCTTCTAGCGTGCACAAATCTTATTGTTTTAAGGATTTGTTAGTGTAATTGGACACGGTGAAACACCTGTAGCAGCCTCTAGTGCTTTGACACTTTGTCTGGCGAGGTTCCATTTTGAATCTTCTTGGAATTGTTGACGACCAATTCCGAGTCAGCTTCGATTATGACATTCTGTAAGTTTGCCTCGGCTAGGATCTCCATACATTGATCTAATGCTAGAAGTTCTGCCATGTTGTTGGTGCCCTTTCCAGGTCTCCATGGAATATGTAATTTATATGTCCCTTAGGATCCCTGATGGCTCCACCAAAGCCAACTTCCCTGGGATTTCCCTTGGAGGCTCCATCAATATTGACTTTGAAAAAGCCCTGAGGAGGGGGCTGCCAACCCCTCTCCCCTGTGTTTAAGGTTCTCAGATCCTTCTTCACACCCTGAGGGTTGATGGCTTGAAGATCCAGATTGATAAGAATTTGTAGCTCCTGAGGCAGAGGAAGATTCGTCGGTTTCATTCTTAGAATGCTTCTCACTGTTTCCTTGAGTTGTTTCAAATCTGATGGATGATAAGCTAGGGTTCTCTAGCTTTGTTTTTGAAGGTTCTTCTATTTCTTTCTTTCCAAATATTCCAAATGACAAAGCCTGGAGTTAGCATCCAGGATTTGTTGATGATTTCATTTTCTAAGAAGTTTTTCCTCCATTTTGATAATGTATTGGATATGCTAAGCCTGTCCCTATCGATCTAGCTGAAGATTGAGGCCACCCAATCCCAAATTTTGCAGAAAAGGAACACAAATTAAGCAAGTGTTCAATTGTTTCCTCCTGCAAGCCGCAAAGCTGACATTTAGAGGGGCCAATGAAACCTTTCTTCATAAGGTTTTCCCAAGTTAGGATTTTCCTTTGATGAACAAGCCAGATAAATAATTTTATTTTCATCCATTGAGAGGTCTGCCATAGCTCCTGCCAGACTTTCTCAGCTTTTACCAAGTTAAATCCAATGATTGCCTATTTAGCCTCTTTGAGATTGTAGTTACCTTCATTGTTCTTGCCCCATCTTAATTGGTCAGGAGAAGAGGAGACCAGAATCCTTGTTTGCTCTACATCCTTAGCAAGAGCCTTTGCCATGCCCTTCAAAGGGATTTCTTCATTGTAACTTAGATTCTTCCATTTCCTCCATTTATCCTTGTTCCTCCCTTGATCCCAAAAGTCTTTTACTAATAAGAGACCTTAGTTGTTTGTGTCCCTTTTGAGTTCTACCAGTTCATTCCTGTATAGGATGGGTTCCTATTACCAATTGTCCTCCCAGAAGCGAGCTCAGTCCCCAGCTCTAATTTCCCAAAAATACTGCTTCTAGACAATGCTTTTGTTCTCCCATGCAATGTTCCAGATGTATGAGCCCCTGATTTTTCCTATCATTCTAATATGATCCTGTTCCTGCCAGTGCTTAGCATACTTTTGAGTCCAACACTTGGCCCATGGTGCTCTCGACTCCTTGATCCATCGCCACCACAGCTTGGCTCCCGAACCCTAACTCAGCATCTCCGGATCTTCCAGACCCAAACCACCATGGCTTTTGGGTTTGCAGAGCTTGTCCCAGGAAATGAGAGCCCACTTATTTTTCTTTTCCCCTCTTCCCCACAGAATATTCCTTTGAATGTTTCTTATTTGCTGCTTTATGCCCTAAGGAGCCAATATAGCTGCAAACATAAAAATGGGAATGGCCTACAATACCACCTTGGTGAGCACCAGACGCCCTACAAAGTTTAAAGATTTGTATGTCCAATTGTTGATTTTGTCCTGAAGCCTGTTTGAAATTGGTTCCCATATATGTTTACATAGGGGTTTGTCAGTAAGAGGAACGCCTATATATTTGGAAGGTAAATGTTCCCTTTGAAAACCTAGAATCCTGGTGATATTTCTCTGTATTGTAATATTAGTGTTAAAGAAAAAAACCTTGGACTTGCTTTGGCTTACCACTGTGCCTGCTGCCATAGTGAAGTCGTTTAAGATATCTTTGACTGCTTTTGCCTCCCTAACTCTGGGTACACCCTATAGCATTGTGTCATCTACAAATTGTTGATGAGTGTTGGCCTCTCCATCTGGGGTGAGCTTGATTCCCTGAATTCTACCTTCAGCATTTGCCATTTTGATTGCTCTACCAAGCCCTTCCATCATGAGTACAAAGAGGAAGGGAGAGAGGATCACCTTGTTTGAGTCCCTGGAAGGTGTAAAAGTATTGGAGCGAGCTCCATTAAGCAGAATAGAGAAACTGGTCGAGGTGACTAAAGCCACAACCCATCTTATCCAGTCTTGGTTAAAGCCATAAGCTTTAAGAATGGCTCTAATGTAAGACTAGCTGAGTTTGTCATAGGCCTTCACTAGGTCTAATTGGATGATCATACCTGCTTGCTTGCTGTGTTTGAGAGAGTGTACCACCTCATGGGCTTGGATAATGTTGTTAAGAATCTGCCTTCCCTCCACATAGCCTGTTTGCTCCTTAGATATGAGCAAAGGTAGCAGTGGCTTGAGTTTGTTGGCTATCACTTTGGAGATGATTTTGTAAACCACATTACATAAGGCTATGGGTCTAAACCCAATAGCGTTTTCCTTTTTGGGGATTAAAGCTATAAAGGTTGTGTTTAGTGCTTTTAGAACCTTTTTGTGTTAGCTTGAGTCTTCAACTACCTCTAGTATGTCCTGTTTGACTGTATCCCAGCAGGCTTTGAAGAAATCGACATTGAAGCCATCTGGTCCTGGTGCTTTTCCATTTTGCATTTCCTTGATCACCTCACTAAACTCTTCTTCCAAGACTGGCCTATTGAGATTGTGGTTGTCCTCATTGGTGACCAACCTGGGAATGTACTGAGTGATCTTCGCAATGAACATGGATTTGTCTTCCAATGGCTCCTTTGCAATGTCCGAGAAGTGTTGTACTAGGGTCGAATCCATACAAGTTCAGAACCTTGAGAGTCCTTTAACTTGTTGATTATGTTATGTGCCCTGTGAGCCATAGTAGATTTGTGAAAGAACTTAGTGTTCCTTTCTCCCTCTTTGATCCACTAGATCCGGGATTTCTGTCCCCAAAAGGTTTCCTCTTGTAGACATCGTTTCTCCCATTCTTCCTACAGAGAATCAATTAGTTTCTGTCTTTCCTCATTGAAGCCGTCTATGATATTGATCATATTGACATCTTGGAGCTTCTATTCCGTACTCATTATGGTCTTGATGATATCACCAAATTCTTTTTTGTTCCAATCCTTGAGTTTGGATTTAATGTATTTTAGTCCCTGATAGAGCATGTACATCTTAGTACCCTGGATGTTCAAATCCTCCTTCCACCAATTGGCAATGTTTCTGGTGAAGTTGGGGTTAGAGAGCCAAGCATTTTCGAATCTAAAAGGCCTATTCCTCAATGTGCCCATAAAGGAAGCTTCTAGTTGTACAGGCCAATGATCTGAGCCACCAAAGGGAAAAATGGACACTGATATGGCTGCTCCTATGAGGATGAGATCCTCAGAGATGATAAACCTATCCAGTTTTGATGCCACTTGGGAAACTCCACCTCTTTTGTTATTCCAAGTGAATGTCCCATTTGTAGTTTTGGTGTCCACTAGTCCCATGTTCATGAGGAAATCTTAAAAGGCTTCAAGGTCTCCACCCCTATAGGCTGGCACACGAGAGAAAGATAGTTCCTGGATGCTTCAACATCCAGTATTCCCAGCTTCCATGGATCCCATCACATGGGAATCCCTCCTGCAGAGTTAATGGCTTTCACCTCTAAATAATCATACTTAATTAACCATTTATTATGGATTTCTCTTATTTTTTCCATTGAGCATTTTGTTTCTTGAATAAAGACCATGTCTGGTTTTTCCTCTTTTAATTTATTGCTAAGATTTCTTTGTTTTCTTCTACTCCTTAACCCTCTAATATTCCAGGTTGTGAGCTTCATTAAGAAAGGTTAGTAAAAGAGTAGTTGGCAAGATATTTCATCTTACCTGAGTTAATCATCAGTTTCCCACATTCCTTTAGCAGCTCATTCTATCTTTTCCTTCCTTTTTTCCTTCCTGAATTTTTTGGAGATGATGTCTGGGGGTTCTCCATCACTTTGACCCCACTCTGTTCCTAGATTTCGTGGTTTCTTTTGAATCTAGTTCCCTTTGATTGCGCCCTCCATAGATAGAGTTGTTGGACTTGATCATAATCTTCTTTAGGCAGTGAGTCCACACCTTTGTTCTTCCCCTGTTCCAAAAATTACTCTAGATCTAGATTTTCTCTGTCTAGTAACTCCTGCAATTCATGATCCTTCATACCTGCCTCACTTGGGGTCATTTCTTGGTCCTTGCTAATCTCCATGCAGCTTTTTAGTCCCTCTATTTGCTGATCGTTTACTGAGATATCCTCCATTTTAGCTTCCATGTCCTGCTCCTTAGGGATGTTATCCTTGACTGGGTCTGTTTTCATGTTCATCTCCACTTCTTTGAGGATTTTGAAGCTATTTTGTCTTGTCTGTTTGTATTTTCTTGTCTTCTTATGTGATATTTTTCCCACTTTCCCTTTGCCTCCAACCTTGGTAAAAACCTCATGATCTTTATCCATAGGGGTCTTCCCACTATTTTCCATATAGTTTGTGGGGCAATGTCTGAATAGATGGCCATGTTCATGACATTTCCGACATCTGAAAGGTATGTGCTCATAGTCTACCATTTGCATCCATTCCTCATCATATACCTCTAAGATTATTGCAACTGGGAGGGCTCTAGATAGATCCAATATTCCAGTGAAGGAGGTATATTTACCTTTAAGAGTTGCTTCTGATATTTTTACAAAATGCCCCAGCTTGTTGCCTATGGTTCTTAGTGACTATGGTTGCCAGTATTCCAGAGGTAGTGAGTATAGTTTGATCCAAACCGGTACAGATGTGAATGTTTCCCATTCCGGGACAAAGTTCATCATCCATGGTCGCATGTAAAGTTCTGTTGCAGCATAGAAGTACGGTCCCCCTTCAAACACTCTATCCTTGTCCTCCAGGCTCGCAAACACTACCGTGAATAAGCCCTTTGAGCCGAGATTCAAATGCATCTCTCCTTTGGGCTTCCAATGGCTCCTGATCCAGATGTGTAAAGCTCTCTTGTTGGCAATATTCCCATAAACTTGTAGATGATCGCATGTTCTCTCATATGGTCCCTATACACTTGAATCGCTAGATCACTTAATATGACCCTGGGGACAACGCTCGATTTGGGCTTGCATTCTCCCGTAGTTTTCATTTGAGGACTTTTCTTGCTACTGCCTCCCTTCTCCCTGTCTAGACTTGAGTCTTGTTGCTCTTCTTCCTGATTCAGGATCTCATTGCATCCCTGCCACCCTTTGTGACGGCTTGACTGTAGGAGGGAGCAACGCTCCCTCTTGCGCGACCCACCATGAAACCCTAAAACCAAAACTGGTGCCAACTTTGAGTTTTTCTCAAGTTGCAAAGCGTTGATCCCGTTCATCCGAAAAAAGTCATGTGCACACTTCGGAATTTTAGTTAAACATAATCCAAACAGTCCAATTTTATTAAATTTAGTCCCATTAGCCATATATATTCATTTTAAATTATATCATGGAGATTTTAAATTTTGTAAATAAATTTCATTAAAATACTATATCCAATATTATTAATTATCAATACCACATTTCAAAAAATTGTAACTCATTTCATAGGAAACTTGATCATATCGCAATTTTTTTAATTAATGAGTTTAATTGAAATGGAAAAAAAGGCATAACTACTTTGGAATGAAATTTACACCTATGGATTGCCTATACTACTAAGAATATTTTAGAATATCATATGGATATTAAATCCCTACTATCCACCTAATAATTTTTTATAATTGAGTTAAAATTTTGGAAGCTCTATTCCAAAATAGACATGTACATCGTCATGACTAGCTCAACCTTATAAATTAGTGTAGCCTTGTGAATAAAATAATTAGTAAATATAGATAAGCATCAATCAATAATAAGCTTTAAAGAACTTACTTCACCATACATCTGGAGTTGCTAAAATTGAGAAAAATTAATGAGAATTAACTAAATTTTAAGCTAAGTTACTCTGTTTGGTGAACAAAATTGATTAAATTCGAAGTTGGCCAAATTTTATTCCTAGGAAACTTTATTTTATTTAATGAGGTTCCCAAATCTCAATCCAAACACAAACACTAATAAGTTCAGGAAATTCATCTAACAGTTTACTGAAATATGTTTCAAGTTCATGATGAAATCACAAAAAGTTAAAAAAGTTAAGTTATCTTTGGAAGTGTGGTAGGAACCATTTTGTTAATTTACATAGAATAACTTTTTCTTAATAATATTTTTCATTTCTATTTTAATAATATACATAGAATACAATTTTTTTTTAATAATATTTTTCATTTTTTATTTTAATAATATTTCTCATTTCTTTTTATTTATCTTTATTTTCAAAATTTTGATATGTTAATTTTTATTTATCCAATGTACACTTAAATTATATAAATTAACAAAAGTATAATATTTTAATAGAATATAAAAACTAAATATTAAAAAAATGCATGTAAATTAAAAAATAGGTTAATCTTTTAAAAAAAAATCCACATATATATAATTATAATATTTCAATAAAATATATAAAATAAACATATATATAAAAAAAAAAAAAAAAAATTATTTATACTATACACAATTTGAATTATATATATTTTTAAAGAAATATAATTATATATATATATATATATATATATATATATATATATATAATTATATATATATAATATTGTTATTTTTTGTATGTCATTTTGTAAAGTCAAGGTATCAACAATATGATTATCATAGCTTTTTTGGTTTTCTAAACAGGCTTGAAAAATATCAAATCATTTATTTCATTATACATTTCAATTTATTAAAATTATAAAAATTAACTAAATTATAACTTTTTTTTAAATATATATAGAGAGAGAGAGAGATTCATCTCCACAATATTATGGATATTCTTAGTTTATATATAAACTTCATTACATTGGCATGGGTCAATACCATCACTTATAAATACCACATGCCCAAAATAGCATGCTCATGTAAGACATTAGTTCATATCACAAAATTTTTTAATTAATGAAATTAATTAGAATGACAAAAAACATAATTAAGTTGGAAATAAATCTAAATATTTGGTTTGTATATGTCACTCAGAATCATACGGATATTGAATCTCTAGTATCCACCAATTTATTAATAATTAAATAAAAATTATAGAATCATTATTCCAAAATAGGCATTCCCATTGGCATAACTTGCTATACCATATAAACTAGTGCAACCATATAAATTAGATGGTTGGTAAATGTGAATAGGTATCAATTCATAATAAGCATCAAAGCACACACTTCATCATACATCTCAAGTTGTTAAAACTGAGAAAAAAACATAAGAATTAGCTAAATTATAACCGAAGTCACTGCCAAAATTGATTAAATTTGATGTTGGCCGAATTCCATTCCTAGACAAATTCACTCAACAAGGTTCAGAAATCTGAAGCCAAACACAAACATGAATAATTTCTAGAAATTCATCTAAAAATCTATAGAAATTAATTGCAAATTCATTATGAAATTACATGAAATTAAAAAAAAAGGTAAATAAATAAATTAGTTAATTAATTAAATTAGTCTTGAGAGTATATTGGGAGCCATATTGTTAATTTACATGATTTTTTAAAAAATATTTTTCATTTATATTTTAATAATGTTTCTCATTAATATTAGTTTATCTTTAACTTCACACAATTTCAATATCTTACTTTTTATTTATACCATATACATTTAAATTTAAATTATATAAATTTATGTATTTATAAACCATTATAATAAAAATATAATATTTTTATATTAAATATTTAAAAGAAACCTATATAATTTATATATATGAAAAAATATATTTAAACATTTCAATAAAATATAAAAATTATATATATATATATATATAGAGCGTTCTTTATTTATAAAGAGTTATAATAGAAATGTAATATTTCAAAAATTAATATAAAAATTCAATATATAAAATAAATTTATGCATATTAAAAAATATTGTAATTTTTAAATGATGTGTAAGTGTTAGATATTAGAAGTTATATATACAAATTTTAAAATTCAATTTTTTGGTAATTTGATTTTTATTAATAAATTATAAACAATTTTTTAAATGAAGATAAAACATAACATACATATCACATTAAATTATATAAGATATAAATAATGATTTTGTAATAACATTTAAATTTAATGGATAAGCACATAAAAATTTGATACTTAACTCTGAACCATGAATATTCACCTTATTTTACCATGGATATTATTAACTTCTAAATAGGTTGTGTCATAATACTATGGCTTACTGATACCACATGACCAAAAACCATAACTCATTTCAAAATTTAAATGTATTATAAATATTTTAATTTTATAACATTTTTAAAATTAAAACTTAATACTTACAATATAATAATATTCTTACCCATTTATATTCACCCCCATTTTTCCATAGATCTTACTAACCCATTTCAAAATCAAAATATTTTATTTTAATTTTATTTTATAACATCTTTTAAGTTGCATCTATAAGCAAAAATGTATGGGGATATGTTGTAGTTAAAATTAAAAATTAAAATAATTAATAATCATAATTATCATTAAAAATATTTTTATTTGAACAAATTACATAAAACTAAAAAAAATATTATAATTATAATTATAATTAACAATAAAACTACATTGTCAATTCTCATTAGCACAAACGGTTGAGGATGGGTCTCCTTAGCAAGGCTACCCAGGATAAAACTTCAAAGGGGGTGGTTGTGCCCTTTGCTAAAGAGAGAAGACATACTAAAAAATATACTCAGCTTAGGGTTTTTGTGCCGAGGTAGCGACTTTGACAGATTAGATGCCCGTCGGTGGCTAGTGTGCCCAAGTAACGTGAGACTAGTGTGCCTAATTAACATGAGACTTTGACAGTTTACATGCCCCTCCTCATGCCATTGTTCAAGCCTGAAGGATCATAGACAACTTGACAAACAAATAAAATAATAATGAAAGTATTCTATATCCATGTTAAATATGAATCTCTGAGAGGGTCAAATCTCTTGATGCAAATCTCTTTTAGAGTGAAAAGGGATTTAATTCCTCTTGGTCGGAGTTAAGATGGATCTAGGTTGGTCTATGCATCTTGAAAAGAGGTGGATTGGAAACAAAGGGAGAGGAAGTTTGTTAACAATAGATGCCAAAAAAAAAATTGTTCCAACATGTCACATATACAATGAGCATCAACAAATATGATGACCACAAAGTTTTTTGCTTTTACAAGCAAGCTTGAATAAGCATCGAACCACTTATTTTATTATAAACTTCAATGTATTAAAATTTTAAAAATCATAAGAATTAGCTAAATTTAAGAAAAAAAAAAAAAATCATGTGTCGGCCTTTATATAAAATTAGGGTTCTTGTTTATTTATATCCGGGTCCCAAGGTTCTCTTCTCTCAATAATCTTTCACTCATATTCTATCTGTTTTGTCCTGATGATGGACTCCCTTTGGGGTTTGAAACGTTGGTAGAATGAACTAGAAACTATGGATAATCCGGATCTTGACACTACAAAAAAACTTCCACAGAAGCTTAAAATCTAACATTAACTAAATTATTATTATTATTATAAAAAGGAATTTATATATAAATTAAATATATATACTCTCAAAAAATCATGTACTAAGATTCTTAAACATGGAGATTCACCTCAACAATATCATGGATATTCTTAATTTGTAAATAGGATTCATTACAATGCCATGACCAATACCATGACTTATCATGCCCAAAAAACTGTAACTCATTTCAAATGACACTTGTTCATATCACAATCTTTTAATTAATAAATTTAATTGAAATGACAAAAAAGACATAATTGCTTTGAAATTAAATCTAAATCTTTGGCTTGCTTATCCCACTAAGATTATTCTAGAATATCCTATGGATATTAAATCCTTATTATGCACCTAATAATTATTAATAATTAAATTATTCTAAAATAAATATGTCTATGGACATAACTAGCCCAACCATATAACCTAGAGCAGTGGTAAAAATTAACTAGATGTTAAATGTTGATATGCATCAATCCGTAATAAAAATCAAAACACGCACTTCACCACACATTTTGAGTTGTTCAAATTTAAAAAAAAAAAAAAATCATAAAAATTAACTAAACTGTAACATAAATCACAAGGTTCCCTAGAAATAATTGATTAAGTTTGAAGTTGGTTGAATTTCATTCATGAGCAAGTTTATTCAATGAGATTAACAAATCTCAAGCCAAACACGAAATCAATAATTTCACCAAACTCATCTAAAATTATATTAAACTTTGTTTGAAGTTCATTATTAAATCACATGAAATAGAAAAATTTTAATTTAGCTTTGAAAGTATGCTGACAATTATATTGTTAATTTACATAAAATACATTTTTTTCCTTAATAATAGTTTTAACTTCTTTTTAATACTATTTTTCATTTCTATTGGTTTAACTTTATCTTCCCAAATATCCCCACAGTGGGCGGAGATATGAGCTCCTCGCGGATGCTTGGAGTTGATCGCATCGATGGGACGACAGTTGGAATCATCATGCGTAGATGGTTGATAAGTAGTACGGGCCACCTCCACTAGACTAAGGCAAGCTGGAGGGAGTTAATGTGCCCTCGTGGTAGCAAACGAACTGTAACATCAGACCAGGTTGATTTTATGTTTCACTTCGACTTCGCATTCAAACGAGTTCAAGGCTGATACCTGGTAGATTTGTGCCCACACATGCTTAGGATTTGCTTCTGTTACTTCAGGGCATCCATAATTATGGAGGACAATGACTGTGATAAAGAAATTTGATAACATTCTAGTGATTTTTAGGGTATATCATACGGAGAGCATGGACTCTGGCACCATATTTCACACCAATCTATCAAGAATTGGGCAGAATTGGTCCTGTTGGATGTTTACACTCCCAGTCGTGCATTTTCTATCTCCTATGTGGAGCTATGGCGAGCTCTTTTACTAGCGTTGTGGCACTGGTGTTTGGGAAATTCTTGGGATTGGATGGTAGTTCTGGGCTTCTCTGACTCTTTCAACAGTGGATGTTTGGCACCAGCGTTAGAGATAAAACTGCAACACTGGTGTTTGGGAAATTCTTGGGATTGGATGGTAGTTTTGGTCTTCTCTGACGCTTTCAACAGTGGATGTTTGGCACCAGCGTTAGAGGTAAAACTGCAACTGGAACAGGGGCACTCACAATTTCAATGGGTATTGTGGTTAACCAGCAAGGTGAGTTGTATGATAAAGGTGCATTGGAGGCCATGAGAGTAAAAGTTATCATGGATGGAATTAGTCTTACAGTGGACTACAACCATCTTTCGAAGTGTGACATATATGGGTTGAAGGCAACGCTGGCTGGCCTTAGCCGTTCGAATTACACACATAATGATCCTGAAAGGGCTTTGATTTGGTTGGCTAATGTGGTTGTGTCTCTTCGTCAAATGACTCTACTCAGAGGATGGACTGTAACCGAGCATGTCCCACTAATAATGGACCCAGGTCCCTTTAATCTTCTTTTTAAGACAATATGCTTAGTCTTTATTATATATGGTTCATGTTAGATAGTTTTTCTGATTTTGGCAATCTGAAGCCAAGTCATGGGTCTCTGATGTAGACGAATGCTATTTCTAATCTTATAGCAATATAAATGCCCTCTGACATGCCAGGGAAATAGCGCTCGCTCTCTCTCTCCAGGTTCCATTCATTTGTTCACGTGGGGCGAGTGCTATTTCCCTAACATGTCAGAGGGCATTTATATTGCTATAAAGTTGGAAATAACATTCGCCCTCTGGTGTACATAAGAATCATAGAGAAGGTTTTTTTTGTTTATTAAACTAACTTATAAGCATCAAACTTGTAATCTTGAGACATTAAGACTATATTGTAGGTCTAGTTTCCTCATGGGCATAAAAATCTTTTTGCAGTAATTGAATACCAAAATTTACATTTACACCAGGAAAAAACTTTTTCAAAAATTTGATAGGTTAATTTTTTATATATACCATATACACTTAAACTATGTAAAATTATAAATATTTATAAAGAGTTATAATAAAATATAAATATTAAATATTAAAAAAAACATATTTGAATTTTATTTATATATATATTTAAAAAATATATAAAATTATATAAATATTTAAAGAGTTATAATAGGAATGTAATATCATAATAAAATATAAAAATTTAAAGACATACGTAAATTTAAAAGACATTTTAATTTGTTTTGAATTTTGTTGTGATTCATACATTTCGGGAATAGATCGATTGGAACCGGAAGAGGAGGAAGCCCGTTGACAATCCGAAAAGAAATGGTTGCAAAGTGACACGTATAGAGAGTGAGGGCATTAACAAATATGATTGCCACAGCTTTTTTGGTTTTACAAGAAATATTGAATATTAAATACTTTTTAACAACATTGTTGAAGTGGCGGTATTTACAAGAAAGATTAAATAATAAATACTTGTTAACATCATGGTAGAAGTGGCGGTATTTACCAACATCGTAGTATTCTAATGAGGCGACTCTTTGGTTTTTGCGGATTTTATTTCAAGTAAGAAATTAAGGAAATTACAGTTTTAAATAAAATATTAGATTTATATTATTTTATTTGTAAATTTAAATATTTTAATATATTTTTAAATTTATTTTTATTTAAAAATTAAACTACAAAATACAACAGAAAATAAATCAAATTAATGTGGTAAATATATTTTTGGAGTCATTTCTAAAATAAACATACCTATAAGCATCACTAAGTCAACCATATAAACTAGCACAACCATATAAATTAAATAGTTGGTAAATGTTGATAATCATCAATATATAAAAAGACATCTTACTTCATCATACATCTCAAGATGTTAAAATTAAGAAAAAATAATAAGAATCCACTAAAGTATAACCTAACTCAGTTTTTTATAAACTATAGTCGAATTTCATTCAATAAGATTTACAAATCAAGCCAAACATGAACACTAATAAATTCACGAAATTCATCGAAATTTCTATTGAAATTCGTATCAAGTTCATTATGAAATCACATGAAATTTAAAAAGGTTGGTAATAAGAAAAAATAGAAAGAAAAAAACCAATAAAGCCTCGAGGGATAAACCCTACTTGCTTTTAAAAAAATAAAAAGAATCTAGGTTACTTGCACTATTGAATGTTGTCTTTGAATATCAATGTTGACAATGAGGGAGAGAACAATAGGGGTTAGAATGTTGTCTTTGAATATCAATGTTGACAATGAGGGAGAGAAAAATATGGGTTAAGTTAGCTTTAGTATGATAGGAGTCATGTTAATGTATATAAATATTTTTTTAATAATATTTTTCACTTCAATTTTAATAATATTTCTGATTTTTATTTGTTATTTTTTTATTTATGCAATATACACTTAAATTATATTAATTTATATGTTTATAAAGAGTTCTAATAGAAGACTAATATTTCAATAAAATATAAATTATAAATATTTCAAAGAAACATATGTAAATTAAAAAAATATTTTAAAGATTCTCATTTGTTATATATAATGATGATGACTAACCACCACTAAAAATAATATAGTTAATTTAACCTTAAGAAAATTATATATATATATATATATATATATATATATATATATATATATATGATTATAAGAGAAGTATAATAATAAAACATATTACTTTAATAAAATATAAAAATTAAATATATGAAAAAAACATATATAAATTGGAAAAAAAATAATCTTTAAATTTTGTCATTTGTTTTTAAAAATATATATATGTTAATTTTTTATTTACACCATAAACACTTAAATTATATAAATTTATATTTATAAAAAGTTGTAATAAAATTATAATAAAAAGTGTAGTACTTTAATAAAATATATAAATTAATATATAAAAAATATATATATTTGAAAAAAACAATTTTAAAATTTAATTGTCATATATATAAAATCTTAATTTTAATAAACTATAAAATTTAATACATGAAGGAATGTATATATCTATCTATCTATCTATATATATATATATATATATATATATATATTGTTTGTTTTTTTTAATATATAAGTATTAATTTTTTATTTATAATATACGCATTTAAATTGTACAAATTTATATATTTATAAATTGTTATATATTTCAACCGATATTAAAGAAATATTTTAATATGTAAATTTTACTGTCATTTATTATTTTTGAATATATATGTTAATTTTTATTATATCTTACATATTTAAATCATATAAAATTATATATTTATAAATAGTTAAAATAGAAGTATAATATTTCGTTGGCATGCTTAACTAATGGCTTGAATAGCCTTGTGATATAGGAATATCTCAACTTCCAATTCATTTAAGACAAATCAATCTTTTAGAACTCAAAGCTCCGAATAGGGGGTTTTGAAATTTGATAAGGAATCTTTAATTCGTTAATGTAAATAATTTTAGTTTCTAGATTTATTATAAAAAGTAGGAGTCATATTTCTAAAAGAACAATGGATAGGGATGAGATGTTAGGATAGGAAAGAATAGGGGGTTTTGAAATTTGATAAGGAATCTTTAATTCCTTAATGTAAATAATTTTAGTTTCTAGATTTATTATAAAAAGTAGGAGTCATATTTCTAAAAGAACAATGGATAGGGATGAGATGTTAGGATAGGAAAGATCTTAGATATCTTAGAAATTGATGGAGTGATTTTAGAATCTAGAAAAATATGCTTTGTTTCTAAATTATGGTTATCATTATAAGCTTAAGGATATTAGAACGGAAAAAAAATGTGAAATCAAGTCGTAGAGAGGAATGAAAGGTTCTAAGCATATGTATGTACATTTTTGTTAATCAATGAAAATTTTATTATGTAATTGTCTATGTGATGAGTTGTGCGACTCAAATTTGAATATGCCAATTTAGAATAAATGATAGTGTTGGTATTGTTTTGTCGGAATTAATGTCAAACTTTGTGCAATGATTCCGAACTCAGCATATGGGTGAGATGATTGTGTCAAGGGAAGTGTTGGCATGGTTATGTGACATTTATTAATTATGTTGGCTTATGCGGTTGAGTGATGAAGTGTGTTTCATATCTAGTTGGAGTTGGTGCCTTGCTCAAAGCATTGAAGGGAGGTTATAGATTTGAAGCAATTTCTACCTTAGGATATTATCTCAAATGTTTGTGTTTAAAATGACACAATTGGATATGTCTTGGAAAGACCTTTCTAATGGTATATGGAAACTATGAAATCTCCCAAGGGATTAAAAGTTATGTCCATATGAAGTTTAAACATGGATTCGGACCTCAAGGTTCCACATGAACCTATGTTAAAATAAATTCCAAACCTCAAGAGGGATAGCACAAAACATAATGTATAATGTAAAATTCCCATGCCTTGGCCCTTTTCTAATATTTTTGGTCCCATGGTTCCGAGTTGAATAAAACCCAAGACAAAACCTCCTTCCACTCATTTTTTGTGAACATTTCACATCTTTGCTTGTCTCGTTTCTTATTGGAAGGAAAATTCCCATGGCCCTGAATTCTCGAGGGTAACAATCCTAAGAGACAACCTTTTCCCACCATATGATGATGAGAATTCATGTCTTGCCCTAGGACGATTGGAGTGAAGTGTGACAAGGGTACTGAGGTCCTGATATCAAGAGATGGAGGGTGAGATATAATCATTTCATGAAGAGTGACACTTAACATATAAATCTCACATCAAGCCATTTTTAACACAAAATTTGGTCACAAATATCAAGCCTTGAGACCCTTTTCTCTTCTGTACAAATTACATGTGGCATTTTGACATTAGTATGATGTTAGAAAATGTCTTGGAAATTCATTTGGAGGACACATGGCATGCAGATTTGGAGTTTTCACGTGGCCAAGTGGGCCATTTCAAGTTGACACGTGGCACCACTTAGGAGGCACCATGTGGTTAAGATGACATTAGCATGATGTAGAGCCTCTACTTTACACCTACTTGTCTACCATTTCCCTCAGTTTTTCCTCAGCTTTTCTTCACTTTTGCCTCATTTTCACTGTAAAACCACCCAGATCATTACATTAGGTGTCATTAAGCATGATCAAGTGAGTTTTGCTAATGGGTGACTGTTTTGTTTAGATTTTGACATACTTGCAGGAATTCCGCAGCTGTCTGGCAATCCCGCAGCCATTCAGCGATTCCGTAGCCATCTGATGATCCCGCAGCCTTTTTGTTAAACTCAAGGTTTCACGTGTCAGTTTGCCAAATGAGCCACATGGGCACTTAGGTATCAACGTGCTCGAGGTTCCTGTGCCATTTTTTCAGCCATTCATGTCATCTGTACCTCCGTTCAAAACTGGTCAAGTTACGGTCAAATAAAGGCAGCTTAACGGTGATTGTAAGCTGTTAGGTCACGTCAGCTCAAACGGTGACTTGTCCGCGTTTTGCAGGTGGTAGGGGACATGATCCAACACTGGATTCATTGCCCATGACGACAGAACCTCCAGCTCATCCACGCAGCCTTATGATGTGTCAATGAACCTTAAATACGCATTACAGTTAGTTGTTTTTCAGTTATTAGCTGTACGTGTTAGGCCATCCTTCAGATGCCTATATATACTTGCGTCTGCGTACGCTTATTTTACTTTTTAGCTGCTGTACTTTCTGAACTTGTGATAATTTTAAGAGCTTTTGTAAACTCTGTTTTTATAGTGCTGTTCTAGCACTCTGTTTTGTACATTTCTGCAAATGGAGCAATAGAAACAGTGCTGTTTTGAAGCTTTCAGTTCCTTAAGTCTTCTTGTGGCTGAATGAATGGAGGGCCCCTGTTCATGTTAGCCTCTTTAAAGTATTTTATGTTCAGCATTTCTTTATTTTCTCATTCAGCATTTCTTTAAACATGTATAGTTTGATTTATTTGATTTCTTTTCTTTCAAGCTGATCAGTATTATTTCCTTGCAGGTTTTTAGCCCGGGATTTGTTTTTATGTTTGTGTATTTGCTTTACAAACTAATGGTATTTGAAGTTGACAAGTTCAAGTTGCTGCCTTTGTTTTTATAGCTGATTTTTAGTCTTATTTCTCAAAGTTCTGCTAACACATGAATGATCTTTTATCATAAATTGTTATCTTTTAAGGATCAGAATACCACTAACTTGCAGTTGGCTTTGAGTGCTTTTTAGACTAATCTTTCACTACTTTCTAATCATACTTTGCATAGTACATATGGCAGAAGTAGAGAGTTAGAAAGAGCAAAACGTTATTACTAGTCTTTAAAGTAGATTTTTCTCATTTTTAATCACTTTTCTAACTCAACTTGAGCTACTTCCTAATCGTGCTTTACACAGCACTATGTGTTTGAAGCAGGGAGTTAGGGAGACATAATCATTATCTTTGGTTTTAAAAGTGACTTTCTTTTCTTTTATTTGCAATAGCATGAATGGTGTCTAGTGCCATTGGAAGTGGTTCTTTGCTTTCAAGTTATTTCAAGTTATTTATTTCTTTCAAGCATTTCCTTTCAAGCAAGTAGTTAGAGATCACTAATCACACACTATCACTCATCTATTTATAAATCACCACTCCATCTTAGGAAGATAAATTAACCACAAACAACACCCCCAACGATAAAAAAAACTCTAAGAGGTTGCTTAAGTACATATAGTACACCTTCACTTCATCAGCTTACGAGCCCCGGGTTGACAATTAATACTAGAAATTTAGATAACACTAAATTGACTAAACATTTTGGCGCCGTTGCCGGGGAAGTGAAATTAAGTAGCCATATTCTTAGAAAAAAAAACATAAAATTTCAAGAAAAGAAGTTAATAGCCTATCTAAGTATGCTCTCCTCTTGCACTTCAAAGTGATCTGGAGGATCAGAAAGGAGAAAGTTATTGATTTAATAGTTTCTTGAGTATGCTCTCTTCTTGCACCTAGAGTGACCTGGAAGATCAGAAAAAGAACTATTAACTTGACTTGAAGATAAAATAAAAAATGACATGCATAGAGCTAGAGATTCTAGAGGAAGGTTTTTAGCTAGAGCTCGAAGTTCAATTTTTACAAGTCCATCTGCTTCAAGAGATAGACAAGAGACACCTCCCTTATCTCCAACCGAAACTCCTAGTCCTAGAATTCCTGGAATTCAAGAGCCAAGAGTTGACTCTCCTACACCTTCTATTGAGTTTGAACCAGGAAGAGACTCTTCTCTTTCTCCTACAGGAAAACCAATTGTAATTGAGGAAATAGACTCACCTGAAGAAGAAGGAGAAATCTCTTCTCATTCACCCTTTGTAGAGGAACCAGAAGATTTTGAAATCCCTAGGAGAATCATCATGGCAGAGGAAGAAGGAGGTGGTAGAGGTAGAGGTAGAGGAGGAGGAGGAAATAACAATAATAATGGAGGAGGTAGAGGTCCCATTGGAGGAAATAGAGATGGGGATAACTCATTTGGGTTTCCCATTGTTAATGAGGATTCCCGAGCCACCATGAAAAACATATCACCATCCGTCCTCCCAAATTTTCATGGGTTAAGAACTGAAGACCCTGAAACATTCTTGTTTGAATTTGAAGTTGTGTGTCGAACCTATGACTATCTGGATGATACTCAGAAACTCAAGCTGTTCCCATCAACATTAAAAGATCAAGCTTTAAAATGGTTCATGGGGTTACTTACTCAATCCATTAGGACTTGGGATGAAATGAAACAAACCTTTTTGGATAGGTATTTGGACTATTGTATGCCTACTAATCACAAGGACGAGGTTTTTAAAATGATGCAAAAAGAAGATGAGAGCTTAGAAGATTTACTTGAGAGATTTCAATATAACTTAAAAAGAGCAAAAATGAGTACCTTGGATGAAGAGACCTTAAAAGCCCTCTTATTAAAAGCCATTAGGGATGAATGGATAGATATCTTAAACATGATGGGGAAAGGGGATATTTCTCAACTTTCTCTCAATGATATAACAGAACTTTGTATCCATCTCTCAAGGGGCAAATCAAAAACTCAAAAAGGGCCTAGAGATCCTTCTCTCCTTAGGGCAAATAAATCTGCAACAGGATCAGTGAGTAGGGCTGAAATCGGTAATATGCTTGATGAATTTAAAACTGACATCTTAGGGAGTCTTAGTGAACAAATTGATACCCTTAAGATTCAAAATAAACAAAAAGCAGAAGCTGAGGCTATGACTATCTTTTGCCCGAAGTGTAGAAAGAAGCATGCTCTAAGGGAATGTCCCTTGGAAGCACAAGTTGTGGAAACATGTGTAATTTGCTTAGAAACCCATGAGACCAAGGATTGTCCTTCAATCCCTGGGCTCAAATCAGTCTTTCAAGAAGATCCAAGTACGCTTGAATCTCTTTGTTTTATTGCAAGGAGACCTTGGCAAGGACAACAGAATCAAGGGTTTAACAACTCTATGAATTCTCAATCCCAACCAAATTGGAATCCTTGGCAACAACCTTGGCCTCAACCACAAAATGCTTTTCAAGCATGGTTGCAAAGCATGCAAAATCCTTATGCGAGACTTGCTCAATTCTATCAATATCCTCCATCATTTCAGAATCAGCAAGCTCCCCAACTTCCAAATCAAGGTCAACAATTATCATTGCCATATCCTCAACAACAACAACCTCCTCCACAAAATCAAAATTCTCAACTCTCCCAGCAGAAGCCAAATCAACTTCCCTCTCAGCCATTACCCAATCCAAATAATAGGAATCCTCAAAATGCTTATGTGATGGAAGGTCAACCATTCCCTACCTATATGGTTGTTCCCCTCAATGAAGTACAACTCAGATCAGGTAGAATCCTAGATCAACCTTCTACAAGTGTTCAACAGCCAAGCATTTTTGAGGAAGAATCTCTTAAAGCTAATAAGGGTTCTGAAGCATCCCTTCAAAATCCAAACATTCAAGAAAAAGAAAAAGAATCAACTCCCTTAGTTGAGCAACCTACATCTTCAACTACACCGCCTTTCCCTGAAACTTTACAAATTGACCAGGGGGTGGAAAAACAAATTTGGTTGCCTGACTACAACTTTCTAGATGAATTGAAAAATGTTTGTATCAAGATTCCCTTGTTAACAGCCATTAAGGAAATTCCCATCCTAGCAAAGACAATAAAGGAGTTGAGTTTGAAAAAAACAGGAAAAAAACCAGAGATACCAAAAGGATACATCTAGTTGGAAAAATTGCAGACATTATGATGGGTAAGATTACCATGCAAAAGTATGTGGATCCCGGTAGCCCTATTGTTAAAACTCATATTAATGGGGTTGAAATCCCAAATACCTTGATTGACTTAGGAGCCGCTATCAACATCATGAGTAGACAGACCATGGATCAGTTAAAGCTTCCTAACCTTCTCTTTACACCTACTTTGCTGCAACTTGCAGATAGATCAATCATCAAACCTGATGGTGTATTGGAAGATATTCCAGTCTCACTAGACTCTTGGGAGTATCCAGTTGATTTTATGATTTTAACTCCCAAGAACAATCTAGGAGGACATCCTCTTATTTTAGGAAGACCTTGGCTGGCCACAGCTGATGCTTTCATAAGTTGTAGGTCTGGGGACATGTATATATCAGATGGTAATTCTACCAAGAAATTCAACTTGTATCCTCCCGCAAAGGCAATAACAGAAATAGGAGAAGATGAGTGGATCGATGATGAGGATACTCTTCAACCTGTTCTAACCATCTCTGAGATTAGTGAGGACAGTCAAATTCTAAATACATTAGAAAATTTCGAGACACCTTTAGAATATGACTCTACACAGTTTCAGTTAGATGCAGACATTGAATATCTCTCCTCTAGACAGATGTCTCTCTTCTCAATGGAAGAGTTTGGTAGTTCTACAGTTGAAATCTTTCCAGGAAAAACATTAAACATTAACAAGAACTTGGAAAGACCACAACAAGAAGAATTAACTAAACTGTTGCAAAAACATTCCACTGCCTTTGCATGGGAATACACTGACATGAAAGGAATCGACCCTAAGACTTGTATTCATCACATTTATATTGAAGAAAACAGCAGACCTATTAGGTAGCCACAAAGACGGATGAATCCAAATCTTAGGGAAATTGTGAAAGAAGAACTTCAGAAATTGCTCAAGGTAAACTTCATTTACCCCATTTCAGATAGCCAATGGGTTTCTCCCTTGGTTATAGTGCCCAAAAAGAATGGTAAATGGAGAGTTTGCATTGATTATCGAGAATTGAACAAGGCAACCTTAAAGGATCATTTCCCTCTACCTTTTATTGATCAGGTACTAGACACTTTAGCAGGTAAAAAGTATTTCTCATTCTTGGATGGTTTTAGTGGTTATAACCAGATTCAGGTAGCACCTGAAGATCAAGACAAAACCACATTTACTTGTCCTTGGGGAACTTTTGCCTACCGAGTACTCCCTTTTGGATTGTGCAATGCACCCGCTACATTTCAAAGGGCTGTACTAGGAATCTTTTCAGATCTGATTCATGATTGTGTAGAGGTATACATGGACGATTTCACAGTTTATGGTAATACATTTGAAGAAGCTTTGGCAAATTTGGAAAAAGTACTGGTAAGATGTAAGGAAACAAATCTTTCTTTAAGTCATGAAAAGTGTTTTATGATGTTTACTGAAGGGATTGTTTTAGGACATCATATTTCAGGAGATGGAATCAAAGTTGATAGATCTAAAGTCGAAGTTATCTCTAAGTTACCTGTTCCAAATTGCCAAAGAGATGTTAAAAGTTTTCTTGGGTTTACTGGTTATTACAGAAGATTTATTGAAAACTTCACTAAGATAGCATCCCCTCTTTTCAAACTCCTTACTAAAGATTGTGAATTTAAGTGGAATCCTGAATGTCAATCTGCCTTTGAAGCTTTAAAGATTAGAATATCTGAAGCACCCATTCTAAGGGGTCCAAATTGGAAACTCCCTTTCCACATTTCTACTGATGCTTCAGATACAGCTTTAGGAGCTGTTTTGGGACAAAAGGATTTGATCCCTTATGCCATTTATTACACAAGTAAGAATTTGACTCCTACTGAGTTAAATTACATTGTTACTGAAAAGGAATTTCTAGCCGTTGTTCATGCAATAAACAAGTTTAGACATTATATAACCGACTATGAAACCTTTGTCCACACTGATCACTCTGCCATTAGATACCTCATGAACAAACCAGTCACTAATGGTAGAGTTACAAGATGGCTTTTGCTTTTACAAGAATTCAACATAACTGTGTTAGATCGACCAGGTAAACAGAACACAGTAGCTGATTTCTTGTCTAGAATCCAAAACACTAATGAGGATTCTCCTGTAGAGGATAAATTTCCAGATGAGTATTTGTTTGCAGTAACTACCAAAACTCCTTGGTATGCTGATATTGCTAATTATTTAGTTACTGGAAAGCTACCTTTACATTTATTTCCTAATGAGAAAAGGAAAATCATTCAGGAGAGTTCACATTATTCTTGGATTTCTAATGAATTGTTCAGAACAGGGCCAGATTTTATGATCAGAAGATGTGTACGGGAGGATGAAATGCCTGACATCCTTAAGGCATGTCATGACGAACCTTGTGGCGGACACTTTGCTGATAAGAGGACAGCCTATAAAATCCTCTCTTTAGGATATTATTGGCCTTCTCTCTTTAAGGATGCAAAGCAATATGTTAGAAGGTGTGACAGTTGTCAGAGAGTTGGGAGACCAACTCTTTCAAATGAAATGCCACTACAGCCATAGGTATGCATCGAACCCTTCGAGAAATGGGCTCTAGATTTTGTTGGACCAATTAATCCGCCATCCAAGCAAAAGAGATATATATTGGTTTGTACTGATTATGTTACTAAGTGGGTAGAAGCTAAAGCATTGACTTCTGCTACTGAAAATTCAGTTGTTCAATTTCTTTTTGAGGATATTTTCACTCGTTTTGGTGTCCCAAGAGAAATTGTAACAGATCAGGGGAGCCAATTTACATCAAGGATGATGGAGAAGCTGATGGAGGAGTATAAAATCAAGCATAGAACATCTACTCCATACCATCCGCAAGCGAATGGTCAAGTAGAATCTACAAATAAAGTTCTTGAAAGCATCATCACAAAGACTGTTCATCTTCATAGAAGAGATTGGGCGGAAAGGCTTCCTGAAGCCTTATGGGCCTATAGAACTACATGGAGGAACACCACAGGACATTCTCCCTATGAACTTGTTTATGGGAAGGAAGTCCTGTTCCCCATTGAGTTCCAAATCAAGACCTTCAAGACAGCAGTTCAATTGGGGATGAGCTTATCAGAAGCCCAGAAGCACAGAATGGACCAGTTAAATGAACTAGATGAAATGAGACAAGATGCAATTCTAAGGACCGATCTAGTTCAGCACCAAAGAATCAAATGGCATGATCGACATATCAAAGAAAAGAAGTTTCAAAAGGGTGATTGGGCACTCTTGTTTGATTCCAAATTTAAGGACTTCAAAGGAAAATTTCAAACTCATTGGCTTGGGCCATATGAGATTGATGAAGTCTTTAATAATGGAGCAGTTAGAATGAAGACTATTGATGAACTTCAAACTCCCTTTATTGTGAATGGCCACCGGTTGAAATTTTACCACAAGCCACTCTCAAAAGAGGAGTTTGTTAAGTTGTTCCAAGGCGATTCTGAAATGAGGCTGGTGGAGAAGAATTCTTCTCCTCCATCAGCCTAATCTCTGTTTCTTTCAATTTCAATAAAAAAAAAAAAAATTTAAAAAAAAAAAAAAAAAAAAAAGAATAAATGTATGAGCCTGAAAACCAATCTCTGATTGGCAGTCTCATGCAGAAAACATGAGGTGAAAATCAGGGTCACCTGACACCTCATGTTTTCCAAAAAAAAAAAAAAAAAAATCTCTCTCTCTTTCATCTCATTTCGCCATTTCATCCATTCCATTTCACCATCTTATTCCATCTAACCATTCTCACTTCACCTCACTGCTTTCCACCCATTCATCCATTCATTCCATTTCATTTCATTAATAAAGGTTTTTTTTAGGCAACTAAGGTTATTTTGTGCAGCTGGAGGACACCATTGCAGTTCCCGTAGCTATTTGGCAATTCTGCAGCCGTTTAGCCTTTCCGCAGCCCTCTGCACCTGCACAAAGAAACACAGTCTGTTTGAGAAATTTTTACAGTTCAAAAATCATCAATAACAAGGAGGAAAGAGTCATGTAACAGCAATAAGTTGACAAAGGGTTAGTGGCAAATCATCAAAAGGCAAACCAAACACGGATCTGAGGTATGTTTTAAATCTTAAACTTACAGTTATTTCATTACGCAAAGTTTTCTGGGTTATGTCTTTTTGCCACTAATTGTAATGATTACCCATTTTCCCTACCATGCGACCATATATCCACGTATCTCTCAAGTCTATCAGTCCTTGATTACCACGATTTTGAAAATCACTTACGGCTGCTTCTGTCATTAAGGCTTTCGTACCCTAGTGACGTAGCCTAATGTACTACGACTCTCTAAGTCCTCATCCCGCAGCCATGTGTAAACCTACAGCTGAAATCTAAGGATCTAGCCGTTTCCATTCATTATTTCGAAACCCTCCTACGCTCATAACACTCCATTTCACGCTATTCCATTCTCTCATTTCCTTCATTCCGTTCCACTCACTACGTTGCCTCCATAAACCATACTCTGTTTTTTCCTCTCTACTAATTCTGAGAAACAGTGAATACATATAACCAGTGAACGTATGTTACGGTTGTATTACGACTGATAAGCCACCGTTCCACTGTGTTAAAGCTATTAATCCACCATTTCACGATGTTCAAGCCGTGAATTCACTGTGTCTAAGGCTATTGCTGAAACCATACAACCTCTTTTCCACAAAATTCTGAACAGAGCTGAGAATTTACTGTGTAAAGCCACCATTGAAGTCGTGTTTTTAGAACAGAGCCGTAGAGTCAATGGGGAAACTTTTAAGGGCTGAACCAGAAGGTTCAAAATTCCTGGAAGCATATCCTCAAGTTAAGGAGGCGTTGCAGAAAGCCAACTGGCTACAGTGCATCAAGAAATTTAAAGGCTACCACAAGGAGGTTACAAAGGCCTTTGCAAGGTCATTCAGAGATAAAGACAGTCAAGTGGAGGTGGGTGATTTAACGTTTGCAGTCAGTGAGGGTAGCATAGCACAAGCTACATCTCTCCCACAAACCAGAGAAAGGTGGTTTAAAAACCGGTCAGTTCAAGATCAACAATGGAAGCAGATTTTAAAAAACCCAGGTATGGATACCAGTGTCTTCACAAAAGGAATTCCTGTCACTTATGTTAAGGAAGAATGGAAAATTTTACTGTTGTTAGTGCAAAAATTTTTCACTTGTGAAGGGAGATTTGGGGTCTTATATGTTTATCATGGTAAAGTTATGCTGCAATTTCAAGGAGAACATGATATAAATCTTCCCTACTTTCTATTCCAAAGCCTTAGAAAAATGTGTTCCATGGCCCAAAGGAATCCACGAAACATTGAAGCACATCTCTGTCATCATAGTCTTGTTAAGATGTTAGTGGAGGAACAATTAAAAGCAAAACGAGACACCTGGGAGAAATTCCTTGTGAGAAATCATTTTGAAGAAGCTGGAGAAACCTCTGTGCCTAGAAAAAGTAGAAGAAAAAGAAAAGAGGATACCCCTGAAACTGATATCTTAGAGGGAACTGTCCAAGGACAGATTGAAGAGGAAACTGAAGTACATCACTCTGAACATGAGATTGAGCCTGAACCTACTGTGGACAGTGATCCAATAGCTCAAGGGATTATCACACAAACCCTCTCAGAACTTGCCCAAGAAGCTGCCCAGAAGAGAAAAGAAGATAAGAAGAAACAAAAGCAAGACAAGGGAAAATCCATAGTTCAAGAAACTTATCAGACTCCAGAGAATTCTAGTGAGGAAGATAGTCAGCCCTTAGCACAAAGGTTGGCCAAACTCCATGAAAAAACTGCCCTTTCCAAGAAAGTAAAAGTGCAGAAACCAAGGAAAAAGGCACAAAAAGAAACACAGAGTGTTGCCACTGTAAGAAGGAGCAGCAGATTGCAGAATAAAGGGAGAGCCACAAGGACACTTTTCATTGATCTAAGCACACCAGAGAAGGGTGCTATAAAATCAGACCTTGAGGATAGTCCACAACATGATGCAGCTACTCCTCCAAGGGAGGACAGTCCATTTCAGCCGGAGTTTGAAACTGAAATTGAGCATGAACACAGTCCAAGGAAGTCACCAATGGTTGACCCAGCTCAGCAAGAGGTGTACAACTATTTTGAAACATTGGAGCAGAACACTGCTGGCCCAAGTAATATCATACCTCATGAGCAGCAAATAGACATACTCAAACAAGAGATCTATGAACTTGAGGTGCTAAATTGCCACATTAAGCAGGAAAATGAAAAAATGAAGCAGCAAGCTGATATTGACAAAATGGTCCAAGATAACACCATGCTTCACATGGGCATGTGGCAGAAGAAAAACAGGAGACTCAAGAAGAAATGTAGAAGGCTAAACAGAGCCTTAATCAATTTGAAATTCAGATGCATGTTCAAGAGACCAAAAGTCAATGTCTCCACACAGAGGAAGAAGAGGAGATTGGATGTCTTAGCAGAGGCATCCCAGCAGGTGGATTGAGCTATGTTTTCATTGCATGAGGACATGCAATACCCTCGTAGTGGGGGTATGTAGAGCCTCTACTTTACACCTACTTGTCTACCATTTCCCTCAGTTTTTCCTCAGCTTTTCTTCACTTTTGCCTCATTTTCACTGTAAAACCACCCAGATCATTACATTAGGTGTCATTAAGCATGATCAAGTGAGTTTTGCTAATGGGTGACTGTTTTGTTTAGATTTTGACATACTTGTAGGAATTCCGCAGCTGTCTGGCAATCCCGCAGCCATTCAGCGATTCCGCAGCCATCTGATGATCCCGCAGCCTTTTTGTTAAACTCAAGGTTCCACGTGTCAGTTTGCCAACTGAGCCACATGGGCACTTAGGTATCAACGTGCTCGAGGTTCCTGTGCCATTTTTTCAGCCATTCACGTCATCTGTACCTCCGGTCAAAACTGGTCAAGTTACGGTCAAATAAAGGCAGCTTAACGGTGATTGTAAGCTGTTAGGTCACGTCAGCTCAAACGGTGACTTGTCCGCGTTTTGCAAGTGGTAGGGGACATGATCCAACACTGGATTCATTGCCCATGACGACAGAACCTCCAGCTCATCCACGCAGCCTTATGATGTGTCAATGAACCTTAAATACGCATTACAGTTAGTTGTTTTTCAGTTATTAGCTGTACGTGTTAGGCCATCCTTCAGATGCCTATATATACTTGCGTCTGCGTACACTTATTTTACTTTTTAGCTGCTGTACTTTCTGAACTTGTGATAATTTTAAGAGCATTTGTAAACTCTGTTTTTATAGTGCTGTTCTAGCACTCTGTTTTGTACATTTCTGCAAATGGAGCAATAGAAACAGTGCTGTTTTGAAGCTTTCAGTTCCTTAAGTCTTCTTGTGGCTGAATGAATGGAGGGCCCCTGTTCATGTTAGCCTCTGTAAAGTATTTTATGTTCAGCATTTCTTTATTTTCTCATTCAGCATTTATTTAAACATGTATAGTTTGATTTATTTGATTTCTTTTCTTTCAAGCTGATCAGTATTATTTCCTTGCAGGTTTTTAGCCCGGGATTTGTTTTTATGTTTGTGTATTTGCTTTACAAACTAATGGTATTTGAAGTTGACAAGTTCAAGTTGCTGCCTTTGTTTTTATAGCTGATTTTTAGTCTTATTTCTCAAAGTTCTGCTAACACATGAATGATCTTTTATCATAAATTGTTATCTTTTAAGGATCAGAATACCACTAACTTGCAGTTGGCTTTGAGTGCTTTTTAGACTAATCTTTCACTACTTTCTAATCATACTTTGCATAGTACATATGGCAGAAGTAGAGAGTTAGAAAGAGAAAAACGTTATTACTAGTCTTTAAAGTAGATTTTTCTCATTTTTAATCACTTTTCTAACTCAACTTGAGCTACTTCCTAATCGTGCTTTACACAGCACTATGTGTTTGAAGCAGGGAGTTAGGGAGAGATAATCATTATCTTTGGTTTTAAAAGTGACTTTCTTTTCTTTTATTTGCAGCAGCATGAATGGTGTCTAGTGCCATTGGAAGTGGTTCTTTGCTTTCAAGTTATTTCAAGTTATTTATTTCTTTCAAGCATTTCCTTTCAAGCAAGTAGTTAGAGATCACTAATCACACACTATCACTCATCTGTTTATAAATCACCACTCCATCTTAGGAAGATAAATTAACCACAAACAACACCCCCAACGATAAAAAAAACTCTAAGAGGTTGCTTAAGTACATATAGTACACCTTCACTTCATCAGCTTACGAGCCTCGGGTTGACAATTAATACTAGCAATTTAGATAACACTAAATTGACTAAACACATGACATAATCTGATGAGGTGACACTATTTGGGATTTGATTTAGGGGTTTTCATTTTTTAATGTTTTCATGTGTTAAAGTTTTCATACTATTCAGGCTCTTTGGGAAAAAAATAGAAGAGTGCAACAAAAATGGCCCAAACCCCCAAACTAGTGTGGGACCTAGTTTAGGCATCCAACTAGTTGGGAATAAAATAGAAGAATGCAATAGAAATTTCCTGAACTCCCAAACCATCAAACTAATTTTGGACCCATTTGAAGCCCATTTGGATACTCAGGCCATTTGGGAAGATAGATGGTATGTGGTGACTAGCTCATAGGGATGGCATGTGTCACCACCTGGAGACAACATTGTGGCACCACTTGGAGACAACTAATTAAATTTTAATTTGAAGGAAAACTAGTAACTTATAAGTGGGTCATTTATCCATATATTTTTATTTCTATGCAGTCCTTATACACAAACCATTATCCATTGTAGTGTAAGGACCTAGTTGCAAGATTTGTCTTATTGTTGGGAAAATCCTTGGTGGGCACTCATAAAAAATTATTCAAAAGGATATATACATAAAGTGAATCAAATACTATGAAAACCCCTTATTGTTACTGATCCAGGTGGATACTGGTGGGCACCCACCCATTCCACTTGGACCCTCACGATTGTCTCTTTCAGTTTTTCATTTTCCTAAATTGTAGCACAATTTACTATTTTTAGCAGTTTTTCGGGTCATGAACTTTTGGAGCTATTTTGAGGCTCTAAATGACATTTTTTGGGAAAATCATGACCAAGAAAAATTATACATTAGTGTTGGCCAGTCAGAAGTTGTAGTCCTTGGATAGATCTTTCTAATGAGATATTTTGCGTGTCAAACAGAGATCGTATGCCAAAGTTACGACCCCGGGAAATTGATATACCAATTTACCCAAACGGGGCCCATAGTTTTGGCACTTCATCTCCTATGGTTGGGGCTTTTCCTTGTTTCTCAATAATAAATAGGCCTTCGAGCCTCATTGTAACACAATTCAGAGGCATGTAGTCGCCACATCTCTTCTCAAAGATAAACTACATTGCCCGAGTTTGTCTTATTTCCATTTTGTTTGTAAGCATATTTCGGTATTTGATATTAATAAAATGAAGTGTTAGTTATGTTGCATCTTTGTATTATGGTTATAGCTGTAATTTGTTGCATTCCTGTTTAAATTCGAATCAATTACTCTTCTTTTTCATGACAGTGGTCTGATAAATCTCTGATTATTGTTCCTTTGGAACTCTAAACTTGCAATTTCAAATTTGAAACTTTGGTGACCCATGAGAATAGTATGATATACACTAAAAGAGCAAGTAACTAAAATATCTTGTTTCTCTGAAATTGGACAATTGGAAATTAATAATATGAAAGATATACAACTCAGGAAAAAATCACTTTCATTTTTCTTATAGTATAAATGGTAATGAAAAACCCTAAAAAACTCCATCAATAACATTTTCATCATCAACCCCCAAAAGAAAAACAATAAGAAACAAAATTCCTTGAATGGCCTCAGAAAATAGGTTTAAAGGGAAAATTATAGCCAATTCAGGAACAATGATACCACGGGAAAACATAGACTCAATCATGATCTTGTTTTCATTCTCTTATAATTGTGTATAATTTAATTACAATTTATTCAAAAAGAGTTTGATATTTTTCAGTAGATGGTATACACAACATGTTATGAATAGACTCCGTTGAAATTTTGATAATGGCATGACCCTCTTTATATATAACATCCTAGCTACTTGACACATATAACATTCCACACTAGGCGATAAACTCAAGGAAGTGATATATATGGGAAATGGTAACAAACCCAAAAACAAACTCCCATATTCGCAATGAATCAACAGGGTGGACGATTTTACCAAAGGTCTCTTTTGTAACTTGGAATAATTAAAATTCACAACATCATATATATCAGGTTCCCTATCCACTAATGTCATATGATTAGAATTCACAAAATCATGCGGTGTAGGGTTCAAGCTCCTAGAGTTAGTCATTGCTTTAAAAGTAGTGAGAAATGTGCAAGAGGCTATTGGGGATTTTATTTTAGAGGCATATTGACGTGGAAATGGATCTACTATTGTTATAGACATATTTGGGCACATCAACCCCAAACTTATATGTTGATAAACTAGGGCTCATCAACCCCTAAAAGAGTTGTTTCATACCCTAAAGAAACATAGTCATCTGAATACATCATTCCCCAAAAGTTCCAACTAAGAAACCATCCAGAAATGGCCTAAATTAAACCATACTGACTGCTCCATTGGCAAAGTGTGATGCATACTGAGTGGTACACTGCTAGGGTGCGATGCATACTGATTAGGCCTTCTATAGGGTGCGATGGGCGAGTATGGACAAATGGCCAAGACAGTTTGCTAGGTGGTTGCTCATGGAATCTTCTAGAAACTTCCCCTGTGCCACTTGCCTCTCTGAATTCACCCAAGGATCAATAAGGGATATAAGAAATCTCCAAATGGAACCAATTGTAACAAGTGGAATGACACTAATCAAACCCCATGGATGACTCACACCCTTGCACACATCTATAAATGGATCTCTAATTCAAGAGATCTAGAGGCTGGAATATTGTGAATTGCAAGGAAGTGCTGATAGTTTGTAATTGAGGAAAGAGCATTGTATTGTTGGAGTGATCTTGCTATTTCATGAGGTGAAGAAGGATTGAAGCTGGATCATACAACTGGGTTGTAATTCTCCCTTCTATTAATAAAGTTCTTCAAGTTTTCTTCCATATGATTGTGCAATTATGAATGTTATCATTTGTGAATGTGATCATGTGTTCATTATATATTTGATTCTATAATGTTTATGTTGTAATAGATCACGATGCTTTGGCGGTTCTTTGTTGCTATACTTGTGCAGGTACTCTCCAAGCGTGTTAAGTATGGGGAGGAGTTGCAGGCTCTATCAAAGGGGAGAGAGAGCAAGCAAGGGATTAAGTGGAAGTTCTAGGTTGGTTCCATTATCTTTCTCTTATCTGTTACACATAGAAGAAATTGTTGAATTTCTTTAAACTGTTGTTTCTAGGGTAGCTACCAAACCTAGAGGGATAGCATTCTTTAGGAATACTTGTTTCCCATAAATAAATTGGCGACTCCACTGGGGAGAACAGATGTTTGTTTGTTGTTATTGTTTGTTTTATAAACGATAGACAGAGTCTGAAGTCAACCAAGTAGCCTTCGAACTGCTCTTGCTCTGCAATTTCATAGTAGATGAATGCTTCTTCAGTCAATTCTAGTTTAGTTTATGAATTAAACATTTGACTTACAAGCACATCTAGATGCCCTTTTGGTAGCTCAATAACCTCTCAAGACATTCCTCTATACTTTTCTCTTTACTATTCATCGAAACTTAGCTTAACTCATTGAGAACAACTGCACATCTAAGCCAAAACCCATTTCAATTGCACTCCCTGGACCATTGCATTGTCTTCCACTGTAACTCAATATGCATCGCACCTCCCGAGTCTAATAAGTGTGATGCATCTCTGTTTCTATGAAGCCTAGGTGTGATGACTGACTGAACTCTTTTTCGATTCTAAAAATTGAGGGTTTTTTTACCTTGTTTTCAGTTTTGTTTCATTGTTTTGCTGCACATGAACAGTGCCTCCTTACTGAAGCCTACTTGCATCACATAGACCAGCCTAAATTACATTAGGATTAGTGAATTTTTTTTTGTGTGTTTGTTCATCATTTACAATCCTTTGTCGAAAAATTGTTTAAATCGATTTGTCGCTTTGATACAAAAGTGTCGTAATTGTTGTTTTGTGTCGAAAAGAGAAGTGTCGTGAATTCTTCCTTCCCTTGATAATCAATTGAACTTTTCTTCATGTATTTGGTTTGATTTGTTTGTATTCGAAGTGTTGAAAGCATTTTTATTCAAAATTGAAAAGTGTCGTTGAGTCTTCCTTTCTCTTTTGAAGAAGAAATTGTCAAAAATGTCATTTTGAATGAAATATTTCAAATATTTGCTGCATTTAGTTTTCCTTTTTGGCATTTTTCACATTAAGGAGAATGAAAACAAATACATGCATTTGCATTTAGCAGTTGTAGATTTGTGTGTGAAAATATGATTTAGGGAAATGCACTAGGGTGTGCTCTTTGCTCCTTGCTCTTTGCACTATTATTTTATTTCCCTAGAAGCTGTGATTTTCATTGCTCAAAATAAACAAAAATTGTTTATCATTGTAGATTTCATTTTAGGAATTTCAAATCATCATCACACGATGAACCATTGAAAGGAAAACTCTAAACAAGATCAACTTTAAAATAAATTTCAATGAACCTAACAATGCTTTGGAACTTAACGCAACATATCTAGAGGTCTAGGTGTTATAGACAATTTTGTGCCTTACAGCAACAAGCATGAATTGTCAATAATCCAAGGGATCCAAAGTTCCCTAAACATGATGTTCCTACCCCTAGAGGAACAAGGTCAGCAAACCAACAGCTCTCAGATCAGTTCTCCACCTGAAAACACTCAAAAACAAGCAATCCTGAAATCAAAGCAGGTGCCCCACTAGGCTTCTGCGCTGAAACACAACTGCTCCATGGTGTACCTGCGTTGCAAAGCAGGTAGAACAAAGCCCACCTGCGTTGAGCGAGTTTGGACATGTGGCACACTGAGTCATTGCTCTGGAATCTTCCAAAAATGACACTTGGATCAGGGATTTCGCCTTGTGATGAGTCAGAGGCTTTGTTTCTCCAAGTGGAAGCAAGGTTCACCAAGTGGACTCAAGAGCTGAAGATCAACTAAAGATTAACTGAAGAGAGAGAGGACACAAGACAGCTACACATCAGTTGCAAGCTGACTCATCCTTTCTCAATTCATCTATATATTGAGCTCTCTCCTATGAGCTCAGGAGGTTGGAATTTTGTGCAAAGTAATGATATGCTGTTGGTTTCACTATAGAACTATTGGGTGATTGTTTGAGAGAGGTGAAGAAGAGCAATTCTTTCTGCTGGGAGGTGTTGCTGGGTTGGAGCCTTCAATGGTTGTAATACTCTCAGAACCTTTATTTCTTCATTAATAAAAGCTATTGAGGTTCTTCTATGTGCTCTTGTTTCAATAATATATTGTGATGATTGCATGTTTGGTTTACACTAATCCATGAACCAGTTATGATTGCATGCCTCTTGTAGTTTCCTTCTTTGTTATTTTGCAGGATCTCATTGTAGCTGGGCAAGCAAAAGAACAAGGAGCTAGGAGCAAGCGGCCAAAGAGAAGAGTTTGGATTCGACATTAAGCGCAAGGCAACGGTTAGTGCTTTTCTCCATTCTCTATTGCTTTCATAAAGAAGTAAACCTTGAGTAGTTTGTTTTACAGTTGTTGCTAAGGAACTGTCACCCTTAGAGTGGGATAGGGTCATCCGAGTCGGATACTTTTCCCTACAACAAACTGGCGACTCCACTGGGGATCGTATCCGTTTGATTGTGTTTGTAGTATCTTGCTATTCATTTCCTGAACAAAAGAGTACCAAATCGAAAAGCTTTTGACTATATCAAAAGCGAAGTAGAGGGCAGCTACTCTAGCTCATTTCTGAGCAAGTTCATGATTTGAAAAGCTGATCTACAAGGATCCTTGTAAGCTCTTAGTGATAGCTTTTTACCTTCCTAATCATCCCTTTGAGTGTGCTTGACTGATTGCTTCTGATTTGAGCAAAAACTGTGCATTTTTGAGAAAATTATGACCCGGAAACTGTGAAAACGCAACTTTCATTTTCCAAAGCAGGTAGTACACAGGCTACCTGCTTTGCAACACAGGTCCCGAAGGGGCTACCTGCGCTGAGAGCCAGACTGGCTGTGCAGCACCTGCGTTGGCCCAATTTTGCCTAGTGCTGTTGGGGTTTCCTCCTTTTCTCTTGCCTGTTTTCACTATTGATTTGGCTGCCAGTTACCAGTCTTGCACCTGTTCTGAAACCAATATTACTTGCCATCATTCTGCCTCTGTTATATAATGAAATTGTACTTGTTCTTTTGTATTTCTTACATCATTTACAATTTCCCATAACAAAGTAAACTAGTCTTGCTTTTGGCCTCTTAGATCTGAACCTGTGTTAGGCATTTTGCTGGTCTAAAGAGTTAGCTTGTTTGCTGTCCATAGCTGATTAGTCATTTACTTTCGTCATTATGGTTTGATTTCATGCATTTCCAGTGATTAAGCAAGTGAATCTTAAGGTGTCTTTTGATTTTGGACAAGCTTGTTTACTTTCGCTTTAAATCGAAATCAAAGTTATATAACAACTTTCTTTTTGTAACCCATCCACATTAAGAAAGGGAAAAAGAAAATACATGCATTGTGCATTTTGCATTTGACTGTTTGCTTGACGATTTAGGAAAAATTTGCATTTAGTGTGTGCTCTATGATCTGTGTGAAAAGATTTGCCTTTCTTTTCCCTCAGTAGTTAAGGTTTTCAAAGTTGAAAGATTGAAAAGTTTGCTTCTCATCTTAGACTGCATTCAGGAATTTGTTACATACATCTCGTGGTGATCCTTAAAGGCAAACTGCTAAGCAAGATCAACATTAAAATAAATTCAATTTACATAACAACGCTTTGTAACATAACGCAAACAAATAGAGGTCTAGGTAGAGACGTGTTCCGGCGTCGTTAAACATAGTGACTGTCGATCTCTACGAAGGTGGGTGATTCCTCCTGAGAGTCGGTGGCACTAATACGGACTTGTGCTCCCACGTACCGTCGCGTATATATTGGGAGACCCCTATAGGCAATTATCCTTTATCCATAGGAAGCCGTGTCTGCCGCCCTACTGATCGCGATGCAGTGAACACAGCATTCACGAAGATCGACCACCCGTACCGTAAAACGTATTCTGTGGTTTCACGAAAAGTTTGGCACACCCTCTGCCTAGAACTCCAGAGAAGTTTCTTTTGGCCTTTTTCAAACTCTATAACTGAAAAAGTCCATCCGAGCATTTGTCACTTCGGGCTCGTTAAAACATCGAAGGGGACTAGAGTCATCTTTAGCTTTTTCTCGACTCTTAAAACATGAAAAAGCAAGTTTGTGTCTAAAAGCGTCGTTAATAAAATTTATTTTAAACGGAACATAATCACCTGTTATTCCCACGTTGATCTTTCAGTTGAAAAGTATGGAGCCCACCAACCAAGGAAGTAACCTTGGTGGGAGTCCAAATCCCTTCTCCTCTTGGGGAGATGTTGGTGCGCCTCATATGGCCACATTGTCACTTCCAGGATTGACAATTGGCCTACCTGTATGGCTCTTTTCAACTAATGTAGTTCAAATCGCCACTAATCCTGAGCAGTCGAATCAACAGTCAGAATAGTCTAGAGCTACCCACCAGCCTTCCACTTCTTACAATTCTTCCTCTGATCCTTCATCTTCACAAGGTAGAGCCGGCAAAAGTCAGCCTCCCATGGAGAAGAAGGAAAAGAAGAAGAGAGAAAAGAAGCAGAAGGGGCCTATGGCGAAGGCGACTGGGGGCAAGCAAAAGACAGCTGACAAAAACCCACACACTGCACCGACCGGGCCTAAATCGCCATGTGTCATTTGCAAAGGGACCCACTTCCATCGTGATTGTCCTTGTATTCCCCGGATACTAAGGGACTGGTCCCCCAGGTTGCACAATCCGGTAGCATCAACCTCTGGTAGTCATGTTGATTGCAATCCGTCAACTAGCGAGAGTGAAGGACGAAAAGGGAGACCAAGATCACCCTGTATGTTGTGTGAAGGCGATCACGCCATCCACCGATGTCCATTCTTAGATGAGGCGAAAAGATTTTTGGAAGATCGTCCGATATCACCGTTACGGCTTCCTCCTGGATACCAAAAACTCGTGCCTAATCCCTCGATAGTTGAAAATCCAGCTGGCCCGCTCAAGTGGTCAGCTGAAGTGTCAGTCATTGAGAATGAGCCAACTGAATCCAGACCAGACGAAAGTCTAAAGGTCGAAACGGCAGTTGACCCGGTTCTTCCTTCGGAGGTTTCATCCTCAAATGACACCGTCGTTGAAGATTCATCTTCAAATGACACCCCCACTAAAGAGAATAAGGATGACACCGTCCAGATTCTTTTCATCAACACAGACTCTGATGAGCATCAGGGCAATGCGCCCATTCCTTTATCGCAGGAAGGAACATCGTCAGGGTCGTATCCGGCCGTGTATTCGGTCCCACCACCAAGCAACCTGGTTGTATCCTTTGATTGGAACCAACTAGGCAGACCCCGGTTACCAGCCAATATACCATTCAGAATCATTGTCCAAATCTATAGAATGGTAATGGCTGGAACCATCATTGATGAAGGGGCATCTGTGAGTATCCTTTCCTCTATTGCTTGGAAAGCACTGGGTTCCCCGGCGCTTTTACCTGAGATGAGAAATCTATCAGGTTTTGATAAAGGAACCAGTCGCCCGTTAGGGATTCTCCCCAATGTTCCCATTACATTGAAGGGGAAGACAGTTCATATGAACGTCATGGTCGTCCAGGGACCCTTGGTTTATAACTTACTCCTTGGACGAGACTATATATATTGCATGGAGGCAATAGTGTCCTCGCTCTTTAGAGTCATGTGTTTTCCGCACGAAGGAAGAATGGTCAAACTCGTAGACCAACTTTCATTTCCAGGATCACGCATCGCAAATAGTCAAATACCATCCCTAAACGGCTTATTCACTCAAGAAATGCCTCCACCCCCGGTTCTACTTCCCGATGAATGCGAGTGATTCGGAAAGATATAACTGGGACCCAGGGGGCATGCACCCTGGCCTGCCTTGGGCAGAGGAAACCTTGGGTATAAAGTTGATTTCCGCAGAAGAATATGACTAGTCCGTACCCCGTCCGAAAGAAGGAAGAGAGGGTTGTTCTAGAATAAGATTCTTTTGTCAAAGTTATGTGAGTGAAAAGATCGTCTCCCTTTGTCTAAAAAAGTAGGCTCTCCTAAGGAGGAGATCCATTTGTGGCAGCAAGTAGCCACCATCTTTGAATGTCAAGCCTCACCCATTAAAACAATATGTTTTGAAGGATAAGTAGGGGCAGTCTTCAAAGAAAGAGATGAAATTGCTGCAACAAGTAGTCACCATCCTTAGCAACCTAATGATAGACACCGCCGAAAAGAGAGTTTAGTTTGCGGCAGCAAAAAAAACCATTTTTCGGATAATAAGTAAGAGGAAAACCTCCCTCCGTAACACCAATGTTTTATCTGTTGCGATCTTGCAAAAACCTAAAAGTGAACTGATGGGAAGACAAGTACCATCGGCACCGAAGAATAACGAGAAGACAAGTATCGTTAAAAATATAGCAAGACGACAAGTAGAAAAACAGAGGTGGGACGGAGGAGGGGTAGCCTTGAAATTATATTTTATACCTGGGGGCATGCAAACCTTTTGGAGTGCAAGAAAAGAACGGTTATTTATCTGTTTTTTGGATTAGTCGTTTCCGAACTAGCATGAAAAAAGGATGTGGGGCAAAAGTCAAAACTTGCCAAATAGGAGCATAGCTTCGTGAGATAAAGCTCCTTAAAAAATAGCTATCTCACCTGAGGCGTTTCTTGTATTATGACTGGTATGTTCGAGCAGTTTTAGCACATAGTTCATGCTCGTTAAAAAATAAACGCAAAGATCCGAGCAGTTTTAGCGCATAGTTCATGCTCGTTAAAAAATAAACATAAGTTGTGAGCAATCTTCCCCTAGAGTTCAAGCTCACCCAGAAAAAATGAACCGGTAAATAACCTTGGTAAATGTAACCTTTGACAGCCATATTAAAGCCCTTGGTCGTGTTCTTGCAGTCTCACCTCCATCCGTTCATTTGGCCAATCGTTCATCTCCATATGTTTGTTTACCCGTTTTGAGGAACAGCTGCGAAGAGTGATTTCACTAAGCCATCCTTGTGACACTGCCGTGATTGGAATATTCCAACCTGTACCTGGAATCTGCTGCTACCCTATTAATCACTCGTTCCTCAAAAGACGAGTCTTCTTTGAGCTCTTTTCACTGACTCGTAAAATATGAAAAGTTTGCCGAGTTTTGGCCTTCCAACTCGTTAAAGCGACCGGAAGAGCTATCCCTCCTCTAGATTTTAATCTTTTTGGACCTGAGGGATTATTGCACAAAAAGATCGAGCGCTTGTTTTGTTCGGCTCGTTAAAGCAATCGAAAATTCATCCCTTCTATATTGTTTTATACTTTTTTGGACTTAAGGGATTAGAAGACGAAAAAGGAATTTTGGAGTTAACTTTCCGTACCTTTTCAGACTCTCTAAAAATGAAAAGGACCGAGTTTTCCTTGTCGTTAGACTCGTCAAAATGATTAAATAGCGACAAACTTGTCTTTAGACGAGAACGAGTTTCCCTATCGCTAGGCTCGTTAAAACATAGCGATGGGCTTGCCCGAAGGGCAGGTTATAGAACAAGCATATGTTATCCTCCTCAAGCTTGACAAAAATAAAGAGGTACTGGTCAGCAATGACTGGGGAAAAATTGGGAGAACCTCACAGCATTAATGGTAGCAAGTCGCTCTTGAACATGACACTTTGTCCTCCGTATCACATCGGGTTGGGTTGTTTCATTCACCGGTCTCATAACCATGGTCCTCGCCACACCATCCACAATTGGGGTAATGCTACCGATCCATCACATCAGTGTCGTTATATGTTCAAGAGATGTGGTTCTGCAAAGAGTCGACCGTGTCCCACCCACTGCCATACATTATCCTTCATCCACTTCATGACCGCCACCCTGAATCATACATCACAGTTTGTTTTCACCTCATCACAATCACTAGCTCCGTTCCGTGTCACTGATGTGGGATTCATTAAGGCCCTCCTTTGACGGATCGCTCCTTGTCGACATCAGCTCATTATCCAAGGAGTTGATCTAGGAACAACCCCTTCAGTACTTTGAAGCTTGCATGCCTCAATGGCAAGTTTCTCACTTCCGGCGACAGGTATACATCAATGACCTTCGACCAGAGGATTTTGCATGGTGGTCGACGCCAAGTCCTTTATTCCCACCATGTGAATTGTACTGCTGTACCTTGAGGGTCATCATCCTTATCGGTGATTCCTCTCGCGCTTGTTAACGGTTTACATCATTGGCCGGTAATCAAGCGATGTCTTTCCATGTTCGACTTCAAGAAATTCTCACATGGATCGACTTGTACATCGAGTGAAGATCGGAAGAGATTGAAGACCCCGGATCTAGTTTCATCCATCCGGGCTGCGATATATATTCGGGATATAAAGACATTTGATATGTACATCGTTGCAGCAGATGATCATCCTTCTCAAAGGATGATAATTTCAGCAGAGAATTGTCAGTCTACAATCAGACGATCGTCTGTTCTATGTACCAAAATGTATTTATAAAGTTGAGCATGGGAATGCCCGCCTCAGCTAGATCATGAAAATGTATGAAAAATAATGTATCGTATTGTATCTTATTACAGGACACTTCTCAGCAGATTGAATGAACTTCGGATCCTCTCAATAAAGCATTTCACCCGATAAACGACCTCATACTTTAGGGGGCATCTGTTATAGACAATTTTGTGCCTTACAGCAACAAGCATGAATTGTCAATAATCCAAGGGATCCAAAGTTCCCTAAACATGATGTTCCTACCCCTAGAGGAACAAGGTCAGCAAACCAACAGCTCTCAGATCAGTTCTCCACCTGAAAACACTCAAAAACAAGCAATCCTGAAATCAAAGCAGGTGCCCCACTAGGCTTCTGCGCTGAAACACAACTGCTCCATGGTGTACCTGTGTTGCAAAGCAGGTAGAACAAAGCCCACCTGCGTTGAGCGAGTTTGGACATGTGGCACACTGAGTCATTGCTCTGGAATCTTCCAAAAATGACACTTGGATCAGGGATTTCGCCTTGTGATGAGTCAGAGGCTTTGTTTCTCCAAGTGGAAGCAAGGTTCACCAAGTGGACTCAAGAACTGAAGATCAACTAAAGATTAACTGAAGAGAGAGAGGACACAAGGCAGCTACACATCAGTTGCAAGCTGACTCATCCTTTCTCAATTCATCTATATATTGAGCTCTCTCCTATGAGCTCAGGAGGCTGGAATTTTGTGCAAAGTAATGATATGCTGTTGGTTTCACTATAGAACTATTGGGTGATTGTTTGAGAGAGGTGAAGAAGAGCAATTCTTTCTGCTGGGAGGTGTTGCTGGGTTGCAGCCTTCAATGGTTGTAATACTCTCAGAACCTTTATTTCTTCATTAATAAAAGCTATTGAGGTTCTTCTATGTGTTCTTGTTTCAATAATATATTGTGATGATTGCATGTTTGGTTTACACTAATCCATGAACCAGTTATGATTGCATGCCTCTTGTAGTTTCCTTCTTTGTTATTTTGCAGGATCTCACTGTAGCTGGGCAAGCAAAAGAACAAGGAGCTAGGAGCAAGCGGCCAAAGAGAAGAGTTTGGATTCGACATTAAGCGCAAGGCAACGGTTAGTGCTTTTCTCCATTCTCTATTGCTTTCATAAAGAAGTAAACCTTGAGTAGTTTGTTTTACAGTTGTTGCGAAGGAACTGTCACCCTTAGAGTGGGATAGGGTCATCCGAGTCGGATACTTTTCCCTACAACACTAGGCTAGAGACATGTTCTGGCGTCATTAAAACTAGTGGCTATCATTTTCATTGAAGGTTAGGTGATTCCTCCTCCTTGATCCGACAAGTGCTAGCACAGACTTGTGCTCCCTATACCATTGTGTATATATTGGGAGACCACAATAGGCTTAAGTCCTTTATCCATAGGAAGTCGAGTCTTCCGCATTATTGGTCGCAATGCACTGAACACAGCATTCAAGAAGATTGACTGTCATACATAAGTCCTTGGTAATTTATTTTTAATTTATCACCAAGGTGTATATTGTAGTTTTGCGATTGGTTTGGTAATCCCTCTGTCTAGATTTTCCAGAGTAGTCACTTTCGTTCCTTTTTTACTCTTTAAAAGAAAAGGTCCATCTAAGCACTTGTCCTTTCAAGCTCATTAAAACTCAAAGGAGACTAGAGTCATCTTTAGCTTTTTCTCGACTCTTAAAAACTAAAAAGGAAAAGTTGTATCAAAGCATCATTAAAATTAATTGAATTTGGAATAACATCCTTATTCCTTAGTTGATCTTATGTTGAGATATATGGAGACAAATCCGGAGTTGACCAATCATGGAATCCCTTTTGAAGGGAATCCTAATCCTTTTCCTTCCTCCAGAAATATTGGTGCTCCTTATATGGCTACATTATCCCTTCCGGGACTTACCATTGGCTTACCAGTATGGTTGTTTTCAACCTCTTTGGTTCAAAATTGGGGTACACCTTCAGCTGAACAAAAGCAATCTCCAATTGATCTTGAAGTTGACCCTTCGCCTTCCTCCTCATTTGTTTCTCCCTCCCCTTCTTCCTCTTCACTTAGTGAAAGTAGTGATACTAGTAACCAAGTGGCTGAGAAGAAGAAGAAAGGGAAGGAGAAGAAGAAGAAGCCAATTCAGCAAAGGGGTAACGAAGTAGCCATTGCTTTGAATGCATCATCTGACGAAAATCTGCCCATTAAACTTCCCAAAGCCAAATATCCATGCATAATTTGTACGGGATACCATTTTCATCGAGATTGTCCTTACTTTCCTTGGATCTTGAAAGAATGGTCTCCCTGTTCACACCATCTAGTGTCATCAACCTCTGGAGATCATGTTGGTAACAAACCATCAACAAGTGATAGTAAAGTTCATGGACATAAGGGAAATATCAAGATTCCATGTGGGTTATGTGAAGGCAATCATTCCCTTCACCTTTGTCCCTTTTTGGATGAAGCCAAAAGAGTTTTGGATAATCATCCCGCTTCACCGCAATGATTTCCATCTGGTTACAGGAAACTCTCCCTAAGTCCTTCACTAGTTGAAAAACCGACTGACTTAAATCAACCTTCGGTTGAAACCACTCTCTCTGAAAGTGAATCTTATGAGTCTATACCTGACCAAAGTCAATAGGTCGAGGTAACAGTTGACCCTATTTCACCTTCAGCTAATTGTACCTTTCCCGAAGAGAGTGAAAATGATACCATTCAATTTCTTTTCGTTAGTTCGGATTCTAACGACCTTGGGGGCAATATGCCTGTTCCATCAAGATAGGAGGCAAACCCTCCAATTCTCATAACTCAAGGGGTCAATTTTCTTGTTTCTTTGGTACCCCCTCCAAGTAGTCTAGTCACTTCCTTTGATTGGAATCGACTGGCAAGATCCCGCCTTCCTTCTTATGTACCTTTTTGAATCATAGTACAAGTTTGTAAAATGATCATGTCTGGCACTACTATAGATGAAGGTGCATCTGTGAGTATCCTTTCCTCAACTGCTTGGAAAGCGCTTGGTTCGCTACCGCTTATGCCTATTACATCGAATCTATTAAGCTTTAACAAAGGAGCAAGTTGACTGTTAGGGACCCTTCCTAAGTTACCTATTACTTTGGGAGGGAAAACTATTCATCTGAACGTGTTGGTAGTCCCTGGGCCGTTAGATTACAATTTAATTCTTGGGTGTGACTATGTTTATAACATGGATGCTATTGTTTCAACACTCTTATAAGTGATGCATTTCCCACATGAAGGCAAGATTGTCACCATTGACCAAATTTCATTTCCTGGTCCAAACATAGCTCCAAGTCAATCATCATCCCTAAACAACCCATTTACATCAACGGTATCACTTGAGCCTTCATTCCATCCATCTGATAACCATTAGTAGTCTAGTGACTGTAATGAAGATTAGGGGGCATGCATCTAGTTGTAAAGATAAGTTTCCCTGTAGGTTATGTGATTGGTCTATCACACCATTCACCTTTGTCTATATGAACGAAGCCAAATGGGTGTTGGATAACCATCCTGCTTCACTGCAATGACTTCCATCTGGTTACAAGAGTCTCTTCCTTTCATCATGCTGGGGGCATGCAAACCCATCCAAGCATAGTTTCCCATGGTTCAAGCTTTTCTAAAATTGAACCCATTTTCAAGCATATTTTGTCATTTTGAGCTTGTGTAAAAATGAAACTGAATCCAAGCATAGTTCCCCATGGTTCAAGCTTGTCAAAAAATGAACCCATTTACAAGTAATTAACCTTTGTGATTGCTATTCTATCATCCTTTTGAACCTTGGTTGTGCACATCCCATCACTGCCATCCCTTTGGCTGATCGTATGCTTCCACTTGGTTGGTTTACCCCTTTTTTAGGAACAATCACAATGAGTGGTCTTATTAGCCAACCTCTTCACAGAAATCAACATGTTTTGAGAAATTCCAAAATCACCAGAACCAGTTGCTACCTTAGACACCACTCGTTCCTCAAAATTGATTCCTCTTTGAAACCTTTTCAAACTCGTTAAATATGAAAATATTGTCAAGCGCTTGGCCTTTCCAACTCGTTAAAGTAATTGGAAATGTCACCCCTCCTGTATTATTTTATCCTTTTTCGGACCTGAGGGATTACTTTACGAAAAAGAACTTATGGAGTTTTCTTTTCATCCCTTTTCAAACTCTCTAAACATGAAAAGGACTGAGTTATCCTTGTTGTTAAACTCGTTAAAACAATAGTGACAAACTTATCCATCTAGACAAGACCGAGTTTCACTGTCGCTAGACTCATTAAAACATTAATAGCGATAAGTTTGCCCGAAGGGCGAATTATAGAACAAGAATATGTTATCCTCCTCAAGCTTGACAAAAATAAAGAGGTACTGGTCAGCAATGACTTAGGAAAAAGGGGAAGAAAACTTGAATAATTTGTGGTAGCAAGTCACTCTTGAACATGACACTTTCACTTCATCACCATTATTGAGTTGGGTTGGGTTATTCTGTTCACCAATCATCTCACCATTGTTCTTTCATACCATCCATCTTTTGGGGTTAACGCTACTAATTCCTCTCAGTGTCACCAACATGTTCAAGAGAAGTCATTCAGTTGAGAAACCACCATCCAGTTAATCTCTCATCCACTACAATACCTCCAACCTTCATTTTTTATGACCACCATTCCTGAAGCTTTTGTTATCAGTTATTTTTTCACCTCCAGAAAATCATTTGCTTCGTTTCGTGTCATAGATGTGGGATACATCAAGGCCCTCCTACAACGAGTTGCTTCTTGTCGGCATCAGCTCATTATCCAAGAAGTTGACTTAGAAACAACCCTTTCAATGCTTTGGAGCGTGCATACATCAATGGCAAGTTTCTCACTTCCGGCGACAAGTTGACATCAATGGCCTTCGACCAAAAGATTTTGTGTGGTGTTTGACATTGGATCATGCATTCACACCAAGTGAATTGTACTATAGTACCTTGAGGGTCATTATCATTATCGGTGATTCCTCTCACGTCTATTAACAGCTCACATAATTGGCCGGTAATCAGGCGATGTCTTTCCATGTTCGACTTCAGAACATCTCTTCACATGGATTGACTTGTACATCAAGCAAATATTGGATGAGTTTGAAGACCCCGGATATAGTTTCATCCATCCGAGCTGTGATATATTCAGGAATATAAAAACATCAAATGTACAAAGGCTCTACACATATGGTCATCCTAACCATGGATGATGACTTTATATCTAAAGATTCACCAATCTGTATCTGTAGATGGCTATCTGATCTATGTACATGAAATGAATTTATAAAGCTGAGTATGGGAATGCCTCCCTCAGCTATTATATTGTATTGTAACTTATGCAAGTCACCTTCCAGTTCAAAACTTCGGATCCTCATGATAAAGCATTTCACCCGCCATCAATATTTACGACTTCATGCTTTAGGGGGAAACTGTTATAGACATATTTGGGCACATCAAACCCAAACTTATATGTCGATAAACTATGGCTCATCAACCCCTAAAAGAGTTGTTTCATACCCTAAAGAAACATAGTCCTCTGAATACATTATTCCCCAAAAGTTCTAACTGAGAAACCATCTAGAAATGGCCTAAATTAAACCATACTGACTGCTCCACTAGCAAAGTGTGATGCATATTGAGTGGTACACTGCCAGGGTGTGATGCATATTGATTAGGCCTTCTATAGGGTGCGATGGGCAAGGATAGACAAATGGCCAAGACAGTTTGCTAGGTGCTTTCTCATGGAATCTTCTAGAAACTTCTCCTCTGCCACTTGCCTCTCTGAATTCGCCCAAGGATCAATAAGGGATCTAAGAAATCTCAAAATGGAACCAATTGTAACAAGTGGAATGACACTAATCAAACCCTATGGATGACTCACACCCTTGCACACATCTATAAATGGATCTCCAATTCAAGAGATCTAGAGGCTGGAATATTGTGAATTGCAAGGAAGTGTTGATAGTTTTTAATTGAGGAAAGAGCATTGTATTGTTGGAGTGATCTTACTATTTCATGAGGTGAAGAAGGATCGAAGCTAGGAGGATGATGCTGGATTAGACAACTGGGTTGTAATTCTCCCTTATATTAATAAAGTTCTTCAACTTTTCTTCCATATGATTGTGCGATTGTGAATGTTATCATTTTTTCATTATATATCTGATTCTATAATGTTTATGTTGTAATAGATCACGATGCTTTGATGGTTCTTTGTTGTTGTTCTTGTGTAGGTACTCTCCAAGTGTGTTAAGTACAGGGAGGAGTTGCAGGCTCTGTCAAAGGGGAGAGAGAGCAAGAAAGGGATTAAGCGGAAGTTCCAGGTTGGTTCCATTATCTTTCTCTTATCTATTACACATAGAAGAAATCGTTGAATTTCTTTAAACTGTTGTTTCTAGGGTAGCTGCCAAACCTAGAGGGCTAGCATTCTTTAGGAATACTAGTTTTCCCAGAAACAACTGTGAGAGGGACATCATGATGGATGAGATGATGATTTGGGACACTAGCTACTCTATATACTTTGTTTATAGTAAAATGATTGCTTTTTCCCCTATTTTTCCTTATCAAGACTACCTTACTTTTTGTTGGGAACAAATTTCAAACATATTACTAAGGTCAGTGATGATGTCATCATGTTGTCACTCTAACCTGGAGTGCCACAACCTGTATACCCTAAATGCCATGTCAACGTGCTTACTTCTTCCATGCACATGTGTTTCCATTACAAAATTATTATGGCTATGTATCTGTATTTGTAATTCAATGCCTTGTTATGTGGTCAAGTCAACAAAAAAACCACCTAAGGTAATCCAATGGTATTGTGCCCCCCCACCCCCACCACCACCCCTCAACAATTTTGGACTTCAAGGAAGTGGGGCCCCACAATTGATCTGAACTATTGATCTCTAAGGAGAGTGTTGGCACCACTATTAACCACACCCTCCTGGTAAATTTTGACCTTGACGAAGGGGGTGTAGACACTCACTATACATCGTAGGATTCGTTCACATGAATACTGACCTTATAAATAAAGTAGTGTTAGGGAAACTACTTCATTTATGTAATAATTGGTGTGTGTCAGTTTCCACCTAAATATTTCTGAGATGGGAAGTTTCACTCTCACGAATCAAAGGTAGCATTGGAATTTAGACTTCACCCTCTCATTCTTCATTAAATTTATTTAAAATTTCTAATGTTAAATCATCAATCAATTATAATATGGCCTCATACTCATGCACTTTTAATATTACAAACATACACATATATATTTTTTTTTATTTCTTATTTTTCATATTTATTTAAAAAAGCTAAAAATTCGCGTGCTACTAGACATATATATTTCAAACTTACCTTTATATTCCATATGAGAAATATACATATTTTGTTCCTTGAGGGACTATTCATTTTTAAGAAAATGGCTGAAATCCATTACAATAAAGCTCATCATGTCAATTATGAGAATTTAGTCTGAGCAGAGATCATGCCAATAATTCCACCTAAGCACTAAACCCAATAACTCTAATGTATTAAAATTACTTTAATTGTACTATATATATATATATATATATATATATATATATATATATATATATATATATATATATATATATATATATATATATATATATATATATAGATATATATAGCTAATTTCTACTCTCAAAATTTCTTTTTTTCCCCGAGGAAAAAATGTAATTTTCTATTAATTTGAGAAAATTGCATGTTGTAGATGCCAATGAGTCATATGCATAGGGTTGGCTGAAGCCTTCAAAAAATATACATGTCTGTATAAAATTACCCAATAGGGTATACTGTAGGTTATCGGAAATATATATATATATATATAGAAGGAAATAAAGAGCATAATATAAGAGTCTGATAATATCAGCAAGAAAAGACTGCATTAGGGCCTATTGCCCCCCTAAAATATTTGATCTATGTATGGCCAATGGTAATAATGGTAGTGATCATCCTCTTGATGTTCCTGCATTAGCCATAGACCCGTGGCCTAGACCGTGACCTCCTTGGATAACTGGTCGACAATCTGATTCTGTTCCTTGTAAATATGATGACAAGAAATATAATCAACTTGTGATTTTAAAGTATGGCTTCATCCAATATGTTCCTGAGGTAGTGCACATGACATATATTTGTGTTATTGAACCAATTTATAATGATTTTGGAGTCCTCGAAAATCTATAGGTGTCCGCAATCATGATCCAAAGTAAAATGAAGCAAATGTCTAAGAGTGATGAGTTCAGCATAGTTGTTTGTACCAGCACTGAGGCCCATTTGGATACGGAAAATATGATTGTCAGATAGATGCAATAAAATAGCGTCCCCCTCCCCCCACATCCTTGATCTTGTGTAGATCCATAAAAGTATGCTCAGGGGTGTTCTCAGTCTATATCTTTAGGTGTAACAACATGGACAGGAGGAGTGTGTTCCTCGTCAGGGATTTCGTGGAATAAGTTTATAATCTGGGCAATTGAAAGAGGTTGTTGAGCAGTTTTATCTCTAAAGATGTTTCCATTCCTATTCAACTAAAGTGACCAACAAATAAGAAATGGAAGGTTGCATGCTTTCTAGTTCGAGGACTCAATCCACCAACAATTCGAAGCATCCAAAATGTTATCTCCATTCCATCTCTAAGTAATAGCTAGTTAGGAGAGAACATGTTCCCATAAATTGACAACAACAGGGCAAATAAGAAAGAGGTGTTCATTTTATTCTTGGGATTGATGACAGAGGATACACCAGGAAGGACCATAAAAAGACCTTTTCTTCAAATTTTCCCCAGTAGGAGTTTTTTTCATTAGAACATTCCACATAAACAACCTAGTACATGGGGGGCACTTGAGCTTCCAAAGGGTGCACGACCACCCAGCCAACTCAGGTGGCTTGTGTCCAGCATAAATAATAGGATAGCCTTCTTTTGGGGAATAATTTATGTGCACTACAAGTGCCCAAATGAGTTCATCTTCATCCTCCGAGATATGAACATGTGATTAAGTCAAAGCGAAGATATAGCCCACCCAATCCTGTTGTCATTGGACAGGGATTCCTAGAAGATCAGTTGATTTCCAAGCTTATGCAAATATGGTGGAATTCTCCGAATCGGAAATATGAGAAATTGAGTTAATGCCTCGATCATTTAGGAAATTAATAAGATCAGGGGGCAGCCTGTACATGTTGTCGCATCATGTCCAAGGGTCCATGCCAATGCGCACTGATATTCCATATTTAATACGCCATATAAGGCCATCTCTGATAGTGGAAAGTGTGCAAAGAACAGCCCTCTAGATCATCGAAATACCATCTTTGTGCCAAGACGGGAGTCGAATCCAATCCATAATATGAAGAGGCCATATGTATTCATGATGGACCACATTAGTCCAAAGGATCTGTGTCATGATAACATGTTGTTTAAGGAGTTTTAGGTTCGGAAAGGATTGTACTTGTGTATCAAGCCTAAGAAGAACTCCTTGAGGATTGAATCATGTCCCAAGCTAGCACCTCAATTTTGTGGACCTTTTAGGATTATTGAGAGGATTGGACCAGTAGCCTATCAAATTGCACTACCTTTGACAATGAAATTCCATGATGTTTTCCATGTGTCATTGCTTAAGAAGTATGTTAAATATGTTGATCATGTGATTGACTAACTTGTATTATAGATCAAACCAGAAGGAGAATTCCAGCCAGAACCTCAGTGCATTTTTCATAGAAAGATGTTCATGCTTTGGAACTAAGCAATCGAGCAGATTAAAGTGTAATGGAAGCACTTTGGGCCCGATGAAGCTACATGGCAGATGGTGGATCAGATGCAGGCTATGTATCCTTCTTTATTCACTGGTTGAATGAATTTTTTTGGCATATGTTTTGGTGTGGTTTTTTGGTATATGTGTGTGTGTGCGTGTGGATGTAAATACCGCCATGAGTTGTGTTATAAAGCTCCAATAAGCGGTATGCATGTCATACCGTTATGGTGTCATATTGTTATGTTTCTCATGTTGTGTTTCTTCTTAGTAGGATGATCATTGTAAATACTACAATGATCTAAGTTATAAAGATCCATGGGCAGTATGTTTTTATTTTTAGTAGTATTGTTGGTTGTAGGTATCATTGAACGTCGAGGATGGTGTTCCCCCAACGGGGAGGGTTCTATAATCACCCTCATCAAAAATCCATGTAATAAAGTTAATAAAGGAAAAATAATGACCGTGGCCATGGGACACGTATTCCAAGTTGAATGTTGGGCAAAAACATAGTGATGGGGATCACTTGAGATTAATTAATGGATATGGAAATTGGCAAAGGCAATGACAAAGGATTTGGAAAGGCAAAGTGGTATTAATTGGCATTTTAATTATGAAAAAAATGGGAATAAGGAGAAAAGGAAGGTGAAGGTCACATGTTGCATGTGAGGAGGAAAATGAAGAAAAATAGAGGCTTCATTAATAAAAAGGCTTCTCAAGATCAAATAACATATTTTTTTGGTTTAGCGTTTTGTTAGTTTTAGCTTGGAGCTCTATGTTCTCTCTCTCTCATACTCTTGGAAACTTAGAGTTTCTTGGAGCACTCTTGGAGGAGTGTGGCACACTTTGGATTTGTAGCAAGAAGGAAAAGGAATGGCAAGAAGGTGTAAGAGGATATCACAATCAACAACTACAGCAGGTTTTTCTTGTAGGTATTGAGTTTCATGTATGGTTTCCTTACTAGTTTTTGCATGCATGGCACATGCATGTGGTTTCTTGGTTATGATATGTCACTAGCATGGAAGATTTCCTAGATTAATGGTGGATATGCCTAGCCTTTCCATTTCCTAGATAGTCATTTTGTTGTGGGTGTCTTCCCTTTTATTTTCTGGTTGGTTTTCATGTTCCTTGTGGATGTGGGTTGAGTTACTAGTTCCTAGAAGCCTTGGTTGGACAAACGCTCTAGAAGCCCTGTAATAGCTTGGGTTGAGTTACTATTCCTGAAAGCCTTGGTTGGAAAAACACTATGGAAACCCTTCGTGGGTTGAGTTACTAGTCCTGGAAGCCCTGGTTGTAAAAACGATTTGGAAGCCCAATAGCAGTTGTGGGTTGAGTTACTAGTCCTGGAACCCCTAGTTGGAAAAACGATCTGGAAGCCCGGTAGCAGTTGTGGGTTGAATTACTAATCCTGGAAGCCCTGGTTGGAACAAACGCTCTAGAGATCTGGAAATCTTAGGTAGAGACCAATGTGGTGATGGATAGTAATGGCTGATTGTGAGGTGGAATCACTAGTTAAGGGTTGAGGTGGTTTGGCCTCTCGAAGCCCCAGTTTGGTTTTGTTGGATGAGTTCCATGAGAACCCACATTCATTAATGGAATATGGCACGGGGGTGATTGGATGAAAGAAATATTTGGTTCAGCCAAACTATGCTCGAATTGTATGTGGAAGTCCCAAACCTGGTTGCATTTTTCATATGTTAATAAGAGCTCATTTCCTCTTGTATTTCGTGGTTAAATATACTTTTTCATATGTGGTTTTTATGGTTGTCATATCTTTTTTATTTTTGTTGAATATATATTGGTATGAGGATGTTTTATGACAGCCTTGAAGTATGGATTTCATCATGTTTTGATTAGAAAATGAATTAATAATGAATATATGACCTAATAGATGATAATTCAACTATTGTAATAAGGCATCAATGCTTCTTTATGAATCTTAGATAAGTATGAGACCCTTATGCTCAAATCTGTTGTTATGACCTGTAGATTACATATTTGTGAAATGTTTAACAAAATTTCTATCATGGCTAGTATGGGTCCAATCAATTCATTGATTAAATAATTGCATTAGTAATATTTTCTCAATTTTATTTATCATTTCTAAAGTTTTCATGAAGTTCTAGATAGTGGCCTGAGTCATGGCCCTGAAAAAGTGGCACAAAATCTAGGGTCGTTGGCTCATAACTAGATGAAAAGGTCCATAGTCACATGGATCCCTTGCTATGGGAGTGACATGAGGGTCCCATTGACATGCATGCCTTCTCATGGGAGCAACTGAGGCTCTAGGGCAAGGAAATGTCAAGTTATCTCAGGGGCTGGTCACCTAGAAAGGTTGGTTGGCTCCTGAAGCTTTTATAGCATGTGTGGAAGGTCATAATGGTTTTTTTTTATGGGTTCCACTTCCTTAAATGTACACAAGGAGTTGAATCAAACCATATTATATCTCATCACGTGTTTACCTCACCAGATGGTTAACTTGGGTAAATGTGGGAGGAGGGTGTTACATTATGAATCACACGTGGGTGATATCCCTCTTGAGACTATGACAAAATTATCCTTCCTGGGTTATGGATGGTTGGAGTGTAAAACATGGTTCAGGGACTTGTTCATACAGTCTAAAGCCTCATCCATTCATCCTCTCAGAGGTCTATAGCCCCCTTTAAATTTTAACAGGTTACAAGAAACAGTTCAGTTTTACTCTAGACATATATAGGTCTCTTTTGAGGAGGAATAACCATGACATATCTTATATAAGAAATCAGTTAGCATATTGTGCCTAAGGGGCTACAAGGGAGTATACATTCTATATATAATAAGAAGCCTCTTATCGAGTCTGGGTGACTGGCATAGCCCCATACATTCGGTCGTCAAGTAAACAACACTATAGGCTTGAGCCACACAATGAATGTCCAATGCCATACCACATATAGTGGCGTTACTTGGTGCATATAGCGCTCAGATATATATATATATATATATATATATATATATATATATATATATATATATATATATATACAGTAACTTTAATACAATCGCCATGACAACAAGCATGTATCCATTAGAAATTAAGCATTCTAATCACAATGAACTATAGACCATTCATACAAAGAATACAATGATTACAACAATGTTTCAGCAACTCATCATGAACTCTTTAGCAAGGAATACATTTACCAATACTTATCTTAGGTCAATGTTGGAGTTGGGCAACTGAGGTAGGGACAGCAACGCTCCACCCAACCATAGACAGCCTCAACCAATCCTTACTTGCAACTATCACACCCGAGACAGATTACAAAGCTGGAGGTGGGGTGCTTTTGAGGATTTGAACCAATAAAATGACTAAAACAGCATGCCACCAAGTCACACTACCTTCATCGACCAACTACACTCATTAGAAATCATGATGTTTAGGCATATTCCTAGTCATGCCAACATTTAAACATACAAAGAACTTTAGTTCACTTTCAGGAGAAGGGATACCACTATAAGGAAGGCTCGTCAATGGTTAAACTAATGATGGTAAATAAATCACTCTCTAAGTGGTTCATCAATGAGTCAAGCACCGGATTTTTATACCAAGGCAACTCCTGGTGGTTCTTTTAGTCCTTACAAGCATGGGGGTGAATCCTTCCAATCTATCAGGTTCTTCAAACCACCAACATCCAGTGGTTTCTTCAGCCTTACATGGAAGCCACACTTTCTAAACCATTTACACAACAGGTTTCACTCAAAAGGTTTCTCAATTTTACTCCTTTTTCTAGTATTTCATTAAGTGCTAGAGACCACTTGATCTATCTATAAACTTTGTGTTCTCATACACACAGTAGTTATGAACATCATGTTTGTTGCTAATACTTCTTGGCTTGTGTATGCATGAGAGAAAGAGTGAGATTTTATTCCTCAAAATTAATGTCTCCCCCCATCACCTAATAGATTAACTTTTTTGTTCTCCCCACAATTCGCACAACTGTCGTGTCCTGACAGCGCAGCCTATGCTATTATTAAATTTTGTCATTTTCTTTTCTTGTTGTTTGAGTTGAAGGACACTTGACCAGTCCTTCCTATTTCAGTTAAATTCAATGCATACTTAGAAAATTTAATTCCTTTCAACCAACCAGGATTGATATTTAAAGAACAACCATTTCCTCAAGCAACCCCCTTCCTTAACAAATGGAATTTGTGTCCCTTTCTCATTCATTTTAAAGTAATTACAATTTTTTACAAAAGGAAAAAATTTAAATCATATGATATCACGGTTTCCTCCCCCTTGAGGGGGAACATTGTCCTCGATGTTTAATAACATTAAACAAAGCAAACAAAGCTAATATGGAGCTTTATATACTCATATGTGTACAACATTTACACTACATTTACAAATTGATTTACTGAGCAAATAGGAAAGGATATGTTTCCCTCATCTAGGCATCCATTTCCCATTTGGCTTCCTTGGCCCCAAAGTGCCTATACTACACTTTTATTTTGTCTATTACTCGATTACGAAGCATGGTTTATCTCAAATCTAGAATGCATAGAGGTTTCAATTGGAACTCTCCCTCTAGTTCCACCTGTAACACAAACCAATCAATTGCATGATTAGCATCATGTACATATATTTCAAGCAATGAAACATGGAAAGTATCGTGGAATTTCACCAATGGTGATAATGATAATTTATAGGCTACAGGCCCTATCCTTTCAAGTAATTTGAAAGGCCCTGAAAACCATGGTGCCAACTTGGCACATGACCCAATCTTCAAGGAAATATTCTTGGGTTTGAATCTCAAGTAAACATGTTACCCAACTCATAATTCCTTATGCACCCTATGCTTATCTGCATAGCTCTTCTACCTATCTTGTGCCATCTTTAAATTATGTTTGATGACATGCATTTGTTACTCCATTTCTCTTACATATCATGCCTAATAAGAACCGTGAACACTCTAGTTGATAGGAGTGTTATCGCTCAAATTGTACATAGGATTGTGACAATGCTCAAGGTAGGGGTTGTCACACTAATCCATGCCCTCTCCATTTACGTTGTATCCTAACTACAAACTAAGGAGGGTAGTCCCCATGGACGAAGAGATGAATTACTTATTGGAAACTAACAAGTAAAGAAAACACAATTGAATGGCCAAGCAATTTGATTAAAATTAATAGGAAAGTATGATTATTAAGCACCACTTGATTAGATTTAATGAGATTGTTAATTAGATGTTAATTCCTTTAAGATTGATTACTTGCACATCTTGAATTATAATTCCAAGTCATCATATGAACAATTTCTACATTATGCAAATTCTATCCTATATGAAGTGCAGGACCTAGGTCTATGTGAGATGCAAACTCTTGGTTACTTTTTTTTGTCAAGTGGTCTGAGTTCATTATGGATTACATCAGGATTGTCTTGTGGCTCGAGAAACCGTGACCAAGGGGCATCTAAGCCATCAAAATCACCCAGGATCACACCTAGATTGAGCCACACCAACCGTTAACATGACTGGATTTTTTCCCATGGAGTTTTGAACGGATGAACTTCACATCATGGAGTGACTTAACAGTACACCCCATCATCATCTCTTCTACATCCCATTGGCCAAGCTCTTGGTTACTTTTAATTATATGTCTAATATAGATTTACCCTTCTTCTCAATTATTTTGGAACTGGTCTCAAATGCAACTTGTAAAGAGAAGTCCACAAGAAGGAGGTTAAGGCCTCATTAACGATACCTCCCATGGAATTCTAACCAACTATGTGCCTTTGTTCTTACAATGGATTTCCCACAAGAAAATTGCAAGGTCACCTATGTTAACTGCAAATGAGGGTCTAGAGTCTGCAAACTATTTGAAGAAGGTGGTCCTATCTTCTTACAACCAATCTTATGCTTGGAGACGAATTTTAAATGCACTTCTATTCCTAAAATGAGGATGCAAGATATGATTGAATGCTTCAATGATAGCATTAAGTGAATTAAGTACTCCAACTTGAAATTAAAATGCTCACAATTATATTCAACAAAAGATAACAAGAGCAAGTAAATGAAGCACTTTGGAGCAATTTAACAATTATCTCAATGAAGTAATAAGAAACTAGAGATTTCAGAGATAATATTAACAATTCCAATTATTAATAAGATCAACTCAAGAACAAATTTAGAGCACTTTATCACAATGAAACAAGGTTGGCAATTTCAAATACTCAATATGCTTATTAGATGTTCTTAATGCTAATATCACATATGTCACCAAAGCATTGTCAAATCAAAGCTCAACGAATTTTGAATTGAAAATAAACAAAGCGTTATCAAACCAAAGATTAGCGAAGTGATAATTTCTCTTAGAGATTTGTAGTAGTGATATGAGATCAATAACTGCATCTAATTAACCATGAGGGCTAAAAGGAAACAATGCAATGGTGCAAGATGCAAAGAGGAAAGCTATCTATTAATGATAATGCGAGAATGCAAATGAAAAGGTTAGGATGAAATGAAAAGAGAATAGTAATGCAAAGAGACCCAATGATAGGATATAATCAAGACACCAATGCAACTTTGCACTATATCACTGCTATAGATCAACCCATTAATTGTGAAATAGTAATCCCAAAATTAACTTGAAAATAATTATTCTACAATGACAAAGCTTTCAACAATTATAGAATGTCTTTTATTTTTTTAAATCTCATTAGAATAAACTCTAATTCAATTATTTCCAATCTTATCAGACCTCTTTTAATAATGGCATTAGTTCAATTCTTCAATTGCAAGTGAAATAAAACAATGGTAAATTAGTTATTAAGTTACTTAGTGAAAAACTTTAGAATTAGATTTAAGACCTTTACTTAATGATTATATGCCACTTATGCCGTTGGTGTAGTTTAGCTTCAAATTTGATGTATTTTCAATAGTGAGAAGAAAGGGATAAGAGATGCAAACCTGTTACGATATTCCGACACATAGGAAATAGTTAAGTACAACTTGGTCTAGTGTAGAGTTAGGTAAAGTGTGTTTCTTTACCGTTGTACATTTTGTAACTTACAATCTGACGGTCACAATATGTAGTGATCCGACGGTTCATTCTCTCCTCGGTATTACCGACACTTGATCCGTGGCTTGACACCCGATTGGTCCATGAATTCTATTTAAAGCGCATGGAGGGTCATTTGTATGGTAATCCGTGCATGAGAGAAACATATGTAAATTTTCATTCTTTTATTAATAAATTCCCTGAAGTGGCCGCGTTGGCTCAGGCCGTGGACTATTTCCCTCTTTGAGGGTTTTAACCACGTCAAAATACTGGTGTATTGATCTGCAATCTGGTTGTGAGTGGTGTCCTTTTGGTGTTCTGTCTGAGGAACTTACCCTGTAAATTCCTGCATGGTATCAGAGCTATTTGAGGGTCGCGTCCGTTGGTGATTCAAATCTGAAGCCTGTAGAACTACATCTGACTGCCGTTTCCTAGATCTGCTGTTTCTGACTGCTTTCGGGCCGAGAGGACTGCTCTGTTGTGTTGGGAGCATATGTTCCAGTGAGGAACCCTTTTTGTTTCACGCGAAAAGGTTTCCGATAGCCCTAGCTGAGTCATTTTTAAGATCTAGAGGTATACAGTGTTTATTTGCAGTTTACTGTTATTTTCTCTCTGTTTATTTCGGTTTCGGTTTATTTAGCCTTTTTATTACCGGATCTATACCTTTCATTTCTGCGTATGCTCTTTGCCCTGCGACTCTGTGCGATCTGGGCAAATCAGAAACAGAAAGGAAGGATTTTTCTCATGCGTATGCTCTTTTCCCTGCGCCTTAGGGTGATCTCGGAAAATCAGAAACATTGAGGAAAATATTTAGTTTCCGGCCAAAGCTAACTTTGAGTCGCAAGGTTCATTTTTGAAAATATTTAGTTTTTCGGCTAAAGCTAACTTCGAGCCATAAGGTTCGTTTTCTTTGCATGTCCGTGTTGGGTTTTGTGTTTTTTGTCTTGTATGGAAAAAGAGCTTTCTCAAAGCAAGCACGCAACCCAAAGCCCCCCCCTCTCTCTCTCTCTCTCAAATTTTTTGTATAGATCAATTGGTTCAAAGCTATTTTAAGAGAATAGAGGTCTTGGGTTCAAGTCTCCTTTTTGTGGGGGCGGACTTTTTCATTTCCGCACATTCGCGCACTTCGTCGGCAACTTCAACAACTTTTTTTCAAAAAGCCATAACTTCTTCATCCGGAAACCGTTTTCAGAGCCGTTTTTTTTAAACCAGCCTAATTTTTCGAGATCTATCCATTGTAACACTTATTTTCAGCATCTTTAGCTTCAATTTCCATTGAAATGGAAAGTCAATACCAAGTTACACTTGACAGCACCAACTACTTCCAATGGTTGGCTTACATTGAGGATTTACTTAGAAGTAAAGGTCTCTACAGAATAGCCTCAGGCCAAGAAAAGAAACCAAAGGATGAAGATAAGGCTGCTAAATGGGAAAATAGGCAAGATCAAGCACGTGGATTGATAGGGATGTCTATTTCTCCAGATCTTAGATTCCATATTGCAAAAATTGATACTCCCGATGAAGCAATGAAACAAATCAATAAAGTTTTTGGGATTAAAAATGAAATTAGAGCCCATCAACTTGAAAATGAGTTGCTTACATTGGACCCTAATAATTTTTGTTGCATTGAAGATTTCTTGTCCAAGTTCAAGACCCTTAGATATCTTTTGGAAGGTGTTAAAGTTAAGAAAGAAGATAGTAACCTTATCTATTCCATTCTTACAAAGTTGGGACCAGCCTACTCTGTGTTTGTTTCCACCTTCCATTCTACAAGAGAAGCCTTCATTTCTCAAGGAACATACTACAAGTCCCCTTCCTTTGACTCTTTTTGTGATTCTTTAATAAGAGAACAAGAAAAACTCTTACACCTTGGTCTTCTTAATCTTGGAAACTCTTCCAAGAAAGCGTTAGCCACCCAGCAGCAACCAAATTCAAAGAATCCTAAGAAGTCATATCATAAAAAGAATGGTCCTAAACCAAACAAGGTCCTAAGCAATTTCAGCCCCAAAATGAAAAATCATTTCAACAAAATGATAAGACAAATAAAAACAAAGGGAAGAAGACTGATAGACATTGCAATTTTTGTAATCGAGATGGCCACTTAGAATCAAAATGCTTTAAGAAGATGGAAGCCTTGGAAGCAGCAATGAAGAAGCATAACATCCATTTGGCGCAATCTTCAACTTCAACTTCATCTTCAGGAATGGCACTTTCTGCATGTGGTTATCAAGCATCTCGGTCTGGCTATGCATTAAATGTATCTTCTTCTTCTCATTCTCATGAGTGGCTCATTGATTCTGGAGCTTCTTATCACATGGCCAAAAACAAAGCCATGTTTTCTTCTTTAAATGATTGTAACACCAAAAATATATATGTTGGTGATGATAGATCTCTTAATGTTGTAGGGACTGGAACTGTTCATCCAGACAATGGTCAGTTTAATGATGTATTATGTGTTCCAACCTTATCCTGCAACCTTCTATCTGTATATCAGATAACTCATTCAGGTGAAGGTAAAATTGTTGAATTTTCACCTCATGATGTTGTAATCAAGGACATAAGAGATCCTAAACATATTTTGGCTACTGGCATTGCTGATGATTCTACAAGGTTGTATAAGTTTCACAACTTTGGGTCATCAAATCTTCCCTCAGTATTTGTTGCTCATAACAATGAAGTGAGCAAACTTTGGCATGAGCGATTTGGTCACTTAAACTATCGCTCCCTTCAGCATCTATGTAAAGAAAATATGGTGACAGGTCTTCCTATGGTATCTTGCAGAGATGGTGTTTGTTCCGGATGTGTACTCGGAAAACATCATCGGGACAGTTTTGAAAAACATGCCTCTTGGCACGCCTCAGCCCCTTTATAGCTTGTGCATAGTGATTTATGTGGTCCACTTCTAGTTGTGTCATTCTCTGGCTGCAAGTATTTCTTAACTTTCATTGATGATTTCTCCAGATTCACTTGGGTATACTTCTTAAAACTCAAGACTGAAGTATTTAACACTTTTTGGGCCTTCAAGGCCTTTGTGGAAAAACAATCTGGACATCAAATTCTTAAGCTAAGATCTGATAATGGCGGAGAATATGTTAAAAACACATTCATCAACTATTGCACTGAGAATGGAATTCAAATGCAACATATTGTTCCATATACTCCACAACAAAATGGTGTAGCTAAAAGGAAGAATCGCACCTTAAAGGAAATGGCTAATTGTATGCTACAATCTAAAGGACTTGGTCTTAGTTTTTGGGCAGAAGAAATTAACTGTGCAAATTACATAATAAATCGCACTCCTACTAAGGCTTTAAAGAATATCACTCCAGAAGAAGCATGGAGCTCAATCAAACCAGATGTAAGTCACTTTCGTGTTTTTGGAAGTGAAGCGTGGGCCCATATTCCAGATGAAAAGCATAAATCTTTAGAACCTAAGAGTGAAAAATGTACTTTTGTTGGATATTCTGAAGATGTTAAAGGCTATAGACTTATTCCATTTAATTCCAAAAATGTTATCATTAGAAGATATGTAAAATTTGATGAAAATATATCGGCCTGCGAGCCTAGTCCGGCGGATGTGCCACCTCTCCCTATCTCTTCTACTTTTGAAAACATTTCTTCTTCAGATGATGAAAGTGAGGATGACAATCCTCCCCCGCCATCTCAGGATCCTCCTTCAGCTCCTCAGCTTCCAAAATGGGTTCGTGCTACTTGAGATGCAGTAAGTGATCTTGTCGGTGATCCTACAGATCAGCGACGTACACGTTCTCAGTTCGAGAGAGCCTCTTCTTTACTGGCTCAAGCTCCAGTAAATTATGATCCTGACACCTTTGCAGAAGCTTCAGGCCATCCAGATTGTGAAGCAGCTATGAATGAAGAATATCATTCATTGTTGGCAAATGATACATGGGATCTTGTTCCTCTACCAAAGGGACGAAAACTTGTTAGATGCAAATGGGTTTACAGAACCAAGTATGGACCAGATGGGAAAGTTGATAAACATAAAGCTCGTCTTGTTGCTAAGGGTTTTTCACAGGTTGAAGGCATTGACTACACTGAAACCTTCTCCCCTGTTGCCAAAATGAACTCTATCCACCTTGTTCTTTCCCTTGCTGCCTCTTTCAAATGGGAAGTCCATCAAATGGATGTTAAATCTGCCTTCTTGCATGGAGACTTGCATGAAGAAATCTATATGGAACAACCCATTGGCTTCATACAAACAGACTCCAGCCTTATATGTCGACTTAAGAAATCCCTTTATGGTCTCAAGCAAGCTCCTCGGGCTTGGTATGCCAAAATGGATAGCTTTCTTTTAGAATCTGGCTTTTCTAGGTGTCATTCTGACAATACTGTCTACACCAAGAAAGTGGGAAACTCTCTTATCATCCTTGTTCTTTATGTTGATGATCTTATCCTTACTGGTAGTGATCCCAACCTTATAAACCATGTGAAGTCTAGCCTTAAAAGGAAATTTGAAATGAAAGACTTAGGACACTTACACTATTTTCTCGGTCTTCAAGTCTTGCAATCCAAGGAGGGTATTTCCCTTTCCCAGTCCAAGTATGCTTGTGATATTCTACGTCATTTTCACATGGAAGACTGTAAGCCAGCCCCTTCTCCCTTTCAGTCTGGAGTCAAACTTTCAGTCACTTGTAATTCTCCTGAAGTTGATGCTACCTTATACCGTCAACTTGTAGGAAAACTTTTGTATCTAACCCATACTCGTCCTGACCTTTCCTTTGTTGTTGGCCTTGTTGCTCGGTTCATGCAAAACCCCCATGAAAGTCATTGGAAAGTAGCTAAAAGAATACTTCGTTGTGTTCGAGGTACAGTTCAGTTTGGGATTCATTATAGTGCCGAAGCAGCTCCTCTATTGGTTGGTTTCACTGATTCCGATTGGGCTGGTGACCCTGATGATCGGAAGTCTACTGCCGGTTATGTGTTCACTCTTGGTTCAGGACCTATTACATGGGCTTGTAAGAAACAAGCTGCCATTTCTCTTTCATCAGCAGAAGCAGAGTATCGTGGTGCCGTAGAAGCTAGTAAGGAAGCCTTGTGGCTTCGTCAGATCCTATCAGAGTTTGACTTTCAGCAACAGCATCCGACTACACTTTGGTGTGATAATCAAAATTCCATTCAGCTATGCAAAGATCCAGTCCAACATCAGCGCAGCAAACACATTGAACTTCACATGCACTTCATCAGAAAGCTCATTCATGACAATGTTCTTGAAGTGCAATATTGTTCAACAGATGATCAAGTGGCAGACATCTTTACAAAGGCTCTCACAGAGGCGAAGTTCACTAAACTTCGATTTCTGGTTGGAGTTCAGGAAGTTGTCACTAAGGGGGGATAGGCTCTAGTGCCTCCTTCCTTCTCCTATTGTGTCATATTGTCATATTTGTAAATCCTTCAATCCTATCCCAAGTTGTTCTTAAGGGGGGATGTTAGGATATTCCGACACATAGGAAATAGTTAAGTACAACTTGGTCTAGTGTAGAGTTAGGTATAGAGTTAGGTAAAGTGTGTTTCTTTACCATTGTACATTTTGTAACTTACAATCCGACGGTCACGATATGTAGTGATCCGACGGTTCATTCTCTCCTCGGTATTACCGACACTTGATCCGTGGCTTGACACCCAATTGGTCCATGAATTCTATTTAAAGCGCATGGAGGGTCATTTGTAGGGTAATCCGTGCATGAGAGAAACATATGTAAATTTTCATTCTTTTATTAATAAATTGCCTGAAGTGGCCGCGTTGGCTCAGGCCATGGACTGTTTCCCTCTTTGAGGGTTTTAACCACGTCAAAATACTGGTGTATTGATCTGCGATCTGGTTGTGAGCGGTGTCCTTTTGGTGTTCTGTCTGAGGAACTTACCCTGTAAATTCCTACAAAACCCTTAGAGGGCCATGCCAATCCTAGGGAAACCCAAGAGGGAAATCACTCCTCCAATGCCTGCACTGACAAAGGATTAGTTTAAAACATAAGGAATAACCCTCTTAGGTCATTTTAACCATAAATTTTCAGCCTTGATACATATGCAAACAATGGATCAGACTTGTAGATGACTAGAAAATAAGCCTAGGGCTTAGGAATTTAATACCTAGGCCCTGTAGCCCCTCCAAAAGCACCTACAACATGAATGGATCAGCCTAAAAACACTTGTAAATGATGGATCTATCCCTCTAAAGGTTACGGCTAGGTTTAAGAAGCCTAATGAGGCTTGTGCCCTAGTAGGAAAGAGGCTCTATGCCTCACATGTAGGACTAGATGGCCCTAGATGGCGAGGATTAGCCCTCTAGATCTTCTTCCAAGTGAATTAGGGCATGCATACACAAAACTTATCCATAAAAATCAAACCTTAATGACTCCAAAAAATCACAATGGAAAATTGATTATGAAAATTACTTGAAAACCCTTGAGATTAATTCCTTTAGGCCTGCAATCAAAGAGAGGTTAAAGGAAAAATATCTTGGTCAAATGTAGCACCCAAAAAACCCTTGTAGCCTAGCCTTTTAGGCCTAGTAAGGCCCGTGTCTAGGGTAAAGTGGCCCTAGAAGGGCCACAGCTAAGGCCTAAAGTCCTCAAAATCCCACGGTTAGGAATATTTGACCCTCCAAACCCTATGGCTTCCTCAAATAGTCCCAAAAATGACCATTAAAGCTCAAAACAATGATGAAATCCATAAGAGACACCTGAAATAATCTTCATATGTTAGAAAATAACAAGAAAACCATGAAATTTCAGTGAAAAAACCCTCCTAAGGCTAGCGGCCTCCTATTCTAAGCTAGGCATTGAAGCTTAGAGAGGTGTGTATATTAGATCTAGGCTTCTGGGCCCTAGATCAAGCCTGAATTGTTGAGTGACCTTGATCTTTTTCTTGGATAGCTCCTCCTTAGGCCTCTATAGTCGTCTAGGCTAGGAGAGGAATAAGGCTCTTCACAATCAAAGTGTCCTTGAAATCCTTGAGATTTCACACCTGTAAGACAAATATAAGAGCCCAATACACAACATCTAGAAAATTCTAAGATCAAAACCCCAAATTATTATTTACAAATGAGAAAATTAATATACAAGGGCCAGAATAATTTACAAATTATTTACAATAATTTACAACAAAAAATTACCTCTATTTAGTAGATAAAACATTATAAGTATATTTTGAGAAATTATTTTGATGAAGAATAATTTTTAAATTACTAGCCAAACCCTCCTACCAAAAATAAATCGTTATATTAAAACTTAAATCCAAACACGATCAATTTCTTCCCTCAGTCTGTGAACTTAGGGTTTCCAAGCGGTGGAGTAGCCTATAACTCAATGCACTTCGAAAGAATAGATTATCAGATCAAAAGGGGTTTTATCCACACGAGATCTAGAAATCTGGAGATACCTGTCAGATCTACTAGACCTAAAGTGCTTACTCTAACCCAACACTTAAAGCAAGATACATGTGCTAATAGATGTTCCTACTACTAGAAATTGAAATAACAATCATCTAATATAATATTTCAAAGCATATAAAAATAAATCATCTAGCACATACCACAAATCAGCGAGACGGAAACACATTGAATTGAACCCCAAAGTCTTTAGGAAATGCAAAATTATGACAGAACTTAGTTCAGTACAAAATTTTGATCTAGTTAGATCATGCTTAGAATAGGAGCTTGATATATTCCTTATATAGAAATAATGATATGGAATAACCCCTCCAAGTGGAAATAACAACTAGCTTAACTTGCTCCTGGAAAATAACATCTAGTTGATTCTTAATCCACACCAAAATCAATTATTGTCCCTTGATATCGAAAAAAATTGAATTTGTTGAGGAAGGCCTTGATCTTGGTCCAAAAAATATTTTTTCCAAGATTTTTTCCTTGAAAAACGATCTTTGACTCAACCACCATGGTCCAACGACTTAAATTTGCTCAAATTTTTATTTTTCCTTTACTGGTGCACCTCATAAAATTATTTTCTTTTGGACCCACGAATTTCTTCTTCAAAATATTTTTTCCACTTGGAGGGTAATTAATTTTCCCTTCATTTTATTTTTTGGGTAAATTATGGCTTAATTTTAATTTTATTTTTGCCAAAAAATAAAATTAAAAAGACTCAAGAGGGGATTAATTATTTTCCCACCCTCTAAGTGGGTTTAAAAAATAATATAGCCATGGTGTCTAAATATGAGTAACCATGCACTAAATTATTCCTAAACACACTTTTACATCAAAAAATTACATTTCCAACCCTTAGAAGGGGAAATACACACACACATATACTCTTGAGACTCAACCAAATTCTGCGACAAGACACATGATCTAGTATGAAAAATACATAGACTTGATAAACAATAGGACTCATCTAATACCTCGTCAATGATTTCCACTCAAGCTTTGGGGTATATTTGGGAGAAAATCTCTACCAATTATATGTGTTTATAAACACACTTAATTTGGGGAGGTTAAAAAACTCCCTAGGATGAAACCCTTTGAGAAGAATCATAGGCTTACCTAGGCGTTGCTACATGGCTTAATAGTCATACTAGAATCATTTACAATTATTTTGCAGAAGTTGGGATTACAATGAAGAAATTGACTCAAAAAAATTGATCCACAATTTGTACTCTGCTTCTTGGACTATTGACACATGTGTAGTCAACAAGGAGCATTGAAACTCCTCTCGTAAAGTGCATCAAACAAGTTCATCTTTAGAGATTCTTCGTGCCCATTGTTGTATGCAAATTATGCAAGTGAAAGGTACTCTTCACATTTCCTTGGTTGGTGCATTACATACATCCTCAACATATCTTTGAGGATTGTGTTTGTCCTCTTTATTTTCCCATCCTTCTATAGATGATAATTTTTATTGAAAGCCAATTCAATCCCCAAGCCTGCAAATAGTTCCTTCCAAAACCTTGAAGTGAAATTGGCATTTCTATTTGAGATAATCTTCTTGGGAACTTGGCGTAGACTTACGAATTCCTTTATGAATACTTGTGCCACTTGATCTGAATTTTGGGAAAACTTGTTAATGCTATGATAGCTCCCTCATCAGTATTAAAAAGAAATGTGTTTAAGGTCGTCTCAAATTAACCAAAATGTGAGGAATTATGTGTCAAGTATTGAGTGTCTTTTATGATTAATTTATGAGGTTAATTAGTTGTTTAAAACACATATACAACAAGTAAATTGCAGATAAGTAAAACACAACAACTCATAACACAAATTTGATTTCACCCCTCCTAGGCTACATCTCCTTGGACGTGCTTCAATGACTAGGCCCTCTCTAGATTAATGCTTAATTCTCTGATTACATGTACCTACAGTGCTCCAATGACTTTGCAACATGCTCCATTGGATTCAGAAGACCCAAAAATGACTATCCAAGCTCTACAATTGGACTTCAGCTGATCTAGACTTGACCTCCTCTCTTGGTGGCCCTAAGCTTCCTTAAACTTCAACATAGAAAAATCACGTATAAAAGTACCTTTCTGCCTCTACAACCTATTCCATTGTGTTCAAAGCATCCAAATCATCTAGGAATGACTCTTTCTGATCCAAAAGTGGTCGAATAATGAAGAAGTTATGGTCTCTTCAGTTTTCCCTAGGAAAACGCCACCAAATCTGGAGAAACTCCAGTTAACCCCGCCAAATTTGGAGTAAATACCAAATTTATCGGACCAGCAAAACTTCTACTAAGTTAAATTGCACTTTAATTAAGGATACGCATGATTTAATTAACCTTAATCTTCAGTTAGCACGTTAAGCGCGTGGTTAGCAATTAGCGTTGGCTCCTAGTTTTGCAGTGTCGGTTATGTGTGGAGGGAGTTGGCCCTGTCCTCCCCCAACCACCATGGTTTATCATATGAAATACAAACTGTAACCATTGAATGTTAAGAATCATTGGTGCGGCATAGTGGTAAGGCTTTGGGTTTGTGTGGGCAAGGCCGCAGGTTCAACTCTGCCAACCTGCAAATAAAATTTTGTCACTGCGTGCCAATTCTGATAGGCCCTTGGGGAGGGACACATGGTGGCCTCCGGGCTTGCCACATTTCGTCTTCTCATTGGTCCTTCCCTGTCCACTAAAAAACAACCAACACATCAAATTTTTGACCATTCATGAAGCGCCACTTGGCATGACTTCACTAGCTGTTGACCAAACCTTTGACCTACACAGTCAACTGCCACATCAGTAGTACAGACTGCTCACTGGGCAATGACTATATTTTTCTTACAAAATTCCTCTGTTTGGAAAAGCGAATAGAAGTTTCTGTCTTTCTCATAATAACTCCATTTTGAGTGAAACAAGTTGCATTGGGATCGTATCACCTAGACAAATGCAGTCAATCAAGTTTTGATTGATTCTGAGAACTTTGATTTTTGAGGAAATTTTTGCCCCTAATCCAGATTTCGATCACTCCTTCCCATTGGCAAGATTTTGGACCTACAAAAGTTGGTTATCTTATGAGAGTTGAATACTCTTCTCCTTCCCGAGTTCTATCCATTGATTCTACTTGGAAAAATTTCCATGACAACCACTTGGGTTCACTAACATGCCTTGCCTTGCAAATGGCTTGGCACTTCAACCAATGTTCTCCTTTTGTTGCTGACCTAATCCAACACTTGTTGGCTACTTGCTGATTAAACACCCTTATTTACCAAAGTAATCCCTCGGTGCTTGGAAAGCTGACTGATGGCCTTCCTGTGAATCATGTTCCTCCTTTGCAACACATGCATTCGATGCAAGATTCTCCTTGGAAACCACTTTTCCAATTTAAGCCCCTCTGAGTGAATTATAGCAATGAGTTCCAATATCAATAATAAAAAGAAAATAAATGACCATTATTTTACCTCCACAGTTCCAAATTCCACATCTGGAAGAATGCATTCGCCATCTCTTTCACTTCTTGGTGTCAACACATCAAATGGTCTACAATGGCTGCAAATTTTTTTGGCATTTTTGTTTTTCCACTTTCACTTCTTGATTCCATCATCCTCCAATATTCACATGCTACTCATGTCATGATTTGAGAATGAAAGCTAATCATGAGCCTCTTGCTCAAGTGTGGACCTTCCAAAATCCTGCGACATCTTGTCACAAGAAACACCATTAACCTTGAAAAACACTCATGCAAGAATATAACTTGATGACCTCTTCATTTTGCTTCTTCAAAGCAACAAATGTCACATCATATGAACATCGCCATGTAATCTTACATCTTGGTTTATAAACCATCGACTAAACACAAGTCGACAAAACATGCTTCTTCAAACAATTAACTTTCAAGTCAAGCAAAAGAATGTACAACAACTTGATGATTTACAACAAGAATTCCACATTCTCATGAAACAATTCGTCACATCTCCCTTTCATCTTTGATACAAAATCAACTCTTCCAAGTCAATATAACATACATGTAACAATCAATCGACCACACAAGTCAACACTCATGCATGTGCAAATGATCAACATTCTCATGTTGACAACATACATGTTCAAGCACAATGAAACTATTAAAAATTCCACTATTCACACACACAAACTCTCATGCATGTATGATAATTCTCAACTCTCTCAAAAGTACAAGAATCCCATTGGTATGTATGAGTAATTAAAGAGCTTAAATGACCAAATTTTCTGCAATAAAATGAGTCAACATACTCCACTTTCGAACACCTTCCCAGCGTAAACATGCAAGTTCAAGAATGAAACATGCATGCAAATTTGTAGTTGCAAATTTCCATCTTTATTGCATCTAAGTGAGTCAACATATCTCTACCTTTCCAACATCTTGCTTCATGCAATATGCAGCATACTTTCAGGAGAAAAGAAATGCATCCAAATAACCATGAAATGCATCAATACGGCAAGATTTGCATCAATTATCAAAAGAAATACAAGGGCTTAATTGGTTAATATATCTAACCATCTCTTTCCAAACCATTTCAATGGCGCTTCTTTTAGTTGCACTTCATCATGTGTATCATCCTAACCCACATCAATTATGGAATCCTCTTTTCCATTCTTGCCAAAATCTCTCTCCACCTTCTTCAAATGTCGTGGATGACTTGTTGGATGCAAAGTCCAACACTTGTCTACAAGATGACCCTGCTTATGGCAATGAGTGCAAAATAATTGCATCTTCTTTTCAACATGGTTTCCATTATCCAATGGACCTTTGGCTTTCTGTCTCTTTTGTTTTGAAAGTTTCCTGTGTATGGCTATCCTCTTCCAACACCTCGAAACAGTATGGTTATTCAAACCACAAAAGGAACATGTAAATTTTCTCCAAATCTTATGTGAATAATTACCATGTTTATCATAATCAAAAGAAACTTTATGAAAGGCATATTTATACCTTGCACATTCACCTTTGTCTCCTTCTTGAAGAGGTGAATTTTATGAGGTAGTGGCTCTCTTCGGAATACCAACAATGGTTTCAATGACCTTAGAGCTTTCAACATCCTCTTGTTTTCCATTTCCACTAGTTGCATGCTTATGAGCATCTTCTTGCAAAGTGGGTATAAAACTTTTGCATTCCTCATGAACACAAACTTCACAAGCTTGAGGTAATGAACATGTAATGAAATTCCTTCTTGGAACACCTTCATGTGCCTCCTTGGCTTTGGAGCATTCTCCATCATGTTGTCCATAACCAAGACTCAAATACCTAGGCCTTTCCTCAACAACAATTGGCTCAACTATGCCTTGTGCATGTTTGCCTAACCCTTTACCTTCATAGCCCATCTTCATCAATAATTTGGACCCTATTCCTCTAGTGTGTCTTTCAAAAGCACCAAAACATTCATTTTGAGAGGAAATTGAAGATAAACTTGGATCGCATACCTCATTTTCATGCACATGCTTGGCTAGGGTTGGAATCATGGAGTTGAATCTCCATCTCATGCATATTTTCAAGAAGCTCTTGCTTCTCCTCCTTCATGGCCATAAACTCCTCTTGAAGTATAGTGTTCTCCTTCCTATCTTCATTCATCTCTTGCACCATATCTCTCATGATGATAAGCTCTTGCAACATCTCTAAAGCAAAAAGTCTTGCTAAGGAAGATGTATTAGAAACATCACTTGTTGAAGCTTCCGTCACACTTGTAATGCATCAAAAAACTTCACAAAGCTTCAAAAAGTTTCTCAACAAATAATCATCTCCCTTCTTCAACTTACACACATACACTTGCACACAGTTAAATTCTCCTTGCACAAATACAAAACCAATAACTAATTTTCTAGCTCACCTTGGCAAACCATCTCAAGGTTAAAATGAGCTAATAGTCCTCTAATACCAACTCGATATGAATGTTGGGAAAACTTGTTAATGCTATGCAAGCTCCCTCATCAGTATTAAAAAGAAATGTGTTTAGGATCTTCTCAAATTAACCAAAATTTGAGGAATTATGTGTCAAGTATTGAGTGCATTTTATGAGAAATTTATGAGGTCAATTAGTTGTTTAAAACACATATACAACAAGTAAATTGCATAGAAGTAAAACACAACAACTCATAACACAAAGCTGATAAAGGATTTCACCCCTTCTGGGCTACATCTCTTTGGACCTGCTTCAATGGTTATGCCCTCTTTGGATTAATGGTCAATTCTCTGATTACATGCACCTATAGTGCTCCAATGGCTTTGTAACCTACTCCATTGGATTCATAAGACCCAAAAACCCCAAAAATGACTATTCAAGCTTTGCAATTGGACTTCAGTTGATCTAGGCTTGACCTCCTCTCCTGGTGGCCCCAAGCTTCCTTAAAATTCAAGGTAGAAAAATCACCTATGGAAGTGTCTTTCTACCTCTGGAACCTATTCCATTATGTCTGGAGCATCCAAATCATCTAGGAATGGCTCTTTTTGAGCCAAAATTGGTCGAATAATGAAGAAGTTATGGTCTCTTTAATTTCCCCTAGGAAAACTCCACCAAATCTGGAGAAACTCCACTTAGCCCCACCAAATTTGGAGTAAATGCTGAATTTATCGAACCTGCCAATTTTCCACCAAGTTAAACCACACTTTAATTAAGGATAAGCATGATTTAATTGACCTTAATCTTTAGTTAATGCGTTAAGTGCGCGGTTAGCAATTAGCGTTGGCTCCTGGTTTTGCAGTGTCAGTTATATGTGGAGGGGGTTGGCCCTCTCCTCCCCCAACCACCATGGTTCATCATATGAAATACAAATTGTAACCATTGAATGTTAAGAATCATCGGTGCGGCATAGTGGTAAGGCTTTGGGTTTGTGTGGGCGAGATCGCGGGTTCGACTCCGCCGACTTGCAAATAAACTTTTGTCACTGTGTGCCGATTCTGATAGGCCCTTGGGGAGGGACATGTGGTGGCCTCCAGGCTTGCCACATTTCCTCTTCTCATTGGTCCTTCCCTATCCAACAAAAAACAACCAATGAATCAAATTGTTGACCATTCATGAAGCGTCATTTGGTGTGACCTCACTAGTTTTTTTACCAAACCTTTCACCTGCATAGTCACCTACCACATTAGCAGTATGGATTGTTGACTGGCAGTGACTATATTTGTTTTTGGAAAATTCCTTTGTTTGGCAAAGTGGACAGAAGTCCCTATATTTCTGATACGAAGTCTGTTTTGAGTGAAACGAGTTGTGTTGGGATGGTATTGCCGAGACAGACACGGTCATTCAGGTTTTGAGTGATTCTGAGCACTTTTAGTTTTGAGCAAATTTTTGCCCCTAATCCAGATTTTGACCACCACTTCACTGGATGAATTGGTGGATTTGGTTGCTACAAAATGAGCCACCTTGCTCAAATTTTCAATCACCACCATAATAGAATCATGCTTTTTGGAGGTCCTTGGAAAACTAGTAATGAAACCCATGGAGATCACTTCCCACTTCCATTCTGGAATGGGAATAGGATACAACAACCCTATTGGGTGCTTACATTTAGTCTTCGCATGCTGGAATTATATGCAGTTGGCAACAAAACCAACCACTCATCTTTTCAAATTAAGCCAATAATTAAACTTTTTTATGATAGTGAGAGTCCTTTGGTATCTCGGGTGGCCAGAATATGGCTTAGCATGGAACTCTCTAATTATAAGCCTCTTCAAGTCATTATTGTTTGGTACATAAATTATATTTTTGAATCTAACTATGCCATCATTTGAAATATGATACCCTTCATTCTTTCCACCCTCACTATCTCGTTGTATTTTTTCCTTTATCCATTGATACTTCTCATCATGTTGTCTAGCATTTTTAATATTTCCTTCAAGATCAGTCCCATAAGAACTCATGGCTACTAAATGATTTGATTGCACCTTCCTATTGAGTGTGGCCATCCATTAAGCTTTCTTTGCATTTAAATTGGATTGTTCAAATAAATACTTCATCCCTCCATGATCAATCATTAGGGTGAAATTTCTACCAAGAAGGTAGTGTGTCCACATCTTCAACACATGGATGATGGCAGCTAATTCCATGTCATGAGTCACATAATTATGTTTATGTTCATTTAGCTTTCAAGATTCATAGCACACCACTTGACCTTCCTTCATCAACACTCCTCCAAGTCCCTCCTTATAGGAATCCATTAACACGATAAAATCATTTTCATGACCTGTTCTCCTTAATATTGGTGCATTGGTCAATAGTTTCTTCAACTAATCAAAACTTGTTGCACAATCGGTTATCCATTCAAATTATTTCCCTTCCTCCACAATGAAGTGATTAGGTGGCCTATCTTGGAGAAGTTTTGATGAATCTTCTGTAGTAGCCTACTAGTCCTATGAAGGACCTAACTTCGGCCACATTTTTAGGTGTTAGTCATTCCATGATCGCCTTAAACTTCTCTGGGTCAATTGCTATTCCCTCCCCTGAGACAATTTTCCCGGTGTATTGAATTTGTGATTGGAAGAAATTTCATTTACTAAGATTTTCATAAATCTTTGTGCTCCTCCTTGGTCCTCAAATAAACCAAAATGTCATCCATGAAGAATATGTCAAACTTTTCCAAATAAGGGTGCAATACATTTTTCATAAGGCACATAAAATTTGCAGGTGCATTAGTAAGTCCAGAGAGCACTACCACAAATTCATAATGCCCATACCTCATTTTGAAGGCATTTTTGTGGATGTCCTCATCGTTTATACGCACCTGATGATAGACTAACCTTAAATCAACCTTGGAGAAGATTGTTGCTCCTCTCAACTGGTCAAATAAATCATCATGTGTGGCAATGGATATCTATTCTTGATTATCACTTTATTTAATTGTCTGTAATCTATGCATAATATGAGTGTACCATCCTTCTTCTTTGCAAATAGGATGGGTGCTCCCCATGAAGACAAATTTGGTCTTAGATAAGCTTTAGCCAACATTTTTTTAAGCTATAATTTCAACTCAACCAACTCTATTGTACTCATCCTGTAAGGTCCCTTGGACGTTGGAGTTGCTTCTGGCATCAATTCAATGGAGAATTTTACCTCTCTATTAGGAGGTAACCCAGGAACTTCTACTAGAAATACATCAATATATTGTTTCAACAGTTCACTCCCATCTTCTTCGGCGTTGATGGATGATTTTTCATTGTTGGAGATGTGCATAGCAAATAAATGGAATCCTTTCATGTTGCTTCTCTTGGCTTGCGTGGTTGTGATCATCCTCACTGAGGTAGGATTTTTCTTCCCTTGAAACATCCTTCTTTCTACATGCTCGTCCAAGCACTCCATTTCTTTTTCAAAGCATTCAACTTTGGTCATGTGTGCATATAGCTAATCCATGCCTAACAACATGTTATACACACCTAATGGTAACATATTGAGATTTTCCATTATTGGTGTCCATTTAATTCAATTGGGCAAGCCTTCACCCAATACTCTACCCTCATCTTGGTTCCCATGGCTAATTGAACTAGCCATGATTCCTTATGTGGTTCTTGGTTCAATTGGCATCATCTCACAAGCTTAGGGCTAACATAGCTATAATTAAAATCAAGGTTAATCAAAACAATAATGGTTTGATTGCAAACCTTGCATTCCATTTCAATTACGGAAACCTCATAATCTACTTGCAAATTTTCCAATGACACGTAGATCATGGGCATACCACGTGCCACATCTCCCACATTATATTCTTCCTCTGCGTTAAAATGTTTCAGGCCAGTGTGCTTTCATTGTTGGCAATTTTGTCTCAAATGATTTCCACCACATGTCTAGCACTTATACGGACCCTTTATGTAACTCTTGGCCCCTTATTGAGCTTAACAATCTCTACCTTCAAGATTTATCCTTCATTGACTCTCTTGGTTAGTGGGGACAGTATGTGATTCCTTAATCATTTTCTTCGTTTTGCTCCTGAATTTGGCATTGTTTTTTTACTTCCAATCATATTTAAACTCTAGCCTATGCTTGGATTGAACGTAACAGTGTTTCATCTTTTTAATGGCATCATTTAATGTCTAAGGCTCATGGATCTCAATTCGATATTTGAATGATAAAGGTAACCCACTGATAATTTTTTATCTTTTGGCCTTCTCATATTTAAGAGATGGCATGTATCTTAGCAATTCTAGGAACTTGGTGACATGCTCATCATCCTTCATTTGCCCCATTTTGAGTTCATAGAAGTATTTTTCCTTACCATCATAGTATTCAAAAGATAATTATTTTTCTCTAAAGAGCCTTTCAAATTCATCCCAACTCAACCCCTATTCATTTATGCCTCTGACATTCTTCAAGTCTACCCACCATATGTCTACTTTTCCCTTCAGACTATAGGTAGATACCTTTGCTTTCATATTCTCAGAATAGTTATGGATTCTGAAGAACTTCTTCATTCCAAGTATCCAAGCTTCTACATATTCATATTTCTTCATCTCTCCATCAAATGTGGGTGGTTTAGCCATATTAAATTCCTATGGCATCTGGTGCTAGATCTTCTCTCTAGGTTGTTCAATGGTGCATCCCCTCTCACAATGTCTTCTCTTTCCTGTATGTCCCTTTTCTTGGACTTTCTACCATCTACCCCATTTGTTCTCTCTTTTGATGCAAAAGGGCTCTGCCTGTCTCTATGTCTAGCCCCCAACTCATGTTGTCTTTCCCTCTGCAAGTCTGAGAGGCCTTGCAATATAATTGAATTTGCCTCAGCTTGTTTTTCCTAATCCCTTACCAACCTTTCAGTATCTTATTTGCAACTCTTAATCTGAACTCTTAGGCTCCTCAAGGTATCCATTAAGTCATGAGAGCCAAACCCTCCCCCTTGGCCAACTAATATTTCTTCTTGCCCATGTTGCGTGTGATCAAAAGTATATCCTACCATCTTATTGTTCATTTACTGCTTGTCAGGATTTATGGTGTACCACCCTCTAATGTTATGGATGATCTTCATCTTATGCTATGTGTTGCTAAATACACACATAACTGTTAGATTTAAACAAAATTCAAACATATAACAATAGCTATAACCTTAGCTCATTGCTAGAAATTTGTTGGTGCAAGGCTAGTTGAAGAATACATTGCAGGTTAGCACGTCAATAGAAATGAAACATGTCAATTGTTAGTCCATGCTACATAATAAAATCATGGAATAAGCACATCAATCATGTATGCAATCACTTATTTGAAGATTGAATTTTAACACCTAAATTTTAGTACTGTTAATTTCTAAAAATCAACATGAGACCCCTTTGTAGGACCCTACAATTACTTGTTCATGATAGAGCCCATCAATTCCAAGTGTTGAACCTGGATGTTCTGATACCACTCTGTAACACAACCCCTCCTAATCCCTTTTGAGACACTGGTTAAAAGGAGGTGGTTACTATGCTTGACCCAATATCCAAGGTGTCGTTATGGAAATGGGGTCTAAAATTTTGTATCTTCTCAACTAGCTTAAAGCCTTAAACAAACATCATCATTGCATTTGTCTCGTCAAGGTGATTCCGGTGATGTGTTTTGTTATGCCAACACATTACAGGTTTTTAGTCCATTCCTTCTTACATCAACGAATGAAATAGTTACAATCCACTTCCTTCTTTGTGGAAATATCATATCACGATGTGATCCTATTGGAATGGAGCGAAGAGAGGGTCCAAAACTCAATAACTTTTAAATTCAACCACACCTAGATGAATGAACCAGAATTCATAGAGTTGGTCCATAGTTCAAGGATTTCCCCTACCTCGCCCAACATTGACAAATAGATGGATAGGGTTAATTTTACATTAAAAAGGATAAAACAAGAGGTTCAAGCTTGGATCTCAAAGCAGAAAAGGGAACTTTGGAAGGAGTTGTTAGTTATTAAGCAAGAAATTGAATCTCTCATGGACCCTTTGGTCCCTGAATATTGTATGGAACAAACTATGTTGAAGAGAAAATGGAGATGGCTAATATTTTTTCACATTTGGTCAATGATGAAGATATCATTATAATGGACAAGCCAGTAACGGAGGAAGACCTATTGGAGACTTTGAGGAATATTGTGAAGGATAAGAGTCTGGCGGCCGATGGATGGCATGTTGAATTGTTTATGTTCTTCTTTGATCTTATGGGTTTAGAATTACTATTGATGGTGGAAGAATCCCATTTCTTCAACCACATAACAGGTGCTACTAATGCTACTTTCCTTACTCTCATTCCAAAAAAGTCAAGCTCTCCTAATTTTTCTGATTATAGGCCAATATCTTATGCAACTTTGTTTATAAAATGGTCTCTAAACTCATTGCCAACAAAGTCAATATACTTTCACAGCACATCACCCTGGAACAATTCAACTTTATATCCAATAGAAAAATCCAAGATGCGGTATCCATCACCCAAGAGTGCATTCACACAATAAAATCCAGTGAGATTAAAGCATGTCTTATGAAAATTGATCTCATCGGGGTCAATGACAAGGTAGATGGTGATTTTCTCAGAATGATCCTTCACAAAATTGGATTTCTGCATAGACATATCAAATGGATAATGGCCTATGTATCTTCGGCATCTTTAGTCATATTAATAAATGGAAAGCCTATAAATGTCTTCATAATATCGAGGGGGCTTAGGAAAGGATGTGTTATTTCCCCTATCCTCTTCATCCCAGTCGTCGATGCACTTAACAAGGGTATTAGAGCACATAAGGAGGCGAGTACAATTGTCAGATGTAGCGTTACAAGTAATACTTTTATAACTCACCTCTTGTTCATTGATGATGTACTATGTTCTTGTGAATGCAATATTTCCGAATGGGAGTCCTCCTTCAAAGTTTTTATAAATTTTGGCAAAGCCTCTTGACTAATCATCAACAAAGAAAAATGGAGGTCATTTTAGATGATGAGGGTTCTGAGGTAATCAAGCATATAGCTTCACACTTGGGGATAAAGTCTCATGTCAATGTTTAGAGGTTTTAAATAGTTTGAGTTTTTCTTAAAACCTACTAAATACGAGAACCTGGATTGGGCCTCTCCCACTAAAAATATGAAAATAAGTTAAATCGTTGGGATCACAAATGGATTTCTCTTGGTGGCAGGTTAACCCTGGTTAAGGTTGTCTTACAAGGAATTTTTGTATTTTGGATGCATTTGTTCTACCCTGTTCGGACCATCGTTAGAAGAATTGATGCAATCATTAGTCAATTCCTTTGGTTGAGGGCGAGTGATTATAAGAAGATCCACTTCATTCAGCTTGAATCAATTAGTAAGCTGATTTAGATGGGAGGATGGGATATTTGTAACTCCAAACATTTCAATCTTACTCTTCTATCCAAGAATTGGTGGTGGATTTTCAGTGAGAATGGAATCTGGAAAGAAATTATTCCTGGAAAACATCTACAATATTCAAATTTGGTGGATTGGGTCATTGTTGGGGCCCCATCTATTGACAAAGCTTCCCAAATATTATGCAGCTTGATGATCACTAAACCTTGGCTATGTAGCAATTTATGCTAGCAGGTTGGTTGTGGTGTGAAGGTTCTTATCGAGTTGGATGCAATTAAGGGATTGCATGGTAATCATACGCATTTGGCATATATCATCCATTTGCTCAACATGATGGGTTTTAGTGTCAATGGTGGCAGACCCTCTCCTTTTTCTCCATTTATCTAGCCACATGCCTAGGAGATTGGTCTCTTGAAGGAATTTGAGCTTGAATGGAAACAATACATAAACCTTCTTTGTGAGGCTAGCATCTCCCTATGTCAGAAACAAGATAGGTTAGTGTGGCATGGGCACATTATTGCAGGTAACATCTCTGCAAAGGAAGTCTATTCTCACATATCTATGAACAATCAACCAAACCATTTTGCATACTGGACAACCCTCATGTGGAAGTGGGATGTGCCACTTAAAACTCAAATGCTTCACCTCGCTGACTCTTCACGATCGTATTTAACCTAGGAGAATCTGGCGAAGAGGGGATTTTAAGGTCCTAGGAGATGTCGCCTTTGTAGATTAGATTTTGAAGATTGTGTCCACTTGTTCTTGACTTGTTCTTTTTTCATTTCCATTTAGGAAGAAGTCTCGAAATAAATAAAGGTAAGTGTCCAGATGGATCGATCTTTTATCCTTGCATGCCTTGTTTCTTGGGCCACTAAACAAAGGGCTTATAGGGTTGTTTCGTTGTATACATTGTTGTTCCCCGGAGACAAATCCTAGCTATAAGGGAACCAGTGCTTGGGACATCTCAAGATTGATGAAAATTTGTTAAAATTAGTGGCCGAAGGGACAGGCCATGAGGGCTTGCAACAAAGCTTCTAGTTCTAAAACCCCAGCTTTCAAAATAGAATGGCCAGAAAACTCTGAGGGTTGCAGGGTCTTTGGATTGAAGGAGTGGTTTGAAGAGAAATAAAGAGGGCAAAGTTTATATCCAAGCAATTAAGAATCTGAATATAACTTCTGCAGAAAGAATAATGAAAGACTGAGAAGATGTGGATGAATTTCCTGAATGTGGAGTGCTTCATTAAGGGTTTCAGATTTAGATAACATGAGTACCTGCAAGTAAATTCATGAAAACTTAAATTGAAACAACCAACTGCATCTTACACTATCCAAGAGAAAAAAAACATAAACGAATGTTGAACACAAAAGAGAAAACAATATGCAATTTTTTTATTTCAGTTAATCTTAAATCTAAAATCAAAACTACTACATATTCTTTGATTTACATATTCTTTGATTTCAAAAACATTTCAGTGTTACAAGTCACTCATGAATACTAAACTTTGAACCCTCTACCATTGCCGATTGCTCATTTTCTGATTTGTATTCTCTTCTTACTACCTAAATTATTACCTGACTAATTATCAAATCCAGAATCAGTTTTGGAACTCACTCCCAACTGGATTAGAAAACACTTTTTTAAATTGTTATAAAAATTGCAACTTAAAGCTTTCTTTTCTTTTAAAAATAGAACTAAAAATATGTTTTAATAAAGCATATCCTGCTCGACCTAACATGGCATATAAATTTCAATTTTAATTTTCCAAACTAATTGAAAGTACTCATGAGCACAAGCCCTTGCCAAAAGCTTCGTGGAGACATATCGGAGGATGGGGATGTTAATGTGGGTCCCTGCTATTATTGCGCACACGTCACTAGTCAAAACCATGAACTGTTTTCAGGGGCAGACCAAAGTGGTTTCTGGAAAAGTGAAGGGTGTCGTAAAGATCAACAGAGGTCGTCGATCACTTTGATAGGTAGTTTAAGGAAACTGCTTTCGGGAGCTGCCCACCATTTAACCTTCGTGCCTTTTGTCCGCCCGAGAGCCCACTGGATCTGGGCATGACGATGTGTTCACCGTCAATTATTCTGGAACTTGCAAGACGTTTGTTTCTTCGTCTTTCATGGTTGCAGATTCATTTTCGGTCCTTCAACTCCTTTTGAACTTGTTTCCCAAAGAACTTCCTACAGCGCCCTCAAAAACGAGTTGCTTCTCGCTCAGTACCTTGTCATCTTTCAACAGTTCCAAATTCATAATCAAATTATTTTTTTGCCGCTTTCTTGATCCTTTGCAATTAGCCAATTCTTTCTTTGATAGATTCATCCTCGACCTTCTATGTTTTGTTATCATCTATTGTTATCCAACATTGAGCTCCTCAAGCATGTGGAGATGTAAGTCTTGTGGCAACTTCAGAATTTAAGACAGCAGATTTGATCTCAAACTGTTCAAGGCAGAATTTCAACTTGAAACCCTTATCACTAGAATTAACAAAGATTAAAGCTTCTGTTGAACCAATTCCAGTTTGAGAAGGGAAAAATGTAAAGTAGTTTGTCATGCACATCACATGAAATCCAAAATCGCTGCACATTGTTGGGCACAAATTCATCATACTCGTTTCCTCCCATTTCAGTTAGTGCCAGAATTACAGGACGATACAGCGCAAGTTTTTTTTATTATTATTTTCTGGAAATCTGCCCTTGAAGTTGCAAAGATGATGCACTGACAATAACATTGAATATGATGAACCAGAAATCTCAAGTCCCCTTCATACCTATATGGTAGAAGAAGATCTGCCTCATATAAAACCAACGTAGCAAGTAACTCCTCAAGGGATGAAGACTACAGACTACCTTGTATTTTGTTATTTTTGATGATCCGGGATTGTGTTTCCATTTTGCTTTTGTTATGTGCGCACCCGGCGCCTTTACTGCTCATAGATATAGTGCAAGGGAAGAGAATGAGCTTGGGCTCACTGAACACAGAAAAATGTATATGTAACTCATCTTTAACTTATTTAGTGAAGGACGTCTGTTTGAAAAAGAATCAGCAGGACTGCTTGCAGACTCAAACGAAAGCAATTTCAATAACTGTTTATTTTGGCAAAGCCTTCCCTTAATTGCGAGCAATTTCCATAAACTCTGATTATTTTCGCAAGGCCTTCCCCTAATTACAAGCAATTTCGACAAACTCTGATTATTTTGGCAAGACCTTCCCCTAATTACAAGCAATTTCGATTAAATGCGATCATTTTGGCAAGGCTTTTCCCAGCACAAAATATTTGAACAACTTTAAAACCCTGGACGGTTGAAATTCTGGAACTTCATGCCCCGCGCCCCTCACGGTAGCAAATGTCAAACCCTTGTAAATGACAGTGTATCCACCGACCTGCAGCAGCCACGAGAGCGCATGCTCAGATAAAATCAATATTATCATCAAGAGTTTATCTGGTAAATTAATGGCACTGATTCTATTGTGTTACCTCGTCGCCGTTAGCCCAGGGGTACCATGGAGTCTTAATTGGAAGCTTGAGCTCATTGATGGAGAGTCTTGTCGCAGTCACAGGAACTCTGGAATCCGTGTCTCCGCTGAAGAAAAACACGAAAAAAAAGCTGTAAAAAAAGATACTAACCAATCTTCTTTTCACTTAGTTAAATTTTTTATAATACACTCCAAATTAGGGAATTGAAATTGTCCTATATTATACCTGAAAACAAGTATCTTCAACCCATTTGCAATTAGTTGACGATAAATTGGTAAGACAGTTGGAAGAGAATCCGCCCAAAAAAAAGAAAGAGCATCACTGTTACGGAGTCACGCGAAACCATATTTTAGTACATGAAGTTGTGACCATAAGAAGATTGAAAACTTAAATTGTCACACACAAAAAAAAAAAATTGATATCAGTAACTAGGTCTAAAGTTTGATGTACCTGCACTGGGACCAGCTATAAGTAATGTTGGTTACATTTGCATGTATGGCTTTCTGAACTTCGGGCCTATTAAAATACGCGGATACGTAGTTGTCGATGCAAGGATCATATCCTGGAATTTCTGCTTCTTCTTGCTATTTACACATCAATCATAAGTACAGTCAATCTTTAGCAAACATATTGCTGCATTTGCCTAGAAATAAATTATTATTCAAGGAAATAAATATCAGGGATAGAGTATTTATTGCACTCACCCTTCCATTTGGATGAATTAGCTATGCATGTGAGAGCATAGATACTGTAAATTTTACCAAAACAAAAATTAAAAACACTTACAATGCGACATAGTTTGTACTCACCCTTGCCGTTTTGAATGAATTATCTATGCATATGGGAGCATAGATGCTATAAGGATCGATATTTCCCATTGCAGCATACACTTGACTTTCCAAACCATAGCACACCGCTCCATCGAATTTTGAACCAGTGCATTCTTTAGTTACTTGCTTATAGAGTTGATCCGATATCAATGCATGACTCCATGCGTACTGAAATGTTCCAATAACATCTGTATCACTATTCATTACGCCGTTTCCCACCTGAACAAATTGAATGTGCACGCTTCAGATTAATTGGGTGAATAAGTTTCCAAGTTTGAGAATTTCGCATGCCGGCAAGTTTTATATCCGAAATCTTCACATAAGTATTGAGCAAAAATATTGGTATGTTGAATTCTTTGTGTATGCATTTCGATTCAACCAATATAATTTTCTGGAAATCAAAGTCTGAGTTGAACTCACCATTATTCCTCTGAAATTAATAAACGACGCCTGCGACAATTTTTTGTGCTGTAAAATTTTTGAAGCCAACTCTGGAATGTAATTTCCTACAATCAATAATTATGGTTAACCCCTAAAAATAGATATTTCCCTTTAAACCAAACCAGCTTTAGGAATCTCTCTTGCAGCACTGGCATATTTCGTCTTACATCAGAGTTTCTAAGGAATTTGAGGAGAAGGTCTATCAAAAATATATGTCTCTCAAAAAATGTGACTTGCTCATTTTTTAATCATAACTCATCAAAGCTATGATCATAACTCAACTGAAAATAAAAACGGTTAAGGCACTACAGGTATTGTAAACGATACTACCTGCATAACTTTCGCCTGCTATGTAAAACTTTCGAAATTTGTATTGTGGGAACCTGTTGAACCAGTTTACCAGGAATGCATACGAGTCTTCAGCTGGAATCAAACAAAAACCTCGTTAACATGTTTAGATTTCCCATCATCGCTTAAACAAGGCTTTTTTTCAAGAGAACCGAACAAATCCACAAGTTACCGGTAAGTTTATCGCCAGTTCGCGTATAATCAGATGTCGTGTTCGAGTAGGAAAATCCGACGCCTGCCGGAGACTCCAAAAACAGCACGTTTGCCACTGTTGGAAGCATGGAAATAATTGGTTGAGTCTAAAATAATATAGAATTCATATTAAAATATCATTAATATAAAAATATAGGATTCATTGTCTCGGCGTGATGTTACTATTATAAAAATAATAATGAGTAATTTATAATGAAGTTCGCTATAATGGGATTTTTTGGAGATTCGGGTGACGGAAAAATTGAGGTTAAATTTTGATTTGTATTATTTAAAATACCCTGAAAAACTTTTGGGACGCTTTAATTGTGCAGAAACTAGCTATCAAACTTGCGATTCCAATAAATGATGATATTGACCAGAAAAACTCACCGAAAAAACTTCCAAAAAATAGCATTATAGACAACTGCTAGGTTAGTATTTGGAAAATTAATGTAATATTTTATTAAAAATATTATTTAAAATTATATTATTATTTTGAAAAATTAATATAAAAAATATAATATTGACTCAAATTTAAAAAATAGATAATTTCTGATATTCCACTAATATCACTCATTTACACATTAATCCATCATTATGTTATTATTTTTGAAAAAATAATGTAAAAAATATTTCATTAATATTATCTTTATAATTACTCGTGTTATTATTAAAAATAACTTTAAAATATATAATTAATTTCAATTAAATAAATAATTGTGATATTCCACTAATATCACTCATTTACACATTATTCCATCATTATGTTATTATTTTTGAAAAAATAATGTAAAAAATATTTCATTAATACTATCTTTATAATTACTCGTGTTATTATTAAAAATAACTTTAAAATATATAATTAATTTAAATTAAATAAATAATTGTGATATTCCACTAATATCACTCATTTAGACATTAACTTTATGTTATTATTTTTTTAAAAATAATATAAAAGTTATTTTATTAATATTATCTATATAATTACTAGTGTTATTATTAAAAATAACTTTAAAATATATAATTAATTTAACTTATTGAATTGCTCAAATTTATAAGTATATATTTTTATATAATTTTAAATTTAAACATGTTCATATTTTTAATCATTAAACTCACTTAAAACCAATAATAATTAAATTTATTATTACTTAAAATTTCAATTTAATTTATTTATTTATTTATATTTATAATTATAATGAAATAAATTGTAAAATTAAATATAGTATTTTATAATTTGATGTGAAGTTAGGTATAAGGATGTTTAGTTTGGATTCGCTACTAGCAAGCTAAAGGAGTAAATCATCTAAGAAAATGAATAAGGATAATATTAATATAATTATGATTTCCAAATTTAAGGATAAATTGTAAGATGATAAAAAGTTTGAGGGGAAAGGAAGCTAAAGTGTTATAAAGAGGTGATTAACTTTTTTCTTGTTAACTAGATTTTTCTTTCTGACTTGACCTCACTCTTGTTTAATAAGAAAATAAACATTGCAAAGATAAGAACTAATTCTCATGATCTTTGGAGTGAAAGAATCTGCCCGCTTTGGGATAATAAGAGAATTGAAGATGAAAAGTGCTTTCTCTTGGATTGTGCGGCACTTTACATAGGTTTTCATTTTCAAAACATTTAATACACTACCAACCTTCACTTCTATCCCTTCTTTTTGAACATAGAAAATAAATATTGAAGAGTCTCAGTGAATCAGAGTTGAAGATGAAAAGTACTCTCTTTCATTGTGCAACCCCTTACATAAGTTTTCTTTTTCAAAATATTTGATACATCACCAACCTTCACTTTTCTCCCTTCTTTTGGAACATAGAAAATAAATATTAAAGAGTCTCAATTAATCAGACTTCATGCACTTTAATCATCATCATCTTCAATAAATATTTCAAATTTTCAAATTTAAAATTTATATAATAAATTATATAAATTAATTTAATATAATATTTAAATAATAAAATAATATTAAGCCCCAAGAGTTAGCTCAATCGGTCAAATCAACTGCCTTGCCAATGGGAGATCAGAGGTCGAATCTCGAAAGCTCTTGGGGTTAGGCCAGTAAATAGGCCCGACGGGTGTTGATGCCCTTTGGGTGGCATCCGTGAACCAGTAAGTGAAAAAAAAATAAAATAATATTATTTCATAATTATGATAAATTTGAATTAAATAAATATTTCAAATTCAAAATTTATATAATAAGTGATAGAAATTGATTTAATATAATATTTAAATAATAAAATAATTTTATTTCATGATTATGATAAATTTGAATTAAATAATATTTTAAGAATGATTTTTTTTTATAAAATATTATATAAACTATAAAAATAAAAATAAAAATTTGATTTTCAGGGATTACATATATATGGATGGATACCTAAAAGGTATACTCATAACGATCTAATTCAACGAACAAATACGAAACCGACCCAATTACCTCGATGTTCTTTTAAATACCAAAATCCATGAATAAATAAATGAGATATATGTCGTCCCTTTGTAACTGAAATGTAAAAGGAGTTGTCTATAATGCGACTTTTTGAGATTCCGGTGACGGAATCCGGCGGAAGAAATTGAGATGAAATCATGATTTTTTGCAGTTAAAATGGTTTTTTAACTGCATATTCGGATTCAGCGCCCTGGAAAACCCCTGGGACGCTTTCATTGTGCAGAAATTAGCTATCAAACTTGGATTCCGATAAATCACTGCCAGATTTTCACCGGAAAAAATCGCCAGAAAGGCTTTCAAAAAGTCGCGTTAAAGACTACGTCAATGTAAAATGTACTTGGATTTTCTAATACATCTAAACTAATACCATACTATTTCAAACCAGCAAATCTTAAAACCATCTTAAGTCAGGTTCCGGAATGTCAAAGCTATTCCAGATCTGAAATGTTAGACCAATCCCAGATCGCATCTCAGATGGAACTAAGCTGGTTCTACCTTAATCTATGCTCCCAAAGTATTAAGCTAATCCAAGATCTGAATGAACGAATAATTATTTAATTTCCTGATATAAGAGTGGGCAATACTTGCCTTGGTTCCATGCGTATGGATTGTAGTTAAGAGTTCTTCCGTCTGGGTTAACGCGAAAAGGCCCCAATTCCGCCATTGCTCCATATCCCAACGACGAACATCCAGGCCCTGCAAGAGCATTTGTTTGTGAGAAGTAGGAGGATCGATCAATACAATTATTATTGGAAAACTGTGGAAAAACAAATATTCGAGCGAATTTACCGCCGTTGAGCCAAAGAAGCAGCGGCTTCTTGGAGGCATTTCGAGTGGCCTCGGCGAAATAGTAGAAAAGCGCTCTGCCTGCCTTGGCATCGACTGTTACATATCCAGAGTACTGCCGGAATTTGAAGCCAGCCGGCTGCCCGGGAAGGCCTCGCGGGAGATAATCGGCTTCTTGCGTGGGCCCCTCTGTCAAATATTCGGAATCATTCTTGAAGCTCACGGTGGCGCTGTCAGAGTCCCATTGTATAGTTTGTATGGTATGGTTTCCGTATCGTGTAGCATTGCGCCACGCCCGCAGTTTGTCACCTTGAGAGGTAAGCTGATGAGTCTGAGCAACTGCTGCGAGCAAAAGGATTGAGAGAAGGAAAAACTGTATTCTCTGCATCTTGGCAACCAGGCAACGACAGAAAATCCGAAGTTGTATTCTTGATTAGGGTTTTCAAGTACAGACTAATTCAAGGAGAGATAGGATGCGTGACTTATATGAGAGATTGATTTGTTTTTTCCACTTGGTTCGGAAGATAAATCTTATTAGTAACTTCAAAAAATCTACCAGAAAAGTGATTAATCCTAAAATTCACTCTAAAATATTTAAGTTAATTATTTAATATACTATTTTTTGTTTTTAAATAATTTTTCCTTTGCTTTCTGGTTTATTCCTAATTTACGTCTTCCTTTTTCTATTCTAGTTTTATAGCTTTTTTATGTTAATTTCCCAATGTTCGTTTTTCCTATTAAATTTCTTATGAATGGTGGACGATGAATCATAGTAATTTAATATAGAATATTAAAATCTAAAACAAATTTATTATTTTTAAATTAGAAAATTACACACAAGTGTCCACGCTAAAATAGAATGTATACGTTTCTTTAAAGACATCAATTTAACATTTAAATAATGAAATTTTTTGAAACAAATTTGTATACTTGTTATTAATTTTTATATATGTTTTATTAGCAAAATAATTAAAGTCCTCATAATAGGAGTTAAAGAATTAAGCTTGGGTGGGAAGATCTTAACTTAATCCATCCTTTTGTATTTTTTGTACTAACAAAGTAAAGCTCTAAAATTAAAAGGTGAAGAATTAAGATTGAATTTGAGGGTCTTAACATAATTTATTAGAGTCTTATTGTATAATGTGAGGATTTTAACATAATTTAACAAGGTTTTATTGTATAATTTTAGGGTTTTAACATAAGATTACAGTTTGATTGGGCTTAATGGTTAAGATTGTGTGTTTTCTCCTAAGAGGTCATAAATTCAAAATCAGAGGGGTAGATTATGTATGCCTTAATTCCCGCAAGTGGGTCCCTTGTCCTAAGAACAAAGGGGTCTCATGGTCTCATACACAAAGGAGTCTCAAGGTCTCGTACACTAATTTGGTGTCTCGTCATGACCTTAAAAATGGATAATAATAATAATCACTTTTATATATGTTTTATTAGCAAAGTAAGTAAAGTCCTTATATTAAGAAGTCAAGAATTAAGCTTGGGTTTGAAGGTCTTAACTTAATTAATCATTTTTTACTTTTTTATTAACAAAGTAAGTAAAGCTATGAAATTAAAAGGTCGAGAATTAAGATTGGATTTGAGGGTCTTAAAATAATCCATCATTATTTATACTTTCCCACGGGATAATTTATTTTTCACATAGGTGATAGAAATTTATATGTTTTCCCACGGGACAATTTATTTTTCACATGAGTGAAACAACATAAATTTATAGTAGAAATAAGTGTTGCATGACAGCTTAGTCTGTGGACAATCTTAATCGATAAGTTGGAAAAAACAACTTAGACTATATAGACAATCTTTATAAATAAGTTATAAAATACAAAGTGAATTGTGAAAGTCATACTCTCTAATAAGAGATACTCATTAATGGCAAAAAAATGGGCAAGGTAAATAAAGATCCATTTATTTACTCAACAAAATGGCTCAAGACAATAAATAGAAGGAAACCAACATAGCTTTCAAATTTTATTGCTTCACCTAGTCGAAAATCAGCTCTTTCCTCATTATAAAAGAAAATGAAAAACAATTCTTTTGATTATAATGGAGGTCAAGGGACTCTAGTAATCTTGGGTCTCTTGCTTTACTTCCAAAAAATTATTATCTATGTACATTTGTCAAAAGATAACGATAATTATTTATTCATAATTATAAGAAAGGAGGAGTGTTGGCATTGTGGCTAATGTGTTGCCCTCTGATGGCAACCTCCATGTCAAATATGTTCTTGATGCCAACCTGGTTATAACATAATGTGTTGATTATATAACTATTGCATATGACATGATTGATGGTATAGGTATTACAGAAGATAAGAAAGAGTATTGACATCTCAGTTACAGAATGCATGGAAATTGTGAAGTTTGAAAAGTATACGCGACCCTTGTGAAGAAGAGTTGCATAAATACACAGGTTATGTGAACAAAAGTATCATACATAATTTGAACCATGGAAAACAAAAAGTCAGGAGCTATTACCATGGTAATTTCCCTAGTGTTGTGTCGACAACGTTTATTTGATCATGTCAACAAATACGAACAACATTACCAAGTGATTTTCTTATGGTATTAGCAAATGGAAAACTTATACAAGGAGAAAGAGATTAAGGAGCTAAGTGTGCATTGGACGAATTATTCATGTGTGATCTAACTTGTAACCAGTGTGCACTAGGGAGCAAGGAGAAGGCTCGGATCTAAGAGATTTGTAAGTGTATTGAGGATTAATGACTATACTTGCTTGATCTAGTTAACAATGTGAGATATGTGGTTATAGTGGTGCTATGATCTACATGTGCTTACAAATTTGAAAATGAAGTGTGAGGAGTGTATGTCGTGTTTGCAAAAATGATTTGATTAAGTAAATTCAGATTTGTATGTGGTTTTCATTCTTCAATACCACGTACATAAGCATGTATGCTTCAGTATAGTCACGTATATATTTTGAGATAATTTTCCATTATATTGTTGCTTAACCTAGGTTGTTTTTAGTTGATTTTATGCTTCTAATGAGTATGATGATTATAGATGTGATCAACTTGAACAAAATGACTTGGTTAAGAAATTATTGGTGATTTGAAATATGTACACATGTCCTATGCATGAGCAATGTGTATATACATGAGTTTGCTTCACTACAGTCATGTATATTTTCTAAGGTTTGTAATTATTGCTTGGTGATGATAGTTGAAGAAGTCTATATTATTTTTTGATGTTTGTCAATGATTTCTTAATCAGGATGGTTTATATATGGCAGCGTTGATTAGATTGATTTGGTTATCACTTGGTATATTGATCAGTGATAATGCTATAGAAGTGTGATTGAGTATTCAATGATTTAGTATTGGTCTATCCGTGTTTGGTTAATATAGTGATTCAGTATTTGTACTCAGTGATTTAGTGGTTGATATAGTGATTCAGTGATTCTGTATAACAATGTTTCAGTATTCAATGATTTGAGATCTGTACGTAGGTTTTATGCACAAGAAACACATATATACATGGATATATCTCATAGCAGTCACATATATATTGTGAGGTGAATTTTATTAGGGTTTGCAATGACTACAAATTGGTTTTGTGATGATTGTCTAGTATCTGATAGTGTGGTTAATCAGTGATTGGTTTATTAGTATCTTGATTTTTTTATTGGTATCTTGGTGTGATCAATGATTGGTTAATTGGTATCTTGGTGTGATCAGTGATTGGTTAATTGGTATCTTGGGTTAATCAATGATTGGATGATTAGTATCTTGATTGGCAACTTGGTGTGATCAATGGTTGGTTGATTTGTATCTTGGGTTAATCAGTGATTTGTTGATTTGATTAGTATCAGTGTTTGGTTTCAACATGGTTATTAGTATTGAGCATAATGTTAGGTGTGGATCCAGTTTGAAAATATGATGAAAGGTGGCCTGCATGTTTTAATATGTATTTTAGATAGGTGGATCCATTATGAAACATTATGAAACATGGTCCACGAAGAGTGATGAGGGTTGGAGCCTTCAGTAAGGGAGTTGGAGATTCCTTCTCATGGTAGTTAGTAAACTTGTTGAGGGAGTAGGAGCTTCCTTCTAGTAGGAGTCGATAAACTTGATTAGGGGGTTTTAGCTCCCTTATAGTGGATGCTGGAGAATGAGTGGAGGTTGTAGCCTCCTACAGGTAGGAGCCTACATGCTGGAATGAGTATGCACTAGTAAAAGATTGTATGAATATTTCTTTATAATAAAGAAGAAGACAGAGATGACAACAAAGGTGGTGTTCTCCCACATTGGGTTTCCACCTAAAATCTCAGTGTCCTTATGTGTTGATGTGTTACTTATGTGTTGTGTTTTATCTTCTATTTATTGCATATTGAATGGCTAATGAATTAATAATGCAATGGTTAAGTTAAACATCCAATGGAAATTATGAAAAAATAGTAATGTAGATATACGTGGTTCTAATTCACTAAAGTCGCATACACACGCAAGTTGTCTGAATAACACTAGCGTGCAGAATTATGAAATTGAAATTGAAAGTTAAAGTGAAATAAAAATACTTATTCAACTCTTCCCCCCCAGTATTTTTCCTAACAATTGGTATTAGATCTGGTCCCTTAGAAAAAGCTTGATCACTTAAAGGGAGATCAAACAAGAGAAGCAAGATGGAAGGAGTATTTTCTGCAGAGCCACCTTTGTTTCATGGAACTAACTTTATGTTTTGGAAGGTCGGGATGAGATCGTATTTGCAGTCACTGGGAGTTTATGTGATCCAGGTGAATGTTGGTGGCCACCCACCTATCCCATTTGGACCCCCACAATTGTCTCTTTTAGTTTTTCAATTTCCGTAATTGTAGCACAATTTACTATTTTTAGCAGTTTTTCGGGTCCTGACCTTCCGGAGCCGTTTTGAGGCCCTAAACAACCATTTTTGGGAAATTTGGGAGCAAAATGGATCCATGGACCGATGTTTCTCTTCCCAAAGTTATAGTTCTCGAATAGATCTTTCTAACGAGCTATTGTACGCGTTAAATGGAGATCGGGTGCCAAAGTTACGACCCCGAGAAATTGATGTACCAATTTACCCAAACGAGGCCCGCAATTTGGCGTTTCATCTTCTAGGGTTAGGTTATGGGATGTTAAGGGTTTTCCATTGTTTCTCAACAATAAATAGCCGTTTGAGCCTCATTGTAACACAGTTCAGAGGCATGTAGCTGCCACATCTCTTCTCAGAGATAAGCTACCATCGCCCTAGCTAGTTTATTTCCATTTCTATTTGTAGGCATATCTCAACATTTTACATTAATGAAATGAAGTATTATTTCCGTTGCATCTTTGTGTATATGGTTATCTCTATAATTTGTTGCATTCCAATTTAAATCCGAACCAGTGGTATCAGAGTGGTCTGTTTTTTCTATGTTTTTCTTTGTATGTCCCCAATGAGGTTGGGATATAAGGAGTTTGGGCTTGAATTAGTCGAACCTTTGCAAGACCAACCTTGCAAATCCCGAAAGCCTCCCATGGTGGATGAAAAGAAAGATGAGGGGGCAGGAGATCCTATCAAAATCTTGCTCAAAGAAGCCCTCGAGCGACATAGGAACACGATGATGGACAACTTTGCCCAAATCCTTCAGTGACTAATCAGAGGTGACGCATCAGCTTCCAACAGCTACTCTGGAAATGCCACATCCTTTAAGGTACAAGTTAATTTTGAAATCTCCATCTTTGAGGGTCAAATAGATGCAGATGCCGTAGATAAATGGTTAAATATACAGAAGAATGAGCCCGAAGACCCAGAGGAGGGGGAGCATCTTTTCCATTCACAAATGTGGGTGAAGGGTTCGTCACTGCAATTCATTGTCGACAGTGGTAGCCAAAAGAACCTCATTTCAACAGAGGTCGTGAAGCGGTTGGGCCTACCAACTGCACCACACCCGCAACCGTACAGTATCGGGTAGCTTCATGAAGGACAATATCTCAAAGTTCGTCAGCAATGCCACCTTCCCTACAACATCAAGCCCTTCACAGATGAGGTATTGTGTGATGTTACACCTCTGGATGTTTGTGATGTATTATTAGGCTAGCCATACTTGTGGAGGCGACATGTTGTGTATGATTCAAGGCCTCGCACTGTCATTATTTCTTTGGATAATTCATTATACAGGATACCAGAGGTAGCCCCACCTACTGCCACCTCTTTGATCTCTACTAAGAAAGGCAGTAAGCTCATCTCCCAGATTACGAAATTCATCTGCCTGGTTCGCTCCCAAAGTAAGGGGAAGATTATCACCACATCCATGACCCCCACGAAGGGTTCCTCCATGCAGCAACAGCAATAGAGGGATATGGTCATGAAAGAACACAGGAACAACTTCTCCTCACCTACAGGTACCACACAAGCTTCAGGTGGGCAATAAAGTCTGGTTGTATCTACAGAAAGAACGCCTTACAAGAGCCCATCAGAAGCTCATACCACTCTGACATGGTCCTTACAGCATTACCAAGGCTATGGGAAACAATGCTTTGGAGCACAACATTCCTCCATTCCTTCGCTTGCACCAAGTGTTCAATGTGGACCGTCGTCTACCATGCTTCCCACCATTACTAGACACATCAGAGATTGTAGAACAACTCACTAGAAACCTAGCTTAGCAGAAGCTTCCTCATCTCAGGGAGGAACTCAACGCAATGGGGACCATTGCTTCCTAAGGGGGGAGGAATGATCCAGGTGGATGTTGGTGGCCACCCACCTATACCATTTGGACCCCCACAACTCTCTCTTTCTGTTTTTCAGTTTCCATAATTGTAGCACACTTTACTATTTTTAGCAGTTTTTCGAGTCCTAAACTTTTGGAGCCGTTTTGAGGCCCTAAACAACATTTTTTGGGAAATCTGGGAGAAACATCAATCCTTACAGTTCTCATATAGATCTTTCTAACAAGCTATTGTACACGTCAAATGGAGATCGGGTGCCAAAGTTACGACCCCGGGAAATTGATGTACCAATTTACCCAAACGGGGCCCACAATTTAGCATTTCATCTTCTAGGGTTAGGTTTTGGGATGTTAATGGTTTTCCATTGTTTCTCAACAATAAATAGGCCTTCGAGCCTCATTGTAACACAATTCAGAGGCATGTAGCCTCCACATCTCTTCTCAGAGATAAGCTACCATCGCCCTAGCTAGTTTATTTCCATTTCTGTTTGTAAGATTAACTCAATATTTTACATTAATGAAATGAAGTATTATTTCCACTACATCTTTGTGTATATGGTTACCTCTGTAATTTGTTGCGTTCCAATTTATATCTTGATCATTGGTATCAGAGCGGTCTGCTTTTTCTCTGCTTTTCTTTGCATGTCCCCAACGAGGTCGAGATATAAGGAGTTCAAGCTTGAATTTGTCGAACCTTTGCAAGACCAACCTCGCAAATCCTGATGGCCTCCCACGACGGATGAAAAGAAAGACAAGGGGGGCAAGAGATCCTATCAAAATCTTGCTCGAAGAAGCCCTCAAGTGACAAAGGAACACGATGATGGACAGCTTTGCCTAGATCCTTCAGCGGCTACCTAGAGGCGACACATCGACTTCCAACAACTACTCTGGAAATGCCAAATCCTTTAAGGTACAAGTTAATTTTGAAATCCCCATCTTCGAGGGTCAAATAGACGCAGATGTCATAGATAAATGGTTAAATTTTCTAGATGGGTATTTTTCTGTTCATGAATTTTCGAGTCGGGAAAAGATTGTTTTCGCTCTTCTCAAAGCAGCCCCCCACGTCAAGGACTGGTGGGAAACCTACTGCGAGCAGAAGAATGAAAGTACGGGCTCACTATTTTCAGCCGCACCCACTTGGGATTCATTCTGGGATGCCATCAAGGAGCAATACTACCCTGTCAAAAGCTATGAGGACAAATACATCAAATGGACCACACTACGGTAGGGAAGGGACCAAGATGTGCTGGAGTTCACAAACATTTTTCATACCCTTCACACACAGTTGGGTATCAAGGACTCTGAGCTACATTTTGTACTCAAATACCATGGCTTCCTACATAGATACATCCAGGAAGAGATGGAGTTCCTGAACATCTCCTCGCTCGGCATGGCGTACCGATACACTGTCAAAATCGAGAAAAAGTTCAAACAAAAGAAGCGAGACTTCGGATCTACAAATCCGAAGACCAAAGGACAAAGCCAAGGCGGGGTGACCAAAGATAACCCGTTGAAGCCGCAAGAAAATAATAACACCACAAAGTCCAAGAAGGACACAGGAAAGTGGTGTGAGTTCCACAAGAGTCCCACTCATAACACAAGTGAGTGTCGGACCAAGCAGTCGTTGGTGGCCGAGTTGAAGGCTTCAGAATCAAATGCATGTTCCAACCCCAAGTCAGAACTCGACAAGGGGAATGGCAAAGGGAAGTAGATCATTGATGTGGAGCCCAGCGTCGCTATTATCACTACCAAGATACAGAAGAATGAGCCTGAAGACCCAGAGGAGGGGGAGCGTCTTTTCCACTCACAAATGTGGGTGAAGGGTTCGTCGCTATATTTCATTGTCAAAAGTGGTAGCCAAAAGAATCTCATTTCAGCAGAGGTCGTGAAGTGGTTGGGCATACCAAGTACACCACACCTGTAGCCATACAATATCGGGTGGCTTCATGAAGGACGAGATCTCAAAGTTCGCCAACAATGTCGCCTTCCCTACAGCATCAAGCCCTTCACAGATGAGGTATTGTGTGATGTTACACCTCTGGATGTTCCAGCCATACGGTTAGGCCCCTATACTACTAGTGTAACCCCTTATCGTTATTAGTATAACCCACTTATTATATTGAAGTACCCATGTAGTGCCCATACTGTTACTATTGTGCCCCATAGAAGCCCTCTATTGTTATTATTGCGCCTTTATATTATTATTGTTAGGTCGGTTGGATTATATTGTGACTCCTTAGACTCCTATATATAGAAAGGAGGTTTTGTCATTTGAATCATCCAAGAATTGCTCATTTATGTAATGTAAAGGAGGTTTCCCCTTCGAAGAGGCTGAATTCTAAGGCATTGATCTATCTTTTCTATCTTTTCTTGAGTTGGTTTCATAACATTTGGTATTAGAGCTTTGGATTCTAGGGTTTCGCTGCTCCAAACAGGTCATCGTGGCATTTTCGCTATAATTGTTTTTCTGTGACGTTTCAGAAGTCGCAAAAAAAACCCATTTGAGAAGAAATCGCGCTGAACCTTGGGTCCGAATTTTAAAGCTTTTCGCGGGATATTTGCGGAGATATTATCTGAGGAAGTTGGTCTTTTTGCAGACTCCTGAATTACATTTAAAACTGGTGACCTAGGGAAAATCATCATAACTTTCTCTCTGGGGATCGGATTGAAATTTTGTAAGAAGGTACAGAAAGAGGACGAACTTTAGTTTTTTTGTATATCTTTTTAGATCCAAAGGTAAAAATAGTGACACGTGGCACTTCATACAAGTTCGCTCTTCTGGAAAGGTCTATAATCATGTCATCTTGGGAGATTGTGCATAACTTTTTCTTAGAGAATCCAATTTGGATCAGACTAGTGGCATTGGAAAGAGGACACAGAGGGCTACTATAGCTCACAATTTCAGAACTTAAAGATCCAAAAGTACAAAATTACAGTCGTTTCAAGGTCGAGCTCCTAAAATCAAGAAAAAGCAAGATGAGGAAGTTTGATGGCAAGGATCCGGTAAATTGGATACTTCAGATGGAGCAATATTTTGATATACATGGTGTACAACTGTTACAAAAGGTATGTATTGCATCTTCATATTTAGAACTAGATCAATTGTTATGGTACGAAGGGCTTTGTTCTCGTAAACAACTTGTTACGTGGTCAATTTTCACGGAGGAAACGATAGCACATTATGAGGATACAAAGAGCAACACCTTCTTTAGAGAAACACCACAACAATTAGAAAGAGTAAAAGGGCTTTGTGACATAGTGGAAAGCAAAATTATGGAAACCAGGAAGCGTACCCCTCACAACTATAAAGATGGAAGTTTTGTTTCTCCTAGCCTTCCACAACCTACAAGGGTTACACCACAACAATTGGAAGAAAAAAGAGAAAAAGGGCTTTGTTACAATTGTGATAGCAAATGCACTAAAGGTCATAAGTGTGCTAAGAAGAAATTATTTTACATAGAATATGAAGAGGAGGAAGAAAAGGATCAAGACACATCAAAAGAAGAAGAGATACGCCAAGACCCCACCCAAGAGAAAGAAGAAATGAATCAGACCATCTCTTGTAAAGCATTGGCAAGAATTACCACTCCTCAAACTCTCAAGATAAAAGGACATATCAAGAAGAAAAAGGTGCAAGAAGTGAAAGATCACATCGAGAAAGAAGAAATGAATCCAACCATATCTTTTAATTCATTGTTCAAAATTACCACTCCTCAAACTATCAAGATAGAAGGACATATCAAGAAGAAAAATGTTCAAGAAGTGAAAGATCACATCAAGCATCAAGAAATGAATCCTACCATATCTTGTAAAGGATTGGAAGAAATTACCACTCCTCAAACTCTAGAGATAGAAGGACATATGAAGAAGAAAAAGGTTCAAGCAGTGAAAGATCACATCGAGCATCAACAACAAGTTCTCCAACTTTTAAAGGATAACGTCACTTTGGTGCAAAATCAAACGAAACAACAGGTAGATCAACATCGTAGTGAAAAATGTTTTGATGTAGGTGATTGGGTATTTTTACTGCTACATCTCAAGCAAGCTATTTATGAGAAGGAAATGTTGGCAATACTACATGCACTTAAAAAATGGCGACCTTACCGAATGGGAAGAATCTTCAAGGATGAGGATGTGGAAGCATTGTTTTGTGCTATTTATATTATCCAACCAGATTGGATAAACGAAGCAAGGGAAGAATGGAAGAAGGACGAAGAAGTATGGCCACTTATTCAAAAGTTGCAAAAGATCCCAATTCAAACAATATTGCCAGAACTTGAAGAGGAAGGAAAAATCATATTAGAACCTAGAGCAGTCACAGAAACAAGAACCCGACAGCTACGAAATCAATCAATTTCAGAGTATCTCATCAAGTGGAAGAACTTACCCATTGAAGATTCCACATGGGAGGACAAGAATTTTATACAGAAGCATCAAGAACTACTCAAGCGTTGAGGACAACACTTTTTGAAGGAGAGGGGCATGTTAGGCCCCTATACTACTAGTGTAACCCCTTATTGTTATTAGTATAACCCACTTATTATATTGATGTACCCATGTAGTGCCCATATTGTTACTATTGTGCCCCATAGAAGCCCTCTATTGTTATTATTGTGCCTTTATATTATTATTGTTAGGTCGGCTAGATTATATTATGACTCCTTAGACTCCTATATATAGAAAGGAGGTTTTGTCATTTGAATCATCCAAGAATTGTTCATTTATGTAATGTAAAGGAAGTTGCCCCCTCGAAGAGGCTGAATTCTAAGGCGTTGATCTATCTTTTCTATCTTTTCTTGAGTTGGTTTCATAACACATACTTGTGGAGGTGACATGCTGTGTATGAGTCAAGGCCTCACACTGTCATTATTTCTTTGGATAATTCACTATATAGGATACTAGAGGTAGCCCCACCTACCACCACCTCTTTGATCTCTACTAAGAAAGCCAGCAAGCTCATCTCCTAGACTAGGAAATTCATCTGTCTAGTTCACTCCCAAAGAAAGGGGAAGATCGTCACCACATCCATGACCCCCGCGAAGGGTTCCTCCATGCAGCAACATCAATAGAGGGATACGGTCATGAAAGAACACAAGAACAACTTCTCCTCACCTACAGGGGTACCACACAAGCTTCAGGTGGGAAATAAAGTCTAGTCGTATCTACAGAAAGAACACCTTACAAGAGCCCATCAGAAGCTCATACCACTCTGACATGGTCCTTACAGCATTACCAAGGCTATGGGAAACAATGCTTTGGAGCAAAACATTCCTCCATTCCTTCACTTGCACCGAGTGTTCAATGTGGACCATTGTCAACCATGCTTCCCACCATTACTGTACACATCAAAGATTGTAGAACAGCTCACCAGAAACCCAGCTCAGCAGAAGCTTCCTCATCTCAGGGAGGAACTCAACGCAATGGGAACCATTGCTTCCTAAGGGAGGAGGAATGATCCAGGTGGATGTTGGTGGCCACCCACCTATCCCATTTGGACCCCCACAATTGTCTCTTTCAGTTTTTCAGTTTCCGTAATTGTAGCACAATTTACTATTTTTAGCAGTTTCGGGTCCTGAATTTCCGAATCCGTTTTAAGGCCCTAAACGACGTTTTTTGGGAAATATGGGAGAAACATGGGTCCATAAATTGATGTTTCTCTTCCCAAAGTTATATTTCTCGGATAGATCTTTCTAACGGGCTATTGTACGCGTCAAATGGAGATTGGGTGCCAAAGTTACGACCCCGGGAAATTGATGTACCAATTTACCCAAATGGGGCCCACAATTTGGCGTTTCATCTTCTAGGGTTAGGTTTTGGCATATTAAGGGTTTTCCGTTGTTTCTCAACAATAAATAGGCCTTTGAGCCTCATTGTAACACAGTTCAAAGGCATGTAGCCGCCACATCTCTTCTCAGAGATAAGTTACCATCGCCCTAGCTGGTTTATTTCCATTTCTCTTTGTAAGCATATCTCAGTATTTTACATTAATGAAATGAAGTATTATTTCTGCTGCATCTTTGTGTATATAGTTATCTCTGTAATTTGTTGCATTCCAATTTAAATCCGGATCATTATGTATGGGGAGTTTTTAAAGGTGGATATCAATATCTAACCTCTATTCCCACATATGAAGCAGGAAAGAAACAGTTTGAGAATAATGCAAAGACAGTTAATATTATCCTGTGAGGATTAGTAGAATCTGAGTTGGAAAAGGTCATGTAAATGAACACTGCTAAAGTTATATGGGATAAACTTCTCAAAATTTATGAAGGTGACACTAAGGTAAAAAGTACCAAACTTCAATCATATATAATTCAATATGAATCTCTTAGAATGCATGATGATGAAAACAGTGCAAATGTTTTCCTTGGAGTAGACGAAATTACTAACACTATGAAGGGACTTGGGGACAAGTTAGAGGATTCTGATATTGTTGAAAATATTTTGAGATCACTAACTTCAAAGGATTCTGATATTGTTGAAAATATTTTGAGATCACTAACTTCAAAGTTCAATAATAAGGTCTCTACCATTGAAGAAATGTAGGATTTAAAAAATATTATTGTAGAAAAACTTCATGGGATCTTAACATCCTACAAGATGAGAAAACGGAATATATTGGAGATTAGAGAAGCAACATTCAAATCCACATACAAAGGGAAAGAAAAGGAAGAGCCCAAAGATACAGGGTACATTTCAGATGAGGAAGAAGCAAATTTTGTAAGGAAATTGCAAGTTGGGTGTAACACCCTCCTCCCACATTTACCCAAGCTAACCATTCCACTATGGTAAACATGTGATGAAGAGTTATTATGATATGATTCAACTCCCCAAGAATAGTTAAGGAAGTGGAATCGACTAAACAAAACCAATCAAACCTTACTCAAGGGCTACAAAACCTTTAGGAGCCAACAAACCCCTACATGTGTCTAACCCCTCAGAAAACTTCATGTTTTGCTAAACTAGATCCCCAGTCGCTCCCATGACAAGCCTTCCATGTGACACAGGAGCTTCACTGGGAGAGAAATATCATGCAACGTGGGTTCATATTGGGGGATATATATTGAGGAAAAAATGAGATAATATATTGGGGGACATATAGGGGGTAAAGGGTTTTTATATTAATAAGTATAACAAAATGGAGCTCAAAGTTAATGAAAAAATTAAAGGAGTATAAAAAATGTTAATGAAATAAATGATACCTACAATATCTAGTGAAAATATGGGTTTTTTAAATTTGGAAGGTGTATTGGGTTTATATTAGTAGGGGGTTAAATAATATAATTTTTAGAGGTATTTTCCAATATTTAGTTAAATTAGGGGTATTGTTTAGTATGCCATGAATTCACATGATATGTCAATGGTTCATTGAGTGAAGCCTTTGTGCCATGTGACTGAGACCCTCCAGTCACTCCCATAGCAAGGCAATCATGTAACTATGGCCTTTTTCAGGCAGTTCTATGCCAGTGACCCCAAATTCTAAGCCAATTTTTAAAGGCCAAGACTCAGGCCTCTACCCAAAACTTCCTGAAACTTCTAGAAATGATAAATAACATGATGATGAGGCCTCTAATGCAAAACTTAAACAAGGACCTAACCTGAGAAGGCCTAGCCATGACATACATTCTATCAAACACATCATGAACATGTAATCTACAGGTCATAACAACAAATCTGAACATAGGGGCTTCATACTTATTTGATATTTGGCAAGAAGGTTTGATGCCCTCTCATAGTAGTTGCAGCATCATATATTAGGTCATACATTCATTATTCATTTATTTACTAATCAAAACATGATGAAAGCCATGACTAATATTTAAAATAAAACCATGTCTATAACCAATAGCATAACAATGATATAAAAACCATTAAAACCACATATTAACAAGTATATTTACACATAAAACACAAGAGGAAAAGAGTTGTTATTAACATATGCAAAATGTAACCAGGTCAGGGACTTCCACTCACCACCAAGTCATAGATTGGGCTGAACCAAATATTTCTTTCACCCAATCACCCTCGTGCCATATTCCAAACATGAATGTGGGACTTACAACAAAACAACCAGGGCTTCCTCAGGATTTACTATAATCCACCAAGGGATTCCTAAGCCCAATCCCTCATATATACAACCTGGTTGTATCACAATCCCACCAAGGGATTCCTAGGCCCAAACAAGAAACATACACTACCAGGATTTACTACAATCCCACCATATACCAGTCCAGGGATCACTAGGCCTATGCAAGCATGGATGCCTCCAGATCTCTCCACCTAAACCATGAGGAATTTTTCTGTCTCCACCTCAAGGCTTTACTGTATATCACAACATTCATGAGTCGAGGATTCCTAGGCCCAACTAGGCTCCACCCTCTAGGCTTTGTTGTCCATCATGTCATTCACTGGTCGAAGATTCCTAAGCCTAACGAGGGCATACACAATCAATATTTACCATAATCCCACCTTCACTGGTCTAGGGATTCCTAGGCCTCGTGTTTCTCCCCTAATACCACCACACTTAAGTTTCAAAACCATCCGGTAATTCAACTCAATCAAACAAGAGAAACTTCATCACACCATGGTTATCCCCAAATGGCAAGGCAAGGTTGAAAATCATTGTCACACCTGGCAAGACCCATGCCAATGATAGAAAAAGAACCAAATACACACATGCACATACCATGCGTGCCAAAACTGGAAAGGAAATCATACATGCAACTAAATACCTACAAGTAAATCTGTTGTAGCCACTTGATCCCACTCTTCCTTACTTTATCTTTGCTTCCCTTTGATTTATTTGTCCTTCCTTGGCTTTTCTTCCTCCAATGCTAGAGTGCTCAAATAATACACTAAGTGTCCAAGAGTGTGATAGAGAGAGAGAGAGCTCCAAGCTAAAACTTACAAAAGGTTGTGAATTGATCCTCATAAACCTTTTTATCAATGAGGTCTCTATTTTCTTCAATTTCCATTATTTTTCCTTAATTCTCCTCCTCACATGCAACCTGTGACCTTTCACCTTCCTTTTCTCCTAATTTCCTTTATTTTCTTAAATAAAATTCCAATTAATTCTTCTTGCATTTTCAAAGCCTTTGCCATTTCCTTTGCTAATTTCCCTTAGCCATAATAATCCAAATGAACACCCACTAGGATGTTTTGCCCAACATTCAACTTGGAATACGTGTCTCATGACCTTGGTTACTATTTTACCTTTATTAACTTTATTACATGGATTTTTAACCTGGGGTTGTTACAAACCCCTCCCCCTTAGGGGAACATCGTCCTCGATGTTCAATGACACCTACAACTAGCAAGACCACTGAAAATAAAATCATACTTCCCATGGAGCTTTATAACTTAGCAAGATGCAGTGTTTATAATGATCAACCTATTTAAAGCAAACCAATATGGCAAACATGATAACATGACAACCATGATGCTTATTGGAGATTTATAACACAGCTCATGGTAGTATTAACATCCATATACATATATATATATACCAAATCACCATGCCAAAACATATACCAAAATACATCCGCTTAACCAACGAATAGAGAAGGATACATAGCCCATATCTGGTTAGCCATCTCCCATGTAGCTTCATCGGGTCCAAAATTCTTCCACTACACTTTAACCTACTCAATTGCTTGGTTCTGAAGCATGAGCATATTTCTCTGCAAAATACATTGAGGTTCTAGTTGGAATTCTCCTTATGGTTCCACTTGCAATACAAACCAATCAATAACATGATCAACATCCTAGATATATATATATATATATATATAAATATATATATATATATATATATATATATATATATATATATATAGATATATATCTTAAGCAATGAAACATGGAAAACATCATGGACTTTCACTGTTGGAGGCAGTGCAAGTCAATAGGCCACTGGTCTATATATATCTTAAGCAATGAAACATGGAAAACATCATGGACTTTCACTGTTGGAGGCAGTGCAAGTCAATAGGCCACTGGTCCAATTCTATCAAGTATCTTGAAAGGCCCACAATACTGAGGTGCTAACTTCGCACATGACCCGATCCTTAAGGAGCTCTTCTTGGGATTGATGCACAAGTACACATGTTCCCCAAACTGAAACTACTTAAACAACCTATTTGGATTTGCATAACTTTTCTTCCCTTCATGTTCTACCTTTATATTCTTCTTGATAACATGCATTTCCTATTCCATCTCTTCCAACATGTCTAGTCCTATCAACACCATGTTCACTGGATAACTCCAACTGATGGGAGTACTACAACTCTACGCATAAAGTGCCACAAATGGACTCATCCTCAGTGAATCCTGATACCCATTGTTGTAAGCAAACTCAACCAATGGAAGGTACTCCTCCCATATCCTTTGTTGATGCATCACATACATCCTCAACATGCCCTCCAATATCTTGTTGACCCTCTCTGTCTTTCCATCTATCTACGGATGATAATTTGTTTTGAAGGTCAACTTTGTCCCCAAACCTGCAAACAAATCCTTCCAAAACTTGGAAGTGAACTTGGCATCCCTTTTTGGCACAATCTTCTTCAAAACACCATGCAACCTCACTATATCTCTGATGAAAACCTATGCTACATCACTAGCTAAATAAGTAGACTTCACCAGAATGAAGTGTGTTACCTTTGTCAACTTATCCATTGCAACCATGATGGAATCATGTTGTCAAGATGTCCTTGGAAAATCTGTAATGAAATACATGTAAATGACTTCCCATTTCCACTTTGGAATCAAAATCAGTTGTAGTAATCCACATGGGTACTTACATATTGCCTTTACTTGTTGACAATCCAAAGATCTAGCCACAAACTCTGACACTTCCTTCTTCAAATTTGTTGGAAATAATACTGAGAGGGGGGGTGAATCAGTATTATCTAATTCTTTTAATAAATCTTCTTTATTTGTTCTTTAAATTATTTTGCATGTCAGTACCATAAAATAATGAGCATGAACAAAGAAAACAGATAGTCACACCAAGGAACACAAGATGTAAGGTGGAAACCCAATGTGGGTGAAAACCACCAGCTGCAATATGTCTCTATCTTCTTTCAAATTAGAAACTCCTTTTACAATGGTTTTGTACTGGTGCAGTCCTTTACCAGTACGCAGGCTGTAACCTGCAGAGAGCTACAACTCTCTCTCGTTTTCCAGTCTCTCCTGGAAGGGAGCTACAACCCCCTACTTCTTTTCTTACAAGGACCACTTTTCATAAATTTTCAAACTGGATCCATAAGCATCAAATGATCATCAAGTATAAGAGAATCACCCAGTCAACTGTAGTAACCAGATCAACAGTAATAGGACCAAACCCAGAACACAACAATGATAAACAAAGATTTTAAGAGAAGTAAGCACCCTGCTCAACTGTTGGCCTACTTACGTAAGCACCCTGCTCAACTGCTGGCCTGCTTACAGTACTCACCCTGCTCAACTGCTTGCCTGCTTACAGTACGCACCCTGCTCAACTGCTAGCCTGCTTATGTACACACCCTGCTCAACTGCCAGCCTGCGTACCTCGCTCTGAGTCCATTGAACTGCCTGCGGACCTCCGCACCTGCAACCCTTCTGTGCCTACGTGTGTACGCACCTGAAACCCTTCTGTGCCTGCGTACCGGCGCACCTGAAACCCTTCTGTGCCTTCGTATGTACGCACCAGAAACCCTTCTGTGCCTGCGTACCGGCGCACCTGAAACCCTTCTGTGCCTACGTACCGGTGCACCTGAAACGCTTCGTTCCTGCGTATGTACGCACTTTTCTCTCACTGTACCTGCATACATTCGGGCATAGATGATTTCAAGACTTCAGAAATAACCCAGACAGTCAGATCTACAGATCTGAACGTGCGCCGAAGAGATCTCGGTCCATCAGTAGATTCGCCTTATTTAGATCTAGACCAGATCTAGCCCTCATAAGATATTCAACCAAAAACATGCTCAAGCCAAATGATCTCATTTGCTTTATATAGGAAAGCTCTTCCTTAAATCATGGATCAATACCACGAGCCGACACCATAATAACACAATACCGTCGGCTAAATACCAAGAGTAAAACATAAGAAAACCCCACATGTGAATTTCTTTGCCTTGAAATGTGTGCACTGGGGGTATGCACCTCCTGAATGAGATAACTGCGGGTATGTACGCACTTTATGTAACACTGACCTGCGTGTACGCACCTTATGCAAGGTGTACCTGCGTACCCCTTATTTTCTTCAATATTTGATAGCTGATCATCAATCTCTGCTGCTGACTTGAAGTACTGTGATCTATCACCTGAATGGGTTGCCATCAAGGACAACACTTTAGCCATAATGCCAACAATCTCCCCCTTTGGACTTGATGGCAACCTCAAAGCTTCAGCTTCATTCTCCCCCTTTGACATCAAGGGCAAAGGGTTATGCTCCCCCTAAGAACATGCTCCCCCTGAATATGAACCAGATTTGCAACGAAGAACCATAATCCACCATGAAAGAGATAGAGACATATTGCAGCTACTTCCAAGATCTCCTTCTGCACATCCTCCATAATGCCAACAATGCATTATATGCTCCCCCTGAACCTGTACCATCAATCAGAAGAGGTTCAGCAATAAGATGATGCATCAACAACCCCTAGCTTTTGCCCGAGGTATTCAAAAGTATCCCTGGGCAATGGTTTGGTGAGAATATCAGCAACTTGTTCCTTAGAAGGAACATACTCCAACTTGACCTTCTGTTCAAGCACTTGTTCCCGGAGAAAATGATACTTGATTGGTATGTGCTTGGTTTTTGAATGCATAACAGGATTCTTTGAGATGCTGATTGCACTTGTGTTATCACATAAGATGGGGATCGGTGGTGTACAAGTGATTTGAAAATCCTGCAAAGTCTGCATCATCCAAAGGAGTTGGGTGCAACAAGATGCAACAGCAACATATTCCGCTTCAGCTGTAGACAAGGCAATCGAACTCTGTTTCTTGCTGAACCAAGATACCAGTCTGGAACCCATAAAGAACGCACCACCACTTGTGCTTTTCCTGTCATCCATGCTTCCGGCCCAATCTGCATCTGTATAAGCATGGAGTGTAAGATCTGTATCTCTAGGATACCATAAGCCATAATTTTGAGTCCCTTGAAGATATTTGAAAATTCTCTTCACTGCCTGAAGATGAGTCTCCTTCGGATTTGACTAAAATCTTCCAACTATTCCAACTGCATGCATGATGTCCGGTCGGGTACCTGTCAAATAAAGTAAACTTCCAATCATAGATCTGTAGGTTGGTTGATGTACTGCTGCAGATTCATCATTTGCACTGAGGCTACATCCTGTGACCATGGGTGTACATACTGGTTTTGCATCTTCCATACCATATTTCTTCAAAATCTGTTTGAGGTACTTGGTTTGAGATAAAAAGATTCCTCCTTCTTTTTGTTGGATTTGCAAACCAAGAAAATATGTCAGTTCTCCTAGCAAGGACATTTCAAATTCTTTCTGCATGACCAAGGCAAAGTTTTGACTCATAGCTTCTTCATTGCTCCCAAAAATAATGTCATCTACATACACAACAAGTATTAGCAATTTGTCATTTTCAACTTTTATATAAAGATTGCTATCTGCTGATCCTTTTGAAAAGCCTTGTTGATGAAGATATTTGTCCAAACGGTAGTACCAAGCCCTTGGAGCTTGTTTGAGACCATAGAGAGCCTTTTTCAATCTGCATACAAGATTTGGATCATTTCCAAGAATGAACCCATCTGGCTGTTCAATGTACACTTCTTCTTCCAAGTCTCCATTCAGAAAGGCTGATTTCACGTCCATTTGAAATACTTTGAAGTTTTGAAAACTTGAGAGAGCAAGGAACATTCGGATGGCCTCAAGTCTTGCAACAGGAGCAAAGGTTTCTTCAAAGTCTATTCCTTCTTGCTGCGCATACCCTTTACAAACAAGTCTGGCTTTGTTTCTAATTACTTCTCCATTTTCATTCAATTTATTTTTGAAGACCCATTTTGTTCCGATAACATTCTTATCTTTTGGTCTAGGAACCAGCTCCCAAGTGTTGTTCTTTTCGATCTGCTCAAGTTCTTCATCCATTGCTTTCACCCAACATTCATCTTTGCATGCCTCTTTCACATTTTGTGGTTCAGTAGAGGAGAGTAATGCCAAATAGCTTGAAGCTTCTGCAACTATTCTTCTTGTTTGTACACCTGCTTCTTTCTGCCCCATAATCTGAGATTCTGGATGATTCTTCTGAACATATCTGGATGGAGTCTTTTCTTCTATTCTTGTTTGCTCCTCTGGTTCTTCTTGAGGTTCTTCTTCTTCATCATTCTGTCGTTGGGGGTAGCCTTCATCTTCTTCGATGTCTTCATGATGTACTTGCCTAGGAATGTATCCCTTCTCATCAACTACTACATCAATGCTGTCAACAATTCTGCCAAGTCTTTTATTGTAGCATTTGTATGCTTTTCTATGTGGAGAGTAACCAAGAAGAATGCCTTCATCTGCTCTAGGTTCAAGTTTACCAAGCTGCTCATCAGTATTCTTCATATAGCATTTGCTCCCAAAGATTTTGAAGTGCTTTACCGAAGGAGTCCTACCACTCCAGAGCTCATGAGGAGTTTGAGTGCTGTTCACCCGGACATTTGTTTTGTTGAGAATAACAACTGCAGCATGTGCAACTTCACCCCAGAAAGTTGCGGGAGTTCCTGACTCATCAAGCATAGCACGAGCCATTTGTTGGACTGTTCTGTTCATTCTTTCCACAACTCCATTTTGCTGAGGAGTTCTTGCTGTAGAGAATTCTCTTCTTATCCCATGTTCTTCACAGAAATCGAAAAATTCATTTGAAGTAAATTCCCCACCTCTGTCAGATCTGAGACACTTAATTTTGTGACCTGATTCATTTTCAACCAAGGCTTTGAAGGATTTGAATTTTTCGAATGCTTCATCTTTGTGCTTCATAAGTCCTAACCAGACAAACCTGGAGAAATCGTCAATGAATAATATCAAGTATTCTTCTCCTCGAGGTGTTCTTTTCCTGAAAGGACCGCATGTATCTGTATGTACTAGCTCAAGAGGCATGCTAGCTGATCCTTCTTTCTCTGGAAAGTTAGTTCTGGTTTGTTTTCCAAACTGACATGATTTGCATATGGTGTTGTCAGGAATTTTGATATCTGGAAGGTCGCGAACTGCCTGATATTTGCATGCTTTCCTTATTTGTGAAAAGCTTAGATGTCCCAACCTCCGATGCCATAACCAGTGCTCATCATCCTTGCTCAGATAGCATTGTTGTTGTCCTTCTTCAAATATGTACAGATTATTTGGAGTTCTTTTGCCTTTGATCACTGTTTTACCTGTATCAAGATCACGAACAAGACATCCATTTGATCTAAATATAACCTCGGTTCTTTGATCACACATCTGGCTGACACTTAGAAGATTATGCTTCAATCCATCAACATACAAAACATTTCCAGCCTTGACCTTTTCTTTTAACTGAGCAATGCCTTTTCCTTTTATAGTTGCAGGAGTATCATTTCCAAAAGAGACTTTCTTTCCCTTTTCTAGAGTAGAATAAGACTCAAGTTTTTCTTTATCACCTGTCATATGCTTCGAACATCCACTGTCAATGTACCATAGATTTTCCTGTCCCTCTGCATAAAATGCTATCCCACATCTTTCTGTTTGAGGTTCCTTTATTCTCCATGTTTTGGTGCTTGAGGCTTGTTCCTTTTTCTGCTGAAACCTGCTCCTGCATTCAGAGTCTTCATGACCAAAGTTATTGCAAATAGAACATTCAACTTCATTTTCAAGAACCGAAAAGTTGTTATAGGTCCTTTTTGTAATCCCCGTCATACTTTTTTGTTTTTGAGCTTCCCTAGTCATGATCGTTTTATATGCAACACATTGAGCTGCTTTGTGACCAAAGTTATGGCAAGAAAAGCATTGTCCATTGAAGAAACTTCTGCGGTTATCGAATCTACCAGCCAATTGATTGTAATTTCTATTTTCATCTATTCTTGAACCAAATTGAGAAGATTTTACTTGTGGCTGGTTGTAGCTTTTGTTCACCCTTAAGATGGATTGCCCCTGATAGTTTTTGTTTGTAATTCGTCCCTGCTTTACCTGATGATCTTCATTGTGCTTTTGCTCATTTCTTCTTGCTGCATCAAGATAACTTTTTGAGGTGGATGCTTGAGAAGTTTCTCCATTATAGCCCAGACCTGTCTTGTTTAGTGGAGACCGCTGCACATTGATAATCTCATCCAAAGTTTCAGATCCTTTGACAAACTTGAGATTAATAGCTTTTGTTTTCTCAATCTCTTTTCTAAGACCAACAATTTCACCTTCTAATTTTTCAAGATGTTTTTCCTTTACATCAATTTGAAATTGTAGAGTATCAATGATCATGTTCTTTTCTTCTATACATCTCTTGAGTCTAGTAATTTCATCATAAAGGTTATCCACATCTATAGCATCCATATAATCATCATCTTCAAATGCCATTAACAACTTATATTCATTACCTTGTTCATCTTCATCACTGTTTGATAGACCATCACTATCTTCATGAGTGTAGTAGCTTTTCTTATTTGCATTCTGTTTCTTGTTCCATCTAGCAGGTTCCTTTCCTTTATCCTTATAAGGACATTTTGCAGCATAATGACCTACTCTTCCACAAGCAAAGCATTTAAAAGGTAACTTACCTCTGAACCTTCCAGAACCCCTTTGAAGATTTCTGACAAAATTTGATTCTTCTTCCTCTTCTTCTGGGACGTGGCTCGCTTCATAATAATCTCCTTTGCCTGATGCCTTGAAAGCAGCTTCTCTTCTGTCTGATGGACCTCCCTTTCTCATTTCATAAGCAGTTAGAATTCCATGTAGCTGAGACATAGTAAGAATTCGTAGATTTTCCTTTTCTTCTATTGCAGATACTTTAGATTCAAACTTGGGGGACAATGATCTTAGAACCTTTTCAACCACAATAGCCTCTTTTATTTCTTCACCCAAATTTTTCATACAGTTAACAACCTCATCTACCCGAAGAAAATAGTTAGCCACACTTTCATCATTATACATTTTGAGAGTCTCATACTGAATTCTGAGAGTTTGAAGTTTAGCACGCTTTACCTGTTCATCTCCTTCATAGCTCGTGACAATTTTGTCCCATATCTCTTTTGCGGATTTATAGTGCATTACCTTCATGAATTCTGATTGAGATATACATCCTAATAGAGTACTGACTGCTTTCGCATTTGTTTCATACTTCTTTTTCTCGGCTGCATCTGTAGGAGTAGCTGAAGGAAAAGTGTAGCCTGTCTCTACGATGTCCCAAACTTCTGTACCAAGAGATTGAAGATAGGCAGTAACTCTTACCTTCCAATAATTGAAGTTTGTCCCATCAAAAACCGGTGGCCTGATTGATGCTTCTCTCTCGTAGTTGCTCATGATGAACGATCTACCTTCAAGCAATCAAGCTTCTCTGAAGGACCTGCTCTGATACCAATTGTTGGAAATAATACTGAGAGGGGGGGTGAATCAGTATTATCTAATTCTTTTAATAAATCTTCTTTATTTGTTCTTTGAATTATTTTGCATGTCAGTACCATAAAATAATGAGCATGAACAAAGAAAACAGATAGTCACACCAAGGAACACAAGATGTAAGGTGGAAACCCAATGTGAGTGAAAACCACCTGCTGCAATATGTCTCTATCTTCTTTCAAATTAGAAACTCCTTTTACAATGGTTTTGTACTGGTGCAGTCCTTTACCAGTACGCAGGCTGTAACCTGCAGAGAGCTACAACTCTCTCTCGTTTTCCAGTCTCTCCTGGAAGGGAGCTACAACCCCCTACTTCTTTTCTTACAAGGACCACTTTTCATACATTTTCAAACTGGATCCATAAGCATCAAATGATCATCAAGTATAAGAGAATCACCCAATCAACTGTAGTAACCAGATCAACAGTAATAGGACCAAACCCAGAACACAACAATGATAAACAAAGATTTTAAGAGAAGTAAGCACCCTGCTCAACTGCTGGCCTGCTTACGTAAGCACCCTGCTCAACTGCTGGCCTGCTTACAGTACTCACCCTGCTCAACTGCTTGCCTGCTTACAGTACGCACCCTGCTCAACTGCTAGCCTGCTTATGTACACACCCTGCTCAACTGCCAGCCTGCGTACCTCGCTCTGAGTCCATTGAACTGCCTGCGGACCTCCGCACCTGCAACCCTTCTGTGCCTACGTGTGTACGCACCTGAAACCCTTCTGTGCCTGCGTACCGGCGCACCTGAAACCCTTCTGTGCCTTCGTATGTACGCACCAGAAACCCTTCTGTGCCTGCGTACCGGCGCACCTGAAACCCTTCTGTGCCTACGTACCGGTGCACCTGAAACGCTTCGTTCCTGCGTATGTACGCACTTTTCTCTCACTGTACCTGCATACATTCGGGCATAGATGATTTCAAGACTTCAGAAATAACCCAGACAGTCAGATCTACAGATCTGAACGTGCGCCGAAGAGATCTCAGTCCATTAGTAGATTCGCCTTATTTAGATCTAGACCAGATCTAGCCCTCATAAGATATTCAACCAAAAACATGCTCAAGCCAAATGATCTCCTTTGCTTTATATAGGAAAGCTCTTCCTTAAATCATGGATCAATACCACGAGCCGACACCATAATAACACAATACCGTCGGCTAAATACCAAGAGTAAAACATAAGAAAACCCCACATGTGAATTTCTTTGCCTTGAAATGTGTGCACTGGGGGTACGCACCTCCTGAACGAGATAACTGCGGGTATGTACGCACTTTATGTAACACTAACCTGCATGTACGCACCTTATGCAAGGTGTACCTTTGTACCCCTTATTTTCTTCAATATTTGATAGCTGATCATCAATCTCTGCTGCTGACTTGAAGTACTGTGATCTATCACCTGAATGGGTTGCCATCAAGGACAACACTTTAGCCATAATGCCAACAAAATTTGGCCAGTAGTAGAACTTATTTACAACTGTAAATTTCTTCTAATATCCTGGGTGACATGAATACAGATTAGCATGAAACTACCTCAAGATAAGATTCTTGAGCTCACTGTTGTCTGGCACATAGATCTTGTCCCTAAATTTGAGAAAACCATATGTTGTTAGATGATAGTCCACATCTTGATCACATGTACCCTACTGTAACATATGCATATGCTCTGTATACATGTCATCCTGATGTCCCACCTATAAGATTTGATCCTGTAAATATATCCCTTAAGAGCTATGATTCACCTGCACTCTTCTGCTAAGAACATTTGCAAACTTGTTTTCCTTTCCCTTAATGTACCTAATCTCAATGTCGAACTCATTGATCATGGCCAACCATCTATCTTTCTTGGCATTCAGATTCAATTGGTCAAACAAGTATCTCAATCCATGGTGATCACTCATCAGTACAAATCCCCTGCCAAGAAGGTAGTGTCTCCACATCTTCAATGCATGTATGATCATTGTCGAATCAATATCATGTGTCACCAAATTCTGCTCGTGTTCATTCAATTTCCTTGATTCGTAACATACCACCTATCCTTATTGCATAAGGACTCCACCAAGCCCTCTCTTGCAAGCATTAGTGCACACCACAAACTCTTTATCCAAATTTGCAATCTTAAGAACTAGATCATTTTTCAACAATTGCTTCAATTGTTCAAAACTTGTTGCACATTCCTTTGTCCATTCAATTTTTTTACCTTTCCTTTTCAATGATGTAATGGGATAGGAAATCTAAGAGAATTTCCTGATGAACCTCCCATAATAACCTGCTAACCGAATGAATGATATTCCCTCATCCACATTTCTAGGAGCTTCTCATTCCATGATAGCTCTTATCTTTTTTGGATCCATTGTTATGCCTTCCTTGGAGACAACATGCCCCGATTAATGTACCTTTGTCTGAAAGAAACTGCATTTGCTAAGCTTGGCATACAATTGATGCTCTCTTAGAAATCTCAACATTGTTGCTAAATTTTCACCATGCTCCTCCTCATTCTTAAAATATATCAATATATCATCAATAAACACAATAACAAATTTGTCTAGATAAGGGCGAAACACACTATTCATCAACATAGTTGGAGAATTAGTTAGACCAAAAGGAACTACAACAAACTCATAATGCCCATACCTAGTCCTGAAGCAGTCTTGTAAATGTCCTCTTCTTTGATGCATACCTGATGGTATCCTGATCTCAGATTAGTATTTGAGAACATTGTTTCTCCCTTCAACTGATCAAACAAGTCATTAATCATTGGAAATGGATACTTGTTCTTGATCGTCACCTTGTTCAGTTGCCTATAATCAATGCACAAATTGAGAGTATCATCCTTCTTATTCATGAACAATATTGGTGCACCATAAGGTGATACCCTTGGCCTAATCTATCCTTTGTAAAGCATTTTCTTCAACTACAACTTAAGCTCTACTAACTCTGGTGTACTCATCTTGTATGGTTCCTTTGACGCTAGTGTTTCCCTTGGTGCCAACTCATTGGAAAATTCAACTTCCCTGTGAGGCGAAAACTCTAAAATATTTGCAGGAAATACATCTTGAAACTGTTGTAAAATAGGGTACTTGCTCAATACTTCTGCATCCTCAGCATCCTTACCTTTATCACTAGAAATATGTATTGTAAATAACACACACCATTTTCTGTGACTAAGCTTTGCATGCATAGTTGTGACTATTCTAATTGATGTTGCCTTCTTCTTACCCTACAAGATCCTTTGTTCTCCATTTTCATCCAAGCATTCAATATCCTTTTCATAACAATCCACCTTGGTCCTATGAAGATACAACCAGTCCATACCCAACAGGATATTGTATGATCCCAATGGAAGCACATCCAAATGTGTTGATGTAGGCATACCATTCAACTCAAATGCACAAGCTCTTACCCAATGATGAACTCTTTTATTTATACCTATAGCCAACTACACTAACCAAGATTATGCATGCATTTCTTTATTCAAACCACACTTATCCACTAGGTCAAGATTAACATAACTATAATTAGATCCAGGGTAAATCAAAATAGAAATAACTTGATCACAAATCTTATTGTCCATCTCGATAATAGATGGTTGGTGGTCTGCCTACCTGTTATCCAATGTTGCATAGATCTATGAAATGCTCTGCCCAACATCCCCAACTCTCTGTGCTTCCTGGGCACTATATATTTGGGGTCTACGACCCTAATTCAGTGGAAAATCCCTCTTGAGATGCTCCTTACCACATGTCCAACACTGCAACCATCCCTTACCATCACCATTATTCTATTGTTCTCCAAGCCAAGGTCCATTAAATTTCTTTTAAGGTGCAACATTTTCTTTCTCACTTGCATCTTGGGGCCTTGTTCTTTTTTATTGCCATTTACTTTTAGCCTTATCATTCCATTTCCAACCTTGTTGAGACTCTCTCTTGTGCTTTGATTTCTCATAACAATGCTTCAACTTACCAATGACTTCTTCAAGTAACCAAGGCTCATCATATTCAATCCAATCTCTAAATGTTAATTGTAATCCACTAACAAATTTCTGAACTTTTTCTTTCTCATCCTTAAGATACGATACATACCTCAACAACTCCAGGAACTTGGTCATATACTCCTCATCCATCATCAATCCCATCTTTATCTCATAGAATTCATTTGCTTTATTGTCATAGTACCTCTCTGACAAATATTTATTCCTAAAAAGTCCCTTGAATTCATGCCAACTCAACTCTTCCATCATGATGTCATCTAACCCACATCACATCTTCCCACAAGATGGTTGCTTTCCCTTTGAGGTTGAAGATATATATTCTAGCCTTCATGTTCTCTGTGTAATCATGCAACTCAAATAATTTCTTCATCCCAAGTAACCACTATTTTGCATCTTCTAGTTTCTTCAAATATCCATCAAAGGTAGATGGCTTGGCTTTCTTGAACTCATATTGAAAATATCCCCTGGCATTCCTCTTGTAAGGATGATAATGATCATGATCATGATACCTCTCAGAACCAGAACTATAATAGAACATGTGTCCATCACCTCTCCTATCAGGTTTGTCCAAGAACCTTCCATATTTGATCATATCATCTCTATCTGACTTGTGACCGCCATGACACCTACTTTCATATGCTTTATTAGTCATATCCTCCTGCCCATGGTTGATCTTAAGAAGTCCCTGTATTTCCAAATTTGAAAAACTCTGAAGAATGACTACATTGACCTATTCTTGTTTCTCTTGTGCCTAAATGATCTTGTCATTGTCTACTTTGCAACTTTTTATTTCTACCTTCAAACTTCTCAATGTGTCTTCTATGTTAAGAGAGTGCCCATCACCATGTTTCTCATATTATGTATAGGGAGAGTCTTGTGAACTGTAGTCTACCATATTGCCAGTCATATTTGATCTTCCTACAAGTATATCATGTCAGCTAAACCAAAATATAAAAATAATTAACATAACTCAGTATAACTCAGGGGAGGATATCTTGTCTGCAAGATCAACCAAATTATCATAATACATGTATAATCATAATCATATCAGTATATAGACATCTTCAACCATTATCTAGTTAGCATGCATGACTATACCATAACCATGACAATGCATGCATAACGACATATGGACACTTGACATGCATAAAAAATGCATAACCAACATTTACTCATGACAACCACATCCAACAACAATCAGCATCATCCCCTACATGGTGACACAACTGCAAAAATGACCACCACCATGCATACACAATAATCACATAGACCACAAGCATAAGTAACACATATGCAGCTAACATGTATGCATGACAAGCACATTTTTCCCATCTAGTCCAAGGGGTGAACCATGCTCTGATACCGCTATGTAACACCCTCCTCCCACATTTACCCTAGCTAACTAGTCCACCAAGCTAAAAATGTGAAGAAGAGTTACTATGGTATGATTCAACTCCCTAAGTATAGTTAAGGAAGTGGAATCGACTAAACAAAACCAAACGGACCTCCCTCATGAGCTACAGAACCTTCAGGAGACAACTAACCCCTCCAGGTGTCCAACCCCTGAAAAAAATTGATGTTTTACTGAACTAGACCCCGAGTCGCTCCCATGAAAAGACTTCCATGTGATTGAGACCCTCCATTCACTCCCACAGCAAGGCATCCATGTGATAATGGCCTTTTTCAAGCAGTTATATGCCAACGACCCTGAATTCTGAGCCACCTTTTCAAGGCTAGGACTCAGGCCTCTACCCAAAACTTCATGAAACTTCCAGAAATGATAAATAACATGATGAAAAGGCCTCTAATGAAAAACTTAAACAAGGACCTGACCTAACAAGGCCTAGCCATGACATAATTTCGTTAAACACATCATGAACATGTAATCTATAGGTCATAACAACATATTTGAACATAGGGACTTCATATTTATCTGAGATTTGGCAAGAAGGTTTGATGCCCTCCCATATTAGTTTAATTATCATATATTAGGTCATATATTCATTATTCATTCATTTACTAATCAAAACATGATGAAATCCATGACTAATATCTAACATAAAACCGTGCCTATTACTAGCATATAAATAGCAGAATAAAAATTATAGAACAACCATTAAAACCACAAATTAATAAGTATATTTACACATATAACACAAGAGGAAAAGAGTTCGTATTAACATATGCAAAATGCAACCAAGTCATGGATTTCCACATACCACCCTACCATAGATTAGGCTGAACCAAATCTTTCTTTCAGCCAATCACCCCCATGCCATATTCCAAGCATGAATCTAGGACTTACAACAACACAAACAGGGCTTCCTCAGGCTTTACTGCAATCCACCAAGGGATTCATGGGCCCATGCCCTCATCTATATAACAAGCTTTACCACAATCCCATCAAGGGATTCCTAGGCTTAGACAAGAAACATACACTACCAGGCTTTATCACAATCCCACCATATATCGATCCAAGGATCACTATTCCTAAAAAAGCATGGATGCCTCCAAATCTCTCTACCTAAGCCATGAGGAATTTGTTTGCCTCCACCTCTAGGCTTTATCGGATATCCTGTCATTCACCGATTGAGGATTCCTAGGCCTATGGAGGCTCCACCCTCTAATCTTTACAATATATCCCATCATTGACCAGTCAAGAATTCCTTGGCCTAACGAGGGCATACACAAGAAGGCTTTACCACAATCCCACCTTCACCGGTCTAGGGATTCCTAGGACCTTTTTTTCTCCCCTGAGACCACCCCAATCAGATTCGAAACCATCCAGGAATCCATCTCAACCAAATAAGAGAAAATCCATCACACTATGGTTATCCGAAAATGGAAAGCAAGGCTGAAAATAATTGTCACACCTAGCAAGACCCATGCCAATGACAGCAAAAGAACCAAATACATGCATTCATGTACCATACATGCAAAAATTAGCAAGGAAATCATACGTGCAACTCAATAGCTACAAGTAATTCAGTTGTGGCCACTTGATCCCTATCTTTCTTGCTTTATATTTTGTTCCCTTTACTTTCTTTGTCCTTCCTTATCTTTTCTTCCTCTAATTCTATAGTTCTCAAAGAATACTCGAAGTGTCCAAGAGTATGAGAGAGAGAGTAGAGAGAGAGAGAGCTCCAAGCCAAAACTGAAAAAAGGTTGTGAATTGATCCTCATAAGCATTTTTATCAATTAGGCCTCTATTTTCTTCAATTTCCATTATGTTTCCTTCATCTTCCTCCTCACATGGAACTTGTGACCTTTCACCTTCTTTTTCTCCTAATTTCCTTTATTTTCATAAATAAAATGCAATTAATGTTGCTTTCCTTTTCAAATCCTTTTCCATTGACTTTGCAATTTCCCTTAGCCATAATAAACCAAATGAACACCCACTAGAATTTTTTTCCCAACATTTAGCTTGGAATGTGTGTCTGTGACCTGGTTATTATTATTCCTTTATTAAATTTATTACATGGATTTTTAACCTAGAGTTGTTACATTGGAACAGGTAAATTCAAAGATAAACTTCATTTTAAATTTTTTTCATGTGGAAGAGTATATCACTGTGCATCCAAGTGTCCTTATAAAGAAAATTATGATAAGAAATAAAAAGGAAGGAATGTGTCAAAAGTGAATGTCAAAAGAAATTTTACTAGTAAGAAAAGTTTCTATAAACATGAATATAGTGAGTGTTCTTCCAATGATGAAGATAACAAATCAAATTATATTCACAAATACCAATCACTTATGTTCTCTAAAGATCAACTTACAGGTGAGTCTGATAGGGGTGATGATTTTATGGATGCTCTAGAGGAGATTGATTGACTCAATATCATAAATAAGAATCAAGAAAAGGAAATCAATATGTATAAATAAAATAGACTAGTTGAAGAAATAACTCAGCTAAAAGTATGTCTAGAAGAGGCTAAATTAGAAGGAGAAGATTTAAGGAAACATGTACAAGAAAAGGAAAAACACTGTGAAAATTTAGAACTTGAAATTGTGGGATTAAGAAAGGAGGTTGAGAAAACAAAGGCACAACTAAATCTAAATCTCATATTTGTAAAAGGATTTGAAACCTTAGAGGAAATCATTAAATTTTATAATTCTCCATTAATTAAATTAGGGCTTGTATATAATGGAAATGAAAATGGTGAAACATCAAAATATATGAAATCTCTTGAAGAAGATACAAAAGTCTATGCCAATGTTGTAAGAGGAAGCAATCATCACGATAGTCAAACTCAGCAAAAGAATGAAGGACCAAGTTATACTCAAGAACCTTCCCATGATCAAAGGCCAAGTCATTCAAGAAGGTACTTCACTCCCAGGTTTTCTTACTTCAAAGGCCAATGCTTTACTTGCATAATTTTGGTCACAAGGTTATTCATTGTGTTGCTTATAAAACTATTATGAATAGATAAGCAAGAAATCAACATAATATGAACAGGTTAAAGAAGTCATCCTATAATTCTTTCTCTTATCTTAAGAATGAAGTTGAATGTTTTGTTTTCAATAACTTTGGTCATGAAGAAATTGAATGCAGAATTAGGATGATTCCATCTTATCAGCATGAGCAGAAGTCAAAATGTCCCAAAGTATGGAAATGAAACATTGCTCCCTCTGAAAAGAGTGGTTTAGCCTTGTACGTAGAAGATCAAGAGAATTTATGGTACAATGACAATGGTTGCTCAAAACATATGATAAGTGACAAAGATAAGCTTGTCTCTTTCAATGAAATTAAAAAGGAAAAGAATGTCACTTTTGGCAACAATTCACTGACTATTATTAAAGGAAAAGGATGTGTGGTGTTAAACAAAAGGGTCAAGGCTAAGAATGTATTATTTGGTGATGAACTAAAACATAATTTATTATGTGTTAGTGAAATGTGGGATCAAGGGAATGAATTTATTTCTAAGTCAAAAGTTTGCTTGGTAAAATAATTGGGTACATGTAAGACTATAATCAAGGGAATCATAACTCCAGGCAATGTCTACATCCTAAAAGGAGGCAAAGAGCATTGTTTTTTGAGTAAATTTGAAGAAAGTTGGCCATGGCATAAAAGATTGGGACACCTCATTTTTTCTCAACTATATAGATAAAGCAAGAAGGGAGTATTTCGTGACTTATTGAACATCATTCCACCTAAAAATAGCATCTACAATTCATGCCAATTTGGTAAGCAATCAAGAGTTCAGTTTGAAACTAAGGAATGAACTTCAGGTAAGCCTCTTGAACTTGTTCATATGGATTTATGTGGACCTATGAGAAATAATTTTCCTCATGGTGAAAAATACTCCATGTTATTAATTGATGACTTTACTAGAATGTATTGGGTCAGCTTACTGAAGTATAAATATGAAGCATTTGAAAAGTTTAAGATGTTCAAAGCTATGGTTGAAAATTAATTAGAATTGAAAATCAAATGTCTTATATCTAATAGAGGAGGATAGTTTATATCAGATGATTTTTTTAATTTTTGTGAGCAACATGGTATTAAAAGGCAATTCTCCATAGCTAAAACTCCTCAACAAAATGGAGTAGCAAAAAGAATGAATAGGAAAACTCAACATATGCCATGAGCTATGCTTGATGAGACTAGAGTATCTCATGCCTTTTGAGTGGAAGTAGTGCAAACAGTTATTGATATCCTCAACAAGGCACATGTTTGAGTCAAAAATGAAAAAACACCTCACGAACTCTAGTATGGAAAGCCTGCAACTTTTAAATACTTTAAAATCTTTGGGAGTAAATGTTTTATAAAAATAAATGATGATAAGCTTGGAAAGTTTGAACCTAGAGTTGATGAATGATTTCTCCTTGGTTACTCTTCTAAAAGTAAAGGATATATATATATATATATAGATATATATATATATATATATATATATATATATATATATATATATATATAGATATATATATATATATATATATATATATATATATATATATATATATATATATATATATATATATATATATATATATATATATATATATATATATGTTGTTGTTGATGAAGGATCTTCAGGTACCAAAAGAGAAGTTCAAATTAATGATGAACATATTCCCACCAATATACAAGAAGTTATGGGTGGAAAAAAAGGAAAAGTACCAAAAGAAGATAATCAAAATGTAAGTATGCCAGAAAAGACTCCATCAAGGTATGTGCAAAAGAATCATCCTGAATCTCAAATTTTAGGAGTTAAAGAAACTAGAATACAAACTAGAAGGACATTTGTCAGATCATCTAATCACTTAGCCTTATTATCCAAGATTAAACCTCAAAATGTGAATTGAGAAATAAAATATGAGTGTCAGATGAAGGCAATGAATAAATAAATTGATCAAATAGAAAATAATCACATGTGGGAATTGGTACCAAGGCCTCATAATAAAAATGTAATTGCAACAAAATGGGTATTTAAAAACAAACTGAATGAAAATGGAGAAGCAATCTAGAATAAAGAAAGACTTGTATGCAAAGGTTATGCTCAACAGGAATGAATAGAGTTTGAAGAAACATACACACTAGTAGCTAGACTTGAAGCCATAAGAATGTTCCTTGCATTTTCCATCTTTCATAACTTCAAAGTATATCAAATAGATATTAAATATGCATTTCTTAATGGGGATCTAGAAGAATAAGTTTGTAATGAAAAATATGAAGGATTCATACTTGGAAATGAGAAAAATATTGTTTGCAAACTTAAGAAGCCATTATATGGATTAAAATAGGCTCCTAGAACTTTGTATTATCATCTTGACAGGTATCTTCAAAAGTAAGGGTTCAAGAATGGGTTTGCAGATATAATCTACATATTAAATGCGACAAAGACAAACTATTAGTAGTAGTTGTAAGCAGAGCTTCGGCGAAAATCACATGAGGAAAGACATTTGTCGACGCGTTCGAACCAACCAGTGTGGTTCATCGTCAGGACAAACTATTAGTAGTAGTGTTTTATGTTGATGATATCATATTCGGGAAAAGTGTTGAATCCATGAGCCAAGGATTTGCATCGTCTATGCAATAAGAATTTGAAATATCTTTACTCGGTGAACTAACATTATTCCTTGGTCTTCAAGTATATCAAACTAAGGATGGTATTTTCCTTTCCCAAACTAAGTATCACAATAAAATCATGAAGAAATATGGATTGAAATATTGTAAACATGTATGTACACCCACGGTAACAGGATGCAATCTCAGCCAAGATGGCGAGTCTCCTTTAGTTAATCAACTTGAATACAGGTATATGATTGGAATTATACTTTATCTCAGAGGTACTAGACCATACATCATGCATGTAGTTGGCATAGTTGGTTGATTTCGAGAAAATTCTAGAGAAACACATCTCAAAGCAATCAAGAGGATATTCAAGTATCTACAAGGAACTCATTACCTTGGACTATGGTATCCCAAAAACATAGATTTTTCACTCCATGCTTACACAAACACATTTTGGGTTGGTAGTGTTGATCACCACAAAAGTACCAGTGGAGGAGCATTATATTAGGGGTCATGTTTTGTTTTTTGGTTCATTAAGAAACAAAAAATATTTCCTTATCAATTTTTGAAGTAGAATATATTGTTGTTGTTTCTTTTTGTACTCGACTTCTATGGATGATATAAACATTACAAGACATTCAAGTCACTTGTTATTGTTTCTTTTTGTACTCAACTTCTATGGATGATACAAACATTACAAGACATTCAAGTCACTTGTTCTCAATGCATACCTATTGTTTGTGGCAACAAAAGTGACATAAGTATCTCTAAACATATTGTCATGCACTCAAAAGCTAAACACATTGTTAACATGGAAAAAAAGTACACACATTTGTACAATTCAAATGGCACCCAAAGTCATCAAGTAAAGCGTACAGGTGAAGACTTTCAAGTTGAATACATCATAAAAAATAAAAATGAAAGTTTTCCAAAGGTCTCAAGTATAAATTTGAACCGCGTGGCCTATCCAAAGGTATAAATTAATGGCCATGCAGATTTTCCTTTGATAGTCGTACGGTCAAAGAAAAGTTTGACTCAGAAATTCGAGACCACTTCACACACTTGGAAAGTGAGATTCCCTGACATGTTCTAGTCAAGGACAGTCAAATTCGAGTCACCCTAAAGATATGCAGCCCACAAAGGATCCTCTTGTCCTACTCATGGGTCATTTTCTCATTGATGGACCAAGAGAGGGAAGACGGATTAAAAATTCTATATAAATAGGCCATTGGAAGACCAAATAAAAGGAAATGTTATGCTAACAAAATTTTTCCCAAGCAATCCTACATTCTATTATTGAAGAAGTAGAGCATTATTGTGTTGGACAAATTGTTTCTCAACAATCCAGCATTCCATTGTCGAGAGGATTTCACCATTGAGAGAGCCTTGATACTTCTTTGAGAGAGAGGAGAAACTTGAAAAGAGAGTGAAGAAAGGAACCTCCTTGTTGAGTATTTTGAGCACCATTTCTCAAATAATTCTCTCCAAGTGTTTAGTATTCATATATTGTATTCATCTTCTACTTTCAGCAGTCAATAAAGGGAGCCCTTTTCCATTACTTTGTTGACTTGTTTGCTTCATCAAGCATTATTTATGTGTTTGTTTCTTATTTTTTAGTTTATGTTATGTATGCATTGTCTTAACCATTTACAATGATTTGCTTAATCATGTGTGTCCACTAACAACAACTAATTATATATGTGATTTATTTGCAGTGAGCAACCGACTACTAAGAAGATGTCTTTCAGTACCCCATTGCTACAAAAACACTACCACACATATTCCAATAAAATATTATTTTCTAAGAGAACAAGTTCTTGATGTAGAAATTATGATGTAGATTCGAAACTGCTCATGAAATTTACTAAATCACAAGACTCGAAGATACTCTATTGTTCTACAAAATTCAATTGACAATCTAGAACACAAATCATAGACGTGCAAAAGGAAACATTACACATGCACAGATATTTATCTAGGGAAAGAAACTACTCAAAACCCCTTCATATATATATTGCATTAACCAAATAATAGAGAAGAATAAATATGCTTGTTATAGCCTGAGCACAACCTGTAAGTGTATAGTTTATCTCTTTGCCTGAATAACTAACTCTGGCCAACACTTGGCCAATTTTAGGCCCTCCTAGCTCTTATTTCCTTGAGATGTTCCTTGAGAAAATTAGCCCCTATTATTTATGAAATTCCCTCAATTGGATTGTGAAACTCCTCTGGGCTCATCCTTTGACAACGTGCACCACCTACACACATTGGAATAGTCTACAATTGATATCACACTACCTTGGAATCTCCATCTCAACTGGGTAACTTAAATACTCTACATGCATCAACTATTTTGGACCCATTGATTAGTTAACCAATTGATAACTGAGTGTGACTGAAGTCACACTGCACAACTTGACCTTCCACTAGTTCCTTCAATAGTTAGAACTAGTTTAACTGGCCATAACCCAATTTAACTGAAATTGATTGCTACAAATTAGCAATCAATCACACTGAACTAAACTCAAGTTTCCCCGACTCAAATTAATTGATCTAACTGAGTGACAAGTGCCATGTCGCCTCAATTAACTAGCTCCAAGGCTTCTACTAAAACGGAAACTCAAATTTTCTCTAGTTTGACCAAGGCAAGGTTAAATTGAGATTTTCTTACTGCATTTTCAACACTCCCTCTCAACAATAAATGGATTATCAACCACCCCTATCATGCACCTGTGAAACTCAAACTTCCCTCTTAATAAGGCCTTTGTCAAAATTTCAACATCGTGTTCCTCTGTCAGAATGCACTGCAACAATGTTACCTACCTTTGCACACAATCCCATAAATGGAGATATTGAATATCTATATGCTTGGATTGATCGTGAAAAACAAGATATTCAAAGAGCCTGATGCAACTCTGATTATCACAGTAGATCCTAGTTGGATCCATCATTTGACCAAACAATCCAATAAGTACCTTTCTCATCCAAATTGCCTCACATGTTGCTTGACTTGCATCCATGTATTTTTCCTCTGCCAAACTGAGTGCCACAAACCTTTGCTTCTTGTTGTACAAAGAAATCATTGTGGACCCAACACTGAAAATTTCACCTGTGTACTCTTTCGATATGATGGACTCCCTGTACAATCTGCATCTATGAAGCCACATAGCTTCACTCCCTTTGTCTGTATGTTCCATAGTCCAAACTGGGTAGTGCCTATGTGGTACCATAGAACATGCCTAGTTTCCCTCCTACTGGGTGCACCCCAACTTGGCCTAGATTTTGGGAAAGACTCCACATTTTGTGGAGTAGAGCATGCAGTGGAGTGTGCAGTGAAGCGCGTAGTAGATCATCAGAACGTGAAGTGTACCATGCAGTAGAGCACTTGGATATGTTGTGCGATGTAAGGGCTTCGAGGTGGGTCGAAGCCCCTCATTTTTTGTAAAAACATGCTATTTTGTAAGAGATCAATGGTTTTGGGACCATAGTTGTTTGTTTTAGGGAGCCCATGGTATTTTGATAGTGTAACTCTTCAATGTAATAGTATATATAGGGTAAAATAATAAGAAGAGAATCATTGAATTGATCCATATTAGTGTTATGGTTGTATTATTGTGATATGTAATTTGGTAGAGAAGGTGAGGCTCTATAGTTGAGTGCGCAGAGGACTGAGTCTATAGCTAAGTATGTAGACAGCCTATAGCTTAGTGCACATGCCAAGAACTGTTTGTTTTTCAAATATTCATTATATTAGCAACATTTCTTGTGGACGTACCCCATATTGGGGTGAACTACAATAATTTGTTGTCTTCATGTGTATATTTGCTTATTATTTGTTGTAGAGTAGAAGTTATTACAGTTGCATTTTATTTCATCACAATGATTGTTTATGGTTTTATATGGCATGTTTAAGTGATTAATCTAATGCAGCGAAGTGATATATAAATGTTAAGAATAAGAAAACATAATAATACCACATCCCCTAGTCCCTCAAGGCTGCAGAAACCTGGTTCTGTATCCTCCCATAGTAACTTCGAGTGAGACTACAAATCTGCTTGTGGGTCGTTGTCGAAAGGGCCAGTGATTGAGGGTTTTGTTGGTGCGCAGTATAGATCGAACTTGGGTCAGCCCAAACCAAGCCAACAAATGGTTTTGTTGTCGGGACCAGGATCTGTTTGAGGGATATGTGGATGTGTCACCCATCAAAGAAGGAGATTCAAGACTGGATAGAACTAAAAGAGCGAGAATTTGTAGATCAAGAAAACAGAAACCCTCGTCTGACATTAGAAACTTGGTTACAGAAGTATATTTTTACAGTTCAATAAGAAAATTTCTTCACTTCATTTCTTGTTGACCAAAAGGAAGAATTTTTTTAAAGGTGAAGAACCTACGGTGTGGACTCTTGAACTAATACAGTGACTCAAGAGCACTAACAATATGATTTCAAGGGTTATCGATTTCTGGATAGATAGCATCTTGGGAGGATTGATTATTGAGTTTGCAGTAGACTCGATTGTGTCTGACAGTGAATCAGAATGATTATTTTTTAAAGGACCGTGAAGTAAGTATTTAAAATCTCTGAAACTTTGGATTAAGATGCTTCTATGTGAAAAGGGAGTTTTACAAATGCAATCAGATTGTTAGTTTACTTATGTTTGGAAGAAGAGGGAATAAATTTGAGCAAGATATCGTAGTAATGCGAAGTGGAAAGAGATATAGAGTAGATACAAGAAAGAGATCTCATGGAAAATATCTGAAGACCTTTATAGAGACTAATTATCGTAATTTTTTGAATGAATCTGAAAGTGAAGGAGAAGAAAGCCACCCTGAGAACCCCTAAGTAGCTTCACAGTATTCAACCTCTCAGCCTGAAAGTTCACAGAAGCCAAAATCTAGTAATAGCCAGGGTATTTTTGGTTGTTCCCCTCCCCCTACACCCTCTAACCCTCCTAACCCCCCATCCCCCTCCCCTTACTTCTCCCCCTCCCCCTCCCCCTCTAAGAAGAAGTATGGTTGACGATATTAAGCTACATATTTTCAAAGGAACTAGATTGGAGGATCCAGAACAGTTTTGGGTTTTATGTGAAGCAGTATAGACAACAAAGAAAATCAATGATGAAAATATAAAGAAAGTGCATCTCGTTACGATGTTTCGAGATAGAGAATTGACATGGTATATGAAGTATTCAAATAATCATAACAGAACGTTTGCAGATATTAAAATAGCACTGATAAGAGAGTTTAAGAAACTAAATTCTTAGTCGCAGTGTGCCACTGAGTTGAAAGAAATCAAACAAAAACCCACTGATTCTGTTTGGGAGTTTGATTAGAGATTTAAGGTGTTACTAGATCAAGTAAGCTTCTACATAGGTCCACAGCAACATCAAGAATGGTTTATGGTTGCTTTGCTACTGCATATCAAATTTCCATTTACACAACAAAACATATAAATTCAAGCCAAAGCTCTACATACTGCGATGAAATTGGAAGCTTCGCCTATAGCATATACTTGTTGGGTGTGGAGCCTAATTATCTTCTTTATTCAGAGGTATCACCGCATTGGACCGCAGTTCGTAATGTGGCAGCAATGCTTCCCGTAATATTTAAACTGCAAGGGGGTCCATGAGGGGGCAGCTACAATCTTTGGGAGGGCCCCCCCCCCCCCCCCAACCCAACATGGGATTAGGGGCAGTGCCCCCAAAGCCAAAAAAAAGATGTAAAATTGCCTTTTAAAATGTTGTGATTTCATAGTCAATCTAGGTCATTCATTAGGCGGAGATCTGACAATAGAAGTTGTGTTTAAGTTAGGGTTTTTTTCCCTAGAAGGCAACCCCTCACTATATATGAGGGAATTGTATTGCGTCTATGTAGAGATTTGTATTCTGAGTGAGGAAGAGAGAGGAGATTGTGTAAGAGCGAAGCGGGAATTACAACGGATCTGTTGTAGGTTGTATCTCTTTAGTTTGCTGGATAATATAAAAGGAAGGATTGGATGTTTCCCATGGACGTAGCCCAAATTGGGTGAACCACGTATATTTGTGTCTCTCTTGTTTTATGCATTTTCTATGTTTATATTTCTGCAATATATTTTATGTGTTCCATTGCTATGTAATATATAATTTTCTAACAATACTAATGTGGGCATGCAACAAATTCAAAGTCGGTTGGCAAACCTAACCCTACAAATACAAGACATCAAGAAAAGAAAAGAAGTTAGAGAAGAAGTATGGTGTATGAAGTGCAAATCGGAGGGCCATTCTAAAGAACAGTGCCCTATCTTCAGAAATTACATGGCTAGTGGGGCACCAAATCCCTTGAATGCAGGATCCAGCCTATGGTGTGAAATATGTAAGACTAGAGGCCAACATCGTTTAGAATACTGTTACTTGTTACAAAAATATGTACAAACTCTGAGGAATCTATATTGCAAATTTTGTAAATCAGTAGGACATGATGAGAATAATTGTCGGGCTTACGAACTAATGATGGAGCGTGGTGCTGACACTTATAGAATGCAAGAAGAAGAGCATGGACATGAGGAAAATGGATAGCGCGGTGGTCGAGGAGGTTACCAAGGAAGAGGTTGAGGTGGTGGAGCTAATCGAGGATGTGGATAGATCATTTGCTATGATTGCAGCCAGCAAGTCATTTTGTGAGATATTGCCAGAATCCTACAACGACATGTAAGCACTGTAAATCCTTTGACCATGTAATTGAAGAATGTCCTATACTTATGCTGAAGATGTAAGAAAAATAAATTAGCAGCCAACATAGAATATCCAAATGACGACTGCTGAAAGGAGGAATGACAAACCTCGAATTATTATTGTCACTAGAAGTGGAAATACGAATGGTAGTGATAAAGAAGATGAAAAGAAAGAATCTGAAAGTGCATGGATCAGAATCACTGCCGAGAAAGTTTCTTTTTTTATATTTAAAAAGAAAAAGAAGTATTTATGGAAGCAAAGCAAATTTTTATGGATGTTGTAGCTTCAACCTCTAGTACGCAGCCAAGGCCGGATCAGAAAAGTGATTGTGACATATCATTAGCTTCAACCCAGGATCAAGCTTTGACACAAGATCAGGATTCAGAAAATCAAGTAGGTATTTTAAATTCTTTTCTCCAGACTTGTATGAAATTGTTAATAGATCAAAAGGTTGTAGAATGGCTTCAGGGATTGATAGATTCTTGTGCAACCAAAGAAACACAGCGAAGTGAGATTCTTGCAGTCAATAATTTGCATCGAATGAAGAGAAACGAAAGATAAATGATGCTTAGTGCCCAGATAGGATAATATGATATGGATAAAATTATCGTGGATCTGGGATCTGTTTCTAATGTATTGACGAAGCATACATGGAAATTAATGGGTAAGCTGAAGCTATAGTGGTCACCTATTCAGTTAAGGATGGAAAATCAACAAAAGATCTTCCCTCTAGGAAGACTACCAGGTGTCACAATGGATATTGAAGGAGTTCGCACTACTACTTATTTTGAAGTAATAGAGATCATCGATGAAAATAACCCTTACCCTACATTTCTTGGAATTGATTGGTCATTTGACAATATGGCCATAATTAATCTGAAGAAGAGACAAATGATATTTGAAGGAAACAATATGAGAGTAATTGTTCCCTTGGATCCATCAGAAGGAGTAAGATATACAAAACCAGTCAAAGAAGAATACTGTGCAACTGACATAGACAACATCTATTAAATGATAGAAAAGGAATAGGATTGTGTTAACCCTACTACAGAAGGCGAGTTGAGTTTGGAGCGTGATAGTTATTATACCTCAGACTCGGGAGAATTACTAAATCAATTCGTTGTATGATATCTGAGGTAGGTAACCTGCCTTCTTATGATGGCTTAGGTGATGTAAATACTTTTCTTAAAGATTATGAAGAACAAGTTCCAAAAAATCAAAGGTTTCCAACCTTAGATATAGCCCTAAAAGCTAACCCTGCTAGATGGTGGAATGCACACAAGAAGAATATAGGAGGCTGGCAGGAATGTTGAAGAATGATGTGGATAAGATTTGGACAGTTAAATACAGAGATAAAGATAAAATGTGATGGTGAAACTAATCCTAGGAAGCATATCCAGCTATGTACTATAGCATGGAAGGAGATTCCACAGCAAGAATGGGTACATGGATTCATTCATACATTAGAGACAATCCATAAGAACTGGTACCTAGAAACAGAGCCTCGACATGGTAACGTGAACTAGGCAGACATGGTTGATGGCTTCATATTAACATTCATCTTTGAGGATGACTTTCCATACATAGATTGGGTCCTTCAGACAGTCAAAAAAGAGGATCTTTGAGAATTTAACCCCACTAACATGGCAGCAACCTTATTGGGTTGCGCAGATAGAAAATGCACTAGAGTGTTATAACCTCACTGCAGATGAAGAAGAAGATCCTCACAACATCAATATAGTAGAGTCAGAAGGATATCGCAAAGTAACTAGACATGAGCAAGAGATACCAGATATAACAAAGCCATTGAAGACCAATAAGGTGAACATAGGATCAGAGAAGGAGCCCAAGTTTGCAACAATAGGAGACTATTGGGATGAAGAGACAATCAGTAAAGTTATAGAGTTACTTCATGAATATCAAGAATTATTTCCCACTATGTCTTCAAAGATGAAGGGTATAATAGGAGATCTAGGAGTCATGAATATTCCCCTTAAGCTTGATGCAAAGCCAATCAAACAAAGACCTTACAAGCTGAACCAGAAGTATAAGGAGAAAGTGAAATTAGAGCTTGATGAGATGATAGTAGCAGGAATTATTGAACCTATAGAAGAATCAGAATGGGTGAGTCTTATGGTAGTGCAAGAGAACAAGACTCAACGAGAAATTAGGATCTCTGTTGATCTGAGAAAGTTGAATGATGCATGTTTACATGATCCCTTCCCTACCCCTTTCATAGATGAAGTGCTTGAAAATGTAAAAGGTGAGGAAGCCTACTCATTTACAGATGGATTCTCAGGTTATCATCAGATTAGGATTTCACTTGAAGATCGGCATCAGACCACATTTGCTACAAAATGGACTTCATATCAATACACAATAATGCCTTTTGGATTAAAAAATAACCCTATAATATTTTATAGGGTGGTGGTTACAGCTTTTAAGGAATACATTCACAAGTTTTTAGAGGTATATTTTGATGATTGGACAGTATCTGGATTATTGAGCAAACATATTGGAAGTTTAAGACGTATGCTCGACACATGTAGACAATATCAGATCTCTTTGAACCTAAAGAAGTGCATATTTTGTGTAGCTTTCAGCAAATTGTTGGGACATATATTCTGTAAGCAAGGAATAATGGTGGACCCTGCTAATATTGCTATCATTGTGAACTTGCATCCACCTAAGGCAATAAGACAGCTTCGCACTACATTGGGACATACTGGGTATTACATGAAGTTCATCAAGGCGTATGCTCAGATCACTACGCCTATGGAGAAGCTGTTGAATAAGGATGTAAATTTTTAGTGGAATGAAAAATGTCAGAAGAGCCTCGACATATTGAAAGAAAAAATGGTAGTTGCACCGATCCTAGTGTTCCTTGATTGGAATAACGAATTCCATGTCCATGTGGATGCCTCTTGTATAGATTTGGGAGTGGTATTGGCACAACCTAGTGTAGGAGAGATTAATCATCCCATATCTTTTGCAAGTAGAAAGTTATATAAAGAAGAAAAGAATTACATCACTACAGAAACGGAAGGACTGGCCATGGGGTATGCCTTGTAGAAGTTTAGACACTATTTGTTGGGGTCACACTTTAAATTGTTTACAGATCATTCTGCACTGAAGTATTTGGTTAATAAGCTTGTATTAGGAGAAAATATTTGCAGATGGTTACTTTTATTCCAGGATTATGAATTTGAAATCATTATTAAACCAGGGAAACTGAATGTAGGACTTGACCATTTGTCAAGACTGGAAACCGGGGAAGCAACAAACATCATAGAGGATAATCTTCCTGATGCGCAGTTATTTGTAATCAAAGTTGCAGATGGCCATTTAGCAGATATCACTCAGTTTTTTAACACAGGAATGGCTCCATTAGAGTGTACTACATCGCAAAAGAAATAATTAGTGGTTAAGGGAGTTGACTTTTCATTAATAGCAGGATAGTTATATAAGATGGGACCAGATGAGAAATTGCGTGGATATGTTCTTACATGAAAGATATATGATTCTAGCAGAGGCTCATGGTGGTGTGACTAGTGGACATTGTGTAGGAAAAGCTATTGCACAGAAGATTTTGAGAGTAAGAATGTGGTGGACTACACTACATAAAGAAGTGAAGAAGTATTGTCAAGCATGTGATGTGTGTCAAAAAATAAGGAATCCTTCCAGAAGAAATGAGATTCCATTGATACCATAAGTTACATTGCAGACCTTTGATAAGTGGACCATTGATTTTGTTGGGCCCATAAACCCACCTAGAAAGAGTACTGATGCAAGGTACATAGTTACAGCGACTAATTACTTGACAATATGGGCCTAAGCACAACTAGCAAGGGACTATAGCACAGAGACTGCTGCGAAGTTTATTTTTGAGTACATATTGTCTAGATTTGGATGTCTGAAGATTTTGATGAGTGACCAATGTTCACACTTCCTAAATAAGACTATTGAAGCACTAACTGAGGAGTTCCAATTTTATCATCAGAAGAGTACCCCTTATCACCCTCAGGCCAATGGAATAGTAGAAGCATTTAATAATATTTTGGAGAATGCACTTACTAAGGTATGCAATGTGAATAGAGATGACTGGGACCTTAGAATTCCAGCAGTATTATGGGCTTATAGGACCACATGTAAAAATTTGATAGGTCAGACACCCTTCAGGTTATTTTATGGGCAATAAGTTTTGATGCCCATGGAGTACATTGTGCTTATCTTTAGGATTGCAGCTTTTACAGATATGGCAGACCCTGATATAATGGAGGAAAGAATGTCGCAGTTGCTTTCTTTAGAGGAAGACATATTTATAAAAGGATTCCATAAGCAGGTATAGAAAGCAAGAGAAAAGGCTTGGCATGACATACATATTAAGAATAAGAATTTCTAGGTAGGAGACCTTGGTCTCCTTTAAGACAGTAAGTTTGTAAAATTTCCAGGAAAATTCAAGATGCATTGGTTGGGCCCATATATTATCAATCATATTAATAATGGAGACGCAGTTCAATTAGCAAAGTTAAATGGAGAATTGATTCAAGGAAGAGTAAATGGAAGCATATTAAATTTTTATAGGGACAAGGTCTGCCCCTACAACTTTTCTCTAAAGAAGAAAGGAGAAAAGTCTTAGTGCCACCTGTAATTGAAAGTGGGCAATGGACTATAAATTACGCTACAAAGAGAGCTTCGACATAGGAAGTTACTTCGCTACAGTATAGATTATATCAAAATTCATAGGGTCCTCGATGTAAGAGTGGTTTTTTGCTAAAATATGGGATGCATCGAAGCTCGCCAGAAAAATATGATCGTTAAAAGGGAAATTTAATGTTAAAACATGCAGAAAGTTTCATTTATGAGGAAAGATTGACTGAATCTAGCGATAGATATGCAATTAATGAACACAATCTGAGCTAATGATGGGGTTAGAAATTCATATTTGTTATAAAAAGTTGTGTCCCACCCAGATTTGGCACTTTGCTGAATTGAGAATTCGAATATTGCCATTGCGAAGAAGTTGCAGAAATTTTCACATGAATATCATGACGACTGAAGAATTCATTCGTATATTTAGTGAGAAGGGCTTAGCCAAAATCATGGAAGTAGAATCTGAAGTAGCATCAACTGATATGCCCATAGCAGCATCACCCGCATTGGAATCATCACGCACACAACGTAGATCCCCACGAAAGAAAACAACAAAAGAGGAGAGAACTAAGAAGAAATAGGACAAGAGACCTGTTGAGGAGCCCGAACAAGTGAGAGATAGTGAAGAAGAAGCAAAGCAAGTGCAAATAGAAATGGATGGCACAGCATTTCCATCATGTCTCCCACCATATATTCCACCAAGAAAATAGAATGCAAATCCCGTAAAAGAGTCAAAGGACACGAAGTATGGAACCTTCACACCTTTATTGCCGGAGTGAGTGCCATTTTCTAGAGAAACCATTAGGAAGATTCCCCAGTTGAATTTCATGGACTATCATTTCAATGACAGAAAGAAATATCCACAGTTCTCACTAGACAAATATTTAAAAGTGCACTACCATGAGAGTAGTGTGACGAGGTTAGAACCACAATAGTGGGTGGCTAGATTGGCACAATTGGGGTTGATGAACATGTTGAATGTGCTACACTTTGAAAGAATTCTAGGGAGCATGATTGTGTGAGACAATTGCTCATGATGGTGCATAGTGGATGCTTATGGATGGGGAAGAGGATGCCCATGGATGGGGAAGAGGATCCCTATTGACCCAAAGCTGATATGGAGAATCACAAGAATGTCATATCAAGGGCAAAATCCCGCAAAAGAATTTGTTGGGAAAGATCAGGACAGAGAAATAGCCGAGAATATGAAGAAGAAGTTCAAACTGAAAAAAGGGAAGTGAGGTTATGATATCAACTCAATCAGTGACCAGGGAGTTTGCTTCACAACACACATATTAGTTGGAAAAATTATGAGGAAGTGTCGGACTAATGAAGTCCTTGAATCGGTGATTTCATTAGCTACGTAGTGCACTAATGGGGTTCAGTACAACTGGGCTACATATATATGCCAAGAGTTTCTGGACAACTATTGTGAGGCTCAGGAGAAAGGTAGTGCATTCCACTATGCATGGCTAATTTTTTATCATTTCTATGCTTGCATGGAGAGATCCAGAAGATTTGTAGTTCCCTCTAATACCCTCGGATGTTTACGAAGCTATGCGGTACGCCTCACTATGGTATACCACTGAACCAACGTGAGCACAAGAGAACATAATGGTTTTTTTATTATATCATATAGACTCACATGTTGGTGAACCAACACCCTCACCTTTCACCGAGCCTATACTAGTAGTATAGAAATTTTATTAACTTTAAGGCTGACTTCCACAGAATTTACATACAGGCTCGTAGGGAAACAAGGAAGAAATGGCATCCCCTACCATATTTAGTGACAGAATATGATCTCTTAGCCTAGATACAGTAGTGGCCCATGGAGTGGATGACTGTGCTGGAGACACAAGCAGAGGATAGTCTAACAAAGGAGGACACTTCGTTGCATAGGGAAGCTAGTGGAAAGGATAAGGATGAGCACGAGTCAAAACAAGAGGATAAATACGATGACGGTCACCAGGACCCTCCTGATGAGTAGAAAAAAGAGTTTGAAAAGATAGAGACATACCAAGTTGTCGCAAAAAAGAGGAAGGCAGGTGTCGAAGCTACCATAAGAGGCAAAAAGAAGCAGAAGGAAAAAAAGACAAAGGACATAACACTAGTGGTCCTCATTGATGGGGAATTGGATCAGATTGGGGATAAAATTTAGGAAGTGATGGCAGAATCATGGAACAAGTTAGAGGATCACTACAGCACACTGCTAACAGATGTCGAAGAGCGTATTGCAGCATTGAATATTGTGGCACAGATGATCAAATAGTCATTGCAAGCAGAGGAAAGATCAATAGAGCCTACACTTGCAGTGCATATAGCACTAATACCTTCTATATCCCTACAGTTTGACTCCGCTCAAGTACAACAATAGGCCAAAGAGTGGAGATATGTGAATATGAACATCGCAACAGTACCATTGTAGAGAGTACATAAGTGGCATCTAGAAATCATCGATGAGTTGAAGTTGCATGAACATCACACTTCACAGTAATTCAAGTAGAAAGAGAGCGAGCTTCGCTACAGCAGAAGCTCAACCAGCTGATCTAGGAGAGGGATCAGGTAGTACAGCAGCAACATAAGCTGAAGGAGGTGGTTGAAGCAACATGTCGTGAGACTCTGGACATTGAGGTTCAAGAAGAGGAACCAGTGGAGGACAAGGTCATGAAGCTCGAACTTGCAATAAAAAGATACAAGGATAAGATTATAGAGGTGCAATTTTCATATGAGATGAAGATCAGTGAGCTAAAAATGAAGCTACAGCCAAACACACCACAGGAAGTGAGAGAGAAGAGGGACACCAACCTGAAGGATGCAATGGATGGAATCTCTGCAACAGTGGCAGATTGTGGGAAGCTTTTGGATGAGATCTTATAGATTTGTATTCTACTGCAAGAAGATTCAAATGTGCAGAAAATTCAAGAAGACATTCAGTAGGAGAAACAACACTTGGAAGAGATTCAGGCAACTACGAAGACCTTACCAATCTCTAAGAATCTCGCCAAGATCAATGAGGGAAATGCCCTCTAGAAGAAATAGAGGATCTAAGGAAGGAATAGCAGGTTTCAGTAGAGAGAACTCAACCATGGCAGGATGATGCTCTCCAACTGTCCCAAGCAGTGGATGAGAAGCTTTAAGAGTTGCGATAGAGGGAGATAACAATGATGCAAAAGGCTACAGAACCTGTGACAGAGGCACTACTAGAGGAAGTGTGCAATGAAGAGAAGCAAATCACAGAAATTTTGCAGCAGTTCAACAGTACCTACAACAGCAAAGACCAGAGGCAAATCAATTGAGTGACTCAGGACAAGTCACATGTGAGTGTTGGGGACCTATTGGGCGCAGCCCAACTTGGCCTGGATTTTGGCAAAGACTCCAGATTTTGTGGAGCGGAGCGCACAGTAGAGCAGTAGAACACAAAGTGGATAGTGTATTGGAGCACTTGGAATATACCGCATGGTTTAAGGGCTTCGGGGTGGGTTGAATCCCATCCTTTTTGTAAAAACGTGCTATTTTGTAAGAGATCAATGGTTTTGGGACCATAGTTGCTTGTTTTAGGGAGCCCATGGTATTTGGACCATGGTATTTTGATGGTGTATCCCTTCGATGTAAAAGTATATATAGCGTAAAATAATAAGAAGAGAGTCATCAAATTGATCCAGCTAAGTGTTATGGTTGTATTATTATGATCTTTAATTTGGTAGAGAAGGCGAGGCTCTGCAACTGAGTGCGCAAACAGCCTACAGCTTAGTGTGCAGGCCAAGAACTGTTTGTTATTCAAATATTCATTATATTAGTAAAATTCCATGTAGATGTAACCCCATATTTGGGTGAACCATGGTAACTTGGTGTCTTGATGTGTATATTTACTTATTATCTGTTGTAGAGTAATAGTTATTATAGTTGCATTTGATTCCAGCACAATGATAGTTTATGGTTTTATATGGCATTTTTAAGTGATTAATCTAATGCGACGAAGTGATATATAAATTTTAAGAATAAGAAAACATAATAATACCACATCCCCTAGTCCCTCAAGGTTATAGAAACCTGATTCTGCATCCTCCCATAGTCACTTCAGGTGAGACTACGATCTGCTTGCAAGTCGTTGTTGAAAGGGCCAGTGATTGAGGGTTTTGTTGGTGCACACTATAGATCGAACCTAGGTCAACCCAAACCAAGCCAACACCTCCAAAATAGTTTGGTTGGCCTAACCATAGCTTAGCTCAATTGGTTGACTACATAACACAGAGTTGGTTGTGTGTTCACAAGATACATTAGTGAACCCACCAACTTCTGGTAAACAGTAGCATCCACTTCCTCACCTAAAGTGGCATCTTGTTTTCTCTAATTGGTTTCCAGAGGCGTCTCCATGGGTTTGCAATTATCCATGTGGAACCTCTAAAGTATCTCCTTGGAATACTTCCCCTGCGAGACCAATAGTTCCCCATCACCTTGACATACTTCCAATCCAAGGAAGTAGTGCATGAGACCCATGTCCTTCATTTAAAACTCTCTTGCAAGGTCCTCCTTGAAATATCTGATCATCTACTCATCACCAGTTAAAATCAAGTCATCAACATATAATACAATAATAAATGATTTACCTTCTACCAAAATATGATAGAGTTTTGCATCTGCTTCACTTTTGGTGAAGCCCAAACCGATGAGATAGCTATCAATCCTAGTGTACCAAGCACATGTTGCTTGTTTGTGATCATACAACACTTTCTTGAGTCTTCACACATGAGACTCCCAATCAAAAGTATCGAAGCCTTCTAGTTTCTTGATATACACCTCCTCCTTAATAACTCCATTGAGGAATGTTGTATTCACATCCATCTAGTGGATCTTTCACCCTATCTGTTCAGCCAGAGCAAGAATTGATCTAATGGATGAGTACCTTGCTACAAGAGAAAAGGTCTCCTCATATTCAATCCCCTCAACTTGAGAGTACCCCTTGGCTACAAATATGGCCTTGTACTTCTCTGTGCTTTTGATTGTTGCGTGATTTACCTTAAATATCCATCTCAAACCCACAACTGATTTGTCTATTGGTCTTGGGACCACTTCCCAAAACAATGTTGTTTACAACGGATTCACATTCCTCCACCATTACATCAACCCATATAGTTTTCTCTACTACTTCCTCAAAAGATGATGGCCCAGTCTCTACAATCTCAGTTACTTGATCCATGTTCCAATGCATCGATCTAGCGACCTTCTCTACCTATGCTGATTTGAAGGAGCACCCACATTCTCCCTCGCATCCAACACAAATCTCTCATCTTCCCTAGTCCTTTTCCTACCTTATTTGGATGGTTTTTTTTTAGTGGTTGTCTCCACTCTCTACTCCTCAATTTGTGTCTTCTCCACAACTTCTTAAGGTTCCTCCTTTGGAGCTAAAAGCTCATCTTCTTATGGTATTTTAAGATCTTTCTCAAGAGAGCACCACATGGCTTTGTCTTCATCAAATTTTACATACCTTCGCACAGCTGTCATTTTTAGGGATGGCATGTACACACGGTAGTTGTGGGGAGTTTCTATGTAATAAAAAAATACCCCCAATTTTGTTGTCAGATCTAGCTTCTTCCTTGATTCTTTGGATACATGGCAGTAAACAGAGGCTCCAAAAATTTTTAAGTGTGACACATCTGGATTTCTCCCCAAGAAAGCCTCCTCTGGTGTAATCATGCCCAGAATCTAGTGAGGACTCTGGTTATGAAAATAGATTGTTGTGTTGCATGTCTTGGCCCACAAATGTAAAGGTAAGCCTTGATAATGCAAAATTCACCCTCATTGCTCCCACAATGCTACGGTTCTTCCTATCATCCCCCCCATTCTATTGTGGGTTGTGGGGTGTTGCCAACTCTCATCAAATGCCTTATTTTGCATAAAAAAAATTAAATTCATTCGACACATATTCACCTCCATTATTTCTCCTGAGAACCTTCACCTTCTTGTTTGTTTCTTTCTCAACCAATGCCTTGAATTCTACAAACTTGGAGAATGTCTCATACTTCTTCTGCATGAAGAAGATCCAACACTTCTGTGAGAAGTCATCAATAAAAATGATAAAATATTTATGCTTGGCAGTCGAGGCTATTGAGAAAGGTCAACAGAAATCAAAGTGGATCCTTTCAAGGACTGCATGTGCTTTTCTATCCTGATCATGGAAAGTGCATTTTGTGTACTTTCCCAAGGTACATCCTTTGCATACATCCTATTTCTCAAGTGCTCCTTTGGGGAGGCCTATGGTTATATGTTTCATGATCTTCAAAGCGCCTTGATGCAAATGGCCTAGTCTTTTTTACTTTGTTATCCCGATAATGGAAAGTGGATTTTGTGTACTTTCCCAAGGTACATCCTGCTGCTCAAGTGCTCCTTTGGGCAGACCTATGGTTATCTACTGCATGATCTTCAAATCGCCTTGATGCAGATGGCCTAGTCTTTTATGTCAAATTTCACTGATGTCGTGGCTCTACACCTTCTCCACCTTTGTGGCCAATGCAACACAATCCTCCACATCTAGCTTGTATAGGTTATTCACACGAACCCCAATCTACTTCACCCATCTCATGGATACATGTCTCAGGAATGAATTTCCTTTTTGAAAGATCACATCATAACCATTGTCTTCCAAAACTGCAACAAAGACAATATTTTTCTTTAGGCCTGGAACAAACATGACATCCTTGAGCCGGAGGGGGGAGCCAAGCTCCTTCTAAAAGGTGATTGTACCAATCTCGGACATATTGTACCTTTCATCATCCCCCATCTCAATGTGGATCTCCAAGTCTTTTCCCTCTAAGTCACTGAAAAATTCCCTATTCCCCATCATATGGAACAAGGCACCTGAGTCCAAGTACCACACAATCCCCATTACTATGTTGGCCATGCATGAAATGAGGGTAAAGTCAAGCTCGAACTATGAAGCCAAAACTTCACTTGTTTCTCCTTTGGCGTCTTCTTGCTTGTCTTCTTGTGTCGACACTTCGTGGCATAGTGCCCAAATTCATGACAATGGAAGCATTTAATTTTTGACAAATATTTCTTCTTGCCCCCTTGACTAGATTCTGGTTTGGATTGGTATTTATTCCCTTTTCCCTCAATTATCATTCCAACCAATGCAAATTTTTCTTCATCCTCTCCCTTGGATGAAATCCCATCTCTAGAATTTTGCCTTATTTCCTCTTGTACCAAGTCAGACCATAAGCGCTCCCAACTTGGTAGTTTCTCCCTCCCATTCACTGAATCTTGATAGCTATGCCAGCTCTTGGGAAGGCCCAGAAGAGCTAGATCTACCAAGTATTCTTCGAGGACATTAACATTGACCCTACCAAGTTCATCTCAACACTGTTTAAAATTCCTCAGATACTACGGAATTGTGTCATTCTTCTGCATCTTGATACTCCAGAGTTTATCCTTGAATGCCAACTTCCTGTGGTCACTACTATTCTCAAACAATTACGTCAATGCTTTCCACATCGTGAAAGGAGTTTCTTTTTCATGGAGATTCGAGACAATATGATCCTGTACTCCCTCCAAGATGATCCTCCTAGCCTTGGCTACATTTTTCTTCCACTGAGAAAGGTTATGGGAATCAGATTCCAAAGGTTTTTCCACATTTGTCTTCATGTATTCTAGCAACCCATTATCGTCAAATACTACCTCCATGTAGTCCTTCCATGCAAAAAAATTTGAGGTGCCTTCCAAGGCATACTCTAGCCTTAGTCTGTTGAAGGCCATCTTCTCATCTCTGAAGAAATCCTACTACACTGATCTTCAAATTAGAACCTTTGAGACCCAACTTTGAATTTCATATTCTATTGCTAATCCTACTCTAATACCATGTAGAAATTATGATGTATATTCAAAACTTCTCATGAAACTTACTAAATCACAAGACTCAAAGTTACTTTATTGTTCTGTAGAATTCAATTCACAATCTAGAACACAAATCATAGACATGCAAAAGGAAACATCACACATGAACATATATTTATCTAGGGGAAATAAATTTCTCAAAACCCCTTCTTATCTGTATTACATTAATCAAAGAATAGAAATGAATACATATGCTTGCTTAAGCCTGAGCACAACCTGCAAGTGTATAGTCTATCTCTCTGCCTAACTGACGAACTCTAGCCAACACTTAGCCAATTTTCAATCCCTTCAAGCTCCTATTACCTTATGTTTTTCCTTGAGGAAATTATTCCCTATTATTTATGAAATTCCCTCAATTGGATAGTGCAATTACTCTAGGCTAATCCTTTTACTGCATGCACCACCTGTACACATTGGAATAGTCTACAACTGATAGTACATTGCCTTGGAATATCCATCTCAACTGGTTAAGTTGAATTCTCTGCATGCATCAATTATTTTGGGTTTATTGATTATTTTATTGGTTGATCATTAAGTGTGATGGAACACTACACAATTTGACCTTCCACTAGTTCCTCCAACAGTTAGAACTAGTTTAGTTGACCATAACTCAATTTAACTGAAATAGATTGCTATAAATTAGCAATAAATCATATTGAACTAAACTCAAGATTCCCCAACTTGAATTAACTGAGTTAACTAAGTGAGAAGTGCCATGTAACCTTAGTTAACTACCTCCAAGATTTCTGCTGAAATGGAAATTCAATTTTTCTCTAGTTTGACCAAGGCAAGGTCAAACAGCGATTTTCCTACTGCATTTTCAACACTTGAATAGAAAATCAAGTTGTAATACCTTCCTTCAAAGGAACAAGTTGCGGATATTTTTACCAAACCTCTTCCCCATGATTCATTTAAATATCTTTGATAAATATTAGGCATGATATTTGCCTCTTCCCTCTCTTAAAAACCATAATATACTTTTAGGGGGAGGTATGGCCATGAAAAATCAATAGTTGACATTGTGTACTTGTTTCTTATGAATGAAAGTTGTGTATGCATGCGAATATTTACTTAGACATCCATGTGTGTTTCTCTTTGATGATAAAGGAGTAACATAAATTCAAGGGGGGTTTCTCATATGTTTCCATCAGTTCATTATTGGCATTTTTGGTCTAATGTTGCTAAGAAATGTGTGAAAGAGTATTAAATCATAATGAATGTTGAGTTGTTCTGGAGTCTTATTAATGTTGATGATTTGTCTCTTTGTTGGTGGTGAGAAGGATGTAATGTGATCAGATTTGATGATGAATAATTGGTAGAGGTTCAGGGGGAGCATCTCCTATGCTTCTAATGGTTCATTGTTGGCATTATCGTCCCTTGAGCACTCCTTATTGCATGATGTTGTCTTTGATGAGTTCATGAATCTTGTTTTATTACTTGCTACTAGAAAATATGTGCATTGTTGTCACTATGTCATGGGTTATCAATGATGCTTGGATTGCATGTGATGAAGTTATGGGTGGTACATTATCATTACTATTGTTGCATAAATCTTGATGCACTTGATGAGGAGGATATGTATGATGGTTGATATGATACTTAATAGCTTATGATGGCTAGAGGTTCTCTTTGTTTTCACATATGTTATTGATGCATATGCTACCTATGGTATGTTTTTGAGGATTATGGCTCTTTATATATGTGGAGAGAATGTGGTTACATTGATGGCATGAGGTCAAGGGGATGAGTTGCTTTTGATTGTTGCTTGGATGCACTGCATATTTGGCCACGTGTTGATGATATTGATAGACTGATGCTACATTGTCTTATCTTCTTGATCATATATTGCTTCTTGATGATGAGGATGTTAATGTTGTTGCCATTATTTCATTTATGTTTTTTTTATTAGATGATTATGTTGCAAATGCCTATATGGAGCATGGTGGTTGTTGATGATTATCTTAGTTTAGTGGTAGAGATTTCATTGTTGATATCCTTGTTTATGGTTGAGATGTTGCACTGAGCATATAATTGATCATGGATGTCATATATGTCTCTTGATGTTTTGGTCATAAAAAGACCCACCTTGTAATCATTGTAAAGTTCAGCTTTGTATAGGCTCATTGGTATATGTAACCCCCTTATTTTGGGTGATTGATGTAAACATGACATCATAGAGTCATTGGTTATAGGAGAATTCATATTTTTTTATGATAGCCATGAGGAATCATAAATCCTTGTATCCATATTACATATCTCTAGAAGGTCTAGCACATGCTCAGGGGAGCATGGTCAATCTGCAGATTTCATGATTCATATTAACATATCAAACTTATAGTGTTGTGCTCTACAAAGGAAAGTACTTCATTGATCTTGGTTCAACCCTTTTCCCTTGATGTCAAAGGGGGAGAGAAGACTTGGTATTTGCGGGAAGTTTTCAAACACCAAAGAGGTTACCATCAAGTCTAAAGGAGGAGATTGTTGGCATTATGGCTAATGTGTTGTCCTTTATGGAAAACTACATGTCAAATATGTTCTTGATGCCAACCAATTTATAACACAATTTGTTGATTATAGTACTATTTCATATGACATGATTGATGGTATAGGTATTACAAAATATAAGAAAGAGTATTAACAACTCAGTTACAGAATGCATGGAAATTGTGAAGTTGAAAGGTATACGCAATCTCTATGAATAATAATCACATACATATTTAGGTTATGTGAAAAAAATTCATGTACATAATTCAAACCATGGAAAATAGAAAACCAAGAGCTATTACCATGGTAATCGCCCATAGCATTTTGTCGGCAACATTTATTTGATCTTATCAACAAATACAAACAACACTACCAATGGATTTGACTGTGGTATTGGCAAGGGGAAAATATATATAAGGAGAATGACATTAAGGAGATAAGATTGCATTGGATGGATTATTCATGTGTTGTTTGACTTGTAACAAATGTGCACCAGGGAGTAAGGAGAAGGCTCAAATATGAGAGATCTAGAAATGTATTGAAGACTAATAAGTATACTATCTTGATCTAGTTAACAATGCAAGATTTGTGATTATAATGGTGCTATTATTTGAATGTGCTTGCAATTTTGACAATGAATTATGTGGAATGTATGTTGTGTTTGCATAAATGATTTGATTCACGTTAAATTGTAGCAAGCAAAGGCTTCATTTGACTTGCGCCTTATTCAAATGGAGAAATTTGAATTTCCACATTAGAAAGATGACTTGAGTTGTAGTTAACATGAGTGACATGGCCAAGTCACTTAGTTAAGTCAGTCAATTCGAATTTTATGGGAAAGAAGTAGAGGTGTGCATGAGTTGATTTCTAAGATCTAGCAATCTAGTGGAGTTATAGTTAGTGAAACTCAGTTTTTTGAGCTCTAGCCATGAATAGAGTCAATAGGAGTTTAATTGAATAGTTATAATTTTTGTTAACTAATTGATCTCTCATTTAGCTAGTCAATTTACTAAAAATAGCCCTAGTCATGTATGGAATTCAAATTTCCTAGTTGAGGTGGAGGAAAAGGCACATTGTAGTTATCAATTATATACTATTTGAGTGTACAGGTTTTGCATTGAAGTTGATGAGAAATTCCTCTAGGAATTACGGAAGGAAATAGGATATTTCCATATCTTTTAGGAGCTAATTTCCTTAGGAATTGCACAAGGAAATAGGAGGAAGGCTAAGGCCTATTTTGGCTAAGTGTTGGTCAGAGCAGGAAGAGCGGGTGGAAATCAGTATTGCAGTGCAGGTTGAGCTTTAAGGATTGAAGTTGTCATTGTAATAGATCCATATTATCATTTGATTTAATAAAAAATAGAGGAGGAGTTGTTTCCCAGTTGGTTTCCTCGGTAAAAATACTATGTTCATTGTGATTGAATGATTGCATGTGATTGCATGTGTTTCTATTGTATGTTTTCCTTTCTAAAAATTGAGTGGAAGAAATTTGCGTCTATTGTTTTTAGTTTGAATTCATTAGCAACTACAAATTTCAAGTTATTTCTACATGGTATCAAAGTTATTGAATACTACATAGAACCAGGTTCCAGATCTTATCTTAGAGAAATTTCGGTTTGTATAGTTTTTGGTGAAGATTCTCTTTAATGCGAGAACCATGACTTTTAATGGATTGAGGTTTGAGTATGCATTGGAGGGCCCCTCAAATTTCTATTCTTGGATAGACGGGATGGAAGCCATGTTGGATGAAAATGGAGTATTGGAGTACACACAAACTGATATTCCAAAACCAGGAGCATCAAATGCACATCAGCTGCACAATTGAAGAAAGACACAGCAAAATCCAGGAGGATTATTATAGAGGGAGTCAGAGATCATGTGCTTTTGAATATTCATGGAAAGAAGACTCCATTTTCAAAGTGGAAAAATCTCATAGATCTATTCTAAAGTAGCATTGATGTCAGGAAATTGGCATTGAGATACAAGTTATGCAACATTCGAATAGGTAAAAATGAAATTGTTGGTCAATAACTATCCAGATTCACTTGGGTTTGAGATGAACTTGGAGGAGTTGGAGAAAATGTGCCATCATTTTAACTTGTGATCTTAGCACTCCTGGGTCTTTTGAAATCCTATCATAGCTATTAATATTTATTTAATGGAAGAGACAAGATCCCATATTGGGAAACACTTTGGTCTGATTTGGTGTAGCGAGAGATTAGAAGAAACATTAGAGATGGTGTCACATCCAAAACTGATGAGGAATAAAACTTTTCTTTGGCGGGAAAAGGAAATAAATCCAAGGGCAAGAAGGCCCAAGACAAGGTAGAATCTAGCTAGAACCATGGAAAGAAGAAAGATCTCAATAAAATTAAATTTTTTCATTGCCATGAGTATGGACACTATGCAACCAAGTGTTCGTACAAGAAATCCAGTAAGAAGTCAGCAAGAGCGACAGGAGGTAATGCTCTCACGTCACAATTCGAGTTGGATTTCACCCTCATTACATGCATGGAAATTATTGTATGAGGTAGTCTATGGTACTAAGAATATGGTGCTTCATTTCATATGATAGGAATCTTCAACATCCTAGAGGAGAAGGACCTACAATTACACATAGAACTTGGAGACGACAAGAGGTATAGTACCAAAGTGATTGGAACTCTCACCTTTACGAGGGAGTCAGGTCCCATCTTTACCTAAAGAATGTAATGTATGTGCCTAGTCTGAAGAAAAGTTTATTTTATGAAGCTACACTTGAGGACAGAGAATATGATGTAGTGTTCATTAAGGGGAAAACTTATAAAAAACATGTTTCTATTGGACAAGTAAAACAAATCAATGTTAGGGTTGAAAATGTCTACAAGCTAGAGGTGGATTCATGCACTACATTAAGCAATAAGATAGAACATGTTCAGGGTTGAGATGTTGGTGAGATCTAGCATAGGTGCATGAGACACCTACACCATGGAGCTTTAAAGATATTGCAGCAGATCACCACTAGACTTCCAAAATGTACCCTTGATCAACATGATCTTTTCAAGGGATTCACTCTTGAAAAATATGTTAAATCCTCCTTCCAGGACTGAGATAGCAGAGCTAGAGCCATCTTGGAGTGATTTCACTTAGATGCTTGTGGGCCATTTTCTAAATTCTCAGTTGTAAAGCACAGGCATTATGTGACCTTTGCAGATGATTTTTCCCACAAATGTTGGATCTATTTTATGAAGAAGAAAGATGAGTTTTATTCAAAGTTTTTTGAATTCAAAGCCTTAGCTGAAAATGAGACTGGACATAAAATCAAATCCCTGAGAAGTGACAATGGAGGAGAGTATGTGTTTAATTCCTTCAAAGAATTATGTGTCAAGGAGGGTATTAGAAGTGAGTTGACTGCACCTCACAACGCACAGCAAAATGGGGTGGCACAGAGGAAAAATAGAAGCATTGTAGGGGTTGAAAGAGAAATGTTTCATGATCAGGGATTACCACTATAACTATGGGCAGAAGCATGCAATACAACTATTTATTTTTATAATAAGAGCCCTCACAAAATTCTTTGAATGATCACACATGAAGAGGCTTTTTTTGGGAGAAATCTGGATGTCTCTCACTTCCACATTTTTGGATACATGGTCTATTTTCATGTCTCCAAGGATAGCAGGAAAAAGTTAGAGCCTACTACAGGGAGGGGGGTATTTATAGGATAAATAGAGGCACCTCATATTTACTGGGTGTACATTCCTTCACTCAGGATGACTGTGATGAGGAGAGATGTCAAATTTGATGAGGAGAAGGCCATGATAAGCTCTCTAGTGTGAGAGTTGAGCATTCCACCAGAGTAGGAGCTTCTAGTTCCAAAGGATGAGCCCCAGTTAGATCGACAATATGTTGTGGAGGAGCAGAGAGAAGATCGAGTGGGGGAACCCACTCATACAATTCCTTCCATAGAAGGGAGGAAGAGAACTGAGGCAGACATATTAGTGCAAGATGCTCAAGAGAATTTTGGAGTTCCTAGCTCCTTGCGTAGACAGATGAGATCACTAAACAAATATACTTGATAGATAGCACTCATGACATAATTGATATATTTTGATCCTTCTTCATTTAAGGAAGTAGTTTCCCAGCAGATGTGGGTAGATTCCATGTTGGAGGAGTATGAGTCCATCATGAAGAATGATGCTTGGGAGGTTGTGCCTAGACTTGAGAGAAAATCTATTATTCGCTCCAAGTGAGTGTATCAGGTGAAACATGCAACCGATGGAAGTGTTGAGAAGTAAAAGGCAATATTTGTAGCCAAAGGCTTCTCACAGGGAGAGGGAGTTGATTGTGAGGAGACATTTGCCCCTTTAGTGAGATATTATTCTATCATGATCATACTAACAATGGAAGCATATTTTGGGTGGAAGACCCACTAAATGGATGTTAACGCTACCTTCTCAATGGAGTGGTTGAGGAAGAGATCTACATTGAGCAGCCTGAGGGATTTGAGACATTTGATAAGGAGACACATGTGTGTAGACTTAGGAGAGCCCTCTATTGTCTCATGTAGGAACCTCATGCTTGGTACACTCACATAGATTCATGTCTCAATGGATTGGGCTTCACTAAGGGTGAAGTAGATTCCAATCGCTACTACACTTTGGTATATGGAAATTTGCTCATCTTAGTCCTATATGTAGATGATTTGATACTGACAAGAGATGAGATATTAACCTAATCTTGTAAGGAGGACCTTTCAAGATAGTTCGAGATGAAGGATATGGATTTTATGCACTACTTCTTTGCTTTGGAGGTGTGGTAGGGAGATGGAGAGCTATTTTTTGGTCAGGGGAAGTACACCTATAAAATCCTTTAGAGATTCCTTATGTAGGATTGCAAGCCCATGGATACTCCTCTAGATACTAACTGGAGGAAAATGGATGATTATACAGGAGAGCACTAGATGGCACTATCTATAGACAGTTGGTGAGGTCCTTGATGTATTTGGTGAACACAAGGCCCGATATTTTTTTGTTTTTTTTTTTTTCGGTTAACCAGCTTAGCCATTTTATGGTGGAGCCTACCGAGCTTCACTGGAAAGCAGCAAAACATGTACTTAAATACCTCAAAGGCGCAGTAGATTTTGGTTTATGGTACTGGAGGATTGATGGAGCGAAGCTCCAAGGCTTCACAGATGCAAATTGGGTAGGGAGTCCATCAGATAGGAAGAGAACATTAGGAGCTATCTTTTGTGTTGGGTCAACAACAATTTCTTGGTATATCAGGAAACAGAGATTTGTAGCACTCATCTCAGCAGAGGCCGAGTACATGGTTGTTAGTCAATAAGCATGCGAGGCTATTTGGATGAGGAAGATCTCGGTTGGTCACTTCAGTCAGGGAATGGATCTTACATTGATTCACTATGATGATCAAAGTTATATCAAACTCTCTGAAAATCCAGTGTTTCATGATAGGTCCAAGCATATAGACATCAAGTACCATCACCTGAGAGATTGTGTGTAGAGGAGGATCATCATGTTGCAGTACATTCCCACAGAGGAGCAGGATGTAGACATTTTGACAAAGGCTTTGTCAAGAGGCAAGTTCGAGTTCCACAGGAGTAGGATAGGGGTGGTTTAGAACCATTTTCTTGCTAAGAGGGAGTGTTAAATTGTAGCAATAAAAGCCTTCATTTTACTTGTGCCTTAGTCAAATGGAGAAATTTAAATTTCCACATCAACAGGATGACTTGAGTTGTAGTTAGCAGGAGTGACATGTCCAAATCACTTAGTTAAGTCAGTCAATTCAAGTTTGTGGGAAAGAAGTAGAGTTGTGCATGAGTTGATTGTTAAGATATAATAATCTAGTGGAGTTATAGTTAGTGAAACTCAGTTATCTAAGCTCTAGTCATGAATAGAGTCAGTAGGAGTTCAGTTGAGTAGTTGTGACTATTTTTAACTCACTTATCTCTCAGTTAACTAGTCACTTTACTAAAAATAGCCCTAATCATGCATGGAATTTGAACTACCTAGTTGGGGTGGAGGAAAAGGCACATTGTAATTGTAAATGGCATACTAGTTGAGTGTACAGGTTTTGCATTAGAGTTTATGAGAAATTCCTCTAGGGTTTGTGCAAGGAAATAGGAGATTTCCTTATCTTTTAGGAGCTAATTTCCTTAGGAATTGTGAAAGGAAATAGGAGGAAGGTTGAGGCCTATTTTTTATAGCATAATTCAACAGTCATGTAGACCTTATGCTCTTTTATGACCCTGGGAAATCCCTTGTCCCATGTAGACTTGAGTTTATCCTAAAAACCAGTATTTCAAAATCCATACATGACTCTGCCCATACAAAAATGCATACATAGGTGGGTCCCATAACACTATACCCATGTATACATTTTTAAATATGAAAAAATAAAATAAAATGTTAATTTTTAGACGGGGTTTACGGGTTTTACCGAGAGCCCACCTATAGGATCTCGTGGCCTAACTAAAATAACCAATTTGAGGTGGTATATATACACCCCTTGGGTAGGCCTAATTAACAAGAGAAGAAGGATATCAACATTATACTCAATTTCTCCCAGATCAAGTTTGCTTTTCCCGTGCCTCCTGCACTCCCAGTCTCTAGGAAACTATGTTTTCCTTTGCAGAGATGCTCAGCATCCTTATCTAGCATCTTCTTGCACCTATTAGAGAGGTTGTCTTCGGGGCTCGAGTTGGACGGATCAAGAGGAAGGCTTTGTCAGTGCCTTTGTCCTAGATTAGGTTGTATCTATCATGTACTTATTGTTGTTAATCAATAAAGAAGCTCATGTCTTGTTCCTGATATATGTTTTCATCTTATGAATGATAGTTTGAATGTTTATATATGATGATCTAACATATTCTTATGTATGCACATTGAATTATCTATTATGTATATGCTTATGTGGTTGATTTGTAGGTTTGCACATCTTGGAGGAAAGTAAGGGTTTGGACCCAATGGGAACATATTCAAATGTAGGACCCTTAGGTGTGTCTCTGAATCCAACTTTGATAATTCAAATCTTTGGCATGCTTGATTGAGTGTTATTTGTTGATTATATTATCCTGCTTTGTTGAGGCTTTTAACCCTTGCCTTAAGGAATTTTTCCCACCAACAAAATTGATGAATTCGTTGGGGAATACCATCAAGTATTACCTAGAAGGGTTGTTTTTCATTGATCCAGGTTTAGTTTTTTGTGTCTTGGTTTTTTCCATCCTTCTTGATTCTTAAGTGATTTGTCATTCAGCCTGATTTTTCAAATTTGGTATTTCGTTTTATTTTTTCCTCAATTTTCCATTTATATTATAAATAGTCGTAAATATACACAGTCTCTTCCAAAGAAACATATGTATGTGCATGTTTCTTCACATGTAGTTGTGCATATATGCTGAAATGTATATAAGTAGCCACATACAAATCTGAAAAATGAAAACTTTTTCATTTCTAGATTTTGTTGGGTTCTTGACCAAGTTTGTTTATGATTTTTTGATATTTATGAAGTTTGGAATAATCTTGATGTCTTTTGTTGGTGGTGTCTTTCATCTTTTTGGTAAAATGCCTATGTCAACCTAGGGTTTGCAGTTTTTGAGGCTTTTTTGTTTGAAGTTGGGTTCCAGATCTTCTTTGTGAGGTATCTGGTTGTTTTGTGGCTTTGGAACAGATCTTCTTGTTCTTAAACTTGTTGATAACCTAGTCTTTGATTTGCTTCTTTTGTGACCTAAAAGTTAGCTATCTTTTACTCTCTCTTTCTTGTTTTTGGAAGGGCTTGTGATTCTTGGATGAATGAGAGATTTCAATTCTCTAGAGTCTTTCAAATTTCAGAGTCTTTTACATATTTCTGGCCAAATTCTTGAAGTGATTAAGTCTCTCATTTGCACTAGTCTTTTAATCTTTGTGATCATTTGTGACTAGGTGGATTTGAGTCTTTTTCATGCCTTTGGTCTTAAGATCTTTTATTGTTTTCCCTTTCTGAAATTTTAAGTTCTTTAAATCTTTAAAAGAAAAAGAAAAACATTTTCTTTGTTGTTTCTTTTCTTCTTTTTTTCGTTTTGTATTCTTCTAGGTCTTTAGCAAGTGTGTGAACTCTTTTATAAGGTTAAAAGTATTTTTGCTTTGAGGAGTGCTTTTTTCTTTTGGGATTTTCTTCTCTTTGCTTGTTGAATTGGCCTTTACCTTTGTGATCACATTTGTTTACCTTTAAGTCTTTCTTTGAATATTGCATTTACATGCTAGTGTGCATTACGTTAGATGCATTTTAGACATAATTTAGTCTTTTTTGTTAGGTTTTGAATGTGTGAGTGCTTAATTGAAAAAGAAAAATAGTTTTTTCTTTCTTAGATTTCCCGTATAACCTTTGTATAAATATCTTTCATTGAAGAAAAATAAGAGTTTTTCATGTAGCCTAGGTTTTCTATTGATTTTTGTGCATCATAACATCATCAATTGCACTTTCACTTACCTTGTCTTAAAAAACAACCAACAAAAATGAGCACTTAAAATTAAAATGAACTAGAGCTTTTATTTATGTCATAGGAACATCAACTAGTCTAGGGTATTTAGGGCCTTGGAATAGGTATGTGGAGAGTAAACTCTCCAAGGCCACTTAAACTGAAAGTATAGAAGTTTATTAATGAGTGGAAATCTAGTGTCATTAAGTTGTCCAGGAAATCTCCTCTAACACAGGAGTCAAGCACGAGGACATGTGAAGATAAGGAAAGAGAGATAGCCCCTCTCCTACTTGTTGGATCGCATGCCCAAGATTGTTCCACCCTGTTTCTAATCACAACATGGTGACCTTAGTTTCCTTTCCTACGGACCACAAAGGTGAAGGCGAGGGGGAATGCCCTTGGTACCCAAGGCAAACATTGCATCACTTTCATAGTTCTTCTAGAGGGTGCCCTTGCGAATCTTGGGTAATTGCACTGGAAAATTCTATTGTCTAGAGGTCAGCGTAACTGTTTTTTATACCTTCGCTGGTAGGATTGGGCCCTCATCATCCCAAAATACCTTCGAGAGGTCCTTTTCTTCACTTTCTTATATTTTGGTGTCTAGTCCTAATCACCCGAAGCGGAAATACTTGGAAGTTGTTTTCTTGGTTGTATCTTTAGGAATTTTTAGAGAGTTCTTTGTGCTCCTAGCTTGCCTTAGGTGATTTGAGTATATATATATATATATCTATATATATATATATATATATATATATATATATATATATATATATCTATATATATATATATATAGAAGTGGCTAATCAACAAATTCCTCGGTCTAAAAGGATTCATGGGATTTCACCTGCAAGTGTCGAGAAGGATTAGGAGTAATTATGTTGGTTCTTTTGAACTAGTACAAGCTAACGCAATGAAGACAAATCCTTCACCAAGGGCTCTTATTTCACAAGATGAACCTAGTCTAGTCCATAATATGGGGAAAAACGCTTTGGTTCTTGTTAAAGTACTCTTCTAATCGGAAGACGAAGTAGAAATTGAAGATGTTTAAGATTCCCCTATGACTCCTACAGAACCTCTTCCTTCTCATCTTCCTTATGTTGTATCATACATGGGTACTCTGACTCATAGGTCGGTTAGCCTTGTTCACTCTCCTTCTTTATTCTTAATGGCTAATGTTAGTGGCACAAGTATGGTTGTTGATACGGATGGTGTACATACTCCTTCTTTAGTTATAGGAGGAGGTAATATTGTTATCTCTACTATTACACCTAGTACAGTAGTTGTTGGCTCTACCTCCATCCCGGGTTCGAGTGGGGGCACCCAACCTTCTGCTCCTTTCACTGGTGCTTATCCTTTTGGAATGCCATCTAGTGGGATTCCCTCAGTCTCATCAACCTTACCTTTTGTTTATTATGTATATATGACTTCGATGGCTATTGGTTCAACATCTTTACAAGGTTTTTCATTTGGAAGTGATAATGTTCCTCCTTTCAATCCATCATTGAATGTGGGATCAATGCCTTTTTATGGCCATGCTCAAAACATCAATCCTTTTTAAGGGAGCCAAGGCTTGGTATATCCTTCTGTTAGTTGTTTTTGGTTTGGTAATATCTCTCATTTATTTTATCATTAGGGGAGTATTCCCTTCCCTACTGCTAGTACTTCACTGGTTTTTCCTCCTTTGGCTAGTGCTTGGAACCCCTACCAAGGGCTCTCTCCTTCATATAATGTTTTGCTAGGAGGAAATTTTCTTATGACTAGTAATCCTACAGTAGGGGGTGGATACCCATATATCCCTGGAATACAAGGTGTACCTTATAGTTCAATTGCTTCTACGAGTAATCCTTGGTAGCCTGGTGCCTCTCAAAATCCATGATACTATTTTTCGAATATTGGGAATTCCAGTCTTCGAGCATGGAATTATGTAGTCTCTCCATGCTTACCATTCCTAAAAACTCTTAATTTTCCATATCTTTCAAAATTGACTAATGATCTGATCCGTTACAACTCAGATTGGCCTCCAGTCCTTACTAAACTTCTATCTGATATACCTAAATTTGAAGGGAAGTTTGGCGAGGATCTAGTAAACCATGTAACCACTTTCCAGTTATGGTGGTCATCAAACTTGTTAATTGATGATTCAATTAGGTTGAGACTCTTTCAATGCACCTTAACTGGAAATGCAACGAAATGGTATATCAAATTAAAGGGCCAATCATTTTCTACATTTGGTGAGTTGGCTACAATGTTTCTCAATCATTTTCAGTTGTCTGCCAATTATGATGTCGGAACTGAACTTCTCGCCAATTTTGAGTAGGATAAGGCCATCCATATTTCTGACCACATTCAAGAGTGGCACAGAAGGAAGAGATTGATCAAGGCTTATATCCTTGATAAATTTCTTCTCGAATGGTTTTTTAAATCATTACAAATGAAGACATCTAAGGATGTGTCACTTTCAGGAGTGTTCATAGAAGAACATGTTATCTTTAGATCCGAACAATTACAACTTATTTATTCCCAGTTTGGAGTCCTCTAGAAGATCTTGCCTGATGCTCTTAGATTAAAAATTTTTCTCCCCAAACCAAAACCAGGCCCCCATGCCAAATAAGTTTTAGGATCGATCGATAGAAATACGGCTAGTTTGTTAAATCAATTACAACAGTTGTCATTACAATCTGCTTTCGTGGCACAGATTACGCTGTTAGTGTCTCCTCCTTCTCAAGATTTAGCAGTTAATGTTGTTTTGTCCTCAAATCCCAAAGAAAATCAACAATCTGATGGGAATAAGAAAGGGTGTCAGAAAAAGAAAGATAAGGTAGGGAAGGGAAATGTGAATAAATCTAGTGAAGACATTAGTGAGGGCAAGAAAGAGTCTAAAAAGAAGGTTAAATTCTGATGCAAGTTATGGAATGGGGATCGTCTTACTTATATTTGCCCAATATTCAAGATGCTTAGTGCTTGTTAGCTAAACAAGGTTCTTCTAGTTTCCACGTTGTTATTATTAACCCTTTTCCCCAAGGGCAGCAATTACTTGTTGGCATGAATGCTAATACTGGAGTCCCTGTAGGGGACAAGTAGGAAGGGGAATCTGCATCAAATGTGTATATGGTTAAGACTCATGTTGATATTTCAACTAGAGCTCATGATTATGGAGAGCCAAAATATTCTAAGGCTAAAATTGCTTTTGATACTCAAGAACCTCTTCATATAGAGAGGCCCACAAATAAACCTATACCTTGAATTCCAAAAGGCTCCTCAAAATGATAAACTTATAATCCAAATGTTAAGGCTACTCAGAACTATTCCATTGTCGAATATTTAGCTCAGAGCCCCTATGTTATGTTGGTGTTAGAGGTACTCCAATCATGTCATGTGTAAAGGAGTGCTTTTCTCACTGCGATTGGAGCAGTTGACCCAAAAAAATCTCTAGTGATTACATTTGATATGTCAAATGTTAAAATGAGACTCCCTCATCATATGGATTTTCATATTAAATCTACATATCATAAGAAGACCATATTTCAAACCGTAGTTGATGAAGGGGCTTCCACATGTGTCATGTCTATGTCATGTTGGAAATCTATTGGGTCCCCTGAATTTGTTCCCTCTCCTACTCTTTTAACTACATTTGATGGTCATTCTCATAGGCCTCATGGGATTCTGCATTCCTTCCCTATTTGTGTAGGGGGCAAGGTTGTTAACATGGAAGTAGAGATAGTCGATGCTAATCTTGATTATAATATTTTTTTGGGTCAGAACTGGGTTTATGTGATGGATGTCATAGTCTCATCTTTATTTCTAATCCTATGTTTTCTTCATGAAGGGGGAATTGTTATGATTGATCAGTTAGCATATTCTCCCAATGACCCTAATGCATCTACTGACTCCACTGTCCCCTTGGTGAAGAATACCAAGTAGCCTATCAAGAATTTAAGAGTTGGAATGGATTCCTCATTGATGGGTACTTTTGATCTTCCACTTCCTGTTGCTTATATTAATTCCATTTCATCCTTCGAGATGTTCCCTCGACAATGTTCTTTTACAAATCATGATTTTTTAGTTCCTTGGTCCTTGCCTCCTCCTACAACCACATTAGAAGAAGGGAAAGTGGGTGGAATGGTTTATCCTATATCTACAGTAGAAATTGCATATCAATCCATTATTAATTTTGTAGATTCTGATCCCATCCTTATTTCATCAAAGGATCTAGATGATGATGTGGCACTAGTATATACAATTGATTCCACTTTCGCTATGGATTGCCTTGATATCATTTTACCATCTGAGGAGGAAATTATAGAAGCAATGACTGGTGTAGAGAGACTGTGGGATGATTTGCATCATCAGTCCTATTTTCTCCCTGACTTGCATAAAGTCGAATCAATTTTTTCTAGTCCTCTTTCTCATGGAAGTGTTCATAAAATTTTAAACCCTTTGTCTCTAGCACATATTTTTTTCGAAGGTAACATGGCTAATATTTCAGAAATTATTTCATGAACATTTCCAAGAATCCCAACGTTATCGAAAATATCTTCATCGGAGTTGATTGTTCCCCTGAAGAGATTAAAATTTATACTGACCTCTTTAAAGAGTTTAGAGATGTATTCACTTGGTCTTATGAGGAAATGCCTAGGATTGATCCTAGTATAGTTCAGCATGAGATCAAGACTTACAAAAATGCAAAGCTTCTGTGTCAAAATCTTTGATCGGTAAACCCTAGGAATGTTGCGGCTATCAAGGTAGAAGTAGAGAATTTCTTAGAGCAGGTTTCATCTACCATGTTCCTCTAATTAAATGGGTTTCAAATCCAGTCCCTGTGGAAAAAAATCAAGGAACAATCAGTGTATGCATCGATTTCAGGCATTTAAATAAAGCATGTCCAAAGGACAATTTCCCCACTCCATTTATAGATCATATTATTGATGAGTGTGTTGGGGATGAATTTGTTTCCTTCATGGACAAATTTTCTGGGTATAATCAAATAAAAATATGTCCTAAAGATCAACATAAGACAACAGTTATTTTCCCCTAGGGTGCCCTTGAACAAAGCACTTAAAATGAGTCTTTCCTCCATTGGGATGGGACTTAGTTTCACTTTAAGGAAGCCATAACCTTGTTCTTGAGTAAGTCCTTGATTGGTTGGTTAACTCTTCCATTCATAGAAAGATTTTGTTGATGCCTCCTACATCGCAAACTTATACAAAGTTATTTTATGTTGTCATAAAGTCACATCAAGACATGTTTTTGTTCAAGGGAAGTAAACCTGTTATTAGCCATTCTACAATGTCTCTTGACTCATTTTTGTCAGACATACTCGGTCTATCAAGTTATTCTCAGTATCACATTGGTGAATTGGTCCTTTACTCGTGCTAGTTAAGAACATACTCATTGAATTCTTGTTGGTGAGTCTGTTCTTATCGACTCCAAAAAATTGCTCTAATAGAAGACCTAGAGTTGCACCCTGGCCTTATTTACATCATTGATAGGTGACCTTGTGCTCAGCATCGATCAGCATTATGGGTCTTTGACTGAGTGGTTTCCCTTGTGTTCGACATCAACTTACATTATCACACATTGGGATTCGTGTAGTACCTTGGAGTCCATTTGACCTTATTGGTGGATTCCTCACCTCAGTTTTAGCTTTCATTATTGGTTGGTTCAGAGGATTTCTGTCGTGCTCTAGCCACATCTCTTGCATGCTAGAAATGTACTTCGGAATGGTTACTTCATCTCTTTATTCATCTGAGTTCTTCCAAATGATTGCCCAGCAGGTTACACTCGCATTGGTTGATGTGGGATGCCTTAATGCCTTCCTTCTAGTAGATCTTTTCCCATCGGCTCTAACTCATTGCTTAGGGAATAAGGTCTAGAGTCCTTTTTCAGTACCTTAGGGTTTGGAGTCATCAGTGGTAGACTCCTTCACTATCAAAAATGAGAATACATCAATGTCTTCTTATTAGTATATTATTTCATGTGTTCAACTTAAACACATCTATTCACACTTGTTAGATTGTACTGGGGTCCCTTGACACTCATTATGATTATTGTTGTGCTATCTCAAGTTTACTAACGATATACATCAGTGATTAGTAATCAAATAATTTCTCACATGGTCGACTTCAGCGTATTTATTCCCATGGTGTAGAAATGTACCATATGCGGTTGATGAAGACCTCGGGTTGTGTCAGCATCTTGGTTCACTTGACATCTCCTTCAGTTTTTTGCTAGTGACACCTTTCAACTCTATATGTTGTAGTCTCTTACAACAACATCTTATATGTTGGCACCCATGTTTATGTAGTACCACTATTCCACCTATATGACTTGTTATTTTTATGAGGATCAGTTATGCAGCATCATTGATTAGACATTCTTCTATGATATATGGAGGCATAGCTCTAATGTGTTCTTTCGCAGCTATGATATGATGATCCACTATGTATTCTTTAGTTCCTTCTGTACACTTATGTATAAATTTTGGACCTACATTATTGATCTGAATTGGATCCATCAAGAACTATCAAAGAACCATGACTGTATCAAGTCAGGAGAAATCTCTAAGAATTCAGAACCACGATCAAAAACACCCCTGAACCAATGGCAATGGCAGCCAGCGTGGAACGACGAGGACCTCTGTCAAAGCGTGCTGACCTAGGCCCATGGAGACTGCGCAGGAGGTCAAAGTAGCCCCTAGGAGCTCTGGATCGGGAAAATGAGGTGGATTTTGATGCGTGATTAGCACAACGCTAAGCGTTGGGCAAACAGGGCCAAAATGGAGGGGCCTCGAGCACTTGGTCGCGTCGGGAACCGAAGAACCATGGGTGGAAAAGCAAAAGGTGTTAACGTACAAAGGTGGGACCCGCGCTCTGGAAAACCAACGGTATTGATCGAGGTGCCCTCAAACGGTAAGCGTTTCTAGAGAAATTGGAGCAATCCCATACATCGATCGATGTGTGGCAAGTGGAGGTGAGAGAAAACCGCCATTGGTCGCATGCTATCGGTTGAGCAAGTCAACCACGTGGAACGTGCATATGACTTTGGATCTAGGGGACCCAAATTGGACGGCTGCGATCATGCCCGATGGGCGGAATCGGAATTGACGAAAGAATGAGCCACGTTTTAGAAGGATTTGGAATCCATTTGACTGCCACTGTGGAGGAAGAACGCATCCACAACATAACTAAAGAAACGAACCGACGAAGTAGGCTAGTGCCATTTAGAGGAGGACAAGTGGCCGCTCCCTGAGCATTCATGACGACGTCGAACAAGGAACTCCAAGCGCAGCTGCAGAAGGTGAATCGATAGAGGCAGAAGAGGAACTAAACAGGCATTAGAACGAATGGCTGAAAACCATGAACAGAGACAGGATACACAAGTTAGATTCAGTCAGAGAAAACCCCGAGAGGAGGACTGAACACTGAGAGATAGAAACCAAAGAAGAAGGAAGTAAAGCAAAAGCAGAAAGAGACAGAGGGCCGAGCTGACAAGAGGCAGCGTCGAGCACCAAAGAGCTTGAGAGATTCAAGCCATCCCATAGAGGAATCTGTCCAAACTGAGCACCACATTTAGCTCTTTCCACTGTAGACCAGAAGGTCACAGAGCTGGTAGCAAGAAGAAGAAGTCTGTGTACTCAAGTGGCTTGGGGAATCCAAGAACCACCCTACCAAGTAAACCTGCTTTAGGAGAACTCACATTGAGTCCCTGCATTGTAATTCTCTGCTTAAAGACACAATAAAACAAGGCCACCACTGAAAGTTGGACCGGAGATGTAGCCCTGGAGAATAGGGTGAACTCCTTATTAAAATTCTTGTGTCTTTGTGTTTGCTTACTATATTTCTCTGATGTCTTTCAATTCAAATGTGTGTGTGTTGGCAATCTGATCGATCCGTTGCTTAAATAACATATAACACACACCAGCACATGAGTATGTAATACCTTTGTTTAATAAATCTTCAATTGATGTCACTCATAGGGTGATTATCAGATCAAGTGGTATCAGAGCAAAAGGTTGTAAGGTTAGACAAGCTTGTGTTGGTTTAGTTGTTGAATGCTCACTAGATCAAAGCTCAAATTAGGAGAAGGAGAGTTGGTCAAAACTAGTCATGAAATTGGGAGAGTCTATCCTCGGAAGACAATGTCAGAGGAAGGTTCTATGGGGCCAAACCCTCAATTCACAGAGAGTTTCCTAGATATAAAGTCTATGGTAGAAGAAATGTATAGGGACTTTAGAAAGCATAAGGATGAAGATTCATAGAGTTCTAAACAAGATAAAGAAGAAGATGAGTCTCATTCCCATGACCACTCAAAAGAAAAAGGGAAAGAGGAAAGCTTTCTCACGCCTCCTAATAGCCCTGTGCATAATAAGAAATCATATTTGATTAAGCTAGATGTTAAATTTGATTTGCCTATAATGATGGAGAGCTAAATGCTGAAAAGTTGGACAATTGGATTAGACAAATTGATGTGTATTGTAGAGTGCAAAACATCAACTCAGACAAGAGTAAAATTTAGTTGGCAAGCCTACACCTAGGAGGCACTACCTTGGTTTGGTAGGAAGGCAAAACCCAAGCTGACATACAGAGACATGGTAAGACTATCTCTGTCTGGAGTGACTTTTTTTCTACGATTAAGAAGCAGTTCTATCCATTGGCCTACATGCAACAAGCCATGATGAGTTGGCAAACTCTTCGGCAATTGAAAGGGAAAAGTGTGCAAGGGTATACTCAAGAGTTCATAAAGAGAGCATTGATGTTGGGTATCTCATTAGACTCACCAAAGACTCTTTTGAAGTACATTGTTGGTCTACACAACTACATGAGGCATACCATCCTCATGTTTAATCCCACTAGTATAGATGAGGTATCTATACAAGCTACTCATCTAGAAGCTAGAGGAAAGAATGGAAATCCAAAATTTGGGGGACCATCCTAACCCACTGCAAGCAAGAGAAAGGAGAAAAGAAAGCAGAAGTGGAAAGCAAGGAAGGCTAATACTGCACAGAAAGGCAAAGCTTCATGCACTCACTGTAAAAAGGAGGGGCATGATGATGAGCATTGTTGGATTTTGCATCTAGAGCTGAGACCTAAGAAGTCTGAGGGCAAGAAGAAGAAGACTGTTGCAGCTAGTCAGAAATATTTGGGGTCAGACTCAGGAGATGAAACAATCATTGCAGCCACAGGTATAAAAAGTAAGAGTTCTGAAGCATCTACTAGTAATTCTTCTCAAACTATTATTGATGAAGAACATGAGAGAAAAAGACATGAGCTTTTCCATATTCGAGTTATTTCCAAACATCAAAAGATTGATACTTTGTTTGATAGTGGCTCACAAGTAAATTTGATTTCTGAAGCAATTGTAAAGAAATTGGGATTAGCAACTACACCTCACAAGAAACCATACCCATTAGGATGGTTGAATGATAAAGCACAACTACAAGTGACTAGACAGTGCAAACTCAAGTTTTCTTTTGGGTCAGCATTTGTAGATGAGGTTGAGTTAGACATAATTCCTTTGGATATATGTGGAATTGTTTTAGGAGGTCCCTACTTGTATGATAGAAAGGCTATTTTCTATAGAGCTGAGAACAATTATCTACTTGTTAAAGATGGAATCGAATACTTTGTAAGAGCTCACAAGCTCAAGAATAATTATACTCTCATAAATTTTGGGCAAATGAAAAGAATGATAAACTCATGCAAACAATTCTTACCAATGGTTGTAAAGGAAAAGAAACCTCATAAAACCAATGTATTTGAGGGCTATAATGCTCAACAGCAAGCTGATATAGAAAACATTGTTTCAGAGTATGATGTCCTATTTCAAGAACCTAAAGGTCTGCCACCCAAAAATGAAATAGTACATGATATTATTTTTCAGCAAGATGTTCCATTGCCTAACATCAGAATGTATAGGTTGTCTGCTTTAGAGAATGTTGAAATCAAGAAGCAGGTGCAGGAGTTGCTCGAGAAGGGATTCATCAGGCCTAGCACATCACCATGTGGGTCACCAATCGTTTTGGTGAGAAAGAAAGATGGCTCGTGGAGAATGTGCATTGACTACCGAGCGCTAAATAAGATAACAATCAAAAATCATTATCCCCTTCCTCGCATAGATGATATTTTAGATCAATTGAAGGAAGCTATTTATTTCACCAAGCTGGATTTGCACAGTGGATACCATCAGGTCAGAGTTGCAGAGAAAGATGCATGGAAGACTGCTTTCAAAACAAAGCAGGGATTGTATGAGTGGCTGGTTATGCCTTTTGGCTTGACCAATGCTCCTGCTACTTTCATGAGATTAATGAATGATGTACTCAAGCCTTTTCTTGATGATTTTGTTATTGTGTGTCTGGATGACATTCTGATTTTTAGTAAAATGTGGGAAGAAAACTTAAAGCATGTTAAGCAAACATTAGATGTTTTGGAAAGAGAAAAAATTTATGTTAAACTCTCAAAATGTGAATTTGGTAAAACATCTCTAAATTATTTGGGTCATATAATAGGGGGTGGTGAATTGAAAATAGATCCCTCTAAAGTGGCAGTCATTGTAAACTGGCCTAAACCCAAGTCTGCTACAGAAGTGAGAAGCTTCTTAGGAGCAGCACAATATTGGAGGAAGTTCATTTCTAATTTTTCCTTAATTGCAGCTCCCTTACATGCTTTGACAGGAGTGAACAAGGTGTCTCAGTGGGGAGGCAAACATCAAAAAGCCTTCGACACCTTGAAAGAAAAGATTAGTACAGCACCCGTACTAGCACTGCCTGATCTACAAAGACCGTTTGAAATCCAAGCAGATGCCAGTGACTATGCCATGGGAGCAGTGTTGACACAGCACGGTAAACCCATATGTTATCATTCTGAGAATTTTAATCCTGAAGTAGTTAACTATCCTACATATGATAAAGAATTGTATGCATTAGTTCAGAGTGTGAAAAAGTGGAAACATTACTTAATGAGGAAAGAGACAGTAATTTATACTGATCATCAACCACTTCAATATCTACACTCCCAAACTAAGTTGCAGCAATCAAGGCATTACAGATGGATGGGTTTTCTACAACAGTTTCATCTAGTCATCAGATATAAAAAGGGCATACACAACAAAGTTGCAGACATGTTATCTAGACCCATTATAAATGCATCTACTATACTTAAGCATAATTCTGTACTACATGAAAGTTACATTGAACAATATGCTCAAGATATAGACTTTAAAGATGTATATGAAACTTTGAGTCAAGGAAAAAAGGTAGAATAATTGGACTACCATGTGAAGGACCAACTCTTATATCATTGTGGGAAACTCTGCATTCCACAAACAAATAGAGTAAAGATAATTAGAGAAGCACAAACTTCTCTGATATCAGGTCACTTTGGGGTAAGTAAAACAGTTGCACAACTACAAAGATTTTGTTATTGGCCGAAAATGAATGAGACAGTTTCTAGATATGTAAGAGGGTGTACTATGTGTGCTAAAAGCAAGCCCAGCAATAGAAAACTAGGCTTGTACACTCCTTTACTAGTTCCTTCTCACCCTTGGGAAAGTGTTTCCATGGATTTTGTTGGAGGACTACCTAAATCTAGGAAAGGTCATGATTATCTATATGTGGTTGTGGATAGGTTCAGCAAAATGTGTATTTTGATACCTTGTAATAAACAGATTACAGCTGAACAAACTGCAAAATTATTCTTTGAACATGTATGGGTTCATTTTGGATTACCCACTTCTATTGTATCTGATCGAGACACCCGATTTGTGGGGAAGTTTTGGTCAAGTCTGTGGGAACTGATGGACACCCAACTGAAGAAAAGCACAACTTTTCATCCACAAATCGATGGCCAGACAGAAGTAGTTAACAGGACAGTGATCCAGTTACTCAGGGGATATTGCAGCAAACATCCTAAGCTTTGGGATGAACATTTTTTTTATGTGCAGCATGCTTACAACAGAGAAAAACAGTGTTCTACACAGAGATCTCCTTTTGAGACCTGTTTTGGTTTCATACCAAGGTCTCCTTTGGATTTTATCTCTGGTAGAGATATCATGGTTGATGGACACAGTGATGTGGACAAGGCAACTAGGTTCATTGAACAGATCTAGGAGATCCACCAAGCAGTATAGGAACAGCTGGAAAAGAACCAAGCCAAATACAAGGCTAGGCATGACAAGCATCGGATGGAGCATAGTTTTCAAGTTGGAGACCAGGTCTGGCTATATATCAACAAGGACAGGATGCAAGTTGAAGATAAAAATCTAAAGCCTATCAGGTATGGACCTTTTAAGGATACTTGAGAAGATTGGTGAAGATGCTTTTCACCTTGATCTACCAGCTTACATGCACATCTACTCAGTCATAAATGTAGTTTGCTTGAGATTGTTTGAACCTTCAATGATTGAGGATCCTGAAGAGCAAATTCAATTGCCTTCTATTGATGACCTGCTACCTAAATATCTTAATGAATTGCAAGAGACACAGTCTTAGATAGGAAGGTGAGGACGACGCACAGAGGAGATGTTGAGTACCTCAGAATTGGACTCAAAGGTTCGAAGCCAAGCAATGCAAAGTGGATTGAGATTGGACAAGTGAGACAACAATATCCTCACTTAGTCGATGCTTGAAAGAAAACCGACTTTTGGTGTACCAAAAGCTTTTCAGTGGGAAGGTCATGATCTGAATTTGATCCATCAAGAACTGTCAAAGAACCATGATTGTATCAGGTCGGGAGAAATCTCTAAGAATTCATAACCGCAATCAAAAACACCCCCAATGGCAGCTAGCGTGGAACAACGAGGACCTCCGTCAAAGCGAGCTGACCAAGGCCCATGGAGACTGCGCAGGAGGTCAAAGTAGCCCCTGGGAGCTCGGATCAAGAAAATGAGGTGGATTTTGATGCGCAATTAGTGCGCTTAGTGCATCGCTGGGAGAACAAGGCCAAAATGGAGGGACCTCGAGCACTCGGTCGCATCAAGAACTGAAGAACCGTGGGCGTAAAAGTAAAAAGAACTAACATACAAAAGTGGGACTAGCGCTCTGGAAAACTGGTGGTATTGATCGGGGTGCCCTCAAATGGTAATTAGTTCTGGAGAAATTGGAGCGATCCCATACATAGATTGATGCATGGCAAGCGAAGGTGAGAGAAAACTGTTGTTCATCATGCGCTATTGGTCAAGCAAGTCAACTGCGTAGAACGTATGTATGATGTTGGATCTAGGGGACCCAGATCGAACGACTGAGATCACGCCTGACGGGGGGAAGCTGAATCGATGAAAGAATGAGCCGAGTTTTAGAAGGATTTGGAATCCATTTGACCACCATGGTGGAGGAAGAATGCATCCATGACGTAACTAAAGAAACGAACCGACGAAGCAGGCTGACGTCGTTTAGAGGAGGACAAGTGGCCACTCCCTGAGCGTTCATGATGATGCCGAACAAGGCACTCCAAGCGCAGCTACAGAAGGTGAATCGACAAAGGCAAAAGAGGAACTGAACAGGCATTAGAACGAATGGCTGAAAACCATGAACAAAGATAGAATACACAAGTTATAGTCAATCAGAGCGAACCTCGAGAGGAGGACTGAACACTGAGAGACAGAAACCAGAGAAGAAGGAAGTAAAGCAAAAACAGAAAGAGACAAAGGGCCAAGCTGACCAGAGGTAGTGTCGAGCACCAGATAGCTTAAGAGATTCAAGCCATCCCATAGAGGAATCTGTTTGAACTGAGCACCACATTTGGCTCTTTCCACTGTAGACGAGAAGGTCACAGAGCTGGTAGGAAGAAGAAGAAGTTTGTGTACTCAAGTGGCTTGGGGAATCCAAGAACCACCCTGCCAAGCAAACCTACTTCAAGAGAACTCACATTGAGTCCCTGCATTGTAATTCTCTACTTAAAGACACAATAAAAAAAGGCCACCACTGAAAGCTAGACCAGAGATGTAGCCCTGGAGAATAGGGTGAACTCCTTATTAAAATTCTTGTGTCTTTGTGTTTGCTTACTGTATTTCTCTGTTGTCTTTCAATTAAATGTTTGTGTGTTGGCAATCTGATTGATCTATTGCTTAAATAACATAGAACACACACTAGAACATGAATCTGCAATACCTTTGTTTAATAAATCTACAACTGATGTCACTCATAGGGTGATTATCAGATCAATTATACTTGATCAGCAGACATGCTTTACCACTTCTGAGCATGGGTATGCCCGCCTCATATATGAGTTTTCTTTCTGAATCCTTCCATAGGTATTTGATGGGTTGGAATCTAGTGATCTCTTCCAGGGTTTTTGAATGGCTCCTCTCTCTATACTTAATATGTTTCAACCATCATGTTCCCCTCTCACCTCATATATTATGGGGCGTCTATTATAGAATCATTCAACACTCCTGTATACCTTATGCTCTTTTACGGCCTTAGGAAATCTTTTTTCCCATGCAGACTTGACTTTATACTAAAAAACAATATTTCAAAATCCTTACGCGACTCTGCCCATACAAAAATGCGTACATATGCAGGTCCCATAACACTATACCTACATATACATTTTTAAATATGAAAAAATAAAATAAAATGCTATTTTCAAGTGGGGTTTATGGGTTTTACCGAGAGCCCACCTACAAGAGCTTGTGGCCTAACTGAAATAACCAATTTCAGGTGGTATATATACACCCCTTGGGTAGTCCTAATTAAGAAGAGAAAAATGATATCAACATTATACTCAATTTCTCCGAGATCAAGTATGTTTTTCACGTGCCTCCTACACTCCCAGTCTCGAGGAAACCCGATTTCCTTTACAGATATGTTCAACATCCTTATCTAGCATCTTCTTGCACTTATTAGAGAGGTTGTATTCATGGCTTAGGCTCGACGATCCTGGAGGAAGGCTTCATCGGTGCCTTTGGCCTAGATTAGGTTGTATCTATCCTATACTTATTGTTGTTAATCAATAAATAAGCTCATGTCTTGTTCCCGATATATGTTGTCATCTTATGAATGATAGTATGAATGTTTATATATGATTATCTAACATATTCTTATGTATGTACATTGAATTATCTATTATGTATATGCTTTTTTGATTGATTTGTAGGTTTGCACATCTTGGAGGAAGCAGAGGGTTTGGACCCTACAAGAACATCTTCAAACGTAGGACCCTCAAGTGTTTCTTTGAATCCAAATTTGATAATTCGAATGTTTGGCATGCTTGATTGAGTGTTCTTTTTTTATTATATTATCCTGCTCTATTGAGGCTTTCAACCCTTTCCTTAGGGAAATTTTCTCGCCAACAATAGAAAGAGATCGAAGTTGCAAGACTGAGTTGCAATAGGATGAATTATATCATATTGTAGCTGGGAGGAAGGATACTCTGTCTAGACCTCATTGACCTTAGGAAGAGTTGTCTTTCTATAAGAAGGTCTCAGAAGGAGGTTGATCTAGGGTTTCCTTAAAAGCTGCGAGATCAAAATTCAAGGGTCAAAGTTGCAGATCAAGTAGCAGTATTGTAGCTAGCAAGTTGAAGTTATAGTGTGTAGTAGTTTGGTGCAAAATCAAGGAAGGACTTGTTGAAGGGTTGACTCGGTTCTAGAAGAAGGACTTAGTCTAGGGATTGGGTCTTTGTATCTCATTTGAAGCATATTATAAGAAGAGAAGAGTTTTCAGTTTTTCCCCTTGGAGGGGTTTTCCCTGGCTACGAGCCTATATCTATGTCCTCTATTGTTATTCTTGTTCTTGATATTGTTTGATGAAAAGATATAACTAAAAGACATAACGAAGATAATTAATATTCACAAGAAAATATAAAGGTTAAAGAAAATAAGAGTAATAATTTGTCACTTTACATTTTCTAACATGGTATCAGAGCTAAGGTGAGCAAGAAAGGCAACTTAAAGGTGACTAGGAGTTACTTATCAAGGTGGAGGGAAAAATGAATCTCTCAATGCATTAAGAAGGAGACTATAAGGAAGATTATCTCTTGAATGAATCTAGTTAAAGACTCATTGGGAGAAGACCTTTTGATCTAGGGTTTCTACATTAAAGAAAATCAATAACTACATCAATCTAGCGAGAAGGGTATTTATATCACAAGAAGAAACCTATTTGGAATGCACCAATATTAGAAGTTTTTGGTGGAAGAATCCTAGGGAAGATATCTCATGCAAGTATCCTCAAAGATATGGAAGGCATCAAGAAGGTTGGAAATATCATCAAGAAGAATCTTGGTCATCAAGTAAGTATCATACTATTACATCATGGTTGAATCTTCAAGTCATGTGGGTTCTTTCCACAAAGAGAATGATAAACTCATTGGGGCATCAAACTATCTAGCATGGAAGAAAAGAATTCACTTTATACTCACACAACAAGAAGTGATGAAATATGTCATTGGGAAAGTTATTGAACCTAGAAAAGAAAGGACACAAGAACTAGTGAAGTACAAGAAAGGGGAAGTAAGGGCACAAAGGATCATAGTCAAATCAATCAAGGATTCTCTTGTTCCATTTGTTGCAAAGTTGAAGACTTCCAAGGCAATGTATGACAAGCTACTGAATTTGTACTATGTAAGTAGAACACGACAGAATATGTCTCTGTGGAATAAGTTATATAGAATGACAAAATAAAAGGATGAGGACATGGAAACCTTTCTCATGAGAGTCTCTCAGCTAATATACCATTTGAAAAGACTTCGGGAACCAATTACTGATTCATAAGTGACCATATGTGTTCTAAATGCATTGCCACCATAATGGAGTAACTTTGCAACAATTATCTATTCCAAGAAGGATTGAACTCCCTTTGATGATTTGCAGGCCCAATGCATATTGGAAGAATCAAGGATCAAGGTTAATGATGATATTGAATCATATGATCAATCTCAAGCCTTCTAGCCCGAGTCAAGAAGATGAATAAGGGAAACTTGGGTAAGTCTAAGAAGAAATACATGTCCAAGGTTGAATGCTTCAAGTGCAGTGAGTTTGGACACTATAAGAGGGATTGTCCAAATCAACAAAACAACAAGAGCAAAGAAAGGAGTGAAGCTCATGTGGTCAAAGTAGTGGGAGAACCTGAGAAGAAGACAAAGAAGGAAGAAGTAAAATTTTTTTACTACTAAAGAAGGTTCACTATCTTCTAGGTTCTTATGAATATTAGTTTTTCTTTTAGATGATATGTTTTTCATAACCATCATAGGATAGAAGCATACTATAGTATCATGTCTGGACTTTATGTCATTAAGTTGCTTAGTAGAAACTTCTAGGACATAATGTTAGACCACTTTTTCATATTGTTCATCCAGATATTATCTAACATTATGTTAGAAGTTGCCATCTTTCTTAAATGGATTATCATGATCTGAGAAGGACCATCATTTTGGAAGGTCCTTGAAGAAAAGCATCATGAGAAGGCACGTAGACATTCCATGTAATGTTGAATCTATAACACCCTCCTCCCACACTTACCCAAGTTAATCGGTCCACCGGGGTAAATATTTGATGACGAGTTACTATGATATGATTCAACTCCCCAAGTATAGTTAAGGAAGTGGAATCGACAAACCAAAACCAAACTGAACTTCCTCGGGAGCTTCAGAACCCCCAGAGGCTAACCAACCACTCTAAGTGCCCAACCCCTAAGTTAACTTATTTTTTAACTAAACTAAACCCCCATTCACTCTCATGACAAGCCCTCCATGCAACTAAAACCCTCCAATCACTCCCACAACAAGGCTTCCATGTGGTTATAGATATTTTTAGCCAGTTCTATGCCAATGACCGCAAAACTTAAGTCACTTTTTTAGGGCTATGACCCAAGCCTCTACCCAGAACTTGAAAAAGTGATAATTAATAAGAATACAAGGCCTATAATGAAAAACTTGAACAAGGACCTAACCTGACTCATCCTAACCATGATATACATTTCGTCGAACACATCATGAACATATAATGTACAAGTCATAAATACACATTTGAACATAGGGGCCTCATACTTATTTGAGATTCGTCAAGAAGGTCTTCTCACTGTAGTTGCATTATCATCTATTAGGTCATTCATTCATTAACATTCATTTACTAATCAAAACATGATGAGATCCATGACTAAGATATGTCATAAAACCATGCTTATAGCAATCATATATCCAAATAAACAACAATAATATAACAACCATCATAGCCACATAATAAGAAGTACATGTGCACATAGAACACAAGAGGAAAAGAGCTCTTATTAACATATGCAAAATCCAACCAGGTTAGGCACTTTCATGTACCACTTGACCTTAGATTGGGCTGAACCAAATCTTTCTTTCAACCAATCACCCCCATGCAAGATTCCAAGCGTGAATGTGGGGCTCACAATAAAAACAACCAGGGCTTCCTCAAGCTTTACCATGTATCCCACCATTATTGGTCAAGGGATTCCTAGGCCTGAAACCCTCATCTATACAACCAGGATTTACCATGTATCCTACCAAATACCTATCAATGGGTTCCAAAGCCCGAACAAAGAACATACACTACAAGCTTTACCGGAATCTCGTCATATATCGATCAAGTGACACTAGGCCCTAAACAAGCATGGATCCCTCCAGATCTCTCCATCTAAACCGTGAGGAATTTTCCCGTCTCCACCCTCAGGTTTTAACATGTATCCCACTATTTACTAGTCAATGGATTCCTAGGCCTTTCGGAATTTTCTTGAGACCACCCCACTTAGTTTCGAAACCATCCGAAAATATAGTTGAACCAAGTAAAAGAACCCCATCACACCATGGCTATCTAAAAATGGAAAGGAAAGGTTGAAACCACTCTTACACCTAGCAAAATCCATGCCAATGATATCAAGAGAACCAAATAAACACATGCATATACCATGCATGCTAATACTAGCAAGGAAATCATACATGCAACTCGATACCTGCATGTAATCCCATTGTAGTTGTTTGATCCAACTCTTCCTTGCTTGATCTTTGCTTCCATATTTGTTCTTATCCTTCCTTTTCGTTCATTTCTCCAATGCTAGAATGCTCCAAGAATGCTCTAACTGTGCAAGAGTATCAGAGAGAGAGAGGTCCAAAACTGGACTAACAAAAGCTGTGAACTCATCCTCATAAGCCTTTTTATTAATGAGGCCTCTATTTTCTTCAATTTCCATATTTTTCCTTTGTTTTCCTCCTCACATGAAACCTATGATATTTCACCTTCCTTTTCTCCTAATTTCCTTTATTTTCATAATTAAAAAGCCTCTTGCCTTTCCAATGCCTTTTTCATTGCCTTTGCCGATTTCTCCTTAGCCATAATAAACCAAATGAACACCTGGTAGGATGTTTTTCCCAACATTCAACTTGGAATACTTGTCCCATTACCTTGGGGAATCTGAGAGGGGGGTGAATCAGTATTAAGGCTAATTTTAAACTTTTATGCCTATTTACTTTTCTTATTCATGATTGGCACCCATCCATATAATCAGCAGCAATATGTAATATGGCAACAACATGAAATCAACATATAAGCATACACACCAGGAGTAGCATAAACATGAGACACAAGTTTTTTCACATGGAAACCCTTTTGGGAAAAAACCACCAAACTTGTTGTTATTATTGATGCAAAATAAGAGCACCTACTCTATTACATCAATCTATTTTGTGAGCACCCACTCACAGGAAGTACCAACTCCCTTTGATTATTTGCTAGCATTGACTAGCAAAAAGAACCAACTCCCTCTTTTTGTAGACACTTGTCCAGCTTACCTGAAGAACCATGTGAGGCACCGACCTCACGGATTGTTTGCAAGCACCAAATTGTAACTCCTTGGACTTTTGCAAGCCAACTTTTAGGAGGCACCACCCCCAAGCTTTCTCAAGCACCAACTAGAGATGGAAGCACAAACTTCCTATATGCAGGCACCAACCCACACTCAAATAGGAATTGTATGTTCTCTGTAATTTGGTAGCCACTCTACCTAATATCAGTTATGTTCTCTCTTCTCACACTACTCACTCTTTAGAAGCACATTGATATGCTTAACAGAAGTCACTCATCACAGTCCTCGTAGCTCTCTATTCTTTGCTCTTTATCAGCATACAGTCATCTCTCCGCCTTCATTCTCTACACAGGCACCTTCATCCCTTTTCGTAGCATAGGAAATTTTTTCCTTATGCACAACTCACAGGAAAATTTTACCTTTACTCGCAGCACACAGGCAACTTCCGCCTTTACTCATAACACACAGGCAACTTCTGCCTTTACTCACAGTGCATAGGAAACTTTTTCCTTTACTCACTGGAAACTTCCGCCTTTACTCACAGAGCATAGGAAACTTCCGCCTTTACTCACAGTGCACAGTCAACTTCCACCTTGCACATAGCACACAGGTAACATTGACCTTATTCTCACACAGTGTAGCTCTCAAGGTCTCTTACCTCTGCATAGGCACTCTTGTCCTTTTTATACATAATAGGCTCTCTCTCATCTTCACACATCAGTGCACTCACACATATCTTTTTCCACTTAGATCTCACTAGAAACTATGTTGCTTTCCCCCATTTTCTCAACTAAGCTTCTAATTTTTGTTCCTCTGCTACCCCCTCCCCCCCATTGATTCTACCACACTACCATGTATTCATACTGCTACGAGTGTACCTTAGCATGGCTCTACCATTTTTTTCGTGTTTAACTTGGTCTCTACCACTACATTAACCAACAGAATAGGAACCTAATTGTTTCTCCATACAGAGAATGAATTCTCAGTCCACCTGCACACTCCAACCAGGCACAGTCCTCTTTGTGTGCAACTCTCCTATCATTGAGGCTCCCCATGCTTATTCATGGTTTCTCATGGCTTGGTTGTACTTCGACATGGATTCTTTGTGGACCATTGTCATTGTTGCCTTGTCTCAGAGTTTTCTATTGATCTTTGATAGTTGCCATTTATTCCAATGACCAACTCCTCTGCACTTATTTACTCTTCAGCTACCAATTCATCCAACCTTCAATACTCCTCTTTGTTGTTATATTGGAGCTTTTACACCACAGTGAAATATCGGAGCCCAAACATCTTGTAACTCTATTAAGAATATGTTACGATATTACAATATTTTGATTGGCCTTTAGCCCCTTCTACTTAGATTCTTATTGCATTTCCACCATAGGATCGTTCCCTGAGATAGTCAGTATAGCACTTAGGTGCTAATTCCTTTAACATCCTATCAGGGGCCTTTCTCCTCATGTTATTGCTCCGTGCCCTTGGTTTTTTGGGCTCCATGACCAAGTGCCAACAACATCAGAAGCTTCACATATCGTAACTTTCTTCAAAATTATGAAATCTCCAACCTTTGATATGCTCCACAACACTTAGGTGCTAAGCCTCGCTCTATGCCCTTGGCTCTATTAGTTTCATCGACCATGCACTAGCCAAATATCGAAGCCCCTCTCATCGATAGCTTTTTCAATAACCAACTATTATAAAGTTCCGAGATCCTCAATCCTTCGATCGCTGACTTCTGATATGACGTCATCACTTCCACGTGGTGACTCCTTAGAGGTGACATGTGTCACCTGGTTATGGCCCATTAGACCACCCAATATGATTGAATATGCATGCCACATGTCTTGTCGTACTTCCACATCATGTTGACGTCAGCTACCATGTGTCGTTATTAGAGCCCATCATGTCATGCCATGTGTCCTTCTAGAGTAGAAATAAAAGGGGTCACCCACCTTTGGTTTTGCAATGAAATCCTTTGTTAATTATCTTTTGGCATTCCCGACGGCTTTTAATGCTATCGACGCTTCACCCATATCGTAAATTTTAAAAGGTTCTCATGTTCAAGAGTTTCGATTCTCCGATCGCTGATATGCCTAATTCTCCAATGTGCAACGTGCTGGTATGCCCAATCTCTGATATGTGATCATCAATATGGATGATCTTTGAGGTTGCAATTGTCGATATCGATGATACTTTGATGTTGCAATCATCGATATGGTTGAGGTCATTCAACCTCTGATGTCACTGGACCAATCTGTCGATCTCCAATTGCAGATACACCAATACACACAGATTTCTAATACACCAATGTGTCGATCTCCGATTGCAGATACACCAATGCACAGATTGTCAATACACCAATGTGCCGATCTTTGATATGATATATTCCTTCCTACCTAAGGCTTCAAATCCTTGAACTTCAGCAGGTCATAACTTTTGAACCAGGAATCCATTTCTGGACTTTCGCATATTGTTGGAAATCTCTTCCAGAGCACTTTCCAATGGAGAGGGTCTGATGTAGGCTTTGAGCCCATCTTCTACCTCTAATATGGATCAAAACTCTCTTCCACTCTTTTGCTCCTTGACTCTCCGGACATAGGAACTCACAACCACCATGATGATCCTCTTCATGAAGCCTGCAGCTATCATGGACTTCCATCTGGTCCATCACTATAATCATCATTTTATGGCTTCTCCAATAAGCCTGCTGCTATGATGATTCTCTACTTAAAGCTTGTAGTTATCATAGGAATTATTCTGAGCCATGAACAACCATGGGATTTCTCCTAGGCCATCACTGCCAAAATATGTTGTGACAAGCATCCAATCTAGTTTGGTTGACATCAATTCCAACACTCCTACCAACAGTTAGGCAATGCCAACTGCCCAACACATCTCCCCAACATGATTGTTGACATCAATGCCAACACACTTGCAGATGCCTTCACTAGGCCACTATCCATCTAGACAATGCCAATTGTCCAACAATTTTTCCTTTATTAACTTTATTACATGGATTTTTAACCTGGGGCTGTTACAAACCCCTCCCCCTTAGGGGTACATTATCCTTAGTGTTTTATGACACCTAGAAAAAGCAAGACGGATGAAAAACCAAAACATGTTGCTTGTGAAGCTTTATAACTTAGCTTGATGCAGTATTTACAATTATTGACCTACTAAAAAGTGAACTAACATGACACCCATACCACTTATTGGAGCTTTATAACACAACTCATTGCAGTATTTACAATAAAAACAATACATAAATATGTACATATACCAAAACTCGTTTGCCTCAACCTACAGACAATGAAGGATACACGACCCGCATATGATTAACCATCTCCCATATAGCTTCATCGAGCACAAAGTTCTTCCACTGCACTTTAACTTGCTCGATTCAGGAGCATGAGCATCTTTCGTTGCAAAATGCATTAAGGTTATAGCTAGAATTCTCCTCCTGGATCCACTTGCAATAAAAACCAATCAATAACATGATCAACATCCTTTACATATCTTTTAAGAAACGAAACATGGAAAATGTCATGGACTTTCATTTTCAGCAGCAATGCAATTCTATAGGCCATTGGTCCAATCCTATCAAGGATCTCGAAAGGCCCGCAATACCGAGGTACCAACTCGCAAATGACCCAATCCTCAAGGATCTATTCTTGGGTTTGATGCACAAGTACACATGCTCCCCAACCTGAAACTCCTTAAATGCCCTGTGTTGATCTACATAATTCTTTTGTTTGTCCTATGTTGCCTTTATATTCTTCTTGATAACCTGCATTTCATGTTCCATTTCTACCAACATGTCTTGTCCAATCAACACCATGTTCACTGGATAACTCCAACTATTGGGAGTATTACAACTCCACCCATAAAGTTCCTCAATCAGACTCATCCTTAGTGACTTCCAATACCCATTGTTGTAAGTAAACTATACTAGTGGAAGGTACTCTTCCCAGTGTCACTATTAATGCATAACATACATTCTCAACATGTCCTCCAAAATCCTATTAACCCTCTTTGTCTGCCCATCTGTCTATGGATGATAAGTTGTGTTGAAGGCCAACTTTGTACCCAAACCTGCAAATAACTCCTTCCAAAACCTAGAAGTGAAATTAGCATCTCTGTCTAACAAAATATTCTTTGGAACACCATGCAACCTCACTATATCTCTGATCAAGACCTATGCTACATCACTAGTTGAATTAGACTTCACTGGAATTAAGTGTGCTACCTTTGTCAACATGTCAACCGCAACCATAATAGAATCATGCTTTCTAGATTTCCTTGGAAAACCTATAATGAAATCCATGGAAATGACCTCCCATTTCCACTCTGTAATCGGAATCACTTGTAGTAGACCACCTGGGTTCTTGCACTCTGCTTTTACAAGATGAAAATCCAAGCATCTAGCCACAACTCTGCCACTTCTTTCTTCATATTTGGCCAATAGTAGAAATTATTCATCGTTTTCAATGTCTTTTGATATCTTGAATGACCTAAATATGGCCTAACATGAAATTCCCTCAAGCTATTAGCTTCTTGAGCTCACTATTATCTGGCACACAAATCCTATTCCTAAACCTAATCAAACCATCTGTTGTGAGACAATAGTCCCCATCCTAATCACCTATACCCTACTACTGTAACATGTGCCTAATCTCCCTATACATTTCATCTTGTTGTCTTGCCTATAAGATTTGATCCTGTAAATCCATCCCATATGAATTCATAGTTGTAATATGAGTTAACTACACTCTTCTGCTAAGAGAATTTTCAACCATGTTTTCCTTCCCTTAAATGTACATGATCTCGAATTCAAACTCACTGAGTGTCACCAAACATCTAACTTGCCTAGCATTCAGATTTGGTTGGTCAAATAAGTATCTCAATGATCCACTATGATCAATCATCAAGATGAATCACCTACTAAGAATATAGTGTCTACACATATTCAAAGCATGGAATATTATTTCCAACTCAAGATCATAAGTCATATAATTATGCTCGTGCTCATTCAATTTCCTTGATTTATAACATACCACCTATCCCTCCTGCATCAAGACTCCACCAAGTTCTCTCTTACAAGAATCTGTACACACCACAAACTTTATCGAGATCCACAATCTTGAGAACTTGAGCATTTGTAAGTAACTTCTTTAACCACTCAAAACTCGTTACACATTCCTCTGTCCATTCAAATTTCTTTCCTTTCCTCTGCAATGATGTAATATGATAGGAAATCTGTGAGAATTTCCTGATGAACCTCCTATAATAACTTGCTAACCCCATGAATGATCTAACCTCATCCACATTCCTAGGAGTTCCCCTTTCCATAATAGATTTGATGATCTTTTCCAGATCCATTGTTATGCCTTCCTTGGAAACAACATGCCCCAAGTAATGTAACCTATGTCTGAAAGAAACTGCATTTGCTAAGATTGGGATACAATTGATGATCTCTTAGCAATCTCAATATTGTTGCTAAGTGTTTGGCATGCTCTTATTCATTCTTAGAATATATCAATATATCATCAATGAATACAATAACAAAGTTATCTAGATAAGGATGCAACACACTATTCATCAAGCACATAAAAGTAGTTGGAGAATTAGTCAAGCAAAATGGAACTACAACAAACTCATAATTCCCATACCTGGTTCGAAAAGCAGTTTGTAGATGTCCTCTTCTTTAATACGTACTTGATGGTATCTTGATCTCAAATCAATCTTCAAGAACACCGATGCTCCCTTAAATTGGTCAAACAAGTCATCAATCATTGGCAATGGATACCTATTCTTGATGGTCACCTTTTTCAAATGCTTGAAATCAATGCACAACTTGAGAGTACCATCTGTCTTCTTCAAAAACAATACTAGTGCACCCCAAGGTTATACACTTGGCCTAATGTATCCATTTTCAAGCATTTCCTTCAACTGCAAATTCAATTCCACTAACTCTGGTGTGCTCATCCTATATGGTGCTTTTGATGTTGGTGTTTCCCATGGTTCCAACTCAATAGAAAATTCCACTTCCTTGTGAGGCAATAACTCTGAAATCTCTGCTCGGAACACATCCTGAAATTGTTTTAAGATCGAGTACTTCTTCAAAACTTATCCATCCTCAACATCCTTTCCTTTATCGCTGGAAATATGTACTGAAAATAACACACACCCTTTTTTGTGAATACTCTTGGCTTGCATAGTTGTAACCATTCTAACTGATGTTGCCTTTTTCTTACCCTGCAAGATTCTTTATTCTCCATTGTCATCAAAGCATTCAATAGCCTTATCATAAAAATCTACTTTGGTTCTTTGAAGATACAACCAATCCATACCCCATAACATATTGTAAGATCCCAACAGAAGTACATTCATATGTGTTGATGTAAGCATACCATTCAACTCAAATGCACAAGCTCTTACCCAATGATGAACTTTTTTCTTAGTACCTATAGACAACTGCACTAACCAAGATTCTACATGTAATTATTTATTCAAACCACACTTATCCACCAGGTCAAGATTAACATAACTATAATTAGATCCATGGTCAATCACAATAGAAATAAATTTATCACAAAGCTTACCATCCATCTTGATAATAGATACCTGGTGATCTTCCTACCTATTATCCAATGCTCCATAGATCTGAGGAATGCTTTATCCAACATTCCCAACTATTTTATCTTCCTGTGCACTATAGATCTTAGGCCTACCACCCTAATACGACAAAAAATCCCTCTTGAGATGCTCCTTGCCACATATCCAACACTGCAACTCTCCCTTACCCTCAACTTTATTATGTTGCCCTCTAGGTTGTGACCTATGTCCCTGTTCGACTACATTAAACTCCTTGTAAGGAACCACATTCTCTTTCTCACCTGCATCTTGAGGTCTTGTTCGCTTCAGTGGCCACTTTCCCTTAGCTTTGTCTTTCCCTTTCCAACCTTGTTGAGAATTTGTCTTATGTTTCGATTGCTCATCACAGTGTTTCAACTTTTTGATGGCTTCCTCCAACAACCTGGGCTCACCAAACTTGATCTTGTCTTTGAATGTTATCGACAACCCACTGATGAATATCTGAATCTTCGATTTCTCCTCCTTAAGATAAAGCACATACCTCGACAACTGCAAGAATCTGTTAGTATACTTCTCATTGGTCATAGATCCATCTTCAACTCACATATTATTTTTCCCTTTCATCATAATATCCCTAAAATAGATACTTTTTCCTGAAGAAAAAAATTTCAAACTCCCTCCAAGTCAACTCCTCTTCTCGGTTTCCTCTGACATTCTTCACATATTCCCACCAAATGTTTTATTTACCTTTAAGACTGAAGGTATCTATCTTGTCCTTCATGTTCTCGAAGTAATCATGCAATTTTAAGAAGTTATTCATCCCAAGCAACCAATCTTTTACATCCTGTGACTTCTTCATTTCTCCATCAAATGTAGGTGGCTTGGCTTTCTTGAACTCATCCAGAAAATATACCCTGTCACTCCTCTAGTAAGGATGATAGTGATGATGACCATGGTATTTGTCTGAACCAAAACTAGAATAATTCCCATGTCCACTACCTCTCCTATCAAGTGTATCCAAGAATTTACCATCCCTAATGGTATCATCCTTGTCCAACCTGTGTCCATCATGAGATCTGCTACCATATGCTCCATTAGTCATGTCCTCTTGTCCATGACTAATCCTAATTGGTCCCTGTCTTTGCAAGTCTAACAAACTCTGAAGGATAATTTCATTGACCTCTACTTGTATCTCTTATGCCCCAGCAAGTCTTTCATGTGACTGAATGATTTTGTCATTATCTTCTTTACAACTTCTTATCTTTGCCTTCAAGCTTCTCCAAGTGGCTTCTATGTGATGGGAGTACTCATCACCATGCTACTTACCTGACCTATAGGGAGAATCTCATGAACTATAATCCACCATTTTGCTAGTCATCTTTGATCTTCTTCTTCCTGCAAGTATATCATGTCAGTTAAACCAAAATATAAACATAACCAACATACCTCAATATAGTTTAGGGGAGGATATATCGTCTATGAGATCAACCAGATTAGCACAATACATGTATGATCATAATCATAATAGTATATATGCATCATCTTAATCATCATCCCATTTACCATGCACAATGCCGCAAACTATAACACCAACTCGACACAATGCATGCATAGCAACGTATAGACACTAACATGTATAACGAACACATATATCACTGACATTCATTCACAACAAATGCATTTCAACAACAACGTCATCAACTTCTACATGAAAACACAACTACAACAATGACCATCACCATGCATACACATCAAGCACATATATAATCTACATGCATGCATGACAACCACATTCTACCCATCCAGTCTAAGGGGTGAACCATGCTCTGATACCACTTTGTAACACCCTCCTCCCACACTTACCTAAGCTAACCAGTCCATCAAGGTAAATATGTGATGAAGAGTTACTATGATATGATTCAACTCCCCAAGTACAGTTAAGGAAGTGGAATTGACAAACCAAAACCAAATTGACCTTCCTCAAGAGCTATAGGACCCCTAGAGGCTAACCAACCACTCCAGGTGCCCAACCCCTGAGTTAACTTTCATTTTAACTAAATTAAACCCCCAATCACTCCCATGATAAGCCCTCCATGTGACTGAAATCCTCCAATCGCTCCCACAACAAGGCCTCCATGCGACTGCAAACTTTTTTAGCCAGTTTTGTGCCAGTAACTGCGGGATTTAAGCCACTTTTTCAGGGCTAAGACCCAAGCCTCTGCCCAAAACTTGATGAAACACTCAGAAGTGATAATTAATAAGAAGACAAGGCCTCTAATACAAAACTTGAACAAGGACCTGACCTGACTCATCCTAACCATGACAGGCATTTCGTCAAACACATCATGAACATGTAATGTATAGGTCATAAATACACATCTGAACATAGGGGCCTCATACTTATCTATGATTCATCAACTTGATTTTTAACTAAAATAAACCCCTAGATGCTCCCATGAAATCCCTCCATATTATTGAAATCCTCCAGTCACTCCCACAACAAGGCCTCCATGCGACTGCATACTTTTTTAGCCAGTTTCGTGCCAGTAACTACAGGATTTAAGCCACTTTTTCAAGGTTAAAACCCAGGCCTCTGCCAAAAACTTGATGAAACACTCATAAGTGATAATTAACAAGAAGACAAGGCCTCTAATTCAAAACTTGAATAAGGACCTAACCTGACTCATCCTAACCATGACAAGCATTTCGTCAAACACATCATGAACATGCAATGTACAGGTCATAAATACAGATATGAACATAGGGGCATCATACTTATCTATGATTCATCAATAACGGTTGATGCCTTCTCACCATAGTTGCATTGTAATCTATTATATCATTCATTCATTAACATTCATTTACTAATCAAAACATGATGGGAGCCATGTCTAAGATCTATCATGAAACCATGCTTATAGCGAGCATATAACTAGATAAACAACAATAATAGAAAACCATCATAGCCACATAATAACAAGTACAATTGCACATAGAACACAAGAGGAAAAGAGATCTTATTAAGATATGCAAAAACCAACCAAGTCAGGACTTCCACGTACCACCTGGCCATAGATTGTGTCGAACCAAATCTTTCTTTCGACCAATAACCCTCGTGCCATATTTCAAGCATGAATGTGGGACTCACAACAAAAACAACCAAGGATTCCATAGGCTTTACTGTGTATCCCTCCATTACTGATCAAGGTATTCCTAGGCCCGAAGCCCTCATCTATACAACCAAGCCTTACCATGTATCCTACCATATACCGTTCAATGGATTCCTAAGCCCAAACAAAAAACATACACTACAGGATTTACCACAATCCCACCATATACCAGTCAAGGGATCACTAGGCCCTAAAAAAGCATGGATGCCTCCAGATTTCTCCACCTAAACCATGAGCAATTTTTTTGTCTCTACCCTCATGCTTTACCTTGTATCCCTCCATTTATGTTGTGGGGAAAAATGCCTATGCAGGACGATCCTATCCACCTAAGGTGTGACAGTGCCTTAGCAACAAACAGAGACAGCTATTCTAGTATTCTTCCTTTATGAATTAAGAATGAAGAGAGATGGATTGACTAACCGGTGTCTTTCGTTTGTCCCTCGATCTGGTTTCTCTTCTCTTTGAGAGTTCCCAGCTACTTGCCTTCTCGCTCGCCCAGCTTCAACAGGTCTCTGCAAGATCACAAGAAGAGAACACTACACAAAGACATAGATTCATATTCATAACTAGTTCAGGATTAGAAATAAACTAAACATACTAATGCAATCATACATCAAAGATACATCAGTATATAGGAGAAACCAAGATAGCTTTATTGATGAATAACAAGGTTCAGGAAGAGATACAACCAAGAAGGCTCCAATCCAGCATCTCCTTCCCAGCAAATGGAATTCCTATCTTCACCTCCCTTCAAAGCATTAAGCACCCAATGATTCCAGTCTCAAACCAACAGCAATTCTTTGCAATAACAAAATTCCAGCCTCTAGATCTCATGGAGGAGAGATCCATATATAGATGTTTGGAGAGAGGATGAGTCAGCTTGAGATCTGACTAGTGTCCTCTCCCTCTGTCAGTTCTTGATTCCACTTGGAGGTTCTTGCTTCCACTTGGAGATTGGGAACCTCTTACTCATCACTAGTCGAATTCACTGAGGCAAGTGTCATTGAGGAAGATTCTGGAAGCTTCTTGGGTCTTGACACCTCTTGGAATGAACTTGCCATTTGTCAATTCCCTCTCAGCGCACCCTGGTAGTGCTTCTACCTGCGTTGCAGTGCAGGTAGCCAGTGTTGACTTTGCATTTCAGCACAGACAGCTAATGGAGCCACTGAATTGATCCTGAATTGACTTGTTTTTGAGCAGTTTCTGGTGGAGAACTTCTGTGAATTGCTGTGGTTTGTTAGCCTTGTTCCTCTAGGGGTAGGAACAACATGTTTAGGGACTTTGGATCCCTTAGATTATGGACATTTCATGCTCAATGTTGTAAGGCACAAAAATGTCTATAACAGTTGCCCCCTAAAGTATGAGGCCGTTTATCGGGTGAAATGCTTTATCAGGAGGATCCGAAGTTCATCCAATGCTGGGAGGAGACCTGTAATAAGATACAATACAATACATTATTTTTCATACTGCTTTCATGATCTAGCTGAGGCGGGCATTCCCATGCTCAGCTTTATAAATTCATTTTTCTGTACATAGAACAGACAATCGTCTGATGGTAGACTGATAATTTTGATGAAATTATCATCCTTTGGATAGGATGATTATCTGCTGCAATGATGTACATGTCAATGTCTTTATCTTTTCTGAATATATATCTCAGCCCGGATGGATGAAACTAGATCCGGGGTCTTCAAACTCATTCGATCTTCACTCTAAGTACAAGTCGATCCATGTGAGAAATGTTCTGAAGTCGAACATGGAAAGACATCGCTTGATTACCGATCAATGAGGTAAACCGTTAACAAGCGCGAGAGGAATCACCGATAATGATAATGACCCTTAAGGTATTGCAGTACAATTCACGTGGTGTGAATAAAGGACCTGGCGTCGAACACCACGCAAAATCTTTCGGTCGAAGGTCATTGATGTATACCTGTCGCCGGAAGTGAGAAACTTGCCATTGAGGCATGCAAGCTTCAAAGTACTGAAGGGGTTGTTCCTAGATCAACTTCTTGGATAATGAGTTGATGTCGACAAGAAGCGATCTGTCAAAGGAGGGCCTTAATGAATCCCACATCGATGACACGGAACGGAGCTAATGATTTTGATGGAGGTGAAAACGATCTGTGACATATGATTCAAGGTGGCGGTCATGAAAGGATGAAGGATAATGTACGGCTGTGGATGGGACACGGTTGACTTTTCTGAACGACTTCTCTTGAACATATGGCGACACTGATGCGATGGATCGGTAGCATTACCCCAAATATGGATGGTATGGCGAAACCATGGTGATGTGACCGGTGAATGAAACAACCCAACCCGATTGTGGTATGGAGGAAAAGTGTCATGTTCAAGAGCGACTTGCTACCATCAAAGTTTTCTTTAGTTTCTCCCAATTTTCCCCAGTCATTGCTGACCAGTACCTCTTTATTTTTGTCAAGCTTGAGGAGGATAACATATGCTTGTTCTATAACTTGCCCTTTGGGCAAGCCCATCGCTATGTTTTAACGAGCCTAGCGATAGTGAAACTCGTTCTCGTCTAAAGACAAGTTTGTCGCTATTTAATGATTTTAACGAGTCTAACAACAAAGATAACTCGGTCCTTTTCATTTTTAGAGAGTCTGAAAAGGTACATAAAGTTAACTCCAAAAGTCCTTTTTCGTCATCTAATCCCTTAAGTCCGAAAAAGTATAAAACAATACAGAAGGGATGAGTTTTCGATAGTTTTAACGAGCCGAACAAAACAAGCGCTCGATCTTTTTGTGCAATAATCCCTCAGGTCCAAAAAGATTAAAATCTAGAGGAGGGATAGCATTTCCGGTCGCTTTAACGAGCTGGAAGGCCAAAACTCGGCAATCTTTTCATATTTTATGAGTCAGTTGAAAAGAGCTTAAAGAAGACTCGTCTTTTCAGGAACGAGTGATAAAATGGGTTAGCAGCTGATTCCAGGTACAGGTTGGAATTTTCCAATCACGGCAATGTCACAAGGATGGCTAGTGAAATCACTCTTCACAGCTGTTCCTCAAAATGGGTAAACAATCATATGGAGGTGAATGATCAGCCAATGGAAAAGTGGAGGTGACGGTGCAAACACGACCAAGGCTTTAATGGCTGATAATGTTACATTCACAGTGGTTATTTACCGAGTAGTTCATTTTTTAACGAGCTTAAACGTGGATTGAAACACTTGCTCGATCTTATGTTTATTTTTTAACGAGCATGAACTATGTGCTAAAACTGCTCGGATCTTGCGTTTATTTTTTAACGAGCATGAACTGTGTGCTAAAACTGCTCGAATTATATGGTAAAAATTTTTATTTTTTACCATAACTAGCTTTGCCCTTTTCAAAGATAGTACTGTATCCTCAATTGCTGCATCAAACTAGTTAGAAATGAATAACATTTGCTTGAAAACGAGATTAAAACCCTAATATTTCGCTTTGAACTACGTAAAAAGCAATTAAAAAGTGTTTTTACCTCTCATTTTACCACTTCATTTGAACTTGGTTTGTTGGAGCTTTGGAGGTGCCTCTTCCCCCTTGATTTTCATCAGCTGATTCCGGGAGATTCTGCGGACGATTTTCGGCGCCGTCTGGACCAGGTAGGAGCTAAACCCTAGCTCTTTCTTTTCATGGTTTCCTTTTTCCATTCTGTGCCTGTTTTCCTGTTTCCCTGAGCCCATGGGGTTTTGTTAGGGCGCTCTGCCATCAGCGCACCTGGTTCACTCGAAACCTGCGCTGAATGTCAACCTGCATGAAGGCAGTTTGACCTTCAACGTAGGTGGAACACTGGCTAGTTGCGCTAGGCACAGAAAAATAGTTTTGTTGCACAGTTTTTGATGAAAATTTTGCCAGTTTCTCATCAAATCCAGGATCTAACTCCTCTCATGTTTGTTTTTCAGAGATTATTGGAGCAAAATGACCCTTACATGGCGAGAACGAGAACACGAAGAAGAGGACATGATTGCCTTACATGATCCTGTCACGGTGAACGCGCTGCGGAACTATGGTCTGCTGAAGTTCTTCCGTATCTCTAGTATGAGAGCACAGATCTCCCTACTGCAGTATATGCTTGATGCTTGGGATCCTATCAACCAAGTATTTCAGATTAGGGGCAAATCTATCCCCTTGACTGTAGTAGACATTTACTTCTTGACTGGCTTGTCGAGGCGGGGTGCCCCCATTTCTTTGTTAGGTTCGGCCCGAGGGAATGACTCTGTGAGAGATTATGTCCGCCAGTATTGCAGGGAAGGATCTCAGCCGAGCAGAGACAGCAAGATCATTATCCGTGAGATTACTGACAGGTCTCTCAGGTCCATTTTGTATACTATTGGTAGGATGGCCGGTAGTGCATCTCTTCATGTTGCCAATAGATCCTATATGCGGCACGCCTTGGAGTGCCTCCAACCGAAAATATTCAACTGGTGTGATGCAGTACTTCTTCAGATGAAAAGTCAGTTGACCAATGGAAAGGACGGGAAGTTGAAGAACTTTGGATTTGGTTCTATTTTGACTGCCTTTGCCTTGGAGAAGATACCACTGATGCAGCCTCAGTACATTGCACTCGACTTGCCTTCTCCTACCGAGCCACGCATGCAGAGATGGGTTGATCACATGTCTAGGCATGCTGGTCAATCTCAGATTTCTTTCACTGATACCTTCTTCAGGTGGTTCGAGCGTCAGGAGATGGTCTATTCCGAGTATCCATATGTTGGCATGGATTTCCGAGGTGATCCGGATTTGGTACTGCCGGATGGCGAACAGTGGGGCGCTATTGGTAAAATCTTCGACCATATCACTATTTACTGTTTTTATTTATAATGTCCTTGTGCTTTATTCTATCAACACTTTAATCAAACTCATTTGTGCATGCAGATGTTGGTCTTCTTCGTTCAGCAGTTCGCCCGAGAGCGCCAGCCGCTGCCCCAGCAGGGGAGACTGCTGGGAGGGTTATTCTTCGTGACCTTGACGTGGCCGAGACCCTCACAGTTGTGCAGGAGTAGGTTGAGAGCCTTACTCTTGGCATTCCGGATGTGAGGATCGACGAGTTACCTCTACAGTTGCAGCGGCATACTACTGGTGTGCCTAGACGATGGACTCGTCTCTTACGCATGATTGCACAGGCCGTGACGTGCTATCATGAGCATCACTAGGCTAGGGTGCCCCCTAGCATTTTTGAGTTTTTTGGGTCATGCGACCAATTTTGTCTTGGTTACAGAAAATTATATGTAAACGATAAACGGCTTATATATATATATATATATATATATTTTGATTTTCGGGGTTTATTCTGGTTGAGTTATATGATCCATATGTACAACATTGATGATGTGTTTCTTTTTATAAATGTCGCAAATGTCTATCTAACACATAGTTTGCTAATGAGTCGGTTAATGTGTTTAAGTTTCTGGAAATATGTTGGTATTGAATTAAATCAAATTGCCTTTCCAAAATCTTAACCCTTAGAAACATACAATAAATAGCTGGATTGAGGACGGAATATATACCATTGAGTTGTAGAATTACGAGTTGTGAGTCTAGCCTGACGATTAGTCGGCGTATACCATGGGTGATGGCATCAGAGAGCAGTTCTATCAACGCGCTATACTCAGCGATGTTATTCGTTGATTGACCAATACATACGCCCCTGAAACTTACTAACTCGCCGCTTGGATCAAAAATGGCCCAGGCTGCGAAGGACAGGTTCCGCGAACTACGACTCGCTCCGTCGGCATATCCAACACATGTCTCCAAAAGGTTCGACATCTGCAATAAATGTAAAAAGATGGATTACTCAACCAAAACAAACACTTTAGCGAAAACAAAATACAACAAAAGCATACAGGTTACTATTTAAGCATAGTAACGCTTAAGGTACAACCCATTGCGAGGTTGCGCCAGTGGAATTCCGTCATAATCCATTAACTCGTAGGCTCCTTTTGCTAACACTCGTTTAACAATATAGGGGCCCATCCATAAAGAGTTAAATTTACCTGCTCCCAATTTATCAGATTCTTGGTCGTAAAGCAAGACCAAGTCACCTTCTGAGAAGACACGGGGTTTGACATTTTTGTCGGACTGCGCCTTGACTCGTTTCTTATGGGCTTCGTTAGCCAAAGCGGCATCACGACAGGTTTCATCCAATTGGATTAATTCCAAGAAACAGGCCTCTTCTTCTGAAGTTCCGGGGAGGAGATCGATTGCGAGTTTAAGAGACGAAATTTTGCACTGGACTGGCAAGACTGCCTCGAGGCCATACACCATTTGGAAAGGTGTGAACCCGGTCGCATTCCTTACTGATGTTCGGTAAGCCCACAAGGCTGAGTACAGGATTAGGTGCCACCTTCTTTTGTGAACTCCGATCATCCTTTGCAACATACGCTTCAGGACCTTGTTGATTGCTTCAACTTGTCCGTTGGCTTGCGGATAATACGGGGTAGAGCTGTCGTGAGATAGCACTAGCTTGGCAGCTAATTCAACCATCATGTGATTGCGAAAATGCGATCCATGATCTGTAACTATAGCCTGTGGTACGCCGAACCTGGCGACTACATGATTGAAAAAGAAAAGGGCAGCTGTTTCACCAGTGTTATCTAATGTAGGCATCGCCTCGGCCCATTTGGTAAAATAGTCAACGGCGACTATGATATACCCATGCCCCCCGGTTGAGGTGGGGTTACATGTCATGAAATTGATGCCCCATTTGGCAAAAGGCCCAACAGCAACTATTGGTTGTAAAGGTGCGAGTGGTCTTCTGGTTTTGCTATCAAAAATTTGACAAGCATGACAACTTCTGACTGCGGTTATGCAATCTTTGAACATGGTTGGCCAGAAGTATCCTGCTCGTAAGATTTTTTGTGCTGTTGCATATCCAGATTGATGCCCCCCACACGCACCCGAATGACACTCATTGAGGGATTTTTCGGCCTCCTCATGGGTGAGGCACCTCCTTAGAACTGTATCGATACCACGACGGTAAAGCGTATCACCGACGATCATGTAGTCTTTTGCTTGGTATCGTATACGTTTCTGCTCAGAGTGAGAGATGTTAGGCCTGAACTTTTGGGTTTGGAGATAAATTATTATATCTCCATACCACTCATTGCTTGTAGATATCAGAAACAAATTCTCGTCCACGATTGATTCTTCGGATGTTTCATCGTTGGACGACGATGGGAGATCGCACAATAATTCTGCGAAAACTAGAGCTTTCTTTGATTTGGATTTTACAAATTCCAGATCAAACTCTTGAAGGATCGCTATCCATTTTGAATATTTGCCCCCCAGCAACTGTCGCGACAATATATAAGTCATGGGGTTGCAATCTGATAAAATGGTAGTTTTCGGAAAGAGGACATAATGTTGAAATCTTTGAATCGCTTAAACAACTGCAAGCGCTAGTTTTTCAACATAAGAATATTTGCTTTCTATATCATTCAAGTTTTTACTTAAATAATATATAGGATGTTCAATCCCATTGACTTCTTGAACTAAAACCATCGCAATGGTCGTATCCGCTGCAGCCAGATACAGGTTAAATTCTCTTTGATAGTCTGGGGCATACATTAATAATGCTTTTACTAGAGAATCTTTCAGAGCGTCAAAGGAAGCTTGCGCCACCTGATCCCAGAAAAAAGGTACATCCTTTTTCAAAAGACGAGTATAACCTTTAGCAAGTTCTACGTAATTTGGAATGAACCTCCTCAGAAAGTTTGCTTTCCCTTGGAGTTTCTGAATCTGAAGCAAATTTGAAGGTGGAGGCAAATTAATGATTGCCTGAACCTTGCAAGGGTCGAGACGAATCCCATCCTTAGAGACTACAAAGCCAAGTAAACGACCAGAACCGACACAAAATACACATTTGTGTGGATTGAGTCTTATCTTGTAGTGTCGGCAACGTAGAAATATCGCTCTTAAATGCTGCGGATGATCAGTCCGCTTTTGCGAATGAGCCAGAAGGTCGTCGAGGTATGGTTGAACGATGTTCTTGATGTCATGGAAGGCATAATTCATTGCCCTCTGAAACGTCGCCCCTGCGTTCTTTAAACCAAAGGGTAATTTTCGATAAGCGAATGTGCCCCACGGACAAATGAATGCAGTCTTTGACTAGTCCTGTGGGCGGATATTTATTTGATTATACCCGGAAAATCCATCCATGAATGAAAAGATTTCACATCCGGCGCATTCATCAATTATCTGGTCGATGAAGGGTGTAGGGTAGTTGTCTTTCGGACAAGCTTGGTTTACATCCCTATAATCGACACACACTCTAATTGTCCCTTGTTTCTTCATAACAGGGACAATATTCGATACCCAATCGGTTAGAGGAACCGGGTAGATGAAACCAGCATGGAGAAGCTTTTCAACTTCTGCCTTAATGGCAGTGGCTTTCTTGGGGTGCACCTGCCTGAGCCGTTGTCTTACTGGTTTGACATCTGGATACATCTTAATTTCGTGTTCAACGATACTCGAGTTAATGCCTGGAATTTCATCATATGACCAAGCAAAGACATCTTTGAACTCGCGAAAAAGAGCGTTATATATTTCCAGTTCTGAAGGAGAACATCCTTTGCCGACATAAATATTCTCTACAACATTTGTTTTAGTCGAGATATTTATGGCTATAGTCTCTTCAATATTGGATAAGTTTCGCTCGGAATCCACCGTATTTACAGTATTCGATAGGAATTCAAAAACTGAAGGGTGATAAAGGTCATGTTGAGTATCTTCTTCATAATCTGGAAGAAGGGAACGATGGTGGCAATCATTCCACGGTGCCCCCTCAATCAACATTGATTGTAGGATTCCTTCGTCGGTTCTATGCACTCTTGACCAAGGATCTAATGGGATACCATATTCTCTAGACCTATCTACCCAAACGCTTGATGAGCGTTGATTTGGGTTCGCCTCCCATGCCCGAAACATTGATTGCTACAATATTTCTTTTGGGCTTGGGGGCAAAACCATTGCATGATCCATGTCGATATCGTCTTCTGAGATCTTCGTGGAAGATATCATGTTGTAGGCTCCTACTAACGCTACTTCTCCTATATAGATTGGAGGTGGAAGTGTGAAAGTTCCCATTAATGTGGGGTCTTTCAGTAGGCCTACTCCGATATTTTGAAGCGAATGGTTGCTTCCATGGATCATGGGAATGCTTCCTGTAACTTGTGAACCATTAGGGAGGAAGTTTTGTTGGTCGACGATCGTAATCCCTCCTTGAAAAGGGAATGCGATCTTTCTAAAATAGGTCGACACTACAGCTGCCATGGCATATATCCATGGTCTTCCCAGTAGGATGTTGTAGTCAAGATTCCCATCGATGACTTCAACATCTATTTCTACGGTTTTTCCCTCTAGTTCAACCTTCAAGTTATTTAGGATACCGTACGGGGTATATGTCCTTCCGTCGAATGCTTTTAATGTCGTCGAAGATCGCGACAAGGTTGGAGATCCTAAAGTTTTCCAGCAATTCATCGACATAATACATGTAGATGCCCCCTCATCAATAATTGTTCGGTGAACAGTTTTGTTGAGGGCTTTCACTTGAATAAGGAAAGCTAGTTGAGCTGGTAACTGAGGATCGTATCCTTCGTGGTCGAAGGATACAAGATTGGAATCCTTAGGATCAACCCCACCAATAGCCGATAACAAAGCCTGCCTTTGGGATGGACAATTTTGTAGTACTTCAAGAGTCGACATAGCAGATGGCGATTGGGCCAAATCTTCCACTATGTTATAATGCTGCGCCGCTCTGGCGCGAGGATTAAATGTCGACTTGTGTACTACTCCCTTTGGCGCTTTTATTGTTAATTCAGGAATGATGGGCGGTACAACTTCTGTCGAAGTTGTTGTCGAACTACTTGGTTGATCTTTACCTTTGTCGTTCGACAGCTGCGGATTCCCGTAATCTTTGCTCCTTGTCGAAATCAAAGCATCATTTTGTTGCTTGGAGATCGACAACATTAGCACTTGCGATGGGGAAGCATTTCCACTCTCAACCAGATTTTGACCTGGATTTGGAAACGGATCAGTTAACACAGCTGAGGTTTGCGAACTTTTGAAGAACCTTTTAAGCTCATCTTTGTATGGACAATTGCCTGTCCAATGATCCTCATCACATATAAAACATGGATTTTTTGGTTTCCGTTTCCCAGGAGGGTTTGAAGAAGTTTTTCCGGGAGATGACTCACCTTGTTTATTCTTCTTCCCTTTGTTTTTCTTCTTCTTGCTTCCTGGTTGATTGGTTTCTTTGCCTTTATCTGCTGATACTGCATTTACTTCCGAAGCAAGAATTTCTTCTTTTGCATTTTGATCTGAAGTCTTACGGGCTTTCTTAGACGAAGCCCTTGTCGATTTCGCGTTTGTCGTGCCAATCACACCATCGTCGGCATGAGAGTCACTATTTGATTTAGGAGGAGGAGGAATTGAGAATTCCGGTCTAGGGGCGTCAGGTATTTTGTCGTAGAGCATGCCAAACTGAGTGTAGACTAAGTCTAGATATTGTGCACGAGCAATAACTTGCTCCTCCGTTACGACTCCCCCCTTGGCCACATCTTCCGTTATGGCAGGAAGTAACGACTTGATAAACCATTCAGCTAATAGCTGATCGGGAACGTATGTTTTCACCATCCTACGACGATGACGCCACTCATGTATATGATCGGATATATGAGTGGCTGTCGTCTGTTTGAAGTTGGTTAAGATTTCCGTTCCCGTTTCATACCTTATCGGTAATTGAAAATGGGTTAAGAAAGTCGTGGCTAGGGAGCTGAAATTTTCGAACGAGGCTCTAGGTAATTCAATATACCATTTAGCCGCTGGACCCGTTAACGTCCTCTGAAAAAGGCGAAGCCTTATCGAATCATCGTTCAGGGTGTTTGATGAACAGCACAGATGAAATGTCATCACGTGATTCGATGGATCTTCGCCTGGATTTCCATTAAATTTAGGAATGTCCAATGGAAGCTTGTGAGGAATCGCTGGCCACCAAGGGGCGTAAGCAATTGGATCGTTTGTTGACCGGTGTAAATCGGGTAACTCTAAAGTTGCCACGAATGGTAACTATTGATTCAGGTTAGGTGAAGCATACCCAGGGTACGACGGAATTGCTTGAGCAGTTGGCCTTTGCATACCAGCATAATGTAATTGATGTTGGTATGACTGATACAGTTGGTGGACTTGACCACTATAAAGCGGTTGGTTTTGACCGTTTTGAATGTACGGTTGTCCACTGTTCGCAAAGATCTGCTGCTCAAAACCTTGGTACACTTGCTGGAATTGTGGTTGTTGGTATTGCACCAGCCACAGTTGTGAAGCCATGTTCTGCTGCGCTATACTAACCGGCGGACCAAGATGTGGGGTAATTGTACCCGTTTGGACCTGTGTCGCCCCACCAGTTGGCGATTGTGGTTGTGTCACAGGGTCAAGGGGCTGTTGCATTACAACCTGAGAAATCTGAGGTTGACATACAACAGGCATCGTTTGAACTTGTGACACTGTTACAATAGCTGGTGTTGTCGGGATGTTCGACATAGGTACACATTGTTGCATAGAATACACAACTCTTGGTTGTTGGGATAGTATAGGTACCCAACCACTTGTCGTAACTCCAGTATAACCTGAATACTGTTGTCAACTCCCGTATGGATATCCTCCCAGAGGGGGTAATGAAAGGGCATACTGCCCCCCATACGGTGGCAACCCGGAACTCAAGGGGATAGTTTGCCCTTGCGGACTGGATGGCCCAAATTGACCTCCAAATGGATCAATTTGTCGAGTCTCAACATAAGAGTTGCCGGATATTATTCCGGAGGAACAAACAGGAACGGACCACACTGTCGAAATAGTCCCTGGGTGGACTCCTTCTAGCGGTTGCAAGCTAGTTGGGACAGATGGTACGCCAGCAAACATTGTCGGAGTGACGGCAGGGAGTTCTGCTGTCGCTGTGTCATTCGACACAGTCCTAGATGTTGACGGTTGTTCAGACATTTTGAGTCTATCCAATAGATTGCCTAGCGATTCTACAGGAACTTCCACTGGTGATAGACTAACTTCTGATGTAGAAGGAAATAGAGTGACCCCTACTCCAAAATGCGTTGGAGTACTTGCTTGTGGATCTTCTACAATTTCCTCTATCGCAATCAAACCAGGTGGAAGAGGAAGACCGTCAGGTCCGTAAAATATTTCTGGTGCCGAAGAAGGGGTTGATTCGACAGCGAAAGTTGTTTGAGGAGCAAGACTCTCTGAACCGGTCGCAGATGGAACTGGTTCAGTAACGCAAGTATTTGCTCTCAGACTAGGATCAGTGTCACTGTCCCTTTGTGGCTGTTGAACTTCTTCTATAGAGGCAGGGTTTCCAGAAATGTTTGGAGTAACCGGAATCTCAGATGTTGTTGGAACACTTGTTCTAACTTTGATAGGAGATTTCGAACCGGTTAAATGAGTTCGCTTTGTCCGTACTGTTTTTTATTCCGGAGACAAAGACGGTTGACTCGTAAGCCTCCGCGAACGACGGGGTTTCAATTGACTTTCTTCCACGATTGCGGATTACTCGATCAACCAAAATACAAAAAGGGGAAAATGTGTTTCCGAATTGAATGAATTTTTAGACGCTTTAGACACAACTTGCTTTTTCACTTTTAAAGAGTCGAGAAAAAGCTAAAGATGACTCTAGTCTCCTTCGATGTCTTAACGAGCCCGAAGTGACAAATGCTCGGATGGAATTTTTCCGTTATAGAGTCTGAAAAAGGCCAAAAGGAACTGCTCTGGAGTTCTAAGCAGAGGGTGTGCCAAACTTTTCGCAAAACCGCAGAATACTTTTTAAAGTACGAGCGGTCAATCTTCCTGAATGTTGTGTTCAGTGCATTGCGATCAGTAGGGCGGCCGACACGGCTTCCTAAGGATAAAGGTTATATTCCTATAGGGGTCTCCCAATATATACGCGACGGAACGTGGGAGCACAATCCGTACTGGCGCTATCGTCTCTCAGGAGGAATCACCCACCATCAACGAGATCGACAGTCACCAGGCTTTACGACGCCGGAACACGTCTCTAGCCTAGACCTCTATGTTGTGCGTTATGTTGCAAAGCGTTGTTAAGTTCATTCGATTTATTTTAGGTTGATATTTTAGAAGTTTACCTTTCTGGATCACCACGAGATGTATGATACAATTCCTAAATGTAGTCTAAAGATGATAAGCAAGCTTTATATCTTTTCAACTATGAAAATCCTAGCTACTAAGGGAAAAGAAAGACACCATCTTTTCTCAAAGAGCAATCAGCACACTCTAATGCACTTTTCCTAAATCAAGCATGCAAACTATCAAGATGCAAATGCACAATGCAGGTGTTTGTTTTCCGCTTTCTTAGTATTGATGCCTACAAAGAAAGCTTTTTGTACAACTTTGAATTTGCTTTTAAATGACAAATACAAACAAGTTTAATTTTTCAAAATCAGAAAGGGTAGAAGAGAATACAACACTTTACGACTTTCGAAATGAACACTTGTTTCGACACTTAAAAGAGACAAACTCAAACCAAAAGCAAAAGTAAATGTATAATCAACTGTAAACAGCCAATGAACTCTCTCCTAAGATCACAATCAACAGATCTGAATCAAGGGCTACAGGATGATTATTTCACTCTTGCAAAGGAAAACTATGAATGACGCCACAAACACATAAAAACACTCATAGTATTTTTGTACAAAAGGAGGTGGAATTTAAGCAGAGAAAAGGAGTTATTAGACTGGTACCTATGCTAGTTACAGGCTGCAAAAATCAGAGATCAAAACAAGGCAAAACAGAGCAGAGAACCCCAGCTGCACAAGGCCTAACTGGATCAGCGCAACCTCAACACAGGGGTTTTGACATTCAGTGCAGGTAGCCTTCACGGGACCTGCGTTGAAATGCAGAACCTCTTCACAGGGTCTGCGCTGAAGGAGAAACGAGCGTTTCTCACTGGGTTCTGGGTCACAGTTTGCTGATTAATCTACAGTTTCAGGCCAAATAAAAGCAACAAGCAAGGTACAATCAAAGGGATGCTTTGAGGGAGTACTAAGATCTATCACAAAGGATCATCAAATCATTTGTGAGTCCATTGTTCAGATCATAGACAAATCCAGTGATTGGATCAAAGCGGCAACTGTCTACTTTGCATCTGAGAATAGCAGATGCAGTTCGATTGTTGCTATTGAGTCTATGAAACAAACAATGATAGAGACACAAATAAAATGACTAAACAGATCTCCCCAGTGGAGTCGCCAATTTGTTGTGGGGAAAAATTCCTATGCAGGACGATCCTATCCACCTAAGGTGTGACAGTGCCTTAGCAACAAATAGAGACAGCTATTCTAGTATTCTTCCTTTATGAATTAAGAATGAAGAGAGATGGATGGACTAACCGGTGTCTTTCGTTTGTCCCTCGATCCGGTTTCTCTTCTCTTTGAGAGTTCCCAGCTACTTGCCTTCTCGCTCGCCCAGCTTCAATAGGTCTCTGCAAGATCACAAGAAGAGAACACTACACAAAGACATAGATTCATATTCATAACTAGTTCAGGATTAGAAATAAACTAAACATACTAATGCAATCATACATCAAAGATACATCAGTATATAGGAGAAACCAAGATAGCTTTATTGATGAATAACAAGGTTCAGGAAGAGATACAACCAAGAAGGCTCCAATCCAGCATCTCCTTCCCAGCAAATGGAATTCCTATCTTCACCTCCCTTCAAAGCATTAAGCACCCAATGATTCCAGTCTCAAACCAACAGCAATTCTTTGCAATAACAAAATTCCAACCTCTAGATCTCATGGAGGAGAGATCCATATATAGATGTTTGGAGAGAGGATGAGTCAGCTTGAGATCTGACTAGTGTCCTCTCCCTCTGTCAGTTCTTGATTCCACTTGGAGGTTCTTGCTTCCACTTGGAGATTGGGAACCTCTTACTCATCACTAGTCGAATTCATTGAGGCAAGTGTCATTGAGGAAGATTCTGGAAGCTTCCTGGGTCTTGACACCTCTTGGAATGAACTTGCCATTTGTCAATTCCCGCTTAGCGCACCCTAGTAGTGCTTCTACCTGCGTTGCAGTGCAGGTAGCCAGTGTTGACTTTTCATTTCAGCGCAGACAGCTAATGGAGCCACTGAATTGATCCTAAATTGACTTGTTTTTGAGTAGTTTCTGGTGGAGAACTTCTGTGAATTGCTGTGGTTTGTTAGCCTTGTTCCTCTAGGGGTAGGAACAACATGTTTAGGGACTTTGGATCCCTTAGATTATGGACATTTCATGCTCAATGCTGTAAGGCACAAAAATGTCTATAACAATTTACCAATCAAAAAATTCCTAGGCCTTTGGGAATTTTCCTGAGACCACCCCACTCAATTTCGAAACCATCCAATAATCCATCTCAACCAAGTAAAAAAAACCCATCATACCATGGCTATCCAGAAATGGAAAGGCAAGGCTGAAACCACTACCACACCTAGAAAAAACCATGCAAATGGCAGCAAGAGAACCAAATTCACACATGCATATACCATGCATGCCAAAACTAACAAGGAAATCATACATGCAACTCGATACCTGCAAGTAATCATGTTGTATCCACTTGATCCAACTCTTCCTTGCTTGATCTTTGCTTCCCTTTGCTTTCTTTTCCTTCCTTTTCCTTCCTTTCTCCAATGCTAGAGTGCTCCAAGAATGCTCTAAGTGTGCAAGAGTATGAGAGAGAGAGCTCCAACACTAGACTGACAAAAGCTGTGAGCTAATCCTAAGAATCCTTTTTATTAATCATGCCTCTATTTTCTTCAATTTATATTATTTTTCCTTCATTTCTTCCTTAGATGCAACATGTGACCTTTCACCTTCCTATTCTCCTAATTTCCTTTATTTTCATAAATAAAATTCCAATAAAATGCCTCTTGCCTTTCCAAATCCTTTGCCTCTACCAATTTCCCCTTAGCCATAATAAACCAAATGAACACCTTCTAGGATGTTTTTCCCAAAATTCAGCTTCGAATACATCTCCCATGACCTTGGTCTTATTTTTCCTTTATTAACTTTATTACATGGATTTTTAACCTGAGGTTGTTACAAAACCAATATTAGTGAAGGTATGAATGAAAGAAATGGGCCAAGCTTAAGGGTCAATTTAGGGTCATAAAGCTAGATGATTAGATGAAAGCATAGGAATGCATGTTGAAAGCAAACTTTAAATAAGATTCATATGCATAGGAATCTTGTGAATAAAAATATTTATGATGCTTGAAAAAGAATAGAAGTTGTAACTTGGTAATCAAGTTCTATCATTGGGAACTCTAATGCATGAAGTATCAAGTGGAGATAGTCGATGAGGATGTTGACAGAACGAGAAGGTCACCATGGTGATGTAAGTCTATTTCATTTATGGTTTGGTTTTCTAATTAACATATTATGTTTTCCACCTGGAAGAATGTTATAGGAATATATATGATGATAGTTTAGGAAAGTTCAACTATGTGAATGCAAGAGTATTGAGGGAAGTTCAATATATGATACCGGGAAGCTATGAAATCAAGGGGTGTTCATCTTCAAGAACTAGAAGGTAGTAGTACGAAAAGATAACATGAAGTTCAAATAGGATCACTTTCATGAGGAAGCTATGATCAGCTGGAGGTTTGGAAATGCCTTCATGTTGAAGAAGAAAGTGATAAGCAAGAAATATGACCTAGATCCTATCACAAGAACGAAGAGTGGGGATGGCTCCATGATACCTTGAAAGAAAGAAATCTTCATATAAGAGATGCAGAAGAAAGAGGGAGTCATACATCTATGAAGATCAAGAAGTTGGTACTCTTATGAAGACAAGCAGTAAGGCTTGTGGTGTTGACTTCCCAAATAAAAAGGAAGTCTAGGATCTCCTCTGGATTTAAGAGGGAGAAAAAGGAATCTCCTTAAATAAGAGTAGGGATTTATTCTCAAGATTAAAGGAGAATAAGGATATACTCTCTGGTTGAGAGGGATTGATGTTGGACATCACATGTGAATTATCCTCTTCAGGTGATGAAGAGAGAATTAAGAAGGATTGGATAAGCATTTGTGGTTTCATTGAGGATATAAAATCCAAGAAAAGAAATATATAGACACTCTTTGAGGATGGGACGGGAATCCAAGAGAAGAGTGGTCGAAGAGGATCGATATTCTTTGACATGGGTATGGAGATCCAAGATAAGAATAGTCTTAAAAGTACATACCTTGTAGACATCTGGATGGGGTATGTACCTTGTATAGGTAGTGTGGTATCACACATAAAGCCTTCCAACATAATTCTCTTAAATAAAGAAGATCTTGTCCAATTAGGCCTCAAGGACAGTGTTGGTCATAATGATGATGCCTATAGTATGGATTTTCAAATTGAATCTTCTTATGAGAACATTTTAGTTTGGGATATAATGTTGTACTAGATGTATAATTATGAATATCTCCCTAGTGTTGAGAAATGTAACTAGTTTCGGTCTTCATAATTGTTGTTGTACTCATTTCAATATGTATCTTATGTAACAAACGAGAAAAAGAAAAAAATTTATTATTATTAAAGCAAGGGTTTCATGCTCATTATTGATGGTCTTCTAGGTAAAAGCATGTTCTTGATGCTTCTAGAGTTTTTTAGGTATTAGGATTTATTGTCATGATTCAAATGAGTCAATATCATGTTTATATGACCCTTCCGAGCAATTTGTAATTTTAAAAAGAATTAATTTTTGAGTCTAGAAAGTCCTGGAAACTCCAAGGGTACAAGTCATCCCTAGGAACATCAAGTCGGCCTAAAGGAGGGAATTCAACCCCTTGAGAAGGCTATAAAAGGAAGCAATTCAAATTCATTCAGAGACACACACTCACAAGTTTGATCTATCAAGAAATAGTTTGATCTATACCTAAGTAACTGTAAGAAGGAGAGTGAAGATCAAGGAGAAGGAAGAAGGACAAAATTTCTTGGGTTTTGTGCGCTCACATGTTCAAAAATCTAGGGTTTCTAGGTTGCAAAAAGAAGCCGAAGTTGCGGGATCGAGTTGCAAAGGATGAAGTGCATCATCTTGTAGTTGGGAGGAAGGATATTTTGTCTAAACCTCATTAACCTTAGGAAGAGTTGTCTTTCTTTAGGAAGGTCTCAAAAGGAGGTTGATCTAGGGTTTCCTTGGAAGCTGCAAGACCGAAATTGCAGCGTTAAAGTTGCAAATCAAGTAGCAATATTGTAGCTAGTAGGTCGAAGTTTTAGTGTGTAGTAGTTAGGTGCAAAATTAAGAAAGGAATTTTGGAAGGGCTGACTCGCTACTAGAAGAAGGACTTGATCAAGGGATTATGTCTTTGGATCTCATTTGAAGCATATTCTAAGAAGAGAAGAGTTTCCGTGTTTTCCCCTTGGAGGGGTTTTGCCTTAGCTATGAGTCTATATCTGTGTCCTCTATTGTTGTTGTTGATCTTGATATTATTTGATGAAAAGATCTAACTAAAATACATAAATAAAATTAAGATTCACAAGAAAATATCAATGTTAAAGAAAATAAGAGAAATAAGCTACCACTTTACATTTTCTAACAATAGTGATCCTTAGAGAAACAATGTTTTAGAATATCACCAATCCAACCATAAATTGAAGAGTATATTTGGAAAGGTTATGGACAAATTTAAATATAAGTGCAATAGAGTGAACAAACCTTGTGTTAAAACTTAAAATTCAACTCATTTCCAAGCATTGTAAAAGAAATATATGGTCAGCGATCAAGTTTGTGCCGAGTATCAAAACATAAACATGTAGAATATCGTATTGGTATTGTATCTTAATCAACAATATGAAAAAGTAATAATAATAACAATAGTTGTGTTTAGGTAGGTATATTATATTGAGAGTGCTCTAGATTCATGTGTGGTTTATCAAGTGGAGCCATTGGATATTTCTTTAGATTCATGTGTTGTTTATTAGGTGGAGACCAAGTTCTATGAATTAACATGAAGTATATCAGGTGGAGACATAGTGTGCTCTCAAGTCCTATGGGTGACAAGTGGAGGCACTATGGGCTTTGGACTCCTAGTTACAAGTGGAGACATTGTGTACTATGGATCCTAGTATGATTTGATTGATTGGTTCAATGTGAATTCCCTTGAGCACTCAACTCCTTAGACTCTAAATTTGGCTTGGGGGTGGACAACTGCAATAAATATTTGCAGTGTAGTTGGCTTATGGTTGGGTGGAGAGTTGAAATCCATTCCTTAGTTTCCAATCAACTAAGCTGAACAAATAAGTATTTTACTTGTAAATATCCATGTTGGACCATGAATGATAAATGATGTTTGATATATGTTATAGTAGTAAACGTGTATATCAGCATGGTTAATGAAGGAGGGTGATACTCCTATTTGTATCTATTTAGATGCTTAATGTATATGATTTCATGGTTTGAGGGGCCTGAAGGAATTTGTGTTGTTGATGTATTCTTGAGTTACAATGATGTTGATATGATAATGTGTGAATGATTGATGCATTCATTTGACCATTTTGGTGTGAAATAATCATTTCCTAATATGCTTGAACATCATCATGATTTCATGTCCATGTCCACAATCATTCCAATATCGCGCTCATTGAAGTATCCTTAGGGATAGTTCTTGCATATGGCCACAAAGTTGATAGAGAGCCCAATGTCAATTTTTCATCCACAGACAAAGAAGCTTCTGTTGCACCTTCTATCTAGCACTTCCAATGTTTTTCTTCTAATAGTATGGTCGTGGATGACAAAGAACACTAAACATTGAACTGTCTGTCCCCCACCCCTTTATTACTATTAGGGGAATTTTGAGGTCTAAAATAGGCCTCCTAAGGAAATTATATAATAATAGTGGAAACAATAAAATAATATTATATTACATCATCAAATTTTAGAGGGAAAAAAGAAAAAACTATATTTTCAACTCATATTTTCAACTTATCTCCCTATGGGTTTACTCAAGTTTCGAGGGGAACTCTAGCTGGATGCAAAATTTGATTCCTCATCCAAGGAGTACCCATGTTGTATCATGAAAAATAATAAATACATGAAAAACATGATTACAATCACTTTTTTTCATGTATTTCTCATTTTTCGTGTAGCAGTGTCCATTGAAAGTATGCAACATGGGTACTCCTTGGATGAGGAATTAAATTTTGCATCCAACGAGTACTCTCGCTCAAAATTTGAGTAAAACGTTAGGGAGATAAGTTGAAAATACGAGTTAAAAAGGTAGTTTTATTATTTTATTATTTTTAGGTCGATAGGCCTTCCTATGCATCAACAATTGTCAACACTTTTACTCTCCACTTGACATCTGTGCGCCGAGCTTCTGGGAGAGTTCGTGGAGTTTATGGCACAATGCTCAGATCTCCAGACGAGGAAAAATGATGACACGGCATGCTCCAACTCCTGAACATGCGTTGCGCTGATTGAAAAGATCGTGAGGCCCAAGATTCATTCTGTATGCGATGTATCTGCACGGAATGAGGTCCAGGTTCATTGCATCTCTGGTCGTCCCTCCCATTTCGTGTATATCCTCAATGTCTCTTCCCTCCTAGAATCTTTCAACCAGAGGAAGACGATGCATAAATCTTCAGAATAACGATTGCCGCCTCTCCATACAGATCTCCAGAGTTCTCAGTGTCGAATTCAATTGGAAGCCGAACGATTAAAAGCAATTTTGAAATTTCTGTTCATCCTTTTGAATTTTTCTACTACGCGATTTTTCTTAGCTGAAGGTTGTAAATGAACTGTTAAATGTAGGAACCTTAAAGCGTTTATCTTCATATTCTTCCTTGTTTCAAATTTGGGACAGTTTCGTTGAATCTTTAGTTGAGAACTCATGCTCTCTGGCCTGGAAATGCAGAGCAGATGTTTATTGATTTCTAGTGGCTGACTGATGTAAAGACTGTTAAGGCGAACCTGAAGATGACTCATAAATCTTCAGAAGAATGATTGTTAGCTGCAATTGTAGATAGTATGCATCTTCATTATCAAATACTGTTACTGAATATTTTATTGTACAGTATCTCACATCTGGTTTTGGTTTGCATTTCTGTGCAGTGCGTCCGAGAGCCATCCTAATATTCTCGGAGTAACAACTGTGCACTTAGGATTTAGAATTAGATCGCTAGGAGGAGGTCTGTAAGGCTGTCAGATTAGATTCCTATCCCTCAACGCGCTACCTTGTTTTGTATTCCATCTCTGCTGCAATTCAAAATGGATATGGCTTGTGAAGAAGTGGTTGCCGGCCCGATGACTACAATTGGTTTCGAAGGATTTGAAAAGCGGTTAGAGATTGAGTTTTTTGTATCTTCATTTTTTACTGAATCAGAGGGCAGGGGCCTAAGGGCACTCACTCGAACCCAATTGGATGAAATGCTCAACGCAGCCGAATGCAAAATAGTTTCTGAGCTCTCTAATGAACATTTCGATTCATATCTCTTGTCAGAGTCGAGTCTCTTTGTTTACCCATTCAAGATCATTCTCAAAACCTGCGGGACGACCAAGCTGCTGCTTTCCATCCCTCCGATTTTAAGCAATGCAACCAGCCTGTCTCTCTCTGTAAAAAAAGTTAAATACACTCGTGGAACATTCATCCATCCCGGAGCACAGCCATTTCTGCACTGGATATTTTCTAAGGAAGTGCCATATCTGGATAAGTACTTTGGAGCTCTTGGATCTGGTGGAATGGCTTATGTTATGGGAAATTCCGGAACGTTTTACAACTGGCATATCTACTCCGCTTCTTCTGATGATTTCGCATCGGAGGGTGTGCCTTCTCCAGTTTTTACATTGGAGATGTGCATGACTCAGCTTGACAGCAACTGTGCTTCCCTGTTTTACAAGCATCATTGTAATTCTGCGGCAGAAATGACACTTAATTCCGGTATATCGAAAATTCTTCCTCAGGCGAAAGTCTCTGATCTTGAATTTGATCCTTGCGGTTACTCCATGAATTCTATTGAAGGACCTGCTTTATCTACAATTCATGTAACTCCGGAAGATGGTTTCAATTATGCAAGTTTTGAAGCCATGGGTTATGATCCTAAGGATTATGATCTACAAGCATTGGTGGAGAGGGTGTTAAGTTGTTTCAAGCCTATGGTATTCTCTATTGCAGTTCATGTCAATGCTGGCGCTTGTCAATCTTCATGGACCAAACCAATTTGTCTGCAGGGGTATACTTGTGAAATGATAGCTCAACAGGAGCTTACAAAGAAGGGTAGTGTTATATATTGCACTTACAGAATTTGCAATTCTGAGTCTAAATTGGCTTCTATTACCCGGGAAGAGGAACGTGAAGGAAATGATATTGGCAAAGATATGTATGCCATATGCCATATACATATCTACAAAACATCTAAAGAAAAGTAATTGCACAATGATCCAGTCCAAGAAAACAAGGTTTTCCACAAACCAATTAAGCCTTTCAACCTTTTCAGCTTATTTTCTTATATCAAACATTTGTGCAAGGTTTCAACCAATTAACATTTCATTGAGTCTATATCTACAAATCAAGGATTTTGGGATCAAATCCCACAAAGCAATTCTACACCTACTCTTCAAATTCCTTCAAGCTTTTGAAAGTAAAACCAATGAATTATCAATATAATTTTACAATAATAAAAAGCAATTAGAAGGCCTTTAGCTAGCTCAAATTTCTCATCCGTTAGGCTTGAACCAACATCTCTTCTAGAGAAATTCAACAATTCTAATTTAATAATCCTATCGGCCTCTCTTTGTACCTTTTGGGACAATTACTAGTTTAATCTTTTTACTTTTATACTCCAAAAATGGTGAATCATCCCCCATGGTTGACATAATTATATTGAATCCTATTGGTTCTTATAAATTTTATTTTGGCTGTAAATTTTTCTTAGGAGGCCCATTTTAGACCTCAAAATTCCCCTAATGAACTATTGAGAAGGTAGGGGGCCCGCAATGAATGAAGGTCGTCAATCTGACCTGATCAATCATGCCATGGCATTAAGTTGTGTTGATGCCTCGAAAATTGCTGCAACAACATTGGGGATAACCACCCGGTCCGGACCTTAGTACAGCTCCTTTTCCGTTTGGAATAGTGGCTCCGACTTGGGGTAATGGGACCAGTTTCCCAGAAGTGGATAAACGGGATGAATGGATGATTTATAAACCAAGCTAGTGGTGAGCGAATAACTAAACTATTAACAAGAATACATAAATTATGATCTATCCCGGGAACTTATTGAGCTTTAAAGTGCAGCGCTTGATGATCCGTGTCTATAAATAGGCATATAGATGACTCCATCTAACAGACAGGGACATTATTTCATTCATGATTACTGTGCTTAAATAGTTAAGCAAAGCGATTAAAGCAATATTACCACACTTATCATTTATATCATTGACATATACATGATTAAAAAAAAAACACATCATAAAACATCCAATAGTGGAATGAATATAGATCTGCTGTCACAACGCATGCATATAATCAATAATAGCAAGAATAATCACATAACAATTCATATGAAAGGAATGAATTCAGACATATATAGAAATACCATATGAGTTGCTTGACATTCCCAATATCAATCGCTACTTGTAGTTCTTCCTTCAACGCAATAACATTCTCAACAAAGACAATAGTGCACAATTGCATAAAAAGCTTCCTTGTCGAATTAAGAACAACTGGTCCAGTTTCATAAAAAAAATATTGACTGAAGCACAATAGTGCAAACTTCAGTCTTTTAAGTCTGGTACAAAACTTTCTGACCTTTTCCAAAACAATGAAAGGGTCTATAAATACTAAATTAATCTAAATATCTATTAAACTGAAATCCTACTAAATCGGTATCAATAAATCTTGATCCTATTTTCCTCAGCGATCTGGAAATCGGAGGCATGATTCATCAAGTAGGCTGCTTGCTTTTAAATCTGAGCTGACTTATCGCAAGCATTGGTTCTACTTCAGGAGGTTTGTTGAGGCGCGAACTGAGCTGGGCGGCATAGGTGGCATCCTGAATATCGGGAATTATATACCCGATTGCATCTGTTAGGCACTTAAGGGCGGCTCTCTATGTATGTGGCTTAATCAGGAAGAGCTAATATGCCTCGAAGGTTAAACTGTTAATCCCGGCGATTAATCTCCCCTTTTCCTCTAAATCAGGATAACATGATTGCTCCAATGTGGTTTTTGTTGTCATCTTTCCTGGTGTACATTGGGAAATCATATTTGATAAGTAGAGAGTATTGTTAACTAGTTCAACTAGATTGCTGGAAGTTGATTTGCATCTTGAAGCCGCCCTCTCTGCTTTCATCACATGAGTCTGCCATTCTGTGAAGAGTATATCTTTATGTGTTTCTAAGATCCTGGGAAAATTTGTTGTTCTCCCTTGATCAGAGTCTTGCCAGTCAAGAAAGGCAGTTATGATCTCTTCGGCTTGATCTAATTCATTTCTGGCCTTCTCTACCTGCTGATTTATGGATGTCGTTAGCTCACACAGTGGCTCTGCCTGAGCGATTTGTTGACACAAAAGCCTAATCTGGGATATTAATGCATTGTTTATTTGTAATGCTTCTGCTCTGAATTCATCCACTTGTGGAGCGCCCTTTATTCTTTCGAGCTGCGATGACAATTGAGCGATTTGCTCATCCTTTGTTTTCATCATTTGCTCGTTTGCTGCCCTTAATTGTGCCAATGCCTCTGATAATTCCTTCTGTTTCTGGATCGCGCTTTGGTCGATCCTTTGCTTTTATGCCTGCAATTGTTGAGTTAATTGACTGTTCACTTGTTGTTGTGTCAACAATTGCTGCTCTGCCTGTTCTGCCTTCTTCTTTGTCTCAGCCAACTCTGCCTGTAATGCAAAAATTTCTTGATCCTTGGTTTTCAGTAGAATACTTACCTCCGATGCCTTATCGATTGTCGCTGCCGAATAGGCTCCCGCATACTGCGACAGTTTTGTCAGGTCATCGGAGGGGTCAAATTCCTCCTTCCAAACCATGCTGCCCGTAACAGTTTGTTCTGGGAAAAGGGAAGGATGATCAATCTTCCTTCTTTTCCTTTGTTGTTTTACCACTGCTTTATGCCTCGGGCTGTAGAAAACATCCAGGGGGGAATATCTTCTACCTGGAGAATGATTTGGTCGGAGGGGTCTTTTGGTATTATTTCAACATCCATAGAAATGGGTGGGCCGTTGGTTCCACTTAGAACCTGAGGTGAAGTGATGTCCTGTGTATCGTTTGTCTTGGAAGTGTCTGTATCCTTTGAACATTCCAACCCACTGATGATAGAGTCAATTGCTTCCATTCCTGGAGCAATTTAGGGTCAATACGAGTATCTATATTGACATCAATGGTGGTTTGTTTTTGCTTTTCGGCTTCGGACTCCTTCCGCACTTCCTCCTGTTGTTTCTTCTGTTGCTCCTCTTGTTCTTTCTTTTGTCTTTCTTCCTGTGCTCTCTTCTGCTTTTCTTCTTTTTCTTTTCTCTGCCTTTCCTCTTGTGCTCTCTTTTGCTTTTCTTCTTTTTCTTTTCTCTGCCTTTCCTCTTGTTCCTTGTTATGATCCTTTGTTATAACCGGAGGTTCTTTTGACAGTTGCCGACCAGGATCGCTTGATGATGTTGCTGGGGTTGTTGCTAGTAAATCTAGAGGCAGAGTTTGCAACCTCTGTTCTCTAAGTTTATTAAATTCAGTCAACCCTTCATCATTATATTTCGCTATGGCGAATGATTTAACCTGATTTATTGACTCCGCTGAAGAGAACAGGTCGTCAAAGATATCTTCCTTATGATCAAATCTTGTCAGTTTGGCCTGTTCTAATGCATTATAGGCAACTTTATTTGGATCGAAATGCCTATTTGGGAGAGTCGACAGAGTCAAGGATTGAATTTTTGTGGCTTCCTTTTCTGCATGTTTGAGGTCATGCAGGGTATATACACCACACCTCAAAGGAAAAGAGGGCCAGCCTTGCTTCTTATTCTTCTTGAGCGTTTGTGTAACACTCTCTGCAATGATTTGGTAAGAAATTTCCCTCGCTAGCAGTTTATCCGGTATGTACAAAGGGAGGACATGGGGTCTGGCTTGGCTGCCGAAAACTCTTATGTAGGTAAACCTCTCCTCTCCAAACCATCTACCTATTCCAGTTAAATCAATTCCGGCTTGATAGGAAATCTTGGGAGCAGGTCTATCAAAAATGGAATAATAAATAGGCAACATAAAGCCATTACAGACTTGATATAGATGATGTTTATAAGAAGATTTCCACAATTTCTGATGATATATATGAATAGGCATGGGGTCTTGTGCAGTCCACCTCCAGCCGAGTACGGGGAATTCAGAGTTAAAACAAAGGGTATCTAGAATATAGGCACTATAGTAAAATGGGGGAATTACCCTTTCAGAAATACGGGTCTTGCTTCTAAACTCAAGCACAGCTTGTGCTAATTTGTCAGAAAGGATGGTGGCCCAATCCATAATTATACTATTGCATGCTGCTTCCATTAGAGGAACCATTTCTATGGTAAAATTAGCAGAGTCATGCAATCCCCATAATCTACACATCATTATTCCAGCATAGCAATAAGGAGAAGCCAGAGAATCAACCGAGTACTTACCGGAAGATTCATGTTTGTGCTTGGCCAGATTTTGTCTCCAATCCCGGATGGGTTCGGATTCAACTTCATTTTCATTTGCGAATTTCTCCAGGAATGCCTTATTATATATTTTCTCTCGCTCGGGCAAATGATACATTTGCCTTAGATCATCCGCCCTGAATGACCCGAAAATTCTCCCGTCTCTAGTGCTGAAAGTTCTATCCAAGATTGGGATTTCTTCATTCGCCCACCGCACGACGTCTGTGTATGGGAGAATTTTCTCCCTGGCCGCTATCCTATGAAGGAATGAGTCGGCTAAATCCTTGAGAGTACTTTCAGACTTCCGAAGTAAGTCCACAGTAGCTTCTACTATTGTCCTTGCTGGTTCTTCGGCTTCAATCAGGTTGTAAGTGCCTTGCCAAGTAACTCTGGTGAGACCCGTACATGTAGTATCAGATATCAAGCCCTTCTTTTTGTCCACGACAGCTTGTCCTGCAGCTGGTGTAGCGGAAGCGCCCGTGGTCTTCTTGGATTTCTTCCCCATCTTGCTTGAGCTTTCTTCTATGGATAAATTCTGCACAGCGGCGAAAATAAACGTAACACAGAGATATGCTAATGAAAATCCAATATGGGAAAGATATATTGATCAAAGTGTGCTGAGAGATTAACTCTTAAAAATGGCTGCGGATACAATCCATGGGAAGATCTTACTATTACATTAAATGGCCGTTTAAGACCTGCCACCCCTTAAATGCTCATTACACCATTATTCGGCCGAATGGCCCGCTTAAGCGTGCTATGGATATTTTGGCGGTTGAGTGCAGGTGATCGATTACTTAAGAGATCAGGCTTTAAATATGAATGGATCGTAAAATCCCTCCATTTAACGGCTTTTTTGAAATCCGCGCTATATCATAATCGGGCGTCGGGAACACTTTAAATCCTTATGTTGACAATTTTGAAACCCCGATCGCCGATAGCGATATCGCATCGCATCGGGAGAATTGGTGTTATATAAACATATGGATAGCATACCACTGACTACCGATAGCGAAATCGCATTGCATCGGAATGAAAGGGCATAACAATGTGCATGGATAGTGTATCGTCGATTGCCGATTGCCGATATCGCATCGCATCGGGGGCATGACCTGGGCACCTTATTATTGTGCATAGGATATTGCCGATTGCCGATTGCGATATCGCATCGCATCGGGGTGAATTGCTTAAGGTGCTTTAAGAGTGCGTATAAAGTACCGCCGATAGCCGATAGCGATTTCGCATCGGCGGGAACCCACATGTCACTTATTTGTGTTTTCTATGTCATTGCGATATGCGATCTTGTGATCGCTTTATCGCAATGATAAAAGATTGTTTTAATTGATCCTATATGGGTTTTCCAAAAGGTTTTATATAATGTCTTCATTTGGTTTGCGGACCTTTTACAAATAATGCGATATTGATACCAATTAACTTCTAAAGGGGCCCATTTCACATAGTAATTTTGTAAATATAAATGATATGAAATGGGGGGTTGTTGTAGGGCACAACAATTGGCGATTCGCTGGAAGAACCAGTTATCTCTGAAAAGTACAGAAATACTTAAACTTTTGCAAAAATAGAGTTCTAATCAAAGGGGAAAATTCTAATATAACTAGGTATATATGCATTCCAAGTAAAATGAATCTATTTTTGCTAATTTCCTCTCTTTTTTAAGAAAATAGATACATTCTAAGTTTTAAATAGGTCTCTATGGGTTTATAATGATAAAACAGAAAACTTTTCCAAATCATCTTTTAAAATGAACTCCTCTGTCATAGGTAGAGCCACTGCTGCCAGCAAACATTTATAGTTTCGACAGGGATACCTTTTAACCATGCTATTGTCCATTGTTCCATTCAATTAAGAGTGTGATTAACAGAATGAATTCAAAACATGTTTTCATATTTTGTATTTCATTTCCTTTTTCTGTTATTGATAAGATAAAAAGCCATTGTCCTGTTTTGGTGGCCAGCTGTTGACAATGCCATTCACTGGTAGTAATTTAACCGAACAATCTAGCTCGTGATGAGACCCCTTGTCTTATAATTTCAAGCCATTACCTTGTTTTGGTATGCAGTATTGGTAATGTCGGTTAAACTATTTCCCTATGAACATGGTAAGCAGGCTTGTAATAAGACCTCTTATCTTTAATATCAGATATTTTAGAATTACACTCTGAGTAATCATAAACTTTAGTGAATGGGATGAACAATCTTCTCCTTAAGAGTAAATGGATGACATGGTAAGAGTTGAAGATGCTGAAATTGGATTAGCTTCTATCTTGATATTGATAACTTTTTGAGACCAATTTGAAAACAGAAAATGATTTACAATCCTTTTAAACTTTTGAGAGGAGTTCACAAAACTTGAAATGTGGTTTCAGAATACAATGATACCTAATTTCCTAGAAATTATCCATTTTGGTTAAGAGTTCTATTATTTTAAAAGTCAATATCACAGTACTCTTGTAGATCAAATTTTCAAACACAGCAAAGGTCAATAGTAGATACCTTACAACATTATTTTCTACAAATCCTACAAACTATGAAAATCTATCAAACTAAAAGGAGAAGGGGTTACCTCCTCAATTAAAGAATTTCTTCAAGATAAGGCCATTAACAGGGAGAGAATCTCTCAACCCTGATAAATCTTGCAATATAAAGGTCGAATGGCCTACCTTTTCACAGATCTGAAATGGTCCAAGCCACATCTTCTAGAACTTGGTGTGTTTTCCTTTATCCTCATGGGCTTTGTCCCATTTCAGAACTAAGTCACCGACTTGAAATTGTTTTGAACCGGATGAGACTGAATCAAAAGCTGCTTTGATGATTTGCTGATGTTTGGCATGAATAACCTTGGCTTTTTCTCTTTCCTCTTCTAATTTTAGAATTTGATCATGTCTAAGCTGAATAGAAGAAGAAGGAGTTTCCTCAATGTACTGTACTAGGGCTAAAGAAGGAAGAACAAGATTTGTGGGCAATACTGCTTCTTTTCCATACACAAGATTGAATGGGGAAGATCCTATAGAAGCTTTCTATGTTATCCTATCAGCCCATAATGCAAACATTAAGAATTTGTGCCAGTTTTTATGATTTTGTTCTATAGTTCGCTTAATGATTTTGATCAGATTCTTATTAGTAGATTCTGCTAAACCATTACCCTGGGGATAGTAATTAGCAGAATACTTCAATTTAAACCCTCTTTTAATAGCGAAATCAAACATAGCATTGCCTGAGAAATAAGATGCATTATCAAAAACAAGAGCATTTGGGACACCAAACCTGGTAATGATGAATTGATCTATGAACTCAATGATTGCTTCAGAATTTGTTGTCTTCAACGGAATGGCCTCCACCCACTTAGTAAAATAATCGGTAGCAGTAAGGATATACTTATGTTGTTTGGAAGATGGTGGAGTAATCTCCCCAATGATGTCTAATCCCCATTGCTCAAATGGTTGTTCAATGTTGACTGGTTGTAGAGGGAAAGCTGATTTACGTTGTCTTCCACTAGAAGTCTGGAAATTGAGGCATTTCCTTACATATTCGTGGGCATCTCTAAACAGAGTAGGCCAATAGTATCCAGCATGAATAATTTTGTGAGCTGTTGTGTCAGCTCCAAAATGTCCTCCTGCTGGTCCATCATGTAATTCCTACAAAACCTTTTGGGCTTCAGGTTTCTCAAGGCATCTTAATAAAATAGAATCATAATTTTGCTTGAAAAGCACATCATCAATAATTGTGAAATTCTTTGCTTTTAACCTAATGGCCCTTTTGGTTTTATAAGACAGGTTTGGAGGCGCATAACCATTCTTTAAATAAAAGATTAAATCTGCATATTGAGATTCAGAATTAGTGACACTTATCTGGTTGATTTCTTCAGTTTGATTTGTATCGCCTGATTCTGGAATGTTGGATGCTCCTGCGAATATCCTGCAAAAACCTTGACCCCTAACAATCTTTGCTGGTTTAATTTCTAAGTCATATTCTTGAAGCATTGTGACCCAATTTGCCTTTTTTTCACCCAGTTCTTTTTGGATTAATAGTTGCCTAACTGTAGGGAAAGGAACTATAACTTTTGTGTGGGTTTTCAAAAGGAAGGGTCTATAATGCTTGACTGCTTTAAATACAGCAAAGGCTTGTTTTTCTACATCGGAGTAATTTAATTCAACACCCTGAAGATTTGAGCTAAAAAATGAAATGGGTGCTTCCAAATTGTGATCATTTAGTTGCGTGAGTACTGCAGCATAAGACAAGTTGGATGCGATGGTATACAATGTAAAATGATTAGAAAAATTTGGAGTATTTAAGGCTGGGGCATTGATTATTGATTGCTTGATTAGATCAAAAGCTTCTTTTTCTGTTGATCCCCACTTAAAGACTGAATTTTTCTTAATCATTGTTTGAAGTGGCAAAATAATTTGAGAAAAATCTGGAACAAATCTTTTAACAAAATTGATCTGGCCTAAAAATGACTGCATCGATTTTTTATTGTGTGGGAAAGGGATTTCAGAGATTTCTTTGATCCGATCAGGATCAATACAAATGCCATCTTTGGACACAATAAATCCCAAGAGCTTTCCTTGATCAAGAGCAAAGAAAGACTTTTTAGGGTTAAGAGAAATACCATATCTTTTGCAACGCTGAAAAATTTGATTTAGATCATGCAAATGATTATACCTGTCTTTAGAGAATACAGTAATATCATCTAAATGGACGACTACTGTTCTATTAATCAACCCTCTAAAAGTTATATCTATAGCTCTTTGGAATGTCGCTCCTGCATTTATAAGTCTGAAAGGCATTTTCTGATATGCATATGTTCCCCATTTTGTTATGAATGTAGTTTTAAGCTGGTCATCAGGATGAACCAGTACTTGGTTATATCCTGAGAAACCATCTAGAAAGGACATTAATTCAGAGCCAGCTACCGATTGAAGTATTTGCTCCATAGTAGGTAATGGGAAATTGTCTTTCAAGCTCGCTTTGTTCAAATTTCTGAAATCAATACAAATTCGAATGTCGCCATTTTTCTTTCTGACTGGCACCATATTAGAGACCCAGTTTGAGTGTCGGACAGGAAAAATAATCTTGGCTTTCAAGAGTTTGTTAAGTTCTGATTTTATCTGGCTCTCTAAGTTTGGATGTATTTTTCTTAACTTCTGCTGAATCGGTTTCTGGTCGGGAAGCATTGGAATGGTATGCTGGATAATGGATGTATCATAAGTCTTCAAATCATCATACTTCCAAGCAAAGACCTGTTTGTTTTTTCTTAACAGTCTAATGAATGCTTCCTTCTCTTCCAAAGAAAGTCCTAGTCCTAAGTTAATGTTTCGAGGAGTTTTCACGGTGCCAAGATTTATCAATTCAAACCTAAGGGTAGAACTTTGGAGTTTTGCATTAGTCATAGGTTTAAACCTGTCTTGAATATCATAAAGATCCTCCAACTTTACCACAGGCTTAGGAATTGCATTTTCCTGAGGTGTTTCTCTCATTTGGGAGTCATGCTCATCTTCCTCAATGATTTGATTATCATAGGACTTTTCAGAAGTTAAGAATTGTAAAATATCGTCATCATGGTTGAATACTCTCCAATTAGTGACATTGTCAGGAACTGAAGGCCTAAAAAGCAATTCTACGGAAAATCTATCTGGGCTGTAGTCTTCAGAAGGTAGGAGCTTGGAAGCTACATTAGCTAGGAGATCGGCTGCCGAGTTTTGAGACCTGGGAATGGAGGAAATGTTGAATGCAGAAAAGTGCGAGGTAAGTTCCTGTACTAGCGATTGATAATGTTTGAGGTGATTTGAAAGACAATGGATTGCATTCCTCACCTGTTTAACAATAATTTCAGAATCGCCGAATACTTTTAGATATTGCACTTTAAGACCGATTGCTTTATATAATCCTTGGACTAAGGCTTCATATTCGGCTGTATTGTTAGTGCATTCAAATTCTAGTCTACAGGACAGCATTGTCTTTTCTCCTTGTGGGCTAACCAAAACACAACCTGCTCCTGAGCCCTCGCTAGACTTGGACCCATCGAAATATAAAGACCAAAATAAAGAGGTATTAACAAATACATTTACAGACTTCTCAATATCATTGAAACATCTAGACCTATCTGTTTGTGCAAAATTCTCAATTTGAGATGTAAAATGATTAACTGAGAAAGGGGATGGTTGGGCAACGAAGTTGCCAAAGAATGACTCTGATGAATAATTCCCCAAAATGTTGTTGAATGCTACCGGCTGGTTTTCTTGTTCGAATTCTGTAACTGTATGGGTCATATGTTTCTCTCGATCGATCCTTATTTGATTTGGCTTGCCCTTGTAGGGAAGCCACATATGTGACCAATCAGTGGAAATATACCCATGCAATTTCTTAGACCAATCCCTACTCAAAATTAAACCATAAAATTCAGGTATATCAGCTATTAGGATATCAATCCTTTGCACTATTCTTGGATCAGCAGATAACCTAATGGTTACAGAATTAATTTCTCCTAAAACCTATACTTTGGTCCTGTCCAACTGTACAATATGAATAGCAGACTTTTGGGGTTCAATGTTCAGTTTAGAACAAACTGAAGCTGGCATTATGTTAGATGATGCCCCTGAGTCAATTAAACAGTTGTGCAAGTTTCTGTTGTAAATCTCATAGGTTAGAAGGAAGGGTGGAGTATGAGAATTTGATCTATCTCCAATCAGAACTGAATCGGTAGCTTCAACCATTCCTGGAGGAGGTTGGCCTGAATCATTAGCAGCTTTTGCACTGGGAAGAGGTGTAGAAGGAACAGCATTCAATTCTTTAAGAAGTAATTTATGCTGATGCTTTAATTTACTAAGTTCAAACATAGTAATGTTTGCTTTAGTTTTCTTCATGTCATCAACAATATTATACTCCATCGAATCTGATACCACTAATGTTTTAGATGTTGAAGGAGTATTAGAAGTTGAAGGCTGGTTTTGGGGAATAGCTGCAGGTGATTTCTTTGCAGGTGTTTTTTCTTTGGTTGTAGCGGCACCAGCACTCCTTTTCTTTGATGTTACCTGAACCGGTTCGGAAGTACTTTTTCTTCTAGTAGTGACCGGGAATGCTTCTTCTTCGTTGTCAGTATCGGAGTTGGGGAGTATAAAATCCCACATTCCATGACATTCTACTACTTCTTCTTCATCGCTAGTTTGTGAAATCGATTCCTCTTCTTCTTCTTCTTGTTCTGAATCAGCATTAGATATGACATTGGGTGGCTTTGATTCATTTTTCTTAAAAGTTCTAAAGGGCCTTTTGGTTGATGTCTCAGCTACCTGTTTCTTTATTTCGACCATTTCATTTGATAAAGTTTTTAGAAATTTTTGCAAACCTTCCATGTCATAGGGATCTTTTAAGGTTTTCTTTCTTGAGTCATATTTAAAAGAGACCTTTTTGGCTTTTCTGTCTTCCAGGGCAGCTTTCTTTTCCAGGGCATTGATGTGTTTCTCCACAGCAAGCACTTCTTTCATGTTTTCGACTAAGGTCGGTTTCCCCGCTCTATCTACAAAAATGGCTATATTGGCAGGCAGAGCTGTTATATACCATTCGCTCCGAATTTGTTCACTTGGTTTGGAGGCTGTAGGGATTTTATTTAGGAGTTTATTGAAGCGAGCATTAAATTCCTTAATTGGTTCCCTATGCTCTATTCTCAAATTGGAGAGGTCATTTATCAGGGTAGCCAAAGACCTATCATCTCCATATTTGGTAAGAAACTGCTCTTGGCAAGTGTTCCAACTAGTAATGGAACCAGAGGATAGAGAAAAATACCAGGATCCTGCTGATCCCTGCAAGGTGTAAGGAAAAAGTCTAACAACAACATCTTGTTCTGTTACTCCTTTCAAGTTGATTGCTAACATGAAATTATTAATGTGTTCCTCAGCCTGGGTCCCATCATCTGGATTAAATTTGGGTAGCCATTTTTCAGGAGCATCTAGTAATGGATGAAATGGTGCAGGCATATTGACTGCACCAGGCCTGGTCCATGGATCTGCCATTATAATAGCAGTAGTGGTTGATACTAATGTCGGGACTACAGATGTCTGGGAAGAAAGTAATATTGAGGAGTGAGCAGGTTGGGATGCTGAAGCTCCTAATCCTTGATGAACAACGATATGTAAATGGGGAGTGGATGGTTGACTTTGCAGAGGAGAAGATGGAATGGAGGATATGGATGAAAGCTCTTCACTGTCAGATCCTTCAGTATATTTTTTCGCCTTTTTCCTTTTGGGTAAAGGGAACTCAGTGGGTTCAATACCGAGCTTTTCACTCTGAAATCTGGTGAGAGGGTGAGGTAAATTGAACTTCGAAGTCGCACTGCTTTGTGATACCTCAGATTTCTGTGGTGAAATCGAGAAGCTCTGAAGTTTGTGGATAAGAGACTGGACTTCAGGTGATTCAAGACTTAATTGTTCTGGAGTATGATGGGTTTGAGCAGTGGTAGTTAATTCCTCTTCTTCTTGTTTGGATACTGGAGAACCAGCATGCAAATGAGAAGTTCAAGGGGATTCAGAGGGAGAATTACTCTTGGAATGGCTTGCAGATTTGGGTTTGTTTGCCATTCACAGTCAGGCCCTCCTTCTAGCGCCAAAAATGTTGATGCCTCGAAAATTGCTGCAACAACATTGGGGATAACCACCCGGTCCGGACCTTAGTACAGCTCCTTTTCCGTTTGGAATAGTGGCTCCGACTGGGGGTAATGGGACCAGTTTCCCAGAAGTGGATAAACGGGATGAATGGATGATTTATAAACCAAGCTAGCGGTGAGCGAATAACTAAACTATTAACAAGAATACATAAATTATGATCTATCCCGGGAACTTATTGAGCTTTAAAGTGCAGCGCTTGATGATCCGTGTCTATAAACAGGCATATAGATGACTCCATCTAACAGACAGGGACATTATTTCATTCATGATTACTGTGCTTAAATAGTTAAGTAAAGCGATTAAAGCAATATTACCACACTTATCATTTATATCATTGACATATACATGATTAAAAAAAAACACATCATAAAACATCCAATAGTGGAATGAATATAGATCTGCTGTCACAACGCATGCATACAATCAATAATAGCAAGAATAATCACATAACAATTCATACGAAAGGAATGAATTCAGACATAGATAGAAATACCATATGAGCTGCTTGACATTCCCAATATCAATCGCTACTTGTAGTTCTTCCTGCAATGCAAAACCATTCTCAACAAAGACAATAGTGCACAATTTCATAAAAAGCTTCCTTGTCGAATTAAGAACAACTGGTCCAGTTTCATAAAAAAAATATTGACTGAAGCACAATAGTGAAAACTTCAGTCTTTTAAGTCTGGTACAAAACTTTCTGACCTTTTCCAAAACAATGAAAGGGTCTATAAATACTAAATTAATCTAAATATCTATTAAACTGAAATCCTACTAAATCGGTATCAATAAATCTTGATCCTATTTTCCTCAGCGATCTGGCAATCGGAGGCATGATTCATCAAGTAGGCTGCTTGCCTTTAAATCTGAGCTGACTTATCGCAAGCATTGGTTCTACTTCAGGAGGTTTGTTGAGGCGCGAACTGAGCTGGGCGGCATAGGTGGCATCCTGAATATCGGGAATTATATACCCGATTGCATCTGTTAGGCACTTAAGGGCGGTTCTCTGTGTATGCGGCTTAATCAGGAAGAGCCAATATGCCTCGAAGGTTAAACTGTTAATCCCGGCGATTAATCTCCCCTTTTCCTCTAAATCAGGATAACATGATTGCTCCAATGTGTTTGTTGTTGTCATCTTTCCTGGTGTACATTGGGAAATCATATTTGATAAGTAGAGAGTATTGTTAACTAGTTCAACTAGATTGCTGGAAGTTGATTTGCATCTTGAAGCCGCCCTCTCTGCTTTCATCACCTGAGTCTACCATTCTTTGAAGAGTATATCTTTATGTGTTTCTAAGATCCTGGGCAAATTTGTTGTTCTCCCTTGATCAGAGTCTTGCCAGTCAAGAAAGGCAGTTATGATCTCTTCGGCTTGATCTAATTCATTTTTGGCCTTCTCTACCTGCTGATTTATGGATGTCGTTAGCTCACACAGTGGCTCTGCCTGAGCGATTTGTTGACACAGAAGCCTAATCTGGGATATTAATGCAGTGTTTATTTGTAATGCTTCTGCTCTAAATTCATCCACTTGTGGAGCGCCCTTTATTCTTTCGAGCTGTGATGACAATTGAGCGATTTTCTCATCCTTTGTTTTCATCATTTGCTCGTTTGCTGCCCTTAATTGTGCCAATGCCTCTGATAATTCCTTCTGTTTCTGGATCGCGCTTTGGTCGATCCTTTGCTTTTATGCCTGCAATTGCTAAGTTATTTGACTGTTCACTTGTTGTTGTGTCAACAATTGCTGCTCTGCCTGTTCTACCTTCTGCTTTGTCTCAGCCAACTCTACTTGTAATGCGAAAATTTCTTGATCCTTGGTTTTTAGTAGAATACTTACCTCCGATGCCTTATCGATTGTCACTGCCGAATAGGCTCCCGCATACTGCGACAGTTTTGTCAGGTCATCGGAGGGGTCAAATTCCTCCTTCCAAACCACGCTGCCCGTAACAGTTTGTTCTGGGAAAAGGGAAGGATGATCAATCTTCCTTCTTTTCCTTTGTCGTTTTACCACTGCTTTATGCCTCGGGCTGTAGAAAACATCCAAGGGAGGAATATCTTCTACCTGGAGAATGATTTGGTCGGAGGGGTCTTTTGGTATTACTTCAACATCCTTAGAATTGGGTGGGCCGCTGGTTCCACTTAGAACTTGAGGTGAAGTGATGTCCTGTGTATCATTTGTCTTGGAAGTGTCTGTATCCTTTGAACATTCCAACCCACTGATGATAGAGTCAAATTTCTTCCATTCCTGGAGCAATTTAGGGTCAATACGAGTATCTATATTGACATCAATGGTGGTTTGTTTTTGCTTTTCGGCTTCGGACTCCTTCCGCACTTCCTCTTGCTGTTTCTTCTGTTGCTCCTCTTGTTCTTTCTTTTGTCTTTCTTCCTGTGCTCTCTTCTACTTTTCTTCTTTTTCTTTTCTTTGCCTTTCCTCCTGTGCTCTCTTCTGCTTTTCTTCTTTTTCTTTTCTCTGCCTTTCCTCCTGTTCCTTGTTATGATCCTTTGTTATAACCTGAGGTTCTTTTGACAGTTGCCGACCAGGCTCGCTTGATGATGTCGCTGGGGTTGTTGCTAGTAAATCTAGAGGCAGAGTTTGCAACCTCTGTTCTCTAAGTTTATTAAATTCAGTCAACCCTTCATCATTATATTTCGCTATGGCGAATGATTTAACCTGATTTATTGACTCCGCTGAAGAGAACAGGTCGTCAAAGATATCTTCCTTATGATCAAATCTTGTCAGTTTGACCTATTCTAATGCATTATAGGCAACTTTATTTGGATCGAAATGCCTATTTGGGAGAGTCGACAGAGTCAAGGATTGAATTTTTGTGGCTTCCTTTTCTGCATTTTTGAGGTCATGCAGGGTATATACACCACACCTCAAAGGAAAAGAGGGCCAGCCTTGCTTCTTATTCTTCTTGAGCGTTTGTGTAACACTCTCTGCAATGATTTGGTAAGAAATTTCCCTCGCTAGCAGTTTATCCGGTATGTACAAAGGGAGGACATGGGGTCTGGCTTGGCTGCCGAAAACTCTTATGTAGGTAAACCTCTCCTCTCCAAACCATCTACCTATTCCAGTTAAATCAATTCCAGCTTGATAGGAAATCTTGGGAGCAGGTCTATCAAAAATGGAATAATAAATAGGCAACATAAAGCCATTACAGACTTGATATAGATGATGTTTATAAGACGATTTCCACAATTTCTGATGATATATATGAATAGGCGTGGGGTCTTGTGCAGTCCACCTCCAGCCGAGTACGGGGAATTCAGAGTTAAAACAAAGGGTATCTAGAATATAGGCACTATAGTAAAATGGGGGAATTACCCTTTCATAAATACGGGTCTTGCTTCTAAACTCAAGCACAGCTTGTGCTAATTTGTCAGAAAGGATGGTGGCCCAATCCATAATTATACTATTGCATGATGCTTCCATTAGAGGAACCATTTCTATGGTAAAATTAGCATAGTCATGCAATCCCCATAATCTACACATCATTATTCCAGCATAGCAATAAGGAGAAGCCAGAGAATCAACCGAGTACTTACCGGAAGATTCATGTTTGTGCTTGGCCGGATTTTGTCTCCAATCCCGGATGTGTTCGGATTCAACTTCATTTTCATTTGCGAATTTCTCCAGGAACGCCTTATTATATATTTTCTCTGGCTCGGGCAAATGATACATTTGCCTTAGATCATCCGCCCTGAATGACCCGAAAATTCTCCCGTCTCTGGTGCTGAAAGTTCTATCCAAGATTGGGATTTCTTCAATCGCCCACCGCACGACGTCTGTGTATGGGAGAATTTGCTCCCTGGCCGCTATCCTGTGAAGGAAAGAGTCGGCTAAATCCTTGAGAGTACTCTCAGACTTCCGAAGTAAGTCCACAGTAGCTTCTACTATTGTCCTTGCTGGTTCTTCGGCTTCAATCAGGTTGTAAGTGCCTTGCCAAGTAACTCTGGTGAGACCCGTACATGTAGTATCAGATATCAAGCCCTTATTTTTGTCCACGACAACTTGTCCTGCAGCTGGTGTAGCAGAAGTGCCCGTGGTATTCTTGGATTTCTTCCCCATCTTGCTTGAGCTTTCTTCTATGGATAAATTCTGCACAGCGGCGAAAATAAACGTAACACAGAGATATGCTAATGAAAATCCAATATGGGAAAGATATATTGATCAAAGTGTGCTGAGAGATTAACTCTTAAAAATGGCTGCGGATACAATCCATGGGAAGATCTTACTATTACATTAAATGGTCGTTTAAGACCTGCCACCCCTTAAATGCTCATTACACCATTATTCGGCCGAATGGCCCGCTTAAGCATGCTATGGATATTTTGGCAGTTGAGTGTAGGTGATCGTTTACTTAAGAGATCAGGCTTTAAATATGAATGGATCGTAAAATCCCTCCATTTAACGGCTTTTTTGAAATCCGCGCTATATCATAATCGGGCGTCGGGAACACTTTAAATCCTTATGTTGACAATTTTGAAACCCCGATCGCCGATAGCGATATCGCATCGCATCGGGAGAATTGGTGTTATATAAACATATGGATAGCATACCACTGACCACCGATAGCAAAATCGCATCGCATCGAAATGAAAGGGCATAACAATGTGCATGGAGAGTGTATCGCCAATTGTCGATTGCCGATATCGCATCGCATCGGGGGCATGACCTGGGCGCCTTATTATTGTGCATAGGATATTGCCGATTTCCGATTGTGATATCGCATCGCATCGGGGTGAATTGCTTAAGGTGCTTTAAGAGTGCGTATAAAGTACCGCCGATAGCCGATAGCGATTTCGCATCGGCGGGAACCCACATGTCACTTATTTGTGTTTTCTATGTCATTGTGATATGCGATCTTGCGATCGCTTTATCGCAATGATAAAAGATTGTTTTAATTGATCCTATATGGGTTTTCCAAAAGGTTTTATATAATGTCTTCATTTGGTTTGCGGACCTTTTACAAATAATGCGATATTGATACCAATTAACTTCTAAAGGGACCCATTTCACATAGTAATTTTGTAAATATAAATGATATGAAATGGGGGGTTGTTGTAGGGCACAACAAGTTGTAAGGTATTTAATCATTGGCTATGTAGGTTCCACATGACACTATTTAATTGATTGATCTTTAAAGGAACATAACTTTCAATCCAGGAATCGGATTGAAGCATATTTTATATTGTTAGGTTCCTATACTAATAAGAGTCATAATTTTGAATGGATAAGGTTAAACCTTGAATTATTGTACATACCTTTGCTTTCTGCAAATGTTTTCCATATTAAAAAATGTAAAGAGGGTATGTCCTAAAAGAATAATCAAAGGACAAAAAAATGTAAAAGGTCAAAAAAAATGAAAATATTTGAACCCCAAAAGACAAAAAGAGACCATGAAAGTGTGAAAGTCAAAGTGCTACTACTATTTACTTTTTATGCATAATAAATGCTTGTGTGCAGCTTATTACTCATGCCACAATCCATGACAATCAAATTGTTTAAACTTGGATATTTCATGTTTTAACTTTTATGTTTATAGTTAGAGAATAAAATCTGACCAAACAGTGCAATCTTGGCAGATCATTAGATAGGTAGAGTGAATAAAAGGAGCTCATAAGTTTAATCTGATCCCTTGGATGATATAAGGTTAGAATTAGATAGTTTATTTTGTAAAGAAAAGAAAAAGATTGATAAGGGTTTGCTAGCCTAAATGCACCCAAATAAAGTGAAGAAAAAAACGGTAGGATGAGTAAGTGGGTAAGTAGTAGAAAGGTTGCAGAAATATCATGTGATTATACAAATGCACTTATGTCATCATCTTAAATATAATTTTCAAAAATTCATAAGTAGAGGACAAAGCAAAAACAATGGTTCACAATTTGGTTTACTTAACATCCCCTCATTCATTTTAACCCCTATGACACTCACTAACTTCCCTTTCACAATAAAAATATTAATACCTATAGTTCTTTAAGTCAAAGAGGCTCAAAGCATTTCTCTGACTTCTAGTGGGACCGGACCCTCGGCTTGATGACTTAAGAAGGAAAGGTGTCAAATTCCCTTATAATTCATTCATCCCCCTCACAAAACCCCTTTTCCTAAGATTAAGTTATCTTGCCTAAGAAAACCCCTTTATAAACATGTTTTATGCAAAAACCCACCAAATACATTTATCCTAAAGTACTAAGTGTATGGAACGCGCATAACATTTCATATACCTAAGTACAATACCCCTTCCGCTCATTTCACTGCATATTAACTTTTTTAACTTTATTATATAAATTTCCGAAAAACCCATTGTCTCGTATATATTTAATTTCTTTATATAAATTAACCCCACCCCTTAGTTTATTTATAAACTATATTACTACCCCATATCCCACAAATATATTAAAACCCCGCCCACAGTCTTTAAGCATGTATTAAAGAGCCCCCGAGGAGATTAAGTGTTAAACTAATCCTATACCGTTGGTGATTATACCCATGGGCCCCCTTGAAAACTTTCTGTGTAAATCGCCGCGCAGCTTCGCCTCCCGATCACCGTTGATTATCCCTCCCCCTCATCCAATGACCCGTGATCATATCGGTCACGCCCGATGTCCATCCTTTACCCACCCGATAAGGCGGTTTTCCCCCTGACCCCCGACGCTACATGTCAAACGATAAGTGGAATCGGGTGGCCCCTCCCAAATACCGCCCACACCACAAAAGCGGTGTGATGGCCCTCCTAAACTGCTTCCCCTATCTAACCGAAAAATCGCCACTATTCATCAATCAATGAACCTGCCAAAAATTAACTGTTTTCGCTATAAAAGCCCATTTACCCCTCTTTTCACTCTTTTCACGCGATTACCATTGACAATTCAGAAAGGTCATTGCGACCCCTGCAACTAGCTAATTCACTCACAGACCTCCATCATTGCTCCATAGATGTTGCAGACAGCACAACTCATCCATCTGTCTGTACCAGAACCGTACGAACCTCTGCAGCCTCCATCAACTACCAGTAATAGTCAATTTCTCCCAATTCCAGGTATTTAACCATAGAAAACCAATTCAATTGTCAAATTCTAGTAATTTTCCCTCATAACATTGTTAATTAAGTAAAAAGTATCAATTTACTTTAATTTTTTACACTCTGAACCATAACCATCTGCATAACCTTCGTTTCCCTAAACAATTTGAATTACCCCCCACACTCAAATCCACAAGAACTGAGTATGGATGCCCCAATTGCAATGGATGTAAGGCCCATCTCCACACCTCATTTAGACCTGGACCACCTTCCTTTAGCTAATAAAGATTTCCAGATAAAAGATACCACTGCCCAAGAGTCCATGCTCAAAGTACATTACCAAAGTAGGGACAGATACCTCAACCATGCTGATGAGATTGGCCTTTGGGAGTCAAATTTACCCAAATACCAGTTCCCCCAAGTCCACATTTTCCCAGAGATTGTCCACTACTGTCATGCCAATTACATCCCTAGTCAGAGAGAAATCATGTCCCCAAACCAAACCATACTTTTCACCATCACTGTTGAGTCCATAAATGAAATGTTGCAGCTCCAACCAGGGCCAAACCTAACTCCCCTCTCAATTGGAGACCTGTTGGACCAATACCCCAAGCTTAGCCCTGCAAAGTTGGCCCAGTTATTCCAAACCTTCATCAAGGAGGAGAAGCACATCCCTAAAGACTCCCCTCCATATGTAGCTGTTATTTTTTCCCCATGGGGCCAAAATATTGTAGCCATGATATCTTGTATTTTGGAGTACACCACTAATGAATACATTGATGAGTTAATCCTTACCTTCATGTCCATCTACACTCTAGGACAGCCTCATGTTGTCATTTATGACTATGCCTAATTTACAGTTGATAGATGCATGAACAATTACTTAGAATGAGTAATGAAAGGGTTTTCAAGTATTCCTCAGTCTTATACCATATGTTCTTGTATCATCAACCTGATCAGTTCCCATTCACCCTTCAGAAGCTAGACACCAAGGGTCATCCTAGGTCAGTCAGTTTTTGGACCTCATTGATCCACCAATATCAGTCTCCATACTCTTATTCTGATTTCATTGATTTATTTGTACACCCAATCATGGCAATGTTGATTGGAAGCCCTCCTCCTAGAATCAGTCCAGAAATAAAGAGAGTCCTCCAACTTTCCAAGCTGACCAAAGTGGGTGATTGGCACTTATACCAAAACCACACCGAAATTAGAATCTACGGTTGCATGTTGGCACCATACAAGATACCAAGATACCTCCCAATGAGGTTGTTTGCATTGGAATACTATAGACAAATCATCAATGCAGATGAAGTAAACTTTGTCAATGCCAAGAAGAAGGCCAATTTCAAAATAAAATACCAACTAGGCCCCTTCATATGCAACTCTAGGGAGGCATGCAAAGAAGTAGATTTGATATTGCAGAACATGAAGTTCCAAAGAAGTTTTGTTTGGAGATATGAGCCTTTGGAATTCATCACCAAGAAGAGACAAAAGGTCAAGCTAGGACCTTTCATTCACCATCCCATACCTGAAATAGAAGCCTATGCTAACCAAATAGAATGGGTGGAAGGTACCCTAGTGGACCAAGACAGCACCAGAGTAGACATAGAGAATGCTCTCATTGATCTAGAAAGACAACTTGATGAGGGTTCTTTCCTGCAGGTGTTAGAGCAATCAGAACAACTAGAGACAACCATGAGTACCCCTCCAATTATGCAGACTCCTCAAAATGAGGAGAAGAATCTAAAGAGAAGTAGGGAGGAGGCTACTACATCAGCAAGAGAAACCTCATATGCTCAGCCAGAAACCAACCAAGCAAAAAGGCAGAAAGTGAATCTTGTCTCTGAACCGGAGGATATAGAGGGCTCAGTTGGGGTCACAAACACCGAAGGAAATAGGAGTAGGCCTACCACCCCATCTGAAGGCATGCAAGAGCCTTCCACATCACAGACTCAGATGTTGGAAAGGCAGCTTAATGTGGAAGTGTCTTCATTCAGCAAGCTTGCTAACAGAGACCAGGACATCAAGGAAAGATACAAAGAAATCAAAGTAAGAAATGAAAGGCTCAAAGCCCAAACTTATGCTCAGTACCTAAAGTTGACTCCTACCAATCAAGCAAGGCTAATGTTAGCCTTTGACGTTAAAGAGGGAAAGCTGAATATGACTTTTGTTAAGCCTATAGCTCAGTAGCCCAAGACAACATCAGATTTCAAGAAGGTGGATTTTGACGTGTTGGCAAGGGATATCCATCCCGTAGACCAGATTGAATAGCACAAACAGGATGGAGAGAAGATATACTCTACCCTAACAGGTAAAGCCATAGCTGCTCACCAGCTACAAAACTCTCTAAACAACATTTCAGCACAATTTCAGTTAGAGAAGGTCTCCTCATAGGCCAAGGATACCAGTATCAAGTCCTTAGAGGACTTAGTGATTAAATTGGGACACGATCCCAAGGATATAAAAGCGGTAGAGCAGCTCATTAAAAAGGAGAATGATGATATAGCTGCACTGAAAAAACAGCGAAAAATACCTCAGTTGCAGCATCCAGAAACATTGGAAGTCCTTGAAGCCCAGCAGGGGCATGAAGAACTCATGGACTTAGTCTTAAAGCTAAATGATCAACTAAAAGAGACAAAAAAGGAATTGGATGCTTTAATCAAATTAAAACAAGCAGATGTGGCCACTTCTTCAACAAATGTGATCCCTACAGTCTCCATAGTAGTGCCATCCACACTAGCAGCTTCTTTGAAACCTACAGCTCCACTTGCAACAGCCTTGCCAGCAACAACAAAATCTACATCAGCGGCAGGTGCATAAGGAGAGAAAGCAACAGAACTAGTCAAAGCCATGGAAGAGATTTTTATCCAAGCTACTAAGATGAACAGGTTAAGAGAAAAGGTTGCAATTTTGGAAACTGACTGCAAACTTGCCCAACTGAAGCAGAAAGAAGAAGCACAAAAAGCCCAAAGAATGAGTGAAATGATCAAAAACTTAGAGAAAGACTTAGCACTGGAGAAGCCAATTGGGAAAATGAAAGAAATGTTGTGGGCCAATATCATTGACTCTGTCAATGATATTTGGCCATCAATCCAAGTTATTTTTGAACAAACAAACTTAGTAAAGATAGCTACAGAAGCTATCCAGAAAGTAAAGGAGGAGTTGGGAGTTAAGCTAGAGGATGCCAATAGAGTCATCCACTTCCTCAACAGAAAGAATAGATATGAGCTCCATAAGCTAAATATAGAAGATAGGACTAAGACCATTTTGGAAATAAGGAAGGTCATTTACAAAAGGAACCTTATGCTTAACTTAGAGGAAAAGTGCCATAATATGCAGATAGCTATTGATAGGTTCATGGCTAAATTCTAGATTTTGAGGGAAAAAGGTCTGCCCAGTCCTATGGTTATCAATGAAAAACTCATGAAACATTTGGACTATAGTGATAGACTCAAAAAGTTGGCTAAGGAACAAGCCAACTCTTCATCCATAAAAGCATTGCCAACAGGCAAAGTTTTGTACAACACATTTGAAAACCTGTTTTTCCTGGAGCATGAGATCAAACATCTATTCCTCACCAAGCCCAATTTTGCCAAATATACTGATGTTGATGAAATCTACAGGAGAATGATGAATATATAATTACCTAATGCAGAATGGTGGGAGACAATGACTGAGTTACTGTGATAAATTTACAACAAAAACTTACTGCACAGTAAAAACAGGACAACCAGGTAAACAGGTAAAGACAGCACATCAGGGTCAAAGAGTATCAGCTGAAATGGTAAAAGTTGCAGAATATTCTGGCGTGAAACACTACAACAACAAGCCAACATAAAGGGTTACACTTCAACGATAAAGGCTAGTACAACCATAATAAAAGGGACAGCCTAAAATAATCAATAACTACTCTATCTTCTTGCAAGAAGATATTTGTATTTCCTAGATTAAATCTCAAGTTGTTTTAAGATATTTTGTAAATAATATTTGTATAAATACTTCACAAATCGAACTGTGTAGTGTGGATTCCAGAACATTTCTATAGACTTATTGCTCTTAAGTCTGAAATTCTATTGTATCACTAACTGGATCAGCTCGTTGGATCAAGGAATAAAGATTATGTAAAGAAAAGTTCAAATAAGTATTCTCTCATGTTCAATGCTATTTTTTCTTTGAGTTTTTCCACAGTCTTACTTGTATCTCTAAAAATATGAATGCTATAACATGGAATGATATCTCAGAAATTGCTTAACTGCACTTTGTCTTGACTGTTATGCATATTGAATGTTTTCTTCATAAATCTAAGTTAAGGAATTCTTGATTTCTCCTTAGTTTAGGTAGTTCCTTATGATCTATAGCAAAGGATTCTTAATTGCCCTTTGTTCATGATTATCCTATGTTCTTCATTTTGACCCCGGTCTAAGGATTCTTAAATGCTCTCTCACCCTGGTTAGGATCATTTCACTCATTCGACCTAAATATTTGCACTTTACTTTGCTAGCCTACCCTGTGAACATTCCCTTTAATGAATTGATCCAGTTTTGCTATCCATTTGTTGACTCCATAGCCCAATGGCTTAAAGACCTTGCTCTATCCATCTATTCCAAGAATTCCACCACCCAACCTTCAATTCAAAACCAAAACTCCAATAAACATTAAGAACTAGCCTAAAATCCCAATAAAACAAAGTTAAATTATATATAGAGAGCCCTCTCTAAGTCATAGGTTGCTAAAGCCTATACTTAAAAGATTGGTTTGTGGTTACCTCGATTTCTTCCTTCTTCCGGTAACTTTTAAGGAAAATTTTGAGTGATAACATAGTGGCAACCATACTGGGGAATCGAAATCTTCAGTCCTAAAAAAACTTTAAGAAATTTTTAAATTTAGATTTTGAGTCTCTTAAAGTAATTTATTAGAAGTTATTTTTAAAAAAATCTCACATAAAACAATCAAAAAGTTTGAAATTCTAGCTTCAAGGAGAACTCATTATACTAGGGCTAACCCAGATCCAAACCCTGTCCCAGTCGTTGGTAATCCCAACCTAACTTCAAGAAAATCCAAAAAATAAGAAAGTTCAGTTAGTCACACACCTTTAGTTAAAGCTAATTCATGTCCTGATGAGTGGTTGTTTTATAAGATCTTCCCTTTGATGAGCAATTTGATTTGTCGTTATTTAAATCAAAGTCTGAAAGTGAAATTTATGATATTGTCCTAGATCCTGAGTTTATTGCAGACCTTGAAGTCCAAAAATCCAACAAATCAATTGATGAGTACATTTTGAATTCACCACAATCATCCCTTAGTACAGCCAAGATCCCTAAGCTTTCTGAACAATTATCCACTACTCTTAGTTCACCATTATTCCCTTCAACTTCTGAAGTCCATTCCCCACCACCATTCATACCCTCACTCCCTTACCAACCTAGCACTACTCATTCACCACTTACTAGTCCTAGTTCATCCTCCACTACTGTATCATCTTCCAGTACCTCAACCCCACATCTTAGCCCCTCCCAGCTTATAGCCATGGCAAATAGATATGCTCCTCTTGTTTTACCTGCCCCACTTGGTGCTATGCCAGCAGACTACCAAAGCAAAATTGTACAATTTGATGGCATAGGACCCTACATTGCATAGCACCATGTCAATAAGATGACAGACTACTTTGAATTACATGAAATTGATATAGGTGATGTTCAAATGAGACTATTTGCTCAGACTTTAGCTGGTGATGTTAGAAAATGGTTTAGAGGGTTACCTCCTAATAGTATTGACAGTTTAGATGTGTTTTATCAACAATTTTTAAATAGATGGGAGAAGAAAAAGAACCCCTTACAGATCCTTTCAGAATATGAAAATATTAGAAGGGGACCTAATGAAACTGTACAAGATTACTGCACCAAATTTAATAATATATACAATTCAATTCCAGTTAACCTTAGACCCCCACCTGATTTATCATTAATAAAGATTCCTTATGGTTTTGACACGGACATGGCATACCAGCTCAAGGAACGAAACCCCCCAACCTTAGAGGAAATGCAAAGTGTAGTAGTTAGTGTAGAAGCTAATTTGTTAGCTAAAAGAGCCAGAGTTAGGAATGAAAGAAGAGGATCTTCAAAGGATGAAGCTTCACCATCTGACCTCAAAATAGATAGTTTAGCCAAAAGTATGGAGAAACTAGTGGATAGATTAGACAATATGGAGAGGAAACCTCAATGGGATAACCAACAAGCACCTCCAGTTAGAAACCCAAATTTTAGGAAAAACCAAAACCAAAACACTGGAAAAAATGGACCTGATCAAAATATTAGGCCTCCTTTTCAAGAAAATTATGCAGAAACATCTCAGCCTGATGATCCAAAACAAGATACATAGATTAATCTGATGGGATTAGATGATGAGGATATTGTTTTCCTAACCCAAGATGAGCAGGAACTGCATATGCTACAGCAATTGCAAATCCAATCCGGAGAGTCATTTGATTATAAACAAGGATATGATTCTGCCATTTTGAAGTGCATAAACAATATAACCTAAGGAGTAAAAAGAACTCTGATATCCCTTATAAAACCAAGAAAACAGTGTCTAATCAACCTAAGAAAATCAAAGAAACCCCGGTTTCTAAAATCCTCCAGATTCTCCCCAGATAAAACCAAAATCCTTTTGGCCCCACCATTGTAGATATAACCCCTAATCAACCTTCTGATGATCAGCCCTCCACTTCAATTCCCCCTAAAAAACCAATGGACACACCTCAAAACACCACACTTGAAAACCAGCAAAAAGAGGTCCCCAATAGGGGAAAAGAAGACCATCCCACCCAAATCCCTGTTGTGAACATTCCAAACCCTCAAACAGAAAAAGCCCCTTTGACATTCAATTTGGGAAAAGAGGTAGTTAAGCTAAAGATTTCAGTCCCTTTAACAAAATTAATCAAGAATAAAACCTACAAGACACAAATAAACCAGACTTTAAACATTGTTGAAAATGAGGATTCGGTCAACCTATTTGATGACCAGCCAAAACTTATATTTGGTCCTGATGCTAATGGAAAACCACTAGAAAGAGGAATACCACCTTTCTACATTAGCCTTGGCATCCATGAAAAAATTCTTCACAATGCAATGTTGGATTCTGGGGCCTCCCACAACTTAATTCCCAAATCAGTAATGGGGAAATTAAACCTAGACATTACAAGGCCTTACAAAGACTTATTCTCATTTGACTCAAGTCAAATAAAGTGTCTAGGATTGATTAAAGACTTGTGTGTCACCTTAGTTCAATACCCTGCCAAGAGCATCCTGATGGATATTGTGGTTGCTGACATCCCACCAAAGTATGGCATGTCGTTATCCAGATCATGGGGAGCCAAACTTCAGGGATCTTTACAACTTGATATTTCATATGCAACAATCTCTATTTTTGGACAACCCAAGAAGTTGTACCGAGAAACTTTAATGAAATACATGGTAAGTAGCCAGGATCGGCCTCAAAACTTCCCTATCTACTCCGTACATTCAGACATTGATTCCTTTATCCTATATAATGTTGATCAAACGCAAGAAACTATTTTAGACAGTATTGATTCAAAACCAAAAGAAATTTCAGTTTCAAGACAAGAGGAAATTGTCCAAACCTTAGAACTTTCCACTAAACAAGGTAGTCAAAATAAGGAAAAGTTTGTTGCACCAGACGATGAAAATTATGAACATAAGATATTGTGGTATCTTGAATTTGATGGATCAGTAAATAAGTTTGGAGCAGGAGCAGGAGTTTGGATATACAATCTGGAGAATAATCACTCAGAAGGCCATGCATACAGACTAAATTTTAAATGCACTAACAATATGGTCGAGTATGAAGCACTAATTTTAGGCCTTAAATTAGTTAGAAATCTAGGAGCTAAAAGAGTTTCTGTCATGGGAGACTCTGAACTAGTGATAAAACAAATTGATGTTGTATATATGACCAAAGACCCTAGATTAAGTTGTTATAGAGGAACCATTGTAGAAATACTAAACACTTTCTTAGAAACCAAGCTTGTTGTAATTCCTAGAAAACATAATATGCAGGCTCATAGTTTAGCAATGTTTTCCAGCACCTACAAGTTACCCTTTCAACCTAACCATCAGTACACTACTGAAGTTAGGCACAGGCCTGCAATCCCAGATAATTTGAAGAACTGGAAAATATTCTCTAATGACAAACAGATAAACAATTTTTTAATCTTAGAAGAAGAGTTTGTAAATAGAAATATAGATACTGACACATCAATAGATTCTAACACTAAAGATAAAATAGAAATAAATGAGATAGAAGGTGAAGAAATAGATAGATTTCATCCCACTAAATTTACAAAATCAGATGTATAAAACCTAAAGCAAGTTGAGATTGATGAAATAATTAATGAAGACACTGAAGTGATAAATCTCAAAGACAATTTCTTACCTAAGGGATTAACCCCTTTGGAAGATTTGTTTGATTCAAATGATGTTCCTAGGAAGCCTAAAATGGAACCTTTGAAATCTAATATAGAGGAGTGTAATATAGGCACTGATGAAAATCCAAAATTGATCAAACTTTCGAAATCACTACCTCCAACTGAAAAAGTGAAATACATTGAGCTATTAAAAGAATTTCAATATGTCTTTTCTTGGAGTTATGAGGACCTCAAGTCCTATGACACCAACATCATACAACACACAATCCCTATAAAATAAAATCAAAAACCTTTCAAACAAAAACTTAGAAGGATTAATCTTGTCCTATTACCTTCAATTGAAAAGGAAATCCAGAGAATGTATGATGTTAAGATAATTGTACCAATAAGAATTTTTTGATTGGGCTTCTAACTTGGTGCCAACTAGGAAGAAAACTAGTGAGATCAGAATCTCTATGGACCTTAGGAACCTCAACAAAGTATCACTTAAAGACAATTACCCTCTCCCCAAAATGGATCATATTTTACAAACGGTAGTTGGATCGACCAGAATCTCATTATTGGATGGGTTTTCTAGTTACAATCAATAGTTCATCCTGATGACCAAGCCAAAACTGCCTTTACTACTCCTTGGGGCACATTCATGTATGTGAAAATGTATTTTGGACTAATGAATGCAGGATCCACTTTCCAAAGGGTTATGGATATAGCCTTTGCCAAATAAATTCATGATTTGCTTGTGATATATCTAGATGACATTACTGTGTTTTCAAAATCTGATAGTCAACATTTGGATCATTTAAGGCGGGTTTTTATTAAATGCAGGAAATATGGAATTTCTTTGAACCCCAAGAAGTCTTTGTTTGGGTTAGAAGAAGGAAAGTTATTAGGTCATATAATCTCAAAAGATGGTATCCGAATAGACCCTGCAAGAATAGAATCCATCTTACAGATACACATCCAAGGAACATTAAGGAATTACAAGCTTTCTTAGGGAAGATAACTTTCTTAGAAGATTTATTTCTAATCTAGCAAAATTAATTAGATCACTGAACAATATGCTGAAAAAAGATTCGACCATAAAATGGACTATTGAGGCTAAGAAATCCTTTGAAGATATCAAACTAGCCTTAACTAAAACACCAGTTTTGATTAGTCCAAAATTTGACAGAGATTTCATCTTATTTTCCTTTGCTTCTGAGCACACAATTGTTGCTATTTTACTGCAAAAAAATGACCAGGGTTATGAACAACCTATTGCTTTCTTTAGTAAAGCCCTAAGAGATGCCCCCTTAAAATATAACATAATGGAAAAGCAAGCCTTTTCTTTGGTCAAAGCTATCAAGGATTTTAGGGTATACATTTTGTATTCTCATATAGTAGTCTATGTTCCTAATTCAGTAGTCAAAGACATCCTAACTCAGGGTGGTCCAGATGGAAAGAGGGGAAAATGGATTGCTACTATTCTAGAATATGATATAGAAATCAAACCAACTAAGTTAATCAAGGGCCAAGGTTTAGCCAAGCTCATGGCTGAATCAAACTGTTAGGCCCTGGATATAAACTTTATTGCACAAATAGATAATGAAGAGGAGATGGCAACTCCACTAATCAGCTAGGCCTTTATTGAATCACCATGGTATGCTGATATCATTTATGTTTTACTGAATTTACAAGCTCCTCCTGAATTATCTAAGACCAAAAGCAGATTTTTAAAGATGAAATCCTTAATGTTGAGAATGCAACAAGATGATGGAGCTTAGTGGAAAGAAGTCGCCTTCACTAAGTGGGCCCGCAGACTATTTTTGGCGCAAGTCTATTTTTAGACTATGTCTATTTTTAGACATATGGATCATGGTCTATGAGTTGCAGGATGCTATTTGTGGATGATTGGTCAAGTTGGTAAAATTAGATGGACCTCTATTTTTAGACATATGGGTGGAGTCTATTTTTAGACTGCCAGGCTAAAAATAGAACAGTCGAATATTATTAGCTCTTAATAATATTTGGACTATAAACATTATCTTATTCTCTTGGAGCACTTCAGTTCGAGCTACAGATGTGGCACATGCAACTGCCAGAAGGAAATACGCTTTTCTTGTGGGTTAACTTGAGCTATTGCATGGAGGACTTCAGTTAGGACTTCAGTGATTGAGTTCTGTGGAGTTGGATCAGGAGTTGATGGAGTTGTGTTCAGTTTGACTTAGTTGAACTAGTTGTATTTAGTCTAACTAACAAATACACTAGTGTTGAGTTATGTGAATTAGTTATTAAATTAATTCACTAATTATTAACTCATAAATCAACTGAGGAATACATCAGTTAACTCAGTGCATGGACAGTTCAGTGGAGACAAGTGTTAGAGGTGAGTGAAAGGGCAAGACAGCTGTCAGTTGTGACTATAGTTGTGCATGTGATTTGCACAATCAGTGGGATTGAGTTGCCAATGAGGATTTCGTAGTGTTACACAAGGGAAATACGAGTTTGCTTCAGCCATTCAGAGTATTCTCTATGCAGGATTGCGCAGTGGAGGTAGGCAAGCAGCGGAGGTGATTTGAGCCAGTGATTGATTCAGATCTGAGCTAGATTGTGTGTAGCAAGTGGAGCTAGTATTGTACTGTGTACTGTTACATGATCTCAATCAATATAATATACAGATAGTTTGGGGTTTTCAGCGAGATGCTTTCCCCGTGAAATATTGTGTTATGTGTGATTGATGCTTCTATATTCGCATGTGATTGTTTCTGATTCCGCAAAATTGATGATCAATGGTAGAAGAGATTATGTATTATACATGCATTCCGCAATAGTGTATAATCAGGATAATCTCTGTGAATAAGTGTCATATTATTCATGAAATTTCTACACTTAAAATTTTGTATATTAGACAATGCTTTGTTTTCGAGAAATCATGAAGGTATTCTTCTCAACTGCTTATTAAAAGATGAATCTGAAAAAGTATTACAAGAGTTTCATGCAGGTGATTGTGGAGGATAGGAAAACCACTGCTGATAAGATTCTTAGATCTAGTTTCTACTGGCCTACCTTGTTTTCTGATTTAAAGAAATATGTGACCTCCTATCACAAATGTAGAATTTTTGAGGGGAAGAAAAAGCTTTTACCTTTACCCCTCAAACCAATCTCTGCAAAAACACCTTTTCAACAATGGGGTTTAGACTTCATTGGTGAAATCCACCCACCTTCCTCTGCCCAACACAAATGGATCCTCACTGCCACAGACTATTTCACAAAATGGATAGAGGCCATACCTTCAAATCAATCCACTGACACAGTTATCATAACCTTCCTTGAAACCAACATTCTATCAAGATTTAGATGTCCAACTAAGCTCATTATTGATAATGCAGCAGCCTTTAAATCCAAAAGAATGATAGATTTCTGCAACAAGTATCATATAACCCTAGGCCATTCCATAGCCTATTATCCTCAAGGAAATGGACTGACAGAATCCTCAAACAAAAGTTTGGTGAACATCATCAAAAAGTTGTTAGAGGATAAGAAGAAAACATGGAACAAAAAGCTAGTCAATGCCTTATGGGCAGACAGACTAACCACTAAGAAATCAATTGTTACTTCTCCCTATCAACTAGTCTATGGGATGGAAGTTGTGTTTCCATCCTCCTTGGGAACACCAATGATGAAGTTGCTTCGAGAATTACAAGTTGAACCAAATGGCATCCAAAGAAGAAATAACCAAACAATTCATTTTCAACAAACCAGGGAGGAAGTATATATCAAATCTCAAGCTGTGCATGAAGGGATTAAAAAGATTTTTGATAAGAGAACCAAGGCCGAAGATTTCTACCTTGGTGAAAAAGTCCTAAAGTGGGATTCAAGGAGGGAAGATAAAGGTAAACATGGGAAAATTGATTTCCTATGGAAAGGCCCATATGTCATTTATGCTTTTAGGGGTAATAATGCCTTCTTCCTATTGGAAATGGATGGTACAAAAGCATAATGTTGACCAGTGAATGGTCGAATGCTCAAACACTATTTTGAACCTAACTACTAATTTTTATTTCCCATTATACATATTTCATTTTTCTTCAAAAAGTTTAGTCTGTATTGGATGGTGAGTTTTGAAGTTGAAGCCTGAAGAGAAGACCCTAAGCTTTAAGGATTTACTGTCATAAGTATCAATAATGCAGAGACATAGAGGAGAAATATAGCAAGGTAACATCAACAAAAATTCAAAGGCTATTGATCTACAAAGTTCTTAACATTTCACCAGGAAATGCCATCCCCAAGTGGAGCCACTGTTAGGTTCCTATACCAATAGGAGTCATAATTTTGAATGACTAAGGTTAAACCTTGTAATATTGTACATACCTTTGCTTTCTGCAAATGTTTTCCATATTAAAAAATTAAAAAATGTAAAGAGGGTATGTCCTAAAAGAATAATCAAAGGACAAAAATAATGGAAAAGTTCAAAAAAAATGAAAATATATGAACCCCAAAAGACAAAAAGAGACCATGAAAGTGTGCAAGTCAAAATTGCCACTACTATTTACTTTTTATGCATAATAAATGATTGTGTGTAGCTTGTTACTCATGCCACAATCCATGACAGTCAAATTGTTTAAACTTGGTTATTTCATGTTTGAAATTTTATGTTTATAGTTAGAGAATAAAATCTGACCAAACAGTGCAATCTTGGCAGATCATTAGACAAGTAGAGTGAATAAAAGGAGTTCATCAGTTTAATCTGAGCCCTTGGAGGATATAAGAATAGAATTAGATAGTTTATTTTGTAAAGAAAAGAAAAAGATTGATAAGGGTTTGCTAGCCTAAATGCACCCAAATAAAGTGAAGAAAAAACAGTAGGATAAGTGGGTAAGTAGTAGAAAGGTTGCAAAAATATCATGTGATTGTAAAAATGCACTTATGTCATCATCTTAAATGCAATTTTCAAAAATGCATAAGTAGAGGACAAAGCAAAAACAATGGTTCACAATTTGGTATACTTAACATCCCCTCATTCATTTTAACCCCTATGACACTGTTGTGGCCACCAACAACCCCCCTTCTTATTTAGTGTTATTATTAATACTAAATAAGTGGGGACCCTTAGTCAAAAAAAGAAATTAAAAATGAATTAGTGCTTGTATTTCCTTTTTAATAAAACTTACCATCATAAACTTAATAAAATACCCTTGAAAAATCTAAAAAGCTTAAGTTTCATGATGAGGAAAGATAAAATCACTCCTTACGAAATATTGCATCGCAGAAAGGATAATGGGATGCCTCCTTACAAGCCTAACTCTAAGATTGCGAGATCGCGATACAAAATTACATAATAAAAAACATATATCGCATCGCATGCCTTAAAACGCACTTACGTTGGAAAACCGCAGAAAACGCCGATATGCAATGGCGCATATCGCAAAATCACACCTCGCAAGAAACACATTAACACAAAATGGGCACATACTATGATTATGCAATATTGCGATATCGCGATATTGCGATAGAGCGGCAAAGCGATCTTACGATAGAATAACAGAGCGATATTGCAAAGCAAATCACAAAATCGCTCCATCGCAGATTTTTCGGGCTCATTATTCAAGAAAAACTTTTTCCATAAAACGAGACCTGGTTATGCGCTTTAATGCTAATTAATGAGTTAGTTGTCAGTTGTTAATGAAATATGGTTTTGTGTTTATCAAAGAGCCAGTTCACGTAAGGTGGTATACTTTTGCATGTCTTCGGCATTTAAAGCTTTCCCGTCACTGTTCCTTATCATTACTCTCACCTCACTTGTAAACTGCAGGAACGAAGAACAAAGGATTATACAAAGCAGTATACAAGAAACTATGGGGAAGAAAGGCAAGGCTCTGATGTCTGAAGATAAAGAAATGGCGCCCTTGTACACAGACACCGCCTGCAACAGAGACGCGGGTATTACCACTTGGGAAGGCATGTATAATCTACTTGAGGAAGAGAATCCCAAGGTAATGGAGTTTACAGCTACTGCAGGCTCATCAAGGTCTTCTGAAGCATCAGTTGCAGATTTAGCTTGTTCATTCTTGCACCGGATAGCGGCGAGACCCAAAATTCTCCCCTACACGGACATGATTAAATGGGTACTGGACAGCACTGACACTAAAAGTAGACAATTTAAGACTCAGGGTCAAGAGCTCACGGAATCATTATTTTCACAAAATTTCAGCTTTACATCCGCTAAAAGAAAGCACACAAGAGGCAAAAAATGCACCAAGGAAGCCCGAATCAAGAAACGGAGGCAGTTTCCGATGCGCGATTAGCGCCTAATCGCGCATCGCCAGGAAAAACTTCTTGAAGAGGAAAGCCTCTAATTGCTCAGTCTCCTGGAAGCTCAGAAATTTGTAGGGAAAAACAGTAAAAGTAAAAAATGAAATTTAAATCCCAAAAACAATGGTAATTGTCAAAAATATTTTCAAAATAAGTCTATATATAGGTACAACAGCTGCAAGCAGACTAGAGACAGAAGGCTCAAGAAAAGGCAGAATCAATTAGAAGATTAACTAAGTTGAATTGGGATTCTTACTGGGCTTATTTAGTGAAACCACACAGCCAGTGTATGACTCTCAAAAGCATCATCAATTCTGCCGAAAAGATGGCACCAGCTCTAGCTGATTCCATTTTCACAGGGAAATTAAAGGCTAAAGTCGGCCAACCGACTCTTCTCAAGCAAATGCTGAATGCTTGCGATTTTAAGGAGAAAATACAGAAATAGTTAGATGTTAGTTTTAGATTTAATTTTAGAAATAGTTTTGCTTTATTTTTGCCTAGAAAAAGGATGGTCATTTAAACCGTATCCTACATTTTTGTAATAAGTTATTTTTAGATGTAGTTAGTAGTATTTAAACCCTTCTCATGCATTTAGAGAAGGGTCCAGAAATTTATCAAAAACTTGTCCTCAGAACATGCACTTTTGCACCCTCCGAGGAGGTTTTGATGAATGAATGGAACAGGATTTATTGATTTTTGCATTTAATATCTGCTACTGATGTTGCACTTCTGTACTCTTAGTGGATGTTGGATTAAGAAGAGATAAATCGTTATCGCTTGAAGCTCATGAGTAGAACTAGTTATAAATGGTACTTCTATCTCTTAACTATTTCTATCTTCTACGTTAAAGTGATATTCAAGTTCAGTTGTTTATATATTAATGCATGAATGCCTGAGTTATCATTTGGCACTTTTGTACGGTGATAGCTATTTATTTATGCTTAATGTATGAGTAGCTTATTATGCGATATGTTTTTCACAACTATTTCGTCTAACTTTTTATACGAAGTGGTTCATCTATATTGAATTCTTTTCTCATAACAGTTGAATGATCTTTATTACCAATTGTTATTTAAAATCATTTTAGAATGCATAACAGAAAGATTACACCCCAGGTTAGTGTAGATTTAAATTTTTCTGCTTTTTCTAGAATACAATTGCATGTCATTAGATTAGAATTAGAATTAGAGCATCTTAATTAGGAACTGTTAAACCAGAAATATCAATCAATCTCACACACACACATAAATTGGGAAACTGGTCCCATATCCCCAGTCGGACCCACCATACCAAACGGAAAAGGAGCTGCCAACCAAGGTCCGGACCGGGTGGGTATCCCCCTTGTTGTAGACCCGATTTTCAGGGCTTCAACATATTTGGCGCTAGAAGGAGGGCCTGAACTATGAATGGCAAGTAAGTCTAAATCTAAATACCATTCTGAGAGTAAATCGCCCTCACCATCTCCCCCAACTTCTCCATTGCATTTAGAATCTTTAAATCCACAGCCAGAAGTCGTAGGATCAACAGCCACTGCTACAAACCCTGACATTTCAGAACAATCTATTATTGAACCTCCTAAAGTTGAATCTCTGATTCACAAACTTCAGCGATTTTCTATATCTCCTCAAAGATCTGATAAATCTCAAGGCAGCGTGACTTCGCAATATAACCCTGCTCATCCTCTAACCAGATTAAAAAGCGAAAAGTTTGGTGTTCAACCAACTGAGTTACCTCTACCCACAAGGAAGAGAGCAAGGAAATCACCTAAAGGGTCCGACAGCGAGACTCTTTCACCATCATCATCCATCTCAACTTCTTCACCGCGAAGTCAACCATCCACTCCACCACTTCAGATCATTGTCCACCAGCCTACTGGTACTTCTACATCTCCTTCTCAATCATCCAGAGTCATAATACCCTCATCTTCTCAACCTCAGGGATCATCTTCTGCACTTCCCTCCGTTAGTGGATCAGTGATGGCCCAATCTCCATGGAATAACCCAGGGGCAGTCTTAATGCCTGTGCCCTTGAGTCAGCTACCACCCCATCCTGAAAAATGGTTGCCTAAGTTTAATCCTGAAGAAGGCATGCTAGCGGAAGAGCATATTAATAACTTTATGCTATCCATAAATCTTAATGGAGTTACTAACGAAGATGCTGTCGTTCGACTTTTTCCTTATACTCTTCAGGGAACAGCCGGATCATGGTATTTTTCATTACCATCTGGATCTATCACTAGTTGGGATATCTTCCAAGAACAATTCCTCATTAAATTTGGTGATGATAGGTCTATGACGACATTGATCAGTGACCTGTCAAACCTTAGGGCTGAGCCAAAATAACCTATCAAAGATTTCAATTCACGTTTCAATAAACTGTTAAACAAAATTACTACTGCTTCCAAGCCCAGCGAAGAAGTGCGAAGTGAATGGTACATTACTGCTTTACCATCAAACATAGCAATCTTTGTGTACAGGGCTAACAAGACAACTTTAGCCAAAAATATGAAATAAGCAATAGCTATAGAGAAGCGTATTATAGCCCTTGAAAAGAAAACTGTGATGGAAGAACAGAAATCCAAGAAGGTTACTTTCAAAGAAGATCCCAAGAAAAAACAATCGAAAGATCCTTTCGATTTAGAAGGATTGCAAAAAGTTTTGAAGACCATGTCTAACGAGATGGTCGACATTAAGAAACAAGTGGCAGAAACTTCTTCAAAAAAGCCATACAGACCTTTTAAAAGAAACCCTTCGACTGATTCAAAGCCCCCCAATGCTATTACAAGCGCTGAATCTGAAGAAGAAGAAGAGGAAATCGCTACTGAAGAGAAAACCGATGAAGAAGAAGTTGTAGAGTTACAAGGAATGTGGGATTTCATCCTCCCACAAGAAGAGGATCAAGAAGCATCCCCGGTTAGTACACGAAGTAGAAATCAGCTTGATCCTCCTCAAACTACCCCTAAGCCAAAGAGCGCAAGCTCGGCGACGAAGGATAAAGTCGCAGCCAAGAAAACGACACCTAAAGCGACTCAAACCAGCCCAGTCCAAACAGATTCATCTACTCCATCTAAAACGCTGATCATTTCGGATGAAATGGAGTACAATATTATAGAAGACATGAAAAATACTAGGGCCAACATCACTCTTTATGAATTGAGCAAGTTAAAACACCAGCAAAAGATACTTTTGAAAGAATTACACGCTGTGCCAGTTGCACCTTTGCCTGCCACTGTAATTTCTCAAGCTTCCCATGATATGGGAAGACCTCCGACTAATGTGATTAACAAGGTTGATCCAAATCTCCCTTAATTGGAGGAAGATCAAGATCTCATACTCCCCCGTTTCTTCTTACTTATGAAATTTTTAATAAAAATGTGCATAATTGCTTAGTGGATTCGGGAGCTTCATCGAATATTTTACCAAAATCAATATGTACAAAATTGAACGTTCAACCGCAAAAATCTGTTGTGCGCATAGTCCAGCTAGATCGATCACAAGTCGAAGTGATTGGCGAATTAAATCAGGTTACCATAAGGCTGTCATCCAACCCAAAGGTATGTCAAGTTATCGACATTTTAGTTGTTGATATTCTAGAATTTTATGGCTTAATTCTTAGCAGAGATTGGTCAGAAAAACTTCATGGATACTTCGCAACTGACTGGTCACACATGTGGCTCCCTTACAATGGTAAACCAAATCAAATAAAAGTTGAACGAGAAAGACATCAGAAATACATAGTAACAGAGCTAGAGGGGGAGAATGAACCGGTAGCATATAACAATAGTATTATTGGCAATTACTCAGTAGATTCTTTCCTAGGGAATTTTAATGCTCATACGTCACCTTATTTAGAACATTTTGTTTTATCCCAAGTCAAAAAATTTTCTCAAACAGATAGTTCTAAATGTATTAATTTTTTAGATAGTCCTATAAATAAATATTTATTTTGGAAATTATTTTTTGATGGTTCTAAATCTAACGAAGGAGCAGGAGCAGGATGCGTGCTAGTTAGTCCAGAAGGAGATAAAACTATGTTAACTTGCAAACTCGAATTTGATTGCACCAACAATACTGCAGAATATGAGGCTTTAGTCCAAGGGTTGTACAAAGCAATCGGATTAGATGTCAAATACCTTCAAGTTTTTGGAGATTCTGAAATTGTAATCAGACAAGTACGTAATACTATACATTGTTTATCAGGTCATTTAAAACATTACCAATCTTTAGTTCAAGATCTGACTGAACACTTTATAGCATTTAATATTTCATCAATTCCCAGACTCCAGAATGCAAGTGCAGACCTTTTAGCTAACGTAGCTTCCAAACTTATCCCTTCAGAAGATTTTAGCCCTGATAGATTCTCAATAGAATTAATCTTTAGACCTTCTATTCCTGATAACATTACAAATTGGAGAATTTTCAACGACGATCCTGACATCGTGAGTTTTCTCACATCTGAAGGATCCTACACCAATCAAATAATTGACGAAGACCAACATGACCGACAATTGCAACAAGATAGCACTAACAATGCTATACCTAAGTCGGTAGTCAAGTTAGAAGACCTTTATGATTTGAAAGATCGGTTTAAAAGATCTACCAATTCAAAACTCCAAAGTTCAACTTTGAACTACGAATTAGTAAATCTAGGAACTGATACCAAACCACAGAACATCAATCTAGGCCTTGGCCTAGCTCCTGAAGAAAAATTAGCATATATTCGTCTTTTGAGACAATACAAAAATGTTTTTGCTTGGAACTATGATGAACTTAAAACGTATGACACTTCCATCATCCAACATACTATTCCAATGATAGACGATGAAAAACCGGTCCAACAGAAGTTGAGAAAAATCCATCCCAATCTAGAAAACCAGATCAAATCTGAACTCAACAAGCTATTGAAAGCCAAAATAATCTTTCCCATTCGACATTCCAAATGGGTCTCCAATATGGTTCCCGTTAGAAAGAAAAACGGAGATATTAGAATCTGTATTGACTTTCGAAACCTTAATAAAGCCTGCCAAAAGGATAATTTTCCTTTGCCTCCTATGGAACAAATATTGCAGGCAGTCGCTGGGTCAGAATTAATGTCCTTTTTGGATGGATTCTCAGGATACAATCAAGTGTTGGTACATCCTGATGATCAATTAAAAACCACATTCAGAACCAAATGGGGCACCTACGCATATCAAAAAATGCCTTTTGGCCTGATTAATGCTGGTGCCACATTTCAGAGAGCCATGGACATCGCATTCAAAGGTTTAGTTAATAAATCTGTGGTAATCTATTTGGATGATATAACTGTCTATTCCAAGAAACGAAGCAACCATCTTAGAGATTTAAAACAAATCTTCCAACGTTGTTTGAGGTATGGAATTTCACTTAACCCGAAAAAATCCTTTTTCGCATTAAGTGAAGGAAAACTTCTAGGATTCATAGTGTCAAAATCTGGAATTCACATTGATCCTGACAGAATCAAGGAGATTTCTGAAATATCCCTACCTCACAACAAAAAAGCCATGCAATCTTTCCTTGGTCAAATCAACTTTGTAAAGAGATTTGTTCCATATTTTTCAAGAATTGTGTCTCCTTTACAAGCAATGATAAAAAAGAACTCAAACTTCAAATGGGGCCAAGACGAATATGAGGCATTCAATCTTATCAAACAAGCAATTGTTGACGCTCCATCTTTAGCAACTAAACATCTTTCAGAGCCTTTCATTTTATATACATTTTCCTCTGACAGATCATATGCAGTGATACTTACTCAAGCAAATCAAGATAAGGCAGAAGCCCCGATTTCTTTTTTCAGTTCAAATTTACAGGGGGCTGAATTAAATTATTCAGATGTGGAGAAACAAGCTTACGCTATTTTCAAAGCAATCAAATATTTCAAACCCTTTCTACTCAAAACCCATACAAAAATCATTGTACCGTTTTCAGCAGTAAGAAATCTTTTAGTACAAAAAGAGGTGGGTGAGAAAAGAGCCAATTGGGTTACTGCCTTACAGGAATATGACGTAGAAATCAAACCAGCAAGTATTGTAAAAGGTCAAGGCTTTTGCAAAATGCTGGCCGAAGCATCGCTTATATCTGAAATTCCATCTGCAGACATACAAATGTACGAGGTAAGCCTAAACGATGATGAGTCATTATATGCTGATATCATTTATTATCTAAAGAATGGATATGCTCCTTCACACCTCGATCATACCAAGAAAAGAGCTCTAAGGTTGAAAGCCAAACAATATCAGCTCCTGAACGATGTTCTTTTTAGAATAAATTATGATTCTGTTCTCCTTAGATGTCTTGAGGAATCTGAAGCTAAAAAAGTTTTGCAGGAACTCCATGATGGGCCAGCAGGCGGACACTATGTTGGAGATGCTACTGCACATAAAATCTTACGTGCAGGCTATTACTGGCCCACATTATTCAAAGACTCGCACAATTACATGAGGAAATGTCAAGTCTACCAAACCACTGCTGGGAGACAAAAGAAACCATCCTTGCCACTACAGCCAGTCAACATTGAGCAACCTTTTGATCAGTGGGGATTGGACATAATAGGTGAGATCATTCCTCACTCTTCTAAATAGCATAGATATATCCTTACAACAACAGATTACTTTACTAAATGGGTAGAAGCAGTTCCACTCAAGACGGCTAATGCTGAACATATCATTGAGTTCATAGATCAATTTATAATCACCAGGTTTGGGTTGCCTTCCGCTTTAATGTTTGATAATGCATCATACTTTTCTGGAAATGCAATGACTGAATTTGCACTTAAAAGAGGTTTCAAACTTAAATATTCTGCCAATTACTACCCACAGGGGAATGGGTTAGCTGAATCTACAAATAAAAACCTAATCAGGATTATCAAACGAACAGTTGACCAAAATCATAAAAATTGGCATAAGTCTTTAATATATGCTTTATGGGTAGATCGAATAACGCAAAAAGCCTCCATCGGCACTTCTCCATTCAATTTAGTTTATGGAAAAGAAGTGGTTCTTCCGACTCATTTAGCAATTCCCTCTCTGTCTTTAGTTCAATATATTGATGAAGTACCAACTTCCTCCTTACAGCTAAGGCAAATGGAAATAATTAAGTTAGAAGAACAACGAGAACAGGCCAAAAGAACTCACGCTCATCATCAAGCATTAGTAAAATCCTCTTTTGATTCAAACATGATGACCAGAAAAGATTTTCAGATGGGAGATCTAGTTTTAAAATGGGACAAGGCCCATGAGGAAAAAGGGAAACATACAAAATTTCAACGAATGTGGCTTGGCCCTTTCCAAATCATAGAAGTCATAGGTCCGTCCACTTTTATGTTGCAGGATTTAACAGGAAAAAGAGATTCTTTACCTGTTAATGGACAGATCCTTAAGAAATATTTTCCTTAGAAGATTATTCTTCTATTTTGTAAATTAGTTTTTTTTTTATAATAAAACCAGTTGTGAATGGTTACATTAGGGATTTACGAAAAAGACACCAATTCTCTTTCAGATTTTGATTTTTCGCTTGTATAAATAGCAAATCTTTTAGAAAATTGATCTTTATTATTGAAAGATACAGTTAAAGACTCTAGCCTAGAAATGATACTAGTTTCAACTTCGTAAAATTTGATGAAAACGACCTTTAGTGAGAAATTGTTTTATATCAGTGCAATGAAAGGTATCAATAACAAAACAAAGATTCTCTGTAGAACAGCTCTTTCCAAAAAACTCTACTATTGTCGTCCAGAGCTATCTTAAGGAAACAATGACTTCCTCCCTACTTAGGAAATTACAACTTTCAGAGAAACAATCCAAGGATACACTTTATCTTAAAGAGTGAGAGGTCTCATCACGAGCCGGCTTATCATAATCATAGATATTATAACTTGTTGACTTTGCCAATATTGCATACCAAAACAGGGCAATGACTCAAGATTGTTGCAATCAAAAGGCAAGGGGTCTCATCACGAGCCAGCTTGTTCAGCAAAGTTATAAATCAGGTGAATGACTATGTCATAAATTGGCTATCAAACCAAGACATTGTTCTTTAAGAGTAAAAAAATAAAATGAAAAGAATAAGTGTGGATATGGATTCCTCTTTGAAAATTGTATGTTTCTCTAAGTAGGATACAGGATCATTGCTGGGTAACAGGTAACCCTATTGAGGCTATGAACGCCTGCTGGCAGCAGAGGCTCTACCTACGACAAATGAGCATATTTAAAACTGATTTACAGAGAAGGCTTTGTTTTATCTTTATAAACCAAGTAATGACTGATGTAGATACAAGGACTAGCTTGAGGGAGAAAATAATCAAAGTTGAAAATAGAAGAAACAAAATATCATTGACAGGTTAAAGCATAATGTACTTTATCTTTCTATAATAAAGTTTAACTTTCTGGAAAATTTTCTGTTTTGGAAGTTTAGAAAATTTAAAAAAAAGACAGAGATAACTGGTGCTTCCAAGTGAATCGCCAATTGTTGTGGCCACCAACAACCCCCCTTCTTATTTAGTGTTATTACTAATACTAAATAAGTGGGGACCCTTAGTCAAAAAAAATAAAAATGAATTAGTGCTTGTATTTCCTTTTTAATAAAACTTACCATCATAAACTTAAGAAAATACCCTTGAAAAATCTAAAAAGCTTAAGTTTCATGATGAGGAAAGATAAAATCACTCCTTAAGAAATATCGCATCGCAAAAAGGATAATAGGATGCCTCCTTACAAGCCAAACTCTAAGATTGCGAGATCGTGATGCGAAATTGCATAATAAAAAACATATATCGCATCGCATGCCTTAAAACGCACTTACGCTAGAAAACCGCAGAAAACACCGATATGCGATGGCGCATATCACAAAATCGCACCTCGCAAGAAATACATTAACACAAAATGGGCACATACTACGATTATGCGATATTGCGATATCGCGATATTGCAATAGAGCGGCAAAGCGATCTTACGATAGAATAACAGAGCAATCTTGCGATAATGCGATGCAGCGATCTGCGATATTGCAAAGCAAATCGCTACATCGCAGATTTTTTGGGCTCATTATTCAAGAAAAAAAATTCTATAAAACGAGACCTGGTTATGCGCTTTAATGCTAATTAATGAGTTAGTTGCCAGTTGTTAATGAAATATGGTTTTGTGTTTATCAAAGAGCCAGTTCACGTAAGGTGGTATACTTTTGCATGTCTTCAGCATTTAAAGTTTTCCCGTCACTATTCCTTATCATTACTCTCACCTCACTTGTAAACTACAGGAACGAAGAACAAAGGATTATACAAAGCAGTATACAGGAAACTATGGAGAAGAAAGGCAAGGCTCTGATGTCTGAAGATAAAGAAATGGCACCCTGTACACAAACACCGCCTGCAACAGAGACACGGGCATTACCACTTGGGAGGGCATGTATAATCTACTTGAGGAAGAGAATCCCAAGGTAATGGAGTTTACGGCTACTGCAGGCTCATCAAGGTCTTCTGAAGCATCAGTTGCAGATTTAGCTTGTTCATTCTTGCACCGGATAGCGGCGAGACCCAAAATTCTCCCCTACACGGACATGATTAAATGGGTACTGGACAGAGCTGACATTAAAAATAGACAGTTTAAGACTCAGGGTCAAGAGCTCACGGAATCATTATTTTCACAAAATTTCAGCTTTACATCCGCTAAAAGAAAGCACGCAAGAGGCAAAAAACGCACCAAGGAAGCCTGGATCAAGAAATGGAGGCAGTTTCCGATGCGCGATTAGCGCTTAGTGCTAATCGCGCATCGCCAGGCAAAACTTCTTGAAGAGGAAAGCCTCTAATTGCTCAGTCTCCTGGAAGCTCAGAAATTTGTAGGGAAAAATGGTAAAAGTAAAAAATGAAATTTAAATCCCAAAAACAATGGTAATTGTTATAAATATCTTCAAAATAAGTCTGTATAAAGGTACAGCAGTTGCAAACAGACTGGAGACAGAAGGCTCAAGAAAAGGCAGAATCAATTAGAAGATTAACTAAGTTGAATTGGGATTCTTACTGGGCTTATTTAGTGAAACCACATAGCCAGTGTATGACTCTCAAAAGCATCATCAATTCTACCGAAAAGATGGCACTAGCTCTAGCTGATTCCATTTTCACAGGGCAATTAAAGGCTGAATTCGGCCAACCGACTCTTCTCAAGAAAATGCTGAATGCTTGCGATGTTAAGGAGCAAATATAGAAATAGTTAGACGTTAGTTTTAGATTTAATTTTAGAAATAGTTTTGCTTTATTTTTGCCTAGAAAAAACACGGTCATTTAAATCGTATCCTACATTTTTGTAAATAAGTTATTTTTAGATATAGTTAGTAGTATTTGAACCCTTCTCATGCATTTAGGGAAGGGTCCAGAAATTTATCAAAAGCTTGTCCTCAGAACATGCACTTTTGCACCCTCCGAGGAGGTTTTGATGAATGAATGGAACAGGATTTATTGATTTTTGCATTTAATATCTGCTACTGATGTTGCACTTCTGTACTCTTAGTGGATGTTGGATTAAGAAGAGATAAATCGTTATCGCTTGAAGCTCATGAGTAGAACTAGTTATAAATGGTACTTCTATCTCTTAACTATTTCTATCTTCTGTGTTAAAGTGATATTCAAGTTCAGTTGTTTATATATTAATGCGTGAATGCCTGAGTTATCATTTGGCACTTTTGTATGGTGATAGCTATTTATTTATGCTTAATGTATGAGTAGCTTATTATGCAATATGTTTTTCACAACTGTTTCGTCTAACTTTTTATACGAAGTGGTTCATCTATATTGAATTCTTTTCTCATAACAGTTGAATGATCTTTATTACCGATTGTTATTTGAAATCATTTTAGATCGCATAACAGAAAGATTACACCCCGGGTTAGTGTAGATTTAGATGTTTCTGCTTTTTCTAGAATACAATTGCATGACATTAGATTAAAATTAGAATTAGAGCATCTTAATTAGGAATTGTTAAACCAGAAATATCAATCAATCACACACACACACATAAATTGGGAAACTGGTCCCATATCCCCAGTCGGACCCACCATACCAAACGGAAAAGGAGCTGCCAACCAAGGTCTGGACCGGGTGGGTATCCCCCTTGTTGTAGACCCGATTTTCAGGGCTTCAACAGACACTCACTAACTTCCCTTTCACAATAAAAATATTAATACCTATAGTTCTTTAAGTCAAAAAGGCTTAGAGCATTTCTCTGACTTCTGGTGGGACCGGACCCTCGACTTGATGACTTAAGAAGGAAAGGTGTCAAATTCTCTTATAATTCATTCATCCCCCTCACAAAACCCCTTTTCCTAAGGTTAAGTTCTCTTGCCTAAGAAAACCCCTTTATAAACATGCTTTATGCAAAAAACCCACCAAATACATTTATCCTAAAGTACTAAGTGTATGGAACACGCATAACATTTCATATACCTAAGTACAATAACCCTTCCACTCATTTCAATGCATATTAACTTTTTTAACTTTATTATATAAATTTCCGAAAAACCCATTGTCCCATATATATTTAAATTTTTTTTATAAATTAACCCCACCCCTTAGTTTATTTATAAACTATATTACTACCCCATATCCCACAAATATATTAAAACCCCGCCCAGAGTCTTTAAGCCTGTATTAAAGCGCCCCCAAGGAGATTAAGTGTTAAACTAATCCTATATTGCCAGTGATTATACCCATGGGCTGCCCCGAAAACTTTTTGTGTAAATCATCGCGCAGCTTCGCCTCCCGATCACCATTGATTATCCCTCCCCCTCATCCAAGGGCCCGTAATCATATCGGTCGTGCCCTATGTCCATCCTTTACCTGCCCGATAAGGTGTTTTCCCCCTAACCCCCGACACTACATGTCAAACGATAAGTGGAATCGAGCTGCCCCTCCCAAATACCACCTGCACCACAAAATCAGTGTGATGGCCCTCCTAAACTACTTCCCCTATCTAACCGAAAAACCGCCATTGTTGATCAATCAATGAACCCGCTAAAAATTAACCGTTTTCACTATAAAAGCCCATTCACCCCTCTTTTCACTCTTTACGCGCGATTACAATTGACAATTTAGAAAGGTCGTTACAACCCCTGCAACCAACTAATTCACTCACAAACCTCCGTCATTACTCCACAGACGTTGTAGATAGCCCAGCTTATCCATCAGTCCATACCAAAATCGTATGAACCTCTGCAACCTCCATCAACTACCAGTAACAGTCAATTTCGCCCAATTCCAGGTACTTAACCGTGGAAAACCAATTCAATTGTCAAATTCCAGTAATTCACCCTCATAACATTGTTAATTAGGCCGATAGGCCTTTCTTTGAAAGGGACCTTTCGTCGTCCTTTTCTTTCTGGCGCTGACATCTGGCCAACGACACCTGGCAAACTCCGTTTTCGTTTATACTCCGTTTTTGTTTTGTACTCCGTTTTCGTGTTTGTGCAGGAAACGAATACCTAACCTCCCTCGCGAACTCCGTCCTGCATATCGGCTTGCATATCGGCACTCTTGCAGAGCTTGTATAAGCTGTTCCCTGCTGCTGTTCCGCGAGCTTCCGGATCTCATCACGGCCATTTTCATTAATCTTGCTCTCGGAATCTGATGCGCCCGCGCCTGCCGGAACAGAAAACACCCTGTTCAACGAAAATCCATCCATATTTTGCTCTTCATGTCTTCTCCACGCCCTCTGCAATAATGTCTTTCTGCTTTTCCACTCACTGCTGCACTATGTCTCCAGTTTTTGCTGTCTTATCTGCTTATCTGCGTTCTGGGCTTATTGCTGGTAACTTTCTACACATTTTTCTCACTCTGCATATTCGAAAACCCTTCTGCGTTTCTTTGGTTGATTTTTTTTCCGCATCTTTGTGCTCGTCCTCGACCTGAAGCCTGCCACAGCAAATACGTCTCACTGCATCGATATCCGGTATCCAAGGTATGTATTAAAACTGATATTCTTCCCACCTTGCTTTCTGACTTGCACGACAATTGTTCAAGGATACACTTCGTCTTGCTTTTACTTCTTTTCCAGGTTGGAATTCTAAGTGTCTCTGTTCCCGGTTAATGTTTTAATTATTGGCTGTGGGAGCTCTGCATAACTGTTATGGGTTTTTCTGGAGTTTCAAGGCCCTCAACCTACTTTATTGTATGAACATGTATATTTGCCTCTCTCAAGTTCGAGCCTCTCAGCCCTGGTTTGAGTTTATAGCGTCATAATTTATGTTTGGACTTTGTTTTGATTGTTTTGTTTTTCGTTTTTTTTTGGTTATTTAACAATATAATATTATATATTTTGTACTAAACTCTGATTTTGACCTGGTCAAGTTGAGGGCCCAGAATCTCCATTCTTTTTCAGGTGAGGAAATGCATCCTCACTGTGGCTTTGGGCTTTGGGAGGTCTTCATTCACTAATTACAATTTTTTGATCAATTAGTGAATACTGGCTTAGTTAGACTTGTAATAAGTTTCTATTATCACATCCAAGCATGCCTCTGGATGGTAGATGGATTTGGACAGTATAATGATTATTTTTCAGTTCTTCACACTCACAGCTTTTTTCATCTAAACAGATTCATGTCAGGCGTTAATTTGAACAGAATTTACTAAATTATTGCTGTTTGTGCTGTTGCATAGACCTTCAGAGGTGCTGTGAGAAATTTTCTAGGAGAGTTTCGATCTGTATGCATTATGTTATCAGGGTGGCCTTTCTTGCTTGTAGAAATAGTTACGGTGAGAACAGTTTCTAACCAAAAACAATAAGGATTGTACGATAATTTCAGAGAAACAGTTTTTTCAAGAAACTGATGAAGATTGTTTTGATCATTTGCGAAAAATGCGTTTTATATTACAGAATGACCAAAAATACATCAATATTTTGCTCACCTCCACAGTTTGGACTAGATTGTTCCCCCTGTTTGGCCGGAAGACCATAGAGTATTTTTGAAGCAGATTCTGCTTTCTACAGTTTCTGTCCTATTTTTTTAGAGCAGATAACAGCAAATAGCAAACCCATCAAGGCCCCACCCTTGCAGGGTTTTAAAACAAATTCTGTTAAACCACCAAACCCATGAAACCAACTAATACATACTGAACACTAATAGCTTACAGTTAAACAAAATAGTTAGGCCTGCACCAATGTACTTCACTGCTGCTGTTTGACATCCACACTGGTGGTGCAAGCCAGAAGCCAATGGAAGACAGCACTCATAAAAGCATTGAAAGCTTCCAGAGACCTAGCTCTCAGTTTCCTCAAGAGACACATTACTCTCTTGGGCCTCCAAATCTTCATCTTTCTCTTAGCTCTCTCATAACACTTCTTTGTTTTCTCTGCCACAGTCTCCTTCTTAGAGAAAGTGTAACTCCTGATATACATTTGTCTGCAAGTGTAGATGCTCTCCTTATATGCTCTCATGGGCTTCTTAATCATACGGTTGTCCTCCTTCATACCCAAAACGCGAACAAACTCTGCCTCTGAGTTTGGCCATTGGTATAAGCTCAGGAAGCTGAATCTCACAGGAGCCTCTACATCCAGGCAGCCTGCAACACAGCTCAAACTCAAACTCATATTGGAATTCATGATAACAGAGCAAAATAGGATATTTATTTATCCTCTCAGGAGACTCTGTAGATGTAATGTACAGTCTACAATAATCTCCTCTTATAAACAGAAGTCATGCATGCATGCATCAAGCAAATCCTTGAGCAGGTTCTGCAAATCTAAATCCAAATGAAGAAGCAATGGAATGGACAGAATGTACTAGAATTGCCATGTGGGTTGTTCATGTGGCTTCATGAACAGTGAAGAAATGAGGAGGTGGTGTATGGAAGGGCATCATTGCACTGGGTACTACCATGGATATATACACCAAGATTCATTTAAAAAACAGGAAAGTGAGAACATGGGTTCTATCATTTTTTTCCACTGTTTGACCTCAGAGCCCCAGGAATCAAACACATAATCTTTCAAAGTATAGGCGGGCCACTCCGCTGCCTTGATGTACACGCAGGCTATACCAAATTCTATGATTTAACGGAATTATTAGACCACTGGTCCCTTTTCCGGCACATATATTCCTTTCAGTGGTTCAAATTTCCCTTTCCCATGATGAATCCATTGTATTATGTTTTATGATGGCACGTGATTAGCCTTTCCATAACCTTAGCCTGCTCGAGTGTAGGGACAACCTTCTCCATAGAGCAGGTAATGCATTGGTGACTGTAATTGGTATATATGTTTGTTAGGGTTTTAAGGTAACAACCTTCTCCATGGAGAATGTAATGAAGGTCTGACATTGGATGCCACCTGTTTGGCCGGAAGACCATAGAGTGTTTTTCAAGCAGATTCTGCTTTCTGCAGTTTCTGTCCTATTTTTTTAGAGCAGATAACATTTAAAGTTAGTAAAATATAAGCTCGTTTTTTGAAATCTAGGGATATTGTTGTTTAATTGTCTTCTATATTAAGGGATTTGAATAACTTTTGTACTCCTGTGCCCAATTTCTGTAACGTCAGAGGGAAAATTGTGTCAGGTCTTAGCATATCTTGCATGTGATGTCATTGGTAGTTATTAGCACTTATGCAGCTATATGCCGGAATTCACACAAATAGATTCAGTTCTGATAATCTGACTACAGAGCACTCTTGTCGGAAGATTCAATGCATTGTATGAGTGGTACTGTGCTAGCTAGCATATTGAGTTACATTCTGGAAATCATTGTGGCTTTGTTTGTTTCCCAGCCTCACAAATGAGAGTGGTGTTAAATTGAAATATTCCGGAAGGCTAAGACATCAAGTCTTGTAAACTGCATGAACAATCTGTAGGGTTCCGATACTTCTAAATAATTTATGCTGTTTGATTAACCGTATTTGCCTCATAACATGGTTGTCTTAGTGGAGCTTGCCAAATGAATGAGTGTTGTGGGCAAGTATTACACCTACAGATTGTTCACGAATAAAATATGTAACTTTCTCAGTTTTCATGTCCCAGGAAATTGTTTGAGAAGTCAGAGAGAATACACTTAGATTTAGCTTGAATTTTAGCCTGTAGGTAGTTGGTCTCCATGCCTGAAACTATTATGCTTACATAACTTTAGGCAGTGGATAATTGATCTGTATGCTTGAAATTAGTAAGCTCATCAATTTAGATTTTTCCTATTTGGTTTTATGTCAATATGCCGTTTATAGTACATATTCCTTGTCTAAGGCATGCTTTGCTTCTTTTATGCATCAATGTGAAAATGAAAGTCATGGATTTAGAAATCGTTACTTACAAAATTTATGCACATCTTGGGGAATTATACTCTCGGTGGCACTATTCCTGACATGTGCAATGCTGGCACTCACATCCCTTTTTGGGCACCACTTATCTGTCTAAAGGAATGATCCATACCCTATTGCACTATTGCTTTACATGCAGCATTAGCATCCATACCCTGAATTGGGCACCATCTACCTGTCCAAAGGAATGAGCCACACCCATGTTTTTAGGATTCTTCATAGTGTTCCTTATCAGATGGTTATGACTTTTGCACTAAATATATACTATTTTTTTTTTTTAAATCTTTTGGAGATTAAATAAATCATTTCTTTAGTCCCCTCTTATTTTACGCCAGTAATTTCATGCTTCAAGAGTTGCAAACTTTATTAAACTAGAAAATTAGTAACAGAGGTCTCAGGTGAAAGAGGTAGTACAAAGAAACTAATGAAATTGATATTTCAGTTTCACAGACCTTCTCCACTAAATAGACGTAGAATTCATTTATACAAACATTAGAGCCCAGTTCCTTGACTATATGAAATACTAGGCATGAAGTGAAACATTCTTTTACCCTTCTGATTACAGCAAAGAACCTTTAGATGTCATTCTTCAAATGTTTTGGATCAAATCATGTTGCTAGAACACACTCATTGAGTTGTCTATTGTTTCTGATTTCTGCCAGAGCTTTACTGGCATATCTGACTGAAAAGTTTGAACTTTATGAAATGAGTAGTGAGTTTTATTCTGAAATGAACTATATTGTGTATTTGTTGAGTACTTGTTTTGAAGGATAAACCTGTAAAACGAGTGCTTATCTGAAAAATAGAACAGAAGATTTTGACTGCATTTGTGACATATTTGCTGGAGTTCTTTAGTGTTGTGTCATTATAATTCTTCTACCTAGAGTCGTGTATAACTTCGAAGCATTGATCATTGATGAAGCCTTAGACCTTTTGTTTCAGATTTTTTATGCTCGATATGTTGAAGAGCTTAAAATCTTTAGCCGTAGATGACTGTTATCGTTATAATCTCAAGCCAAACAATTGAAACTGAGAGTTAAGCTCCACAGGCTGTTAAACCAGCAGCTGTACAGTCAGACAAATCACCAAAATCCTTCTCTGTATGGCCTGCAGCACATATGTGCTGTATGGACCTGTATGGCTGCTTTAAGGCTTGATAATATGATATATGGTTCTGCTGTATGGCCTTCTCACTGACTTCTGGTTCCTCTCCTGCTCGCTAGATCTGTTCCACTGTAAGTTACCTCTTCTATCTTGTTTTATTTATGATTTACTAAAAAACCCCTAAACTGTCAAAACCCTGATCTCATCCTGAGATGTATGACCCAGTTTAAATCTAACTCATTAATGTATTAATTACACTTCATTAGACTCCTTAGGCTATGTCAACTGTAAAACATAATATATTTCACTTTTTTTTAGTGAATTATAAAATAGAATTATTTACCCATTTTCGAAGTGGTCACTTTCGGCATGTCTCAAACCACTCACTGCACATTCACACTGAAATCTGTGCAATAAGTTCCTGTCTGAGCATGCTTCTCAACAAATCATATATGACATATTCACTTGATTGTTTTTCTTGTTTCTTCGACTCTCAAACACAAGAAGCTATTGCAACAGCCTCTGTTCATCTGGTATTTTCTAACCCCATATTTCCTTAATAGCTCTAGATCCTTATCAATCCAGATCTGTTAAGAAATGATCGATACTAGCATGGAGCCTTATTATCCCAGATCTATTGTGTACTAAGAGGTGTCTATTTTTCTTGGCACTCCTTGCGGTTTGCTTTGTTTGATCCTGCTAAGGCTTAAAAAAAATAAGAGTTTAACACAGGTATATCTAAATTTGAAATAAGCTATGTTAGCATGTAAGTCCAAAGATAATGTGGGTCTATTCTAAACTGGTTGTTTTAATAGTTTATTTACTATTTTAAATAGTTTTAATAGCTATGCAAAACTAGTTGTTCTCTATATGGAGTAATACAAAGACAAAAACACGTACTCAGGGATCTTCTCCATCCCAGGGTATGGAACAACTCTTCTTTATGCAGAAGGCATTGCTCAGGGTTTTAGTTAAAGATCTAATTCCAAATATAAAAGTTTTGTAATGTGTAGAAAAAAGGCATTGAGCCATTGGATCTGAACACACGCAATTACAGGTGGTTTGAGCGGAAAACTAGAAGATTTTGGAAATACAATAAAATTGCCGCAACAGCACGGCAGGGAAGCCAAGGTTGTGAGTATTGCGTATTTTGGTGGGAATGAGGGATAACCCTTAAAATATCTTTTCAACTGCAAGAGATCAGGTTACTATCAAAATGTTTTTTGTGTTTAACCTTAAGAGAATATGCAGCTAAGAACATTTTAATATTATTAAATGACAAATTTTACAAGGATTTGACTGGAATGCATCGGTGAATGAATAGCCTTGAAAAAGGCATGGCGATGTTCAGAGGTCATCAAATCAGACTTTCAGAAGTTTAGATGATGTGGATCATGTTGAGCTGCTGCGTGCATTGACTTCACAGTGAGGGATATCCTTGTTTCTGGTAGCTCGATTTTAGTTAAATGTTGCTATACGGATATACTTCCTATCTCAGGAACCAAAACTTTCCATTTATGAGCTAACTGGTATCAATAACGAACATTCTGAAGAACTTTTTTTGGTTGCACGCCTTCCGCCAGACTCTTTCTGTAGTGATTTGAAGTCTGTAGTGATTTGAAGAAGTCACTAAATGTTTTTACATACCAGCTATGGGTTTTTCCCCAGTATCTCCGAGTACTTGAAGCGCTATAGTTTTTTCATGCTAATGATGGGTTGTCCCGGGTATCTCCGAGTACTTGAACTGCTATTTTAAATAATAAATGATTTGGGCTACTGGAAAAACCAATCGCTGCAAAAGATAGAACCCTTCCCACCAACATATAAAGCATAATAAAATTATGAATGGCCGTATTTATGAAGAGAGGAAAGAATGTGTAATGTTTAGTGTGGTGGAAGTCATGGATACTCTTGGAGGGAATCTATATTCAAGCCCATGAAAGACATGTTTAGATGATATTGCTCAGAAATGTAATCTGAAAAATATCGATGTGAAAAATAACTTGTAAAATGGGGAGAAATATATATTCTTCACTCTTGGATTTCCTTCTCTTCCTCGATGGGATGGATGTTTACGGGCATGTTGCTTGCGAAGGCTAAGTGTAAGGACCTTGTTATATGTAGCCGGGAGAAGGGGTACATGAAAAGGCATCCATGTGATGAGAATTTTGACAATGACTTTTTGCTCTCTGTCATTTTGCTGGTATGCTTCAGCCTTAGCTTTGGATAGATGTCTTTTTTCACGATTTCATTTTGTTTCATAGTTTGAACAGATTGTACAGTACGGTTAGACACTTGTGATGTAGCTCAGAAATCTATTATTAAAACAGTTTATGTCAAGCATGTCGACATGCTCTTTTCTATTACGGGATGGCCATAAATAGGGGATATAACAGAATATGCCCTTCAGTCTTTTGAGATTTTGAGATGAATATGGTGGGAACTTTATGGCAATTTGAAATCTCAATTGTTTTTTTTCGATAATATAATTTTGCAGCTTCAATTTGCTCAAAAAGATATTATTAGGATCGATGTATATTTTTAGACATTGCCTGTTTCTGCATAGGAGAAGACAAGGATAAGGTCATAAAAATATTTGATGGATGTGACTGAAGAAAGGTCATCATAAGGTCATAAAAATATTTGATGGATGTGACTGTGAAGGGTGTCACAGCAAGTGTCTTACGCAGGTCAAGACTAAAAGCGCTGTAGCAGCTGTAGGATTGCATCCGAGTATGGGCAAAGTTTTGGAAAAAAAACCTTGGTGGCGTGTGTGGCCCAAACTGACAACTTTTGGATATGTATTCCACCATTCATTTGTAAATGTGTGACAGTGAAGCATGATTTCAAGTAGGAAATATGATGCTCATCACAACCTAACAACTATAATGATATGAATAAAATTGCATTGCTAGCTATCTGTATTTATTTTTGAATTTTCCGTTCATGTGAAATAGCCTATGTTTTCTTTATTTTTCTTGCAAGTAACTGTTCATCTTGATATTTTCCTATTATATGCTCCTTTTTACAGTGTAATATTTTTACAGCCTGTCTACCTGATATTTATTTCTGTTGGTCCAATGGAACAAAAATAAGGTTCTTTTCATTTTCCCATCTTGTTAAAATGTTACTGTTTTCAATATTTGCAGCTTTTGCTGTTATAAAATTTTCTACAAATTTCTAATTTTCAAATATCTGTATAAACTTTTTATCTGTCTATCATAGAAGTTTTCTGTTATAAGGCCAACTGTATATCATAAAATTTTCATTATATGCTAAAAGTTGATGATCACAGTAAACTGGCCATTGAGGGTTCACCTTGTGATGTTATCAATCTAACATGTTAAAAAAGAATTAAATTAAGGTTGAATTTGCGATTATGTAATAATGATATGGATTAAGTGGCAGGTGTGCAAGAGCAGTTACAGTAATAGAAACTGTATGACAGATTATATCATTATACCAACGTAGTAGGTGCTTAAATTTCATACTAAATGTCCATGAGAACAAGGACATCTTTGGCTAGGTCTGTCTTGGAGTTACCCTTGCTAAACCTGTAATATTCTCACTACCAAGTTTGAGATATTTGTCTGTAAATATACTCAAGTTGTTGGTAATTTTCCCTTTCATCGAAGAAAGCTACAGTATAGCTTCTGCTTTGTAAACTTTATGCAACTTTTTAGAACTGCTCAGTTAGAGTCAAATCAGGGTATTAAAATCCATTACTGTGAAGCTTGAAGATTCCAGTCTTGTCACTGAAGGAACCTCAGGAAGTAATGGTCAATTGGAATGGATATTCTTGCTGTTTTTTTTGTCTCTACTGCAGGGCAAAACAAAAATATGTTAAGGCCTATAAATTTTGGTGCCATGATAAGTGCATATTGCAAAAATTCACATCTCTCTGACGTTGGAAATGGACATCATATCTGGTCAAGGCAGTACTTATATGATAGGTATTCCATCCATAATATGAACCTTGTTGGAGATGGAATTCCCTCTGGCAAATATCATTGAATCTAAATCAGCATAGATTAGAAGAGCACTGTGTACATTATCTGTATCTTCATATAGATACAAAGGATTGCATTTGCACCATTTTCAAATTGTTTTATATTTTAGACCCAGTGCCATCTGAGAAATGGACCAAGCTGAGTATCATGATGTATATTTTGTATAACTACCACTCATTTGGTGTGGGACTGGCTCTCTTTCCCAAGGGTAATAATCAAATTATAAATCTCTCCTTCCAGAAAGTTTAAAGACCTGGTTGCCCTTGTGTTGCACACAGATAGGGCACTCCTCAGACAATTTAATTACCTGCACCAGCAGAATTCACAGAAATGGCAGCCTGAATCAATTATATATGTTAAAATATATTGATTTAATAATGCAAATGAGTGCTTTGTTTATCTCACCTTTGGCACACATTTCAAACAAAAGAAGTGGCTACACGCTAATTGCTTCGGCTCCACAACGGCATCTGCACATAGACTTATAGGTAGAAGTTTCGGATTTTGTTGTCTGTTGTTAGAATACAGATAAATCATTGAAATAACAATGTCAAAAAAACGAATATTCTAAGTACCCAGGCATATAGAACAAGTAAGTTCCTTATCGATAACAGGTGTTGATGATGCTTGTGTTAAAGCTTTGGAAATAGTGGGCATGTTCCCCACTGTTTTCTCTGAAGTATTTAATACCGTTTTAATACGATTGGATCCATTAAGATTTGAAAATGGACTCTCTGGAAGGTTATGTCCATAGCTGTTGCAAGGAAAGAAACTCACTGATCATTACCTTTTTATAATAATCACCCAAACAAAACAAAGTAGCTTCTATTCAACTACTTCCAGGAACCCATTATTGACAGCTTGTTTTCTAAGTAAAATATTTGTCATGTTCTTTATTTTACAGAACTGAAAACTGTGGATGATGGTCTCTACCTTTCTTGATCGTCATTATCCTGCTTAGGCTTATCTTCGTTATTCTTCGGTACCTCAAGCAACTACCCAAACTGATCGGTTGAAGGAAAATTGTTGAGATGTGCATAAGAGGATGAATGAAATTACTTAAATGCAAAGTGATAGTCTCTAGAGAACATGTCTTGAATAAGTGGGTATCCTAGGTTTACCTTCTGATGCCTTGGATTCTATTTCAGACTGTGGGAATCCATTAGTGAATCTATTCTCGAGGTGGTGAGAAACAACAATAGGTAGTGATATTGTAGGTACATTTGGGTAAATATCCATTTCTTTCTTTACACCAACTCTTTCCTTAGGAAAATAAATGTCATTTATAGATGGACGTGTATCCTTTGGAGTAGTTCTTCTAGAGCTAATAACTGGAAGAAAACCTACACACAGCCAGCGACCCGTTTCCCACAGTCAAATTTGACCCACTAGCAATCCAATCCAAACAACATACACAAAGTGAGTGAGAGCAGTTCAGTTGAGCTGGGGGTTTCCCGGTCTCTAAGAAGCTCGAACCCTTGACCCAATATCTGGAGAAAACCACAAAGACACCACAACACACAGACCAACCTCTTCTTCGCCATGGGGGGCAACGTCCCACGTCAATCTGGCGTGTTTCCTGGCTTTCCACTGCTTGATTCCTGTGAATTCGGCCTCGCAATGCACACATAGTCCATTGACCGCCTTCAGCACTCTGGCTCTTTCCAACTGTAGAGAGATATGACGAAACCAGTGCACCTGTGACCTGACCTTTATATTCTAACGCAAAAGCATAGAAAGATAGTAATGGATTCATTCTCATCGGTATGGACGCTCACTGTTTCTAATGGAGAGAGGGGAAGCAGAGGAAGAAAAAAGCCGACCAATAGTACCCACTTCTAAGCTAGCTTCGGATTACCTAGCTATACCGGGTGCATTTATGTTATTTTTCTCTTGCTCTTATAAAAACAACATCAGTGGTTTCAGTGTCCTGCCTTGTAGTTGTTATATATGTCATGGCAAGCTATCTTGTTATAGTAGAATACCTGATATGCTTGATATGATAAAAGTCAAACAGTTGACTTTGTTCATGTCTATCAAAAAACAGTTGACTTTGCTTAATGATCAGTTAGCTTTGCTCATGTATATCAGAATTCTCGAATAGTCATATCCCTGTATTGAGATTTTATTCACATGATCAATAATCCCCTTCTTATCCACCTATGGCTTTACATGCAATACCGTCCTAAAGCGTTATCCTGTAGGTACACTTCAGTAAGTTTCATATGTGGCCTGTTTTGTGCCCTGGCTCACAACCTCTTGTTTCCAGTCTACATATACTATTACACAATACTAGATATACTTGCACTGATATGCCCATTGATGGTACCTTCTTCAGCGATCTGTGGTCACAGCTTGTAGCAGCTTTAATTTTATTTCAAATGTCTTGCCATTCTAACATGTTTGTTTTTCCTTTGCAGATTTTCTTGTCCAGTGTGCTCCAAATCTGTCTGTGATATGTCTAAATTGTGGGAGAAACTTGACCGAGAGGTAGATATTTTCGACAAGATGAACATCTTGAAGTCAACTTGCAATGGGTTGTATAAAGAGTAGCTTATTAGATGTGTTTTTGCTAATTTTGTCCAATGGCAATTGATTTTTTAAGTTTCTTGAGTGGATTCTGATATTTTTTTTTGATATTTTTTTTTGTCATGTAGGTTGCCTCAAGCTTATAAGAACAAAATGGTAAGTTGTCTGATGGTAGCGTGAGAGAAAATACCTCACCACTTTCTCGTCGGTCATTTGAGCCGGTTTGGATCTTATGCAATGACTGTGGAGTAACTACTAAAGTAAATTTTCACCTTGTTGCACACAAGTGTCAAAGTTGCAACTCTTATAACACCTGGCAGACCAGGGGAGGTCCTTTTGCAAGTTCATGTGGATCTCATCTTTGATATTCTCAAATGTTCAGATTCGTGTATCCCACTTTACCACTTGTAACGTTGCCTTAGCACTGCCTATGTAGCATGAAAAACAGCGGTACTGCAAATTGCTATGCAGTGGCATTACTGTAAGAATTCATTGTAACCGTTGAGTTTTCCACAAATGAAAAATTCAATAATTCCAATTTAATAATCCTATCGGCCTCTCTTTGTACCTTTTGGGACAATTGCTAGTTAAGTAAAAATTATCAAATTTACTTTGATTTTTTACACTCTGAGCCATAACCATCTGCAGAACCGTCGTTGCCCTAAACACTCTAAATTACCCCCACACTCAAATCCACAAGAACTGAGTATGGCTGCCCCAAAATCAATGCATGTAAGGCCCATCTCCACACCTCATTTAGACCTGGACAACCTTCCTTTAGTTGATAAAGATTTCCAGATAAAAGATACCACTGCTCAAGAGTCCCTACTCAAAGTACATTGCCAAAGTAGGAACAGATACCTCAACCATGCCAATGAGATTAGCCTTTGGGATTCAAATTTACCCAAATACCAATTCCCCAAAGTCCACATTTTCCCAAAGATTGTCTACTACTGTCATGCTAATTACATCCCTAGTCAGAGAGCAGTCATGTCCCAAAACCAAACCATACTTTTCACCATCACTGCTGAGTCCATAAACGAAATGTTGCAGCTCCAACCAGGGCCAAACCTAACTCCCCTCTCAATTGGAGACCTGTTAGACCCCCCAAGCTTAGCCCTACAAATTTTGCCCAGTTATTCCAAACCTTCATCAGGGAGGAGAAGCACATCCCTAATGACTCCCCTCCATATGTAGCTGCTATTTTTTCCCCATGGGGCCAAAATATTGTAGCCATGATATCTTGTATTTTGGGGTACACCACTAGTGAATAAATTGATGAGTTAATCCTTGCCTTCATGTCCATCTACACTCTAGGACAGCCTCCTGTTGTCATTTATGACTATGCCTAATTTATAGCTGACAGGATGCATGAAAAATTCCTTAGAATGAGCGATGAAAGGGTTTTCAATTATTCATCAGTCTTATACCATATGTTCTTGTATTATCAACCTAATAAGTTCCCATTCACCCTTTAGAAGCTAGACACCAAGGGTCAGCCCAGGTCAGTCATTTTTTGGACCCCATTGATCCACCAATATCAGTCTCCATACTCTTATTCTGATTTCATTGATTTATTTGTACACCCATTCATGGCAATGTTGACTGGAAGCCCTCCTTCTAAAATCAATCCAGAAATAAAGAGATTCCTTCAACTATCCAAGCAGACCAAAGTGGGTGATTGGTACTTATACCAAAACTAGAATCTACAGTTGCATGCTGGCACCATACAAGCTACCAAGATACCTCCCAATGAGGTTGTTTGCATTGGAATACTATAGAAAAATCATCAATGAAGATGAATTAAACTTTGTCAATGCCAAGAAGAAGGCCAATTTCAAAATAAAAGACCAACTAGGCCCCTTCATATGCAACTCTAGGGAGGCAGGCAAAGAAGCAGATTTGATATTGCAAAACATGAAGTTCCAAAGAAGTTTTGTTTGGAGATATGACCCTTTGGAATTCATCACCAAGAAGAGACAAAAGATCAAGCTTGGACCTTTCATTCACCATCCCATACCTGAAATAGAAGCCTATGCTAACCAAACAAAATGGGTAGAAGGTACCCTAGTCGACCAAGACAGAACCAGAGTAGACAAAGAGAATGCTCTCATTGATCTAGAAAGACAACTTGATGAGGCTTATTTCCTTCAGGTGTCATAGCAATGAGAACAACTAGAGACAACCATGAGTACCCCTCCAATTCTGTAGACTCTTCAAAATTATGAGAAGAACATAAGGAGAAGTAGGGAGGAGGCCACTACATTAGCAAGAGAAACCTCATACGCTCAACCAGAAACTACCCAAGCAAAAAAGGTAAAAAATGAATCATGTCTCTGAACAGGAGGATACATAGGGCTCAGCTGAGGTCACAAACACCGAAGGAAACAGGAGCAGGCCTACCACCCCATCTGAAGGCATGCAAGATCCTTCCACATCACAGACTCAGATGTTGGAAAGGCAGCTTAGTGTGGAAGTGTCTTCATTCAACAGGCCTACTAACAGAGACCAGGACATCAAGGAAAGATACAAAGAAATCAAAGCAAGAAACAAAAGGCTCAAAGCCCAAACTTATGCTCAGTACCTAAAGCTGACTTCTACCAATCAAACAAGGCTAATGTTAGCCTTTGGCATTAAAGAGGGAAAGTTGCAGATGACTTTTATTAAGCCTACAACTCAACAGCCCAAGACAACATCATATTTCAAGAAGGTGGATTTTGAAGTGTTGGCAAGGGATATCCATCCCATAAACCATATTGAACTGCACAAACAGGCTGGAGAGATGATATACTCCACCCTGACAGGGAAATCCATAGCTGCTCACTAGCTACAAAACACTCTAAACAACATTTCAGCACAATTTCAGTTAGAGAAGGCCTCCTCACAAGCCAAGGATACCAGGATCAAGTCCTTAGAGGACTTAGTGATTGAATTGGGACATGATCCCAAGGATATAAGAGCTGCAGAGCAGCTCATTAAAAATAAGAATGATGATATATCTGCATTGAAAAGATAGCTAAAAATACCTCAGCTACAGCATCCACAAACATTGGAAGTCCTTAAAGCCCAGCAGGGGCATGAAGAACTCATGGACTTAGTCTTAAAGCTGAATGATCAACTAAAAGAGACAAAAAAGGAATTGGATGCTTTAATCCGATCAAAGCAAGCAGATGTGGCCATTTTTTCAACAAATTTGATCCCTATAGTCTCCACAGCAGTGCCATCCACACTAGCATCTTCTTTGAAACCTACAGCTCCACTTGCAACAGCCTTGCCAGCAACAACAAAATCTACATCAGCAGCAGGTGCATCAGGAGAGAAAGCAACAAAACTAGTCAAAGCCATGGAAGCGATGTCTATCCAGGCCACTGAGATGAATAGGTTAAGAGAAAAGGTTGCAAGTTTGGAAATTCACTACAAGCTTTCCCAACTGAAGCAGAAAGAAGAAGCACAAAAATCCCAAAGAATGAGTGAAAGGATCAAAGTCTTAGAGAAAGACTTAACACTAGAGAAACGAAGGAAATGTTGCGGGCCAATGTCATTGACTCTGTCAATGATATTTGGCCATCAATCTAGGTTATTTTTGAACAAACAGAGTTAGTAAAGATAGCTACAGAAGCTATCCAGAAAGTAAAGAAGGAGTTGGGAGATAAGCTAGAGGATGCCAATAGACTCATCCACTTCCTCAACAACAAGAATAGATATGAGCTCCATGAGCTAAATATAGAAGATAGGACTAAGACCATTTTGAAAATAAGGAAGGTCCTTTCCAAAAGGAAACTTATGCTTAACTTAGAGGAAAAGTGCCACAATATACAGATAGCCATTGATAGGTTCATGGCTAAATTCGAGATTTTGAGGGAAAAAGGTCTACAAAGTCCTATGGTTATCAATGAAAAACTCATGACACAGTTGGACTATGGTGATAGACTCAGAAAGTTGGATAAGGAACAAGCCAGCTCTTCATCCATAAAAGCATTACCAACAGGCAAAGTTTTGTACAACACATTTGAAAACCTGTTTTTCCTGGAGCATGAGATCAAACATCTATTCCTCACCAAGCCCAATTTTTCCAAATATATTGAGGCTGATGAAATCTAAAGGAGAATGATGAATATAAAATTACCTAATGTAGAATGGTGGGAGACAATGACTGATTTACTATGATAAATTTACAGCAAAAAGTTATTGCACAGTAAAAACAGGACAACCAGGTAAACAGGTAAAGACAGCACATCAGGGTCAAAGAGTATCAGCTGAAATGGTAAAAGTTGAAGAAGATTCCAGCATGAAACACTACAACAACAAGCCAACATAAAGGGTTACACTTCAACGATAAAGGCCAGCACAACCATAATAAAAGGGACAGCATGAAACAGTTCAATAGCTGTCTCTATCTTCTTGCAAGAAGATATTTGTATTTCCTAGATTAAATCTCAAGTTGTTTTGAGATATTTTGTAAATAATATTTGTATAGATACTTCACAAATTGAAGCATGTAGTGTGCATTCCAAAACATTTCTATAGACTTATTTCTCTTAAGTCTGAAATTATATTGTATCAATGACTAGATCAGCTAGCTGGATCAAGGAATAAAGATCAGATATTTCACTGGATTCTTGTGTAAAGAAAAGTTCAAATAAGTATTCTCTCACATTCAATGTTATTTTTTCTTTGAGTTTTTCCACAGTCTTACTTGTATCTCTAAAAATCTTAATGTTGTAACATGGAATGATATCTCAGAAATTGCTTAACTGCACGTTGTCTTGACTATTATGCATATTGAATGTTTTCTTCACAAATCTAAGTTAAGGAATTCTTGATTGCTCCTTAGTTTAGGTAGTTCCTTGTGATCTATAGCAAAGGATTCTTAATTGCCCTTTGTTCATGATTATCCTATGTTCTTCATTTTGACCCCAGCCTGAGGATTCTTAAGTGCTCTCTCACCCTAGTTAGGATCATTTCACCCATTCGACCTACAGATTTGCACTTTACTTTGCTAGCCTACCCTGTGAACATTCCCTTTAATGAATTGATCCAGTTCTGTTATCCATTTGTTGACTCCATAGCCTAACGGCTTAAAGACCTTTCTCTATCCATCTGTTCCAAGAATTCCACCACCCAACCTTTGATTCAAAACCAAAACCCCAATGAACATTAAGAATTAGCCTAAAATACCAGTAAAACAAAGCTAAATTATATAGAGAGAGAGCCCTCTCTGAGTCATAGGTTGGCTAGATCCTATACTTAAAATATTGGTTTGTGGTTACCTCGGTTTCTTCCTTCTTCTGATAAATTCTAAGGAAAATTCTTAATGATAACATATATTACTGGAACGTTCTTTATGAGTTGGATGTGATAGTGCTATCCAAAGTGAATTCCACACACTGTGAAACAAATAAATTTTGTAACCCCATTTCCATAATGGAATTGTGGAGGTTAGGTTGGTTAAAAGTAACACCTCCCATTCAGATTGGACTAATCTAAGGGGGTGGGAGGGAGCATTCTAGTGTGGTATCCAAGTAGCCAAGTTAAGCACTTGGACTGGATGGGCCTTAGGAAAGAAAAGAGTGGGACTTTATTAAGAATTACAAAAAGATGTTAAGACTTAATAACTAAATTTTATTTGTTTGTATGTTTCCATGCATGTTGATTTTTTAAATGTGATTAATATATCTGTTGATATGATATTTTACTCATTTGATAACTAGCATACTAATCCAAATTGAATGTTTTAGCTAGCTTCTACATACTCATTGCAAACATACCGATGTTATCAGTGATGAGTGAATATGTTTATTATGGTGGATTTCAACTAAAAGTGATGTGTTTGTAATAGCACATAAGAATACACCAAGAAACAACGAGAGAGCAAAGGAATGAGCTTAAAAATAGCATAGTACAACACTAATAAATTCCAACATTGTCAAGAGGAAGAGTCAGTTGGAAAAAGGATAGATAAAGGCTCCTATAGTTGGATGTAATCCCTTAGAAGTATAAGAGTTTAGCTTAGAAATTATAAGGTTGAGAATCAAAGGATTGGCATAGCTCTAAAAAATAAAGAAAAAGTACTACAATTATATTGTAGAGCTTGTCAGATATGCAAAGGTAGAGGAAACATGATCCAGGTGTTAGCTACCTAGAAAGGGGTAAAGGCAATAAAATCCCATAAGGACTTGGGAAGTATGGATTGAGGAGTGATGGTGCAAAGGGAAAAAATCTAAGAGAAGACATACGGAAACAAGTGAAGATGCAGTGAGAGGAGAAATCCACTAAGTACTACATAGAGGGGAGCTGATAGTCCTGAGCAACTGTCCAGTGCTACCACTAGGAGATATCATCAACAAAAAATAAATATAAGGATTTGATATTGGAGGAATTTAAGAAGGAAAAACGTCCTACATTTGATGGAGAGGTCAATAACGTAGAAGAAGCAGAAGCATGGCTACTAGGAATCAAGAAGTACTTCAGGGTATACAATTAGTCAAAGAATATGAAGGCAAGAGTATGAATTTTCAACTTGAGGGGAAAGGTTGATATATGGTAGGAAGACCCGAGGAATGTCAAGAATTTTAGGGAAAAGGAGTTGTCCTAGAGGAGATTTGAGAGATATTTCTAGGAGAAGTACCTATCTAAACGGCACTATGACAACAAGGCCAAGGATTTTTATGAGCACAAATTAGGGAAATTGACAGGTTATGAATATACAACCAGATTCACGGAACTATTGAGGTATGTGCCTTACATCAAGGATGGGAAGTTAATAAGAGGTATCTCAATGGTTTTCCATAATAATTTGGGGATGGAATAGAGTTTGATGAGACAAAAAATGTAGAGGACACCATCTAAAATATGAAGTATTTCTCTGAATAGGCCATGCATAGGACTGAGTTTCCAATGGATTAGAAAGCTAAAAGAAAACCCAACTTTATAGGAAAAGGGGAAAAACAACAAGACATAAACCAAGAGGAATAAATGTGAATTTTACTATCCCTTTCAAGGGTGAACTTCTGCATATATATCCTTTAAGCCTATAGGAGAGGAAGTCGAGAGGCTCAAAGGAGGGCTTATGTAGTGTTGGAGTTGTGGAGAAAACCACAATCAGAGAGATTTCCCTCAACAATAGTGGAATGGACCAATATTGTACAATGTGCAATAAGCAGAGACAATGAATTACATGGCTCAAAATGTGCCACGAATATATGTTGCATTGAACAACAAGTGAGTCAATAAATAAGCATTAATGATCGATATGGAAGGTATGGTCGATAACCATCCTGTTTCAATTTTGATTGACCTAGGTTCTAATTTTAATTATGTTAGCCTAAAAGTTGAAAAGAATTGTGACCATAAGAGGCCCATGAGAGGCCATGACTATTTTAGCTAGTAACGTGGACTAAGAGGTGAATTGAGGATGTGGTGAAGTCATGTCTAGTAGTAATAAGTGGCATGCCCATATTTGTAGACTTGAAACTACTGTCATTGGTTTCATATGGCATGTTAATTAGCATGGATTGGTTGGCAGGCCATAAGACCAAAATTGACTACTACAAAAAATCAATAGAATGTCTCAGTGACAGAGGGGAAAGAATGATGTTGTAAGGAATAAGAAAAACCATGAGCATTCAACAATTATCAGCGTTGTAGATGAAGAGATGCAATCAAATGGGGTGTGAATTGTGCGTTGTCGAGGTGACCAGCAAGTAAAGAGTTGAGAGAGATATGATGGAAGAACATCCAAATTTAAAATAGCTCAGATATATGTTCCCTAAGGAAATCCCAGGATCGCCACCAAGAAGATAAATCAACTTCTAATATGAATTATTGCCAGGATCAGCACTTGTATCAAGATTTATGTACCATATAAGCATGTTGAAGTTGGTAGAGTTAATACTGCAATTAAAAGAAATGTTGGACAAGGTATATATAAGACCAAGTGTATCGCCTTAGGGAGCTCCAGTATTTTCACAAAGAATAAGGATGGTACATTGAGGTTGTGCATTGACTATAGGCAGCTCAATAAAACCACAATCATGAACAGGTATCCTCTATCGAGGATTAATGGCATGTTTCACCAACTAATAGAAGTTGTGGTGTTCTCAAAGATAGACCTAGGGTTTCGGTACCATCAGGTACAAATTAATGATGAAGACATCCACATGACTACCTTCAAAACCATGTATGGGAATTATGAATTAACGGTGGTGCCATTTGGACTCACCAATGCTCCAACATCATTTAAGTCTCTAATGAACAATGTTTTAAGTCCATATTTGGACAAGTTTGTGTTGGTATTTGAAGATGACATTTCGAATTACTCCAAAATCAAGGAGAAACATGAAGAACATTTAACAACATTTAAGAACATTTTGTTGAGCTTTATGGTAAGCTCAACCAATATGATTTATTTCAAACAAAATTTCAATACTCAAGACACATTGTTTCCAAGGAAGGAGTGGCAGTAGATCTTGAGAACATCAAAGCCATTATGGAGTGGCCTACTCCTTATAATATGAAAGAAGTCATATCCTTTATGGCTTTGGCCGAGTATTACTAGATATTCATTCATAATTTCTCAAAAATTGGACATTTAATAAAAACATTACAAAGAAAAGGGAATAAATTCTAATGGGTAGTAGAATGTACAACTATTTTTCAGTAATTAAAACATTTTCTCACGCATGCACCAATATTAATAATAACAGACTTAGAGAAAGATTTGTGGTTTGCACTAATGCCTACAAGGAAGGGATCAATGGAGTCCTAATGCAAGAAGGACACGTGGTCTGTTACGAATCAAGGAAGTTGAATAAACATGGAGATGTCAGTGCTAACATATGCATTGAAAATGTGGAGGCAGTACCTCCTTTGAAGGAAATTTGTTTTGATGTCATATCATGCAGGGTTGAGGTATTAATTTGGCCAACCTACGCTAAACACAAGACAAGCAAGGTGGTTAGCCTTGAGTAGTGAATTTGATTTCAAAATCAAATATATCAAGGACAATGAAAACAAAGTGGTAGATGCACTTAACAAAAGGTCCCAAGTAGCTCATGTACCAGCCATCGGTACCTATGAAATTGACATTGAAGAAAATATTAAAGAGATAATGCATCATGATGAGCATTACCATCAAGTAAAAGAATGCTTGTAGCAAGATCCAAAAGGAGCATTGAGTACAAATTACTCACTCAGAGAAGATGGATTGTTGAAATTCAAAGGTAGCTTGGATGGGCGACTTGAAGAAGCTAATATTTGATGAGTTTCATAAAATAGCTTATTAAATTCATCTTGGTTATCATAAAATGATAACATCTATGAAAAATATGTACTATGATATTTATTGTTACCATTGCATTTATTGTTGATGTTTTCTAAAATTTAATTGCTCAATGATATGATCAGTGGCATAAGAATACTATGTAAAAATCATTAGGAAGTAATTATTTGGCATAAAATTGTATCTATTGTATATTTTTTTAGAAAATTTCAACATGGTATCTGAGATTTGTTGAAAGAGAAGCCGTTGAAGTCGGCCTAAGGGATAGTTGTTCAACAATGGTTTTGAGATCTCTTTTCAAAATGGCACTAAGTCTCAAAGTTGAAGACAAGTTAAATGGTGCCATCAACTTTAGATCTTGGAAGACCAAGATACTCCTTATCTTGGAAGAGAATGGGCTTCAGGATGATGTGGAGAAATTCATTCCAGAGTTTGACGATGCTGAGGAGAAAGCCAAGTATAAGAAGAATGAATCCAAGGCAAAGAGAAGCTTGTTAGATACCATAAAGGACCAATTGATCCCTCATGTTGTTGCATTGAAGACTACCAAGAAAGTATATGATGCTTTGGTTGGATTGTATGTGAGCAACAACACTACTAGAAAGTTAACCTTGAGAAATTGTCCCCATAATCTCATGATGACTAGATCAAATTTTGTTTTCTCATATCTTATGAGAGTCTCCCAGATCGAAGATGACCTTGTAGCCATTAGAGATACCATTGATGATATAGAGCTTGTTACATTGACTCTCATTGAATTTCCTTCCTAATGGGAGCCATTTATTCAAGGAATTTATGCAGGAGAAAAATTACCCAAGTTTGATAAACTATGGATTGATTGTTTCCAAGAGGACACAATATTGTTTTCCATGAATACCTTGTAGAATTTGCATGATGAAGAAACTCAAGCTCTTGCAACTCACAAAAGGAAAGGAAAAGGAAGAAGAAGAAGAGGGATATGCCAAAGGTAAAGTGCTTCATTTGTCATGATTTTGGACATTATTCCTCCCAGTGCCTTGAGAAGAAAAGGAAGGGAAAGAAACATGCATCAACAATCAATGTTGATGATGATGAGCATCCACCTCAAAAGAAGTAAAAGGAAATTTTCCTTTAGAAACTATTACCAATAGTAGTGATGTTTGGTTTGTGGACAAGGCATATGATAGGTTTTTGAGACTCTCTTATAGATTTGTCAGAGAGGAAGTTGAAAATTCCCTACAATCCTCAAATCAAGAGATAAGTACTTTATATTTTTTCTCCCTTGATTATTATTATTACTTTTATTTTTTAGTCAACCTATTGTCTTTGTATTTTTCTTAGTTATGATTTTTCTTCCATGGCCTCCTAAATGAGGTTTGTAGAAAGGAAGAATAAGTACATTGTAGAGGTTTCCAAGGCAATGATTCATGTAAAAATTGGCAGCATCAGGAAGTACAAAGCCATATTTGTGGCAAGAAGGTTCTCCCAGAAAGAGGGAGTGGACTACAAGGATAGTTTTACTCCAATCACCAGATGATCAGGTTCTTATATGGCCTAAGAGATTGAGAACAAAATCAACAAGAATTATTGGTCTTTGAGAGGGAGAATTGTACAGATTGTTAGGGTGACTAGGACTATACAAATGACTAGAAGAGCTCCTAGTTCTGAGGGAAAAAATAATTAGGCAGAGTGGAAGGAGCATCCTTCAAAGAGGATGTCATGGGTTGAGATTATTAGACAAGATGCTCAGAGACAGGATGTCTTTAAGAGTTGTATGCCTTCCATGAGGGGGCCATGTCAGAGAATAGAGCATGCTTCAATGACAAATGGAGTAGTAGTGGCAGAAGGATTTGCTTCCCTGACAAAGGAAGCAACCAAGATTACCATAGGAGGATCTACTTTAGTGTTCTAGGGAGTTCACCTCAGAGTTTGAGATGAAGGATATTGGACCCACGCAATATTTCTTGGGATTGGAGGTGTGGTAGAGATCATATGAGATATTCCTTAGAAAAGGGAAGTACATAGCTCAGATCTTGACGATATTTAGAATGATGGACTGCAATTCCATGGTACACCTATGGTAACCAATTTGAAGAAGTTGAATGATTCTACTTCAAATTCAAATTTTGTGGATCCCACAATGTATAGATAGTTGATTGGATCTTAGAATTCTTAGTTAACACTAGGTTGGATATTTGCTTTGTAATGAGCACATTCAGCCAAGTTTATGATTAAGTTAAGGCTTTTACATTGGGTTGCAACAAAGCATGTGGTGAGATACCTGCATGGTATAATTGAATATGGTTCGAGATATGTATCTGATGATGAAGTGAGGCTACAAGCATATATAGATTCAAATTAAGAAGGGAGTGCATAGGATAGAAATACCACCTCAAGAGTGTTGCTTTAGCTTGGGATCAACTATTATATACTAGTTTAGTAGGAAGTAGACTTGTGTCACACTCAATATAGAAAAATTAGGGTATATCATAGCCATGGTTGCAAGTCAAAATGAAATGTGGCTTTGAAAGCTACTTGTAAGGTTATTTGATCAAGTCAAAACACATTGAGATAAAATATCATTCCATCTGAGACATGGTGTTGAAAGGAGCAATGAAGGTCTAATACATATCCATATATGAGTAGATTGTTGACATTCTTACCAAGACTTTGTCTAGAGAGAAGATTCTATACTTTAGAGACAAGCTTGGCGTGATGTAGAATGTCCCCTTCATTGAGAGGGAGGGTTGATATATTTGCAAGATTGAGCATATGATATCCTAAGAGGCCATGCTAATTTGGTTGGGTCATGCTGATTTGACTAGGGGAGATGGATACATTCACCTGAGTAGACATATTGATTTGGTTGGGTAATGTTGATTTGACCAAGGGTGAATGACCCATTGCAACTACAAGATTGGAAAACTCTTCTCCTGAGAATTCATGAAGGACTTTGGTTGGGTCATGTTAATTTGACCAGAGGAGATTGATCTAATTCACCTGAGAAGCCATGAAGGACTTTGGCTAAGCCATGCTAATTTTTCCAGGGGTGAATGGTTTAGGGGCAGATCCTCTCTTAAGAATCAATGAAGGACTTTGGTTGGGTCATTTTTATTTTACGAGAGGAGATCAATATATTTACTTGAGGAGCCATGCTTATATAGCCAGGAGTAAATGGCCCAGGATACTCACATTGCCTACTATAGGATGGAGTGATCTATATTTATAGACGTGCACGTGAGGGGACACTACATCAACATAACAGGCTCATGAAATTTTCTTGTGGAAGGAGAAATTTCATCTAAGGGGAAATATGTTTGACGCTAGGGAGAATGCTTCCCTTGGTAAGAGGGAGCACTAATTTTTTGTAGCATAAAGAGGTATTTATGAATGGGTAAAGAGATATCCAAGTTGGCCTAAGAAAATTAAAATAAAAATGTATTTTTGGAGTATTAAGTCAGCCCAAGGAAGTGAAGGGACATGTCCCTTGGTTTGTCACACCCATTCAATAAATATAAGTAGCTGATATAATGCCTCAATTGTTCAACCAATGAAGAGAAAGTTTGATCTTATTTTTTGAGGTCTATTTCTCTCTCTTGGATAGTCGCACGTGTGGAGAAGATTCTTATGATTGTATTTGACCAATTTGTCTGACTAGCATTAACCAATCTAATTTGACCTCTGTTTTAACTAAACTAAATAGGCATTGACCAAATTTGTTTGACCACATAACAAATCAGATTTGTTTGCATGAGTTGACCATAGAAGTTGAAAACGAGGATGAATTTTAGCACGGTGAAAGTTTGACCAAATTTGACAGTTTGGCTGGTTTGACCAACGTTGACTAACTATTAATTTTTTACCAAGTTTGACTGGTATTTAGACTTGTATATTGGCACAAAATTCTAGACAAATTACTTATTTGTAAACCTTGATAAAGAATCATTTCTCCTTAAGAAAAGTTGTTGTGTTTTATCCCAAGGTTGGGTTTCCCAGTGTAAAAATATTGTCTCTATTATGCATGGTTGTCTTTCTAAGATCTTTACTATTTTTGTTTCATTTAGTATTGATGTTTTCTAAAGTGTAATTTCTCAATGATATCAGTGGCCAAAGAATATTGTGTAAAAATCATTAGTAATTAATTATCTGGTATAAAATTGTATCCATTGTATATCTTGTAGAAAATTTCAACATCATCCTCAAATGGATGTATAAACTAAAAGAGTAAATAGGGAGTTGGAAGACATGCTAAGAATGTATGTCATGCATCAACCAAAGAGGCGGGAAGAATTATTTCCTTTGGTAAATTTTTCCTATAACAATGGGTAATGTGAATGAATGAAGATGAGTCCAATTGAGGCTCTTTATAGCATGAAATTCAATACACTTATCAGTTGGGGTGATTAAGTGAACATGTTGCATATTGGGTCTGATATGCTAAAGGAAATGGAACATGAAGTAATCACTATTAGGAAGCAATTGAAAGTATCTCAAGACACAAAAGAGATATTCAAATCAATATAGAATACACAAGGAATTTCAAGTTGGGGAACATGTTTACCTCCACATCAGACCAAGGAAGAGTTCACTAAGAATTGGATCTTGTGCCAAGTTGGCACCAAGATTCTATAGACCAGTTCAGATTTTTTAAAGAGTGGGGCTATAGGCTTACAGACTAGCCTTGCCACCCACAATGAAAGCACATAATGTTTTCCATATTTATTTGCTTAAAAAGTATTTGCATGATGTTAATAATGTTATTGATTGGTCTGTGATACACGTGGTATCTAGGGGAAATTTTCAACAGGAACCACAATGCATTATGGAATGGAGGCAGATCGTGCTCCAGAATTGAGTAATCGAGTAGGTCAAGGTGTAGTGGAAGCACTTTCGACGATATGAGCCCCCTTGGGAAATTGATGAAAAAATAAGGGTATCATACCCACTTTTGTTTATCGTGTAATAAAATGCAAAGAGAGTTGGTTGTATATAAACCTCATTGTGAATTTTGTGTTTAGGTTTGGAACACCGAGTGAGGTGTTCCTCTAAGGGCTGGGGTCTGTAACAACCCTTTTTGTCACCCATCAGGTAAATATTATTATATGAATTCTTTACGTAAATTGATGTAAATTATAAATGATGACTAGATTGAGAGGAGGACACGAGTTAAAATTCTGTGGAGGAGGAGTTACTTCGGAAATGGTTTAACCCAATCCAATGCATTAACTTTCCATCTATCTTCTTGTAAATTTTATGAATATATTGGTATAAGCATTGAAGGAGTGTGGATTCCTTAGTGGAAGAGACAAGGTCATACAAACATTGTCAAGGGAGAGACGTGTTGAAGAGTCAACAAGCAAAAGGAAAGAAATAACAGATGAGGATGAGCAATAAATGCACTCAAGATAATACACATATAAGAAATGTGAAGAGTAAGCGTGGAGATAGTGAAGACATAATATCATTAAAGAAAATGGAACAACAGGTGGATTCACTGGATAACGCTCTAGATTCTTATGAGGTTTATCAAGTGGATTCATTGGAGAGTGTTATGGATTCCTGTGTAGCTTATCAGGTGGAGCCACTGGATAGTGCTCTAGATTCATGTGTTGTTGATCAAGTGGAGACCAATTTATCTTAATTCTTGTGAGCCTATCAAGTGGAGACATATTGTGCTTTGGATTCCTGTGGGTGATAGGAAGAGACACTGTGGACTCTCGAATCCTACCATAATCCTACAGTGTGAAGAAAATGGAGACATTTGTGTTCTGGATTCCAGTTCTGGATTCCAGTTCTAGATTCCAGTAATGTTTAACTAGTGGAGAAATTGTGTGCTCTAGACTCTTGGTTACAAGTGGAGACATTGCGTGATCTGGACTCCTGGTTATAGGTGGAGACATTATGTCATGGCATTGTTTTCATTGATGGAAAAGGAGAAGAAACAAGGCAAAGAAGTAGTAAAAGAGCAGTAAATATGTGAAGGGAAAGGAGCAGTAGCAAGGAGTTGTAACGGATCAGCACAAGAAAGGGAACAACAAAGGAGCAGGAGCAATAGAACAAAGACATGGCATGTTGATTTGTACATTGTGTTGTAAGGTGTATTGTAGATTTTTTTGTGTTGGAGATTGATTGATAGCTTGGGAGCAGCAAGGAAAGCAGAACAAATAATGTTACAAATTTTAGTATATAACATAGATCAATTGAAAAGAGAGATGCAAGCTATATTGCAAGCTATGTGAATAAGACTGTTGAGCTTGTGTTTTTGAAGTATGTATGTGATGATTATTATGCTTATGATGCTTATGGATGTTATGAGTTAGTGATGTTTCCTTTTGTTTGTGTATGCATATGATGAGTGAGATGTTGTGATGTAAGGAAAAGGTGAGACTCCATGACAACAAAGGCAAGACTCCATGACAGAAAAGGAAAGACTCAAGTCTATTGAGGCAATGGCATGAATAAGTAGTGATACAAGATGTTACATAATAGATAAATGGATTTGGAGAGTGATGCATTACTTTCATATGTTACATGCATATTTCTTGCATTGGAGAGTGAATGTTTTACATGTGTTATGATGTTGTAATGTGTTACATTCTTGCATATGTTGGCATTATGGTGGTGTATTTAATCATTATAGGTGGTTGAAAATAATATTTGAGCACTTATCTGTGTTCTTATATTCAAAATATGAAGAGCTTGGAAATGAATGAGTGGAAAGCAAAGAGTCAATCTTGTTCACTTCATATTCTTATGTGGAATACAAACCATAAAACTAACTTTATAACAAATGTGATTTTGGAAGGCCAAAGAGGGATTAGAGGTTAGAGAGTTAGAGAGCATGTGAGAATTGATTATTCTTGAGTTATCTAGTACATATGAAGTTGATGTGAAGTAGATTTGAAGGGGATAAGAGGCAAAGATAAATATGGAGATATGAAGAATTGATGACCAGGTGTTGTAGCGGCTGCAACCACCCTCCAAAATTTTGACCTGCACCAATTTCAGAGCCTCCCTTGAAGAGTTTCACTTGATGACTGCACACACTCAGGTTCACTCTATGAGCTCATGTGAGTCTTTACATCTACCTTTCTTGTTAATTACATTCAATTCTCTGCATATTGATGTCTAATTCATGCTTGCGACCATGTTCTGGTTATGCTCAAAGTCTTCACTTCATATGTACTTGTTGTGTTCACTATGAAAGCATCTGTCGCACTCACACATGGAGTCATATTAATTGTCACGCAAGAATCGTCTCGATCAATGAACAATCAATCACAAGTGTCGCACTTGTCACTTACACCGTCGGTCAGTCATGTTGAACATTTGTGTCTGGATGATTTGGTCGTTTCATCGTCAAGTCATGAGAGTGTGTGTTCATATGATCACCTATGCATCTTTTGATTGTTCACACACTTAGCCATTTTTCTAAATTTCTGACGACCAGACTCCCCTTTGACTACCAGACCATCACCCTACCATCGACTCGATCGACTGTCAACCAGAACAACGCAGAAGCACCAAGCTAGTCTTTTCAAGTTGCGCTGCCCGCAAGCAATTCAATCAACTCTCATGCTAGCCACCCAGACAGTCGGAGCAGAAAATCACCCCGGGACTGACTCCCCTCAAAATTTGTGCAGAGGCCACTGACGTCACCTGCTCAACTGACTGAGGAAATTGTGTAGATAGGACGGATAGACACCAAGTGCCCGTCCTTGTCTCCCTCAAAAAATTGTGTAGTTTTCCCAGTAAGTCGTCCCGACAGTCGATCAACTCTTCATCTCAGAAATTACGCAGTGTTCACTAGCAGGCCTTCTGTTGCCCATCAATTAGCTCAACTCAGAAATTGTGCAGATATTATTAACAATCTAGCCTCCCAGCCTCAGTGCAGTTGTCCTTGCCAGCAGTCCCTAGCAGCAAACTATCAATTCCCTCCAGGAATTGCACAGTTTCTGCTGCCAGTGACTCTAGCATCCAACTGGCAGTTCCCTTTGGGAATTGTGTGGTTTTGGCTGCCAGTGACCCAGCAGCCAACTGGCAGTTCCCTCTGGCAATTGCGTAGTTTTGGTTGCCAATGACCCAGCAGCCAACTAGCAGTCCCCTCTGGGAATTGCGCAGTTTTGGCTGCTAGTCTCCCGGGAAGTTCCCAAAAAAAAATGCGCAATCCCTGCCTGCTGACCCTTCATGCAGCCTAGGTAATTCCTCTCAAAAATTGTGCAAATCTGGCTACCCAGCCCCGCTGCTCATTCTTTCTGAAAAATGCACAGATCATGCCTGCCTTGCCTTCCAGCAGCCGAGACTATCCCTCCCAAAATTTGCGCAATTTTGCCTCCCAACCAAGCTAGACCTCGCAAATAGTCACTGTCGACTCAGATTGCCCATCTCCATCACTCAGTGACTCTTGCGCAATTTTCATCAGCAGTTCCCGAAGCCATCATCCCACTTCACAACCTTGTTGCCTCTCCCAGTCACCTGCATCTGAAATGATCATGTGTCACGGTAGACTAAGATGTTTTGGATTTGATGTCGTCTTGTCATGAGTGACTGCAGGTACAGGTACACCAACAAACATGGAAAGATGACGAATGGGATGAACAAAGGGAGCACATGCAGAAGGACAAGTTCACCAACGGACGAACGAATGATGCATGCGAAGCGTACGAACGCAACGAACATGCACCTTGCCCAAGATCTCAAACATTATTTTCAATAGGTTGGGCCGCATCCGTGCCTTGTACATAGTCCGCTTTTTGTTTGTAGTTTTCATCATGTTTGTTTTGCTTATTATCTTTGCTTTTACTTTGTTTGATTTTGCTTACTATTTTTGTTCACATTCATTTTGTTTGTTTGATATATTACTATTTTTGTTTCTGGAAATAAGTGTTGCCAACTACTACGTCCTAGATTTTGAATAGAGTATGTGGCTGAAATTTGAGGAAACTCGTGACACTGCAGCACTTGGCCAATCTTGTGTCTGCCTTCTTTGTGCTTGGTTGTAACTTTTGGCCGATGAAGTCTTGACGGAAAATACGAACCGTCTACAAGGGAAGTTTCGGTCCAACCATGAACCTGTGTCCACACTAGGAAGCCCCATGCCTATACTCAGCCTTCTGCTCTGTGTGTTCAAGCTCATCCAAATAGTAGAAACAGAGAAGGGGAAATATAAACAAGCAAACCTATGTCAGAGTTCTTACATGCTTCTCTGAAGGAACAACCTCTTCTGCTCTTAATAAGTCGGGATCCCTCTTCCACCCCAAAAATAAATAAGTGCATATGCACAGTCCTCTTGAAAAATATAAAGGTGAAAGAAGAGAAAGGCTTCTTGCGTAGAGAGGTGAAGCATGCAACTCCACCGGGGTACTGACCAAGCTCGCTAGCAGTGGAGAAATGTATGTGTTCCTGCGTGACTCTGTCGGGGTACTGTCCAGGCCTGCTGGTAGCAGAGCAACACCAGAGATGAAAACTTATACTCTGAAAATATTCAACTCGTGAGCTAAAATACCCTTCCTGGATTCAAAACACTGAGATCTAAGTTGAACTTTTGATTGTGTTTGACTGAGTGGCAAAGGGTGAATCATGTATGTCCATGGGGTAAGTGGGGAAACTGAAGTAACCCGCACAACGATTCAATACTCACCAAAAGACCAAGGCCCTGTGCTAGCATTTAATTGAAACAGAGAAGTTAGAGTTCTACCAGTGTGTCGCCAAGTGTTGTAGCGGCTACAACCACCCTCCAAAATTTTGGTATGCACCAATTTCAGAGCCTCCCTTGAAGAGTTTCACTTGATGACTGCACACACTCAGGTTCACTTTGTGAGCTTGTGTGAGTCTTTACATCTGCCTTGCTTGTTCATTGCATTCAAGTCTCTGCATGTTGATGTCTAAGTCATGCTTGCGGCCATGTTCTGGTTATGCTCAAAGTCTTCGCTTTATATGTGCTTGTTGTGTTCACTATGAAAGCATCTGTCGCACTCATACACAGAGTCACATTCACTGTCATGCAATCATCGTCTCGACCAATGAATGATCAATCACGAGTGTCATTCTTATCACTTACACCGTCGGTCAGTCATGTTGAACATGTGTGTCTAGATGGTTTGGTCGTTTTGTCGTCAACTCATGTGAGTGTGTGTTCGTATGATCACATATGCATCTTTCGATTGTTCACACACTTAGCCATTTTTGCTAAAGTTTTGATGACCAGGCTCCCCTTTGATAGCCGGACCATCACCCTGCCATCAACTCGATCGACTGTCAACTAGAACAGTGTAGAGGCACCAAGCTAGTCTTTTCAAGCTATGATGCCAGCAAGCAATTTAATTAACTCTCATGCTGGCCACCCAGATAGTCAGACCCGGCAGTCATGCCGGGACTAACTCCCCTCAAAATTTGTGCAGAGGCCACTGACCTCACCCGCTCAACTGACTGAGGAAATTGCACAAACAAGTCGAACAAACACCAAGTGCCCGTTCGTGTCTCCCTCAAAAAATTGTGCATATTTCCCAGTCAATCATCCTGACAGTCGACCAACTGTTCATCTCAAAAATTGTGCAGTGTTCATGAGCAGGCCTTCCACTGCCCATCAATCAGCTCAGCTCAGAAATTGCGTAGAGATGATCAGCAGGTCGGCCTCCCAGCCTCAGTGCAGTTTTCCTTGCCAGCAACCCCTAGCAGCAAACTGCCAATTCCCTCTAGGAATTGCGTAGTTTCTGCTGCCAGTGACTCCAACAGCCAACTGGAAGTTCCCTCTAGGAATTGCATAGTTTTGGCTTCCAGTGACCCAGCAGCCAACTGGTAGTTCCCTCTGGGAATTGCACAGTTTTGGCTGCCAGTCTCCCAGGCAGTTCCCCCAAAAAACTGTGCAATCCCTACCTGCTGACCCTTCATGCAACCTGGCCCGTTCCTCTGGAAAATTGTGCAAATATGGTTGTCTAGACTCGCTGCTCGTTTGTTCTAAAAAATGCACAAAGCATGCAGGCCTTGCCTTCCAGCAACATGGATTGTCCCTCCCAAAATTTGCACAATTTTGCCTCCCAGCTGAACAAGAACTCGAAGACAGTCATTGTCGACTCAGATTACCCGTCTCCATCACTCAGTGACTCTTGCGCATTTTTCATCAGTAGTGCCTAGAGCCATCATCTCGCTTCACAACCTTATTGCCTCTCCCGGTCACCTGCATCCGAAATGATCATGTGTCATGGTAGACTAGGAGGTTTTGGATTTGATGTCGTCTTATCATGATTGACTACAGGTACAGGTACACCAACAAACATGGGAAGACGAAGAATGGGATGAACGAAGGGAGCACATGCAGAAGGACAAGTTCACCAACGGATGAATGAACGAAGCATGTGAATCGGACGAACGTGATGAACATGCACCTTCACGAACAAATGAGCCTGTCAAGCCTTCCAGCATGCAAGCAAGGGACAATATGCTAAAGCTTCATCAAGTGAACCAAGGACCATCGAAGACTCCGAGTACTTCACCATGTGGAGGTGAATTTATGATACACCATGAAGATATCCATAGCCTGTCAAGCCTTCCAGCATGCAAGAAAGGGACAATATGCTAAAGCTTCATCAAGTGAACCAAGGACCATCGAAGACTCCGAGTACTTCACCATGTGGAGGTGAATTTATGATACACCATGAAGATATCCATCTCCCAATATCATTATAGCTCGACATGCACTCCAGCAGTAGCATGAATGTACCAACAGTGTCATGTCAAGTCATGTCAAGTCACGTCATGAGTCATGTCACCCATATCTACACTATGGGCTTGTTGTCAATCAATGTGATGTAACGTGGAAGTCCAAGAGACCCACTTATTGAACAAAGAGTCATGTAAGTCAAAAATTCATGGAATTAAAATGGTCATGAGGGTAGACGAACAGCCACAAGGGTCAGTTTCACCCTTGGCTATAAATATCCCCTCATTTGCACATGTAAAGGACTTTTCACCTCAGCTCCTCCCACATAGCCAAGAGAGTCTATAACCTTTTCTTTGAGGAGTAAGTAATGGCTCCAACGCCCCGCACTCGGGGTTCGTGATGTATGGTGTAACGATGTGTCTTGGAACTTTCGCTTAATTCAGAAGCCTGCTAATCGGCCAACATGTTTTCACACATGTATTGTATCCATTGTAAGACTGGTCTTTAACACTTGTAATTCATGTTGCTTTAACCTGTGTTCTACATCTGAATTATTTCATTTCTTGTAATGCATAATCTATTAATGGAAATGTGTTGTATATGTTGTTAATGACGTCTCACCTGTGTAGACTGCTCTCCTAGACATCAAACGGACCTTTCACATGAAGCTTGCTGTAACAACCATTGCACTCGTTCGGATTGATCCGTGAGTGTTATACGTGTTATCTTACCTTGTATGTTGTGATTGTCACATTTTTGTGGACTGCTTCACCGAAATCTATGCATGTCTTGTTGTGTTCTGTGTTCCTAGCAGTGTTGGGACTGCTCCCAATCGACCTAGAACTCACTCTCATCCTTCCCTTAGACAATGAAATAACCATTGACACAAGTGACACTTACACTCACCAAGCACGCAAACCTCACTTCTCAAAGACAAAGAAAACCACTCTCCTGTGTTGAAAAGAAAGAGTTGAGGCAAATCCTTAAGACAATGGCAACCAGGCCATCATACTGGATGGGACTCCCACACCAAACGGTGTGAGGTCTAGTCAGGACTTCATATCGCGGTGATCCCCTAAATGTTGGCGGGTCTAGCACTATCAACACCAAGTAAACCAACATGTTGTTTCTTGTATATATCAAGGGATTATTTTCTCCTTTCAAGTTGGAGCTTGATAAAGAATAGGTTATTGTTTGTTGAGGTAGGAGCCTCTTGTGGGTTTTTTCCTGCAGAAAACTTATGCGACTTGGAGTTTCCTTGCATGTTGTAGCTTGTAGAAAAATTGAGGCAGCATCCTCCTATAGGTTGGAGCTTACAGGAAATCATGTGTAATAAGTAAGAGCTTTTCTTTGCATCACAACAATAAAAAATCATGGTTTTCTCCCTTTATGGGTTTCCACTTATATCTTATGTCCATGTGTGTTGCTGTTATGTGCTTATGTGATCTTTTTGATTACTTATTACTTGTTGTTCACATATTCAATATGTTGGTCATTATGTGTTAAGCTGCTTGTTCACATATTCAATTTGTTGGTCATTATGTGTTAAGCTACTTGTTCACATATTCAATTTGTTGGTCATTATGTGTTAAGCTACTCATTTAATGTTTCATTTAATCAGTCAAAAGAAATGAATTTTAATGTTCATGAATGTACTAAGTCAATCCCCCCCCCTTCTCAGTTTAGTAAAGTTTTTATCAATTGGTAACAGATTCGGTTCGTTCGGTGTAAGCCTAATAGCTTGAAGGTAGACCTAGTTAAGTCATGGACTATCAAAGTGTTCACATGCTAAGTTCAACAAAATTTCAAGAATGGATAAATAAGGCTAAAACATAATTGATAGCTTATGGACCTAGTGTATGGAAGCTTGTATGTGACAGATATAGTAAAGATGATTCTCCTTCTATTCAAGAACAATAGTGTAATTCTAAGGGAAAATGTGCAATGTATAATAATGTCCATAATAAGGATCTTGAAATGGATATAGACCTTAAATATGAATATGAAAAAGAAAGATGGGATGGATTACAGCTCATGCATGAAGGATATACTAGTGTCAGTAGTATTAAAAAAGTGAAGGGTAAGAGGAAGAAGAAAAGCCTTGTCAAAAGGAAAGTGTTCAATCAAATGAGACCTTTGTATGTGTGAATGAACCTAGAAAAAGGTTAGTTGAAGAACAAGTCAAGCTTGATTCAGACTTGACTGAAATAGAAAGACTGAGGAATGAAAACAAAGATTTGAAGAAATTGGTGTAGATATGTGATGAAAGAGAGCATGAATACAAGGAGGAAATCATTAGCCTAAGGACACAGCTTGAAGAAGAAAGAAGAATAGAAGAGGTAATGAGCAGACAACTAAAGGAGAAAGAAGAACAATGTGAAAGGTTAGAGGTTGAGACTAATTCAACTAGAAGTGAGTTAGAAGAAAAGAACAGATTGTGTAAATAGCTAGAAGAAGAGAATGTATCCATGAAGAACTCAGAAAATAAACCATTAAAGAGGACACAATAAACTTGAAATCATGTAGAAGAAGAGACAATCAACGTTATTAACAAGGAAACAAACAAAGGCAAGTAGTAGAATCAAAAAGAAAAGACTGAGTCTAAGAAAATTCTCTTTGCAAAAAGGCCATTAGTTGTTGGAGATGAACTGAACAAATTTGAAAGATCTCAAAGGAGATTCTTTGCTTCTATGAAAAATATCACATGTTTTTCTTGCCATGAACCTATAAATGTTGTAGCAAAATATTAGACAAAGCAAATCAAGTTTAATCAGCAAAAGATGCAGCAAACAAGAAGGCTCACCAATCAAACAATTAGAGAAGAGAATCATGTACCAAGTACACTATTAATTTTTATGGTTACTTTCATTTATGTAATGAATTTGGACCTAAATTTGTTGAATGCAAAATGTACATAAAGAATAACATGAATACAAGAAGATACACGTAATTTCCTATTTTTCTTAGCCACACAAGTTGTTATGTGTGTGATAACCTTGGTCACAAAGCTAAGGATTTCAAGTTACAATATACCTTAAAGAGCTCTAGATAAAATATGAAAACAATTCAAGCAGACCAAACAATGAAGAAAATGCAGACAAAATAAGGCAGCCAACTAAGGTATGGAAGAGGAAGAAAAGGTAGTAGACTGAGACTTCAATAGAAAAATGAAGTCATCATAGCCTTAGGGGGAGATACACAAGAAATCAAAAAAGACTTCAATCAGTGTTAGATGAGCAGCAACATCTTAGGGGGAGAGCAACCCCAAAATATCTTGAAAAGGATCAAATTTATGCTTGAGGTGCCAAAGGGACTTGGTATCTTACTTATTGTAGCTGGAGAAAACCCTAATCAAAGTACACAAAATCTATGTAAGACTAGCAATGCAAAGTGAAAGCTCTTTTGTGATTGGGGTAGGTGCATATTTCATGTACATGAAGAAAACGAGATTATTCGATTTAATGAGAACAATGTCTGCAATAATGAAAAAAAATGGTGGTTGTGGTATTGGTTCTAAACATTGTTATTCTCAACTCTCTTATTCATGAGTATTACGAAGAAGGAAATTGAGAAGGAACAAAAGTAACTAAATATGAGAAAGAATTTGGGATCGGTGATGGACCTTCTAACAATTCAAAAATATCTCAAAAGGATTCAACATAATTATAGGATCTAAAAGTTGTATATAACATCTCCATCTTAAATCTAATAATGTTGAATATTTTTATAAGGCGGAAGAGGAGGGATCTATTCATAATGTATATATAAAATGTGATGAATTTGAAGGAACACTTATTCAAGAGACCTCTCCCAGTTGAAAACAAAATCATCACAATTATTTGAAAACAACTATGCCAAACAAGGTGTTTGTGATCTAGGTGGATAATGGTGGCCACTCACCTATTCCACCTGGACCCCCAACATTATTTCTTTTTGTTCCTTAATTGTAGCATAAATTACTATTTTTGGCAGTTTTTCTGGTTTTGAACATTCAGAGTCGTTTTGAGGCCCTAACCGATATTTTCTTTTCTTTTCTTTTCTGTTTTGAAAAATTGGCAAACCCATAGACTACACTAGAATTTATAGTTGAAATTTGTAGTCGTCAAATAGATCTTTCTAACAAGGTATCGTAGGCAACAAACAAAGATCGTATGCCAAAGTTACAGGGCCAAGAAGTTGATGTACCAACTAACCCTAATAGGGCCCGCAAACTTTTGGTGTTTCATCTCCTAAGGTTCAGTTTTTGGATGTTAAGGGTTTTCCCTTGTTTCTCAATAATAAAAATGCCTTCAAGCCTCATTATAACACAGTTCAGAAGGCATGTAGTCATGACATTTCTTCTCAAAGAGAAGCTATCATCGCCAGAGCTGGTTTATTTCCATTATGCATGTAAACAATTTTCAATCTTTATTATTAATGAATTGAAGTTCAATTTTTGTTGTAGTTCTGTGTTTATGTTTGAATACGTATTTTCATTTCATTCTTGCATAAATCTGAATCAATGGTATTAGAGCAGTCTACTCTTTCTATGTTTTTCTATTATGTCCCCAATGAGGTCGAGGTATAAGGAATTAGGACTTGAATTGGTTGAACCTTTGCAAGACTGGCCTTGTGACCCCAACAACATCCCATGGAGGAAGAAAAGAAAGACAAGGGAGTAGGAGATCCTTTCAAAATGTTGCTCGAAAAATCCCTTGAGTAACAAAGGAACGAGATGATGGATAACTTTTCCCAGATCCTTCGGTGGGTATCATCAGACAAAGCATCTTCATCTGACAGCCACCTAGGAGGAACCACCCCCTTCAAGGTACAAGTTAACTTTGATATTCCCATATTTGAAGGCCATATAGATGCAGATGTAGTAGATAAATGGTTGAATATGCTGGAAGGATATTTTTCGGTCCATTTTTCCAATAGGAAAAAGATTACTTTTGCACTCCTCAAGGTCACCCCCCACATAGAGGACTGGTGGGAAACCTATTGTGAGCAGAGAGACAAGAGGGAACCCTCACTATTTTCAGTTGCACCCACTTGGAATTCTTTCTGAGAAGCCATCAAGGAATAATATTAGTTTTTCAGGAGCTATGAAGATAAGCACATAAAATGGACCACATTGTTGCAGGGAAGGGACCAAGACATGTCAGAGTTCACAAATATTTTTCATACCCTTCACACGCAGTTGGGTATCAAGGATTTTGAGAGGCATCTGGTACTTAAGTATCGCAGTTGTTTACACAAATACATCTAGGATGATATGGAGTTCCTGGACATCTCCTCGCTTGGCATTGCATACCGATATGTCGTCAAAATCAAGCAGGAATTTAAATAGAAGAAGCAAGAATTTGGACTTGCGAATGTGAAGCAAGGAAAAGGCACCCCCAAACTACAGAACAAAGGACAGAGCCAAGGTGTGGTGACCCATGACAACCCATCAAAGTCACAAGCAAATAAAAAACCACAAAGATAAAGAAGGACATAGGAAAGTGGTGTGAGTTCCACAAGATCCCCACTCATAACACAAATGAGTGCCACGCCAAGCAATCACTGGTGATAGAGTTGAAAGCTTCAGAGTCAGATGCATGTTCCAACTCTGATCTGAAACCCAACAAGGGGACCGACAAGGGGAAGCAGATTATCAATGTGGAGCCTAGCGCCACCATTGCCACCACCAAGGTCCAAAAGATTGAGCCTAAAGATATAGGTGAGGGGGAGCATCTCTTCCACTCACAGATGTGGGTGAAGAGTTCTCCACTACAATTCATTGTTGACAATATGAGACAAAAGAACCTCATCTCAGTTGAGGTCATGAAGTAGTTGGGCCTACTGAAAACACCACATCCACAGTCATACACCATCAGATGGCTCCACCAAGGGTGAGATATCTCGTCAGCCAGCAATGCCACCTTCCCTACAGCATGAAGTCCTTCACAAATGAGGTATTTTGTGATGTTGCTCCTCTTGAAGTTTGTGATGTATTATTAGGTCAACCATACTTGTGGAAGTGTCACGCTATGTATGAGTCTAAGCCTCGCAATGTTATTATCACTTTGGGAAATAATCTATACAGGATACCAGAGGTAACCCCATCTACTATCATTTCTTTGATCTCTACTGAGAAATGCGGCAAGATCATCTCCGAGACTAGGAAAATTGTTTTCTTTCTAATTCACTCTCAAAATAGGGGAAATATCATGGCCACATCCATGGCCCCCCATAAATGTTCCTCCATGCAGAGAAGTAGGTGGATAAGGTCATGGAAGAATATAGGGACATCTTCTCCTCACCCACAAGGGTACCTTTTCATTTTCAGGTCAAGTATTCGAATGATCTGAACCCTAGAGTGCCTCTAGCCAATGGGTCGATATACCACTGCTCTATTTTGGAAAATGAAGAAATCAAGAAGTAGATCCAAGAGTTGCTATAAAAAGGGCACATCTGACCAAGTTCCTCACCTTGTGTGAGCCTGATTGTACTTGTACAGAAGAAGGATGGGACATGGAGTCTTTGCATTGATTATCGAGCATTAAATAAAATCATTGTCAGGAACAGGTATCCAATCCCATGGATTGATGACCTTATTGACTAGCTTAAGGGGGAAAATTACTTCAGCAAGATTTAATTGAAGTCAATCTATCACTAGGTTCCAATAGAACCCATAGATGTGTGGAAGATTACCTTCAAATCCAAGGAGGGCCTTTTTGAGTGGTTGGTCATGCCTTTCAAGTTGAAAAATGCCCCTATAACCTTTATGAGGCTGATGGAAGACATCTTGCGGCCTTTTACCAACTCATTTGTGGTTGTATATATGGACGACATCCTCATCCTCAACAATAATTGGGAAGAGCACTTGCAATAGATTCAGTGGGTCCTTCAAACCCTAGGGCAGCACAAACTATGTGCCAACTTGGAGAAATGCACCTTCGGCATGAGTTAGGTCCAATATCTAGAATACATCGTTAATGAGAAAGGTGTGCATGTGGATCCGGTTAAGATTCAAGTCATTCGAGATTGGCTAGACTCGACCACTCTAAGAGAGCTTCACAGGTTTTTGGTCCTTATCAATTTTTATCGGAGGTTCGTGTTGGGATTCTCTCATATCACTTAGCCTTTGATTCAAGTTACCAATGGTAGATCAAAAGCAAAAAAAAATTGGTCTGAGTCCCAACAGAAGGCGTTCATTGAAATAAAGCACCTCCTTCTCTTTACACCAGTACTCACATTTCCAGACTTGCAACAACCATTTGAAATTGAGACATACGCCTCTAAATATGATATTGGTGTAGTTCTCACCCAACATGGGCATTTGGTGGCCTATCATAGTGAAGCACTTTCGAATACAATTCAAAAATACCTGACCTACAATAAAGAGTTGTATTCCATTGTGCAGACTTGTCGGTAATGGAAACATTACATTATGGGGAAGGAGACGGTCATCCACATAGATCATCAACCTCTTAAGTTTATACAAACCCAAGGGAAGTTGCAGAATAATCATTGTCTGAAATGATCCACATGTCTGCAACAATTCCATATGAATATTAAATACAATAAGGGAAACACCAATCATGCTGCAGATTGCCTCATTTGTCTCCAGTTGTAGCACTAACCATTGTTCTCAACTCTTGTGGCCACGAGACCTATGGATCGCCACAACTATATAAAAATGATCTAGAGTTTGCCACCATGTACCAGATTTAAGTGGATGGCAAGCAAGTTCTAGACTTCCACTTCTAGGATGCATTATTATGCTACCTGGGCCACCTTTGTGTTCCTTTAAGCGAGCATGCCAGGCTGATTTGGGAGGCACATTATAGTCACATCACATGACATTTTGTGTGGAGAAAATTGTGGTTGTGCTCACATCGTTCTATAGAATTATTTTTATTGGCCAAATCTTTGATGGGATGTTTCCATATACATTGGATCATGCACTTCATGTGTCATCGCCAAACCAACCATTAAGAAGCAAGGCTTGTATATTCCTAGTCAGCCCTGGGAATCCATATCCATGGATTATATGCCTGATCTTCCTTCTACCAAGCGTGGAAATGAATGTGTATTTGTGGTCAGTGATAGATTTTATAAGATGGTTGTATTGGTTGCATGCAAGAAGAGTATCACAACAGAAGCCACTGCCAAACTCTTATTTGAATGAGTGTGGGTACATGGGATCCCGTAGACCATTATATCATATCAAGATAGCAGGTTCCTGAGCACATTTTGGTCAAGCCTTTATTCATTATTGGACACTTTCTCACCAAGTCGACTTCATTCCACCCTCGAACTAATGGCCAGGCAGAGGTCATCAACAAGATGATCATGCACATATTGCACATGTACAACTCCAAGCATCCACGAGCATGGGATGAGAGTCTTCTCTATGTGCAAAATAGTTATAACAAAGCTCTCCATATCTCAAATGACCATAGCCCCTTTGAAGTGGGCCTGAGATTTCAACCATTATGTCCCCTTGATGTTGCACTGCCTTTTGCAACTACACGGGAAGAATCTGCCATGTTCATTCCAAAGTTGTTAAAACCACCAGTTTATTGAGCACATCCAACACATCCTTCAGCAGGTTCATTACATCTTGGATAAAGACAATTCTAAGTACAAACAACAAAATCATCATCATTGGGTGCCACATAAGTTTCAGGTGGGCGACAAAGTTTGGTTACATTTGTAGAAAGAATGCCTTGCCAAAGCGCATCAAAAGCTTCGACCACCGCTATATGGGCCTTACACTGTCACCAAGGTTGTGGGAGATAACACTTTCGAGCTCAGTATCCCCCCAATCCTTGGATCGCACCCCGTACTCAATTTGGATCATCTTCGGCCATACTTTCCACCATTATTGGACACATCAAACATTGTTGAGCAGTTAACACCAACATAGCTCAACCTAGACTACATTGAATAGGCTATAACTAATTGAATCATAGACACATAAATCAAGAACACTCGCAAAAAAATGATTCAACTATATCGAGTTTTAAAACCTGGCTAGCTCCTGCACCAGGGCATGTGGCTTACCAAGGACCAAGTTCAGCAAAAGTTTCCCCATCTCACAGAGACACTCAATGCACTGGGGACCATTGCTTCTTAAGGTGGGGGGGGTGCGAATGATTCAAGGGAATATTGGTGGCCACCTGCTTATTCCACTTGGACCCCCAACACCATTTCTTTATGTTTCCTTAATTGTAGCACAATTTACTATTTTTTGTAGTTTTTTGAGTCTCGAACTTCTGGAGTCGGTTTGAGGCCCTAAATGATTTATTTATTTATTTATTTATTTTAATAAGAAAACCCATAACATATGCCATGGTTTTCAATCAAAAGTTTTAGTCCTCGAATAAATATTTCTAAGATGTATTGTACGCACGAAACAAATATCGTATACCAAAGTTACAACCCAAGGAAGTTGATGTACCCACTAACCCCAAAATGGCCCACAAACTTTTGGCGTTTCATCTCCTAAGGTTAGGTTTTTGGATGTTTAGGATTTCCCTTGCTTCTCAATAATAAAAATGCCTTCGAGCCTCATTGTAACACAGTTCATAAGGCATGTAGTCGTCACATATCTTCTTAGAGATAAACCACCATCACCCAGTCTAGTTTATTTCTATTATGCATGCAAACAAGTTTTAGTATTTATTATTAATGAATTGAAGATCAGTTTTTGCTATAGCTCTATATATATATATATTAATGTATTTTCATTTCGCTTCTACATACATCTAAATTAGTTTGTTGCAAGTGAATATATTCAAGAATTTATTTCTCCTATAGATAATTAGGGAATTTTCCTCTGAAAATCATGTAGAACACAGGTTGATTAATGTTACAAGAGATATTACACAATGAAAGGAGAATCTAGAAGTGAGTGAAAGTATAAATGGTGAGGTTAATAGATAGAAGTTTAATAAGGGTATGAGTATGGCTGCAAACATGTCGATAAATGCATATGAGAAATAGGATAAAGGAGAAAACAAAGTAAGTTTTAGACATTGACTATGGTGTTTTCTTTTTTTTAATTTGAAAAGAGACATCTATTAACTTTATCTTCTATGTGAACTAGAGTGTGATATGAAGTAAAGTGTGATATAGAGCAGATGAAAGAGGTAGATGTTCTAGAGTAGAAGGATTTGGTAAAGTGAAAATTTATCTTCTACTTCTAAAATTGTTTTCAAATGCAATGCCTTTGAATTCAAAAATTGAATGTCATCATGGCCGTGCTCTTTTTTGGTTTTGGAAGGTCACATGAATGACAAGTTCAACTCACATGGCAGAAAAACTTTATTCATCTCTTGAGATCTTATTATTAAAAAACTTTTCATCTCTTGAGATCTTATTATTAAAAAAAAAAAAAAAACAGAAAAATACATATTGAAGTGACAGAATCGAGTAGAGAAAGTTCTTCTGAAGTGAAAAAGGCACAAAACAAAAAAGGTTCACATTTCACACATCCTCAATTAACCGCTAAAAAGGAAGAAAATATCCTAACTTTTGTTGCTTCTAGTTTCAAAGTTGACAGCCCCCAGCTTCGAGAGGGAATGCATGGCTGGCAACAACATGGTGAATCACCCCATGAGGCTTATCCAAGACAAATTGCAAGAAGAGAATAAAAGGCTATCATTACAGCAAAAGCTTCATGATTCTGAATTAAGGAGAGCTGAGTGTCTGCAAATTATCAAGATCAAACAAAAAGGAGGGTATAGCAAGGGAAGAAGCAGTAGTGGAGCATGGAAAAATACTTGAGGCTGAGAAATTACAATGCCTTGCTGAGAGCCAAGGTAAAAAGTTGAACTCTTAGCCTATGGAAACAACTGAGAAAAATGGTTGAGTTGCAGATGATAACCAGTAGTAGATATCAAAAGGAGACAGCCTACTGGCCAATATTTGATTTACTGGTGGTTCTCATTTCATACTTTACATAACATTGGCGGACTTCGAAGCAAGCAAATGATAGGACAGAGGAGTGTAAGGTAGTCAGTAGGTAGGAATAGAAAACGGTTATGAAATGCTTAAGAGAAATAACTTATACATTATTTCAAAGGTGACAAAATATACGTTGAGGATATTAGAAGATGACAGTGAACCAAAACTAGATCATTGTGAATGTCAGAACAGGTGTATGCATTGATGCCAGAGTGGATTTTATGCGTAGCAGATATGAAGAGACAGCAGGTTATTACAACGACAACTTCAGTACAACATTATTACAATGGAAAAGCTAATATATTTCAACATGCATTATGCGTTATTACAATGGCAACATTAACATTTGGAGCGAAGTTGAAATAATATAAGCTTAATATGTATTTGGGGCAACCTTTGAAGGAGGGTTATCATTTGAGGCAACATTGATATATATTGGAGCAGCAATGACATATATTGGAGAGCAGCGTATTATCATGGAGTTGGTATCATTATCTTGGGCAACGTATTATCTTTGTATCATTATCTTGGCAGCGTCCTGGTGATAGATACAACATTATTTTCATCGGAGAGCGCTGATAATATTGCATTCATATGGAGTTATATATTAACATTGGACCACAACATTTAATATATGGAACACATTTATCATTGGAGCATTGATTTGGTTATATGATTACATTGGAGCGCCCATGGTTAATAAGGCATATGGCACTTGTTCATTCATTACACTTGTGGCCAGTGTTTATACATTGCAGCAATGTAAATATGGAGAACGAGTGTTTACAATGCAATGCATTGAGTTATGTTCCAACAACATTACGGTTATATATTCTAACAACATTGATTAGTGATTCGAGCAGCGTATTATTTTATTGGAGCAACATATATAGCTTCCACTTATAGTTGCGTTTGCCAAAACCTGCGAAAGATATTCATATAAATAATTTGCATTACAAATCAAAGCAAATGAACCAGCGTATATTATTGCAGAACCCAACATTCATCTTTGCAGAACCCAGCGTTATTTGCATTACAAAGCAAATGAAATAGCATTAATCTTTGCAGAACTAGCCCAACGTTTAATATGGAGTTCATCCATTCATTCATGGGCAGCATTCAATAGTGCATTCATTCATTCAATATAATGGAAAGCATTCATTTATTCATGGGTAGCGTTCAAGATATGGCACCATAGATATGTTTTTTTTATGGCGCTAGAAGGACTATTATTACGATATTAGTGGCAGTAGTTAGCATTGTACAACATTGGTATATATTTCATGGTGAATACAATGTGCAATATATGCGTTGGTTAATAGTTGTTGTATTGGTGATACTAGCAACAAAAAGGATGATATTTGCAGTGTTTCAATACAATGCCTATATATGGTTTGGTTGGTTTTATCCAGCTTATTAGTCCCTGCCTTGCATAGCAGGGACTATAGCGATCGCTTTGCCGTTGGAATTGATATTAATTTGCGTTGACTATTTCCATATGTTTTATTTAACCAATGTTTTATATTCCAAAATTACTTTTATGCAAAGTTTGAATTTAAAGGTTTTATTGCGAGGTTGCATAACTTATTACATCCAAAAAATTTTGTATGTAAAGTTTGAAAAACCCTTATGCGCATTTATTGAATGGTTGCAAACATTCTGAATTGGAAAAAAACTTTTAACCAAAGTTTGAAAAACTTCCTGGTTGGAAACTTTGAATAAAGCTATTACACAGGACAATTCATTGTGGATAATTTTTCAAATGAAAAGTTTGGGTAAAACGATTACACAGGATAATTCATTTTAGAGCATTGTGACAGATGGCATTCGTACTTCTTTCCACGTTACTCTGTGTAAGTGTTTGCGTGTCGCTTCGTGCCTTTCATGCCTCTTACCGCGTCCACATACTTCTATTCTTCAACGTACAGAGGACACAATGATGGAGAACTTCTATTCCTCTACCTACAGTGGACTATGATGGAGAACTTGGATTCCTCTACCTACGAAGGACACAATGATGGAGAGAGGATACCATGATGGAGAACTTTGCTTCCTCTACCTACACAGAGCATGATGATGGAGAACGTGTGAGTGATGTGTAAATTTAGAGCCACACCTTCAAGGTGAATTTACCATAACCTGCCACAACTTCAAGGTGAATTTACCATAACCTTATTCGAAAACTCAATGGAAAATGCATCCATATTTTTTTTAGCTTTAACGCATCCATTTTTTTTTGTTTTTGTTTTTTAACTGTCTATTTTATGTGGCATATTTTTGTGCTTTAACTGTGTCCATTTTATGTTTCATTGCAAAAAATACTAATGAAATTTAGCATTTTCTGTGCTTTAACTGCGTACATTTAATGTTGCATTGTAGATGATAACCGGAAGAGTATAAGGTTCAACGTTATTTGTTATGCAATAATTCTTTAAAAAATTTAATATATTTTATGTTAATCTTGAATTTGACAGAGATTGATATATTTCAATTTCAATAGGCCTCATTACTTCCGCACATAGCATTCAAATGTTGGAATATTAATTCCAACTGCACAGCGGCAGGCGGACGTGGGCAGCCAACTCAGCCAGCACGCTGCACCCGAAACCGCCAGAACGAAACCACCCTCTTGTTCGCACCGCCTTTGGCAAAAGGCTGTATCCGCCGGAGGGGCTCCGAACACATTCACTTGCCGCCACGCGTCCCATGTACGAGCACCGAAAAACCACTTTCCCCGGACGCTAAAAGTCGTGCGGTTTGCGGAAGAGTGGTGTGCGAATTGTGTTGGATCGGGTCTGCAGGCTCAGATCTCCGAGAAGCTACGCAGACTTTATCGACTGGGCCCGATGCACTGTGGTGGCGACACGTGGCACCGGCCCGCGTCAAATCAAGAATTTGCGTGGTGTGGAAGTTTTTCTTTGGTTGACCGCCGTAGGTGAAAAGTCATGTTTTTAATGTTTTTACGTGAATTAGGTGGCCCCTTTTAATATGGTTATGGGGGCACGATTTTTATATATGGTTTACGTAGTGTTTGGTGAAGGCCCTTTTAATATGGGCATGGGCACGTTGTTGTATATGTTTTTATATATATATTTTTATATGTTGTAGTAAGTAAAGTCTGCGTGTGGTAGTTGTAATAATGTGTAGTGAGACTGCGCATGAGGTGAATAAGTTTTTATTGTGATGTATGGTGTGTGCATTGTGGCTACGCACGGTGTCTGCGTGTGGAGTTCTTTTTTGTAGTTTTGTGTAATGGTGCCTGCGCACGGTGAACGTGTGTTATATTTGTTTTGATATATAGAGAATGCACAGCAGTGCAAGAGCTTAACCAGAACAGGGATATAATGTTTGTCCGCCATTGAAAATGCAGAGATTGTTCAAGGAATTGTAATGAACGCACAGCAGTGCGGAAATCATTTTAAAACAGAGATGTATTGTATTGCTTGCTCATCGCAAAAGCAAGAGGTAGCTTGAAGCTGTTTTGTAATACCCACAGCAGTGGAAGACCAGAAATGAGGAGACAGAGTTTCTCCAGTGAATCCCTCTCTGTGTAGAGGATGAAAATTGTAACAGTTTTGTTTTTAATCAATAGAAATGTTTTTATGGCTGTGTAATGGACTCTTGTGAGTCATTTTGGTTTCAAGAGAATTTCTGCAAAAGATCCTGGACAGAGTAAACAGAGCATTGCCTCTGTGGTGTTAATGTTTGTTTGGTTTTGGTATTTCTCCATCCAAAAATACCCAACATCAAACTCCAACGAAACATGTAAGGACCTAATGCGCAGAGCATTCAAACTCCCCCGAAACTTGTAGGGAATAACAATGAGAGGAGAAGAAAAGAAAAAGAAAGACTGTCATTCTCGACAAGGATTTCAGAGTCTTTCACTCATGGCTTCTCGATACCTCTGATATCATAAAACACGACAATTACAATCACAGGGTACGCAAGCCAGCGGTTCTTTATTTGTATATTTTAGCAAATATGGATTATGAGCAAAAGTTTCTTTATCGGGTGTAGGAAGTCACACAAAACTAGGACCACCACCACCATTATGGAAAAAACCCAACATGAGGGAAAAATTAAAGCTAAGTCCGGTTTTCACTGGCCCAATTTGCTACAATTTGGGCTCCTCCACCACCGTTCGGGCTCTTCCACCAGATGAGTATTTTAAACCTATTTCCACAGCTCATAATCTGGTGGTGAGATAAGCCGATTATCAGCTATTGCATTTCATTTTCTTGAAACTATATCTATGATGCATATAAGATTAAGAAAAGCTTATATCATAGACATATGTATCACTGACCAACAAAAGACATAAAAGCTGGTAGAGAATTATAGTAGCCATAGTTAATGCCAAAATCATAGTCAACAAATGTCAATATTATAGTATTTTAATAAATATTAGCATAATATCTTGTCAAGGTTCCTTCCCTCCCTCTTTTGAAAATGTCACGGAGTGCAAATTTCTCCTATAAGACTAAAACCAAAATATTATTTTCGTAACTGTGGTTGCCTACTCCAGTCTGGCTGCTCTGTCTGTGCTGTTCCAGTTTTCCTGCTCTTGGTAATGGCTTAATATTGAGTATGTGATAGGTCACTGACGCAGCGTGTCTTCAATAATCCACTGGAGGGGAACATCAACGGCCTTCTATACGACTGCATCTCGGTACAACACATCCGGCTGAAAATCTCTTCAAGGGCTTTATACCAGTTCACAACACATCTACATACTATGTTACAACACATCTTGCTTTAGAATAACCTGTTTAGGGGCTTCATACCAAGTAACATTATCTGATATTCCCAAAAAAAATCCATGGAAATATAAAACTCTACTCCTGTTTTACCTGAAATAGCAATGATGTGATAGGTGGGTTGCCTGCACTCCCCAAATGCTTGCCCAACACGTCCTTTTAATTGTTTTATTTCTTATTAATTTTTATTTTTTTTTAATTTAGATTACTATTCGTACGCTCGGTGTCCATTTGTTGATTTAGTTGAATGAATAAATAGAAGAAATAGTGCACAAATATATATATATATATATATATATATTAAAAAAAAGTATGCAATCTTGAATTGAACCTGAACCTGAGTTGCATATATTCCATATGTTTACGTGATTGTTTCCCCAGATGCTCAGAAGAAAAATTAAGCCCTTCGACCTCACTCAGGTACCTCATCTGCTTGCTAGGTTTCTCCTTTGCCTATAGGTGAATAATTAAGCCCTTCAACCTCACTCAGTACCTCATCTGCTTGCTAGGTTTCTCCTTTGCCTATAGGTGAATGAGTGCGAGCCATGGTGCCATGAGAGTCCTTTGTCTGTTGCTCTTAAGCTTATGCTTACATAAATCAAAGTTCAACCCCAAGGCGTGGTATGGTTTCAGTTTACAGCTAGGTGGGTATAAGTTTACATCTAGGTTAGTTTGTCGATTTTTGGGCATGGTCCATGACATATTCCATGGAAAGGGCGAGGATGGGTGAATCAAGAGAATTCCAAACCAACCAAATGGGCTTCAATACTGGGTAATATCGTTTGATACAGGAAACAACTGACCCCCTTCCCTGATCCATGCAGTGGTTTTGGCTCTCGCGCGCTTCTGTGTTATTATCCTAGGTGACATTCATAATAGTGCATACATTAGGTTCAATTTGCATGCATAGTGAGGTGAGAAAACAATAGGCAGGCGCAACTTTGGATACAAGAGGATGCTGCGCTACACCTGGCCCACTGAGTGAACGATCTATGGATGCATGCATTGGAGCCTCACCCATATGGAATACTCAAAAGGCCTCTACGGGATTTGTATATGGACGAGGCTATGGCTATATAAAAAGAGGGGCTTCTAGGCGATAAAATAATAGTAGCTGAAAGCGATAGCTCTATCTTCAGCGGAAAATCTCTTATAAATTATCCGTGCTACTACTCCAGCATTCCACTTTTTATAGGTAGTCCATCTGGGATGCCAGGATGTTATTTTTTAATGTTTCATTGTAACATTTCAGTTGAGTGCACTTTTCGACTGCTGACCGCTCCATATTTTCTGCTCATCATACAGGGAAAAGCTAGTAACAGATGGTCAAAAGTGTAGAAATCATCAATGGTAACTTCAAATGATTATTAAAACTGCCTGTGCTATTGCCAATGCCTATGGTAGATACTGCCTTTTCCCATGCCGCTAGCGTTTTCTCCTCTATTTACAGCTGCCTATTTTGCCAGCTTTGATGAGAAAGCATGTTAAATTGCTCAATGTCTTTATATCCTGTAATAAATGACGTATGTAATGGCATAATGCAAATATGAAAAATTGTTCGATGTCTTTATATCCTGTAATAAATGACGTATATAATGGCATAATGCAAATATAAAAAACTCGTTCACTAGAATATCCTAACTCCTCTTTTAGCTTTGATGTTCTCTTGCCATTTTCAATCCATAGACTAGACAACGTCAACAGAGGAATCCATCCGCAAGATATAAAGTTGTTATCTGAGAACTCTCAGCACAACTTCTTCAGTTTTTCCAGGGTGCGACAACCTGAAATTGAGCAAAAATGCAATGCCTCTGGTGAAGAGTCCTCAAATTTTAAATAGAGTATAGGCATAAGAAATTTTAACTATGTTCTATTTTTCCTTTAAAGCTCATGTCTGGAACTTGGAATTTATCAGTTTCTTTATCTATTTTTTTTCCTCCAGGAAGACCCAAGAAATTCGTCTTTTGAATTGTCTCGTTTAGCCTGCCTCTGTAGTATAATATCACTTTTTATTTTGATTTTGATAGCGGCTGCCATGGCTCTGGAGGACCTCCCAAGCTGCATATGAACATTTCAATCATCAGTGTCTATGAATTTACTATTATGCTCATAGTGGTTCCAGCGACTCCGGCTCTTTTTGAACCACATTCCTTAGACGGATCCAAGAAAATCCGTATTACATGTCGGGTCTAACATCGTTCTATTTGTATATTTGATTTGATTGTTGTTTATTTGATTTGATCTGATTTTAAAATATTTGCTAAATTGACAATGGCTAAATTCTATAATATTTCAACCAGATTATCGCTTGGAAACCCGGTTATAAACCCATGCACGTTATATGTGATTTGTTTTCTAATAACACTAAAATAAATACAGGTTTTTTTCTAATAACACTTAAATAAATACGGGTGTTCTCTAATAGCGCCAAAATAAATGCGGTAGTTTGGTTTTTTTTAAATGCAAGTAATTGGTGCAGAGGCATCTAATGGTGAATAATTTTTCGCAGATGAAACTAATGGTGAAGAATATAATTAATAATTAATATTATGTAACAAATAGTGTCATTATTAACAAATTTCCGAATATAATTAATAAATATTATGTAACAAATAGCAATCATTATTAACAAAATTCCAATTTTAAGTTCGAATTATACTTTAGGTATGAAATCACCAAATATAAAGTAGAAGAATTTGGATGTTTAGTCTGCAGAAACAGAATGGGCCCTCAACCTCAAAAAAACAATACAAAATCCTTCCGTCGACAGAATTTGTGACAATGGACAAATGGCCCCCAAACATAAATAAGGTGACTCTCACCTGAATTTGTGACAATGGACAAATGGCCCCCAAACATAAATAAGGTGACTCTCACCTCCTTATCACTTTGACTACCTCACAATCCACGCTTAGAATAAAGGAAGATGACTAATTCCGAGCTGTCAACTCTGTGATTGAATCTTAAGTAGTCACTGAACAGAAATAGTGCAAATAACATCATTGTGAACACAGTGTCTTTTCTTATCTGCATAATTGCTTATAAGTTGTCGAATTGAGGCTTCTGTGATCCATATCAATTTATGAGAGATTCTTCAACTTAAATCACATAGAATATCATTTGTCGACGCGTTTCGAACCAACTAGTGTGGTTCATCGTCAGGACAAGTTTCGAATCAATCATCGTCAAGACAAGTTTCGAACCAACTTGTCCTGACGATGAACCACACTAGTTGGTTCGAAACGCGTCGACAAATGATATTCTATGTGATTTACGTTGAAGAATCTCTCATAAATTGCTTATAAGTTTTTAAAAAATCGTTGTGTAGGTTATAATTGTATAGAAGTTAGAAGTTTTTGAAAAATGGTAGTATAAAGATTTTCGAACCGGCAGGGACTACAGCTGCCTGCAGTCTTTGTTATTTGTAGTACGATATTTGCAGTACGAATTCCTAAGACAGCGTTCACATCTAATATAATATATCTTAGTTTTTACGTTAATATATCTTGGTTGCTCCAACCTGGAGACTTATATTATGGAGCAGCCTCCATTATGATGTAGCTTTCATATGCCAACGCTTTCATTTGCCAACATTGACAACAATGTTCATTATCTTTTGGAGCATTCATGCCTTTCATTATCTTTTGTAGCTTTAATTATCTTTTGGAGCGTTCATGCCTTTCATTATCGTTTGGAGCTTTCATTATCTTTTGGAGTATTGGTTATCTTCTGGAGCGATCATGCCTTTCATTATTGTTTGGAGCATTCATTATCTTTTGGAGCATTCATTATCTTTTGGAGCATCTTAATGCACAAAAGAAAAAGTTTGGGGCATACCTTTCCTGCCTTCATGCAAATTAGGCAGCGTTGACATTATAACAGGTTGGGCAGCGTTAAGCATATGGAGAGAGTTGAGATTATAATATGTTGGGAAAATTCTGCATGTAAATTGGGCAGTGTATTATATTAACCCATGCAAATTCCTCATATAAGCTGGGCAATGTTGAGATTATAATAAGTTGTGCAGTGTTGAGCATTAATATAATACATGGAGAGTGGTATTACTAGCAATTGCACCACATGTCGCAAAGGAAAAGTTGTAAGGCATAAATTTAATATAATACATGGCGAGTGATATTACTAGCAATTGCACGGGATGTTGCAAAGGAAACACCGTAAGGCATAAATTAGAGAAGAATCCTTGCATATAAGAAATTATTGAACATAAAAATTAGTAAACAAAATGTCATTCAAACCTAGAAGATAAAGAGAAATCACTAACATGGTGAAAACAAGAAGTGATCATAGAAACCCTAAAATAACCTTGGATGAGAAGTAAGTAAAGTCAATTACTTTGATCTAATTTTGACTTCATGATTCATTTCCAACTTAATGATCACTCGAGGCAAGAAGATGGAAAATATGGAATCTGAAAAAAGCCGAGTCATCATACAGTCATTTTAGATTGTCTTTGCATGCTTAATAAGACAAATTTTGGACACAAGAAATACTATTTTCATATGCTGGATTATTCATAATTTTGGACAAGAGGAATGACTTTGGACATAAAGGAAAAATATTTTTGAAGAGATGATAAAAATAAGATGATGACTTCACATTCCATGGCAAAGGTGGAATCTTTCCTTTGTCTTCATGTCTACAATGTTGCATTTGCCTTCAAGGTGAAGGTAAGAGTTTCTCAAAGATAACATGATTGCCTTCACATTCCATGGTGAAGGTAGGATCTTTCCTTCGTCTTCATGTCTACAATGTTGCATTTACCTTAAAGGTAAAGGAGTTGCTAAAAGATAAAATTACCACCTTCACATTCAATGGTAATGGTAGGATGTTTCCTTTGCCTTCATGTTTACAGGGTTTCACTTACCTTTAATGTGAATGAAAGACATGGTAATTATATATTTAGTTTCACTAATTCAATTACACTATAGTTTGTTCATAAAATACTTTATTAAACCAAAGGTTAGTATGAACCATTATGAATTTTCATAAAGTTTTGCATTTAAGCTCATCTTATTTCATCTATGCATATAAAGAATAAAGCTAACCAAAAGTCTGATTTCATCCTCTTTTTTATTCACATACAAAGAATAAATCTAAATAAGAAGTCTTAAGAGAAAGAATCGGTGAGGCTGAAATCGAGTATGATAAAATTAAGATCTCTCTATTTCATATTTTTGGTGAAAAGGATAACTCCAGAGTTCACAGGCTTGTCAACACTGGGATTGTTGTATTGGAAGAAATGGAAGCACATATGAAAGGCCACCATCTAGAATATGGTCGCAAAGAGCTGCAGCAGGGGAAGCAGAGTATTCATCCAGATATGGGTATTCTTATGAGTGGATGCTAAACTAACGAGACATTTATCGATGCCTGAGCTACAGGGGAGCAGAATAAAGCATATGGAGCATTCAATAATGATATTCAGACAATCCTGGAACAACATGGGAAGGCTCCCATTGGCAACAAGGAATTGGTTTTGGGTGTAAGAAAATTGCTTGTGGAACAAGGGTACTCATAGCATCCATGCCTATATTGTAGTGACATGAATTCTTATGTCCCTTTCATGCACTAGAACTCAATGAAGAAGTGACCAACTCTAACAACATCCACAACATTCATAATAAAGTGTCAGCATAGATACAATAGATATTAATATTGTTGATGATGTCAATCATTATTGGAAATACCAGTGATCTTAAAAATATTTATTCCATGTCATGCTTTGTATCTTGGTTTATTTAATTCAACTTGAGAGTGCAATTAAGTTATACCAAATTTGCTCATACTGCTTAGAAATGGGTAGACCAATGCATAAGCATTGAAATTGTTATCCATTAACATGTTGGATTTCAACCAGACGTGTGCATGGTGATACCCATTCTAGACAGAAGTTTTAATAAGTATGACAAGGTCAAGTTGAACAAATATTCATTCATGATTCTTGATACCAACCTTCAGTGTAGGTGGTTTTGAACCTAAAAATGATAGCTATTTAATAAATTGAAAAAAAATAGACAGAACAAGGTGTTCAAAGTACACACTAAATCTAACCATTTTTCATCCATCTTCAGCTAAACAGATATACATTGTATAAAAATGAGTGAAACAAAACCCTTTGAGGGAACACCCACCTCTATTTTAGAGTGAATGTTTTCTTATCATTTTGAAGCATCAATTCAGACTGGACATTTCCCTTTGGTTCAACTTCCAAAAGCATATCATTATAGTATTTGATTCCCTAAAACAATGCATTGTCATTTGTAAAAGCACCATCAAAGACATAAACAAGACCAGGGATATCTTAACTTATTATCATTTAAATGGAAAATTGATAAGGTGTCATCAGAAATAGTGAAGTGTGAAATAATAGGGGGGAGGATTGAGTTACTTACTCAGAGACGCATATGGATCAAGTGGCCTATAGTTGAAGCTGAAAATTTGGGTCGAGTTATTGAACTTTGGATGTTGAGCAACAATATTCCAATCACTATAATTCATCATATAATTGAAGTTTGTGATAGGATTTTCACTTTCCAATACTCTTTGTAATTGAGCTTGACATGCCAATGTATTCTAATTGGGAACAGATTAGTGGGTGTTTGTATACCCAGACTCAATCACATGTGGGGAGTATCCCCTGTAATGAATTGAAAGTGCATGAGCTTTGTATCATGTCAATTGACTCAATTAAAAAAAAAAATTAAGGGGACTCTGCCAAAGTGAATAGGGTTTACATACTCAATACAAGCCCCAGGAGAAGTGAGATTGTTGTGGCAGCCACAAGAATGTGTAGGGCAAGAGATAACAGTGGCATATTTGTGACACAACAATTGAGAATCCTTTTAGCCATAAACTATGAATATATATGATCACATTCCAAGTCAATGCAACAAAACACAATTCACCACATTACACTGATTTCATAAGAACTCTAAATTCAAACTAATCTGACTTTCATTAATGAATTAATCTTGCCAAAGTTATTAATTACTAAACCATAATGTATAACATCTCTTATTTTTTCATATATTTTAAAAACAATTATTTCATATATCTTATTATTTTTATAAAATAATATTAAAACAAAATTACAAACTTTAATGCAATTTCTCATCAGGCCACAGTTTCTTTAAAAATCCACATTGTAGTATGGTGGTTGGTGTGGCTTTATGAATTTTGTTTTTTTGGTTCAAAATAATAAAAAACCTCACTTTGTTAAAGTAAGCTTTAAATATGTTTTTATAAAACCTAAGTAACAACTAAAATTTTCTTCTGAAGCCAAGATTATACCATCATAAACTTGTCTCACACAACATAAATTTTATAGCATTCACCGTTAAAATTTTATAGTATTCACCGTTAATAACTATTGATAAGATGCAATACTCACAATTAACCACTATTGATAAAATAGGGCAGTGAAAATTTATGACAATAAACAACTATTGAAGAGTAGCTACATGTTGTATGTGCCTTGACATGACATGAAAGTGCAAACCTGCATACTTGTATTCTTTTATTGAATCTTTCTATTGAATCCTTTTTTGGATTTGATTGGATAATGTAGGGATATATTCGAAAGTGATTTATTTTTGTCATTTATCAAAATAGTTTGGTGAATTATATATATATATATATATATATATATATATATATATTAAATGAAGTTAGTGGATGTGTGGGTATGAATATGTTCCAGTGGCCAGTTTTCTCCATAAGCAATAATATAGGACTTGAACTGCCTTTTTATGGAATTTCAAGTAACTATGAACAAACAAGTAGATTTTTATGCTTTATTTCAAAAGTTACTATAACCTATCTGGCTTAACCTCCATAATCTAATCATAATAAAGTACTCCTGAATTATAATACATCGCCTCCAAATTTCAAACTCAACCTTCTATTAGTAAATTCAATCTTATTTAAAAAATTTGAAGTTTTGAATAATTTCATACTAATTAATGTTCATATCTAGTTTTGCATGAACATTAAACACCTCTCTTCGTACAAAACATTAAATATTTTTCAAAAATATATATATTTTTTAAGTTTTGAGTGAGACTACATCATCATCATGTCTAATATAGCACTCTACCAATTTCACATTAGAGAGTACCTTAACAGAGCACCACATCACCATCTATCCAAATACTTTGCAAAAATAAAATACATGCCCAAGCATCCCACTACAAAATATTAAATAATGTACCTGTTGTGTATATATTGTTTGCTTTGAATAAATTTGAAGGTCAAAAAAAAAGAATATTAAATGTGTTGCAACAACGTACTTCATTCTTAATGCAGAGACGAAGATATGAAAAATGAAAGCGTTCATTGCAGATATGTGTGCCATACTGCATTAATACTCTCGTCTATGTAGGGGCACCAAGGCTACGTAGAAGTGGCGAATAAGCGTTTCACTAGACAGAGAATTGTCAGGATCCAAAAAGGAACTTGCTTGCAAATGGTGAACAGACAATGTTGTTCAAAAATGGAAAAATAAAATTGAAGTGAGGAAGTAGGGTGGTAGAGAGTTAGGTTTAAATCTAGAGAAGTTGTGCACATCAAAGCAAAAGACAAATTTTTGAAGTATAGTTTTATTCACTTGGACTAATGTTAAAGATATTTTAAAATAGAGTTTTTAAACCAGAATCGCACCAGCTGTAATAGAATAGATTCAAGCTAGGCACCCTCCAAATATGGCGTCGTCATGTAATAACCCTGGCAAATGGAATAGATTCAAGCTAGGCACCCTCCAAATATGTCGTCATCATGTAATAACCCTGGCAAATAGAATAGATTCAAGCTAGGCACCCTCCAAATATGGCATCGTCATGTAATAACCCTGGCAATCTACACCCGAGCGTCATCGCCTCAGTGCACAAAGATGATTATCCCCTGTTGGTATTCGCAGACACCATCATGAGTGGCACACCCATATGCACGTAGATATTGTATTTTTTTTCAAATCAAATATTATATTGCAGAACAATCAATCTTGAAACAATTTGATTTGGAAGAATATCCAAAATTAGGCTATTGCAACATGAATAATATTAAGATCAAAAAAATACACATTCTTCCTTAACATTGTACACCAACACTTTCATCAAAACTTCCATACACATATATTACATTTCCATGCTTTTCATAAGTTCAAACCCCTATCAATATACCTAGCTCCCCTGTTGAATTTCATTGATGTTTGTAAGCTGCCAAATATCATATTCCCATAAAGACCCATGGAAGACCTATGTAGAAACCTCGTTATATGTGGCATTCTCAGAAAGACCCTAAGAAGAAATGGTGACCATTACAACACCATCATAATATTAAGTTTGTAAGAAATGGTGATCATTACAACACCATCATAATATTAAGTTTGTCTGTCAAGCGATTATGATATTAAGCGACGTGTGCGATCAGAGCATGTGGCTATTTGTTTTGTCGATTCTTTGCACGTTCAAGAAAAAGGCCATCCAATAAAAAGAAAGTGATATGGTTATGTTTCAAGACATGAACGCAGACACTACCCATTTAAATGTATAAAAAATAATTCAAGGTAAAAAAATTGCAAGAAATAATATGCAATTTTATTGTTCACAACGCTACAAGAAGAACAAGTATTCAATACTAGTCGATTATCAAGTAAGGATCATGGAGGCCAATAGTTGTTCACTTTTGCCAGAAGAAAAATAAGTATTGAATACCACTGGATTCTGAAGGATGGATCATGGAGGCCAATATTTGTTCACTTTTGCCACAAGAAAAACAAGTATTGAATACCACTGGATTTTGAAGGAAGGATCATGGAGGCCAATATCTGTTTAATTTTGCCACAAGAAAAGAAAGTACTCAATACAACTAGATTCTGAAGGAAAGATCATGGAGACCAATATTTCTTCACTTTTTGTTAATCTATAAAATACAAGGCATTCGTGACATTGAGCCAAATAATTTAGTTCAACTTGGACTCAAACGAATATTGAAAGAGAATCTGAGATTTATCGATTTTGAGAGGTAAAATGCTTTCCTCTATCCTACTAAGAGCTTATGCTCACTACGATACATTTATTAGATTTATTTAATTCTCCTGAAATAATGATTATACACTCTTGTATTTGAACCTTAAGATTTCAATTATTCATAATTATATATCTATTTAAGGATGATGCATTTATGCTAATGATTCTATTTCCTCTCTTATGACTATCTCCTCATCTATACTCAACAGATCTATTTGAAATGTCAAACAATTTACTAGAACAACTATTTTTACAGAGTCTGATAAATCTGTGTCATTACATCCCAATTGTTGAGTAACCAAGACTTGTTCAATTGCTACCATAGTGAAAAGAAGAAGACTCAGAAAAACTAGATTCAAATTCTAGATGGCATCCACTTGCTCTAAATAGCTTTGTATCCCAAAACATAGCATTATTTTAGCCTAAAGCAAAGTCAGCACAATTTTTTTTGGAGACTAAATCCAATAAAGAAAACATCTATATTTGCAGAATAAAGATGAGAAAGCACACTTTTTCAAGAAGAATCCAAGGGAAAAAGAAAAAAATCCCAACAAATTCTACAGTAGCCCATGACAAAGCTTTACCATATGCAAAACCATTAATTACCAAGGGCTCCAACACAAGGGAATGATGTCAAAACATAGCGTTCTTTACATTTGTCAAGGTAGATAATTCTTTCATTTCATCTTGATACTTGTTTTGCTTTAGCTTGGAAACCTTCTTTGGGTTCAATGGAAGTAGCAGTTTCACCATCATCTATAGCCAAGGGAATGAGGATAATCAAGAACGAGTAGTTGATTGTAACAAGACTCCAGTTGATTATGAGTTCCTCTAGCAAAGAAACACTCTGCCTATCCGTATTCCATCCCACCGTTGTTCCTGCACTCTACGCAGCTTTAAAGAGTCCAGTGTACCTGCTCAAAAAATGGGAGTCATCTACCAAAGCTCTTATTGTCCAATAACACAGAGTTTGGAACATGGAGTCCAGTAATCCATAGATGAAATATAAAACAAATGGCCTTGTAAAAGCAGTGTCGGACTCCACTAAATAAAGTTGTTGCAGTGTCTTATCTCTGATATATCTCAGTTGATTGGTGAGACCACCTCCCCAGTCCCTAATACTGCAATGATGGCCACACCCAAACGCCCTCTTTTATTCTTGCTTAGGAACGTGAAATCAAGAACGTGTCCAATTAACACAGAACCTATGATCTGAGCACCCCAAAAAGAAACGTTTTGAACCCCTGGTTCTCACTGTAAATATCCTACTATTAACGTTGTTGAATTCATAAGCGTAAAATAACTTGCTAGCCCATGCAGTAGGGAAGAGCAGCATCATCTTCCAGTTGGAGAATAGCTTGAGAACCTCCATGGCCTCTATGCTAACGTTGGAGTATTTACGCATAGTAGGCTTGCTTCCATCGCTCCTGACCACTTTTTTGGGTGGAAGCAAGGCCAAACTCACAAAAGCCCCAAAGGTTATGACACAAATGAATGATATATATGTTCCATCAGTAACAGAGGCAGTTGTGTTGTAGTAATTCAATATAAAGGTAATGAAACCACCTACGACTCCTCATAGATTTTATAGACTCCAGCAAAGAGAAAAGTATATGCCCTTATTGTCTTCAGTGGGATACGATGTCATGATCGATCTGTGTCCGGCCTAGAACAATGCAACTCTGATGCCCAGAATCCCACCTGCAATAACAAGAAATGTCTCATTGTGGTAATGATTGTACTGGAGAAAAGAATATCCAAAAAGAGGCTATTGCAACATGAATAATCTTAAGACCAAAAAACAATACACAGTCTTCCTTAACATTGTACACATGCACTTTTATCAAAACTTCCATACACATATATTACATTTCCATGCTTTGCACGTTCAAACCCCTATCAATATACCTAGCTCCCCTGTTGAATTTCATTGATGTCTATCAGCTACCAAATATCATATTCCCATAAAGACCCATGGAAGACATCTGCGGAAACCTAGTTATATGTGGTATTCTCATAAATACCATGAGAAGAAATGACGACCATTACAACACTGTCATAATATGGAAACTGGTTCAAATCCATGGTAAACTTGTCAGCAAATTCAAGAAAGACATTGAAATCGAACTACCCAAGAACATTTCCATTTCCATAAGCCTGCAAGTCCCCAGCGTCTGAATCATCCCCAATGGAAGAAGATGAGTCTGCATGCTTCTATATTGCACCAATTTTGTCTTCTTTTGATGATTTCGCAATGTCAGAATCTCTGCAGCGCTAATTCTCACACTCGGTTTGGCCTCACAAGAAAATCCATCCTCATCTGTGTAGCTATCCATCTTATCGATTTTGTCCAAAAGCACCAACTCTTTCCTAGGATGCCCAGCGAACATTGGTTCATGTCCATGAATCATGGTACTCTAAGTTTATCACACTATCACATGAAATTTAGTTAGAGAATTGTAACTGATTAATAGCTTTTAATCTGATGGCAAAGCCTATTTATATCGTCTAACACCTAAATCAAAGGCACATAAAGAGACAGGTGGCATGAGAGGGGAGTTCTTTGCAGAGGGAAACGCCTTACGGCGTAATTATACATTGGAGTTATATAGTGTTGCATATTGGTTATATATATATATATATATATATATATAGAGAGAGAGAGAGAGAGAGAGAGAGAGAGAGCATTAATGTTTGGTATGGTGCATTAATATATGGTGTCTCCACGCTTATGGAAACATGAGTCGATATTATAGTTGCATTATATTGTTTGTTTTTTCAATATTAATACCATTCATCGCAAGCAAGAATATTAGGGTTTTGTGCCCTAAATAGGGTAGTTGATGGATTCACATTGACGCACTGATACTTCACTATACAACATTGAATGGTATTTGATTGGTATTGAGACGTACCCAATGTTAATTTGTAGCAATATATGGTTGGTGGTATTTGATATCTCAAAGCCCCATGATTGAATGCGCATTCCTTTAAATTTCGAAATGGAAAAGCCATCAAATTGAATAATGTCAATTTTTTATCTATAACAGTTACATGTTAATCTATTTGTGCTTGCAGCAAAAGTCATTTAGATGGAAAGTTATGTGGTGGTTTTGATTTTCTTGGTGGTTTTATTGTTATTGATATCCATGTATAACCTTCATGGGGACTTAATCCAAGTGCATGAGGGCTTGAATTTAAAGAAATGAAATATATTTTTGCTATGGCATTTTTATTTTGAAAAAGAAACGAGATTGTTACACAAGGGAGCCAATTCAAAGTGAAAATTTCATTTTGAGTAAGAAGCTTTTCTCCCTTTATGATCTGCGAATCCTTTGGAATTCCATAATTGAAGTGTGAAGCTTCCCATACATGAGTTGTTGTTCAGGACACTTTAATTCTCCCAAGGATGTAATTGAGAGGCACCATGTAGTATTCACCATGGGAACATCCATTGCTTCTATAGGAACTCCATGGGCAGGTTATTCTTTAATAAATATTCATCGAGCAAAGTTGAACAACGCCTTGAGTCAAATGAGAAAGCTAATCATGGGAGTTGAACAGTGTAGTGACGATAGATTTGTTGCATTTGCATATTAAACATATATCCTATAACTTTTGTGAACAAATTGTAAACTCTTGGCCAGAAATATTGGTATGCACATGAAAAGAACAAATCAACACAGAGTTATTTCATCACATTAGGCATGGTGCTTCTTATATTCTTATCATCTTAAGAGTATGCAATAGACTATAACACATGAAATGGTTTATTATTATTTTTTCAGGAAATATTATCAAAGTTAGCATGCATCCTTAGCATCAAAATTATGGCCTTCCATTACTGCTATTGTTCTAAATGTTTACATAAGAAGTTTCACATTCAGTCAGAAACCCCTTGTCATTGATTTCAAAGGGGGAGGTATCGAAGCAGAGGTATGGAGAATAATTATTTTTTTTGGACCAAAAGGAGGAGGAACACAATGCTGCTATCAATGCCAAAGGGGGAGATTGGTGGCATTGTTTTCATTAATGGCAAAGGAGCAACATCAAGGCAAAGAAGCAGCAAAGATGTGAAGGCAAAGGAGTAGCAACAAGGAACTGTAAAGGAGCAACGCAACAAAGGGAATAGAAAAGGAACAACAACAACAACAGAATAGAGACATGGCATGTTGATTTGTACATTGTGGTGTAAGGTGTATTATAGGTGTTGTTGAGCTGGATATTATGATTGATATCTTGGGAGAAGAAAGCAAGGTAGAACAAATAATGTTGCAAAGTTTAGTATGTAAAATAGATTATTTGAAGAGAGAGATGCAAGGTATGTTGCAGGCTATGTGAATCAGATTGTTGAGCTTGTGATTTTGAAGTATGATTGTGATGCTTGTTATGCTTGTGACGTGTGGGGATGTTGATGAGTTGGTGATGTTGGCTTGTGTTGTTGTATGCATATGATGAGTGGGATGTTGTGATGCAAGGAAAAGGAAATAATCCATGACAGCAAAGGCAAGACTCAAGGTTGTTGAGGAAATGACATGAAGAAGTAGTGATACAATATGTTGCAGAACAAATATATGGCTTTGGAGAGTGATGTGTTACTTTCATATGTTACATGCATATTGCTTGCATTGGAGAGTGAATATTTTACATGTGTTATGATGTTATAATGTGTTACATGCTTGCATATGTTGGCATTATGTTGGCGTATTTAATCATTATAGGAGACTAAAAATTATATTTCAGCACTTATTTGTAACAGACCTTGGTTAAAAGTTCATGTAATAAAAGTTAATAAAGGAAAAATAGGACCACGATTAAGGGACACTTATTCCAAGTTGAACTTGGGAAAAGATATCCTAGTGGGCATCACTAGATGTGTTTATAGCTAAGGGAAATTGGCAAAGGCAATGGAAAAGGCATTAAAAAGGCCAAAAAGGTATTTTGGCACATTTATTTATGAAAATAAAAGAAAATAGGAGAAAAGGAAGGTGAAAGGTCACATGTTTCATGTGAGGAGTAAATTGAAGGAAAATAATGGAAAATGAATAAAATAGAGGCCTCATTGATAAAACGGCTTAGTTTCAGTGCATTGCTTTTGGTCAGCTTAGTTTTGGAGCTCTCTCATTATTCTCTCTCTCACTCTTGGACACTTAGGTTTTTCTTGGAGCATTCTAGCTTTGTAGAAAGGAAGGGAAAAGCAAGAAAAGGGAGGACAAGGAAAGGAAAGCAAAGGAAAGCAAAGATCAAGCAAGAAGGATCAAGATCAAGCAACTTCAGCAGGAATACTTGCAGGTAACATATTGCAAGTGTGTTTTCCTAGCTATTTTTGACATGCGTGGCTTTGCATGTTAGTATATGGTTCTCTTGATATTGGTGGCATGGTTTTGTTGGGTTATGATAGTGGTTTTCTGCGTTGCCTTTCCTTTTTCAGGATATCCATGGTGTTATGGGATTGTTTCTCATTTTTGAGCTTTGGAATTGCTGGATGGTTTCAGAATCTGGGGCGGAGGTGGTCTTAGGAAAATTCCCAAAGGCCTAGGAATCCCTTAACTAGTTTTGGCAGGACACATGGTAAAACCTAAGGATGGAGTCTCGATTTAGGACCTAGTGATCCAGTGTGGATTGCGATAAATCCTGAGAGACAAGGAGACAGAAAATTCGTCAAGGATAGTGATGGAGTCCGAAGGCTTCCAAGCTCGATTTAGTTTTGTGATTTCGGTGCCGATTTTGGTGAGATCACGATTTGGTGAGGGTGGAGGTTGTTGAACCTCTGGATTCCCTTGGTTGCTTTTGGATTGGTTTATCCATAAGATCCAACATTAATGTTTGGAATATGGCATGGGGGTGACTAGCTGAAAGAAATATTTGGCTCAGTCGTGTCTATGGTCGAGTGGCACGTGGAAATCCCAAACCTGACCGGCTCTTTCCTATGTTTAATAAAATATAGGTTCTCTTGCTTTTGTACTTGTTATTATGTGGCATTAATAGTTGTTATATCATTGTTATTTACATGGTTTAATGATGCTTATAAGCATGGTTATGTGACTAGTTATAGTCATGTTTATTTCATGTATTTACTTGTAACTGAAAGGATAATGGGTGCAAGACCTAATTGATGTCAAAAAAGTTAAGGGAAGAGGGTGGTGATCCTTCTTGTCAAGTCTCATATGAGTTGAGTTATCATTCATTTATGCTCTATCTTGTATTCATGTCATGTGTATTGCATTGATGCCAAGTGTTTGACAGAATGTCAATCTCGATTGGGGATGGTCGGGCTTAGTCCTGGAGTCAGATTTTTATTTGTAAGTCTTGTCATCATGTAAATTATGGGTTCTGAAAGCTACAAGAGTTTCTGGGCAATGACTTGGATTCTGGGCTTGAAAATTGGTACAAATCTCAAAGTCACAAACACAGGTCTGAGGAGAAAAGTTCCTAGATGCACTGATGCCTTGTTGTGCGAGTGTATGGAGCATCCCAGACACACCCTTGTCCATATCAAGGGAGCATCCAGGGGTTTAATAGTCTAAAATCTCAGTGGGACCCAGGGGTTAGTCAGGGGAATGATTGGGATGCATTCTAGGTGTCCTATAGTAGGTGCAAAAGGTTTGTGTTATCGGTTTCCATCGATTCCACTTCCTTAACCAACACATAGGGAGTCAAATCATGTCATAGTAACTTCTCATCACATGTTTACCCTGGTTGGTTGGTTACTTGGGTAGATGTAGGAGGAGGGTGTTACAGAGTGGTATTAGAGCGAATTGCACTTTCTTTGGGTCATATCTGATACTACTAAGTGGTATCAGAGCGGATTATGTTTTCTTTTGGTGATGTCTAGTTTCCATTCTCTTTGGTTGATATCTGATACCACAGAGTCATATCAGAGCTTGGTTCACCCCTCATACTAGATGGGCTATGTGTTGGTCATGCGTTTATGTTGGTTGCATATATGTTTCTTGTGTTGTAATACCATGTGCTTGTTGTATTTGTATGCTATGGGTTATGGTTGCAGTGAGGTCACGACGGGAAGTTGATGGTGTTGTTGTGGTGTTTCGCCATGAGTGTCTGGTTTATTATGTATTCCTATGCATGTTAGCATTCACATGTGGTCAAGTGTACAATGATGTGGTGGTTGTTTTCATGCATGAAGTCATGGTATGTGTAGTTGATATGGTCATGCATTGATGACGGACTCTATCTAGAATGATGGTTATTTGCTTATATGCTTACATGTTATATTTCTAATCTCAGGCTAAGACTTCATACACTTGGGCCTTCACTACAACTTTGTGACTTTGCCTTCTCCAAAGGTGAACATGACTGTGAGAGAGAGCGAGAAGGAGATGAAGACTGAGACTGAGACTAAGACCGAGACCGAGATGGAGATGCACTAATGCTTCGCTTTTCAGTATTACGGGGTATGGTCAAACCATGGCTCCTGCTTCAAGAAACTGATTTCTTGTAAGAAGATGCCCTCGATCTAGACCTGGAAAAGGAACGTGAGCTCGGACGGGAGTAATATTTATGAATGGGAGAGTATGCACTTTTTGAGGCTGATCTTGATCATGATATTGATCTTGAATATATAGATGGGCTTCTAGAGCAGCTTCGACTATGACTCTAACGAGAATCATAACTTCTAGCACTTCTCTCGCTTTAACATCTTGAGTAGCTTTGAGAATAATTCTGCCCACGATCGAGAAAATGGATTGTGGAACTCTGAATCATCAAGCTTTCTTTTAGAATTTTTCATATCCTCGTAGCTTGTGTAGTCTACATCAACAACATGATGCATGTGATCCTTCAAATCTTGCCATGATGCAGAGCTAGGTAGTCCATGCACAATAACTCTGTATCCAGTATGCCTATACAAACCACTCAAATGACTACCACTAGAGTAGCTACCATACACTTCAACAGATGAAATTTCCTAGCAAGAAAGTGACAGGGTTTGCGCAGAGACGAGATGGGTGATTATCTTTCAAGAGAAAACACCATGGAAGCCTTTTTGAAATTCTAATTTTCTCTATATTTTCTAAATTATGGGCAACAACCTCTGAACATTTCACTTTGAACAAGGGAGGAACATTGATATATTCAATATTGTTTCTAAACATGACTTCTATCTAAAAATGACTCAAATTGGTGAAGTATTAGAGTTCTTGAAAACTCTAATACAATCCACTTTTGATGACACATTCCAAATCAGCAAAGGATCTCTCTCAAAAATTCATACTTGTCTACAATATGCACAAGAACAGATTTATTTTTTGCAGCTTGAATCTCAACTACAGCAGGAAGAATTACAGCAGTGGAGCCATCATTCTGAACCTGTTTCTATTCAGAAGATTGAAATAGACTCCCATAAACAACAAGACAATAATGTTACATTTGATTCAAATCCAATTCCCAATAAAGCAACAAAGTTACATGCAGATGCAGAAGTTCAGTTTGCACTTCCCAAGCCCATCATCAGACCTTGGGAAGAGCTTGTCCACAACAAGCAAAGAACTGGTCTTGGATATGACAAGGAGGTTTCCTTTTGACATTCCAGATTATTCAAAGCCCATCCAATTTCAGAGTGCTAGATTCATTCATGAAAGTTCACCTTTAGCTATTTCAGATTCTGCCCCTCTTCCATAGTAACAACAATAGATTGTGAAATGCCAACACTGTGACCGAGTTGGCCATATGAAAGATCATTGTTTTGATCTTCATCCATGTAAGCAATGTCATAAAACCAGTCACTCTTCAAATATATGCTTCAGAAACAAACATCCTACAAGAACAAAGATTCATCTTGGATGGATCGCTTCTTGGCAATGGGCTTCAATAGCCAAGAAGATATTTCGCTCATACAACAGGATTTGTTCTCGAGTATTGAACAATCTTGCAGTTGAGTTTTTGCCATCATCTCACCTTGTATCTGACAGGGGGGGAAATGATGGTCATCTAAAAGCTTCAAAGCCACATCATGCTAGCCTAAGCACAACCTGCCATACTAGATTCAGAGTTGTAGCCAGAGACAAAGATGCCCCTGAGCATGCCTTCAGTTGGTGATGCCTCTTCAAAGAATCGGGGACACTTCCTCTAGCAGAAGACTTCATCTTCTTGCCAGTTTTGGAAGAGTTCTAGGAATTGCATTAAGCATTCCAGAGTTGGTGGTAATCCTTAAACCATCACAAGTTGAGACCTCCCTTTTCAGGTTGAGGTTCTCCCTTTTATGCGGGGTGAGACCTCCCTTTCATGGTTGAAGGTTTCCCTCTTAAAAACATCAAGAGCACTTCCTCTAGCAGAAGACCTTAGCTTCATGCCAGACTTGGAAGAGTTCTAGGAACTGCACTAAGCATTCCAGTGTTGGTGGTCATCCTTAAACCACCACCCTTTATACCAACATTTCAGAGAGCACATTCAGCCTAGTGTTGCCATGCATTTTTGCACATTTTATATTACAGCTCTCTTCTTGGACTCATACATAACCCTTCAAATTAAGGGGAGGAATGTTTGTTATCGAGAAATCTAGTGTTCACTCAGAGCCGCTAGTCCCACTAAGACGGGTAGCTATCTTAGAAACAAACAAACCAAAGCCACTTTCGTTTTCCTTTATGAGAAGTAGATAAGAGGGGAACAGAAGAAACCAACCTCAGTCTTGCGCTTGGTTCTTTGCTTGGTTCCTCTCCCTTCTGATAGATCTTTGCCGCTCCTCCTTTGCTTACCCAGCTTCAAAGAGCACCTGTAGAGTCAAAGCAGCATAATACTATGGAAGAACAGAGATCTACAATCACAAAAAATATAGGACCAGATATATATTGACTACACAAACGCATATATCATCAAACATATAAGAATGTGGAGGAAAACTCGAATAGCTTTATTAATATCAAGAATAGAAAATAGGATTACAACCTATTGTTCTGACCCAGTGTCATCCTCCCAGCATGAAAGCCCTTCTTCACCTCATGAAAAGCTTAGATCACCCAACACTATGATTTTCACCAAGAAACCAACAGCACTTCCTTACAAAATACAAGATTCCAGCCTCCGGATCTCTGTGATGAGGGATCCATATATAGATGTTTGCAGGGGGGTGAGTCAGCTACTGGGTTTTTTATTAGTGTCCTCTCTCTGATAGTTCTTGTTTCCACTTGGAGATTCATGATTTCTTACTCATCCTTGGGCGAATTCAGAGAGGCAAGTGTCATAGGAGAAGTTTCTGGAAGATTCCCTGATCCTCCACCTTGCAAACTGTCTCTGCCATTTGTCCATTCTCACTCATCGCACCCTACAGAAGGGATTTCCAGTATGCATCGCACTTTTTGCACTGAGCAGGTGAGATGCATCGCACCCTTAGCACTGGGCAGCCTGTATGGTCCAGTTTTGACCAGTTCTGAGCAGTTTTCCATGGAGAACTTCTGGGAGATGATGTAATCAGCTGACCTTGTTCTTTTAGGGTGTGAAGCAACACTTTTAGGGACTTAGAAGCCCTTGGTTTATGGACATGTATGATTGGGGTTGCAGTGCCCAAAAATGTCTATAACATATGCCCCCTAAAGCATGAGGTCGTTAATCTTTTGATGTCGGGTGAAATGCTTTATCATGAGGATCTGAATTTTTTTCGAGCTGGAAGGCGACCTATAATAAGATACAATACAATACATTATCTTCATAATATTTTCATGATCTAGCTGAGGCGAGCATTCCCATGCTCAGCTTTATAAATTCACTTCCATGTACATATGACAGACAATCGTCTGTGTAGCAGACTGATGATTCGGACGGAGTCATCATCCTTTGATTCGGTGATCGTCTATTTGGCAACGATGTACATTTGATGTCTTTATTTCCCTGAATATATCATAGCCCAGATGGATGAAACTATATCCGAGGTCTTCAAACTCGTTCCATATTCGCCCAGAGTACAAGTCGATCCATGTGAAAAATGTTCTGGAGTCGAACATGGAAAGACATCGCCTGATTACCAACCAATGATGTAAGCTATTAACATGCGCGAGAGGAATCACCGATAATTATGATGACCCTCAAGGTACAACGGTACAATTCACGTGGTGTGAAAAAGGGACTTGGCGTCGAACACCACGTAAAATCTTTCGGTCGAAGGCCATTGATGTAAACCAGTCGCCGGAAGTGAGAAACTTGCCATTGAGGCATGCAAGCTTCAAAGTACTGAAACAGTTATTCCTAGGTCGACTTATTGGATAATGAGCGGATGTCGACAAGAAGTGACCCGTCGTAGGAGGGCCTTAATGAATCCCACATCTACGACTTATTGGATAATGAGCGGATGTCGACAAGAAGCGACTCGTCGTAGGAGGGCCTTAATGAATCCCACATCTATGACATGGAATGAAGCAAATGATTTTGGAGGTGAAAACAGTCTGATGATACAAGATTCAGGGTGGCGGTCATGAAAGAATGGAGCGTGAATGTATTACAGCGGATGAGACACAGGTGAATTCTCTGAGTGACTTTTCTTGAACATACCAGCGACACTGAAATGGATTGGTAGCGTTAACCCCAAATATGGATGATGCGATGGACCAATGGTGATATGACTGGTGAACGGAATAACCCAACCTGACTCGGATGTGGAGTGAAAGTGTCATGTTCAAGAGCGACTTGCTACCGATAAAGTTTCTTCAAGTTTTCTTCCCAATTTTCCCCAGTCATTGTTGACCAGTGCCTCTTTATTTTTATCAAGCTTGAGGAGGATAACATATGCTTGTTCTATAATCCGCCCTTCGGGCAAACCTGTCGCTATGTTTTAACGAGCCTAGCGACAGTGAAACTCGATCTCGTCTATATGACAAGTTTGTCGCAATTGATTTTAACGAGTTCAACGACAATGATAACTCGGTCATTTTTCAATTTTAGAGAGTCCAAAAAGGGACGGAAAGGAAACTCCAATAATCGTTTTTCGTCATATATAATCCCTTAAGTCCGAAAAAAGTATAAAATAATACAAAAGGGATGAATTTTCGATAGTTTTAACGAGCCGAAAAAGACAAGCGCTCGATCTTTTTGTGTAATAATCCCTCAGGTCCAAAAAGATTAAAATCTAGAGGAGGGATAGCACTTCCGGTAGCTTTAACGAGCTGGAGAGGCCAATTGCTCAGAAATCTTTTCATATTTTATGAGTCAGGTGAAAAGAGCTTAAAGGAGACTCATTTTTTGAGGAACAAGTGATGATTTCGGGTAGCAACTGATTCTAGGTAAGGTTTGGAATTTTCCAACCACCGCAGGTGTCACAAGGATGGCTAACAGAATCACTCCTCGTAGATGTTCCTCAAAAGGGTAAACAATCAAATGGAGGCATATGATCGGCCCAAAAACAGAGTGGAGGTGATGATGAGAACACAACCAAGGCTCAAAAGCTGATGATAATGCATTCAAAATGGCTATTTACCTGAGACTGGTTCATTTTTTAATGAGCTTAAACTCTGGGGGAAATGTTTTCTCATTGCTTAGGTTTAATTTTTAACGAGCTTGAACTTCACATAAAAACTGCTCATGCCAGTCATATAATAAGTACATCTCATCGATAGATTCCATTTTTATGGAGCTTGCACCTTTCGAAGCTTTGCTCCGCTGCCTCTCGCATGCAAGCTAGGAACGACCAACGAACACTCCTCTACTTAACTACCAAGATCACTACCAAGGTTAGGTAGGAAAACTTTTCATTTCTTTGTTGGTGCCATTTGGCTCCTGCGAAGACGAACGGTCGATTTGACCACTCACCCGACTTAGGTGGTTGAAGTCAATGGAACCATAGAGTTAGCGTTATGCAATTAGCGTTATGTTGGTCATTGCTCACTTGCACACAATAGGTTTGCATGCCCCCAGGTATAGAGAAATAAGTTTCCAGGCTACCATATAGAAGTTCTTACATTTGCAAGATAGTCTCCATCCACATAGCAGACAGAGACACTTCCTCGGCTTAGTCCATTTGGACAAAGGTGACTCTATTTCCAATCACCTAACCTTGACGAGGGAATCTTATTCCGGTCTAATCCCATTTTCCTATACGGACGGGTGTGAGACTAGTCATATATCCTTTGCGGAAACCTACCCTATACCCAAAGTTTTCCTGCTGAAGCAGACCAGGGTGCATGCCCCCTGGGTTTCAGTCATGTCCCTCGAATTACTCGCGTTCTTCGGGTGGACGGACTGGAGATTGATGAGACATTCCTTGCATGAAAAGACCATTTAGGGATGGCATTTGACTACTTGCTATGTGTGAGCCGGGGAACGAAAGCTGGTCTACGAGCTGGACCATTCTGCCTTCATGCGGAAAACACATTACTCGAAAGAGTGAGGAGACAATGGCTCCCATGCAATAAATATAGTCATGCCCAAGGAGTAGATTATAATCTAGAGGTCTTTGGACTACCATTACATTTATATGAATGGTTTTCCTTCTCAACGTTATAGGCACATCGGGAAGGATCCCTAACAGTCGACTGGTTCCTTTTTTAAAGCCTGTCAGATTTCTCATCTCAGGCAGAAGCGATGGTGAACCAAGCGCTTCCCAAGTAGTTGAGGAAAGGATACTCATAGAAGCCCCTTCATCTATGATGGTACCGACCATGACCATTCTGTATGCTTGTACAATGATTCGGAATGGTATACTAGCCGGTAAACGGGGTCTGCCTAGAAGATTCCAATCGAAGGAAACAACTAGGTTGCTTGGAGGTGGGACCGAATAGACGGTCGGATATGACTCTGATGAACTTCCTTCCTGCGGTAAAGGAATGGATAGATTGCCCCTATGTTCATCGGAGTCTGTGTTTACGAAAAGAATTTGAACGGTGTCGTTCTCATTCCTTTCAGTGGCGGTATCATCTGAAGATGGAATTTCAGAAGGCAAGACCGGGTTGACCGTCGCCTCGACCTTTTGACTTTCGTCTAGCGTGAATTCAGAGGGTTTATCTTCAATGATAGATGCTTCGACCGACCACAATGGCGTGTCAATTGAATTTTCAACTAGTGATGGACTCGGCAAGAGTCTCTTGTATCCAGGAGGAAACCGTAGCGGTGAAGCCGGACGGTTATTCAAGACTCTTTTAGCTTCATCTAGGAAGGGACAATGGTGGACGACGTGATCGCCTTCACACAGTTTACAAGGAAATTTACATTTCCTTTTCTGTCCAAATACTTCACTTTCACTAGTTGACGGTGTACTTTCAACATGATCTTCAGAGGTTGATGACACCGGATTGTGCAAATGAGGAGACCAGTCCCTTAAGATATGAGGGATGCAAGGACAATCTCGATGATAGTGGTCTCCTTTGCAAATGACACATGGAGATTTAGGTTTAGACGGTGCAGTGTGTGGATTTTCGCTAGACGATGCACGGTTGCCCCTTTTCGCCTTTGGCTCCTTCTTCTTCTTTTCCTTCTTCTCCTTCCCCTTCTTCTCCTTCTTAGTTGATTTTTGGCTTTACTAACTTCATCAAGCGAAGAGGAAGGAGGAGAGGGAAAAACAGACGAAGTAGAAGGTTGGGGGGTAACTCTAGTATCATCTAGTTGCTGACTTGACTGTTCAGGAATCACGGTGTTCTGAATGACCGAGGTCGAGAAGAGCCATATGGGCAAGCGAATCGTCAATCCTGGAAGTGACAATGTGGCCATATGGGGTGCACCAACATCTCCCCAAGAGGAGAAAAGACTAGGATTTCTTCCAAGGGGAAATCCCTGGTTGGTGGACTCCATTTTCCTCAACCTAAGACCAACACGAGAACAGGGATATTATTCCGATTAAAATAAATTTTAGACGCTTTGACACAACTTGTTTTCTCAATTTTTAATAGTCGAGAAAAAACAAAAGATGACTCTAGTCGCCTTCGATTTTTAATGAGCCTGAAGTGACAAGTGCTCAGATGGACCTTTTCCTTTAAGGAGTCTGAAAAGGAACAAAAGAGACTATTCTGGAAATCTAGACGGAGGGATTACCAAACCAATCGCAAAACCGCAGAATACTTTTTACGGTATAGCAGTCAATCTTCCCGAATGCTATGTTCAGTGCATTGCGATCGATAGGGCGGCAGACACGGCTTCCTAATGATAAAGGATATAGCCTATTGTGGTCTCCCAATATATACTCAACGGTACATGGGAGCACAAGTCCATACTGGCACTTGTCGTCTCAAAGAGGAGGAATCACCCAACCAGCAATGAAAACGATAGTTACCAGGTTTTACGATGCCGGAATACGTCTCTAGCCTAGACTTCTAAATGTTGTGCGTTAGGTTCCAAAGCGTTTTTATGTTCATTGAATTTATTTTACAGTTGATCTTGCTTAAGAAATTTGCCTTTCAAGTTCACCGCGTGATGTAGATATACAATTCCTAAAATGCAATCTAAGATGATAAACAAACGTTTAATCTTCTTTTTTGCAATGAAAATCCTAGCTACTAAGGAAACAGGACTGAGATTATTTCAACATAGAGCATATAGCACACACTAGATGCACTATCCTAAATCAAACCAACAAGCAGTCTTAATGCAAATGCACATGCATGTATTTTTTTTTCACTTTCTTAATGTGTGAATGACAAAAAGAATGCTGAGCACAAATCTAAATTATCTTTTCAAAGCAACAATACTAACAAATTTCTCTTCAAAACAAAAGGAAGATAATGGCGACACTTTGCGATTTCGAATTGAAAACTGCTTTCGACACTTGAAAAACCACTAATTCAAATCAAATACAAGAGTAATAGTATAATCGACCGTCAAGAACAATAAGATTCTCTTCTATGACTGAAAACGACACTTGCGACACTTCCAAATCAAGAAACGATAGTTCGATTACGCTACTTCTTTGTAAAAGAGAACTGAAAATGGCACACAATACATAAAAACATTCACAGTTCTTTGCACAATGGAGGCGGAATGATGGAGAGGAAGGGGGTTTCTACAGTGGTATACTGATCACAGACAGCAAAACTCCTTAATAGAGCTGAAGGGAGTGAAGAAAAACCAAATTCTAAAGGCAAAATTAGCCCTCTCTAATCATCTCACCTGTTACACAGTGAAACAGGCATGCATCTCACCTACTGCACACGGGAGGTGCGATGCATACTAGTTTCCTTGAAGAGAGGGTGCAATGGTACTAGGACGAGACTTCAACTTAGTTCTTGATCACAGTTTGCAGCTCAGTTCAGGGATTTAGGCCGAGCAAGTGATGTTCAGTAAGTATAAATCACAAGGGTTGATCTAATGAGGTTACTAGAGCCACCACCAGGGCAATTAGAATGTTTGCAAATCGATTGTTCAGTTTATAAAAAAACCCGGAGATAGACTGAAGCAGCATTAATCTACTTTGCATTTGCATAGCAAATGCATTTCGAATGCTAGCTGGCTTGACTTCAGGCTCCGTCTGTAAGTTTATAAAACAAACAAGTATAGACAAGCAAACAAGCTATTCGCTCCCCAGCAGAGTCGCCATTGCGTTATCGGGAAATCTAGTGTCCACTCGGAGCTGCTAGTCCCACTAAGACGGGTAGCTATCTTAGAATCAAACAAACCAAAGCCACTTTTGTTTTCCTTTATGAGAATTAGATAAGAGGGGAACAGAAGAAACCAACCTCAGTCTTGCGCTTGGTTCCTTGCTTGGTTCCTCTCCCTTCTGACATATCTTTGTTGCTCCTCCTTTGCTTACCCATCTTCAAAGAGCACCTGTAGAGTCAAAGCAGCATAATACTATGGAAGAACAAAGATCTACAATCACAAAAAATATAGGACCAAATGTATATTGACCACACAAACGCATATATCATCAAACATACAAGAATGTGGAGGAAAACTCGAATAGCTTTATTAATATCAAGAATAGCAAAGAGGATTACAACCTATTGTTCTAACCCAGTGTCATCCTCCCAGCATGAAAGCCCTTCTTCACCTCATGAAAAGCTTAGATCACCCAACACTATGATTTTCACCAAGAAACCAACAACACTTCCTTACAAAATACAAGATTCCAACCTCTAGATCTCTGTGATGAGGGATCCATATATAGATGTTTGCAGGGGGGTGAGTCAGCTGTTGGGTTTTTGATTAGTGTCCTCTCTCTGATAGTTCTTGGTTCCACTTGGAGATTCATGATCTCTTACTCATCCCTGGGTGAATTCCGAGAGGCAAGTGTCATAAGAGAAGTTTCTAGAAGATTCCCTAATCCTCCACCTTGCAAACTATCTCTGCCATTTGTCCATTCTCGCTCATCACACCCTACAGAAGGGCTTTCCAGTATGCATCGCACTTTTTGCACTGAGCAGGTGAGATGCATCGCACCCTTAGCACTGGGCAGCCTGTATGGTCCAGTTTTGACCGGTTCTGAGCAGTTTTCCATGGAGAACTTCTGGGAGATGATGTAATCAGCTGACCTTGTTCTTTTAGGGTGTGAAGCAACACTTTTAGGGACTTAGAAGCCCTTGGTTTATGGACATGTATGATTGGGGTTGCAGTGCCCAAAAATGTCTATAACAATGTTGGACACCTAATCCTCTATGGGTTGGTGTAGAATGTGAACAGCCATGAGAGTCCAAGAGACCTTGGGATCTATGGAACCCAATGGTCACACCATGTACTATAAATGTATATCATTTTCAATAATAGATGTACTCTCCTTCTTATCATTCATCTTCTGTTGTTTCCATGTACGTCTTTAACAATTATGTTATACATGTATTACATTGATTTGTTAACCTTGCAGGCGAGGTATCCTCCCCGAATTATGCTAAGGTATGTTGGTTCATTTTGATTTGGTTTAACTGGCGTTATATACCTTGCACGAAGAATATCAAATATGACTAGTAAGATGGTAGACTACAGTTCTCGAGACTCTCCCTATGGAATAGATGAGCAAGGTGGTGTTGGGCACTCTTTTGATTTAACATACACACTGAGAAGCTTATAGATAGAAATAAGGACTTGTAAGGTAGACAATGACAAAATCATATAGGCATAGGAGAAACAAGTAGAGGTGAATGGAGTGGTACTTTACAGTTTGTCAAAATTGCAACGACAGGGACCACTTCGAATCAACCATGAGCAGGAGGACAAAACTAATGGGGCATATGGTAGCAGGTCTCATGGTGAGTACAGGTTAGATAGAGAGGACATGGTCAAAGAGAGTAGGTTCTTGGACACTCCAAATAGGAGGGGTGATAGACATGGGTATTATTATAGTTCTTGTTCTGATAGGCATTATGATCGTCATCATTATCATCCTTACAGGAGGAGTGACAACGGATAGTTGTCAAAGGATTTGAATAAATTCAAGCCGCCCACATTTGATGGAGAGATGAAGAAGTCAAAATATTTTAAGGCATGGTTTCATGGGTTGAATAAATTCTTCAGATTGCATAGCCATACGGAGAACATGAAAGCAAAGATAGCCACTTTCAGCCTTAAAGGGAAAGAAGATATCTGGTGGGAGGATGTGAAGAATGTTAAAGGTATTCGGGAGGATGACTTGACTTGGAATGAGTTTGAGAGGCTCTTCAAGAATAATTATTTGTCGAAAAGGTACTATGATGACAGAGCTAAGGAGTTTTATGAGTTGCAGATGGGTTCCATGATAGATGATGAGTATACTAACCGGTTCTTGGAGTTGTTGATATATGTGACTTACCTCAAGGAGGAGAAGGCCAAGGTTCAGAGATGCATCAGTGGACTACCAGTAGAATACAAAGATCGGATTGAGTTCGATGATCCTAGATCATTGGAGGACATGATTCGAAAGTTGAAGCATTATTATGAGCATTTGAAGCGCAAAGTTGAGCCTAAGCGTGACTTGAAAGGAAATGAGAAAGTTAAAGGAAAATGGCCGCCAAAGTGGGGAAGACCTCAAGATGTAGGTGAGAAAGAAAATATGGTCCCTTATAAGAAGTTCAATCCAATTGAGAAGGGACATGGAGAACAACAGACTAGAGGCAATGGTAGAGCATCATTGCAGTGTTGGATATGTGACAAGGATCATTGTAAGATGGATTGTTCGTAGTATCAAGGTGGTAGACCCCAAATCTATAGTGCTCAGGAGGCGCATACAGTTGGGGATGTTGGTCATAGCATTCCTCGGATTTATGCAGTTGTGGAAAACAGGAAGGCGGATCATCAGGCATCTATCATTGAGTTGGACAGTAAGCTTTGTGATCAAGTTATTTATATTTTGATTGATCCTGGATCTAATTATAGTTATTTTAATACTGACCTGGTGGATAAGTGTGGTTTGAGAAAAGAAGTGCATGTAGAATCTTGGTTGGTACAATTGGCTACAGGTACAAAGAAGAGAGTTCACCATTGGGTAAGAGCTTGTGCATTTGAATTAAATGGTATGCCTACAGCAGCACATTTGAATGTACTGCCATTGGAATCGTATAGCATGCTTTTGGGTAAGGATTGGTTGTACCTTCACAGGACCAAAGTGGATTGCTTCAACAAGGCCATTGAGCACCTGGATGATAATGGGGAAAATATAATTTTTGTAGGCAAAGAAGCCAACATCAGTGAGGATGGTTACTGCTATGCAGGCTAAGCGTAGTTGCAGAAAAGGTTGTTTAATGTTTGCAGTGCATATATCTAGTGACAAGGGTAAAGATGTTGAGGATGCATAAATCTTCAAGAGGTACCCTGTATTGCAGCAATATCAAGATGTGTTTCCAACAAAGATTTCGGAGTTACCTCCTCACAGGGAAGTAGATTCCTCTATTGTGTTGGTGCCAGGGGCAGCACCATCATTGAAGGCATCTTACAGGATGAGTACCCCAAAGCTAGTGGAGTTAAAATTGCAGTTAAATGAGATGCTTGATAAGGGATACATTAGACCAAGTGTATCACCTTGGCGTGCGCCAGTGTTGTTCGTAAAGAAGAGATATGGTACTCTCAAATTATGCATATAGGCAGCTGAACAAGGTGATGATCAAGAACAGGTACCCATTATCGAGGATTGATGATTTGTTTGATCAGTTGAAGGGATCGACAGTGTTCTCTAAGATCGAATTAAGATCAGGATACCATTAGGTACACATCAAGGAAGAGGATATCTACAAGACTGCCTTCAGGACTAGGTATGGGCATTATGAGTTTGTTGTAGTTCCATTCGGTTTGGCTAATGCCCCAGCTACATTTATGTGGTTTATGAATACTATGTTGTGACCTTATCTAGACAAGTTTGTTATTGTATTCATTGATGTTGATATACTCCAAGAATGAAGACAAGCATGTCAAGCATTTAGCAACAATGTTGAAATTGCTAAGAGAGCATCAATTGTATGCCAAGCATAGCAAGTGCAACTTCTTTTAGACATAGGTGCATTACTTGGGACATGTTTCCAAGGAAGGCATAGTAGTATATCTAGAAAAGATAAGGGTCATCATGGAGTGGGAAACTCCTAAGAATGTGGATGAGGTGAGATCATTCATGGGATTGGCAGGTTACTACAACAGGTTCATCAGGAACTTCTCACGCATTGCATATCTTATGACATCCTTGTAGAGGAAAGGTAAGAAGTTCAAATGAACAGAAGAATGTGCAGCTAGTTTTGAGTAATTGAAGTAGTTGTTGACCAATGCTCCAGTCCTTAAGATTACAGATCCAAATAAAGAGTTTGTAGTGTGTACAGATGCATGTAAAAGAGGACTTGATGCAGTCCTTATGCAGGAGGGACAGGTGGTGTGTTATGAGTCTAGGAAGTTGAATGAGCATGAGTAGAACTACGTGACTCATGATCTTGAGTTGGCAGCTATTATTCACGCCTTAAAGATGTGGAGGCATTATCTTCTTGGCAGGAGATTTGTATTGATGAGAAATCACAGTGGGTTGAGATACTTGTTTGACCAACCGAATCTAAATTCCAGGCAAGCTAGATGGTTGGATACCCTTAGTGAGTTTGACTTCGAGATCATATACATTAAGGGAAAGGAGAATCGGGTTGCAGATGCTCTTAGCAGGAACGTACAGGTGAATCATATAACATTTATGAGCTCTTATGGGACAGATTTATAGGATAGGATCTTGCAGGCCGGATAATAGGATAACAAGTACATGAAGATTATGCACAAGTTACAATAGAGTACAAGTACAGGTATAAGTATAGTTACAGGTGATCAGGATGTAGACTATTGTCTCACAGTAGATGGTTTGGTGATATTTAGGGTCACGATCTATGTGGCGTATTGCAGTGAGATCAAGAAGCTTATCTTGAGGGAGTTTCATGTCAAGCCATACTCGGGTCACCTAGGATATCAGAAGATGTTAACAGTGGTGAAGAAGTTCTACTATTGGCTGAATCTGAAGAAGGAAGTAGCAGAGTTCATTGCTAGATGTTTGGATTTTCAACAGATAAATGTAGAGTGTAAGCATCCAGGTGGTCTGCTACAAGCTATTTTGATTTCAAAATGGAAATGGGAGGTCATTTCCATGGATTTCATTACAGTTCTTCCAAGGACAGCGAGACAACACGACTCTATTATGGTCATGGTTGACAAGTTGAGCAAGGTATCTCACTTCATTCTAGTGAAGACTACATATTCATCTAGTGAGGTGGTACAAGTTTTCATCAGGGAGATCATGAGATGTTCTAAAGAAGATTGTGTCAGACATGGATGCAAAGTTCACTTCCAAGTTTTGGAAGGAGCTATTAGTAGGTTTGGATACAATGTTGGCCTTCAATACAGCCTATCATCCGTAGACAGATGGACAGACAAAGAGGATCAAAAAGATCTTGGAGGATATCCTGAGGAGGTACGTGATTCGCCAACAAAGAAGATGGGAGGAGTATCTTACATTAGTTGAGTTTGCATACAACAATGGTTATTAGGAGTCATTGAGGATGAGTCCTTTCGAGGCATTATATGGGAAGAGTTGTAATACTCCCATAAACTAGAGTGATTTAGTGAACAGGGTACTTATTGGACCATATATGTTGGTAGACATGGAATAGGAAATGCAGGTTATAAAGAAGAATCTAAAGGCAGCATAGGATAGACAAAAGAGTTATGCAGACTAGCATAGGGCATTCAAGGAGTTTCAGGTTGGGGAGCATGTGTATTTGTGCATCAAGCCCAAGAAGAGCTCTTTGAGGATTGGATCATGTGCCAAGTTGGCACCACGGTATTGCAAGCCTTTTGAGATCCTTGAGAGGATTGGACCAGTGGCCTATCGACTTGCACTGCCTCCAACAGTGAAATTCCATGATGTTTTCCATGTTTCATTGCTTAAGAGGTATATAAAGGATGTTGATCATGTTATTGATTGGTCTGTATTGTAGGTGGAGCAAGAAGGATAATTCCAGTCGAATCCTTAGTGCATATTGTAGTAGAAGAAGCTCATGCTCAGGAACAGAACCATAGATCAAGTTAAAGTGTAGTGGAAGTACTTTGGGCCCGAAGAAGCTACATGGGAGATGGCGGATCAAATGTGGGCCATGTATCCTTCTTTGTTTGCCGGTGGAGGAAAAGTCATTTTGGTATGATGTTTGGCATATGTTTGGCATACCTTTTGTTGATGTTTTGGTATATGTACATATGAATATGGCTGTAAATACCACAACGAACTGGGTTATAAAGCTCCAATAAGTGGTATGGTTGTTATCTTGTCATGTTGTCATGATGTTTTTCTTTTGAGCAGGTCATTCATTGGAAATATTGCAACGAGTTAAGTTATAAAGTTCCATGGGCAGTATGTTTTCTTTTCAGTGGTATTGTTGAGGTATTGGTGTGGTTTAACACTGAGGACAGTGCTCCCAAGGGGGAGGGGTTTGTAACAACCCTTGGTTAAAATTTCATGCAATAAAAATTAATAAAGGCAAAATAAGACCACGGTTAAGGGGAACTTATTCCAAGTTGAATGTTGGGCAAAGATATCCTGGTGGGCATCATTGGATGTGTTTATGGCTAAGGGAAATTGTCAAAGGCAATGGAAAAGGCATTAAGAAAGGCAAAAAGGTATTTTTGCACATTTATTTATGAAAATGAAGGAAAATAGGAGAAAAGGAAGGTGAAAGGTAACAAGTTGCATGTGAGGAGGAAATTGAAGGAAAATAATGGAAAATGAAGAAAATAGACACCTCACTGATAGAAAGGCTTCATGACTTTTGGTCAGTTCAATTTTGGAGCTCTCTCATTATTCTCTCTCTCTCACTCTTGGACACTTAGAGTTTTCTTGGAGCATTCTAGCTTTGGAGCAAGGAAGGGAAAAGCAAGCAAAGGAAGGACAAGGAGAGGAAAGGAAAGCAAAGATCAAGAAAGGAGGATCAAGATCAAACAACTTCAGCATGAATACTTGCAGGTAACATATTTTATGTGTGATTTCCTAGCTAGTTTTGACATACATGGCTTTGCATGTTGGTATATGGTTCTCTTGTTGTCGGTGGCATTGTTTTGTTATGACAGTGGTTTTCAATCTTGCCTTTCCTTTTCCTGGATAGCCATGGTGTGATGGGATTGTTTCTTGGTTTTAAGCTTTGGAAATGGCAAATGGTTTTGGAATCCAGGGCGGATATGGTCTCAGGAAAATTCCCAAAGGCCTAGGAATCCCTTAACCAGTTTTGGCGGGATACACGGTAAAGCCTAAGAGTGGAGTCTCAGTTTAGGGCCCAGTGATTCGGTTTGGATTGCGGTAAATCCTGGGAGACAAGGAGATGGAAAATTCCTCAAGGATAGTAATGGAGTCTGGAGGCATTCCAAGCTCGGTTGGTTTTATGATCTTGGTGTCGGTTTTGTTAAGATCACGGTTTAGTGAAGGTGGAGGTGGTTTAACCCCTAGGTTTTTAGATTGGTTTATCCATGAGACCCCCCATTCATGCTTGGAATATGGCATGGGGATGACTAGTTGAAAGAAAGATTTTGTTTAGCCCTGTCTATGGTCGGGTGGTACGTGGAAGTCCCGAACTTGGTCAGTTCTTACCTATGTTTAATAAAAGCTAAGTTCTGTTTCTTTTGTACTTGTTATTATGTGGCCTTAATAGTTGTTATCTCATTGTTATTTACATTGTTTAATGTTGGTTATAAGCATGGTTATGTGACTAGTTATAGTCATGGTTATTTCATGTATTTACTTGTAACAGAAAGGATAATGGATGCAAGACCTAATTTATGTAAAAATAGTTAAGGGAAGAAGGTGGTGATCCTTCTTATTAAGTCTCATATGAGTTACCAGTCATTTATGCTCTGTCTTGTATTCATGTCATGTAGGTTGTATTTATGCCAAGTGTTTGATAGAATGTCAGTCTCCATTGGGGATGGTCAGGCCTAGTCCTGGAGTCAGTTTTTGATTTCCAAGTCTTTTCATCATGTAAATTATGGATTCTAAAAGCTACAAGGGTTTCTGAGCAGTGACCTGGATTATGGACTTGAAAATTGGCACAAATCATGTAGTCACAAGCACAGGTCTAAGGAGAAAAGTCCACAGACGCAGGAATGCCTTGCTGTGTGAGCATCTAGAGCCTCCCAGATGCATCCTTTTCCATATCAAGGGAGAGTCCAGAGGTTTAATGGTCTAAAAGCTCAATGGGACCCAGGGTTTGGTCAGGGGAATGGCTAAGATGCATTCTGGGAGTCTTGTAGCAGGTGCAGAAGGTATGTGTTATGGGTTTCCGTCAATTCCACTTCCTTAACTAACACATAGGGAGTCGAATAATATCATAGTAACTTCTTGTCGCATGTTTACCCCAGTTGGATGGTCACTTGGGTAATGTGGGAGGAGGGTGTTACATTATTTGTATTATTATTTTCAAAATATGAAGAGTTTGGAAATGAATGAGTAGAAGGAAAAGAGTCAAGCATGTTCACTTCATATTCTTATGTGGAATACAAACAACCATAAATCTAACTTTATAGAAGATGTGATTTTGGAAGGCTAAGGAGGGATTAGAGGTTAGAGAGCTAGAGAGCATATGAGAGTTGATTATTCATGAGTTATCTGGCACATATGAAGCTTATGTGGAGCAGATTTGAAGGGGAGAAGAGGAAGAGATCAAGATGGAGACATACAAAATTGATGACCAGGTAAAATGACATGTTGTTTCTTATATGTATCAAGGGATTGTAGTCTGATTGTAGTCTCCTCTCAAGATGGAGCTTGATAAAGAACAAGTTGTAGCCTATTAAGGTTTAGCCATGTCTATGGTCAGGTGGTACGTGGAAGTCTCGAACTTGGTCGGTTCTTTCCTATGTTTAATAGAAGATAAGTTCTCTAGATTTTGTACTTGTTATTATGTGGCCTTAATAGTTGTTACATAGTTTAATGTTGGTTATAAGCATGGTTATGTGACTAGTTATAGTCATTGTTATTCATGTATTTACTTGTAACTAAAAGGATAATGGATGCAAGACCTAATTGATGTCAAAACGGTTAAGGGAAGAGGGTGGTGATCCTTCTTGTCAAGACTCATATGAGTTACCAGTCATTTAAGCTCTATATTGTATTCATGTCATGTAGATTGCATTAATACAAAATGTTAGTCACGATTGGGGATGGTCAGGCCTAGTCCTGGAGTCAATTTTTTATTTCCAAGTCTTTTCATCAAGTAAATTATGGATTCTGAAAGCTACAGGGGTTTCTGGGCAGTGACTTGGATTATGGCCTTGAAAATTGGCACAAATCTTGTATTCGCAGGCATAGGTCTGAGGAGAAAAGTCCCTAGACACATGCATGCCTTGTTGTGCAAGCATCTAGAGCCTCCCAGATGCACCTTTATCCATATCAAGTGAGCATCCAAAGGTTTAATGGTATAAAAGTCAATGGGACCTAGGGGCTAGTCAGGGGAATGGCTGGGATGCATTCTGGGAGTCATGTAGCGGGTGCAGAAGGTTTGTGTTGTGAGTTTCCGTCGATTCCACATCCTTAACTAACACATAGGGAGTTGAATCGTATCATAGTAACTTCTTGTCACATGTTTACCAGGGTTGGATGGTTACATGGGTAGATGTGGGAGGAGGGTGTTATAGTATTTGTGTTCTTATATTCAAAATATGAAGAGTTTGGAAATGAATGAAAAGAGTCAAGCCTGTTCACTTCATATTCTTATGTAGAATACAAAAAGCCATAAAACTAACTTTATAAAAGATGTGATTCTGAAGGCTAAGGAGGGATTAGATGTTAGAGAGTTAGAGAGCATATGAGAGTCAATTATTCGTGAGTTATCTGGCACATATGAAGCTTATGTGAAACAGACTTGAAGGGGAGAAGAGGAAGAGATCAAGATGGAGACATGCAAAATTGATGACCAGGTAAACCAACATGTTGTTTCTTGTATGTATCAAGGGATTGTAGTCTCCTCTCAAGATGGATATTGATAAAGAACAGGTTGTAGCCTATTGAGGTAGGATCCTCTTGTGGGTTATAGCCTTCAGAAAACTTATGGGAGTTGGAGCTTCCTTGCATGTTGTAGCTTGCAAACAAAAATGAGGTAGCAACCTCCTATAAGTTAGAGCCTACAGAAAATCAGATGTAATAAGGGAGTAGGAGCTTGCCTTTGCATCACAACAATAACAAATCATGGTTTTCTCCCTTTGTGGGTTTCCACTTATATCTGGTGTCCATATGTGTTGATGTTATGTTCTTATGTGATGTTTTGCATTACTTATTGCTTGTTCTTCACATATTCAATCAATATTCAATCTATTGATCATTGTGTGTTAAGATTCTCATTTAATGTTTCAGTTAATCAGTCAAAAGAAAATAATTTTAATGTTCATCAATGTACTAAATTGATTCACCTCCCTTCTTAGTTTAGTCAATTTTTCATTATTGTTTACTCTAGATCCTAGTGTGACCTAACTAATTGGTTCAATGTGAATTCCCTTGAGCACTCAACTCCTCAAACTCGAATTCTAGCTCAGGGTTGGACAAATGCAAGAAATATTTATAGTGTAGCTAGCCTATAATTGGGTAGAGAGTTGAAGTCCCTTCCTCAGTTGCCAATCACCTAAGTTGAACAAATAAGTATTTTATTTGTGAATATCCATGTTGCACCATGAATGATAAATGATGTTTGATATATGTTATGGTAGTAAATATGTATATCGGCATGGCTAATGGAGGAGGATGGTACTCTTGTTTATCTCCATTGAGATGCTTCATGTATATGATTTCGTGGTTTGAGGAGCTTGAAGGCTTTTGTGTTGCTGATGTATTCTTAAGTTATGGTGATGTTGATATAGTTATGTGTGATTGCTTGTTGTTTTCATTTGAACGTTTTTTGTGAAATTACCATTGCCTAATATGCTTTAACATCATCATGATTTCATATCCTTAAAGCCTCTTGAAGTCTTGATTGATGAATCCATTCCATGTAACTGAATGTGCATATTGCCTTGAATGACATGTGTTGGGACAATGGATTCATCCCTGTAAGATTTTCGATGTGCAAGCGACACTTGACCATGACAAAAGTTCAACTAGGTCGTTGAACTTCAAGCCTAAGTGTCACAGTGGAATAGGTTCGAAGTGGGGGTCGAATAAGCATCATTAATTCACATCGTTGTGTGCCTCCCTCGCCAAAGTACTATGTGATGGTCATTGGGCATTCCCACTAATGAATGAGTCCGTGAAACATGATATGTCTATCCGGGGAGACAAAAATGTGAAATGATGAAATCACAATGAAACCACAAAATTTTTGTATAAAGTAAAATTGTTGATTTGCACGAAGGATCGAGCCTTGGTGGGACCCCTAACTTGAGTTAAGGTGGAATATGCCACGTAGGCTAGGTAAGGCTATGTGGTTTCCATTTGGGATCTTGGATGGTGTTGACACAAAGTTGTCGATATGGCACATTGATGACATGACATGTGGAAAGCAGAATAGCCCCTTTGGGTGGCTAAAGGATAGTAATTTTGATGAAATGTGGCACTGTGTGAGGAGGTCACATGGAAGGGTTACATGAAACTAACATCAACATCACACCAACTAGACACAGAGAAGACAAGTGGAATGGATGTTAGGTGGTGCCATGGTCATGCCATGGCATCCAGTAACTATGTTCATTGGAGGATCCTTGGGGATCGTTTTTACATATGGCCATAGAGTTGACAAAGAGTGTGGCATTAAATTTTGCATCCATAGATGGAGTAGCTTTCGTTGTGCGTTTGTGCATTTTTTCTAGTGCTAATTCCATTTTTTTGCTTCTAAGGTAAGGCCATGGTTGATAGAGAGAACTAATTGAGAATTTTCCATTAGCTAATCTATAGCATCAAGCAGATTGCGACCCCCCCTTTGTTAATTGTCGAGAAGGCATCGGGCCCCCCAATGAATGAAGGTCATCAATCTAACTTGACTGATCTTGCCATGACAAACTATGAGGTATTTGACCATTAGCGACGTTGTTTAATTAGTTTATCTTTAAAGGAGCATAACTTTCAATCCAAGAATTAGATTGAGGTAAAGTTTATATCATCAAAAAACTTTAGACAAGTTGGATGTGACAGTGTTATCCAAAGTGAATTTTGAACACTTTGTGAAATAAAGAAATTTTGTAACCCTATTTCCATAATGAGACCATAGAGGTTGGGTTGGTTAAAAGTAACACCTCCCATTCAACTTGAACTAATCTAAGTGGTGGGAGGGAGCGTTACAAGTGCTATGTCAACTCCATTAAAAAACTCTATGCCATTGTCAAACATATTCAAGTCCATTGGACTCTTTAGTAGCCTAGGTCCATATGGAAGATCTTGCTCCGATATTGGGAAAACCTCTAGATGGTTGAGGACGAAATTGGGTACCTTTGCAACAAAATAGACTTAGTTTTGTCAAGTGATTTGTCAACCACTTGATCTCTTTCTCCCTTTGCAAACTCCACAATGGTGAACCAAGGAATTATTCTTTCTTACTTTAGGGTTTGAATAAGAAAGATCAAGAGGTAGACTAGAAGGACTTTGCAAGCATTAAACAAGGTTGACTCCATGGTTTTCATAGTTTGTAATATTTTGGGTATTTATCACCAATATTATATAATAAAGTATCAAAAGGAGCCTATAATTTGCTTCTTAGTTGATGTGGAGGGATTAGCTATAACTATATGTACTTTGTTCACTCTAGTTTCATGGAATTTTTTTGGCTTCTCATAATTTTGATGTACTACTATAAACTCTAACTACAGATTTTCAATTAATATAAAATCCATTATTTTTATTAAAATTTTGAAACTAAATAATATATTTTATCGGCGTAGTCTAACTTATAGACGAAATAACCTTTTTCACCAGAATCTCGCAATACAATTTCAAGCAAGATTGTGATTGTGTGTTGTTTAAAATACACTTTTTAATGCATAAATAGATTCAGCACATTGAAAAACCCTGAGGCACTTGAATTCTACAGATTAAACAACTTAAACTCGAGTCTAAAAATATCTATTAGAATTTGGTTAAAATTATGTAGGAAAAATACTTTGAAGAAAACAATTTCATCTATAAGTTAGATTATGCATATTTTATCTACATTAAAATAATACTATATAATATTTATTAATTATAAAATAAAATAAAAAATTAACTAATATAAATTAATTTACTCATTAATTATTAAATAAATTTATAAAATATCATAAAATAAATATAATAATAATATATGCTTACATAGTGTTAATGTAGCATGATGTTATTCTAAGAAAGAAAAAACAATAATGAAATGTATATTATATAATTGAGTATACTCATTATAAAAAAAATTATAAATAATTGAATGTGTTTGAATATAGAAAAATTGATTGAATTATGATCGAATATAATTGAATTTGATTGATTATATTTTGTTTTAATTAATTATGATTTATTTTAATTAATTATATTGAGAGTAGTGAAGTGTTTCATAGTTTAATATAAGAAAGACGTGTTAAAAATAATATTACATTATTTTATATATATATATGAAATAATTGAAGGTGTGTTATCGAGAAATCTGGTGTCCACTCGGAGCTGCTAGTCCCACTAAGACTAGTAGCTGTCTTAGAAACAAACAAACTAAAACTAATTTCGTTTTCCTTTATGAGAAGTAGATAAGAGGGGAACAAAGGACACCAACCTCAGTCTTGCGCTTGGTTCCTTGCTCGGTTCCTCTCCCTTCTGACAGATCTTTGCCGCTTCTCCTTTGTCTACCCAGCTTCAATGAGCACCTGTGGAATCAAAGCAGCATAACACTATCCAAGAATAGAGATCTACAATCATAAACAATATAGGACCAGATATATATTGACCACATAAATGCATATATCATCAAACATACAAGAATGTGGAGGAAAAATCGAATAGCTTTATTAATATTAAGAAAGAGCAAAGAGGATTACAACCAATTGTTCTGACCCAGCGTCATCCTCCCAGCATGAAAGCCCTTCTTCACCTCATGAAAAGCTTAGATCACCCAACACTATGATTTTCACCAAGAAACCAACAGCACTTCCTTACAAAATACAAGATTCCAGCCTCTGGATCTCTGTGATGAGGGATCCATATATAGATGTTTGCAGGGGGGTGAGTCAGCTGCTGGGTTTTTTATTAGTGTCCTCTCTCTGATAGTTCTTGGTTCCACTTGGAGATTCATGATCTCTTACTCATCCCTGGGCGAATTCAGAGAGGCAAGTGTCATTGGAGAAGTTTCTGGAAGATTCCCTGAGTATCCACCTTGCAAACTGTCTCTGCCATTTGTCCACTCTCGCTCATCACACCCTACAGAAGGGCTTTCCAGTATGCATCGCACCCTTTACACTAAGTAGGTGGGATGCATCGCACCCTTTGCACTGAGCAACCTGTATGGTCCAGTTTTGACCAGTTCTGAGCAGTTTTTCATGGAGAACTTCTGGGAGAAGATGTAATCAGCTGACCTTGTTCTTTTAGGGTGTGAAGCAACACTTTTAGGGACTTAGAAGCCCTTGGTTTATGGACATGTATGATTGGGGTTGCAGTGCCCAAAAATGTTTATAACAAGGTATTGTTGGAAAGATGGAGCGCCTGTAGTTAAGTTTCCGCGAAGGGTTTGGATGAGGGTTTCAGGGTACTGCTTGACACTGCAGATTACCCTGTGACCTGTTTCGGTTACATCTGATGACATCCCAGCCACACATGACCATCCATGGTTCCCTTTTTCGTATCTCGTATTAACCTGTTGGGGGCTTAAGGGTTTACCTATTGTTTTGTTTTTTTACCCTCTATTATTCAACCCTGCTCAACTGTTTACTCCTGTCATTATCTCAGACCGTCCATTACCATTTCAAGACCTCTGTTGCCAGCATTTCCGAGGTTTCCTCCGTTTCTAGGTGCAGCTGTCAACATGGATGACCTCGATGTCGTTTATTATTCGAAAGATCCATTGGAAGGGGTCTCCATCTGGTAGTCCACGTACTCCGCATCTATAGGTATGTATAGCTCTAGCTTCTCTGGCAATTTTGAGACTTTTTCTCATGTTGAACCATCGCAGCCTCACGCCATTGTTCTCCCGGATGAGCCGCCCTCTTGGTCGTCGCTCTCTATGCCTCCATCTTCCCCGACTGCCCTTGGTTTCGTCTCGGCCTATATAAACCCTAACCCTAGTTTAGACCCTTCTGTTTCTGGGGTGTTGCCCCGACAGGCTAACCCTCAAGCTGCTTTCGCCGGTATTGAACCCTCGACCGTCGGACAACCTCACCCGGCTGCCTCCATGCCTCTCTCAAGAGGTTTCACCTCCATTCTGCCGCTCGTTGGATCCATTCCTTCCGCTACTAGGAACCCTAACCCTACCTCGAATAACCCTAACCCTATTCCTGTTTCCTTGGGCCCTAATTTGGAGAGGGTTCCGATACAGTCACAACATTCGATGCCCAAGAAGAAATATAAGTGTCACAAGACCAAGGCGGACGACATTATCCTCCGGCTTGAAGAAGACATTCAGTGGGGAGAAACTATGGATTTTGCAGACAAGGTTCTAGTGGGGCGCATCAGAGGCAGGAATTACACGGTTGCACAACTGAAGAATTGGGCAACAGAGGTTTGGGGGCACCATTTGGTGGACATCCCATTCGTTCAGACCTTTGTGAGGCGATGGTTTTCTCTGAGATTTGCTCGAGCCGACCATACCAACTGGGTTTTGTCTTCCTATTGGCATTTTGAACACGCACCTATTCTTTTGAAACGATGGACGCCTCTTTTCGACCCGGAGACTGAGAAAATTGGCGTTGGACCGGTATGGATCCGACTCCCGGGTCTACCTTTACAATATTGGTCTGAGGATATTTTCAGGCAGATTGGTAATTCCATTGGCACCTACATGGAATATGACAAATCCTACCAGACCACTGGCATGATGGCATATTCCAGAATTCTCATCAACCTGGATACTAGAGGATCTCGTAAACAGATGATTAATTATGAGGGCTTACCATATCGTTGTAGGAGATGCCATAAGGTGGGACATTTATTTAGAGATTGCCCTCTCAATCACAAGAACATGTTTACTGCACAATACAGGGAAGAGGAATTGCCCAGAGACATTCCTAGTCAGCCTGTAAAAGAAGAAAATGTGGAGAAGACCAATATGGCTACTGAAGACATTTAAGGGGTTTCTATCATTTCGGGCATTGACAAGGGGACCACAACATCAATTTCTCCATCCCCTCCTCCACCGACGAGCACTAGTCTGGCCAAGGAGAATATCACTCCACCGGGTATGTCATCTACATCTTGCTCTCTCTTTACTCCTTCATCTGATATTACTACTGCTATTGCATCCCATAATTATATTTATGCATTCTATCCCCATACATCTCCATCTTTCTCCTCCTGCACTTCCTCTTTGGAGCACTTGTCTCTGGGTATCCCGGGACGGGCCCTCTCCTCCCCCTTACATTGCTCCCTTCCCCTACCGCCCCCTATCATTGCCCCCTGTCATCCATCTCTTACATCATCCCCCCTCCCCTCACGACCCCTCCCCTCTCCCCCTGTATCTCCTAGATACTCCCTGAGATCCAAATCTAGGGATAGAGGGTGTGATGCGATTGGATTGGACCTGGAAGCTACCCCTCCCTCGCATAAACCATCCAAGGGGTGACCATCTCACCTCACTAGAGCCAGGCATATGGCAAGACAGGAGGTTGCCCTTAGGAGACAACAAACTATTGTTAGGGCCCTTAGAGCAAGGAATGGCCCTCTCCCACACCCTCCATGAAGATCCTTTCTTTCAACTGTCGAGGGATTGCTAGCCCTCCCAAAAAACTAGCACTCAAGAGACTCCTCACTTCGACTCTAGTGGATATCATTTTTTTACAAGAAACCCTCTGTTCGGTCGATGCCCTTATTACCCTTCTAAATTCTTGGATGCTGAATTGGACTTTTCATGCTCTGGATGTGACTGGGAGATCTAGGGGCATTGCTATTGGTTTCTGTAACAAATCTATTGACCTCAGAAATATATGGGGAGGAAGGGGATATATTGGTGTGGATATATATTCCTCCTCGCTGGAATCTGAATTCTGAATCATGAACATATATGGTCCTTGTTTGGATAGGGCAAATTACTGGAGAAGATTATTAGACACAGACTTTCTGCAGGCTGACAACATCATACTTGGTGGAGACTTAAATTTCTCTTTGGGTTTTAGTGAATCTTGGGGACACCTTGCCCAAGTGGATGGTTTATCTGATACGATCTCCACCTTGTTGGAGGATCATCATTGGGTAGACATCCCATCTGCCAAGATTCAACATACATGGACAAATAATCGAAGTGGAGATCATAGTTTGGCAAGAAGGCTGGATCGATACCTCATTAAGGAAACATTATTGAATACCCACCCACACATCAGGAAATGGGTTGGGTCAGGGGGTATATCTGATCATCACCCTATATATATGGAGTTGGAAGAAAACAGTCAAAGGATAAAAGGCCCATTTAAATTCAATGCCTCGTGGCTCAAGGACCCATCGTACATATAGTTGGTAACTGACTTCTGGCGGTCCCACCCTATTCGGGAATGCGAGGACCATTCAGAAGGGTTCATACGCTCTGAAGGGGATTTCTAGAACTTGGGCACATCAGAAGCGGAAGAATGATGACAACACACTGCAAGAAGCAGAACTGGCCATAGCCACTCATGAAGACTCCTCGGATGGCACTTTCATATCACAAGAACATAAAGAACACTACTCCTCCCTCATCAAGAAGCAGACCCAAATACTGAAGGATAGAGAGGAGAGTTGGAGACTCAGAAGCAGGGCAATCTGGCTCACTGAAGGAGATGATAATACTAAGTTCTACCACAAATTTGCCAATGGAAGGAGAGTAGTAAATACCATTTGGGAGCTACAAAATGAATAGGGACAATCAGTCATGTCTCAAAGGGATCTGGCTAGTTTGGCCACTACTCACTTTAAAAGCATATACAAGGCACCAAGGGCTGCTAATATCATGGAAATTATGCGTTTGGCAGAACACTTTCCAAGATTTGTGGAACAGGAGGATGTGGAGGATCTTACGAAGGAAGTGTCAAAGGAAGAATTGTATGTTACTATCAAATGGTTCAAGAAAGACAAGAGTCCCGGGCCTGACAGATGGACAATCGAATTCTATATTGCTTTCTTTGAAATCCTAGGGGATGACCTGCTTAAAGTTGTGGAGGACTGTAGAAGGAGAGGCAGATTATCCTCAGCCATCAAATCCACCTTTATAGCCCTCATCCCGAAATCAGACCATCCTACCTCTTTCAATGACTTCAGACCCATATCTCTCTGCAACTGCCTTTACAAGATCACTGCCAAGATCATTGCAAACCGCCTTAAGCCTATTCTATCTAACCATATTTCCTCAGAACAATTTGCTTTCCTTCAACATAAACAGATACATGAGGCCATTGCCACGGCCTAGGAACTCCTTCATTCGGTACATATGAGGAAATTGAAAGGAATGATATTGAAAGTGGACCTATCTAAGGCTTTTGACAGAACAAATTGGCTCTATATCAGACTTTTACTAACTCATCTTGGTTTTCCCTATTCATTTATCAAATGGATAATGTGCTGCATAACGGATGTTTCTTATAGTGTTCTTTTAAATGGGGAAGCCACCCCATTTTTTTCATCGAAGAGAGGACTCAGGCAGGGATGTCCACTCTCCCCACTACTTTTCCTGCTAATCATGGAAGGACTAAGCAGAGCTATCAGATCGGCATGGAGCAGGGGTCACTTGGCAGGTATCAAGATCACTGAGAACTGTATTCTCACTCATCTCTTATTCGTAGATGATGTTCTCATTTTCTTAAATGGCAGTATTGGGGATACTACGGTCCTTCAGAATATCTTCAATCTTTTTCAGCAGGCAATGGGGATGATTATTAATGACAGCAAGTCTACACTTACAGCCATTGGTTGCACACAGCATGAGATTGTGTTCACAACACAGTGTTTTCCTTTCTCTTTACTGAAGTTGGAGGACGGATTAAAATATCTGGGTTTCAGACTCAAACCATATGGACATAAGATCGCAGAATAGACCTGCCTTATTGCCAAAGTGGAGAAACGCCTTAATGTCTGGTATCACAGATACCTCTCTCGTGTGGGAAGGCTTGTTCTCATTAAGGCTGTGATAGAAGCTACTCCTGTGTTTTGGATGACTCTTGCATGGATCCCAAGAGGAATCTTGAACAGACTTCAAAATTTATGTTGCAGATTTCTTTGGAAAGGTAACCAACCAGGTAGATTATTTGCATGGGTTAAATGGGACACGATTGCCAAGCCCAAGAAATGGGGCGGTTGGGGAATTAAAAGACTGGATTTATTCTCCAAAGCACTGGCGGCAAAGCTCGGCTGGCAACTCATCACTACTAATAGTCTCTGGACCCGGGTGGCTCATGCAAAATACATCTGGCCTGTGGATATGATGGACTGGTTCAGACAACAGCACAGGGTCAACAACAGTATATCCAACATCTGGAAGGCGGTAATCAACTCTATTCCTCTCATCCGAGAAGGTATAACATGGAGAATCAAGGAAGGAAATGCAGTCCATATTGGCACGGACCCATGGATTAGCTGTGGCAATGCGCACAGACTGCCAGCAGAGTTGATTCGACACCTTCACATCAAGAACATCACTCATATCAGACATATAGCAGACAACAACAACTCTTCCATTCTATTACAGGCCTGGAAAATAGCACATGATTTGGACATACCACATCAATGGCAGCAGGAATGGTATGAATACACTAAAGCCCTTACTCTGGCACTTATTCGGATAACTAAAGGACCGGATGAGATTATCTGGGTGTTTGCTAAGCATGACACATACTCTCCAAAGGATGGATACCTTAAGTTGATGGAACCTTACAAACCCCAGCTCATCAACCCTACTTGGAAAGCACTCTGGAAACTCAAAGCTACTCCATGAGCCCACCTACTTATGTGGAATATACTGTTTGACAAGATTCCTATTGATCTCAATTTGATGAAGAAAGCTTTCCATGGTCCATTCTGCTGTCATCTCTGTTGTAATGACGAGGAGAGTAGCGAACATCTCTTCCTAAATTGCCCCATCATCAAAGAACAATGGAGCAACATCATCGCTCACTATCCTATTTTAAAAAACTGGCAAGGTAGGAACATCATGGATGCCTGGAATCTATGGTGTGAAAACCATAGTGGCAAAGCCCAAAATATGCCTTTAATTATGCGTTAGGCTTTATGGATCGTTAGGAATCGATCTATATTTAATCTAAAGAACCCACACTGGCATACTATTATGATCAGAACCACTGTGGACTTTGATCTCCTACCCGAGGATGATTCTAATCCCCCCCCACCCCGAATTATCAAGTCTGAAGACATTGACAAGACTATGCCATGGGCATATTTTGATGGATCTGCTTAGGAGGCGGGTTGTGGTGGAGGAGCCATTCTTTACCTGAATGAATCACATTGCTTCAAAATACAAATGCGATTAGGGAGGGGAACAAACAATTTTGCTTAATTATGCACTGCAAAACACCTCATACACTTTGCATTAGAACAGCATTGCAGACACCTTCAACTTTTTGGGGATTCCAAAATTGTTTGCAATTGGTTAAATAGAGCATCACATTGCAATGCATATTCATTGAGGCATATTTTGGATGAGGCTCACAGATTGATTGCTACTTTTGACTCATTTACCTGTCATCACATTTACAGGGAGCGCAACTCGGGGGCAGATTTCCTATCCAAAGAGGCAGCGCTTAGACAGAGCGATGACTGGTTGATACAGGAAGAGATCGATGGGACTTTCTACCAGCATTACCACAAACCTTTTGTTGATCTCCGAGAACATGGGCTATAGGCCCATTTATTTTTACTTAAACACTTGTATATATTATGCTATTTATATTTTACTGCACTTGAACTACTGTTTAAGACATATGGTACCAATTTTGTTGTTTAAATTCTCTCTCTAAAAAGAGACAGAATATTTTTGATACAGTTTCTCTATACAAAGAACAAACTCAGGAATCAAATTAATGATATCAAGGCTCCCTGCGTTGAGTATACTTATCAGGATCAATTTTGTTTCTTTTTGAACTTGATAGGCAATCTTGCCTCCACATGCATATGCTCAAGCATCTACAAAATGTAATTTCTTATATATTAATAGAAATTATGACTTTTTTCCAAGAGAAAAATAAATAAATAAATATAGAGAGATTTTGAACGTAGATTTATTAAATATCTAAAGAGATAAAATTTATCGATGTGTAATCTTTTCAATATAAATCAATTAATACATTTAAAAAATTAACAAATTAAAAAATAAATTATTATTCTAAATTTAAAATAAATCTAATTTAATTAATATTAAATAGAAAATCCCCAATCGGGGTGTGAGACAACTCATTGTCCATTTAGGGACTTATGTCATATGTAATTGACCGTTGAAAGGGCCGAAGGGCGGCTCGACCCACGCCCTCACATGCTCGATCATGAATGTGGGGTGGCAGCACGCATGGGAGGCGTAAATGGTGATGTGACAAGTCGTGGGGTTCTTAATCTTTGGGTGGGAAGGGCTCATCGTCCCAAGTATCTATTTGTCTTATGTTACCGTTCAGATCTTGGTGGTAAGCGAAGGCTCTAGGTAAGCGCTTTCTTGTTTGAAAGGAAGGTCAGGCGAGTCTGCTTCTCGGACGTGGCTGGTCCTCTCTGGTTCATGGATTCTCCCACTGGGTATGTTTTTTCTCTTTATCTCCCTTCTTCGGCCGCAACCTATATCCTCTTGTAATGTCTCTCAAAACCTTTATGGCAATCTCTGCTATACGTTTCTCGTGGAAAGGGAAGTGATTTCTGGTAAATTAGAAAGTTTATGTTTCTTTGTCTTATGTAATGTATGTTTTTTCTATGCTGGTTTCTGTATTCTTTGGCATTCTTTTGTCTCGAATGGAATATGTTGTCAATCTCTGGCTTGGAATCTTCTGGTGGATGGTTGTATGCTTGTCGGTTTTGGTTATGTCTTTGAATTATTGGTCATGAGCATTGGAAAGAATCTAAATTCCCTTCATCTTAGTTATGGTGACTATGTTGTGGACCTCACTGTAATTGGGCTCAGGGAACCGGTTTGTGGAGCATTTTCCCTGAGGCTGCAGACTAACCTTGGCTTATATTTGTATATCATCTCAGTTGGGCATGGGGTGTTGATACACAATTTTGTGCGTCGATAGTGGCCGTTCCATTCAACCCTTAGTTTCTATGAAAGGCTTGAGCCTAACAAAGTTTGCCTCTTTCTTTCATGTTCTGTTATTGTGTCAGGTCCTTAGAACTTTTGTAAACACCATGATTGTAAGCGGACAATTTGGTTCTGGATTGTGGCTCGTTTTGTTTGGTCGATGTCTTGTGGCTTTGTTGTGTGGTTGATAACTCAAATGGCTCGCCCATCCCTTGGATTTAGCTCTTCTGGAAGTGGGGATCGAGGACATAATCGACAGTAAGGGAAACGAGGAGGTACGGGTTCATCCTCATCCAGACAGCCGAGGAGAAGCAGTCATAAAACTAATGCTCAAATCGTTAGTGAGGTGGCCCATGTTTATCATACAGGCACTATGGACCAAGTTAAACAATTGATATCAACATGGCACGCTAAATTGAATTAGCGAGCATAAGTTGAAGCACATATTGAAGACTAGTTTGACGTGGTTCCCAACCCAAGACATACCTGAGGCTGCACCACTCAATATAAACAAATTGTCCATCTCTACTAGCTAATGAAAAGTATTGTGGCCAGAGCTATCATGACCTCTCCAAGAGGCTTTGTCAAATCTGATCTAGGTTTTTAGGAAATTCAGAAATAATTCCAGCTTATCCAATTCCAAATTCAGTAGCAGAATGTTCACCTTGGTTGCATCGAGACACACATTTCGTTTCTTCCTCAGTCTAAATTACTAGGTTCTAGTGCAAAGGACCCAACTCCTGTGGAGTCCTAAGATGAGTAGTAGTTTGCTTGGATATGGCAGTACCTATTTTTGTTTAATTTTTTTGGATGTTAATGATGACTATTAATCTATACTATATCTATTTAGGTAGTGGATGGTTTCCAAATATTCAGTGCTAAAAGGCTCTGTTAGATAGATTTAAACTATTATGTTTTTGGATGGCATATAATGTGGTTCGGTGGCCAACAGACCTGATTTGCCAATGGGCAGTGGAGGCCACTGAACATCCTTTTATAGTTGTAACTTGCTTTGATGAAAATGAATGAAAGAAAAGGTCTTGCGAAGCTTATAAAAAAATATCAAATGAAAAACAAGTTCATATGTATTTTTAATTTTTAAATATGTCTTTTTTCTTGTGAAAGGAATCTAGAGGTTTAAAAGAAGAATATCGAGAAAATGTTAATATGTAGCAGGGTATATAAAGAAGCATGTGAAGTAAAAATTCAAAATTTTTATTTATCTCGTATAAAAACTTTATATGTATGAATAAAGGGAGGAAAGCCTAATTTGTATGCATATGGTTGGAAAATGCATTAATTAAGCTTATCTTTTTATTAATAAATATATTATCATATAAAATAAAACTTTATACCAATAAATTTAAATTATATATATATATATATATATATATATATAGTTTTTATAAATAGGTATGTTATTGTTTATGTTTATTTACTTAAATATACTATTATATAAATATAATAATAGAGTAGAAATTTATATATACATTATTCACGATGGAATTTGGTTATATTGACGTGATAAAATATAAAAAGTGATAGTGAGAATATATAATATTTAGATTATAAAGAAAATATTTGTGTTACCTTTTAAAAACTTTTATTTATTTTATATAATAATTTTAAAATTTAAATTTAATTAGAAGGAGAAAACAAGTCATTTATATAGTCGGCCTGTAGTATGCCGTAAAACTGCTTCTGCTTGGCTAAGAGCTCGTCTTCCTCGGACGTAAGGAAACAGGTTAACGGCCCAAGACCCAGAGGCATCTGGCAGGAGTGAAAGCCTGCTCCCTTACGGACCACCAGCGGGTTATTACAGGTGGCGTGGTTTTCCTTGATAACGGTGATGAGTCAAATCGACATTCGCGGATAGCAGCCAGAGATGGTTGTCCTCACTATTGGTTTGACACCTGAGTTTGATAGGTTTTGCCACCTTCGAAAAAAAAAAGTCATTTATATAGTTGATATGGAAATTTAATTTAATATTTTTTCATATAAAAAAGATTTGATGTACCCTTGGAAACTTGTTTTTTAGAATGTTAACATAAATAATGAGAAAAAGAAAAATGACATATGCATTACGTAATGTTTTTTTTTTTCTTTCAAATTAGTAATTATTATACCATGTTTTTCATAAAAATAAAAATAAAACTAAACTAATTTTATAACCACCACCACTATCACAAAATGTGAAAACATTACAAAACAAGCTACATAATAGCTAATACCTATAGCTTAGTTTAAATATAGTTAAATTAAAGTAATATACACAATATTGATAATAGCTTAATTAAAATAATATATATAATATTAATTTTATGTAAAGTATTAGCTCACTCTTAGAAAAATAATTTATTGGAAGTATTTAATTTTTATATTTATCAATTAAATTTATAATTATTAAATATATTTTGCACATGTTTTATATTTCTATATTTAAAAAAAAAAAAAATTATTAATTAAATTTATTAAGTTCTAAATTATTATTGTTTAAATGTTTTAAATTATTAAAATATAAATCATTCTTATTTAAATTCATTTTAAATAATTATACTAAATATTAAAACTAAATAAATTAAATTTATTAAGTTCTAAATTATTATTATTTAAATGTTTTAAATTATTAAAATATAAATCATTCTTATTTAAATTCATTTTAAATAATTATACTAAATATTAAAACTAAATAATAAATATTGATTAAATAAAATAACTTCATAATTAAATATTAAAACTAAATAATAAATATTGATTAAATAAAATAACTTCATAATTAAATACTATAATAAATATTGATTAAATAAAATAACTTCATAATTAAATATTAAAACTAAATAATAAATATTGATTAAATAAAATAACTTCATAATTAAATATTAGATATTTATTAAAAATATAATATAATCAAATATATAATTAATGATTTTTTAATAATAAATATTATTTAATTTTAAATAATTTATTTTTTTAATTTATATAAATATATTTATAATTTATTAGATACATTAATTATTTTTTTTAAACAAAATTATATCCACAATTGTTTTTCTGGATTTATAAACATGACAAACCATAAATATCTAACAATTAATTTACAAACCAATCTTAAAAGTTGATGTAAGTACCATCTAATCAAGCTCATGGGTTTGTTTCTAACTAAAAATATTATATAAAGATTCCACGTACAACAATGAAATAGATTACCACGAATAAAATAGTTTTCCAAAAAGCAACTCATTCATAAGATATAACGTAGATTACCACGAATAAAATAGTTTTCCAAAAAGCAACTCATTCATAAGATATAACGTACAAGCATGAAAAGACTTTCATGACTAAAATAGTTTTCCTAAATCAATGGATTTTGATATGATAATGGATTGTTATTTATGGTTACATCTATATTAAAAAATAATGGATTTTTATATGATAATGGATAGTTATTCGTGAGCACTTTAAATTATTGTGGGGTAAATTAAATTTATAAGTGAAAAAATGAATTTTATATGATAATGGATGGTGATTCATGAACACTTTATTTAACTTATTATGAAATACATTAATTTTATAATTAAAAAATGAGTGGAACTTTGAACTAAAACATGTGAATTTGAGGTTTTGTATTAGGGTCACATAAGAAAATTTACGTAGCTATTCGAATGGGTTAATTATTAAGTTGGCATGGCCATTAAATCTTATTTGAGTGATGTATCTATGCAAAGGCAAGAGCTAACGAGCCTACCATAGGGCATTAAATGCCCGCTTACATGCACTCTCGATAGCCCGATAACGCACACGCGCGCGGTGACTAGATAAATAAAAAATAATGGCGGTGTGTTATCGGGCTATCAAGGGCGCATGTAAGTGGGCATTTAATGCCCTATGGTAGGCTCGTTAGCTCTTGCCTCTATGCAAATATCAAATTGTCCGAACAGTGTCGAGCTTTAGTGGCTTCACTCAATGTCTCTTGTACACCTCATTAAAACCAACTGATGGTGAAGTACAATCATTATAAATAAGAAGAGGGTGAACCAATAAAATTTAAAATAAATAAATTAAAATATTATTAAAAATAACAAAATTCAATTTCTAATGTTAAACATTGGAAAAAGTTGTAAATTTTTTTAGTTAAAACAAACTAATAGCAAGTCAACTATAAACTAAATATAATATATCATGCTTACCCCCGGTATAATAAGATATGGAAACATTATTTTTTTAATCATTACAAAATAAGGCTCCAACAAATCATGTTGAAGAAAAATAAATTAAATTATTGTTAAAAAAATAAATTTCAATATGTAATGTTAGACTATAGAAAAAAATTTGGTCAAACTCAAATTAATATGGGTTTGACCAAAAAATCTAATGGGTTATCTAGTGTCCCGCTAGGGATAATAAGAAAGAATTTAAACCAATCTACATCCATATTAAACTTAAATCTATTAAATAGTTAAAGATATCAAATTTATTGATGTGTTACCTTTTTAATACAAACAAATTAATACATTTGAATAACTAAAGAAAAATACCAAAAAAATGTTTTTTTAATAAAACTAATTTAATTATATCAACCACATTCACAAAGTGTTCTTAATTGTGCCATTGAATATAAAGCAATTATTTTTTCTTTGTATCTTGTTGTCCATATTCGTATCAAAGATACATTGTAAATATCCCAATATTGACAGAGAAAACAACATTTGTCGTCTGAGGATCCCCCGAAGGGCAAACAAGAAAGTCATGGAAAGATGGTATACATTCAAACTAAGAAAAACCCCATGGACCTATGATAGCCTGGTCATCTTTCACCTTTATAAATGTTGTAAATATTTTGAAAGAAAAAAAATATAGGCACATGGGTTGAGTTAGAGGGACAATTGATTCCAAGGCTGAGGAGGAATTTTCTTGGGACATATTTTGGGTTCTTACTACAACCATGAGGACTGAGAATGGAAAGCAAGGGGGCAGGTGACATTACAGTGAATGGCCTGCAAGACTTGGCAGGAAGATACAAAACCAACCAGTAATGACAAGGCTGACTAACACAAAAAATATGGAATAAGATGGACAGAAGGGCAACATTTGATTGGCTCACTAGTTTTGGGCCAAGTTGGAAAAACAACATGAAGTAGAATTCAAGTTGTTACAAGATAGGCTGGGAGAAAGGAACAAGGGGTTTGACTGTATGTGCAAAGAAGAAGAAGATGATCTAACTAGCGGGTGCATTTTTCCAATGATATATGATGGCCCTTACATCTTTCCAATACAGCACAATCAAGAGTCGAGGGTGACGGTTCTATGCAAATAGAGAGGAGGTTTAATAGTTGAAATGATTGTTACTTTACTTGAGGCAACATAGGTAGTACACAGAGATGAGACCAAAGGGGTGGTTCAAATTCACTATGCAGCCTCTTTGGTATCTGAAACCCACCTGATCCAACCGACAACAATGTTTTACCCCTTAAGCAACCTCCTTAAGCCCTGTAATCTGGCTCGGGGGAGATAACTGAATAAGAAGTTTGATTGCAATTAGTTTATGGTTGGGAGGCGAGTCATTGTCCCTAACTCAGTTGCCTATCTTCCATTGAGGTAAGTGTTTCTCTCATGATTAATCACTTAATGAATTACCATAGTTATTAGAGTATTGAACCAATGGTGCATCATAACTACTTTTGTGTGTTGAAATGCATATATGCACTTACCTGTGTATGTATGGTGTGTATATACTTGTTTACAATGTGTTATGTGCAATTTATGTTACGTAACAAAGTTGTATATACAATATACCTAAGTATCAATACTGTGATTTATAAATCCTAGCCTAAAATGTTGTTAGGAACAAGAGCCCTAAACATATTTCCTTCGAAATCCACATAGAACATCACAACGTAACTCACAATGTTGCAATTCAACACAACACTAAACTACTAAGACCTTAACTACATTCCTTGCTTGAGAATAAGAAAACAAAGCACACAATTTCAAATCCAAAGATTAATGGCTTTGCATTCCTACAATCTTGCAAATATTGTAGAAATAAATATTCAATATGCCAAGATTCCCACAAGCTTCGTGTTTGCCTGAAATAACTTGTCCGACTCTTCGAAGTTTGGAATTCCTTTGGGCTCTAAATGTCAACCATGCTGACAAAGAAGATTCATTTGTTGCTTTTTCATGGAGTCAAAAAAGTCTTTAAAGGCAAAGATAGACTTGAGGCACATCTCCTAAGTCCACCTCTTGAAGGTGCCAATCTCTAACCTCATGAACTTTTGTATAATTTCTCATATAGGCCATGGAAAATCAACTCTAACTGATAAATTGCTACAATTTACTAGCATGATAGAAAATGAGAGAATAAAGAACAATTTCTTGGTAACATGGATCTTGAAGGAGAGTGGGGAATCACAATCAAATTGTAGGTTGCTTGCATGCATTATCATGCACAAAATGGTGAACCCTATTGTCTAAATATCATTGACACTCCTAGTCATGTGAACTTCTCCTATGAGTTGGACGAGTCACTCATATTGCCAAAATACAAAAAATGGAAGAAAATGTATTCCAATAGATCTATAAGCCTGGTACCCCTAGAAGGAGTCACACATGGCACTACTATTTTTACCACAATGAAACAACAAGGATTGGGTCATATCCTTTGCACTGGTAATCATAGTCAGATTTAAGGAGATAAGGGTGTTAGTGTAACGATTTTATGTTAAATGGGTTGGGACCTATGGATAGATTATATGATGGCAATCAAAATGATCAATCAAGCTCATTTAAGAAGAAGAAAAAATAATTATTTTACCTCATATTGTGGAGAACTTCCATGATTTCATACCCTATTGCCCCATGTAAATCATATGTTCTCATAGTTGGAAGATTGTTAAGGGGGTTGGTTGTTAGCATTACATCAACCCCTGCTCTTATTTATATTGTAAAATCTTTACTTGTGACTTCAAATATATCGATGATTACCGATGGTCAGTTGTTATGGTATCTTGTAAATCTAATATTGATGTTGTTCTTGCTATAGTCTCTATATTTAGATCTTTATAAATAAAAACAAATTGAAGGTGTTGTAGTTCTCGAAAAAAATATTTAACCCAGATCATATAGGGAGTCAGAATGAACATTTATTGTTATTTTGGAAGAAGACCTCCAGAGGAGGGATTATAATGGACATATATCATTGTTAGACCTGTTCAAGTCCAAGAATGTAAGACATGCTTTTTTTGTTGAGTTGGTCTTCAAGGCTTTCAACCGTTTACCAGTGTTAATACCGTAGTAATTTTACCACTTAACTTGATTGTTGCTACAATGAATGTATGTGACATGGCATTTGACTGGTGTGGAATGATTACATGCCTTACCAAGCTCATTTGACATTTAATGGGATTTTGTTGATGACATATGTACATGTTGGAATATAATAGACACTAGAAGGAGGTCATGCTTGTCTAGCATGCCTTGGTTTTCACTGATGTCATTGAAGTTGCAATTATTTGTAAAATTCTTAGCTTATCTTTGCACAACCACGAGAAATAAGACACTTCCTAAAATTTTATTTATTGTGAAAAAAAAGAGTGGTCTTGTTTCCAACATTCTAGCACCTATTATAGTAATTTTTTATCTAAGGATCTATTGTTGGGTTGGAATTATATGCAACTTTCTTTAGTCCTTATATGGTATCAATTCCTTGGACAATCAATTTTAATATTTATCTTTCAAAATATAAAAGTATGTGGGGAAGTATTGTTGCAACAGTTGGGTATCATGTAGAGTAACCAATCCTTAACCATATGGATTTTAGCTCTATAGTATGTTGTTGAACTTGTATAGATCCCATTGTTGATTTCTGGTAGCATCGGATGTGCTCTAAGTCTCAAATTTTACAGGGAGGCTTAGACACTTGTATTCTCTAATACCCTGGAATCCTTTTAGGAAATTCCACTTGGAGACAGTTTTATTAAAATAATTAATTATTTTTAATGGGACCCTAAGTCTAAACTTAGGAAATTAAAATAATTAAAGGTTATTAATATAAATTGTGGGTGAAACTTCTAGAAGAAGGTAAAGATCAAGTCAATATGATCCTAGCCAATTATTAGAATCTAATATGGGTTGTTGATTGATCAACAAGAGGATTATAAGAAGGCTTGATGGGCACTTGGAAAACACACACAAAGAGAGATCAGAAGTTCAGTTTTCTAAAGTAGATCAGTTGCTGGAGATATTTTCGATAGTGATCTTTTGCAGTGAGGGGCAAAGATAGTATCTGAAAGAGGGAATTTTTCCTAGGCAGGATAGTACAAGGCAAAGAGGGCAGAACGACGTCCAGAGAGAGGTTGATGCTGGCCCACGTAGAGTTGACATAGTAGTAGTGCAAACTCTAGAGGAAGATCGAATTCCTACTCGAGAGATTGATTTCAGAAGCTGGGAGCCGATGTGTGAGACCGAGAGGCTGGAAATCAAAGTTTCTGGGCAACAGTGGATCCAGAGGAAGAGCAGCGCAGTACCCAGCTGAAGTGATGCAGAGACTGTGTAGGGTTGATGTAGATCTGTGCAAAGGTTGATGCAAATATGCACAGAAGATGACACAGAAGGGACGCAGAGCCTCCTTCCAGTGAGATCAGGGTCAGATTCTTCTAGTGAAAGGGTGAGATCATCTCACTATTTGTTTTGTCTAGTTTCTCTCTTTATCGGATAGCCAGTTGGGCTTCCAATGAATTGTACTCAGATTTACTACTACATAATAATAAAAACTCTCAGAGTTGTTGCATCGGTTTCCCGCCTTGGCTTTTTTCGGGCACATTTGTCCAAAAATAACTATGTCAATGTGTTGTATCTTTTTCCTGTTCAGTTTCTTGTTTCGGCATATTATTTAATAGTGAATGTTGCAGTTGTATTTACTTCGATATTTATCATAGAACACAATAAATAACTTGTATGGGTTAACAAGTAGGAGAAGTAACATCAATTTGTTGCAATAAGGATTTCGGGTTTAGGAATTTCACATGGTATCAAAGTTGTAGGTGAAACAAAAGAAGAGTGTCAGAATAACCCGGCACTGAGGGAGGAAGGTAGTTCAAAATTCCTATAATGGCAGCGAATCGAATCCCTAGAGGGATTGCGCAGTTCAGGCTAGGAGGGCTAAATTTTCATGGTAAATCTCTCTTTGAGTGAGTCAACAAAGAGGTAAGATTTCCATATCGAAATATGTCAGGGCAGAGGGAGCAGTGCAGCAGAAGCTTCAGCGAAAAGCGTTTTTTCTGGTGGGACACAGATTTCTGCAAGCAGTTGCTAGGAAGAAATATGTCAGAGGGAAGAGAGAGACACAATTGAGGAAATTCTTCCTCAGAGGACTTACAGCCAAGCAATATGAATTATCACTAGATGAGAAGCAGTGAAGAAGGGAAAATCTACAAGCTCTAGAAGGGAGTGCATAGGCCAGTCCAGTGCTATGTAGAGGAGAGAGAAAGTTATTCGACATTTCTATTTAGTAGGGATGGCAGCCAGTGGACTGAGAGATCATGACAGGTTGGATGGGGCATCCAACTATGTGATCTAGAAGGCAAGAATGTCATGCCATCTGGATGAGAATTTTCTCAAAGTCTATGTTGACAGCGTGGTAGTTGAGCCCACATATCCAGATCAACTCAAGAAGTACAAGGGAGAAATGGCAAAGACAAAAAGAATTATCCTCAACAGAGTGAAGATCATATAGTCTGTCACATAGTTGGCAGAAACACTGCCAAGGAGATGTGGGATGCATTGTTGACGTTGTACCAAGGATCTTCCGAGTAGCAGAAGATATACTTCGAGCAGAAGATGAGATCTACGCAGATGCAAAAGGGGGAACACATTGATCCATTCCTCACAGAGCTTCAGGAGACCCGAGATGAATTGGTAGTTGTGGGGTCAACACCTGAAGGTTCCGGGATGGTTAGAATGGCCCTCAACTCAGTCTCAGAGGAGTGGCAATTCTTTGTCCAAAGCATCCTGGGCATGGCGACTTTGCCAAACTGGGATGAAATGTGGGCAACTCTTAAGCAAGAGGAGTTGAGGAGAGACTTGTTCAAATGTAAACTTGACGGAAGCAACAGCAGTGGGTCGAATCCCAATAAGGAGGAAGAGAATGCAACCCTTGCATCCAAGGGTAGCAGGAGCAACGGAGGCGGAAGAAGGACATTTCGAAGATTAAATGCTTCAGGTGTGATGAACTCGGTCACTACACAACAGAGTGTCCTCTCAGGTAGAAGGAAAAAGATGAGAAGCATGATATGAATGTTGCAGCAACGAAGATAGAGGAGGATGAGTTTTCCATGATAGCTAAGATACCTCTAGGAGGGAGGTGGATTGATTTAGAGTTGTAGTTCGAAAGAGCTACAGATGGGCAAGATCCTTGAGGAGCACACCTCTCGGATCAATTCCTTGCTACCAGAGCCCAGAACGGGCCAGTTGATGTAGAGGAGTGTAGGAGTGACAGTTGCAGTGGCTAGTAATGTGAGAGACTGAGCAACGCAAAGCAGAGTTTCTAGTGGTGCAGATGGCACAAAGTAGAGGTCAGCAACAACGCAAAGGTTATAGAAGGTCAGCGTAGAGACTAGTAGCAGTTAGACTCTAACCGCGAGATTCATCATACTGAACACTAGTTGAGTAATTTGGGATTTTTTCAATATTTGATGTAGTAGCAGCATCAGTTGGAGAAGGTTGCAATGAAAATGGAGCATTGGCAGTGCCAACAGCAACACGGATGCAGAATTGAGAGGGAGTTGCAGTACAGATGCAGTGTTGACATTGGCAAGGTCAATAGCAGTACAGATGCAAGATTTGTGTACTAGTTGGTGGACATGATTTCAAACATCAGCAGCGCAGAAGGAGATGTTACAGAATAGAGTCATGCTTCAGCAGGTTACATTGTTAGAGCACATTCCTCGCTAAGAGGGAGTGTTGATTTCTGGTAGCATCGGATGTGCTCTAAGTCTCAAATTTTGCAGGGAGGCTTAGACACATGTATTCTCCAATATACTGAAATAGTTTTGGGAAATTCCACCCAGAGATAATTTTATTAAAAATAATTAATTATTTTTAATGGGACCCTAAGTCTAAACTTAGGAAACTAAAATAATTAAAGGGTATTAATATAAATTGTGGGTGAAACTTCTAGAAGAAGGCAGAGATCAAGTCAATATGATCCTAGTCATTGATTAGAATCTAATTTGGGCCATTGATTGACCAACAAGAGTATTATAAGAAGGCTTGATGGGCACTTGGAGAACACACACACACACAGATCAACATTTTGATTTTCTAAAGAAGAGTAGATGCCAGAGAGATTTTCGATAGTGATCTTTTGCAATGAGGGGCAGAGATAGTATCCGGAAGAGGGAAGTTTTCTTAGGCCGGAGAGTACAAGGTAAAGAGGGCAGAATGTCTAGAGAGAGGATAATGCTGGCCCATGTAGAGCTGACACAGTGGTAGCACAGAGCCTAGAAGAAGATCGAATTCCTACTGGGGAGATCGATTTCAGAAGCTAGGAGATAGGGTATGAGACCGAGAGGCTAGAAATCGAAGTTTCTGGGCAGCAGAGGATCTGGAGGAAAAGCAGTGCAGTCCCCAACTGAAGTGACGCAGAGACTGCGTAGGGTTGACACAGATCTACGTAGAGGATGATGCATAAGGGATGTAGAGCCTCCTTCCAGCAAGATCAGGGTCAGATTCTTCTAGTGACAGGGTGAGATCATCTCACTATTTGTTTTGTCTAGTTTCTCTTTGTATCGTATAGCCAGTTGGGCTTCCAACGAATATTCCTCATATTTACTACTGCATAATAATAAAAACCCTCAGAGTTGTTACACATGTTTTCCCGCATTGGGTTTTTCTGGGGACATTTGTCCAAAAATAACTGTAATTGTGTTGTATCTTTTTCCTGTTCAGTTTCTTGTTTCGGCATATTATTTTAAATAGTGAATGTTGCAATTGTATTTACTTTGATATTTACTATAGAACACAGTAAATAACTTGTGTGGATTAACAAGTAGGAGAAGTAACATCATTTTGTTGCAGTAGGGATTCTGGGTTTAGGAATTTTCACACTCACGACCCATGTTGGAGGTGTTGTAAGCTTACATCATGAATGAGATTTTTATCTCAAGAATCAAATTCAAGACTATAATTACTATTATGTTTACTGCCAAAAATCCAACCATATCTATATATATAATTGTGTACAATCTCTTTATATCATATCTCATGATGATGTGTTCTTAGCCCCATTGCTTCCTTAGAGAGCATAAATGTGATTTCAAAATGTGCATACATCATGATATAAGCCTTCTTATGATCTCTACAAGTGTAATCTTTGTCAACCATCTGTTTGTAAATAGTATCATACTATTTTGTTGAAAATTCAAGTGCAAGAATGGTTTGCATCTTGGTTGTTTGGTGATGGTAGAGGTTATGGCCTGCCCTCTTTTACTTCACATCTTTTGCTAGAATATTGTATGACATAAGTATACTAGAGATGAAGTTGAATAATATGACCTCTATTCATGAGCTCTTGTATATTAACTTAAACTCAATTCCCCTATGGACTATTGCTTATGTTTCTTTGGAAGGCAATTCCTATTTTGGTTGTAGAATTTATGTTCGATGCTCCTATTCTTTGGTGCACATAGGTATACTTGTTCTATCCAACAGGAGTAGCCACAAAAGAAGAAACTTATAACTATCATTTAATGATTCTAAGGACATTGAATCCTTTGGAAATTCAACACCATGGCTAATTGATACATTATGTTGACAAGTGAATAATTTCAAACCTTGGGGCAATCTCTCAATGTACATTACAACCTACTATTATACTAAATAGCCCTTCTCCTCACCAGTTGTGATTGGAAATATTTGGGGAATCTAATGCAACCTCTATCGCCTAAAACACTAATATGAATGCTCTTAAGACCAATGATGACCTCACGTTGATCTCCTTATGTCCCTCTTCTTATCCTTGTTGGTAACCAATGGTTCAATCTTGAAAATAATTACGACAATTTTATTTTTTTAACCCCGCTCTCATAACTACATGTTGAGAGTTGAGTTATCTTTGTAACCACCTCTTATTATTAAGTGGGTGTGTTACATGACTGCTCAAACAAACCCTAGGCCACAGATATGAGAAAATAAGGAACAAGGCACATAGGCTCGTCGAAGAAACCCTAAAGGGTGAAAAAATATGCTAGGGCCAAAAAACCCCTATAAGAGTAGCAATGGCCCATGAAGTGGATTGAAACATAATGGCATGTAATAAAAAATTGTAGTGGCATCCAGTAAACTAACAAATAGCTAGAGAAACTGGGCACAAGTTGCTCAAGAAGCCCAAACATTAAGCACTAATAAGGTAGCAACGCCAAGCGAAAACCATGGTCAAATCCTAGTAGGTGACAAACATATTAACATCGGAAAAGGGCATAGGCAACAACATTAGGGACAAGGCAATGACGCATCCAAGTGAAAACCCCCAACATAAAACTTTGACAACATTAGAGCAAGGACCCCTACGGAAGTAGAAGGCCACATTGATAAAAAATCACAGCAAAGACACATACACATCGCAAAAGAGCACCAACAGGCCACAACGACTGCACCCACAAAGGAAGATAGCCCAACAACACTAACAAATAGGAGGCTTGAATCAATCTAGGATTCATCTCCCAACCCTCTAAGAAAACAAAACAAAAAAATGTTATTAATTCATTGTGTAGATTCTAGTTATCCATAATCATTATTGTTAGATCATAGTAAACTATGACAAAACATGATTTAAACATTGGTTAAAATGTTATCGATGTGGTTTTATAGTAAACTATTTAAGTTATGCACCCTATGAACAGTAAAACTTAATTGTTTATATATATATATATATTCAAATATACATAAATTCTTTCATAATTATTTACATGTTTTCCATTACGAAAGGTTACATGGTCATTGCGTTGAGAGGCGCTCTACAACCCAGTATAGGAGAGATGTTGTCACGTAACATTATATATATATATATATATATATATATATATATATATATATGTCGGATATTTAATGAAAAATAAACAATAATATTAAATATGTGGGTTCAATTAAACTTTAAAATAGAAAAACACATATATACAATAATATTATTGATTACAAAAGGAAATTAAACATTGACAAAATTCAAGAAAACAGAAATAGATTACAAGGAGTATCGGTGTAGAAAACTTAAGTTATTGTATGATTGTTTTTGAAAAATTAAACTATACAATCTCTAACTTATATTGATGAAATCAAATTATTTGTTTGTAAATTTTGTCAACACACAGAGAATATGTTTCACATTGGGACAACACACAGAGAATATGTGTAATTTTTGAATGGGTATATCCATCTGCAATCAACCAAATTTTGAATGGTATACCACAGTAGATATACCCATTCAAAATTTGGTTGATTGCTTATTAAACTGTTATTTGACAAAAATTAAATTAAAAAGTATAATTTTAATTTTATAAAATCAAAAATATGTTTTTTAATATTTTAATTTTATTTTTTAAAATTGTTATTGGTTGAACTCTTATTTAGCAATGACCCCTCTGTATTGTGCAAACAGTATGCAGATAAGACGTCAATTTAATATATCGGCATGACTATGTACTGTCCAATTCGTGTTCAACTCTAGCTGCGCAGTGGTGAAAAATAGCCGGGATTGTAAGCCCCTTTCACATTCTATGTTTTTAATGGAAAGTCGTGTATGTTTTAATGGAAGGCGCTGTCTGTTGGCTAGGGCGTGGCGTTCCCATACTTTAAGGCAACTTATGAGGAGGTACGATTTCCTCAATCATGGTATTCACCCTCTCGATTATCATCATTTAATATTTGAATTTAATTTTTAATTTCCATATTCTTAAAAATATTAATATTTTACTTTTACTTTTAATAATGATATTTAATTATAAAGGAAATAATTAATTTTGTACCATTATTTATTGAATTTTAAAATATTTCATATTATTATTAAACCAAACATTGATGTCGTGTTATAGAGTTATGGTTTTTTTTATGAGTAGTTGTATGTTAATCATATAGTTTTGCTTTTACCAATAAAATGATATTGAATTTATTAGTAGTTCATTTCCACATTTATGATTGCATATGGGGAGACCAAAAAGGAGCATTATAAGAGGTAGTTGTCAAAACCATCTAAGAAATTAAGAAATTAATATTTTTTTTGTTTTGCTCTTCACTTGAGCCTTGGTCTTTAACAACCCTTAAGGTTGGTGGCTATCAAAATCATCCAGGAAATATGATTTTTTTTTATTTGAAAACTTAATTTTTGGAATTGGTGATTTCTCTTGTAATAGAGCATTTATTTATAATAAATTTAGTCTTTTAATTTTTAAAAAGTTAACATGTTATGCATGAGATCTTGTTAATATTAGTGTGTATCTCATGATTCAAAACAATGCTAAAATATGTACGTTAAAATGTATACTTTGTCTATTAGATCCAATAGTGTACATATTGGATTATGTAAATAACATAAATCATATTAATTAATGTACTTTTGAGTTTTTATTATAGCATTCAATAGTTCTATTATGTTGATCATCTTATATATTTTATAAGATCTAAGTTAGTCATGTCTCATATATACAAATGCTATGGCATGTCTGGGTGAAGGACATTTAATTACAGGTTTTGAAGATTTTATTATGAGTGTTCCATACAATTTGAAACCAATATTTAAGATTTAATAAGTCATTTTTGTGTTATGGTCATTTTGTTTTTTTTCCTTATGATAAATGTGTACAAAAATTAAAGTCTAATTTTTTAATAAGCTTTTATTTGTGAAGGGTTAGTTTATTATCAAAACACCACTCTTGAAGGGAAAAATTTTAAACATAACGTTTCTTGACGGGAAGCATAAAGATCCAAAACATAAAAAAAAAGTTGTATGATAGGTAAAGAGAAATCCAAATTCCAACCTTGCTCCTCGATTAGCCTTGAACCTTTAACTGCTTTAGGTGTGCCAAGAAAGAGACATGTAGTCAAGAATTGCTTTAGGTATGCCGAGAAAGAAACATGTAGTCAAGCTAACCAAAGAAAAGCCCTTGATGAATATGCAACAAATACCATCACTTACCATGTCGTTCATTTCCTTTTAAAATTAGCACAATGAGAATAGCAATTAATTTTAATTAATACGTTAAAGCAACGTGAAAGTTAACCATTCCAATGTTTTCTTTTTAATTTTAATTTATGCATTAAAAAAATATTAGAGAAAAAGAAATAGCAAAAGAAACATAGATAATTGAAACAATTTTTATTAATCGTACTGAGAATGAAAAATTGATTAGAAACGATACATTGAAATATACCCAAAAAAATTACAATGAGCATTAAAAAAGGAGATTACTCTAAAGAAGAAATTGTACCAAACAATTAGAAAAATAGAAGAATAACAACTTCTATTCTTCATACCTTTTTCTGAGAACCTAACGTAAACTAATTTATAGAACATAAAATTCTGACTTTGCTTATAGATTTTTAAGAAGAGTTTCAGCGTAAATCACATGTAGAAAACCTTTGTCGACGTGTTTCGAAGTAACTAGTGTGGTTCATCGTCAGGACAAGTTGAGGAGTCAGATCATAGCTGGGAGTTAAATAGGGAGAGCAGATCTTCCAAACAGCTAGGTGGGACCATTAACGATTATATAAAAACGGTTAAATTATATAATAATATTAATTATAGGTCAATAGTAATATGATATACAGTCAAAGTAACTCATTATATTCCTAATAAATAATTCAATAATTTATATAAAATATTAAATCATTGAATCTTGTATTATTTTATTTTTATTTTTAAAATTCAATAATTTATATATTATAATATATTATATATTTGAATTTTATATTATTTTATTTACAAATTTTATTGGTAATTAAACTAATTAATTTAATTATTTAAGTTCTGAAGGTTAAGTAAAGGGGTATCCATAACATTTTATTAAAAATATTATTTGCTTATTATTATTTATTTTTTAATTCTTTTTAATTTATTTAAACATTTAAATCCAATAAGGAAATATATAGTCAATTTAGGTAAAGTAAAAGGGTAATTTATTTATTTGGAAATAATAATAATTACTAAATAGAATTAATAAATTATTTTTAATTGTTAGTTAAAAAATATTTAGTTTAACTGTTAATTAAAAATATTTATTTTTAATTGTTAGTTAAAATAAATAAATAAATAAAAATAATAATAATAATTTTGGATGAAGGTAAGGGTAAAGAACATAAAATCAAAAATTATAAGAGAAGCCATCTAATAGATCTAGGGATGATAATATTAAGATATTATTGATAAGATATTATTAATAAAAATATTAGAACGAGAATCAAAAATTAAAAACGAGATGGTCAAGAACATTACCAAAAATTAACTAAAGGAGAAACCTAGGAGGATTGAAAAAAAATATAATTAGAGCAAATAAAGAAAGAAATATACACTTCAATAAAATGGGTTATTCGAAATCAATAATATAATATTACAACAATTACACATGAGTTAATCTCCTTATACTTGAAAAAAAAAATTAAAAAGAAAAAATGCACAACACATTGAGACAAATAATATTTAAAAAAAATTAGAACAAAGATAGGACATATAATTAATTAATTAATTATATATATATATATATATATATATATAATAAATACCATATATAAATTTAAAAAAATCATATTAACTTATTTTTAATTATTTACCAAATTTATATATAATTATAATTATAATTATCCTAAATTTAATGATATACAATATAAGCTTACATTTATTATGACTAACCTAACTCAACTATCTTTCCCAAAAATTGTGAAACATATTCCCTATAAGTTATAAATGTGAACGTGAATAGGACGCAATATATATGTCACTAAACACTAATTAGATCATAACATACTTATTCCTAGTATCTTGTTGCGGACTTAGAAGAAATGATTTTTCATTTCTTAGTATGCCCTCTAAGGAACAAACAGATAACATATATTTTGAACACTTGTTACAAACAATTCTCAAATTCTTCACCTGGTGTTTGGTCAATGTTTAACTAGTGTTTAAAAATATTTCAAACACTTAAGGCAAAGAATTCCCAAATTATTTCACTAGTGGTCATTCAATGTATAATTTATGTTTGAAAATAAAATTTGGATTTTATTTGGACCCATTTTTAGAGTCATTTCTCTTTCTCAACTCTTAAGTCAAAACACTTAGCAATCATTTCACTCTTATTAAATTAATCATTAGTAAATTTATAATATTAATCTTAAGGTTTATAATATTAATTTTGTTGTTTATAATATTAATCATAAAGTTTATAATATTGCTCCTAAAGTTTAATATTAATCCTAAAGTTTATAATCTTAGGATTTATGGCAATCAAAATCCACATATCCATGCTACATAGAGATCATTTGTGTAGCCCGGAGAATTGGACCATACCCACTACGTGTTGGTGCTATAAGAGCGTCAGTAAGGCATGGACATGTAAAAGGAGCAACTGCTAATTCCCCTTTCAAATTTATATATAATAAGAAGCGCCATAAATTCATTTGTAAAACTTAGCATTAGGAAGGATTCTCTCAATCATAACCCTTTACCTCGTTTGACATAAACTCTGGCCCTTGCTTCATATGGCAACCTAATTCATCCCTTCCCTATAAAAGGTTGTGATGCTTATACGGGCGCTTCTACCTAAAATGGTGCTTTGACTGAGTCAACTGCAGCATCTGTTAGTGGATTAGCGGCCCTACCGGTAGTGAATGTGAAACAAAATGGTAAGTAATAAACGAATTGTTGTTTAGTTTGCTGCTATTTTTTTATTTAATTTTTAAAGCATTAATTATATTTATTTATTTATGTTAGTCAAATCCTCTCCCAGGTATAAAAATTCGGAGTTGTCTTTAGTGCGACTTTTTGAAAGCTTTTACAGTGGGTTTCTCTGGTCAAATTTCTCTAAAATCCGACAGGAATTTATTAAAATCACAAGCTTGATGGGTAATCCTATGCAATCGAAGTGCCCTAGGGGTTTTCCAGGGTGTTGAATCCATATATACAGTCAAAAAACTAGTTAAAATAACACAAATCAAGATTTCACCTCAAATTTTTCCACCGAATTTCGACACTGGAAAGTCCAAAAAGTCGCACTAAAGACAACTCCTAAAAAATCAACATACTTGTAAAAATTGCATTTATGTTTTTCACGACTTTCGAGAAAATCATATACACTAACAATGGAATAAAACGTCATAGTCTCTCTTTTTCTGTGAGGTGACCATTATGATTGCTAAAATATAAAACAAGTTTTAAAGATATGATTATGTTCGCAAATCAAAATTATTAAATATATGATTATGCTCATTACTTGCTTAATATCCAAATAAACATATACTTCTATGAAATTAAACACATAGCTCCAATCTCAATCTTTTCAACTTTAATAATGGAGACCACTCACCCAATCTTCGTATGGTCTTCATCATAATGACTTTCTTTTTCTTCATTGGAAGATAATTCCCAAATATTTTCCACTTGTTGTCGACTTGTCCATTCGTATATCTCTTAATTGTTTTTTTACTCTAACTTAATTATAATTAAACTAAGCAAGAGTATTTAGAATGCAACCTTTGTTTAGATATGGAAATTAGTTCATACTTCTCAAAATTCAATAATTAAACTAAGCGACTCGGAACACTAACTATGCAACCTTGTTTCCAAGTTACAAATCAAATCAAATATAAAATCAACTCAACTAAATTTAATCAAATATAAAATCAACTAAACTAAATTTAATATAAAATCAACTAAACTAAATTTAGTAAGTCAACTGAACTAAATTTGGTTTTTAGGCCCGATGTTTAGGTCGAGAATATCACAAGCCAAGCATCAGGGTTTATTAATTTCAAAGTTACAAATCAAGTCTAAAGTCAACCAATTATAAAGTAGAGGGGAAGCCCACAAGCTATCGACATGACCTGTCGGTTTGTGTTCTCGACCTTGGGAAAAATGAACACTTAAATAGGATTTTTGCTGAACGATGTGGGACATGTCACATATTTGCATGATAAAAGTATTTTCACAGTTTCCAAAATGCATCACCATAAAAGTAGTTATAATTCATAAAAGTAGTTATAATTCATGCACGTAGATCGAGATCGAGATCGACTTTCATGATGAGGTTTCGCAGTTCAGTTGTAAATTTGTTCTTTGGCAATGAGAGGCTTTTGTATTCCAAGTGAAATTTTTGGATTCAACTGTTCTTTGGTAGCCTTGTCGGGCTCACCATTTCATGCCAATGATAGTAATGGTGGTCTGCTTGGGAGAAAAGGTCGTTCAAGTGGTGGGGCTTCCACGAGAGGAATGACAGTTCACCGATGGTGCTTCCATTATCGCCAGCATTTCCTCAGGATCCTCGTTATATCTGCAGTTATCATTATGAGGTCATTGTAACTAATTATAGGACTTTGAAGATCATCTTGGTCAAAAAGGGTGTTCAACTATGATGAACGGATGAACTGCTTACTATGCATGTTGAATTCAGGAATATTTTTTTAGCTTTTTTGCATACACACTTGTCTTGGTTCTCATATGCTTATTTTTGCATACACAGTTGTCTTGGTTCTCATATGCTTATTTTGCAGCATGTTTTTTTATTTGGCATGGAGCATAGAAGCTAATTACTTTGTATGGTTAATGATGATGCATTATTATTATATATAGCCTCACAGGTCGAGGAGGAAGTTCAATTTATTACATTCTCAGTAGTAATATCTGGTGCAAGTAATTGTCATAGCTAGAGCATGCTAAAGTATGCTATAAGCTTTTACAAGAAGTCTTGTTTCTGGTCCATAGCAAAAGTGATCAAATTCCAAATTATATTTCTGTGTGTTGGACATTGTAATGAGACATATAGCAATTAAAGAACATAATCGTGGTGATATTCCTTCTCTCATTTCTAATCCCAATGAACGAACAAGATCTATAAGAGAATTTTCGTGGGTATAAAGAAATAAAATGTCAAATTTTATATCTATGTTAGTAATTATTTACTTGACAATCTCTATGATGTTGAACGAGCAAGAGATTATTTTGATGGAATTGTTTTTAGTGTGATTTTTTGGATTTTTGGTGCCAGAAGCAGAAAAATTTGAGATGAAATTATGATTTGTGTTATCTAAATTGATTTTTTTATTATATAAATGGATTCAACGCCATGGAAATTTTTTTGGGCACTTGGATTGTGCAGGGGTTACCTTATCAAACTTGTGATTTCAATAAATTCTTGTCAGATTTTAGAGAAAAATCAGAAAAACCCACCCGAAAAACTTCAAAAAATAACACTAATTTTTATTTTTTTTACAAAGTCGGGTGCTATTGTTATAGACATTTTTGTGCCTTATAGCATTGAGCATGAAATGTCCATAATCTAAGGGATCCAAATTCCCTAAACATGTTGTTCCTACCCCTAGAGGAACAAGGCTAACAAACCACAGCAATTCACAGAAGTTCTCCACCAGAAACTGCTCAAAAACAAGTCAATTTAGGATCAGTTCAGAGGCTCCACTAGCTGTCTTCGCTGAAATGCAAACCCTGAACTGGCTACCTGCACTGCGACGCAGGTAGAAGCACTACCCAGGTGCGCTGAACGAGAGTTGACAAGTGGCAAGTTCATTCCTCAAGGTGTCAAGACCCAGGAAGCTTCCAGAATCTTCCTCAATGACACTTGCCTCAGTGAATTCGACTAGTGATGAGTAAGAGGTTCTAAATCTCCAAGTGGAAGCAAGAACCTCCAAGTGGATACAAGAACTGACAGAGGGAGAGGACACTAGTCAGATCTCAAGCTGACTCATCCTCTCTCCAAACATCTATATATGGATCTCTCCTCCGTGAGATCTAGAGGCTGGAATTTTGTTATTGCAAAGAATTGCTGTTGGTTTGAGATTGGAATCATTGGGTGTTTAATGCTTTGAAGGGGGTTAAGATAGGAATTCCATTTGCTGGGAAGGAGATGTTGGATTGGAGCCTTCTTGGTTGTATCTCTTCCTGAACCTTGTTATTCATCAATAAAGCTATCTTGGTTTCTCCTATATACTGGTGTATCTTTGATGTATGATTGCATTAGTATGTTTAGTTTATTTCTAATCCTGAACTAGTTATGAATATGAATCTATGTCTTTGTAGTGTTCTCTTCTTGTGATCTTGCAGAGACCTGTTGAAGCTAGGCGAGCGAGAAAACAAGTAGCTGGGAACTCCCAAAGAGAAGAGACATCGGATCGAGGGACAAACGGAAGACACCGGTTAGTCCATCCATCTCTCTTCATTCTTAATTCATAAAGGAAGAATACTAGAATAGCTGTCTCTGTTTGTTGCTAAGGCACTGTCACACCTTAGGTGGATAGGATCGTCCTGCATAGGCATTTTTCCCCACAACAAATTGGCGACTCCGCTGGGGAGATCTGTTTAGTCATTTTATTTGTGTCTCTATCATTGTTTGTTTCATAGACTCAACAGCAACAATCAAACTGCATCTGCTCTTCTCAGATGCAAAGTAGACAGTTGCTGCTTTGATCCAATCACTGGATTTGTCTATGATATGAACAATGGACTCACAAATGATTTGATGATCCTTTGTGATAGATCTTAGTACTCCCTCAAAGCATCCCTTTGATTGTACCTTGCTTGTTGCTTTTATTTGGCCTGAAACCGTAGATTAATCAGCAAAATGTGACCCAGAACCCAGTGAGAAACTCTCGTTTCTCCTTCAGCGCGACCCCTGTGAAGAGGTTCTGCATTTCAACGCAGGTCCCGTGAAGGCTACCTGCGCTGAATGTCAAAACCCCTGTGTTGAGGTTGCGCTGAACCAGTTTGGCCTTGTGCAGCTGGGGTTCTCTGCTCTGTTTTGCCTTGTTTTGATCTCTGATTTTTGCAGCCTGTAACCAGCATAGGTACCAGTCTGATAACTCCTTTTCTCTGCTTAAATTCCGCCTCCTTTTGTACAAAAAGACTGTGAGTGTTTTTATGTGTTTGTGGCGTCACTTACAGTTTTCCTTTGCATGAGTGAAATAATCATCCTGTAGCCCTTGATTCAGATCTGTTGATTGTGATCTTAGGAGAGAGTTCATTGGCTGTTTACAGTTGATTATACATTTGCTTTTGCTTTTGGTTTGAGTTTGTCTCTTTTAAGTGTCGAAACAAGTGTTTATTTCGAAAGTCGTAAAGTGTTGTATTCTCTTCTACCCTTTCTGATTTCGAAAAAGTAAACTTGTTTGTACTTGTCATTTAAAAGCAAATTCAAAGTTGTACAAAAAGCTTTCTTTGTAGGCATCAATACTAAGAAAGCGGAAAACAAACACCTGCATTGTGCATTTTCATCTTGATAGTTTGCATGCTTGATTTAGGAAAAGTGCATTAGAGTGTACTGATTGCTCTTTGAGAAAAGATGGTGTCTTTCTTTTCCCTTTGTAGCTAGGATTTTCAAAGTTGAAAAGATATAAAGCTTGCTTATCATCTTTAGCTTGCATTTAGGACTTGTATCATACATCTCGTGGTGATCCAGAAAGGCAAACTTCTAAAAAGATCAACTTAAAATAAATTGAATGAACTTAACAACGCTTTGCAACATAACGCACAACATAGAGGTCTAGGCTAGAGACGTGTTCCGGCGTCGTAAAGCTTGGTGACTGTCGATCTCGTTGAAGGTGGGTGATTCCTCCTGAGGGACGATAGCGCCAGTACGGATTGTGCTCCCACGTACCGTCGCGTATATATTGGGAGACCCCTATAGGAATAAAACCTTTATCCTTAGGAAGCCGTGTCGGCCGCCCTACTGATCGCAATGCACTGAACACAGCATTCAGGAAGATCGACCGCCCGTACCCTAAAAAGTATTCTGCGGTTTTGCGAAAAGTTTGGCACACCCTCTGCCTAGAACTCCAGAGCAGTTTCTTTTGGCCTTTTTCAGACTCTATAACAGAAAAAGTCCATCCGAGCATTTGTCACTTCGGGCTCGTTAAAACATCGAAGGAGACTAGAGTCATCTTTAGCTTTTTCTCGACTCTCTAAAATTGAAAAAGCAAGTTGTGTCTAAGTGTCGTTAAAAATTTATTTTAAACGGAACAATCACCCTTTATTCCTGCGTTGATCTTTAGGTTGAAAGAATGGAGCCCACCAACCAAGGAATTCCCCTTGGTGGAAATCCTAGTCCCTTCTCCTCTTGGGGAGATGTTGGTGCGCCCCATATGGCCACATTGTCGCTTCCAGGACTGACAATTGGCCTGCCGGTCTGGCTCTTTTCAACCAATGTCGTTCAGAACACCACTATTCCTGAACAGTCGAGTCAACAGTTAGACCAGACCAGAGTCGCCCAGCAGCCTTCTACTTCATCTAAGTCTTCCTCTCCTCCTTCCTCTTCGCTTGACGGAACTGGTAAAACAAAAAACCAAGTTCCTAAGGAGAAGAAGGAAAAGAAGAAGAAAGAGAAGAAGAAGAAGGAGCCAAAAGCGACTGGGGGCAAACAAGTGTCGTCTGACAAAAATCCACACACAGCACTAGCAAGGCCTAAATCGCCATGTGTCATATGCAAGGGAGACCACTTCCACAGAGATTGTCCCTGCATCCCTCAGATACTAAGGGACTGGTCTCCCCGTTTGCACAATTCGGTGACGTCAACCTCTGATAGCCATGTTGACAACACACCGTCAACTAGTGAAAGTGAAGCCACAGGACAGAGAGGGAAAGCTAGATTTCCCTGCAAACTGTGTGAAGGCGACCATGCCATCCACCGTTGTCCCTTCTTAGACGAGGCTAAAAGAGTTTTGGAAGATCGCCCGATTTTACGAGCACAACTTCCTCCTGGATATCAAAAACTCCTGCCAAGTCCTTCACTAGTTGAGAACCCGGCTGGCACACTCAGGTGGTCAGCCGAAGCACCTATCATTGAAGATGAACCGTCTGAATCCATACCTGACGAAAGTCAAAAGGTTGAGGCGGCAGTTGACCCGGTTTTGCCTTCAGAGGCTCTATCTTCAAATGATACCATCACAGAGGAGAATAAAGACGACACTGTCAAAATTCTCTTCATCAACACAGACTCTGACGAACACGGGGGCAATGCACTCATTCCTTTATCGCAGGAAGGAAGTTCGTCGGAGCGATATCCGGCCGTCTATTCGGTCCCACCACCAAGCAACCTAGTTGTATACTTCGACTGGAACCAACTAGGCAGACCCCGGTTACCAGCAAGCATACCATGCAGAATTATCGTCCAAATATACAGAATGGTAATGGCAGGCACCATCATTGATGAGGGGGCATCTGTGAGTATCCTTTCCTCTATTGCTTGGAAAGCGCTTGGTTCGCCAGCGCTTTTGCCTGAAATGAGAAATCTATCAGGCTTTGATAAAGGAACCAGTCGACCTTTAGGAATCCTCCCCAATGTGCCCATAACATTGAAAGGGAAGACCGTTCAAATGAACGTGATGGTCGTTCAAGGACCCTTGGATTATAACCTACTCCTTGGACGAGACTATATATATTGCATGGGAGCCGTCGTCTCCTCACTCTTTAGAGTAATGTGTTTTCCACATGAAGGAAGAGTGGTCAAGCTCGTGGACCAACTTTCATTTCCCGGATCACGCATCGCAAATAGTCATACACCATTCCTAAATGGTCTCTTCGCGCAAGAAGTGTCTCAACCCACGGTCCGTCCTCCTGATGAGCGCGAGTAATCCGGGAGGATATGACTAGAACCCAGGGGGCATGCGTCCTGGTCTGCTTCGGCAAGAAAACTTTGGGTATAGGGTAGGTTTCCGCGGGAGAATATGACTAGTCTGTACCCCGTCTGTCTAGGAAGAGGGGTTATTCTAGAATAAGATTCTTTTGTCAAAGTTATGTGAGTTGGCGGGCTTCGTCGCTCACCTTTGTCTATTTCGGTAGACATTGCCGAGGAAGTGTTTTGTTTGAAAGATTAACGAGACAATCTTTGGGTAACCTGAAAGAGGTAGGCCTCTCTCGGTGAAACAAATGTTTTGACGGAAATGAAGTAGAGGTAACCTTGAAATTGTACTTTATACCTGGGGGCATGCAAACCTTTTGGAGTGCAAGCAAGGGGCGGCTATTTATTTTTTAAATTTTTAGGTCCTCCCTTTAAACCTGTAGGTCTAACCCTTTAAACTCGTAGGATTAGTCGTTTCCGAACTTGCATAACGAAAGGATCCGGAGCAAAGCTTACGTAAGATCTAAGCTCCCTAAAAAATAGCATCTTCAATGAGACATTCTTATCATATGACTGGGTTAATCGAGCAGTTTTAGCACACAGTTCATGCTCGTTAAAAAATAAATGCAAGATCCGAGCAGTTTTAACGCGAACTTCATGCTCGTTAAAAAATAAACATAAGCAATGAGCAAGTGTTTCCACCAGCGTTTAAGCTCATTTTAAAATAAAAAATGAACCACTACCCGGTAAATAACCATTGTGAATGTAACATTATCAGCCATTAAAGCCTTGGTCGTGTTTGCACCGTCACCTCCACTTTTCCATTGGCCGATCGTTCACCTCCATATAATTGTTTACCCATTTTGAGGAACAGCTGCGAAGAGTGATTTCACTAGCCATCCTTGTGACACTACCGTGATTGGAAAATTCCAACCTGTACCTGGAATCAGCTGCTAACCCATTTTATCACTCGTTCCTCAAAAGACGAGTCTTCTTTAAGCTCTTTTCATCTGACTCATAAAATATGAAAAGATTGCCGAGTTTTGGCCTTCCAGTTCGTTAAAGCGACCGGAAGTGCTATCCCTCCTCTAGATTTTAATCTTTTTGGACCTGAGGGATTATTGCACAAAAAGATCGAGCGCTTGTTTTGTTCGGCTCGTTAAAACTATCGAAAACTCATCCCTTCTGTATTGTTTTATACTTTTTCGGACTTAAGGGATTAGATGACGAAAAAGGAACTTTGGAGTTATCTTTACGTACCTTTTCAGACTCTCTAAAAATGAAAAGGGACCGAGTTGTCTTTGTCGTTAGACTCGTTAAAATCATTAAATAGCGACAAACTTGTCTTTAGACGAGAACGAGTTTCACTATCGCTAGGCTCGTTAAAACATAGCGATGGGCTTGCCCGAAGGGCAGGTTATAGAACAAGCATATGTTATCCTCCTCAAGCTTGACAAAAATAAAGAGGTACTGGTCAGCAATGACTGGGGAAAAATTGGGAGAAACTCAAGAAAACTTTGATGGTAGCAAGTTGCTCTTGAACATGACACTTTTCCTCCGTACCACAATCGGGTTGGGTTGTTTCATTCACCGGTCACATCACCATGGTCTCGCCATACCATCCATATTTGGGGTAATGCTACCAATCCATCGCATCAATGTCGCCATATGTTCAAGAGAAGTCATTCAGAGAAGTCAACCGTGTCCCATCCACTGCCGTACATTATCCTTCATCCTTTCATGACCGCCACCCTGAATCATATGTCACAGATCGTTTTCACCTCCATCAAAATCATTAGCTCCATTCCGTGTCATTGATGTGGGATTCATTAAGGCCCTCCTTTGACGGATCGCTTCTTGTCGACATCAGCTCATTATCCAAGAAGTTGATCTAGGAACAACCCCTTCAGTACTTTGAAGCTTGCATGCCTCAATGGCAAGTTTCTCACTTCCGACGACAGGTATACATCAATGACCTTCGACCGAAAGATTTTGCATGGTGTTCGACGCCAAGTCCTTTATTCACACCACGTGAATTGTACTACAGTACCTTGAGGGTCATTATCATTATCGGTGATTCCTCTCGCGCTTTTTAACGGTTTACCTCATTGACCGGTAATCAAGCGATGTCTTTCCATGTTCGACTTCAGAACATTTCTCCCATGGATCGACTTGTACTTAGAGTGAAGATCGAACGAGTTTGAAGACCCCGGATCTAGTTTCATCCATCCGGGCTGCGATATATATTCAGGAAAGATAAAGACATTTGACATGTACATCATTGCAGCAGATAATCATCCTACCCAAAGGATGATAATTTCATCAAAATTATCAGTCTACCATCAGACGATTGTCTGTTCTATGTACAGAAAAATGAATTTATAAAGCTGAGCATGGGAATGCCCGCCTCAGCTAGATCATGAAAGCAGTATGAAAAATAATGTATTGTATTGTATCTTATTACAGGTCTCCTCCCAGCATTGGATGAACTTCAGATCCTCCTGATAAAGCATTTCACCCGATAAACGGCCTCATACTTTAGGGGGCAACTGTTATAGACATTTTTGTGCCTTACAGCATTGAGCATGAAATTTCCATAATCTAAGGGATCCAAAGTCCCTAAACATGTTGTTCCTACCCCTAGAGGAACAAGGCTAACAAACCACAGCAATTCACAGAAGTTCTCCACCAGAAACTGCTAAAAAACAAGTCAATTCAGGATCAGTTCAGAGGCTCCACTAGCTGTCTTCGCTGAAATGCAAACCCTGAACTGGCTACCTGCACTGCAACGCAGGTAGAAGCACTACCCAGGTGTGCTGAACGAGAGTTGACAAGTGGCAAGTTCATTCCTCAAGGTGTCAAGACCCAGGAAGCTTCCAGAATCTTCCTCAATGACACTTGCCTCAGTGAATTCGACTAGTGATGAGTAAGAGGTTCTAAATCTCCAAGTGGAAGCAAGAACCTCCAAGTGGATACAAGAACTGACAGAGGGAGAGGACACTAGTCAGATCTCAAGCTGACTCATCCTCTCTCCAAACATCTATATATGGATCTCTCCTCCATGAGATCTAGAGGCTGGAATTTTGTTATTGCAAAGAATTGCTGTTGGTTTGAGATTGGAATCATTGGGTGCTTAATGCTTTGAAGGGGGTTAAGATAGGAATTCCATTTGCTGGGAAGGAGATGCTGGATTGGAGCCTTCTTGGTTGTATCTCTTCCTGAACCTTGTTATTCATCAATAAAGCTATCTTGGTTTCTCCTATATACTGGTGTATCTTTGATGTATGATTGCATTAGTATGTTTGGTTTATTTCTAATCCTGAACTAGTTATGAATATGAATCTATGTCTTTGTAGTGTTCTCTTCTTGTGATCTTGCAGAGACCTGTTGAAGCTGGGCGAGCGAGAAAACAAGTAGCTGGGAACTCCCAAAGAGAAGAGACATCGGATCGAGGGACAAACGAAAGACACCGGTTAGTCCATCCATCTCTCTTCATTCTTAATTCATAAAGGAATAATACTAGAATAGCTGTCTCTGTTTGTTGCTAAGGCACTGTCACACCTTAGGTGGATAGGATCGTCCTGCATAGGCATTTTTCCCCACAACAGCTATATTAAGGTCTGAAATAAAATAGAGGAGTCAGATCTCCGAAGATACAATAAATGCCAGATACAGCCTGGGTCAATAGAGTTACAAATTGAGACTCTCTCTATTACCCTTTTCCTACTTGTTCTGATTCTAAAACTACTATAGCTGCTATAGATTCTTACGAACTGTCATAACCAAAATTTACATTTAAAGACAATTTTAGTCGATTTCGATATGGCTAATTTGTCTTGCAGGAGACTCCTCCGGGTTCGGGTCCGCTTCTAGTCGTTTGGCACTTGAGGAGCTGGGTGCCGCTTTGTTTCGTTTATCCATCATCCATTGCAGTATTGAAATTGATTCTTCTGCATGGCTGCAGCGATTTGCTAAATGACGAAACTGTTCATGCAATGAAGACACCCTGTGCAAAAACAGATCTATTTCAGCTCTGTATTTTTCATTCAGAATGTGGTTCTGGTCTTCCAGCCTTGTTTCGAGGATCTTTTGCTGATTCTCCAAAATGCGCTGTTGGGCTCTAACTTCTTCGAGTTCTGCTTGCAAATCTGAACAATGCAGGCAATCTTCACTTCGGTCCATTGGGATTGATAAGGGGGTAAAGAAACAGGAAGGAGGGAGCAGAGTGGTAAAAACGCGGCAGTCAAACAGAGCGGGGGAGATAAGAAGGGCAGCGGGAATTAAGATTAGAAGAAGAGACCAGGTAGCACATAAAGCAGGGGAAGTATACAGAGGAGCGGACTTTGGGGCGCTATGGATGAGAAGCGCAGCATAAATCCAGATCAGCTGAGAGGAGCATCTGCTTGCTATACTCCAGACATTCGAACCCGAGCAATCGCTGAGATTAAGACAGAGTAGAGGGAGCTTTCTGCAAGAACCAGGGGACAAGAGAGGCTTACAGTGGGAAAGAGAGGGATTCACGAAAGAGAGTAAGATAGTGCCAGAGAAGGGAAGAGAGATGTTAATTATATAGCAGAGCTGGGGATAAATTAGGCGGGATCCAGAATGACTAGTCACGGGAGGCTGAAGGGGAGTCTGCTGGCGAATCTGAAAAGAGTCCAAGAGTCTCAGAGAAACAAATATGGTGAAAGATATGCCGGCGGGCATGATGAAGTTAACCTGATTGTTGTGTCTTCTGCAGTCGTCGCGTCCATGTATTACCCCTATGCTGATGACAGTCTAGTTGCCGGCCCAATAAAAAGGACAATTATCAGGCTTGACACCGGATTTAATCTTGAAGCGGGAGATATCCATTGAGGTCATGGCAGAAATTGGATCGATTCCCTGGAGTTGCATCTGAAGGTGTCGGCGGGTCTTCCACACGCGTTGTTGGCGTGTTCATCCGCCTTTTTGTTGAGATTTCGAAGGATATGGAAATATTTGATGTCATCCATCATATGATGAAGGATATGGTTTCGTTTATTTACTTGTTGAAGCAGAATGTTGGGGGAGTTTTGCTGCTGCGCCATTAATCGGATTATGATTGAGGAATCCCCAAATACCTGAGCTTTTTTAATTCCCATTTTGCCTAACTGGGTTAGACCTTGGAACAAAGCCAGAGCTTCAGCTCTGTTGTTCGAGACTTCCCCAAGACTCCACTTGTAGTGGAGGATGCATTCCCCTTTGGGGTTTGTGATCAATCCCCCTGCTCCAGCTATCCCAGGATTCAATTTGGAAGCCCCATCGAAAAAAAGGGAATAGCAGTTACTCTTTTGAATCCAATTGGCGAAGTCCTGCTCTTTTAGTCTGATTTTCCAAGACTTGATTTCTTCTTTGTTCTGAGCTTCTCTCCTATTGCCTTCTGGTACTTTGCACTGCCTGTGCAAGATATAACTAATTATGTCTCGCTCCTCAACACTGTACTATGTAGCATCGATTTTGCCTTTGGTGTTGTTTGAGATAGTTTCCAAGGCAAGAGTTTTGGCTTTGTTGCATGTGGTTCGAGTATTTGTACTCTTATCTTGAAAAAAAAAATTGTTCCTGGCAAGCCAGATTCGCCACAGCAAGGTGTGGGGAAGAGCATTCCATACTCTTTTCACCAAGTGATTTCTTTTTTCTTTCCAAGGACAACTTTTCCTCCACTTGTATATTGTCTCTGCTATGGTATTCTGAGGGTCCCAGTTTATAGCTCCAATGAGAGACATCTTTCTCCAGCAATCGGCAGCAAATGGACATTCTATGAATAGATGATACATCGTCTCTTCAGCTTGGCAGCAGTTGGGACATCTGGAGGGTCCATTGATACCCCTTCTTCTTAAATTTTCTGCTGTTAAAATTTTGCCTCTCAGAAGAAGCCATATGAAGAATTTTATTTTTGGGATAGATTCTGCTCTCCAAGCTAATTTCCAATGAGGCCATATATTGAATTGGTAGGTGTTGCTGCAAATTTGTTGATGGCCTGCTTTGATTGTGTATTCGGTCCCAAAAGAATCCCAACAAAAGCTATCTGCTTCATTTTCTTTAATAGGGGCTTTGTTGTGAAGAAGGGTCTTTAGGCAGCTGAGGTTGGGCTCTAATGCGATAGGAATTTCAAGGAAGGTCCAGCCTATCCAGGTACGGGAGTGAGGATCCCAACTGGAGATTTGGGCTAGATTGTAAATACCTTCCTCGTTAAGAAACTTGATGATTGGCTTGGCTTCTTTGTGCGTATTCAGAGGCTAGTGTCCCAATATTTTATCAACCCCAAAGTTTATGCTATCTCCTCCCCCTGGGACTTTTGATATATTCTGGATCATCATAGGCAGAGACTGTTTGCATAACCTCCAGATTTTGGTTGAGTCTCTATTTGGAATATTGGATTCAAGAAGCTACTGCCTGGGAAAGCTTAGATATTTGACCTCCAATACTCTTTTCCACCACATTGGAGGCCCTGTTATTAGCCTCCAAACAATTTTCGCACCAAAAGCCAAATTCAAGAATTTTGGTGCTCTTATGCCAAGTCCTCCTCTTTCTTGAGTCTGTATAACCTACTTCCATTTGACTAAAATAAACTTGCTTTTGTCGCTCTTACCCCCTTGCCATAGGAATTGGCGAAGGGCAGCTTCCAATTTATGATGAAAGATGGCAGGAGCCTGATATAAAGAGAAACGATAAAGAGGTAAGGAGGTGATACCTGACTTAAGGAGAATGAGTCTGCCCGCAGGATTGAGCCATATTGTTCCCCATTGTTGCACTTTCCTTTTTACTTTATCTATGATCCCATTCCAGGTATCAGCTTTCAAAGGTCCCAGACTAACTGGCATGCCCAGGTATGAAAAATGGGTCCAATCGATTTTACAAGGAACCCCGAAAATGTTGGCAATGCTGTGGATAGTTTGATTTGTCGTATTCCATCCATAGATACAGCTTTTGAGCTGATTTACCAGTCCTCCCGAGTAATCCATAAACTGATCTAGTAATTTCTTGAACCTTTTTGCAATTGTGATGGAGGCGCCTCCTATTAGCAGGGTATCATCAACGAACTGGGAGTGGTTAATATTTTTAACTCCAGTCCCATAATTGATGCCAGTTATGAGTCCAACTCTCCTGTTGTGATCCAGAGCTTGACTGAAAGATTCTGCCATAAGAATGAAAAGGTAGGGGGAGAGAGGACATCCCTGTCTTAGACCCCGAGAGGATTAGAAGGCTTCACATGGTCTACCATTGATCAAGGGGGATATCCAGGGACCGGATATGCATGCTGCAATGAGATTAATGAAGAAGGTTCTGAAGCCCATCTTTGTAAGGACAAAAAATAAGAAGGAATGCTTAACTCTGTCAAAGGCATTCGCTAGGTCAAGCTTTAAGACAAATCCTTTTTCTTTTCTGGATAGACTTGAATGGATGGCTTCTTGGACGAGAAGGATGGAGTCAGTGATATGTCTGTTCGGCAAAAAGCCTCCTTGGTTTTCAGATATCAAGGAGGGAAGAAGGGGTTTTAATCTTGTGGCTAAAATTTTTGTTAGGATTTTGTATGAAGAATTGCAAAGGGATATGGGTCTAAATCTGGAGAAGGAAGAAGGGCGGTTTTCTTTGGGGATGAGGGCTAAGAATGTAGAGTTGGTGAATCCTCCAATCTTCCTTTTTCTTTGGACCCATCGGATCATCTTAGACAAGTCTTTTTTTATCACTTTCCAGTATTCGCTGTAGAAACAAATAGGGAAACCGTCAGGCCCTGGCGATTTATCAGGATGCAAAGACCAGATTGCTCTTTTGATTTCTTCTTCTTCGATATCTTTGTTGATGCTATCATTCATTTCCTTTGTAACTCCTTTGGGCATGTGCTTAAGCAAGTCGGCATAGTCTTTTATTCCTTTATCCTCAGTCAGCAGGTCCTTATAGTGTTTAGAAGCTGCCTTCTTTATAGCCTCTTGAGTATTATGCTGATTTCCTTCACTATCCAGGATTGTATTGACATTGTTTCTAGGCTTCCAGGCTATGGCCTGTTTGTGAAAGTAAGCAGTGTTTTATCTCCCTCTTGAAGCCATAATTGTCTGGATTTTATACGCCATTTGATTTCTTCTTCCCTATTTATTCTGCTCAGCTGTTCATATAATTCACTTTCTTGCTCTTTGCTTTGGTGTGTTAATCCATGTTCTTCAATTCTTGCCTGCACTTCTTCTAGCTCATTTTTAACTCTCTTTTTGTTCTCCTCTGGTTCTTGGTATCTCTCTTTGGCCCAATCTTTTAAAGCCTTCTTGGTTCTTTTTAATTTCGTTTCCCAAATGAAACTAGGCGAGCCTTCCACATGCTGGATCCACGTTTCCTTAACAATTTCTCTGACCGCAGGTATCTGATTCCAAAGAGGGCTGAATTTGAATGGAATGGGCCCAAGAGGGCGGTGGTTTTCCAGAGTTAAGGTGATTGGGTAATGATCAGAGGCAGATGTGCTGAGGACATTAGAGTATCCTACAGAGAAATTTGAGAGGAGCGATATGTTAACTAAAAACCTGTCTAATCTTTCCATTATATTGCCACTGCCAATTCTGCGATTGCTCCAGGTATATCTGCGATTTTTGGGAATGATATCCACTAAATCGTTGTCCTGGATGATGTCCTCCAGGCGCTCTCTAAACGGATCTGTAGTAAAAGTGCCTCCCCTTTTTTCATTTGCATGCAGTATTAGATTAAAATCACCTGCAATTATAATATTTGGATTGCTTTCTCCATCAATGCTATTTTTCAAGTCATCCCAACAAGTTTCCTTTTCTCTATAGTGATTGGGTACATAAACATTGTAAATGGTCACTGTCTGGCTGCTTGTGTTGCTGTCGAGAGCAGTTCTAATCCAGTTCTGATGAGAATTTGCTGCAGTGCAAGTCCATTTGCTGCTGTCCCAAATGGTAGCAATGCCTCCCGAGGCTCCTCTAGATTCGCTGATGTTGCCCGTGAATCTCTTCTGTTGTTCTATAATTTTTTTCATTTCATGTTGATCTTGTTTTGTTTCTTGTATCAACATTATTTCTGGCTTCTCATTGTGAATCAGATCTCTGAGGGCTGCAATTTTAGAGGGGTGCCCTAAACCCCTGCTATTCCATGAAAGGATTTTCAACATGGCGCATTGGGTGTGCGAAGAGGTGCTCGCCTCTCTTGGTCTTTACCACTTATTTCTTTCTCTTGATGTCCATGGATAAAGGATTCTATTGGAGTTTGCGTTCCCAATGCTATGTCCTTTTGGGCATTCTCCTCCCTATGTTGTTTAGCGGTTTTTCTGCCTGGGCCTGTTTTTTTGAATGAATCACTGGGTGCTCCATGCTCTTTAGAAGAGCTTCTGGTAATCCTTGAAGAAAGGGACTCGAAGGGGGGTTGAGAAGAGGTGGTCTAAGGTTCAAGGGAAGGAGGGGGCTCGGAAGAAGGAATATCAAGGGCGGAGTCATCTGTGGAAAGGATCAAAAAAGGATTGGAAGAGAGGGGAAGGGGAGGATCAGGAGTAAGGGTTTCAGAGGGATTAGAGGGCGAGGAAAAGGGGCGTTAAACAGATGGCCCAGGATTACCAGAGTCCTTGGATGGTTTAAGAGGAGGGCTGATTTCTTTTTTTTGGCAGGTTCCCATTGTCCATCTTGCTCTTCCGTCTCTGCATTTACAGTTTTAGTACACCTATTAGCAAAATGCCCGTACTCATGACATACCTTGCATTTAAAAGGTATCTGTTCGTAATCCAGCGGCTGAATATGGCTCCAGTCGTCCACTTTTAACATTATTGCTTCCGGCAGTCCTCGACCAAGGTCCACTTCAACGCATATCCTAGCACAGGCTTGCATGTTGTCCTTGGGTTCGCTACGATCGATGTATTTGCCGACAGCATTTCCTATGGCTCGCACCGACTCATCTCCCCAGCAGTGAAGAGGCAAGTGAGGGAGACGGACCCAGACTGGCACAACATTGGGGATATCCAGTTCCGGGTCGAAGTCCGGGGTCCATTTGTTGAGGTAGAGACCCCTGGAATCCATGAAGTATGGTCCGTTTCTAAATATCAGATCCTTGTCTGCTTTGGTTTCAAAATGGAATGTATAATACCCTCTTCCGCAAAATTTGATCGAAATCTTCCCTGAGATCTTGTCCATCCAATTTCGTTCGACCCATTTCTGAACTGTTCTTGGCGAAGGCCAGAGGTCTGTAAACTGTCCTATAAGACCTTTCTCTGCAAGAGAAATTGCTGCCATGCGGGGGAGGGTTGGAGGCAGCAGAACTTCCTGGAGAATGTCAAGTTTTTTCACAAATTTCGAAGTTGTTGGCTTGGGTTGCTGAGGAGGGAGTGATTTGATCAGATCCGAGAAAGCTCTTTGAGGATCGAGGTCCTCCTGTGGCTGATCCGGAGGGGCCATGGCAGGGGCCAAGGCCCAGAACGCGTTGATGCGCAGCAGATATCGTCCTAGGGCCGGCGCGCGCTACCAGCAGAGCGCACTCGCAGCAAAAAAAAAAAAAAAATTGTTTAAAAAAAATAACACTAATTAATGAGGAAAAATGACACTAATTGATGAGGAGTTGAATACAATAGCTCTGTCCACCTAAAAAGTTTGACATGGTCAAAGGCAGGTGTTATGTAATTAATGCTTGAATTGTTTGAATTATCAAAAGCGGGAAAGTTTCGACCTTTCGCCAATAGTGAACCCGTTGAAAAATAGTCGCGTGAAAGAAGTAGTAGGCAAAAGATCACACATAGGGTTTTGATGAGAGCACTTAGAGTTGAAGACTTACCAATAGAGCCAAACATGCTTACAAAGCATTGGATGAACTTGTCGAAGGTGCGTTCATTTCTAAAAGAACTCCATGGAAAAGGCACTTATTGTCTTGCACCCTATGCTCATGCTTGAGCTCTGAAAAATCGTCGTTTCATGATTTATGTCCATTCAAAGGCTATGATTGTAGATGATGAGTATGTTATTCTAAGATCAGCTTAATACTAACCAACTTTCAATGGAAGGTTCAAGAGATACCAAGAAAGCTATGGGTGCATATCAACCACAGCATACATGGTTTAAAAAAAACAGGAGCATCCACATGCCCAGATATATGGGTAGAATGTGTCTGTGGGCAGAACATCTTGCGGTCATGGAAACGTCCAGAAAGTTTAGAATGCCTACGGAGAGTTTGGGATATCTTTGAAAATTATTGGAAGCAGTCCAACGCTAATGAGGTCACAGAAATAAAGGGAAGGTAGAAGCAAATGGAAAAGTGAAACCTCTACCTAGATGTGAAACCTTCCCTGATATTGGGGGCAGTATAATGAGGTCACAGAAATAAAGCGAAGGTAGAAGCAAATGGAAAAGGGAAACCTTCCCTGATATTGGCGGCAATATCCTTGGCACACTTGGGACACCCACTTTATTCAAGAAAACCTAACTATCTGAATTTGTTCTCTCGAAGTGGGATACATCACAAGAATTATTACCAGAATAGAAAATAGAAAGCAGTGAAGTTGCTGGTAGAAGAAGGGAAAGTAGTATGGCCGTAAATGATATGGAAAGCAATGAGTTGGTGTTGTAATTAACCATAAGATAATGGTGTTAAAATAAGTTAATTACTATTGTATGAGGAGTTGGTTAAAATTAGAGTTAGTTAACTAAGTATTAAGTTAAATTGAGTTAAGTCATAATCGAATTTAGTGTGTGTTTGTATGTCAAGTTATTTTAGGGGAGTCGCTAGTCGAAAAGGTTTAAATACCCTTCACCGGATTCATTGTAATCACCAAGTTTTGTGTGATCAATAGAAGAGCTGCAGCTTGTGTGTGAAATTTGTGTTTTTCCTCCTCTGCCTTTCCAAAAAATTGGTATTAGAGCAAGGTTACAAAGAGCTAGGGAGAGCAGATCAAGAGTAATCTGTGAGAGAGAAGAGAGAAATAATTTATGTTCCTCTTGGTTAAGCTATAACGCACCTTACAGTGGTATTCAATGTGTTATAGTGCTCATGGGCTTAGCACAGAACCATGTTACAAGTCACAACCTTATCGAACTTTGCAAACAAGCGGGTTTCCTTTGACGTTGGTAGCGTTAGAAGACTATCACGGGGCTTCACCATCGTGAAGAGCATTAGCGCACAAGTCATCGTCACCAAAATTCATTTATATACTTTGAGTGGGGTTTACAAAAAAAAATAAAAAAAATTATAAAGGCATTCGAAAGTTTATAAAAGGAATTTTTTTGAAAAAGTTTTCTTAAAAAAAAAAAACAATTTGGAGTTTACTTGAAAGGAGAAATTTTAGGTTTTTTTAAAATATTATTTGAAGAGTAATTTTTTAAGAAAGGTGCCTTTCTCAAATTTCCAGTCCCAAATTCCATCATTTACAGGTAAAGATTATGATGTGTGGGCCATTAAGATGGCGACCACATTGCAGGCTCATGAAGCAGAAGAATGAGCTCTCACTAATGCAGAGAGGGAACTATGGAAGAAAGACAAAAATAAGAATGCACAAGCATTGCAGCTTGTCCAGCAAGGAGTGGACTGAGCAATGTTCAAGAAGAATATGATCACGTCTTTAGCAAAGGAAGCATGGGAGACCTTGGCGACAAGCTATAAAGGTATAGCCAAAGTCAATATTGTTAAGTTGCATAACATTAGGACAAATTTTGGAAGTCTACAGATGAAGGAGACGAAGGACAACGATTCTTTCATGAATCGGGTCATGACTGTCGTAAATCAGTTAAAAATTTATGGTGAGGAAATTAAATATCAAACAGTGGTTGAGAAGGTCCTCAAATCTTTGTCTACCAAATTTGATGTTGTGGTAGTAGCCATAGAAGAAGCCAAGGATTTGACATCACTAACAATTGATGAGTTGATGGGATCACTTTTATCACATGAGGCAAGGATAAACAAAAATAAGGATTCCACTTTAAAGACCGCTTTCAAAAGTTAGGTTTCTATTTCAAGAGACAAATGTCGAGGCAAAAGTAGATTAAGAGGCAGAGGACGACGTAGAATACACGGTGGTCAGAGAGATGGTCGAGAAGAGCATGAACATGAAAGTGGAAGCAACTGCAAAAGCTTCAGCAATAATCAAAGATTTGACAAATCAAAGGTGAGATGTTATTATTGCAATAAATTTGGTCACTATGCCCGTGATTTCAGGAAGAGGTTAGCTGATCAAGGGAACCAGAGAGCTAATGTCACTATAGAGAGTACTAACTCCATGTTCCTAGCTTTCCATACCATGCATGAACCTTCTGATAATGTGTGGCTATTAGATAGTGGTTGCAGTAACCACATGACAGGCAACAAGAATTTGGTTGCAAATTTGGATCAATCTATGAAGACAGAGGTAAAGTTGGGGACTGACAAGACTGTGGATGTAGATGGCAAAGGAGTGGTCAACATTCTGACCAAGCAGGGGGAGTCGAAGACAATCTCAGAGGTATATTATGTTCCTGGTCTCAAACATAATTTAATAAGTGTTGGTCAATTGACACAGAAAGGATACAGAGTTATCTTTCAAGGTCAAGAGTGTGTTATATATGACAAACCCCCAAGCAAGCAACTAATAGCAAAGGTGTGGATGACGAGGAATAAACTCTTTCCTCTAGTCATGAATTACAGTGGTCAAGTCAGTTTGTTTACAATTTCATGTTCTAATGATTATTGGTTATGGAACTTTCAGTTTGGACACTTCCATTTTTCTGGTTTAAGATTGTTGTAGTAGAAATAGATGGTCAGAGGATTACCTCCCACTAAATAACCTGCTAGTACTTGTGAGTGTTGCATCTTAGGAAAGAAACACCATGAAAGTTTTCCAAAGGGAGTTGCATACAGAGCAAAGCAACCTCTTGAGCTAGTGCATACAGACTTGTGTGGACCTATGAGGACACAGTCGATTGGTGGAAGTTGTTACTTCCTCACTTTCATTGATGATTATAGTAGAAAGACATGGGTTTACTTCTTGAAGAAGAAGTCTGAAACTTTTACAAAGTTCAAAGAATTCAAAGCCTTAGCAAAGAACCAAAGTGATCGACAAATCAAGATATTAAGGTCATATCATGGTGGAGAATATGATTCAAAGGCATTCCATGATTACTGCAAACGACATGGAATCAGAAGACAATTTACAACCAAGTACACATTGCAGTAGAATGGTGTAGCAGAGATAAAGAACATAACCATTATGAACATGGCAAGGAGCATGTTCAAAGGAAGAAACTTGTCTAATGAGTATTGGGCAGAAGCAGTTGCATGTGTTATTTCTGTGATAAACAAATCCCCTACAAAGAGCGTAATGAACAAAGTACTAGAAGAAGCATGATCAAGTATGTCTTGCAGCGTATCTCATCTCAGAGTGTTTGGATGTGTAGCTTATGCACATGTGCCTAAGGAGTTAAGAGGCAAATTGGATGATAAAAGTGAAAAATGCATATTTATTGGTTATAGTGAGCAATCAAAGGCTTACAAATTGTATAGCCCTGTCACCAAGAAGACCATAATTAGCAGAGATGTTGTGTTCAGAGAACAAGAGTCATGGAATGGGACTATAGACAAAATAGTTGATGCACAAGCACCATTGATGAAAGAGGATGATGTAGTAGAAAATGAATAGCAGGGATCAAAAGAGCAGACACTAAACATAGTAACTCTAGCAAGGACTCCAAGATTTTCTGAGCAGCATGGATCTTCAAGAAGATCAACTGATCAAGATTCTCCCAACAGTCAATCAAGTGATGAATCAATCAATGGTAAGAGAAAGATGAGAAGTCTCAAAGATATTATGATGATTTGGATGTTAGTTCAAATTTTGCATTGTTGTCATTCCTACCTTCTTCGTTTGAAGAAGGTACCAGAGATGAAAATTGGGTGCTAGCCATGGATGAAGAAATTGAAGCTATTGAAAGCAATGATACATGGTATTTGGTTGATTTGCCAAAAGACAAAATTCTCATTGGTGTGAAGTGGGTGCACAAGACAAAGTTGAATGAGAAAAGTGAAATTGACAAATTTAAAGCAAGACTTGTAGCAAAAGGATTCTCACAACAACCGGGAATATATTTTGGAGAAATGTTTGCTCTGGTAACCAGATTGGATACTGTAAGAGTAGTTCTAGCCACAAAAACTCAGAGCAAGAGGAAAGTATATCAGATGGATGTGAAATCAGCCTTCTTGAATTGAATTCGAGAAGAAGAAATTTATGTGCAGTAGCCTCTAGGATATGAATATGTAGGTAAATAAGATAAAGTTTACAGGTTGAAGAAAGTGCTCTATGGACTAAAGCAAGCGTTTAGAGCTTGGAATAGCATAATCGATAGCTACATGATTAAGAATGGATTTTGCAGAAGTAACATTGAGGCTACCTTGTACACAAAGGTAAATAAGCATGGACAATTTTTGTTTGTTTTCTTATATGTTGATGACATGATTTCTACAGGTGATCTTGAGTTAGATGAATTGAAAGCAGCCATGAAGAAAGAATTTGAGATGACATATATCAGTCTTATGAAATATTTTCTTGGCATAGAAGTTGAGCAATTTGAAAAGGGAATTTTTATTTGTCAAAATAAATATGCCAAATATTTGTTGAAAAGATTTAGGATGGATAATTGCAAAATTGTCCCTACACCAGTTGTAATAGGTACAAAGTTAGGCAAGGATGATGACCGGATATTATGCAAGGAGTAAGTCTAATTTCCAGATTTATGGAGACTCCAAAAGACACACATTGGAGAGCAGGAAAAATAATTATGTGATACATAGTAGGAACTAGAGATTGTGGCATAATGTATGTAGGCATAGAAAAGAAGGATTTGATTGGATATATAGATAGTGATTTTGCAGGTATTTTGGATTATATGAAGAGAACTTCTGGTTATGTGTTCCATCTTGGTTCAGGTGTGATAGCATGGGCATCTAAGAAGCATCCTATTGTGACACTTTCGTCAACAGAAGCAGAATATGTAATTGCAACATCAGCATCATGTCAAGAAATATGGTTAAGAAGAGTATTTGATGGACTCAAGCGGAAACAACAAGGATCAACAAAAATATATTGTGACAACACCTCAGCGATTGCACTATCCAAGAATAGTGTGTTTCATCATAAGAGTAAGCATATTGATACTAGGTATCACTTTATTAGAGAGCTTGTGAGCAATGGAGAAGTTCACTTGAAGCTTTGCAAATCGAGTGATCAACTGGCTGATATATTTACTAAGCCATTCGCAAAAGATGTGTTTGAGTTTCATAAAAGAAACTTAGGTGTTGTAAGCCTGGTTGAGACATAGACCAACATGCATGGTTGAGTTTTCATGAGTCATATCTTAGTTTAACGGTCGTAATTAAGGGGGAGTGTTAAAATAAGTTAATTACTCCCGCATGAGGAGTTGGCTAAAATTAGAGAGTCAGTTAACTGAGCGTTGAGTCAAGTCGAGTTAAGTCATAATCGAATTTAGTGTGTGGTTGCATCTCAGGTTATTTTAGATGAGTCGCTAGTCGAAAAGGTTTAAATACCCTTCATGGGTTCATTGTAATCATCAAGTTTTGTGTGATCAATAGAAGAGACGCAGCTCGCGTGTTTTGTGTGTGAAAATTGTGTTTTGGCTCCTCTTCCTTTCCACCGGAGTGGTCAATTGTCAAATTGTTGTCTCTGCTTACATGCTTGTAGTCATCTTGAAAGTGGGAGGAATACCATGTCGTGATCAACGTGTCAATATGTTGTCAAGTCGTTGGTTTATACATAAACCACGTAGTTTCTAGAAAGCTTGAAAGACGCTACTTTGATGGTGTGCATGACTTGAAAAATTTAATGGGGAATATTTGGGCATGAGTAATCTTTTTTGTGATCCCTCTGATAAGAGATTCAATAGTGAAATCATTGAACTTCATGAGGAAAAATTGCAGATCTTTGGACTTCGTGTTGTTGTTGGAAGATGTATGCCTTTGGATCGATTAGTGTGTGTAAAGCCCCTAGTCATAAATTTGTGGAACAACTAGATATAGCTCTTGCAAGCAACCTAAATAAGATTTATCGTGTTTCCAAAGAGGTTGTCTTACATGCAATATATGTAATCGATGTCATGACGAAATTTAAGAGGCCAAAATATTCTATCACATGTACTTAGAGATCGATGCCTCAAATTGTTCATTCTTTTAATCAACGAAGTCTCAGTGGCATAAAATGCTTAAAGGTTAAGATAAGGAGAGGTCCTGAAATCGGTTTCTGCAAACTGCCTATCAAACAAATTGATGATCACGATTAACCCTATGGGGACCTCCTCTCCATTCAAAAAACTGCTAAGGGTGATCCTGAAGGCGGTTTTGGGTTTTATGAAACTAAACAATTTTGCTAATGTATATAAATGATGAAGCCTCGAACCCATGCCTATGTTCCATATGACTCCTACACAAATTTTAAAGACTTCCTATTGTATTATTACAAAATTATCATTTTATTTTATCTTATTAATTAAAAAAAAAGGGGCTTGCAAACATGATTGTCAATATTTGTAAAGATGTTTAGTTTACAAAGGCTAGTTTTTTATATTAGATAAACTCTCTCGAAAAGAGAGACAATTCTGTAATTGTCAAAAAGTCAATTCCCCAACTAATTCTATTTTAGCAGTTAGTTAGGGTTTGGAGTGTCAG